>CM035121.1:79950867-81226143 GCA_020205555.1 Panax stipuleanatus
ATATCCTCATCCTTGCGGTTATAGCCTAAGGTAACCCTACCTAAGGTTTATAACCTACAACTTTGATACCAACTGTAGCGCCCCCAAATTCGGGTCCCCAGAACCTCGGACCTGGTACGTTACGATACATTATTTTTATAATTATTGCGGAAGATATAAATATAAATTGTTTATACAATAACTTTTACAACATAATTCCCAAGGTCTGTAACCTTAACTTAATACCTGCCTTCAATATCCTATACGACATACCATGTCATTTGCATTCAATACTATTACAAGTTTAACCTGAATCCAAATCCAATTTTGGAGTTTGTCTTTGTCTTTGCCTGTATCCGAAATTTCGTCTTAATCTGAAATGTTTATCATGATATAGCAAGGGTGAGCAACAAGTTTGCCCAACAAGTTTAAGTTCAAATGAAGATATATCATGATTGAAAGAAAGAATAAGTTTTCGAATTTTTAATAATATAATAATTGTAAAAGAGCATAAATCAGAATTTCTATAAATGAATGACTGAATCAATAATGTATAATGTCAACAAGGACCATGAACAATTTTAACTGAACCTTATGGTAATGAAGGTGATCAGCCTTTCATACCTGATGAACATATGCAACATGCACTAAGTGCGAATCAATAATCAGTATAGATGTGAATAATCAACAATAATTATTCACCACCATGCTTTGAAAATATAACTCAAGTTTGAGTTAGAGAAAACTTGCCTGTACTGTCAATTACTGCTACGCAATATAATTTAATCGCTTTGTCGTAAAGACCTATCAGATATAAGATTTTATCTTTAAATTAGTATAACATACTTTATCTCATCAGTCAATTACTTTAAAAGTAAACCATCTAACACTTAACCACATAGTCAAATATTAGATAACCTTAACACTATACATATACACAAGTCTAAACCTAGCACACATCGAGTCTTTAATAATATTCAATATAGTATACTGAGTGGTTTTCCACAAACAACTAACAAATTAGTTTTCGTCTCGTCTATACTATTTTCACAGTGAGTTAGATCGGTTACTAATTCGTAGATACCTTCCCCATATGAAGGAGTCGTTTAGCCCAGCATCTATACATAAACCATTTAAGGGTACAATTGCACTACCTTAGACTTAACACTTATTCGTTCATTTATAAGTTGTTATTATAACTCAGTAAACTGTTTATTATTTCAACAAATCAACTTCCTCATTTCAGTAAACTGAAATCAATCTATCTTCTCTTCCAAACCTTATCATTTTTCATTTCAGCAAACTGAAACCAAACTGTCTTCCTAACATTTCAGTTTTCATTTCAGCATCCTGAACTTGTTCATTTCAGGAAGCTGAAATACACTATTCACGAAAATATCAAATCATCTTATTATTTTTTTATCTTTTGTCCACACATAAATACATGTATTTCATACACAAAATTAAATTTCAGGAATTTTTCAATTTACTTTAGTATTTTCCAAAAATCCATTTCTAGTTAATTCCTTAAGAAATTTGCTACATCACGCTTAAATTCAGAAATTTCCAACTCTAGGCGGGATCTTATATATGTTATCGTGAGCCTCCAGTTTAAATTTCGTGGCCATCGGAGTTATAGAACTCCGGTTATAGCGATTTCGGTCGAAAAAATGAAAATATTAAAATGGTCATAATTTGCTCAATTTAAATCAGAATGAGCTCATTTTTGGACATAAGCTACTTTATAACATATATTTTAATGTTCCAAAATATTGGAATTTATTTCATAAATTAAGTGGACAAAACTGCCCTTACAATTTCTGGACAGCCTACTTTTTTTCAATTTTTAGATTTTGCTTTCTTTACTATTTTCAGTCCACACAAAAATCTATAACTCCTTTTTCAGTGATTCCACTTGGAAAAGTTAGAAGACATATATATCTAACTCTAGAAATTGACCACACTCAAAAATTCAAAATAGAATAAGAGATATGGTCGTTTCAATTTCATACTTCATTTTTACAAAAATCTAATTTTTCATACTTGATGATTTCTAAGAAAACTTTCATATTCTCACCTAATAACCAACATAATCCATCATCAAACATCATAACACAAACTAATACCAAATATATTCATGGATCTATCATGAGCCATGTTCCATTGCACCAAAAATCACCAAACATAAGATAAAACACAACTAATGATAAAAAATTTGGGGTTTTCTACTTTTGAGAAATCTAATTTCTATTTTTTAGTTTAGATCCAACTTTTGATCCATAAAAGGGTTAGATATAAACTTAAAATACTATAAAATACATACATCCAAGGTTTTTTTTGATCTTAAGATCATAACTTTACAAAAAAATCAAACTCAAATCAAATCAAAAAGAAATCAGACAATATAAGTAGGAATCTTTATACCTTATCTTGATTTTCCTTCCTTCTTCTTACTAATACTTGATTAGGAACTTATGAAGCTACAAGAACTCTCTCTCTCTCCCTCTCCCTCTTGGCCGAACTCTCCCTTGCACTCACTCTCTCTCTCTTAGTTTGTTAGCTAACAAAGAAATGAATGAGATGAAAGAGAAAGGAAAGAAATATTATTTGATTTTGGTGATTTAGTAGATATATTTTGTATATCTATTGTAATCTCCTACACTCTCTCTATCTCATCATGTTTAAGCTTGCTTGCACTTCAAAGGTTGCTTGAAGACTTGGTTAAAGTGTTGGACAATTAAAGAAGTGACACCTAGCAAAGTTGTTCAACAACTAAAGCTACTATCATCATTATATGCATCCCCCCTTGTTCCTTCTCCAAATTTTCGGCCATATGGGCTTCCTTGGCCCAATTTTTGTTGTCCATTTAATGCTCCTTTAGCTTATTTAGTATCCCATAAGTCCTCACTCAATTGGCCCACCAATTGGACTATTAAATAAATCTTTGGGCTTGCAAATTTTAATTCTTTGGGCCATGAGATCCACATGTTTCTATACTTTTAATTTTGTACTTATACAAAGACTTAAATACTCTTCCTCAAGTGGGCTAAGCTTGGACCAAGCTTGGGCTCTCACTTAATTTCCTTTTGGGCTTGCACTTTTCTTAGTTTACTTACTAATCAAAATGGACTTGGGCTTCCACCACTAATTAAATTGTGTCATCACTATACTTGCCCTATACATAATATATTGGTCTAGTTTAATAACTTAATTGTTATTAACTCAATTTATCTATAAGTCCAATGCTTAATTAAACAACTGGGCTACAAATTGGGCTAAAAAATTACTTACTCTCCTTAGTCCATTAAATCTATTATCACTAGAACTAATGCTCAACATTATTGATATTTACATAGTCTTAATTATCTTTATATACAAAATAAATGTTTACACATTATATTTATTTAATCACACACATAATTCACATACCTAATTTATATATTAGGTCACCAAACTTTATAGGTATCGTAGTACCTTATTCTTATTACTCCATTAAACACATATAGATTTATCTTTAGGGTTTAGAAATTTTTTATAACTCATATATTCTCTATTCTTATTCGAACAGTAAACTATATAGGTTCTTCTTTAAAAATTTTAAATAAATCATTTATTTCCACTCTAGGTTTTAAATTTTAACCTTTAATTTAATCATTTAAGTTTTTTAAAATTTTTGGGTTGTCACAATAACATTTTCAGGAATCAAACCCCATCTCTTTAACATTGTTTAAAAATAGAAAATATGATTTTCTAAGCTCCTTTGGGGATTTTTATAAATTCCTACCTTGATCCGTTAGATGTCCAACTTGGACAGGGTTATTGACCATACTACCAAGTATTTAATCCCTTCTCTATTGGTCTGGAAACCTCAACTTACGGTATTCAAATTAGAAATTCAAAATGGAGGATTGCAGATGATTCTACAATTGAGCTCTACGATCATAGAGTTAGCACTCTGTGATCTTCATATTCACTCTACGATTGTAGAGTAAGGTACTCTACGATTGCTGAGTTTACTCTACGATCTGACCAATAACTATGATATAGCACTCTACGATTGGGTGCTTCACTCGCCGAATTGAGCATGTCACTCGACGATTTCCATATTCACTCTACGATCGTAGAGTAAGTACTAGACTCCACTGCACGCTTGCGTGAAGTGGTCGTCGTCCCGATCGTTTCTAGAAAAGTTGTAGGATGGATTGCTTGCAACACCTTAACCCCTCGCCTATATGTAGACGCTAATCTTGGCATAATTGCTCGCGTTCAAAAATATGCGTTGAATGGACACCAATGACACCTTGACCCCTCGCTTATATTGAAGCGGTAATCTCGGTACAATCGACGATTGATACGGTAGAAGACACCACACACAATTATGTATTGTTGTATGATAAGTCAAAGTTGAATATCAAATAAAAACTAAGAAAATACCTTAGAAATTCTTCAAAGAACCAAAAGTATAGAATAACCTCACAAATATATTGAATAATGAATAATGTTGAATGATGTATGAATTACATTCATATGACTTATTTATACTACTAAGAAAAACCCTAAAACCCAATAAGGAATAGATCATTGTTTTAGGAACAAGATTCCCATCTAAAAGAGTCTTAACTATATTAGGAATATAAAAGATATGAAAAATCCTGAAAATAAGTAAAGAAATCTGAATATAATAACCCAAAACGCGTTCCTCATTTTTTGTGTCAGCCGACCGACGCGAGGTGCGCCGTCCATAGGCCTGCAACAGCGCGCCCCGTGCCCGTCTGCGCGCTGGGAATGGAGCGGAGCACGCTGTAACAACAGCCAATCTGCCACTCTGGCGCTTGGCGCGCTGCACATAGTATTATCATGGCGTGGGGCGCACTGGACGACCAGATTAGTTTCCTAATTTGGTTCATCCGCTTGTAAAAAATTAATGAGCTTCTCCATCGTGGAATCAAACTCATCAATCGTTGAACACGATCCATCTTTTTTCCAAACTCCTTGAATCAGCGCAATAAGTCCATCCTACAAACGTCTAGCTCGTCCTCTTATGACATATCCTAGTGGAACTTGCATCGGATCCGATTCATAACCTCCATTAGCATCCAAATTAGCCATGTCATTATCATTCCTCTCCTCTTGAAAAGGATGTGTCCTCAAATTATCACCTACAACAAACGAACTTAGATCAGAAACATTGAATGTTGCACTAACATTATACTCACCCGGTAAATCCAGTTTGTAGGCATTGTCATTAATACGCTCTAGAACTTGAAATTAACCATCTCCTCTTGGAAGCAATTTTGATCGTCTTTGAGCTGGGAATCTTTCCTTCCGCATATGTAACCACACCCAATCTACCGGTTCAAATATAACTTGACGTCTACCCTTATTAGCATGTCTAGTATATTGCTCCGTCCTTTCAATGTTGAGTCTTGCCTTCTCGTGTATCTGCTTAACAAATTCAGACTTTTTCTTTCCATCCATGTTAGTAAATTCAGACACAGGTAATGGCGATAAATCCAACGGAGTTAAAGGATTAAAACCATAAATAATTTCAAATGGTGAAAATTTAGTAGCAGAATGAACAGATCAATTATATGCAAACTCAACATATGGTAAACACTATTCCCATTGACTGGTATTCTTTTTAAGGATAACCCTTAACATTGAAGGCAAAGTTCTATTTACTACTTTAGTTTGACCATCAGTTTGTGGGTGACACGTAGTGGAAAATAATAATTTAGTTCCCAATTTTCACCACAAAGTCTTCCAAAAATAGCTTAAAAACTTAACATCATGATCAGAAACAATTGTTCTAAGCATACCATGCAATCGTACAATTTTCTTAAAGAACAAATTAGCTATATGGGATGCATCATCAGTTTTGTGACATGGAATAAAATGTGTCATCTTTGAAAATCTATCCACAATCACAAATATAGAATCATTACCATGCTTAGACCTATGTAAAACTCACATAAAATCCATTGAGATATCAATCCAAGGTTCATCCGGAATAGGCAATTGTGTATAAAGTCCATGGGGTTGAACACGAGATTTATATTGATGACAAGTAAGGCACCTATCACAACTTCGTTCCACATCTCGTTTCATATGAGGCCAATAAAAATGTTCTTTTAAAACCAACAAAGTTTTATCAACACCGAAGTGTCCCATTAAACCTCCCCTATGTGATTCCCTCACTAATAACTCACATAAAGAACATGCAGGTATACACAATTTATTCTCGCAAAATAAGAACCCATCTATTTTAAAGTATTTACCTACGACATTCTTTTCACAAGTTTTAAACTTTTCACCAAATTCTAGGTCATTAGCATACAATTCTTTAATTCGTTCAAAACTAAGTAATCTCGTATCAAGAGTATTTAATAACACATACCTGCGAGACAAAGTATCTGCGATGACATTTTCCTTACTCTGTTTGTATCGAATGACATATGGGAATGTCTCGATGAATTCCATCGATCATGCATGTCTTTTGTTCAACTTGTGCTGACCCTTCAAATATTTCAGTGATTCATGGTCTGTATGGATCATAAATTCCTTGGGCCACAAGTAATGTTGCCATGTCTCCAAAGCTCTAACCAAAGCATACAACTCCTTGTCATAAGTAGGATTGTTCAAAGTTGCCCCACTAAATTTTTCGCTGAAATACGCAACTGGTTTTCCTTCTTGCATTAGAACAGCTCCAATCCCTAAACCTGAAGCATCACACTCAATCTCAAAAGTTTTGGTAAAGTTAGGCAAAATAAGTAAATGAGCATTTGTCAATTTATCCTTAATTAAATTAAATGCTTTTTCCTATTCATCACCCCATTTAAAGCCTACACTTTTCTTGATGACGTCGGTCAATGGTGCTGTAATCTCACTGAAAGTCCAAACAAAGCGTCAGTAGAAACTTGCGAGTCCATGAAAGCTTCGCACCTGACTCACATTGGTTGGACTCGGCCAATCTCGAATTGCACGTATTTTCTCCTCATCAACTTGGACTCCCTGTGAACTTACAACAAAGCCAAGAAAAATAATTCTATCCGAACAAAACGTGCACTTTTCCATATTAGCAAACAACTTTTCTTTTCTAAGTACATCTAAAACATATTTTAAATGCAATGCATGCTCTTCCAAGTTTTTGCTATAAATTAGAATATCATCAAAATAAACTACGACAAATTTTCCAATGAATAGACAAAACATGGTTCATTGATGAGTGCATATTATTCATTTATTTCAATTTCATTATATTTAGTTTATTGCATGTTTTGTGATATAAATGGGTTTATTAGTGTGTTTATTGATTTCAGGATTAGTTGGAGCTAAAGTTCGGAAATAAGTTGATTCGGAGCTGAATTGAAGAGAAAAAGAAAATTTGGAAATCTTGGTTTTTTGAAATGTTTCTAAAAGCAGATTTTGGCATCTTTCTACATGGATTTGGATTGATATTGTTATTAGAATTAGTATTGCTTTGGACTGAGATTTTATTTCCTTATTAGATTCTATTTCTTTATGAAAACTAATTATGATTTGTAATTTCTTTTAGGATTTGGATTTCTAATTCTCATAGGATTTAGAATTTTGTCTAGCACTATAAATAGATGTAATAGCCAGGGTATTATTCATTCTATCATTCAATCATATTCTATATTTTATCATCTACAACATTGAAGACATGGGCTAATACTTTCAATTCAATTCTAAAGGGATGTTGAACCTTATTCATAATTAACGGTTTGATCAAATTTACTTTATTTATTCATTCTTGCATGAGATTTATTCTGATAATCTATTTTAACTTCTTGTATGTTATTCAATCTATTAATTTGGTTTCTGCAGGATTAAATTAGTGAATTGATATCATCTGTTAGATTAAGATTGGTATTACGTGTAATTGATATCTGTCTTCATCACAAGTAGCAAATTAGTGATACTAATTATGGACAAGCTTTTGTGTATTGCTAAGGTTATAAGGAAACAAGTTAAACAAATCGAGCTTGTAATACCCGAGAATTTCTGAATATTATTAAATGAATATATTAATAGAAATGAATATTTATTTGAATATAAATATGTAAGTGTTATGAGATGAGTTAACTCAATTACATTAAATTGAATAATTATAATAATTGAGAAAATATGGAGTTTGCGATAAGCTCATTGAATGCCTTATGTGGCACAGTGATGAGAAATATTAATGATTATATTAATTAATGAAGGAATTACTACGTGAACAATTAATCAAATATTAGTTGTTATTTAATTGTAATGGAATATTAATGGTGATTAATAATATATTGATTATTATTATTGCAAATAATAGAATAATAATAAGTAACTTGTTTATAAATATAATAAGATTTATATGTATTTAATGTGATAAATGTTAATTAATTGTTATGGAGATTAATAATTGCATTGATTGATGAGGGATGGATTAATTATTATTATTATTATTAATTAATTGATAAGATAAGTAATTAATTACCATTGAGAATAATAATATATTAAGAGTAATTAAGATTATATTTGCTCAATTAATTGCTGTGTGCAAGCATGCGATAATTAAATGTATAATGTATAGTAGCTACCTATATATTATATGAAGTGTAAAGTGCAATGTGACTATACAATATATAGAAACTATATGTTATGACTAATTATATAAATGAACAATGCATATGTGACAATTGTGTGTGAGTATACATTGGAATAATACATCATGGATATATTATAAATAATTGTTGATTAATAGAATTTAATAATAAAAGAGATAATGTAATTTGATAATATTCGATTAAATTATACCGGTGTTAATAAATTGTACATGGATTATATATGTGAAAAATACATTTACTACATTGTAATATTGTTCCTCATTGGACATACATTGTGAGTCTAATTGAAATTATAGCCTAAGTATATATTATATGCATATGAATATAACTTAAGTATATAGTATGTGTATAATAACTTAAGTGTGGTATGTAAATTCATGTTACCCAAATGCTGAGTTATATGGCTTGTCCAAATATGATAAGTCATTTCCTTCCTCACGTGTTTGCAAAGGCTAGCCTAAGCCTATTTCTTCTTCAAACTCATCACATTCTAGCTAGTATGATTCAATGGGGAGTGGCTCTCATGATGTATTCCACCAACTACCACCAACTTCTCCTTAATCTTCAAACAATTCTACAATCTATTGGTTTGAATTGGTGGAAGTTAGCATTGTCTGGGTATTAATTTCTCTATAAATATAACCCATTTCCTTCTAATTCTGTCGCTGAGAATTTTGTTTAAGAGTTGGGTGAGAGCATATATATTAGTGTTAAGTATTCTAAGAGTTGAGAATTCAGTTAACAACAATTGCATTACAGAGGTATGATTCCATTTCCTTGTTCTTCATTTCGTGGACTCTATTTCTTGTTTTCTGCCAAGTTCAAATTCTTGATTTTAGTTGGAGTTCACGATTTTGTGATTTGAGGATGTTAATTGATTGTTATATAAGTTAATATATGTGTTAGTAAGGTAATGTAGTTGGTTTGATAGCAATTTCATAGGAAATTTTTGTGTTTGGGTTTATAGTTTACCGTTGCTGGCTGCTGTTTGGTGAGAACCACTAACGGCGCAGCTGCGCCGGTTTATAACTGAGGCGCAGCGCAGCTGCGCCGGCCTCTAGAATTTGTTTTCTGCATTCTGCTTGATTCTGTTAAATATTAATTGTTTAATATGGCTTAAACAAACATGCTAATAGGTTTAACTTGCCTATATGAGTATATTAACATGACGTGCACATGTGTTGCTATGATTGCATGCAAGATTAATGAAACGACATATAGCGTTGAAGTGACTTTAAGTTTCCTAAACAAACTTTAACATATATGAACCATGACTATATTCTGACTTTGAGCATGTTAATATGACCTAGAAATGCATGAAAAATGTGAGACCATGTACGTATATGTTTTATGATATAGGATTTATAGTTCCTTTGTTTATGACCAAGCTTGTTAGGCTTTGTATTAGAGAACTTTTTCAAGAAATGCTCGTCGTATCAAGGCAAATATGTATGAATACTACATGATGTACATTCTGATTTTGAGAAGATGTTAACATGACTTAACAACACATAATAAGAGCTTTAAAGTTGTATTGTATGTGTTGAATTGCATCATTTAAGTTTAAAATGATTTCAAGGGCAAACATGAATATGTTTTTAAACATATTGCATTAGTATAAGTAGTTAAGTTCTAAGAATCTAAAATAACATGTTTACATTCATTATGTCTCTAAACATGGTTCTTATGTGGTTAATATAAGGATAGTAGACCAAGCATGAGTTTGAAGCATGTTTCAAAGTACTAAACGATGCTAGTTATGAATAAATAATATGAACACTATGAGCATGTCTAAATCAAGTTATGTGATCACTTCACATGTTTACATGACAAGCATGATAACTTACGTGAATTCATGACATTGCATGGCCCTAAGTCGTTAGAAACCATGATTTAGAACTATAGCATGTATGATTGAACTTGGAAAGGTTGAACAAACATGGAAAGACCCTTTAACATGTATATATGTTATGTGATATCATATGTTTATACTTGAACCCGACTTTGACGGTTAACTTACAACAATGCTATAACTTGCTAAAAAGAGTATGTTTGCTATTCGTTGTGACCTTATGTGATAATGACGATATGTAAACTTGATTAACCCAAAAAGAGGAACTTTAAGGATAAAAGATAATGTAAGTTATGTCAATCTAGAGTCGTGAAGTGATATAGTACTATGCGTGATATATGACGGTATAGTAAGATTGAAGACTTAACTTATATGTTGGTTGTATGAATAAGATAAAGTATAATGTTAAACTATATGACTAATGAATATCCTATATGCATAACTATATTACGATAGGAATTCGAAAAGTGTTGATTAGCTTTACGTGGATAGACTACGCATATGGCAAGTTTCCTTAAACCCGTTTTTTGTATTATTAATTGCAAGTATCCTATCCTTGTGTTTACTTTATTCAAGGAACATTGTAAGCAAGTTCCTAACCCTACTCTTTATTGAGCGTTCATTAAGCTTGTGCTATTATTGTCGTACAAGTAAACTTTTGAGATTGCAATTTAGATATTATAATTATATAATTCATGGATAAGATAAAAGTCGATTTATATTCTTCGAACTTTAAATCTTGAGATTTGAACTTAAAATTTGTTGCGATCTATGCCATTTGGTTAGGCTAGATTTATATTGTTAAAAGACAACCCGAACCAATTGATCGGTGCGGGATCTTGTATTTGACTAAGATGAACAACCTTCTTTGAAGGGAAATTATAATTGTCGGGAGACCGACGTGCGCACTTTAGTACGATTGAACGATATGCATACCGTAGGGTACTTTAGGCTGATCACCTGTTGTACTTATTTTTGATTGGGTTATCAGTTTAATACGGTTAATTCTAGTAAGAGTTCATAGTCCTTAGTGACTGCTCAGTATTCAGTTATCTTGAAATCTTGTATTGATTTAGCATTGAATCATATTGATATTATTCTGTCCTTAGCGACTGTTATTGAGAACTATTGATATTCTTGTTATCCTTGAACTATCACACCTTGCTATACCCTTCTTGGGATTCGAGAACTATATTACGCACCCTTATTGTTATATTACTTGCTGAGCAAACTTGTTGCTCATTCTTGCTTTCTCTAAAATATTTCAGTTAAGGCAGAGCAGTGCGGACCCTCGAGCACCGACAAGGGCAAGGGAAAGGCTACTGAGTAGCTTAAAATTTATGTAGGACTTATGATTGTAATAAGAATTTATCCTATTATGTACTAGTTAAGGTTATGTATGCTTAAGTTATGTCCAAGCTATGTAATCGATATTTAAGTTACGAGACCTTGGGACGTGAATAAATTATATTAATTAAATGTAATATATTCGGTAGTAGTTGTGTATTATTCCACTGTGCGATGCGACATTTAGTCGTAATATTATTATTGTGTCAGATTATAGAACGTGACGAACCGAATTTGAGTGACCAAGTGGCGGTCCGAATTTGGGGGCGTCACAGAGCTTATGTGTTTGTTGCTTGGATTAGAGAGCTTGTTCTTGTTCTAGGTTGTATTACAGTTAGAATCTGGTGAAGAGCTTGTTTCATACAGTGACGATCTAAGTAGAATTTCGGATAGCAGAGCTTGTTGCTATCTAAGGCTAATAGTTTCATTGAAGGGTAAATACTGTAAAACGTGATTACTCCATAATTGTGAAAAGGTGATACTGAACTGAAAAACTGAAGCTTTTTATTCATTGTTAATTCTTATTAGTTTATTCTTGTTAATTTAATTAATCAATTCAAAATCTCCTTTAATTAAAAATCATAGGATAAATATAAAATAAATCACTCTCCGTGGTATCGATCCTTGCTTACTACTATGCTAATTGTTTGAATTTGTAAAGTGAAAGTGAGATAAATTTAGGAGTGTAAACGACAGCTCCCAAATTTTGGCGCCGTTGCCGGGGAGTGTTATTTGTTTTTGTTTATTCTTTGTTTTCATTTATTTTTATTATTTTCTTTTTCTTTTTCTTTTTATTTTATGAATCAATCCTCTTACTCTATTGACTTAAATTTTGATCAAGAGATAGAGAAAACTGCAGATACAAAAGAAGCTCTTGTTCCAACACTTAAAAAAGAAAAGATGGTGGTGCTGAACAACCTCGTTAGGATTTTGGCTGTGAGCTAGAATTAAATGATTTGAATTTCCAAGACGAAAATAAAAGTTTTCTGAGAAATTTTCGTAAAAATAGTATTCATCCGTTTCTGCTCGGAAATTATTTTTGAATTTCCGAGAAAAACGTAATGATAGAATTTTGAGACGAGATGGAATATCCAATAATATTTCAGTTATGGTAAACAAAGTTTTTGCCTGAGAACTTAAAACCCTAAGGGTTAGGAAAAGGGAAATCTAAGAAAGAAAATATCTATCGTGTAGATGGTGACCGTCTCTCCTTAATTTTGTGTTATTTTGTTTTACCCTTTTTCCATTTGCTATGTCTATGGATTTTATTAAAGGGTGATGTTTTAGGAAAGCGGTACAGACATAAATGTCGACGACTTTAAAAAAGATTGATTTTATTATTTTTATGATTGGACCGAATGAGACAGAGTCGCCAGTTGGTATGGTTTAAATGGATGTACCAACTCATCCGAGTTTTAATAGTTCTTGCAATATGGCCCAATGCGTGACTCCGAAAGATTGGTCTGAAACCCGAGATTCATGGAATTCGGGGGCTAGGTTAAGCGGGGGGAAGGAGTTAGGCACCCCCCGACTCCCGTAAAAATACTATACCACATCTTATTGATTTTCTGTGCATAAAGTATGTGTGTGTGTGTGAGTGTATGTGTGTGTGTGTGTTTTATTTGAAAAGTTTTATTCTAAGCCTCATTATGAGTTATTTGGAAGTAGTGTCGTTCCTCTTTTGCGCCTATGTACGAAGAGTTTGATTTAGCAAAAGTTTATTTTAGACAAAATATACATTTTATATGATATTTTGGAAAAACACAAGGTTTTCAAATCCTTCGCCCGAATAGTAATCAAGGATCTGTGATACTTCCATTATTGATGTTTTAGTATATGTACTTATTACGAAAGTAATGTTGTATCTCTTTAACCCTATGCACACAGGATTTGATTTATATAAAAGTTCATTTTTAGAACACAATATATATCAATGATGTTTTGAAAACAAAGTTTTCAAATTCTTCGTCAAATAGGAATCGAGGTCCTTTGATACTTCCATTTATGATCTAATGTCTATTCCCGACCCGCTTTATTATTATTGAAAGCTCTTTGTGGTTTTATCGGAAATCATTTTGATGATATGCATGTAAAAATCATCAAAAGGGTCAGATCATCATCGGGCATGTAAGCCAGCTCGATGAAATCGAGCACCCACAATTAAAGTTTTCACTATCACGGGTTCTTGAATCTGACTTCACTGGGACTAACTCCTCGAGCTCATCTTCAAGATCCAAATATTACATATACAATGATATTTGCGCTATTTAAGCATTACATCATAAAAACCGGTCCATCGTGGGAATCAAGTCGGGATCCAATCAGAGATCTCAACACCGGGATTCCTAAGCTCACATTATTTATGTGGGAATACATATATACAATGTCCTTGGCATTGATATTAGATGATTTCATCTGTTGAAATCACCGTTTCAAGCCGTTCGAACCCCTTTCACCTCTAGATACAAATCTAGGGATATCCGGGGTAACCGGGACCATTTAAAATAATAAATATGTAGATCAACCATGGATCTAAATAGATCTAGCACAAGGGTTAAAGCTTCATGCTTAATAACCGCTCAAAGGCTAGATTCGGCTTAGATCTAGGTAGATCTAGCATCCGTACTTGATTTACAACGTAATAAGCATAATATAACCGATACAAATGTAATATCTATCAACTATTACACAATATGCCTAGAAAATAACAAGTTTAACTAGATTTAAACAATATATATCATCAATCTAGTATATTAAGCAAAATTTACAAAGAAAGTAGCCGAAAAGAGTATTTTTCACCTTGGGGAACGCATGAACAAGCGTTTTAACTCCCGAGAGCAACGTAGAATACTCTCGGGGATCCAAGTAGATGCTAAATGAAAGAAACTAACTTAAGGTGGGTGTTTACAAGTCCAACTCGAGGCCTTCTCTCTCTAGAAATATTTTTCTCTCTTTGAAACTAGCTCTCCCTCTCTCACAAGTGAGCTAATGTGGGTGTTTTAACCTGCCCGAGCCAGCCGCATACATACATACAGCTAGCTGCATGTATGGATGCGGCTGGGCCAGGTGGGGCCCTCCATTTCAAAGTGCGTTCCTTTGGTCCTGGTTTCGGAGGAAGTTGACCTGCACAGATCGAACTTTCAGAAAGTCTGTGCGGAATGCGGCGGAATAGAATCGAGTCTAACTGAGTCGGGGTCCGGTAAGATAACGTGGGTAGCTGAGATATATATTTCGATTCCAGACGGCATTTAGCTGGTTTATCTTCGATGGCATGCATTTTGAGGTTTGCTTGAGTTGGCTTCCGGCGGACGCTGTCTCAGCTTGGCGATCCTCGTTTGGTTCTCGACATGTTCAAACGTCATTGGTCCTTTAAATCATTCACTGGGTTATCTCCGGGATGACCTGATTCTTTTGCCCTACCTCGGGGTTGTCTCCTATGTAAAATTATACTTTTGCCCTTCTACAAGGTTAGTACAAAGAAAGTGAAATTTTGAGTGTCTACAGATGCCCCTCTTTGTCATGTTTATGCAATGTAATGGAATAAACACGACAAAGATTACTAGACACGAAGAATGCATGACAAGGTATGTTTGATGATGCAATGTCATGTATAAAACATGTAATGATATGTGAAATTATAAAAGGGTTACTCGCCCCTGTTGTGGAAGTTAAGGATTACGTCATCGGGGTTAAGTAGACGCCTTCACTGGGTTGTAGCCAACGGATTACCTTATAGGGGCTGAGCCGACCTGCTTTGGTTTGTCCAACAGATTATACCATTTGGATTATGCTGATGCCTTCACTGGTTCGTTGCCGGGGGATTACACCATCGGGGTTGTGCCGATGCCTTCATCGGTTTGTTGCCAACGGATTACACCATCGGGGTTGTGCGGATGCCTTCACTGATTTGTTGCAAACGGATTACACCATCGGGGTTGTACCGATGCTTTCACTGGTTTGTTGCCAATGGATTACACCATCGGGGTTGTGCCGATGCCTTCACTGGTTTGTTGCCACACCTTCACTGGGTTGTTGCCAATGGATTACACCATCGGGGTTGTGCCGATGCCTTCACTGGTTTGTTGCCAATGGATTACACCATCGGGGTTGAGCCGGCGCCTTCACTGGTTTGTTGCCAACGGATTATACCATCAGAGTTGTGTCGGTGCCTGATTTGTTGCCAACGGATTACACCATCGAGGTTGTGTCGATGCCTTCACTGGTTTGTTGCCAACAGATTACACCATCAGGGTTGTGCCGACGCCTTCACTGGTTTGTTACCAACGGATTACACCATCAGGGTTGAGCCGACGCCTTCACTGGTTTGTTGCCAACGGATTACACCATCGGGGTTGAGCCGACGCCTTCACTGGTTTGTTGCCAACGGATTACACCATCGGGGTTGTGACGATGCCTTCACTGGTTTGTTGCCAACGGATTACACCATCAGGGTTGAGCCGATGCCTTCACTGGTTTGTTGCCAACGAATTACATAATCGGGGGTCAAGCCGACGCCTTCACTGGTTCATTGCATGTGGATTACATCATCGGGGGTCGAACCAATGCCTTCACTGGTTCATTGCCAGTGGATTCTGAGATGTAGTATTGATTTTGACTGACTTTCTGGTCTTCCGGCGTTCAACGTTGGGATTTCTGATCTTTTTCGAATTTTTACTGTTTCGGAGGGTTTTTTTTTGGGTTTTAAAACTGACCCGGAAAGTTACTATTTCAAATAATTTGACCATTCTGAACCCAAAATAACACGTTTTGGACTTCACTTTATCAATAGGGAAGGCGCAGAACCCCTCTATGGCAGTTGCATATATGTATGCGGCTAGAGCATACATGTGTGAGGCTGCCCATGATCGGGCCCCTCGGGATGGCTCATTTTCATTCATTCGACTTGCGTTTTTTCTTATTCTCTCTAAAAAATCGAAACCTCTCTTCAGATCTACGCAATTCCTGCTTGATTTGGAGCGATCCATCACCAGTACGTCTCTTCTACGTACTATAGGTAACGTATAGACTCCATTTTTTCGTTTTTTTATTGATGAAAAACCGTATTTCTTTCCTTAAACGCATTATATCTAATATGTATGCATAGATAGCTTAATGGATATGTTTATAATGCAATGCATGCTTATGTATCATCTTATGGACCGCATGGATGCGATATATTATCATTTATCAGTTAATCTAGACATGCATTATAGCTATGTGTTAGAACAACAGTTTAAATTGATATTTAATTGCTTGGTTGTGATGGTATACCCTTATAGGGTGATTTAATGCATGCTTCGGGCATGTGGATAGTCCATTTTATAGGGGAGACTCTGGAGAAATTTTTTCATAAATTAGACGTCAGGGTCCTAGACATATGTATAGACATGCTAGGATACGAGTTAACTGATGTACACATATAATGGCACATGTAGGACATGCATGATGTGATGACCTAAATTATATTTCAGGGATTGAATTCAAAATTTAAAAAGGGCAGGAATATACCTAACTTTTTTTTGATTCCTACGAACTCATTGTTCATATATGGATTCTGCGGGACCTAGTCGTTCTTCATCCCAGCGGGTTTCATCTAGAATTCGCCGGCGGAGAGCTCCCTCTTATGTTCCTATTCCACGGATCAGTAGGAGGGTTCAGCAATTGACGGAGCCAGTTCTGCATCCACTGGTTGAGGATCCTCCTCATTTGGATGAGGGGGATATCCCTAAGCCTGAGGTTCAGCCTTAGCCTATTGCTGTGCCACGATTTCTTTATGGAATTCAGGTGGCTATCCTTGATTTGCTGGGTACAGATCTGAGCCGCCATCCCTCTATTCACTTACAGGCAAACGAGGTACATGATCTTTATATTAATTTGTATTCATTTCTCTTCTCTGTCATCAACCAGTTTTCTTAACCTTGAGGTTGTGCAGGTTCAAGAGTTTACCCAGCCCAGGGTAACTGGTTTAGCATATACTCTTTGTATCATTCGCTACATCCAAAGTACCGGGCGGTAGTGGATTCTTAGGGATTTGAGGCTTTCTTCACCATTGTTCCCCCTCGATGCCCCTGGGGCTATTTGCGAGCTTTATCAGAGCGATGGTTTCATCAGAGTCAATCTCTCCATCTGCTGGACTGCGAGGTTGTGATAACACTCATGAATTGGAGGTATATCACGGGCTTGGAGTTTACTGGAGCTAGAGTGCCGTTGGAGATGGGTATCACTTCGACTATTGTGTGCAGCCTCTTAGGGTTTTCTTCTTAGGAGCGGGGATTCAAGGTCCGTAGTATTCGGTCGGGATGCCTGTGCGTCGATGCTGCTCGAGGCACTCTACAGCAACCGTTGCCTGCAGATTTGAGGGATAGGGATAGCATTTTGCTGCGTCTATTCTGACCATCATGAGGTGTTGTTTCATTACAAACAACTCCTCCACTGTTCCCTTTAGCTTGGTAGGGGAAGTTCGAGACGTAGACCGTATTAGGGACTACGATTGGGGATCTTTTACATTCGCTCTCTTTCTTCATAGGATGCGATTGCGATCCCAGGGAGTTATCGACGCATGATTCGGATTCTACCCATTTCTTCTGGTGAGTCATTTTGACTGAATTTCATTTGTTTGACTTTTGATTGGTTTATCTTTTCCCACAATTAATGTCGGGTTCTTTGCATTGACAGTTCTGGGCTTACGAGAGGCTCCCCTGTCTTCGCCCTATCTTTATCCTGGACTTGGACACTTATCCTCGGGTACGAAGATGGCATCAGTCCACTCTATCAGAGGTTCCGGTAGCAGAGGGCTTCACCCATGCCCCTCTTCAGCTAGAGACATTGACGGCCTTTGACATAGTGTGAGTCTTTTATTCGGCAGAGCAATTGTCTGAGGGATTTGAGGATGGCCTACCGGTAGGGCTTGAGTATCATCTGTCTACTCGCCGAATTCCATTCTTGTTTGATGGAGGTTGGGAGCTCTACCTCGGGGAGTGCATTTTTTGATGTATCACTGGGGAGATTTGCCTTCTGTTTCTTCCTCCAGCTCAGCGATTCTGGCCTCTATCTCAGCCAGTTGCAGCGATTCCCACTACTGGGTATGATGGGTTTCATTTGTCGGATGGTCCTATCACTTCTGAGGACTTTTCCACTTGGTGGGGCCCACTCACGATAAGACCTCCGACTCGGGCTACCCAGTTCTTAGGAGATATGGTTCCAGGGTCTCTTATGATGAAGGAATGGATATCATGCTTTCAGGAACCCTCTCATTTAACTCAGATAGCCAACTTGAGACATCAGTTGGAGCAGCTGTCGACGTACTGTCGTCATATGGGTGTGGACCCTTCCTTAGCTAGTACTTTTGCTGGTCAAGATCACCAGGCTGGGCCATCAGGTACTGGTGGTTCTCATGGGGCTGGACCCTCAGGCGCGGTTGGTTCTCAGGATGGAGATGATCCATTGACTTATCACCTAGATGTGCAGGAGACACCTTATCGCCCAGATCAGCAGGATGTGCCCACCCCAGGTGACTTGCCCCGGGTTGATCAACATGATGATTCTAGCACCTTTCTAAAGGCTTTAGACTTTGTGATAACTCCATAGGTCTTTTTTTTGTCCTTGGGCATTTGTGCCCCAGTATCCTGTACTTTTTATTTCTTTGTTTTCACATGTATCATAGGTATGACAGTGATGTATGTAAAACTGATGTATTTGACAGATATCTATCTATGATGTTTTTTATTTATTCATCGCACATGCTATATTATCACTTGTTATGATGCATGGTTCATATATATTTAAATGATTGGATAGAGATTGACCCCTGTATGGTCTTATTGACACAGTTTTACAGATGACCTCCTCTGATGTGGTTCGCTTGGATCACCTTCTGCCTAGTCGGATAGCTACCACTTTGAGGGCTTCCTGGACTTCCTTTCTGGGTGCCATGGAGGATCCTTTTGCGATAGTTATGTATTCTGGTTACTGCTCCTTTCTGAGTTTCATCACCCATGTAGCCGACCTAGATTTCCTTTCGTTGGTTGGTTTGAGGCGTGTGACGACCTATCATCCTCTGGCGATGATGGGCCAGTTTGATCAGTATCAGGAGGTTCATGTATTTGAGAGGATTGAGGATTATCGCTTCCCCGTCTGCTCAGTTACCGAGGCTGATCTAGCTCGGGTTTACGGCTTTTGGTGTAGCGCCCCCAAATTCGGGTCCCCAGAACCTCGGACGTGGTACGTTACGATACATTATTTCTATAACTATTGCGGAAGATATAAACATAAATTGTTTATACAATAACTTATTACAACATAATCCCCAAGGTCTGTAACCTTAACTTAATACCTGCCTTCAATATCCTATACGATATACCATGTCATTTGCATTCAATACTATTACAAGTTTAACCTGCATCCAAATCTAATTCTAGAGTTTGTCTTTGTCTTTGCCTGTATCCGAAGTTTCGTCTAAATATGAAATGTTTATCATGATATAGTAAGGGTGAGCAACAAGTTTGCCCAGCAAGTTTAAGTTCAAATGAAGATATATCATGATTGAAAAGAATAATAAGTTGACAAACTTTCAACAATATAAATAATTGTGAAAGGATATAAATCAATTTTCATAACTGAATGACCGAGTCAATAATGAAGAATGGCCAACAATGAACATAAACAAATTTAACTGAACAATATTGTAATAAAGGTGATCAGCCTTTCATACCTGATGAACATATACAATATGCACAACGTGCGAATCAATAAATCATAGATATGATATAATCAACAATGATTAATCACGAACATGCTTTATAATAACAACTCGAGTTCGAGTTAGGAAACTTGCCTGTACTGTCGATTACTGCTACGCAATCTAGTTTAATCACTTTATTGAAAAGACCTATTAGTTATAATATTGATCTTTAAATTAGCATAACATACTTTATAAGTAAACTATCTAACATTTAAACACATAGTCAAATATTAGATAACCTTAACACTATACATACACAAGTCTAAACCTAGCACACATCGAGTCTTTAATAGTATTCAATATAGTTTACTGAGTGGTTTCCCACAAACAACTAACAAATTAGCTTCCGTCTTGTCTACACTGTTTTCATAGCGAGTTAGATCGGTTACCAATTCGTAGATCCCTTCCCCATATGAAGGAGTCATTTAGCCCAGCTACTATACATCAACTATTGCAGAATACGAATGTACTACTTTTAGACTTAACACTTACTCGTTCATTTATAAGTTATTATTATAACTCGGTAAACTGTTTACTATTTCAACAAATCAACTTCCTCATTTCAATTTCCATTTCAGCAAGCTGAAACCAAACTATCTTCCTAACATTTTCAGTTTCCATTTCAGCAAGCTGAAACCAAACTGTCTTCCTAACATTTTCAGTTTTCATTTTAGCAACCCGAAATGTTCATTACAGGAAGCTGAAATTCCTTTTTCACGAAAATACCAAAACAGCTTATTATTTTCCTATCCTTTGGCCAATCATATATACATATATTCCATACACAAAAAGTATTTTTCTGAAATTTTTTAACTCCCTTAAATATTTTTCAAAAATTCATTTCTAGTTAATTCCTTAAGAAAATAGCTACCTCGCGCTTAACTCCAGAAATTCCCAACTCTTGGCGGGATCTTATACATGTTAACATGAGCTTACAGTTTAAATTTCGTGGCCATCAGAGTTATACAACTCCGGTTATAGCGATTTCCGTTGGAAAAATGCAAATATTGGAATAGTCATAACCTGCTCAATTTAAGTCGGAATGAGCTCACTTTTTGGATACAAGCTACTTTATAACATATATATTTTAATATCCCAAAAAACCTGATTTTATTTCATTAAATAAGTGGACGAAACTGCCCTTGGAAATCTCGGACAGCCTACTTTTTGGCGTCCTTTGCTAATTTCAGTCCACACGAAAATCTATAAAAAAATTTCCAGTGATTCCACTTGAAAAAGTTAGAAGACTTACATATCTAACTCCAGAAATTGAGCAAACTCAAAAATTCAAAATACACTAAGAGATATGATAGTAGTGTGCATACAAGCCAATCATGTATGATGATAAAGCACATACTTTGTAAACAATCTTATTTATTTATTACTAAAATATTAATTTAAGGCATTTAATTATCTACATGGTGCTATTTTTTATAATATGTAAATAACCCATAGTTTTAAGCAATGCTTTTAGAATCATGATGAGATCATGCTAATGAGATCTAAATTCTTAGAAAGCTTAAAAACTAAAATAGTTCCCAATTGTGGGATTACTAAAATGGAGATTAGTAAATCCGGATAGATTGATACATATGTTGCTTGCTCATTGGATGAGGATGACTGATCTCATGGTAATTTGTGTGGAGACACTAAAGCAAGTATGTAGGTGCTTATTGGATAATAAGTTCACTGAACGTGACTCGCTATGGAATACCTAATGGAGTTTTACTCGCCTGCCAATAGGAATTCCTAAGGTGATAGTAGTACAAGTGATCCTTGTACTTGAGATCATCATAGTATCTTGTATGTAACAAATTATACTTTGACTTATTCCTTAAAGCCTTTTAAGGCATATATAGAGTATGCTTAGGTATAATGAGTTACATATGGAGATAATGTATGATCAATAAAGAATCTACCACCTCTAGTAAAAGAGGAGATATGTCCTATGTGATTCGTTAAATGACAATCCAAGAATCCTTGGCCAAGATAGAATGAAATTAGAAAGAGGTTTCTAATTTGCATTATTAGGAGTTGTGCATTTTCTAATCGAAATACATATGATTAAATAAATTAAGACTTGATAGTAAATCCATTTCTTATATTTAATTGGGACATTGTATGGTGGAAGGATTGAATTGTACGGTAACTATTAACTCACAGGTTCTTTTATGATTAATGTTGAAATCTATATTATCTGGAAAGTCGTTGATCGCTGGGGAGGCTTATCCCTATTGTAGAATAAATGTTATTTATTTAAATAGATTATTAGTTTAATTTATTTATTTAAATAAGATTAGAATTGTTCTAATTGATTTATTCACAACCGGTTTAATATAGAGAACCTAAAGGGTCACACCATAAAAGGAAGAAGAATTATTTAAGAAGAAAATGGCATGATAGTAATAATGCATTAAGTATAATTAATTTAATCTATGGTGATAGAATAAATTAAATAGCTTAATGTTTATTATTTAATATTTTAGAAATATTAAATATAAATTAATAAGATGAGTCTTATTAATATTATTATTATTATTATTATTATTTTAATTCTAAAGGAGTTTAGAATTAATATAATATCAGTACTCTCTCCCAATTCTAATAAGATTAGGATATAAATTAATTAAAAGCGTTTAATTAATTAATTAAATAAAACTCCTATTCTAATTGGATTAGGAGGGTTAACCTAATATCTATATAAGAGAGTCTTATATCAGAAATAAGGTACGTGAATTTTTCCAAAGGTTGGGAGTACACATATTCTATAGAGATAGAAACAAGAGATAAGCCAATAACCCATCTTCCTGAGTTCTTCATCTTTCTTGGTGGATCACCGTTAGAGGCCAAACATTTGGGTGGCTGACATTGATCAAGGGAAGGAGCCACTACAGAGGAATCAAAGGAATCAAAGGAATCAAAGGAGTAGAACTTGTACCTGAGGAAGCTTGGATCTTCAAAGGTATAATTATATGTTCTCTTTTTTCTGTTATTGATAACTAACACAAAGCATGATCATGGTTATAGGTTTGTATAAATTTTTGAAAACCTATGTTTCGCGCTTCCGCCCTATTTATGTGATTTGATTGCATGATTGGCTTACGTACAAACCCAACAGTGGTATCAGAGCCTAACTTTGTGCTAATTATCAATTTTATGATTCCATGTATGAATTGATGTGAGAATTGGATCGATTTTTCTAGACAAAATCATTTTCTGCAAGTTTCTGCAACGAACGGCGCAGCTGCGCAGCTGCCCAGTTCATTACTGGCGCAGCTGCGTCGGTCTGCAAATACTGGCGCTTCAGGCTACCTGCGCAGCTACGCAGCTGCCCAATTCATTACTGGCGCAGCTGCGCCGGTTCCTGAACAGACCCTGAAATTTGATTTTTATTAATTAAGTAAACTGTTTATTTAATTAATAAAGTTTTAAAATAAAGATGTTTATTTTATCTGAAATATGATTTCAGATTGCTAAAATTAAAGGAATTTAATTTGGATTTATTTTTGAATAAAATAAAAGAGTTTATTTTGTTTCAAAAATAAAATTTAGCAAAACTTTTGTCCATTAAATGACATCGATCCATATATGGAATAGCTTTATTATTCATGAGATGAATGGATATTTATTGATGCATATGTTGATGTGTATGATAATAAATGGGGTTGATTATGGACTATGACCAATGTGATTGGATTTTATTTTGAATGAATGCTTGAATGTATGGGTTTTATAAAATGGGGTCTGCGTACCTCGTCTTCTCTAGTTTTATTCTCGATGTAAATTCTATCTCCTTCCTATGTACTTCCCCTTGACTGCTGATCAAGGTTTCTATTTAATTATAGTTTATGTAATAGAAATAGTTATAATTATCTTGAAGAAATTGGAGACCAAGGAGGAAGGAGCGTGTGAAGACCCATTTGTATGGAGCCCGGGTTTAAATGTAATAGTTATATTTAAATTTAAATTCTTGCACTCCTAGGTTTGACCATTTGGTTCACTTGGTGGCTCTAGTGAACCAAACTAGAATAAAAGTCCATAATCAATTCGGGTAGAATATAGTATTCTATATTGCATGCTATATATTATATATATTATATTTTATGCAAACATGCTTCGCATGTTTAATAAAATAACGCGTATTTTATATATATATATATATATATATATATGTGTGTGCATGCGCGCTAAACAAGATGAGACAAATAATAACAAATCCCTCAAAAAAATAATATTAAGTCTGAAGCGTTCAAATGATATTTGGAATATCGAACGTCGCCTTCTAGCATGATTAATTAATAGAGTATTAAATATTTAATATGAGTTTGTTGTGCTATCCACAAGGCGAGTATTGAGTATTTAAGATGTTAATTAATCACATTTGATGCTTATCAAGAAAATTAAACGATCTAGTCTTGTTGTGCTATCCACAAGGATGAATATTTTTCTTTTTTGAATTTATGGAAGTGCTAGGCTGGACTTAACTTAAATCATTTTAGTTCGGATGTGCACACACATGACCATTATGATTTGAGAGACAAAATAAAAGGAGTTACATGGTGATGTAATTGACAAGAGTTGTCTACCTATTTATTTGTATATCACTTGTTGTGCTATCCACAAGGTTATATACATTTGAAATGGGATCCTTAATCTCACTAGCAAATCTTTAATTAGATGTTGCCGAACTATATAAGTGAGGGTAATATAGTTTGATGAAAATAGTGGGAGATACCAATTTAAAATAAAGACCTAAATTTATTTTGGTATGCAAAGTTAATAAAATGAATGTTTGCTAAAAATATTGTCTTTTCACATGCAGAATTTTTAAAAATGTCAAAATCACTAATCTCACTGTGAAGCATACTTGATGCAAACAAGCTTACCGGGCCGAATTATGAGGACTGGCTAAGAAATCTGAGAATTGTTCTCACTGCTGAAAAGATTTCTTATGTCCTAAATTCAACTGTCCCTGAATCTGTTTCGAAAACAGCCTCTGAGGAAGAGATTGCCACTTTCAATAAGTGGCAAGATGATGCATCTGTGGATTAATGCATCATGCTCGCATCCATGAATAACGAGCTTCAGCGTCAGCACGTAAATATGGATGCTCCTGCTATGCTGCTTCACCTCAAGGAGTTGTATGGTGAACAGAGTAGGACTACTAGATATGAGATATCTAAGGAGCTCTTCCGATCTCGGATGACCGAGGGCACTGCCGTCGAGACTCATGTTCTGAAGATAATCAATTTGATTGAATGCCTTGGACAGCTTGGGTTCGTCATGGATGGGGAATTGAGTCAAGACTTGGTCTTGCAGTCACTCCCTGAGACTTTCTAGCAGTTTATGGTTAATTTTCACATGAATAAGCTAGATGTCAGCTTGCCTGAGCTGCTTAACATGCTGAAAACTGCAGAAGGTCACTTCTCATCCAAGAAGAACCATGTCTTGATGGTGGATTCTTCCAATAAAAAGAAGAGGCCCAAGGTGTCTTCTGTAAAGAAGAAGTCCAAGAAGGCTAAGGGAAAGGGGAAAGAAAAGGAACAAAAAAAACCTGAACCAGCTAAAGGAATGTGCTTTCATTTCAACGAGCCGGGACATTGGAAGAGGAACTGCAAGAAGTTTCTAGCAGAGAAGAAGCTTGGAGAAGCTTCGACTTCCAATCAAGGTTTGTTTATGATTGAAATTAATTTTTCTGAAAGTCATAATTCTACTTGGGTATTGGATACCGGCTGTGGGTCTCACATATGTAACACTGTGCAGAGACTGGTCAGAAGTAGAAAGCTGAACAATGAAGAGGTGATCCTACGAGTGGGGAATAGAGCAAAGGTTGTTGCATTAGCTGTAGGAACTTATTGTTTAGCAATGCCTTCGGGCAAGTCCATTTATCTTAATAACTGTTATTATGTTCCTGAATATTATTAAAAATATTATTTCAATTTCTGTATTAGATATGGAAGGATTTAACGTTGTTATAAAGAACAATAGTTGTTCTATTTATAAAGACGATGTTTTATATGGTATTGAAAATTTGCGAAATGGACTTTATACACTTGACTTGCAAGAAAATATATTTCAAATTGAACAAACTAAGAAAAGGAAAAGAGATGATATTAATTATACCTACATGTGGCACTGTAGACTCGGTCATATCAATGAAACAAGATTATCCAAGTTGCATAAGGATGGGCTCCTAGAGCAATTCGATTATGAATCATATCCAACTTGTGAATCTTGTCTCATGGGTAAAATGACTAAATCTCCTTTTAGTGGAAAAGGAGAAAGAGTTACAGAGTTGTTGGCATCCAAGAAGAACCATGTCTTGATGGTGGATTCTTCCAATAAAAGGAAGAGGCCCAAGTTGTCTTCTTAAAAGAAGAAATCTAAGAAGGCTAAGGGAAAAGGGAAAGAAAAGGAGCAAAAGAAACCTGAACCAGCTAAAGGAATGTGCTTTCATTGCAATGAGAAGGTCACTTCTCATCCAAGAAGAACCATGTCTTGATGGTGGATTCTTCCAATAAAAGGAAGAGGCCCAAGGTGTCTTCTTAAAAGAAGAAATCTAAGAAGGCTAAGGGAAAAGGGAAAGAAAAGGAGCAAAAGAAACCTGAACCAGCTAAAGGAATGTGCTTTCATTGCAATGGGCCGGGACATTGGAAGAGGAACTGCAAGAAGTTTCTAGCAGAGAAGAAGCTTGGAGAAGCTTCGACTTCCAATCAAGGTTTGTTTATGATTGAAATTAATTTTTCTGAAAGTCATAATTCTACTTGGGTATTGGATACCGGCTGTGGTTCTCACATATGTAATACTGTGCAGGGACTGGTCAGAAGTAGAAAGCTGAACAAAGATGAGGTGATCCTACGAGTGGGAAATAGAGCAAAAGTTGCTGCATTAGCTGTAGGAACTTATTGTTTAGCAATGCCTTCGGGCAAATCCATTTATCTTAATAATTGTTATTATGTTCCGAATATTATTAAAAACATTATTTCAATTTCTGTATTGGATATGGAAGGTTTTGACGTTATTATAAAGAACAATGGTTGTTCTATTTATAAAGACGATGCTTTATATGGTATTGGAAATTTGCGAAATGGACTTTATACACTTGACTTACATGAAAATATATTTCAAATTGAATAAATTAAGAAAAGGAAAAGAGATGATATTAATTATACCTCTATGTGGCACTGTAGACTCGTTCATATCAATGAAACAAGATTATCCAAGTTGCATAAAGATGGGCTCCTCGAGCTATCTGATTATGAATCATATCCAACTTGTGAATCTTGTCTTATGGGTAAAATGACTAAATCTCCTTTTAGTGGAAAAGGAGAGAGAGTTACAGAGTTGTTGGCATTGATTTACACAGACGTTTATGGACCTATGACAACAAGTGCACGGGGTGGGTATTCTTATTTTATTACTTTCACTGATGATCACTCAAGATTTTGATGTGTATTTAATGAAATACAAATCAGAATCATTTGAAAAGTTCAAAGAGTTCAGAAGTGAAGTAGAGAAATAAACGGGCAAGAGTATTAAGATACTTCGATTAGATCGAGGTGGAGAATACTTAAGCAGTGAGTTTCTCAATTGTCTCAAAGAAAATGGTATAATCTCACAATGGACTCCTCCAGGTACACCACAGTTAAATGGAGTATTTGAAAGGAGAAATCGAACACTGTTGGACATGGTTCGATCCATGATGAGTTTTATCGACCTTCCAATTTCCTTCTAGGGTTATGCCCTAGAAATGGCTGCATACCTACTTAACAAAGTACCTACCAAATCCGCCCCAAAGACTCCATATGAGATGTGGAAAGGGAGGAAACCAAATCTTAAGCATGTTAAGACTTGGGGTTGTCCAGCTTATGTCAAAAAGTTTGAAAATGATAAGCTACAGACTAAATTCGATAAGTGTAGATTTGTGGGATACCTTAAAGAAACCATAGGGTATTATTTCTATCATCCTACTGATCAAAAGGTGTTTGTTGCGAAACATGCTACCTTCTTGGAGAAAGAGTTTATCCATGAAGGGGTCAGTGGGAGTAAGATATATCTTGAAGAAGTTCAAGAACCACAAATTAACACGGATCAAAGTCAGGTACCTAACCAAGTAAAAGAACCTACTGTACCACACCCTGTTCGTAAATTTGGAAGAGTACCGAAGATACCTGAGAGGTATGGATTCGTTATAGAGGATGACGATGAGGTACA
Organism: Panax stipuleanatus; assembly: GCA_020205555.1. NCBI lineage: Eukaryota > Viridiplantae > Streptophyta > Magnoliopsida > Apiales > Araliaceae > Panax > Panax stipuleanatus. The sequence goes on from CM035121.1 coordinate 79,979,627, forward strand.
CATCATGAATGATGATAATCCATTGAATTACGAACATGCTATGAGTAATAAAGACGCAGGAAAATGGCTTGAAGCCATGAAATCCGAAATGGACTCCATGTATGAAAACAAAGTATGGACTTTGGTTTCACCACCTGAAGGTATTAAGCCTATTGGGTGTAAATGGGTTTTTAAGAGAAAGACTGGAGCAGACGGAAAGGTAGAGACCTATAAGGCCCGACTGGTTGCAAAAGGTTTCAAACAAAGACAAGGAGTTGACTATGATGAAACCTTCTCACCAGTAGCCATGCTCAAGTCCATTCGGATTTTACTTGCGATTGCAGCTTATAACGACTATGAGATCTGGCAGATGGACGTGAAAACGGCCTTCCTCAATGGGAAACTTGAGGAGGATGTGTATATGACACAGCTAGAGGGATTTATTTTAAAAGTTGGAACAAATCAAGTCTGTAAGCTACAACGATCCATTTATGGATTGAAGCAAGTTTCTCGTAGATGGAACATTCGTTTTGATGAGACAATCAAAGAGTTTGATTTTATTAAAAACGAGGATGAACCATGTGTATACAAGAAGGTTAGTGGGAGCGCAGTATCATTCCTTGTATTATATGTTGATGATATATTACTGATAGGGAATGACATTCCTATGTTACAATCAATTAAAATCTGGTTATCTAAAAACTTCTCCATGAAGGACTTGGGCGAAGCATCCTATATTTTGGGGATAAAGATCTATAGAGATAGATCTAAAAGGATGCTCGGCTTATCCCAAGGAACGTACATTGATACGATGCTAAAGAGGTTTAGCATGGAAGATTCCAAAAGAGGTCTCATGCCGATGAGCCATGGAATACATCTCTCCAAGAAACAGGCCCCAATAACACCTGAGGAGAGAGACCGTATGAGTAAGATTCCTTATGCTTCTGCAATAGGATCTATCATATATGGTATGATATGTACTAGACCGGATGTTGCTCACGCACTTAGTGTAACGAGCAGATACCTAGTCGAATTCAGGAGAAGAGCACTGGAAGGCAGTGAAGAATATCCTAAAGTACTTGAGAAGGACTAAAGATATTTTTCTTGTCTACGGTGGGTCTGAATTAAAACCCTAGGGATTCACGGACTCAAGTTTTCAAACAGACCAAGATGACAGTAAATCTATTTCAGGGTATGTGTTTACCTTAAACGGAGGTGTAGTGAGTTGGAAGAGTTCCAAGCAGCAAACAGTTGCTGATTCAGTGACAGAGGCAGAGTGTATAGCTGCAAAGGAAGCTGTTTGGATGAAGAAGTTCATAAATGAACTTGGTGTGGTTCCTAGCATTGGAGAAGCAGCTCCCGTATACTGTGACAACACCGAAGCAGTTGCACAGGCTAAGGAACCTAGGTCTCATCAGAAATAAAAACACGTGTTGGGGCGATTTCACTTGATCAAGGAGATCATTGAAAGAGAAAATGTCACCTTAGAGCGTGTGGACTCTCAAGACAACATTGCAGATCCATTTACTAAAGCTCTAACACAACAGCAGTTTGATCGTCACTTAGAGAAGATGGGTATGAGATACCATGGCGATTAGCTGTAGTGCAAGTGGGAGATTGATAATAGTGTGCATACAAGCCAATCATGTATGATGATAAAGTCTATACTTTGTAAACAATCTTATTTATTTATTAATAAAATATTAATTTAAGGCATTTAATTAGCTACATGGTGCTGTTTTTTTATAATATGTAAATAACCCATAGTTTTAAGCAATGCTTTTAGAATCATGATGAGATCATGCTAATGAGATCTAAATTCTTAGAAAGCTTAAAAACTAAAATGGTTGCCAATTATGGGATTACTAAAATGGGGATTAGTAAATCCGAATAGATTGGTACATATGTTGCTTGCTCATTGGATGAGGATGACTGATCTCATGGTCATTTGTGTGGAGACACTAAAGCAAGTATGTAGGTGCTTATTGGAGAATAAGTTCACTGAACGTGACTCGCTATGGAATACCTAATGGAGCTTTACTCGCCTGTCAATAGGAATTCCAAATGTGATAGTAGTACAAGTGATTCTTGTACTTGAGATCATCATAGTATCTTGTATGTAACAAATTATACTTTGACTTATTCCTTAAGGCCTTTTAAGGCATATATAGAGTATGCTTGGGTATAATGAGTTACATATGGAGATAATTTATGATCAATAAAGAATCTACCACCTCTAGTAAAAGAGGAGATATGTCCTATGTGATTCGTTAAATGACAACCCAGGAATCCTTGGCCAAGGTAGAATGAAATTAGAAAGAGGTTTCTAATTTGCATTATTTGGAGTTGTGCATTTTCTAATTGAAATACATATGATTAAATAAATTAGGACTTGATAGTAAATCCATGTCTTATATTTAATTGGGACATTGTATGGTGGAAGGATTGAATTGTACGGTAACTATTAACTCACAGGTTCTTTTATGATTAATGTTGAAATCTATATTATCTGGAAAGTCGTTGATCGCTAGGGAGGCTTATCCCTATTGTAGAATAAATGTTATTTATTTAAATAGATTATTAGTTTAATTTATTTATTTAAATAAGATTAGAATTGTTCTAATTGATTTATTCACAACCGGTTTAATATGGAGAACCTAAAGGGTCACACCATAAAAGGAAGAAGAATTATTTAAGAAGAAAATGACATGATAGTAATAATGCATTAAGTATAATTAATTTAATCTATGGTGATAGAATAAATTAAATAGCTTAATGTTTATTATTTAATATTTTAGAAATATTAAATATAAATTAATAAGATGAGTCTTATTAATAATATTATTATTATTATTATTTTAATTCTAAAGGAGTTTAGGAATTAATATAATATCAGTACTCTCTCCCAATCCTAATAAGATTAGGATATAAATTAATTAAAAACGTTTAATTAATTAATTAAATAAAACCTTATTCTAATTGGATTAGGAGGGTTAACCTAATATCTATATAAGAGAGTCTTATATCAGAAATAAGGTACGTGAATTTTTCCAAAGGTTGGGAGTACACATATTCTATAGAGATAGAAACAAGGGTTAAGCCAATAACCCATCTTCCTGAGTTCTTCATCTTCCTTGGTGGATCACCGTTAGAGGCCAAATATTTGGGTGGCTGACATTGATCAAGGGAAGGAGCCACTACAGAGGAATCAAAGGAATCAAAGGAGTAGAACTTGTACCTAAGGAAGCTTGGATCTTCAAAGGTATAATTCCATGTTCTCTCTTTTCTGTTATTGATAACTAACACAAAGCATGATTATGGTTATGGGTTTGTATAAATTTTTGAAAACCTATGTTTCGCGCTTCCGCCCTATTTATGTGATTTGATTGCATGATTGCGTTACGTACAAACCCAACAATATGGTCGTTTAAATTTCATGTTACGTTTTCTAAAAATCTGATTTTTCCTTACTTGTTGATTTTTAAGAAAACTTCTATATTCTCATCTAATAACCAACATAACCCATCATCAATAACCATAATACATATCAATACATCATATATTCATGGATCTATCATGATCCATGATCTATTTCACCAAAAATCATCAAACATAAGATTAAACACAACCAAGACTAAGAAAAATTAAGGTTTTCTACTTTTAAAAAATATAGTTTCCATTTCTTAGTTTAGATCCAACTTTTGACCCATAAAAGGGTTGGATATAAACTTGAAACACTATAAAACACATAGATCTAAGGTTTTTAACCTCAAGATCATAATTTTACAAAAATCAAAACTTAAATCAAACAAAGAAGAAAATAGATTATATGAGTATGATTTCTTTATACCTTAGCTAGTTCTTCCTCTTCTTCTTCCTATGTTTGCTTAGGAAACTATGAAACTAAGAAAAAATCTCCCTCTCTCTTCTCTCTATGGTGACCGAATTCTCCCTTTCACTCTCTCTCTCCCTATTAGTTTGTTAACTAGCATAGAAAGAAATATTGAGATGAAAGAGAAAAGAAAGAAATATTATTTAGGTTTTCGTGGGTTAGTAGATATATTTTGTATATCTATTGTAATCTCCAAATATCTCTCTCTCTCTCATAATCATTATAAGCTTGCTTGCACACTTTGGATAACTTGTGATCTTGGTTAAAGTGTTGGCTCCACTCCAAGGTTAACACCTAGCATAGTTGTTCACCAACTAAAGTGGCTTAATCATTACATTCATCTCCCCCCTTGCTCCTCCCTCATAATTTCGGCGCTAAGGCCTTCTTGGGCCCTAATTGGTTTTATTTTAAAGGCCCAAATTGCTTACTTAATGTCCAATAGGTCCTCACTCCATTGGGCCACCAATTGGGCTACTCAAATATATCTTTGGGCTTGCACTTTTCTTAGTTTATTTACTAATAAAATGAGCTTGGGCTTCCTCCATTAATTAAATTAGGTCACCACTATACTTGCCCTATACATAATATATTGGGCTACTTATCAACTTTAATTGCTATTAAATCAAATTAGCTACCAGTCCAATCCTTAAATAAATAATTGGGCTACAAATTTAATTCTTTGGGCCACAAAATCAACTTAGTTCCATACTCTCTAATTTTATCTTACCCTAATCATTTAGTTAGGGTTTCCATTCTCCTTCTTTGTAATTTAAATCCTTACTCATGTATGTTTAGTTTCATAACCCAGTTAGACTTGTTTTACTTAAGTTATAAAATCAATTATTTAAGATGTACAAAATATATCTCTTAGAGTATTTAATTACTCTACCTAACATATATATTAGGTTATATTTCTTTATTCTTATTCAAATAGTAAACCTTATAGGTTATTCTTAAAAATTTTAAATCCTCCAAAATCTTTCACAAAAATGTCAAATCCATACACTTATTTTCTGTCTAAGTCTATTATTTAACCTTAATTTAATCATTTAAAATTTTAATAAATTGTCTAAATTATCGGGTTGTCATATTTGGTCGCATCGATAGACAGCGGAGTTCATAGACTACCATCCAGGCCGATCTGCAGAGTCCTCAGCTTGGCTAGAGTCGGATTTGGCACCAAACGTCGCGGACCAGGTTGATACAGGATCTTTATTCGGGGATGAATATCCCAACTTTTATGAATAAAGATTTAATTTTCTTTATATATTATTTCGAAATAGTAAGGTGTTGTTTTGATAAATGTGAAAAGTTATTGGTGAAATGTGCAAATATTTTAAATTGAGCAAGTGGTTATAAAATATTCTGGTTGTCGGAGAATATTCGTTTGGTCGTGGAATATTCTTGTTGTCGGGGAATATTCATACGACGGCGCAGCTATTTGTGGGCCCCACAATGGAATAACTGTCGGATATAGAAAGCGACAGAAATAACTTTTTTTACAAAATAATGGCGTAGTTGTTACTGTTAGTACTGTTGAAATACCCGGTGGTTAAAATACAGTGATACGCGGTGTTACACAGTAGCACACGGTATTGCACAGTATTTTAAATTATTGAGTCTTACGTGAGAAGGCACTTACTCAATTATTGTTACAGTAATTACTGTTCAATAGTTTATATTATTGACTCAATAATTGCTACGTTGATATTTTATATTATTGACTCAATAATTGTTACATTGATATTTTATTGACTCAATAATTGCTACGTTGCTATTTTATATGATTGATTCAATAATGGCTACAGTTGATAGTTTGTATTATTGATTCAATAATTATCACGGCACAGTATTTCACATTATCAACTCAATAATTCATATTATTTGAATAATATTATTAGATAGCATTATTGACAATGTCTAAAGAAGTTCTGTCTAGGAGGGGTTATTTAATTGCGCGCCAGCAAGGAGAAGTCCTTATCGGAAGGCCCCCTCTTTCCTGGGAACGACCTGGTTGTCAATATTGTAGTTCTGTAATATTATTTGTGAATAATTAATTATTAATTTATATGATAAGAAAATATTTATTTTGTGGATATAAAAGAAGGAATTAGTGCTGATGTGTTTTTATCAGTATGTTGATGGAAAAAATCATCCGTTTATGAATTTCAGATAATTTATGTTTGGAATTTGGAAAAACTTCATTCTACAAAGTTGTAGAAAATTAAATTTTCTATAGAGGGACATAGAATTTGTATTTTTCGGACAAAAGGACTATTTATTATGAATTATTGAAGTTTCGGAAAATAAATAAATATTTTTTAATGGGTGGGCCCCACTTTTGTTGTTTGGTTGAAAATTCTAATGTTTAAGAGCAGCCGACGGCTGGAATAAAATAAATAAATAAATATTATTTTATTCAAAAGTCTACTTTGGCATCCTAAGCTTTTCCTATAAATAGGGTGCTTAGCTTAGAATTGAAAATCACACCAGAATCAGAAGTTTTCTCTCTCTATAATATCGAGCGTATTTTTGTGAGTATTTAGATACTTTGATTGTTACTATTCAGTGCAAGTTTTCTTCGGTATTATATTCGATATTTCAGTCAGAGGTACTATTCTTTAGAGGTAAGGGATGTTATTTTCTTTCGTAAATGATGTTATTCTTTTCAATATCATTATACCAAAATATTGGCATGGATTTTATTATGAAATTCTTACTTTTTTCGTCGGAGTTACTATTCACGTATACGACACTATTCACGGAAAAACTAAATTTTCTTCTATTTGTCCAAATTGTCTGTTATGGTTACCATCTTTGATTGGATCTAAGTTTTGAGTTTTATTCTTGAATTTTGCTCCATAAAGTGTTATTATGGAGTATTCTTGAACTTGGATAAACTAAAATACAAATTCTTAATCTTATCCTTTATTTCACTGGATTCGTTATTTATATTATTTTTCATCATCCTCAGTCCTAAGTGGTGATATAACTGAATATCTTTGGCCTGTAGAGCAAAGATGAATGATTATCTGATGAATATCTTTGGCCGTAGTGCAAAGATGACAGGTGTTGAGATGAACATGACCAATGATGATACAAATGAATATCTTTGGCCTGTAGTGCAAAGATGAATATTTGATTCGAGATGTATATTGATTGATGTTATAGGGATAAAATATTGATGATGAATGGTTATTTCCGCTGCGAATATTGATCTAAAACTTGTTGTCAATAATATTTTATCGGAATTGTTGAAGACTAACGATAATTTATTTTCTATTATTTTAGTCATAATATTCTTTACTGAGCTAGTTGAGCTCACCTTTTTCATCTGTTGTCCTCTTTAGGAGATGAGAATGTCGCAGGGACTAGTCGGGGGACAGAGTGATGGTCCGAGTTAGAGCAGTAGTAGTCCTCACTATTTCTGATAAATAGTGTGATAATAATTGTAATGAGGACTTAGTGCGAATATTAATATTTTCTACATATTTGTATTGACACTCACAGTTGTGTGGTCGTATTTTGCACGACCGTATGATATAAAGTTTGTATTTGAATTCTGTACCATGTATTTGGCGACTCAGAATGGGTTGGGTTGACTGGACCTATTCTGGGGGCGTCACAGTTGGTATCAGAGCTTAGGGATATGGTCTCTGGTGGAGATCGGGGAATAGAACTAGGAGGGGAGAGACGAGTAAATCCTTCACTAGTATGTCCTACCTAAGCTTATGTGGTATTTAATTGGTTAGTCGGAGCATAGGGTTAATATGTGATATGTTATTTGTTAAATTAACCCTTGTTTTATGGTAGTATTTGAGAATGGAAGCTGAGAACGTTAACAACGAAGTGAATGAGACCGTGGAGACACCTTTAATCACTAACCAGGAGAACGTGCAACAAGAAGGCAATGTTCATCCTGAAAACAACGCTGGTCAGACGATAAACGATGAGATGTTTAGAAGTTTTCTGCAGTTCATGCAAAACCAGACGAGGGAGACTCGTGTGCAACATACAAGTGGAGATAATAACAACTCGCGAAATTGTCACCGCCAAGCAGTTTAAAGAATTGGGACCACCAGAGTTTCTAGGAAAGCCAGATCCGATCAAGGCGGAGACGTGGATTAAACAAATTACCAAGATATTTGATGTCTTGGGATGTACGGAGGAACAGAAGGTTCCATTCGCCACGTTTATGTTCTGTGGAGAGGCAGATTACTGGTGGGAATCCGTGAAGCGTACCCAGCCTGCCGCACTCAAGATGTCTTGGGAAGCGTTCCAAAAACTGTTCAATGACAAGTACTTTCCTGAAAGTATTCGTCATATGAAGGAGGTAGAGTTTATCAGACTCGAGCAAAACAACATGACGGTATCCCAGTATGAGGCTAAGTTCGCGGAGCTGTCCAGGTTTGCACCTCATTTGGTGGAGAATGAGGAACGTATGACGCGGATGTTTCTAAGAGGTTTGAAACCCGAAATACGTCAATACCTCATTTCTCATAAATTTTCTCTATATTTGGATGTAGTGAACAGGGCCCAATTATTAGAACGAGATAATGATTATGTTCAACCGAGGGACCACAACCAAGGTCGTACCGGTGGCAGCGGTCAACGGAGCAATGACAACCAGCGAGGAGGAAAGTATGACAGAAACGGTAACCACTCCGGTGGTAATCGTGGCCATGATAGTAGAAAAAGCGAAGCGGGGGGAGATTTCAAGAGGAGAAGGTACAACAATGAGAACGTGAAGATGTCAACATCAGCACCAGCATCAACTGTTTCTAGGGGAGGAGAACGACCACCGGTCGTATGCTATAAGTGCGGGAAAGAGGGACACATCAGCCCAAACTGCCCACAACAGTTCAAAGCATGTTATAACTGTGGAAAAGAAGGACATATAGCTCGAGATTGTCCTATTGCGAAACCAAGTCCAGCGGGGGTGGTGATTCCAAAGGCAGTTTCGGACAAGTCAAAGTCGGTGATTCCTGGAAGAGCGTTTGTCGTGACAGCCCAAAACACAAGGAATCCGCAAGAGGTGATTACGGGTAAGCTGATCATAAACTCTTGCGAAGTTTACACCTTGTTAGATACCGGTGCTACCCATTCTTTTATTTCACCTGCTTGTGCTCAACGTTTGAACTTGACTTCTGATAAATTAGACTTTGACTTATTTGTTGAAACTCCGTTAGGAGAAACCTTCGTTACATCTACAGTTTACAAATATTGCTTGATTCAGATTGGTACCCTTACCATACCTGTCGATCTGATATCTTTGAAAATACTTGCATTTGACGTGATTTTAGGAATTGACTAGTTAACCACTTACCATGCCAAAATTAATTGTTTTCGTAAGGTTGTTAGTTTTCATATTCCTAATCAACCTGTTGTACGAATCCAAACCACCAAACCACTAAAATCAGTCAATATCATTTCAAGTTATAAAGCTATTCGTTTATTGAAAAACGGATGTCAAGCTTTCTTAGCTCATGTCACTGATCTAAACTAGAATAATTCAGATTTGAATGATATTTCTGTTGTTAATGAGTTTCCTGATGTATTTCCTGAAGAACTTCCCGGTCTACCCCCAGAACGTGAAGTTGAATTCTTTATTGACCTTGAACCTGGTACAAAACCCATTTCTAAAACCCCATATCGAATGGCTCCTATTGAACTTTAGGAGTTAAAGGTCCAATTACAAGAATTGTTAGACATCGGTTTTATTCGTCCTAGTACGTCTCCTTGGGGTGCTCCTATTTTATTCGTAAAGAAGAAATACGGGAGTATGCGACTTTGCATTGACTATCGGGAGTTAAACCATGTCACCATCAAGAATAGGTATCTGCTACCTCGTATTGATGACCTGTTCGACCAGTTACAAGGAGCGCAATTCATTTCAAAGATCGATATTCGTTCTGGATATCATCAGCTGAAGATTAAAATTGAGGATATTCCAAAGAATGCTTTCAGAACTCGGTACGGGCATTATGAGTTCTTAGTCATGTCTTTTGGATTGACTAATGCTCCTGCTGCTTTCATGGATATGATGAACCGTGTATTTAAGGAATATTTAGATCAGTTCGTTGTTGTCTTTATTGATGACATCCTCATCAATTCTAAAAGCCGTGAAGATCATGAGCACCACTTGAAGTTGGTACTTCAAGAGCTTCGTGAGAATAAGCTATATGCCAAGCAGAAGAAATGCGAGTTTTGGCTTGAGGAAGTAGCATTCCTTGGGCATGTGGTATCGAAACGTGGAGTATCTGTTGACCCGGCGAAGATTGAAGCAATACAAAGCTGGGAGCAACCTAAGTCGGTGACCGAAGTACGAAGCTTTATGGGCTTAGCTGGTTATTATCGGAGGTTCGTAGAGGGATTTTCTCGAATCGCTACTCCATTAACTAAGTTGACTCGGAAAGATACAAAATTCATTTGGAGCGAGGAATGCGAGAAGAGCTTCCAAGAGCTCAAGAGAAGACTTATCTCGGCACCTGTTCTGACAATACCATGTGGTTCGGATGGATTTGTTATCTACAGCGATGCTTCGGGCAAAGGGTTAGGATGTGTTCTCATGCAACATGGGAAAGTCATAGCCTATGCCTCGCGACAACTCAAAGAATATGAGAGGAATTATCCTACTCATGATCTAGAGTTGGCAGCTGTCGTTTTCGCGTTGAAGATCTGGAGACATTACTTGTACGGAGAGAAAGTGGAGATTTATACGGATCATAAAAGCCTTAAATATTTCTTCACTCAGAAGGAACTCAACATGCGGCAACGACGTTGGCTTGAGCTATTGAAAGATTACGATCATACCATCCAATACCATCCTGGAAAAGCGAACGTGCTGACGCATTGAGTAGAAGATCATATGTGGGAACGAGTACAATGATGTCAAGTATACGCGTAGAACCAGCTTTGATTGATAAAGTTAAAGTTGCTCAAGCTACGGATACGGAGCTGATGAAGATGAAGAAGAAAGTGCAAGAAGGTGCCATTCCAGAAGCAAGAATCGATGAAGAGGGAATACTTCGAGTCAACTCCAGACTTTGTGTCCCTAACGATTCTGACTTGAAGCATAGAATCATGATGGAGGCACACAACACACCATTCGCAATCCATCCTGGGAGAACCAAAATGTATCGTGATCTTCGACATACATTTTGGTGGAGCAATATGAAGAGAGAGATCGCAGAGTTTATTTCGAGATGTTTGACTTGTCAACGTGTAAAGGCGGAGCATCAAGTACCGAAGGGTCCATTGCAACTACTGGAGATTCCAAAATGGAAGTGGGAGCATATTACGATGGATTTCGTTACGAGTCTTCCTAAAGTTTCTCAAAGCATAGATGCAATTTGGGTTATTGTTGATAGGTTAACCAAGTCTGCTCATTTCTTATCGATACGAGAGACTTATTCCCTTGAACGTCTTGCTTATATATACGTGAATGAGATTGTGAGATTGCATGGCATGCCAGTATCCATAGTTTCAGATCATGACCCCAGATTTACTTCACGATTTTGGATCAGTTTGCAGAAAGCTATGGGCACGGATTTACGATTCAGTTCGGCTTATCATCCTCAAACGGACGGACGATCGAAAAGAACTATTTAAACTCTTGAAGATCTATTGAGACTTTGTGTTCTAGACTTCAAAGGGAGTTGGGATAAGTACTTACCATTGGTGGAATTCTCCTACAACAACAGTTATCAGGCAAGTATAGGCGTGGCTCCATTCGAAGCGTTGTATGGACGAAAGTGTCGTTCTCCCGTATGTTGGAACGAGGTGGGTGAAACAACATTGTTGGGATCGGAGTTGGTACGTATGACTACGGAAAAGATCCAAATAATCCGACAACGTATACAAACAGCACAAGATCTACAAAAGAGTTATGCAGATCTTCATCGAAAGGACGTGGAATTTAATGTTGGAGACCATGTGCTATTACGTGTTGCTCCGTGGAAAGGAGTTACGAGGTTTGGCAAGAGAGGAAAGCTCAATCCACGATTCATTGGTCCATTTGAGATTCTTGACCGAGTAGGAAATGTGGCTTGTAGACTCGCTTTACCTCCAAGCATGTCTCGTGTTCATAACGTTTTTCACATATCCGTGCTTCGTAAATATGTGAAAGATCCAAATCGCATTATTGAGTTAGAACCAGACGAGATAGCCGAAGATTTAACGTACGAGGAGGTACCTGTCAAGATCTTGGATAGGAAGGAGCATGTCCTACGCTCAAAAATTATACCTCAGGTTAAAGTTTTGTGGAGAAACCATGCTATTGAGGAAATGACCTGGGAGTTGGAATCGGAAATGAAAGCGAGGTATCCTCACCTTTTCGACATACCAGGTACGTACGTCAATTTCGAGGACGAAATTTCATAAGGAGGGGAGGTTGTAAGACCCTAACTTTTATGAATAAAGATTTAATTTTCTTTATATATTATTTCAAAATAGTAAGGTGTTGTTTTGATAAATGTGAAAAGTTATGGGTGAAATGTGCAAATATTTTAAAATGAGCAAGTGGTTATAAAATATTCTGGTTGTCGGGGAATATTCGTTTGGTCGTAGAATATTCTTGTTGTCGGGGAATATTCGTACGACGGCGCAGCTATTTGTGGGCCCCACAACGGAATAACTGTCGGATATAGAAAGCGACAGAAATAACTTTTTTTATAAAATAACGGCGTAGTTGTTACTGTTAGTACTGTTGAAATACCCGGTGGTTAAAATACAGTGATACACGGTGTTACATAGTTGCACACGGTATTGCACAGTATTTTAAATTATTGAGTCTTACGTGAGAAGGCACTTACTCAATTATTGTTACAGTAATTACTGCTCAATAGTTTATATTATTGACTCAATAATTGCTACATTGATATTTTATATTATTGACTCAATAATTGTAATATTGATATTTTATTAACTCAATAATTGCTACATTGCTATTTTATATGATTGATTCAATAATGGCTACAGTTGATAGTTTGTATTATTGATTCAATAATTGTCACTGCACAGTATTTCACATTATCAACTCAATAATTCATATTATTTGAATAATATTATTAGATAGCATTATTGACAATGTCTAAGGAAGTTCTGTCTAGGAGAGGTTAATTAATTGCGCGCCAGTAAGGAGAAGTCCTTATCGGAAGGCCCCCTCTTTCCTGGGAACGACCTGGTTGTCAATATTGTAGTTCTGTAATATTATTTGTGAATAATTAATTATTGATTTATATGATAAGGAAATATTTATTTTGTGGATATAAAAGAAGGAATTAGTGATGATGTGTTTTTATCAGTATTTTGATAGAAAAAATCATCCGTTTATGAATTTCGGATAATTTATGTTTGAAATTTGGAAAAACTTCCTTCTACAAAGTTGTAGAGAATTAAATTTCCTATAAAAGTACATAGAATTTGTATTTTTCTGACAAAAGGACTATTTATTATGAATTATTAAAGTTTCAGAAAATAAATAAATATTTTTTAATGGGTTGGCCCCACTTTTGTTGTTTGGTTGAAAATTCTGATGTTTTAGAGCAGCCGGTGGTTGGAATAAAATAAATAAATAAATATCATTTTATTCAAAAGTTTACTTTTGCATCCTAAGCTTTTCCTATAAATAGGGTGCTTAGGTTAGAATTGAAAATCACACCAGAATCAGAAGTTTTCTCTCTCTATAATATCGAGCATATTTTTGTGAGTATTTAGATACTTTGAGTGTTACTATTCAGTACAAGTTTCCTTCGGTATTATATTCGATATTCTAGTCAGAGGTACTATTCTTTTGAGGTAAGGGATGTTATTTTCTTTCATAAATGATGTTATTCTTTTCAATATCATTATGCCAAAATATTGGCATGGATTTTATTATGGAATTCTTACTTTTTTCGTCGGAGTTACTATTCACGTATACGGCACTATTCACGAAAAAACTAAATTTTCTTCTATTTGTCCAAATTGTCTGTTATGGTTACCATCTTTGATTGGATCTAAGTTTTGAGCTTTATTCTTGAATTTTGCTCCACAAAGTGTTATTATGGAGTATTCTTGAACTTGGATAAACTAAAATACGAATCCTTAATCTTATCCTTTATTTCACTAGATTCGTTATTTATATTATTTTTCATCATCCTCAGTCCTAAGTGGTGATATAACTGAATATCTTTGGCCTGTAGAGCAAAGATGAATGATTACCTGATGAATATCTTTGGCCGTAGTGCAAAGATGACAGGTGTTGAGATGAACATGACCACTGATGATACAAATGAATATCTTTGGCCTGTAGTGCAAAGATGAATATTTGATTCGAGATGTATATTGATTGATGTTATAGGGATAAAATATTGATGATGAATGGTTATTTTCGCTGCGAATATTGATCTAAAACTTGTTGTCAACAATATTTTATCTGAATTGTTGAAGACTAACGATAATTTATTTTCCATTATCTTAGTCATAATATTCTTTACTGAGCTAGTTGAGCTCACCCTTTTCATCTGTTGTCTTCTTCAGGAGATGAGAATGTCGCAGGGACTAGTCGGGGGACAAAGTGATGGTCCGAGTTAGAGCAGTAGTAGTCCTCACTATTTCTGATAAATAGTGTGATAATAATTGTAATGAGGACTTAGTGTGAATATTAATATTTTCTACATATTTGCATTGACACTCACAGTTGTGTGGTCGTATTTTGCACAACCGTATGATATAAAGTTTGTATTTGAATTCTGTACCATGTATTTGGCGACTCAGAATGGGTTGGGTTGACTGGACCTATTCTGGGGGCGTCACAGCAGGTCTACTGACGTTAAGGAGCCCATGGAGGATCCTATATCTCCGACTGAGGATGCTCTATTTGCAGAGTTAATAGCTTTTCTTATTAGTAGTGTTATGCGCTCGTCCTCAGTTTCTATGGAGGCCATAGATAGACAGCTTCACCTGGTGACCTTTGAGAGGGATCAGGCTCGGGCTCTGATGTTGACCACCGTAGCTGATCGGGATGCTGCTATCCCTGAGAGAGATGCAACCCTAACTTCCAGAGACCAGGCCCTCATTGATAGAGATGCGACCCAGGCTTTTGTAGATGGACTCATTAGTAACGTACAGGGCGTAGTGCAGGGTCAGGAGGGCGTTTATCGCATAGCAGTTGAGATGCTGAGACGTGTCGAGGTACTGGAGCACGAGCTCATAGATGCTCCTCAGACCGCAGAGACAGCTGGATATTTGGCTATGTTGGCTCGTCTTACTGCCGATTTATAGTCCTGTTTATTTTCTTGTACAAACTTGTTATTATCTTTTGTCACAGATTAGAATCAACTTTTGTATTATAAACAGTTGTATATATAAAAAGAAACAAGTTCAGTTCACTTCCCTTATTTGAGCATGTCTAGCCTTGTACAATGTTATCATTCTCGCTTCATGATTTATTATGTCGACATAGAACTGGTCTTGTCATACTTGCGCCAGATTCGGCAGGGTGATCTGAGATGTCGCTAGGTCCTCTCCGCATGAGCCGTCGTCGATTGGGCGGGTTTTATGTTATATTTTGGTTTCTGTATAGGTTAATATTTTGGTTTTGAGGATATAAGGTGAAAGGATTTGGATTCTTTCGAAAGTTAGATAGCACCATAAATGGTTGCCTACGTACTCCCATAGATGAGAGATCAGATCTTTCGTAGTTTAGGCTTGGCCTGAATAGTTGAAAAGGGTTTATTTGGGTTTGAGCTTGGTTTGATGGGGTTTTGATTTTTTTTTTGATTTGATAGGGTTTTAATTTTTTTGTTTGATTTGTCAAGGGTTAGACCGCACCATAAATGGCTTCCTACGTACTCCCGCAGATGGGAGATCAGGTCTTTCGTAGTTCAGGCTAAGACTTGAAAACCAGACTTGACATATTTTTCTTTTTCTTTTTCTTTTTCTTTTTCTTTTTCTTTTTCTTTTTCTTTTTTTTCTTTTTTAATTTTCTTTTTTTTCTTTTCTTTTTTCTTTTTCTTTTTTTATCAAGACAAAGTATTCCAGTTTGAAATGAAAGGGGACTCAGACATAATACCGTTTCACCGAATCGGAATTGATCAATTGTGGGAATTCCTCACCGTCCATCACCTCCAATTTCAAGGCTCCGTCCGATAAGATTGTTTTGACAACAAAGGGTCCTTCTCAATTTGGGGTAAATTTTCCTTTTGCTGCATCCTGGCCTGGAATGATCTTCTTTAGTAACAAATCATGCTCTTTAAATTCTCGAGGTCGCACCTTCTTGTTATAAGATCAGGACATTCGCTGCTGATATAGTTGGTCGTGGAAGATAGCAGCAGCCCTTATTTTATCTATCAGGGATAACTGATCGTATCGATCTTGTATCCATTGGTTCTCCTCTATCTGGGAATCTGGCATCGCTCTTAGTGATTCCATCTCCATTTTGACAGGAAGTACGACCTCCATACCATAGACTAACGAGTACGGTGTTGCTCTAGTCGAGGTTCGAGTCGACGTTCGGTATGCGAGTAGGGTTAACGGCAACAGATCAGGCCATCCCCGTTGATTTGCCGACATCTTCATCATTATCTTCTTGATATTCATATTAGAGGCTTCCACCGCGCCTTTCATTTTTAAACAATAAATAACCGAATTGAGGTGTTTGATATTGAACTTACTGCACAGTTCCCTCATCATATCGTTATTCATATTCTTCGCGTCGTCCGATATGATAACCTCGGGTTGTCCATACCGACAGATGACATTGTTTCTAATGAAACCAACGATGACCTCCTTAGTGACCTTAGGGAAGGAAGTTGCTTCAACCCACTTTGTAAAGTAGTCGATCATAGTGAAGATGAATCGGTGACCGTTACTGGCTCTAGGCTCAACTGGTCCTATCACGTCCATTCCCCATATGGAAAAAGGCCATGGTGATGTTATGCAATGCAGTTAATTTAGGGGTGCATGAATAATGTTGGCATGGATCTGGCATTGATAACAACGCTTGACATGATCGTCACAATCCGCTTTGTGGGATATCCAATAATGTCCCGTCCTTAGAATTTTCTTGGCAAGCAGGGGTCCACTCATATATGCTCCGCACACCCCACCATGTACTTCATTTATAAGTCACTGGGCTTGATCTCTGTCTAGACATCTCAGAAGGCCTACACCTGGGTCTCTCTTGTAGAGAGCATCCCCACTCAGGTAAAAATTCATGGCCATTTTCTGTATTCGCTTTCGCGGCTTGACTCATTCCTTCCGGGGTTGACTGATCTCGCAAATAATCTTTAATGTGGTGGTACCAAGGTGGTCCAATAGGTGCTATCTCATTCGATATCTCCCCCACATTGTTTCCATATGACGGTGCATGCTGTACAGTGAAAGTGATGACAGGAATTCCCTTCCTTGCTGACAAGTTTACTAATGAAGCTAATGTAGCCAATGCATCGACGAAATCATTTCGGTTCCGGGGAATATGCATGAAGGCAATGTCTTTAAACTCTCCTGCCAATCTGAGAATATGTTGATGGTAAGGCAGTAGATGCAATTCCTTGGTGGTGTAGGCCCCAGTGGACTGTCTGATGACTAGTTCTGAATCTTCGAACACAACTAATAATTTAACTCCTAGGGACTGAGCCAGTTTTAACCCCACAATGCATCCTTTGTATTCTACAGTATTGTTGGAATTGTTAAAGTGCAACTTGGCCACAGGGTATTGATCTCCAGTGAGGGATACCAGAACTGCCCTGGCTCCTGCACCTTCAGTGTTAGATGCGGCGTCAAAATACATTTTCTAGAATTGACCTCGATCCTCCTTACTGGTCAGTTGAATAGTCATCACTTCCTCCTCCGGGAAATAGGTTTCCAAAGGTTCAAAACCTCCTGCCGGTGCAGCCGACAGGTGATCTGCAATCCCTTGCCCTTTAATGGACTTTTGGGTCACATAGATGATGTCGAACTGTTAGAGGATTAACTCCCACTTAGATAATCGATAGTTCAACATCGTCTTGCTGAAGATGTATTTCAAGGGATCCATCCTAGAGATAAGATAAGCTGTATGGCTTTGTAGGTAATGTTGTAACCTCGTGGCTGCCCAAGACAATGCACAGCAAGTCCTTTCTATCATGGTGTATTTCTGCTCTTCGCGGCTGAAGCGTTTAATGAGATAATAAATCGCCCTTTCTTTTCCCATGTCATCCTTATGCCTCAACAAGCAACCCATAGCGTTGGAATTGACTGAGATATACATGAATAATGAAATTCCATCCCTTGGGGGTACCAAGATAGGTTCTTCAATCAACCTCTTTTGAATGGTATGAAAAGCTTTCCAGTAGTCTTCATTCCATTTTCCCGAGGAGTTCTTTCTTAATAATTTGAAAATGGGTTCACAGGTTGCTGTCAACTGCGATATAAACCGGTTGATGAAGTTTATTCTTCCCAAGAAGACTCGGATTTCCTTCTCGGTCTTTGGTTCGGGCATCTCTGTAATGGCTTTGATCTTGGCAGGATCCAACTCAATGCCTTGGTTGCTCACAAGAAATCCCAGAAGTTTACCGGACTTCACACAAAAAGCACACTTCGCTGGGTTTAACTTCAAATTGAATTTGCAGAGTCGTTCAAACAACTTCCGAAGATGGGTGCAATGGTCATCGGCCTCTCTGGACTTCACGATGATATCATCCACATACACTTTGATCTCTTTATGCATCATATCGTGAAATAAGGTCATCATGGCCCTCTGATAAGTAACACCAGCATTGGTAAGTCCAAAAGCTAGTCTTCGATAACAGAATGTTCCCCAAGGGGTAATGAAGGCGGTCTTTTCCCTGCCTTCTTCAGCAACCATAATCTGATGATATCCGGCAAAGCAATCGGCGAAAGAATACATTTTGAACTATGTCGTATTGTCAATTAACATGTGGATGAACGGCACTGGGAAGTCATCTTTAAGGCTGGCTTTGTTAAGATCTCGATAATCTACACATACTCGCACCTTCCCCCTAGATTTCGGCACTGGGACTACGTTGGACAACCATTCAGGGTATGTTGACACCATAATGATTCCCTCTTTAAACTGTTTGATAATTTTTTCTTTGACCTTCAGGCTCCATTCGGATTTCAACTGTCTTAATTTTTGTTTGATCGGTTTGAAGCCTTCCTTGATTGGTAGTCGATGGACAACAATATCGGTGGACAGACCTATCATGTCTTCATGAGACCAGGCAAAAATATCCTTGAATTGGGTTAGGAGTTTGATTAGTTATTTTTCTTGCTAATAGGGAAGGTTGGTTTCGATCTGTATCTCTTGGGGATTGTCAAGGGTTCCAATATTTATGGTGGTGGTTTGATCAAGGTTGGGTTTAGGTTTATCTTAGACCCATGCTTTAATTTCCTCGGGCACTTCGTCATCATTCACTTCCTCTTGCTCGATCCCCATCAAGTCAAAGTTCAATTCTATATCGAAATCGTAATCATTACTCAAATTTGGCAAGTCATGGATATGGCTAGAAATACTCAAATTTGGAAACCTGAGACAAAAAACTTGATTGCTAAATATGTACAAACGGTTGTCAATTATAAAAGTATTCAGCAGTTGATATGACAATAGGCAATAACTAGTTGCTGACAAAATAAAACAGACATAAATATATAAAGGTAAAGCTCCCTGTTAATGGATCACTTTCTGGTTTTACCCTTTTCGGACGATCTGAGGGGTGACCGTCTAATTATTGGTAGTTAGATCCTAGAGGATAGCTGAGATAGATGTGTTGCTGGAGTTGTCAGCGCCTTCCAAGATGACCATAACTAATTTGGAGCAGGTCGCTGGATCCTCCTTCGGGATGTTCACACTTCCCCAGTTAAGGACCAGGAGGATGGGTTGATCATTCGGCAGGTCTGCCCTATTGGGTTTCTTCTTGTCATCTTCAAAAAGGCAAAAGCTTCTCACAAATTTCAACTGAATCTCCTCCAGAAACTTCCTATCTTTGGCTATCCGGGCAGCATCCTTGAGAGGCTCTTAATCACCAATCTCCTTATATCCGTTTTGATTGACTTTAGGGATCAGGAGGTTTGTGATAATAACGGGGACCTTCTTTAATGGCTCCCTAAATTCGGCTTCACTGAGGTCTGGCTTGAGATGAATCAGATGGTTAACTAGCATGTGCTTGTGAGGATTACGATGTTTGGATCCACCAGAGTATCCTAATCCAACCCTTCCCAACTGCGTGGGTATGTGGATCAGATTCTTGATTCCCTGGCCATTTCTCCCCAATCCTCGGTGTAAGACCCCAACTTTTATGAATAAAGATTTAATTTTTTTTATATATTATTTCGAAATAGTAAGGTGTTGTTTTGATAAATGTGAAAAGTTATTGGTGAAATGTGCAAATATTTTAAATTGAGCAAGTGGTTATAAAATATTCTGGTTGTCGGAGAATATTCGTTTGGTCGTGGAATATTCTTGTTGTCGGGGAATATTCGTACGACGGTGCAGCTATTTGTGGGCCCCACAACGGAATAACTGTCGGATATAGAAAGCGACAGAAATAACTTTTTTTACAAAATAATGGCGTAGTTGTTACTGTTAGTACTGTTGAAATACCCGGTGGTTAAAATACAGTGATACGCGGTGTTACACAGTAGCACACGGTATTGCACAGTATTTTAAATTATTGAGTCTTACGTGAGAAGGCACTTACTCAATTATTGTTACAGTAATTACTGTTCAATAGTTTATATTATTGACTCAATAATTGCTACGTTGATATTTTATATTATTGACTCAATAATTGTTACATTGATATTTTATTGACTCAATAATTGCTACGTTGCTATTTTATATGATTGATTCAATAATGGCTACAGTTGATAGTTTGTATTATTGATTCAATAATTATCACGGCACAGTATTTCACATTATCAACTCAATAATTCATATTATTTGAATAATATTATTAGATAGCATTATTGACAATGTCTAAAGA
Organism: Panax stipuleanatus; assembly: GCA_020205555.1. Taxonomy (NCBI): domain Eukaryota; kingdom Viridiplantae; phylum Streptophyta; class Magnoliopsida; order Apiales; family Araliaceae; genus Panax; species Panax stipuleanatus. The sequence continues at coordinate 80,000,465 of CM035121.1, forward strand.
AGTTCTGTCTAGGAGGGGTTATTTAATTGCGCGCCAGCAAGGAGAAGTCCTTATCGGAAGGCCCCCTCTTTCCTGGGAACGACCTGATTGTCAATATTGTAGTTCTGTAATATTATTTGTGAATAATTAATTATTGATTTATATGATAAGAAAATATTTATTTTGTGGATATAAAAGAAGGAATTAGTGCTGATGTGTTTTTATCAGTATGTTGATGGAAAAAATCATCCGTTTATGAATTTCAGATAATTTATGTTTGGAATTTGGAAAAACTTCCTTCTACAAAGTTGTAGAGAATTAAATTTCCTATAAAAGTACATAGAATTTGTATTTTTCTGACAAAAGGACTATTTATTATGAATTATTAAAGTTTCAGAAAATAAATAAATATTTTTTAATGGGTTGGCCCCACTTTTGTTGTTTGGTTGAAAATTCTGATGTTTAAGAGCAGCCGACGGCTGGAATAAAATAAATAAATAAATATTATTTTATTCAAAAGTCTACTTTGGCATCCTAAGCTTTTCCTATAAATAGGGTGCTTAGGTTAGAATTGAAAATCACACCAGAATCAGAAGTTTTCTCTCTCTATAATATCGAGCGTATTTTTGTGAGTATTTAGATACTTTGATTGTTACTATTCAGTGCAAGTTTTCTTCGGTATTATATTCGATATTTCAGTCAGAGGTACTATTCTTTAGAGGTAAGGGATGTTATTTTCTTTCGTAAATGATGTTATTCTTTTCAATATCATTATACCAAAATATTGGCATGGATTTTATTATGAAATTCTTACTTTTTTCGTCGGAGTTACTATTCACGTATACGACACTATTCACGGAAAAACTAAATTTTCTTCTATTTGTCCAAATTGTCTGTTATGGTTACCATCTTTGATTGGATCTAAGTTTTGAGTTTTATTCTTGAATTTTGCTCCATAAAGTGTTATTATGGAGTATTCTTGAACTTGGATAAACTAAAATACAAATTCTTAATCTTATCCTTTATTTCACTGGATTCGTTATTTATATTATTTTTCATCATCCTCAGTCCTAAGTGGTGATATAACTGAATATCTTTGGCCTGTAGAGCAAAGATGAATGATTATCTGATGAATATCTTTGGCCGTAATGCAAAGATGACAGGTGTTGAGATGAACATGACCAATGATGATACAAATGAATATCTTTGGCCTGTAGTGCAAAGATGAATATTTGATTCGAGATGTATATTGATTGATGTTATAGGGATAAAATATTGATGATGAATGGTTATTTTCGCTGCGAATATTGATCTAAAACTTGTTGTCAATAATATTTTATCGGAATTGTTGAAGACTAACGATAATTTATTTTCTATTATTTTAGTCATAATATTCTTTACTGAGCTAGTTGAGCTCACCTTTTTCATCTGTTGTCCTCTTTAGGAGATGAGAATGTCGCAGGGACTAGTCGGGGGACAGAGTGATGGTCCGAGTTAGAGCAGTAGTAGTCCTCACTATTTCTGATAAATAGTGTGATAATAATTGTAATGAGGACTTAGTGCGAATATTAATATTTTCTACATATTTGTATTGACACTCACAGTTGTGTGGTCGTATTTTGCACGACCGTATGATATAAAGTTTGTATTTGAATTCTGTACCATGTATTTGGCGACTCAGAATGGGTTGGGTTGACTGGACCTATTCTGGGGGCGTCACAGTTGGTATCAGAGCTTAGGGATATGGTCTCTGGTGGAGATCGGGGAATAGAACTAGGAGGGGAGAGACGAGTAAATCCTTCACTAGTATGTCCTACCTAAGCTTATGTGGTATTTAATTGGTTAGTCGGAGCATAGGGTTAATATGTGATATGTTATTTGTTAAATTAACCCTTGTTTTATGGTAGTATTTGAGAATGGAAGCTGAGAACGTTAACAACGAAGTGAATGAGACCGTGGAGACACCTTTAATCACTAACCAGGAGAACGTGCAACAAGAAGGCAATGTTCATCCTGAAAACAACGCTGGTCAGACGATAAACGATGAGATGTTTAGAAGTTTTCTGCAGTTCATGCAAAACCAGACGAGGGAGACTCGTGTGCAACATACAAGTGGAGATAATAACAACTCGCGAATTGTCACCGCCAAGCAGTTTAAAGAATTGGGACCACCAGAGTTTCTAGGAAAGCCAGATCCGATCAAGGCGGAGACGTGGATTAAACAAATTACCAAGATATTTGATGTCTTGGGATGTACGGAGGAACAGAAGGTTCCATTCGCCACGTTTATGTTCTGTGGAGAGGCAGATTACTGGTGGGAATCCGTGAAGCGTACCCAGCCTGCCGCACTCAAGATGTCTTGGGAAGCGTTCCAAAAACTGTTCAATGACAAGTACTTTCCTGAAAGTATTCGTTATATGAAGGAGGTAGAGTTTATCAGACTCGAGCAAAACAACATGACGGTATCCCAGTATGAGGCTAAGTTCGCGGAGCTGTCCAGGTTTGCACCTCATTTGGTGGAGAATGAGGAACGTATGACGCGGATGTTTCTAAGAGGTTTGAAACCCGAAATACGTCAATACCTCATTTCTCATAAATTTTCTCTATATTTGGATGTAGTGAACAGGGCCCAATTATTAGAACGAGATAATGATTATGTTCAACCGAGGGACCACAACCAAGGTCGTACCGGTGGCAGCGGTCAACGGAGCAATGACAACCAGCGAGGAGGAAAGTATGACAGAAACGGTAACCACTCCGGTGGTAATCGTGGCCATGATAGTAGAAAAAGCGAAGCGGGGGGAGATTTCAAGAGGAGAAGGTACAACAATGAGAACGTGAAGATGTCAACATCAGCACCAGCATCAACTGTTTCTAGGGGAGGAGAACGACCACCGGTCGTATGCTATAAGTGCGGGAAAGAGGGACACATCAGCCCAAACTGCCCACAACAGTTCAAAGCATGTTATAACTGTGGAAAAGAAGGACATATAGCTCGAGATTGTCCTATTGCGAAACCAAGTCCAGCGGGGGTGGTGATTCCAAAGGCAGTTTCGGACAAGTCAAAGTCGGTGATTCCTGGAAGAGCGTTTGTCGTGACAGCCCAAAACACAAGGAATCCGCAAGAGGTGATTACAGGTAAGCTGATCATAAACTCTTGCGAAGTTTACACCTTGTTAGATACCGGTGCTACCCATTCTTTTATTTCACCTGCTTGTGCTCAACGTTTGAACTTGACTTCTGATAAATTAGACTTTGACTTATTTGTTGAAACTCCGTTAGGAGAAACCTTCGTTACATCTACAGTTTACAAATATTGCTTGATTCAGATTGGTACCCTTACCATACCTGTCGATCTGATATCTTTGAAAATACTTGCATTTGACGTGATTTTAGGAATTGACTAGTTAACCACTTACTATGCCAAAATTAATTGTTTTCGTAAGGTTGTTAGTTTTCATATTCCTAATCAACCTGTTGTACGAATCCAAACCACCAAACCACTAAAATCAGTCAATATCATTTCAAGTTATAAAGCTATTCGTTATTGAAAAACGGATGTCAAGCTTTCTTAGCTCATGTCACTGATCTAAACCAGAATACATCAGATTTGAATGATATTTCTGTTGTTAATGAGTTTCCTGATGTATTTCCCGAAGAACTTCCCGGTCTACTCCCAGAACGTGAAGTTGAATTCTTTATTGACCTTGAACCTGGTACAAAACCCATTTCTAAAACCCCATATCGAATGGCTCCTATTGAACTTAAGGAGTTAAAGGTCCAATTACAAGAATTGTTAGACATCGGTTTTATTCGTCCTAGTACGTCTCCTTGGGGTGCTCCTATTTTATTCGTAAAGAAGAAATACGGGAGTATGCGACTTTGCATTGACTATCGGGAGTTAAACCATGTCACCATCAAGAATAGGTATCTGCTACCTCGTATTGATGACCTGTTCGACCAGTTACAAGGAGCGCAATTCATTTCAAAGATTGATATTCGTTCTGGATATCATCAGCTGAAGATTAAAACTGAGGATATTCCAAAGAATGCTTTCAGAACTCGGTACGGGCATTATGAGTTCTTAGTCATGTCTTTTGGATTGACTAATGCTCCTGCTGCTTTCATGGATATGATGAACCGTGTATTTAAGGAATATTTAGATCAGTTCGTTGTTGTCTTTATTGATGACATCCTCATCAATTCTAAAAGCCGTGAAGATCATGAGCACCACTTGAAGTTGGTACTTCAAGAGCTTCGTGAGAATAAGCTATATGCCAAGCAGAAGAAATGTGAGTTTTGGCTTGAGGAAGTAGCATTCCTTGGGCATGTGGTATCGAAACGTGGAGTATCTGTTGACCCGGCGAAGATTGAAGCAATACAAAGCTGGGAGCAACCTAAGTCGGTGACCGAAGTACGAAGCTTTCTGGGCTTAGCTGGTTATTATCGGAGGTTCGTAGAGGGATTTTCTCGAATCGCTACTCCATTAACTAAGTTGACTCGGAAAGATACAAAATTCATTTGGAGCGAGGAATGCGAGAAGAGCTTCCAAGAGCTCAAGAGAAGACTTATCTCGGCACCTGTTCTGACAATACCATGTGGTTCGGATGGATTTGTTATCTATAGTGATGCTTCGGGCAAAGGGTTAGGATGTGTTCTCATGCAACATGGGAAAGTCATAGCCTATGCCTCGCGACAACTCAAAGAATATGAGAGGAATTATCCTACTCATGATCTAGAGTTGGCAGCTGTCGTTTTCGCGTTGAAGATCTGGAGACATTACTTGTACGGAGAGAAAGTGGAGATTTATACGGATCATAAAAGCCTTAAATATTTCTTCACTCAGAAGGAACTCAACATGCGGCAACGACGTTGGCTTGAGCTATTGAAAGATTACGATCATACCATCCAATACCATCCTGGAAAAGCGAACGTGCTGACGCATTGAGTAGAAGATCATATGTGGGAACGAGTACAATGATGTCAAGTATACGCGTAGAACCAGCTTTGATTGATAAAGTTAAAGTTGCTCAAGCTACGGATACGGAGCTGATGAAGATGAAGAAGAAAGTGCAAGAAGGTGCCATTCCAGAAGCAAGAATCGATGAAGAGGGAATACTTCGAGTCAACTCCAGACTTTGTGTCCCTAACGATTCTGACTTGAAGCATAGAATCATGATGGAGGCACACAACACACCATTCGCAATCCATCCTGGGAGAACCAAAATGTATCGTGATCTTCGACATACATTTTGGTGGAGCAATATGAAGAGAGAGATCGCAGAGTTTATTTCGAGATGTTTGACTTGTCAACGTGTAAAGGCGGAGCATCAAGTACCGAAGGGTCCATTGCAACTACTGGAGATTCCAAAATGGAAGTGGGAGCATATTACGATGGATTTCGTTACGAGTCTTCCTAAAGTTTCTCAAGGCATAGATGCAATTTGGGTTATTGTTGATAGGTTAACCAAGTCTGCTCATTTCTTACCGATACGAGAGACTTATTCCCTTGAACGTCTTGCTTATATATACGTGAATGAGATTGTGAGATTGCATGGCATGCCAGTATCCATAGTTTCAGATCATGACCCCAGATTTACTTCACGATTTTGGATCAGTTTGCAGAAAGCTATGGGCACGGATTTACGATTCAGTTCGGCTTATCATCCTCAAACGGACGGACGATCGAAAAGAACTATTTAAACTCTTGAAGATCTATTGAGACTTTGTGTTCTAGACTTCAAAGGGAGTTGGGATAAGTACTTACCATTGGTGGAATTCTCCTACAACAACAGTTATCAGGCAAGTATAGGCGTGGCTCCATTCGAAGCGTTGTATGGACGAAAGTGTCGTTCTCCCGTATGTTGGAACGAGGTGGGTGAAACAACATTGTTGGGATCGGAGTTGGTACGTATGACTACGGAAAAGATCCAAATAATCCGACAACGTATACAAACAGCACAAGATCTACAAAAGAGTTATGCAGATCTTCATCGAAAGGACGTGGAATTTAATGTTGGAGACCATGTGCTATTACGTGTTGCTCCGTGGAAAGGAGTTACGAGGTTTGGCAAGAGAGGAAAGCTCAATCCACGATTCATTGGTCCATTTGAGATTCTTGACCGAGTAGGAAATGTGGCTTGTAGACTCGCTTTACCTCCAAGCATGTCTCGTGTTCATAACGTTTTTCACATATCCGTGCTTCGTAAATATGTGAAAGATCCAAATCGCATTATTGAGTTAGAACCAGACGAGATAGCCGAAGATTTAACGTACGAGGAGGTACCTGTCAAGATCTTGGATAGGAAGGAGCATGTCCTACGCTCAAAAATTATACCTCAGGTTAAAGTTTTGTGGAGAAACCATGCTATTGAGGAAATGACCTGGGAGTTGGAATCGGAAATGAAAGCGAGGTATCCTCACCTTTTCGACATACCAGGTACGTACGTCAATTTCGAGGACGAAATTTCATAAGGAGGGGAGGTTGTAAGACCCCAACTTTTATGAATAAAGATTTAATTTTCTTTATATATTATTTCAAAATAGTAAGGTGTTGTTTTGATAAATGTGAAAAGTTATGGGTGAAATGTGCAAATATTTTAAAATGAGCAAGTGGTTATAAAATATTCTGGTTGTCGGGGAATATTCGTTTGGTCGTAGAATATTCTTGTTGTCGGGGAATATTCGTACGACGGCGCAGCTATTTGTGGGCCCCACAACGGAATAACTGTCGGATATAGAAAGCGACAGAAATAACTTTTTTTATAAAATAACGGCGTAGTTGTTACTGTTAGTACTGTTGAAATACCCGGTGGTTAAAATACAGTGATACGCGGTGTTACATAGTTGCACACGGTATTGCACAGTATTTTAAATTATTGAGTCTTACGTGAGAAGGCACTTACTCAATTATTGTTACAGTAATTACTGCTCAATAGTTTATATTATTGACTCAATAATTGCTACATTGATATTTTATATTATTGACTCAATAATTGTAATATTGATATTTTATTAACTCAATAATTGCTACATTGCTATTTTATATGATTGATTCAATAATGGCTACAGTTGATAGTTTGTATTATTGATTCAATAATTGTCACTGCACAGTATTTCACATTATCAACTCAATAATTCATATTATTTGAATAATATTATTAGATAGCATTATTGACAATGTCTAAGGAAGTTCTGTCTAGGAGAGGTTAATTAATTGCGCGCCAGTAAGGAGAAGTCCTTATCGGAAGGCCCCCTCTTTCCTGGGAACGACCTGGTTGTCAATATTGTAGTTCTGTAATATTATTTGTGAATAATTAATTATTGATTTATATGATAAGGAAATATTTATTTTGTGGATATAAAAGAAGGAATTAGTGATGATGTGTTTTTATCAGTATTTTGATAGAAAAAATCATCCGTTTATGAATTTCGGATAATTTATGTTTGAAATTTGGAAAAACTTCCTTCTACAAAGTTGTAGAGAATTAAATTTCCTATAAAAGTACATAGAATTTGTATTTTTCTGACAAAAGGACTATTTATTATGAATTATTAAAGTTTCAGAAAATAAATAAATATTTTTTAATGGGTTGGCCCCACTTTTGTTGTTTGGTTGAAAATTCTGATGTTTTAGAGCAGCCGGTGGTTGGAATAAAATAAATAAATAAATATTATTTTATTCAAAAGTTTACTTTTGCATCCTAAGCTTTTCCTATAAATAGGGTGCTTAGGTTAGAATTGAAAATCACACCAGAATCAGAAGTTTTCTCTCTCTATAATATCGAGCATATTTTTGTGAGTATTTAGATACTTTGAGTGTTACTATTCAGTACAAGTTTCCTTCGGTATTATATTCGATATTCTAGTCAGAGGTACTATTCTTTTGAGGTAAGGGATGTTATTTTCTTTCATAAATGATGTTATTCTTTTCAATATCATTATGCCAAAATATTGGCATGGATTTTATTATGGAATTCTTACTTTTTTCGTCGGAGTTACTATTCACGTATACGGCACTATTCACGAAAAAACTAAATTTTCTTCTATTTGTCCAAATTGTCTGTTATGGTTACCATCTTTGATTGGATCTAAGTTTTGAGCTTTATTCTTGAATTTTGCTCCACAAAGTGTTATTATGGAGTATTCTTGAACTTGGATAAACTAAAATACGAATCCTTAATCTTATCCTTTATTTCACTAGATTCGTTATTTATATTATTTTTCATCATCCTCAGTCCTAAGTGGTGATATAACTGAATATCTTTGGCCTGTAGAGCAAAGATGAATGATTACCTGATGAATATCTTTGGCCGTAGTGCAAAGATGACAGGTGTTGAGATGAACATGACCACTGATGATACAAATGAATATCTTTGGCCTGTAGTGCAAAGATGAATATTTGATTCGAGATGTATATTGATTGATGTTACAGGGATAAAATATTGATGATGAATGGTTATTTTCGCTGCGAATATTGATCTAAAACTTGTTGTCAACAATATTTTATCTGAATTGTTGAAGACTAACGATAATTTATTTTCCATTATCTTAGTCATAATATTCTTTACTGAGCTAGTTGAGCTCACCCTTTTCATCTGTTGTCTTCTTCAGGAGATGAGAATGTCGCAGGGACTAGTCGGGGGACAAAGTGATGGTCCGAGTTAGAGCAGTAGTAGTCCTCACTATTTCTGATAAATAGTGTGATAATAATTGTAATGAGGACTTAGTGTGAATATTAATATTTTCTACATATTTGTATTGACACTCACAGTTGTGTGGTCGTATTTTGCACAACCGTATGATATAAAGTTTGTATTTGAATTCTGTACCATGTATTTGGCGACTCAGAATGGGTTGGGTTGACTGGACCTATTCTGGGGGCGTCACAGCAGGTCTACTGACGTTAAGGAGCCCATGGAGGATCCTATATCTCCGACTGAGGATGCTCTATTTGCAGAGTTAATAGCTTTTCTTATTAGTAGTGTTATGCGCTCGTCCTCAGTTTCTATGGAGGCCATAGATAGACAGCTTCACCTGGTGACCTTTGAGAGGGATCAGGCTCGGGCTCTGATGTTGACCACCGTAGCTGATCGGGATGCTGCTATCCCTGAGAGAGATGCAACCCTAACTTCCAGAGACCAGGCCCTCATTGATAGAGATGCGACCCAGGCTTTTGTAGATGGACTCATTAGTAACGTACAGGGCGTAGTGCAGGGTCAGGAGGGCGTTTATCGCATAGCAGTTGAGATGCTGAGACGTGTCGAGGTACTGGAGCACGAGCTCATAGATGCTCCTCAGACCGCAGAGACAGCTGGATATTTGGCTATGTTGGCTCGTCTTACTGCCGATTTATAGTCCTGTTTATTTTCTTGTACAAACTTGTTATTATCTTTTGTCACAGATTAGAATCAACTTTTGTATTATAAACAGTTGTATATATAAAAAGAAACAAGTTCAGTTCACTTCCCTTATTTGAGCATGTCTAGCCTTGTACAATGTTATCATTCTCGCTTCATGATTTATTATGTCGACATAGAACTGGTCTTGTCATACTTGCGCCAGATTCGGCAGGGTGATCTGAGATGTCGCTAGGTCCTCTCCGCATGAGCCGTCGTCGATTGGGCGGGTTTTATGTTATATTTTGGTTTCTGTATAGGTTAATATTTTGGTTTTGAGGATATAAGGTGAAAGGATTTGGATTCTTTCGAAAGTTAGATAGCACCATAAATGGTTGCCTACGTACTCCCATAGATGAGAGATCAGATCTTTCGTAGTTTAGGCTTGGCCTGAATAGTTGAAAAGGGTTTATTTGGGTTTGAGCTTGGTTTGATGGGGTTTTGATTTTTTTTTTGATTTGATAGGGTTTTAATTTTTTTGTTTGATTTGTCAAGGGTTAGACCGCACCATAAATGGCTTCCTACGTACTCCCGCAGATGGGAGATCAGGTCTTTCGTAGTTCAGGCTAAGACTTGAAAACCAGACTTGACATATTTTTCTTTTTCTTTTTCTTTTTCTTTTTCTTTTTCTTTTTCTTTTTTTTCTTTTTTAATTTTCTTTTTTTTCTTTTCTTTTTTCTTTTTCTTTTTTTATCAAGACAAAGTATTCCAGTTTGAAATGAAAGGGGACTCAGACATAATACCGTTTCACCGAATCGGAATTGATCAATTGTGGGAATTCCTCACCGTCCATCACCTCCAATTTCAAGGCTCCGTCCGATAAGATTGTTTTGACAACAAAGGGTCCTTCTCAATTTGGGGTAAATTTTCCTTTTGCTGCATCCTGGCCTGGAATGATCTTCTTTAGTAACAAATCATGCTCTTTAAATTCTCGAGGTCGCACCTTCTTGTTATAAGATCAGGACATTCGCTGCTGATATAGTTGGTCGTGGAAGATAGCAGCAGCCCTTATTTTATCTATCAGGGATAACTGATCGTATCGATCTTGTATCCATTGGTTCTCCTCTATCTGGGAATCTGGCATCGCTCTTAGTGATTCCATCTCCATTTTGACAGGAAGTACGACCTCCATACCATAGACTAACGAGTACGGTGTTGCTCTAGTCGAGGTTCGAGTCGACGTTCGGTATGCGAGTAGGGTTAACGGCAACAGATCAGGCCATCCCCGTTGATTTGCCGACATCTTCATCATTATCTTCTTGATATTCATATTAGAGGCTTCCACCGCGCCTTTCATTTTTAAACAATAAATAACCGAATTGAGGTGTTTGATATTGAACTTACTGCACAGTTCCCTCATCATATCGTTATTCATATTCTTCGCGTCGTCCGATATGATAACCTCGGGTTGTCCATACCGACAGATGACATTGTTTCTAATGAAACCAACGATGACCTCCTTAGTGACCTTAGGGAAGGAAGTTGCTTCAACCCACTTTGTAAAGTAGTCGATCATAGTGAAGATGAATCGGTGACCGTTACTGGCTCTAGGCTCAACTGGTCCTATCACGTCCATTCCCCATATGGAAAAAGGCCATGGTGATGTTATGCAATGCAGTTAATTTAGGGGTGCATGAATAATGTTGGCATGGATCTGGCATTGATAACAACGCTTGACATGATCGTCACAATCCGCTTTGTGGGATATCCAATAATGTCCCGTCCTTAGAATTTTCTTGGCAAGCAGGGGTCCACTCATATGTGCTCCGCACACCCCACCATGTACTTCATTTATAAGTCACTGGGCTTGATCTCTGTCTAGACATCTCAGAAGGCCTACACCTGGGTCTCTCTTGTAGAGAGCATCCCCACTCAGGTAAAAATTCATGGCCATTTTCTGTATTCGCTTTCGCGGCTTGACTCATTCCTTCCGGGGTTGACTGATCTCGCAAATAATCTTTAATGTGGTGGTACCAAGGTGGTCCAATAGGTGCTATCTCATTCGATATCTCCCCCACATTGTTTCCATATGACGGTGCATGCTGTACAGTGAAAGTGATGACAGGAATTCCCTTCCTTGCTGACAAGTTTACTAATGAAGCTAATGTAGCCAATGCATCGACGAAATCATTTCGGTTCCGGGGAATATGCATGAAGGCAATGTCTTTAAACTCTCCTGCCAATCTGAGAATATGTTGATGGTAAGGCAGTAGATGCAATTCCTTGGTGGTGTAGGCCCCAGTGGACTGTCTGATGACTAGTTCTGAATCTTCGAACACAACTAATAATTTAACTCCTAGGGACTGAGCCAGTTTTAACCCCACAATGCATCCTTTGTATTCTACAGTATTGTTGGAATTGTTAAAGTGCAACTTGGCCACAGGGTATTGATCTCCAGTGAGGGATACCAGAACTGCCCTGGCTCCTGCACCTTCAGTGTTAGATGCGGCGTCAAAATACATTTTCTAGAATTGACCTCGATCCTCCTTACTGGTCAGTTGAATAGTCATCACTTCCTCCTCCGGGAAATAGGTTTCCAAAGGTTCAAAACCTCCTGCCGGTGCAGCCGACAGGTGATCTGCAATCCCTTGCCCTTTAATGGACTTTTGGGTCACATAGATGATGTCGAACTGTTAGAGGATTAACTCCCACTTAGATAATCGATAGTTCAACATCGTCTTGCTGAAGATGTATTTCAAGGGATCCATCCTAGAGATAAGATAAGCTGTATGGCTTTGTAGGTAATGTTGTAACCTCGTGGCTGCCCAAGACAATGCACAGCAAGTCCTTTCTATCATGGTGTATTTCTGCTCTTCGCGGCTGAAGCGTTTAATGAGATAATAAATCGCCCTTTCTTTTCCCATGTCATCCTTATGCCTCAACAAGCAACCCATAGCGTTGGAATTGACTGAGATATACATGAATAATGAAATTCCATCCCTTGGGGGTACCAAGATAGGTTCTTCAATCAACCTCTTTTGAATGGTATGAAAAGCTTTCCAGTAGTCTTCATTCCATTTTCCCGAGGAGTTCTTTCTTAATAATTTGAAAATGGGTTCACAGGTTGCTGTCAACTGCGATATAAACCGGTTGATGAAGTTTATTCTTCCCAAGAAGACTCGGATTTCCTTCTCGGTCTTTGGTTCGGGCATCTCTGTAATGGCTTTGATCTTGGCAGGATCCAACTCAATGCCTTGGTTGCTCACAAGAAATCCCAGAAGTTTACCGGACTTCACACAAAAAGCACACTTCGCTGGGTTTAACTTCAAATTGAATTTGCAGAGTCGTTCAAACAACTTCCGAAGATGGGTGCAATGGTCATCGGCCTCTCTGGACTTCACGATGATATCATCCACATACACTTTGATCTCTTTATGCATCATATCGTGAAATAAGGTCATCATGGCCCTCTGATAAGTAACACCAGCATTGGTAAGTCCAAAAGCTAGTCTTCGATAACAGAATGTTCCCCAAGGGGTAATGAAGGCGGTCTTTTCCCTGCCTTCTTCAGCAACCATAATCTGATGATATCCGGCAAAGCAATCGGCGAAAGAATACATTTTGAACTATGTCGTATTGTCAATTAACATGTGGATGAACGGCACTGGGAAGTCATCTTTAAGGCTGGCTTTGTTAAGATCTCGATAATCTACACATACTCGCACCTTCCCCCTAGATTTCGGCACTGGGACTACGTTGGACAACCATTCAGGGTATGTTGACACCATAATGATTCCCTCTTTAAACTGTTTGATAATTTTTTCTTTGACCTTCAGGCTCCATTCGGATTTCAACTGTCTTAATTTTTGTTTGATCGGTTTGAAGCCTTCCTTGATTGGTAGTCGATGGACAACAATATCGGTGGACAGACCTATCATGTCTTCATGAGACCAGGCAAAAATATCCTTGAATTGGGTTAGGAGTTTGATTAGTTATTTTTCTTGCTAATAGGGAAGGTTGGTTTCGATCTGTATCTCTTGGGGATTGTCAAGGGTTCCAATATTTATGGTGGTGGTTTGATCAAGGTTGGGTTTAGGTTTATCTTAGACCCATGCTTTAATTTCCTCGGGCACTTCGTCATCATTCACTTCCTCTTGCTCGATCCCCATCAAGTCAAAGTTCAATTCTATATCGAAATCGTAATCATTACTCAAATTTGGCAAGTCATGGACATGGCTAGAAATACTCAAATTTGGAAACCTGAGACAAAAAACTTGATTGCTAAATATGTACAAACGGTTGTCAATTATAAAAGTATTCAGCAGTTGATATGACAATAGGCAATAACTAGTTGCTGACAAAATAAAACAGACATAAATATATAAAGGTAAAGCTCCCTGTTAATGGATCACTTTCTGGTTTTACCCTTTTCGGACGATCTGAGGGGTGACCGTCTAATTATTGGTAGTTAGATCCTAGAGGATAGCTGAGATAGATGTGTTGCTGGAGTTGTCAGCGCCTTCCAAGATGACCATAACTAATTTGGAGCAGGTCGCTGGATCCTCCTTCGGGATGTTCACACTTCCCCAGTTAAGGACCAGGAGGATGGGTTGATCATTCGGCAGGTCTGCCCTATTGGGTTTCTTCCTGTCATCTTCAAAAAGGCAAAAGCTTCTCACAAATTTCAACTGAATCTCCTCCAGAAACTTCCTATCTTTGGCTATCCGGGCAGCATCCTTGAGAGGCTCTTAATCACCAATCTCCTTATATCCGTTTTGATTGACTTTAGGGATCAGGAGGTTTGTGATAATAACGGGGACCTTCTTTAATGGCTCCCTAAATTCGGCTTCACTGAGGTCTGGCTTGAGATGAATCAGATGGTTAACTAGCATGTGCTTGTGAGGATTACGATGTTTGGATCCACCAGAGTATCCTAATCCAACCCTTCCCAACTGCGTGGGTATGTGGATCAGATTCTTGATTCCCTGGTCATTTCTCCCCAATCCTCGGTGTAAGACCCCAACTTTTATGAATAAAGATTTAATTTTTTTTATATATTATTTCGAAATAGTAAGGTGTTGTTTTGATAAATGTGAAAAGTTATGGGTGAAATGTGCAAATATTTTAAAATGAGCAAGTGGTTATAAAATATTCTGGTTGTCAGGGAATATTCGTTTGGTCGTGGAATATTCTTGTTGTCGGGGAATATTCGTACGACGGTGCAGCTATTTGTGGGCCCCACAACGGAATAACTGTCGGATATAGAAAGCGACAGAAATAACTTTTTTTACAAAATAACGGCGTAGTTGTTACTGTTAGTACTGTTGAAATACCCGGTGGTTAAAATACAGTGATACACGGTGTTACACAGTAGCACACGGTATTGCAGAGTATTTCAAATTATTGAATCTTACGTGAGAAGACACTTACTCAATTATTGTTATAGTAATTACTGTTCAATAATTTATATTATTGACTCAATAATTGCTACATTGATATTTTATATTATTGACTCAATAATTTTTACATTGATATTTTATTGACTCAATAATTGCTACGTTGCTATTTTATATGATTGATTTAGTAATGGCTACAGTTGATAGTTTGTATTATTGATTCAATAATTGTCACTGCACAGTATTTCACATTATCAACTCAATAATTCATATTATTTGAGTAATATTATTAGATAGCATTATTGACAATGTTTAAGGAAGTTCTGTCTAGGAGGGGTTATTTAATTGCGCGCCAGTAAGGAGAAGTCCTTATCGGAAGGCCCCTCTTTCCTGGGAACGACCTGATTGTCAATATTGTAGTTCTGTAATATTATTTGTGAATAATTAATTATTGATTTATATGATAAGGAAATATTTATTTTGTGGATATAAAAGAAGGAATTAGTGCTGATGTGTTTTTATCAGTATTTTGATGGGAAAAATCATCCGTTTATGAATTTCGGATAATTTATGTTTGGAATTTGGAAAAACTTCCTTCTACAAAGTTGTAGAGAATTAAATTTCCTATCGAAGGACATAGAATTTGTATTTTTCTGACAAAAGGACTATTTATTATGAATTATTGAAGTTTCGAAAAATAAATAAATATTTTTTAATAGGTGGGCCCCACTTTTGTTGTTTGGTTGAAAATTCTGATGTTTTAGAGCAGTCGGCGGCTGGAATAAAAAAAATAAATAAATATTATTTTATTCAAAAATCTACTTTGGCATCCTAAACTTTTTCTATAAATAGGGTGTTTAGGTTAGAATTGAAAATCACACCAGAATCAGAAGTTTTCTCTTTCTATAATATCGAGCGTATTTTTTTGAGTATTTAGATACTTTGACTGTTACTATTCAGTGCAAGTTTCCTTCGGTATTATATTCGATATTTCAGTCAGAGGTACTATTCTTTTGAGGTAAGGGATGTTATTTTATTTCATAAATAATGTTATTCTTTTCAATATCATTATACCAAAATATTGGCATGAATTTTATTATGGAATTCTTACTTTTTTCGTCGGGGTTAATATTCACATATACGGCACTATTCACGGAAAAACTAAATTTTCTTCTATTTGTCCAAATTGTCTGTTATGGTTACCATCTTTGATTGGATCTAAGTTTTGAGCTTTTATTCTTGAATTTTGCTCCACAAAGTGTTATTATGGAGTATTCTTGAACTTGGATAAACTAAAATACGAATCCTTAATCTTATCCTTTATTTCACTAGATTCGTTATTTATATTATTTTTCATCATCCTCAGTCCTAAGTGGTGATATAACTGAATATCTTTGGCCTGTAGAGCAAAGATGAATGATTACCTGATGAATATCTTTGGACGTAGTGCAAAGATGATAGGTGTTGAGATGAACATGACCACTGATGATACAAATGAATATCTTTGGCCTGTAGTGCAAAGATGAATATTTGATTCGAGATGTATATTGATTGATGTTACAGGGAAAAAATATTGATGATGAATGGTTATTTTCGCAGCGAATATTGATCTAAAACTTGTTGTCAATAATATTTTATCTGAATTGTTAAAGACTAACGATAATTTATTTTCCATTATCTTAGTCATAATATTCTTTACTGAGCTAGTTGAGCTCACCCTTTTCATCTGTTGTCCTCTTCAGGAGATGAGAAGGTCGCAGGGACTAGTCGGGGGACAGAGTGATGGTCCGAGTTAGAGCAGTAGTAGTCCTCACTATTTCTGATAAATAGTATGATAATAATTGTAATGAGGAACTTAGTGTGAATATTAATATTTTCTACATATTTGTATTAACACTCACAGTTGTGTGGTCGTATTTTGCACGACCGTATGATATAAAGTTTGTATTTGAATTCTGTACCATGTATTTGGCGAATCAGAATGGGTTGGGTTAACTGGACCTATTCTGGGGGCGTCACAGTTGGTATCAGAGCTTAGGGATATGGTCTCTGGTGGAGATCGGAGAATAGAACTAGGAGGGGAGAGACGAGTAAATCCTTCACTAGTATGTCCTACCTAAGCTTATGTGGTATTTAATTGGTCAGTCAGAGCATAGGGTTAATATGTGATATGTTATTTGTTAAATTAACCCTTGTTTTATGGCAGTATTTGAGAATGGCAGCTGAGAACGTTAACAACGAAGTGAATGAGACCGTGGAGACACCTTTAATCACTAACCAGGAGAACGTGCAACAAGAAGGCAATGTTCATCCTGAAAACAACGCTGGTCAGACGATAAACGATGAGATGTTTAGAAGTTTTCTGCAGTTCATGCAAAATCAGACGAGGGAGACTCGTGTGCAACATACAGGTGGAGATAATAACAACTCGCGAATTGTCACTGCCAAGCTGTTCAAAGAATTGGGACCACCAGAGTTTCTGGAAAAGCCGGATCCGATCAAGGCGGAGACGTGGATTAAATAAATTACCAAGATATTTGATGTCTTGGGATGTACGGAGGAACAGAAGGTTCCATTCGCCACGTTTATGTTCCGTGGAGAGGCAGATTACTGGTGGGAATCAGTGAAGCATACCCAGCCTGCCGCACTCAAGATGTCTTGGGAAGCATTCCAAAAACTGTTCAATGACAAGTACTTTCCTGAAAGTATTCATCATATGAAGGAGGTAGAGTTTATCAGACTCGAGCAAAACAACATGACGGTATCCCAGTATGAGGCTAAGTTCGCGGAGCTGTCCAGGTTTGTACCTCATTTGGTGGAGAATGAGGAATGTGTGACGCGGATGTTTCTGAGAGGTTTGAAACCCGAAATACGTCAATACCTCATTTCTCATAAATTTTCTCTATATTCGGATGTAGTGAACAGGGCCCAATTATTAGAAGGAGATAATGATTATGTTCAACCGAGGGACCACAACCAAGGTCGTACCGGTGGCAGCGGTCAACGGAGCAATGACAACCAGCGAGGAGGAAAGTATGACAGAAATGGTAACCACTCCGGTGGTAATCGTGGCCATGATAGTAGAAAAAGCGAAGCGGGGGGAGATTTCAAGAGGAGAAGGTACAACAATGAGAACGTGAAGATGTCAACATCAGCACCAGCATCAACTGTTTCTAGGGGAGGAGAACGACCACCGGTCGTATGCTATAAGTGCGGGAAAGAGGGACACATCAGCCCAAACTGCCCACAACAGTTCAAAGCATGTTATAACTGTGGAAAAGAAGGACATATAGCTCGAGATTGTCCTATTGCGAAACCAAGTCCAGCGGGGGTGGTGATTCCAAAGGCAGTTTCGGACAAGTCAAAGTCGGTGATTCCTGGAAGAGCGTTTGTCGTGACAGCCCAAAACACAAGGAATCCGCAAGAGGTGATTACGGGTAAGCTGATCATAAACTCTTGCGAAGTTTACACCTTGTTAGATACCGGTGCTACCCATTCTTTTATTTCACCTGCTTGTGCTCAACGTTTGAACTTGACTTCTGATAAATTAGACTTTGACTTATTTGTTGAAACTCCGTTAGGAGAAACCTTCGTTACATCTACAGTTTACAAATATTGCTTGATTCAGATTGGTACCCTTACCATACCTGTCGATCTGATATCTTTGAAAATACTTGCATTTGACGTGATTTTAGGAATTGACTAATTAACCACTTACCATGCCAAAATTAATTGTTTTCGTAAGGTTGTTAGTTTTCATATTCCTAATCAACCTGTTGTACGAATCCAAACCACCAAACCACTAAAATCAGTCAATATCATTTCAAGTTATAAAGCTATTCGTTATTGAAAAACGGATGTCAAGCTTTCTTAGCTCATGTCACTGATCTAAACCAGAATACATCAGATTTGAATGATATTTCTGTTGTTAATGAGTTTCCTGATGTATTTCCCGAAGAACTTCCCGGTCTACTCCCAGAACGTGAAGTTGAATTCTTTATTGACCTTGAACCTGGTACAAAACCCATTTCTAAAACCCCATATCGAATGGCTCCTATTGAACTTAAGGAGTTAAAGGTCCAATTACAAGAATTGTTAGACATCGGTTTTATTCGTCCTAGTACGTCTCCTTGGGGTGCTCCTATTTTATTCGTAAAGAAGAAATACGGGAGTATGCGACTTTGCATTGACTATCGGGAGTTAAACCATGTCACCATCAAGAATAGGTATCTGCTACCTCGTATTGATGACCTGTTCGACCAGTTACAAGGAGCGCAATTCATTTCAAAGATTGATATTCGTTCTGGATATCATCAGCTGAAGATTAAAACTGAGGATATTCCAAAGAATGCTTTCAGAACTCGGTACGGGCATTATGAGTTCTTAGTCATGTCTTTTGGATTGACTAATGCTCCTGCTGCTTTCATGGATATGATGAACCGTGTATTTAAGGAATATTTAGATCAGTTCGTTGTTGTCTTTATTGATGACATCCTCATCAATTCTAAAAGCCGTGAAGATCATGAGCACCACTTGAAGTTGGTACTTCAAGAGCTTCGTGAGAATAAGCTATATGCCAAGCAGAAGAAATGTGAGTTTTGGCTTGAGGAAGTAGCATTCCTTGGGCATGTGGTATCGAAACGTGGAGTATCTGTTGACCCGGCGAAGATTGAAGCAATACAAAGCTGGGAGCAACCTAAGTCGGTGACCGAAGTACGAAGCTTTCTGGGCTTAGCTGGTTATTATCGGAGGTTCGTAGAGGGATTTTCTCGAATCGCTACTCCATTAACTAAGTTGACTCGGAAAGATACAAAATTCATTTGGAGCGAGGAATGCGAGAAGAGCTTCCAAGAGCTCAAGAGAAGACTTATCTCGGCACCTGTTCTGACAATACCATGTGGTTCGGATGGATTTGTTATCTACAGCGATGCTTCGGGCAAAGGGTTAGGATGTGTTCTCATGCAACATGGGAAAGTCATAGCCTATGCCTCGCGACAACTCAAAGAATATGAGAGGAATTATCCTACTCATGATCTAGAGTTGGCAGCTGTCGTTTTCGCGTTGAAGATCTGGAGACATTACTTGTACGGAGAGAAAGTGGAGATTTATACGGATCATAAAAGCCTTAAATATTTCTTCACTCAGAAGGAACTCAACATGCGGCAACGACGTTGGCTTGAGCTATTGAAAGATTACGATCATACCATCCAATACCATCCTGGAAAAGCGAACGTGCTGACGCATTGAGTAGAAGATCATATGTGGGAACGAGTACAATGATGTCAAGTATACGCGTAGAACCAGCTTTGATTGATAAAGTTAAAGTTGCTCAAGCTATGGATACGGAGCTGATGAAGATGAAGAAGAAAGTACAAGAAGGTGCCATTCCAGAAGCAAGAATCGATGAAGAGGGAATACTTCGAGTCAACTCCAGACTTTGTGTCCCTAACGATTCTGACTTGAAGCATAGAATCATGATGGAGGCACACAACACACCATTCGCAATCCATCCTGGGAGAACCAAAATGTATCGTGATCTTCGACATACATTTTGGTGGAGCAATATGAAGAGAGAGATCGCAGAGTTTATTTCGAGATGTTTGACTTGTCAACGTGTAAAGGCGGAGCATCAAGTACCGAAGGGTCCATTGCAACTACTGGAGATTCCAAAATGGAAGTGGGAGCATATTACGATGGATTTCGTTACGAGTCTTCCTAAAGTTTCTCAAGGCATAGATGCAATTTGGGTTATTGTTGATAGGTTAACCAAGTCTGCTCATTTCTTACCGATACGAGAGACTTATTCCCTTGAACGTCTTGCTTATATATACGTGAATGAGATTGTGAGATTGCATGGCATGCCAGTATCCATAGTTTCAGATCATGACCCCAGATTTACTTCACGATTTTGGATCAGTTTGCAGAAAGCTATGGGCACGGATTTACGATTCAGTTCGGCTTATCATCCTCAAACGGACGGACGATCGAAAAGAACTATTTAAACTCTTGAAGATCTATTGAGACTTTGTGTTCTAGACTTCAAAGGGAGTTGGGATAAGTACTTACCATTGGTGGAATTCTCCTACAACAACAGTTATCAGGCAAGTATAGGCGTGGCTCCATTCGAAGCGTTGTATGGACGAAAGTGTCGTTCTCCCGTATGTTGGAACGAGGTGGGTGAAACAACATTGTTGGGATCGGAGTTGGTACGTATGACTACGGAAAAGATCCAAATAATCCGACAACGTATACAAACAGCACAAGATCTACAAAAGAGTTATGCAGATCTTCATCGAAAGGACGTGGAATTTAATGTTGGAGACCATGTGCTATTACGTGTTGCTCCGTGGAAAGGAGTTACGAGGTTTGGCAAGAGAGGAAAGCTCAATCCACGATTCATTGGTCCATTTGAGATTCTTGACCGAGTAGGAAATGTGGCTTGTAGACTCGCTTTACCTCCAAGCATGTCTCGTGTTCATAACGTTTTTCACATATCCGTGCTTCGTAAATATGTGAAAGATCCAAATCGCATTATTGAGTTAGAACCAGACGAGATAGCCGAAGATTTAACGTATGAGGAGGTACCTGTCAAGATCTTGGATAGGAAGGAGCATGTCCTACGCTCAAAAATTATACCTCAAGTTAAAGTTTTGTGGAGAAACCATGCTATTGAGGAAATGACCTGGGAGTTGGAATCGGAAATGAAAGCGAGATATCCTCACCTTTTCGACATACCAGGTACGTACGTCAATTTCGAGGACGAAATTTCATAAGGAGGGGAGGTTGTAAGACCCCAACTTTTATGAATAAAGATTTAATTTTCTTTATATATTATTTCAAAATAGTAAGGTGTTGTTTTGATAAATGTGAAAAGTTATGGGTGAAATGTGCAAATATTTTAAAATGAGCAAATGGTTATAAAATATTCTGGTTGTCGGGGAATATTCGTTTGGTCGTAGAATATTCTTGTTGTCGGGGAATATTCGTACGACGGCGCAGCTATTTGTGGGCCCCACAACGGAATAACTGTCGAATATAGAAAGCGACAGAAATAACTTTTTTTATAAAATAATGGCGTAGTTGTTACTGTTAATACTGTTGAAATACCCGATGGTTAAAATACAGTGATACGCGGTGTTACATAGTTGCACACGGTATTGCACAGTATTTTAAATTATTGAGTCTTACGTGAGAAGGCACTTACTCAATTATTGTTACAGTAATTACTGCTCAATAGTTTATATTATTGACTCAATAATTGTAATATTGATATTTATTAACTCAATAATTGCTACATTGCTATTTTATATGATTGATTCAATAATGGCTACAGTTGATAGTTTGTATTATTGATTCAATAATTGTCACTGCACAGTATTTCACATTATCAACTCAATAATTCATATTATTTGAATAATATTATTAAATAGCATTATTGACAATGTCTAAGGAAGTTCTGTCTAGGAGAGGTTATTTAATTGCGCGCCAGTAAGGAGAAGTCCTTATCGGAAGGCCCCCTCTTTCTTGGGAACGACCTGGTTGTCAATATTATAGTTCTGTAATATTATTTGTGAATAATTAATTATTGATTTATATGATAAGGAAATATTTATTTTGTGGATATAAAAGAAGGAATTAGTGATGATGTGTTTTTATCAGTATTTTGATGGGAAAAATCATCCGTTTATGAATTTCGGATAATTTATGTTTGGAATTTGGAAAAACCTCCTTCTACAAAGTTGTAGAGAATTAAATTTTCTATAGAAAGACATAGAATTTGTATTTTTCTGACAAAAGGGCTATTTATTATGAATTATTAAAGTTTCAGAAAATAAATAAATATTTTTTAATTGGTGGGCCCCACTTTTGTTGTTTGGTTGAAAATTCTGATGTTTTAGAGCAGCCGGTGGTTGGAATAAAATAAATAAATAAATATTATTTTATTCAAAAGTCTACTTTGGCATCCTAAGCTTGTTTTATAAATAGGGTGCTTAGGTTAGAATTGAAAATCACACCAGAATCAGAAGTTTTCTCTTTCTATAATATCGAGCGTATTTTTGTGAGTATTTAGATACTTTGAGTGTTACTATTCAGTGCAAGTTTCCTTCGGTATTATATTCGATATTTCAGTCAGAGATACTATTCTTTTGAGGTAAGGGATGTTATTTTCTTTCGTAAATGATGTTATTCTTTTCAATATCATTATACCAAAATATTGGCATAGATTTTATTATGGAATTCTTACTTTTTTCGTCGGGGTTACTATTCACGTATACGGCACTATTCACGTATACGGCACTATTCACGGAAAAACTAAATTTTCTTCTATTTGTCCAAATTGTCTGTTATGGTTACCATCTTTGATTGGATCTAAGTTTTGAGCTTTATTCTTGAATTTTGCTCCACAAAGTGTTATTATGGAGTATTCTTGAACTTGGATAAACTAAAATACGAATCCTTAATCTTATCCTTTATTTCACTAGATTCGTTATTTATATTATTTTTCATCATCCTCAGTCCTAAGTGGTGATATAACTGAATATCTTTGGCCTGTAGAGCAAAGATGAATGATTACCTGATGAATATCTTTGGCCGTAGTGCAAAATGACAGGTGTTGAGATGAACATGACCACTGATGATACAAATGAATATCTTTGGCCTGTAGTGCAAAGATGAATATTTGATTCGAGATGTATATTGATTGATGTTACAGGGATAAAATATTGATAATGAATGGTTATTTCCGCTACGAATATTGATCTAAAACTTGTTGTCAATAATATTTTATCTGAATTGTTGAAGACTAACGATAATTTATTTTCCATTATCTTAGTCATAATATTCTTTACTAAGCTAGTTGAGCTCACCCTTTTCATCTGTTGTCCTCTTCAGGAGATGAGAATGTCGCAGGGACTAGTCGGGGGACAGAGTGATGGTCCGAGTTAGAGCAGTAGTAGTTCTCACTATTTCTGATAAATAGTGTGATAATAATTGTAATGAGGACTTAGTGTGAATATTAATATTTTCTACATATTTGTATTGACACTCACAGTTGTGTGGTCGTATTTTGCACGACCGTATGATATAAAGTTTGTATTTGAATTCTGTACCATGTATTTGGCGACTCAGAATGGGTTGGGTTGACTGGACCTATTCTGGGGGTGTCACACTCGGCCTAGTCAATGTCCTCTAGAAAGCATCTCTTGGCCAACTGCCATCACTTCTGGAGATATCCAGGGAGTTAATGCTGGCGCACCCACAGAGTGGTATCGTGGATTTCTTACTTCAAAGGCTTGAAAACTGGAAAGCTCAATACCCTCATTCACGCTGAGCAGGGGCATATCTCCCAGATTGTGGATAGGATAATCAGGTTCTGCACTAGCAGTGACCAGATTGTCGTTGACGATGTATTTCAATTGTTGATGAAGAGTTGAAGGAACAACCCTAGCCATGTGGATCTATGGTCGTCCCAACAACAGATTATATCCGGTAATGATTTTCAAGATTTGGAAAGGTATATTGAAGGTGAACATGCCAATCTCTACAGGAAGTTCAATCTCCCCAATTGTGTCCCTTCTTAATCCATCGAATGTTCGTACCACTACATGGCTTTCTCGAATTCGATTCGGGTTGATCTTCATCTTATCCAGAGTATCCTGTGGACATATGTTCAAGGATGTTCCACCATCGCTTAGCACGCCTCCTACTACGTATCCAGATGATACGACAGTGATATGCAATGGTCTATGATGCCTAGTTCCCTCGGTCGGTATATCGTCATCGGTGAATGATATCACATTACTGTCCAATATATGGCTGATCAGGTGCTGGAATTTCTCAGTATCAATAGTTTTGGGCTGGTGTGCCTCCTCCAATACTTGGATTAGAATTTGACGATGGTCTTCAAAAGCCAATACCAAATCCAGAATGGAGATTTGATGTGGTTTCGCTTCCAACTGCTTCACTGTCCTTGCTTCGCCGCGCCCCATCTTAAGGAGGAATTCTGCGATCTTTCCCGTTTATACCTTCCCCAATACCTTGGTTGCCAGTTTCAATAAACGCCCCGGGAGGTAAAGTGGATTTTCCTTAGGTACGATAGCTGTACAATCAGGTGTCAATTTTATGCCTTCTCTATAATTCTATGGTACCTTCTTTAGGCTAAAAATTGGGAGTTGCGGCCATAGAGCCAGCATCAGTGGTTTCGGTGCCAATATCTCAAGAATAGTTTTGTTTTCCTGCCCAAATAATCCTTTTATAGTTATGGGTCCGCCAGATGCTCCTTCTATGCAAAGGATAACAGCTACCATTCCCTCCAAATTCCTTTCCCCTCGAGGGTAGATTACCTCTTCCTCAGAGAAGATCTCAGTTTTATTCATTAATTACAGCTCTCCTGATTCGATCAGATTCTGAATTAAGTGTCGCAGGGCCCAACATTCCTCCGTGGCATGTCCAGGGGCATTCGAATGATAGAGGCTGGATCTAGAAGGATCGAAACACTTTGATCGCGGATCTGGGGGTGGCAAAAATTCTGTAATCTTTCCTTCCTCAATCAAGGTGTATAGAATTTCCTCCCTAGACTGCCCCAAGGGGGCGAATTTCTGTTTGGCTGCAAATTCTCGTCGGCTTTGAAGTCTAGCTTCCCTGGCCATCTTTTCTGTCCATTTGTTCTGCTCTTGACAACGAATTTGATCCCTTCTTGAGGTTGGGACATCTTGGACGGATATAGTGTCGGTTGGCCTTGGTAGGACTTGGTCTGTTAGCTGTCGGGTCAACTGATGTTGGTATACGACCAAATCTGCCAACTGATCAACTCGCGCCTTAATTGAGGACAAGTCTTGCTCCAACCCATACTTCTCTTCGGAGTATCCCCAGATTGCAGGATCCTTCGCAGAGGGTACTTCCCCCAGCTTCCTCAAGTATTTGCGGTTTTCCCTGCCTCATGCACCGATCATGTTGATTCCTTCCGCATTATGCAGAGGCAAAGGGTTGTTGACATTTGGCTGCTCTGGCGCTTTGACTATGATTTCCCCATTGTCAATTAAGTTCTGAATCTTGTGTTTTAAAGTCCAACATTCCTGAGTATCATGCCCCCGTGAGTTGGAATGGTAAGCGCATTTCTTGCTGGGATCAAATTGCCTTTCATTTAGATCAGAAGGTGGAGCTAGCTCAACGATCTTCTTCTGGGCGATCAACAGCGCTAATATATTCTCCAAAGAGTCCCCTAAAGGAGTGAATATGTTTCTTCGCTTGTTCTCCCCAACCTTCAATGTTGTAGGTGTAATACCCGAGAATTTTCATATATTATTAAATGAATATATTAATGGAAGTGAATATTTATTCATATATAAATGATTTTGTGTTATGGATGAGTTAACTCAATTATATTCAATTGAATATTTACAATAATTGAGAAAATATTGGAGCCTTGTGTGGCACAGTAATGAGATATATTAATGATGATATTAATTAACAAAAGAAATATTAAGTGAAAATTAATTTATATTAATTACAGTACGTTGAATTATTATTAATATGTGTGATAGCATAATAATAATTGATAAGGAAATTCTGTGTGAACGATTAATCAGTATTGATTGATAAATTGTTAATTGTAGAATATTAATTAATTGTTATCGTAGAATATTAATTAATTATTATAAAATATTAATGATAATTAATGATGTGTGGATTATTATTATTGCAAATAATATAATAATAATACGCAATGTGTTTATAAATATAATAAGATTTATATTAAAGTGATAATTAATCATATAAGGATTAAATTGTTATGGAGATTAACAATTATATTGATTGATGAAGGATGGGTGTATATTATTAATTAATATTTAATTAATAATATGAGTAATTCTATGTGTAAGCATGCGAATTAAATGTGTAACATATAGTAGCTAACTATATATTATATGAAGTGTAATATGACACTATTATATAGTAAGGTTTATTGAATTATGGGAGTTGCATGAAATGCCTATGTGACAATGTGAATATACATTAAAGTAGGACATCATGATTATATGATAGATAATTTAATAATGCTTAACTATCTTATGTTATCTTCATTAATTATTAAAATGTGGAACCAATGTACATGGATTATATGTGCTCAAATTGCATTTACTACATCATGTGAATCCATGTTAGTATCATTAGAATTACATTGAAATACTATTTTATTGTGACATTTAAACCTATGTAGGGATAAAATGTATACAAGATGTAACCTAAGAGTACATTTAATATATAACATGTGTATACAAGTGTAGCATTTAGTCCATTTGCAATTGCTGAGACTTATCTTGCTTGTCCCATAATATAAGGCACTCATTCTCCTTCACGTGAAATACACAAGCTATCCTACTCCCCTATATTCCTTAAACTCAGCATTTCCATAGCAAATAATGAGTAAGGGTGTGGCTATCATGATCGATTTCAACAACTATTTACCAACTCTCTCTTAACCACTATGTAATCTAACATTCTCGTTGGTTTAAATTGAAGAACAATAACATTGTCTAGTTATTGAATGTTCTATAAATTGAGCTCTTCTCCTCCATTCTTCTTTGCTGAGATTTTGCTAAGTGTTGAGAGGGAAAGCATATACATATATCAGTATAGTAGCATTGTGAGTGGAAAGTAGCAGCAAGTTCATATACGTTTGATAGAGGTATAATTCCAAGTTTCATATTCTTCATTGCCATTCTTGTTCTCTGTCAAAACTTAATTCTTGATCATGTTGAATTGAGCTGTAATTGGGGTATAGAACACTTGTTTAGGGGTTATATGAACTTATATACCTGTTTAGTATGCAATGCAGCTTGTCTGAAATCGATTTGGATATAAAATTTGGGAATTGGCCTAGCTTTTTGCCGTTGCTGGCTACTGTCTGGCACGAACCAGTAGTGGCGCAGCTGCGCCAGTTTATAACCAAGGCGACACTGTGTTCAGTTTCTGATTTTTGCTTGCTTTCTGCTATGTGATAGTTTCTTGCATTGATTTAAACGAATATGTTAACATGCGTAGTACGTATATATGGGTACATAAACCTAACATAAGTGTGTTTAAACCAAGATGGTATACCTTTTGACAAAATAACTTATGTTCTTCAAAGTGAACTTAGAGTTTTCAAAAAGGGACTTTGATATATAGGCGCCATGGTTATGTTCTGACTTGTGAGACATATTGGTATGACCTAGACACACACGAAATGCATATTGACTTAAGTATATATGTATCGTGATATAATATAAACATGTGAACCTAACTAGTGCACTTTCCTAAAGAAAATCAATGTTTTGAAAACAAACTTTGACATGTGTGTAACACATTGATGTTCTGATTTTCGAGGCATGTTAGTATGATATAGAGACACATGATTTGAATGTTAACATGCATATCTAAACTTCATAATGTGACTTGAACGAGTGAACCTCAATAATGAACCTTTCTAATGAAAACACAAGCTTTGAACATGGACACTAACATGTTATACTCAGACTCTAGGTTCTGATTTTTCGAGCATGTAATATGACCTTGAAATGCGGGTCAGACATGTTAACATACGAATCGAGATATCATGAACATGATAGGCCCTATTAGTGAGATTTACTAATGAAAATATGAGCTTTGATTGTGAACCTTAACATGTTATTGTAAGTTTCGTATTCTGATATTTATGGACACATGTGATAGAACTCTTAGACTCATTCATGTGTCATGCATGTATATATACCATGATTAGTTGCCGTGATTCAAGTTTGGCGTAAACGAAGCATGTTTTCAAACTAATAACAATGATAGTAGCATGTATGCGATATGAATACTCATGAACATACTTAATATAAGTATATGAACACCTTATGTGTTTACAAGGTGAGCATGCTAGATTTTGTAATATCATGACCTTGAATGGTTTTAAATTATCAAAAGTGTTAACTTAGAAACTATATCACATATGTTTGGATTTGGAAAAGTTATACAAGCATGAAAGTATCCTTTAATATGAATACATGCTACGTGATATTATATGATGTTACTTGAACCCGATTTTGATGGTTAACTTATGAGAATGCCATAACTTGCTAAAAATGAAATATATTTAGTATTGATTGTGGTCTTATGTGATATTAATAATATGAGAGCATGTTTGCTAATTATTGCGATCTTATATGATATGAGAATGTGTTTAAACTCTAAAGGAGGAATGTTAAGGATAGAAATTATATTCTATATAACTGTGTAGCTAGGTTAAAACTTAGCTTATGTGTTGATCGTATATTCGAAGATAAAATGTGAAGTTAAATTATATGACTAATGAATATCATATATATACGTAACTATATTACGATAGAAATTCGAAAGTGTTGGCTAACTTTACGTGGATAGACTACGCTTAAGGCAAGTATCTAAACCTTATCTCTTTGGATGCAAGTTTCCTAACATATACTCTTTTACGGTGCAAGTATTCTATCCTTGTATATTGGGAGCTAGTTTCTTTACTTACTCATTTGAATTGAATTAGCATAGTTGAACTCTTATTTCATTAAAGCTATTATTCATGATGAACTTAGTATTATTCTTGAATATTGTGAAAGTGTATATGCCATTTGATTCAGCTAGACTTATATTATTGAAAAGCGACCCAAACCAATTGATTGGTGCGGGATCTTGTATTTGACTGAGAAGAACAAAATATAACTGTCGGAGAACCGACGCGCGACCATTAGTATGATTGAGTGTTATGCATAACATAGGGTACTTTAGGCTGATCACCTGTTGTACTTGTTTTTGTTGGATTTTCAGTTTATTACTGTCAATTCCTGTGGAAGTTCATAGTCCTTAGTGACTGCTTAGTGTTCAGTTATCTTGAAATCTTGAATTGATTTATTATTGAATCACATTGATATTATTCTGTCCATTAGCGACTGTTATTGAAAACTGTTGATATTCTTGTTATCCTTGAACTATCAAACCTTCCTATACCTTTTCGAGAATTGAGAATTATATTACAAACCCTTATTGTATATTACTTGTTGAGCAATTTGTGCTCATTCTTGCTTTCCCTAAAACATTTCAGTTAAGGCAGAGCAGTGCGGACCTTCGGGCACAGATAAGGGCAAGGGAAAGGCTACTGAGTAGCTTAAATTATGTAGGACTTATGATTGTAATAAAGAACTTATGATATTATGTACTAGTTAAGGTTATTTATGCTTAAGATATGTCTAAGCTATGTAATCACTGTTTAAGTTACGAGACCTTGGGACGTGAATAATTATATTATTTAAATATAATTTATTCGATAATAGTTGTGTATTATTCAGCTGTGCGATGCGACATTTAGTCGTATTATTATTGTGATGTATTACCATGAGCACGTGACGAACCGAATTCGAGA
This sequence comes from Panax stipuleanatus, assembly GCA_020205555.1. Classification (NCBI taxonomy): domain Eukaryota; kingdom Viridiplantae; phylum Streptophyta; class Magnoliopsida; order Apiales; family Araliaceae; genus Panax; species Panax stipuleanatus. The sequence goes on from CM035121.1 coordinate 80,030,593, forward strand.
GACCCCGTGACGGTCCTGGAATGTGGGGGCGTTATAGTAGGATTTTGGGAATTCACAGGATGAGAGTTCTGCTTCTAGATAGGAGGATTAGGGTTCTTGTTGGTAGATTGTCCTTGCAGTATCAAAGAGACACTTCTTCCTTCTTTTTCGATGCTCTTTTGGGGGAGCTCGCATAGTTTCTCGACTATATGTGCTCGGCTATGGCTTCTAAGGTAGTGAGATCCTTAATTTTGCTAGACTTCAAACCCATTTCAGCCATTTCTCCATGTTTGATCATTTCAGAGAAGGATTTTCCTAACCCGGCGAGGACTCTCTCATAGAAAGGGGCTTCTTGTATGTCAATGAAAGTTGTCACCATCTCACTTTCATCCATTGGTGGATTAACTTGGGCCGCCATTCGCCTCCACCACTATGCATATTCTCTGAACGACTCATTACTCAGTTTTTTGACTTTGGTAACCTGGTAGCGATCAGGTGCCATCTGGGATTGGAAACTATATTGGTTGAGGAAAGCATGGGCCAAATCTTCCCAACCTCTGACTTTGGAATTATCTATTTGAGCGTTCCAAGTTCGGGTTTCAACGGTAAAGCTTTTCTGGAATAGTTGCATCCTGAGGTTTTCATCCTCGGCGTAGGTTCCCAGTTCACCTATGTAGACTTTTAAGTGAGTATAAGGATCCCCCAATCCATTGTATTTCTCAAAATCTGGGATTTGAAATTTATCCGAGTATCTCGCTTTTGGGAAAATACACAGATCCGAATAATTCACGCTCCCATGGGATCCTGTCCCTTTTATATATCAGATGGTATCCTCCATCTATCTAACCTTCCTCCTGATATCTCCAATTTCTTTGCCTACTCGGAGGTCTATAATTTCCCGTGTCGTCTTCTGGATCAGGGCCTTCTTGGATACTTCAACATCGAGGGGAGAGATAGGTGTGGACATTTGGGTATCACCGTCCTTTTCTGGTATTTTCATATCTCCTTGCACAGAGGGTTCAGTCTAACTCTTTTGCTTAGGTTGTGACGCCCCCAGAATAGGTCCAATCAACCTAACCCATTCTGAGTTGCCAAACAAATCATGGTACAGAATCCAAATACAAACTTTTATAACAAAAGATCGTGAGAAATACGACCATACAAGCTGTGAGCTTCAATACATATAGTATACAATACGAAATATGAACACTCAAATTCAGTCCTCTTTTATTACAATTATTATCACACTATTTTATAAAAATAGTGAGGACTACTACTGCTCTAACTCTGCCCATCACTCTAATCCCCGACTAGTCCCTGCAACATTCTCATTTCCTGAAGAGGACAATAGATGAAAAGGGTGAGCTCAACTAGCATAGTAAAGAATATTATAACTAAGATAATGAAAAATAAATTATCGTTAGTCTTCAACAAATCAGATAAAAATATTATGGACAACAAGTTTTAGATCAACAACTGCAATGGAAGTAACAATGCATCAGAAGAGTTAAGTAGAAAATAATGTTATATTATCTTCTATGATTTAAAAGTCCATAATCAATATTTTATCCCTGTAACATCAATCAATATATATCTCAAATCAAATATTCATCTTTGCACTACGGGCCAAAGATATTCATTTGTATCACCAGTTGGTCATGTTCATCTCAACACCTGTCCATCTTTGCACTACGGGCCAAAGATATTCATCAGGTAATCATTCATCTTTGCACTACAGGCCAAAGATATTCATCATGTAACCATTCATCTTTGCACTACAGGCCAAAGATATTCATCAAATAATCATCCATCTTTGCACTACAGGTCAAAGATATTCATCAAATAATCATTCATCTTTGCACTGCAGGCCAAAGATATTCATTTATATCACCATTTAAGATTGAAAATGATGAAAAATATTTTTAAAGAACTAATCCAGCGAGATAAAGGACAAAATTAAGGATTCGTAAATCAATCTATCCAAGTTCAAAAATACTCCATAATAATCATTTGTGGAGCAAAATTCGAGAATGAAGTTCAAAACTTAGATCCAATCAAATATAGGACCCATAATAACCAACTTGGACAAAGAAAAGAAAATTTAATTTTTTGGTAAATAGTACCGTATTCATGAATAGTGTCGTATACGTGAATAGTAACCTCGACACGAAAAAGATAGAGATTCCATAAGAAAAATCATACTTCGTGAATACTACTCATGAATAGTATCGTATTCATGAATAGTGTCGTATACGTGAATAGTAATTCCGATGGAAAAGGTAAAAATTTCATAATAAAATTCATACCAATATTTCGATAAAATAATATTGAAAGCAATAACATCATTTACGAAAAAATAACATCCCTTACCTCAAAAGACAAGTACTTCTAACTGGAATATCGGATATAATGCTGAAGAAAACTTGCACTGCTTATCAACTCTCAAAGTATCTAAATACTCACAAAATATGCTCGATATTATAGAGAGAGAAACTTCTGATTCTGGTGTGATTTTCAATTCTAAACTAAGTACCCTATTTATAGTAAAATGCTTAGCACACCAAAATAGAAAAAAAAATATTTTACGGAGGCAGTGTTTGAAAAACTCTCCAGCAGCAAAAAAATAAGCATTTGCACATCAAAAGGACAGTGGGTCCCACCCTATTCTAGAAAATCTCCACCAAAATATTTTAAATTTAAATAATATTCAGAAATATCAATAATTCATAATAAATAGCCCATTTATCAGAAAAATACGAACCTTATGTCCATTTCATATGAAATTTAATTCTCTACAACTTTGTAGAAGAAAGATTTTCCAAATTCCGAACGAAAAATGACCCAAGTTTACATACCGATGAACTTGCAGGCTACAATTTTTGAAAAAGAACCATCTCTGAAAATTTTCTACGGATGATTTTGAAAATAACCCTCAGCATTTCATCTTGGAAAATCCTCCTAACAAGGACAAGCCTCCTCACTAAACACATGTTTTCCCTTAAAAACATTTATAGCAACAAAACAATTCAGATCCAATTTGGTCTTTTCCATCTCATTTTATTCATATATCGTGCATTTATTGTAAAAATATCACCATTATTATATTATTGTATTATCACATTATACACTTATAATATAATATAATAATATATTTGAATGAATTATTTTATCAGAAAAGATAAAATATCAACTCTCAATAATTGTCTCTTTAAAAATTCCTCCATTAAATAAATATTTCCTTATCATTTTTATCAATAACTAATTATTCACAAATAATATTACAGAATCACAATAATGACAACTAGGTCGTTCCCAGGAAAAAGGGGGCCTTCCGATAAGAATTTCTACTTACTGACGCGCAATTACCTAACCCCTTTCCTAGATAGAACTTCCTTAGACATTGCCAATAATACTGTCTAATAATATTATTCAAATAATATGAATTATTGATTTGATAAAGTAAAATACTGTGCAGTGAAAATTATTGAATCAACAATAATATAATATACTGTGCAATACCGTGTGCTATTGTGCAACAACGCGTATTACTTTCTTTTAACCACCGAGTATTTCAACAGTTTTAACGATAACAACTACGCCGTTATTTTTAGAAAACTTATTCGTGTCGATTTTTTTTTATTCGACAATTTTTCGTTATGGGGCCCACAAATGGCTGCGCCGTCGTATGAATATTCCCCAACAACAAGAATATTTCACGACCAACAAATATTCCCCGACAACAAGAATATTTTATAACCACTTTCTTACTTTGAAATATCTGCGCATATTCCCCATAACTTTTCGCATTCATCAAATCATCCTCTTACTATTTCAAAATAATATATAGAGGAAATTAAATTTTATTCATAAAAAGTTGGGGTCTTACAACCTCCCCTCCTTATGAAATTTCGTTCTCGAAATTGACGTACGTACCTGGTATATCGAAACGGTGAGGATACCTCGCTTTCATATCTGATTCTATCTCCCAAGTCATTTCCTCGATTCTAACTGTGACTCTTATGGTACTTCAACCATAGCACCTCACAATGGTACCTATCAGTTTTCCACTGCACAAAACGGCGTCCCCTACGGAGTCTGGCTTTGGTGCATCCCATACAGGAAGTCACCAGCGAGAGGCTCGGGGCTCTTCACACCTTATGGCTCTTGATGCTCCGCCTTGACACGTTTACACGTTAAACACCTCGAGATAAACTCCGCAATCTCACTCTTCATATTGCCTTATCAAAATATATGTCAAAGATCACGATACATTTTGGTACTATTGCGAACGGTGTGTTGTGTGCTTCCATCATGATTTTATACTTCAAATCAGCATCTTTAAGAACACAAAGTCTGGAGTTGACTTGAAGTATTCCTTCTTCATCAATTCTCGCTTCTGGAATAGCATCTTCTTGCACCTTCTTCATATTCATCAGCTCAGGGTCTGTAGCTTGAGCAGCTTTAACTCTATCAATTAAAGCTGGTCTACGCATATTTGACATCATCACGTGGGTCCCTAGAGTCTTTAAATCTATCTCCATCCTTTGTACATCATACAAAATAGGCATTTGTGTTGACAGCATCGCACTCGTTACAGCATACGATTTTCTACTCAACGCGTCAGCTACCACGTTCGCTTTTCGTAATCTTTCAACAGCTCCAACCAACGTCGTTGTCGCATATTGAGTTCGTTCTAAGTAAAGAAATATTTAAGGCTTTTGGAGTATATTAAGATGTCATCAATAATGACAATCACGAAATGATCCAAATATTTCTCAAACATTCGGTTCATCATGTCCATGAGCGTAGCATGGACATTGGTCAATCCGAAAGATATAATTAGAAATTTGTAATACACGTATCGAGTTCTAAAGGCAGTCTTTAGAATGTCATCAGTTCTAATATCTAACTGATGATATCCAGAACGGAGATCGATCTTTGAAAAGAATTGTGCATCTTGCAACTGGTCGAACAGGTCATCAATGCGAGGTAACGGATACCTATTCTTGATGGTGACATGGTTCAACTCCCGATAGTCAATACAAAGTTGCACACTACCGTCTTTCTTCTTTAAGAATAAACAGGAGCACCCCAAGGAGACGTACTAGGATGAATAAAACCTGATGTTTAACAACTCCTGTAGTTGAACCTTTAACTCCTGAAGTTCAATCGGAGCCATTCGATATGGGGTTTTAGAAATGGGCTTTATACCGGGTTCAAGGTCAATAAAGAATTCAACTTCACGTTCTGGGGGTAGACCGGGAAGTTCTTCTGGAAATACATCAGGAAACTCATTAACAACAGAAATATCATTCAAATATGATGTATTCTGATTTAAATCAGTGACATGGTTAAGAAAGCTTGACATCCATTTTTCAATAAATGAATAGCTTTATGACTTGAAATGACATTGATTAAGGTTGTTTAAATTTGCACAACAGGTTGGTTAAGAATATGAAAGCTAACAACCTTACGAAAACAATCAATTTTGGCATGATAAGTGGTTAACCAGCCAATTCCTAAAATCACGTCAAATGCAAGTATTTTCAAAGATATAAGATCAACAGGTAGGGTGAGGGTACCAATTTGAATCAAACAAGATTTGTAAACTGTGAATGTAACGAAGGTTTCACCCAACAGAGTTTCAACAGATAAGTCAAAGTCTAATTTCTCAGGAGTCAAGTTGAAACGTTGAGCACAAGCAGGTGAATTAAAAGAATGGGTAGAATCGGTATCTAATAAGGTATAGATTTCGCAAGAGTTTATGATTAACTTACCTGTAATAACTTCGTTCGGGTTCCTCGCATTTTGAGAAGTCACGACAAACACTCTCTCCTAAACTACCGACTTTGACTTGTCCGGGATAGCCTTTGGAGTCACCATCCCCGCTAGACTTAGTTTTTCCATAACGCACATTCCACCCTCAACTACTTCGTCGCACTCTTGATCCATGATTTGAATCATTACTCTTCGATCCATATCGAATTGGGGTTGACCGCTCTGCAAAGGGTAATTCCAAACTCGATGTTGGATTCTCCCAATTGCTGTCAAAAAAGTGAAATCCATATCATCTATTTTGCCCTTCTTGGATAGGACGTCTTTTTCTAAAATATCAACGCGTCGTGCGGCTTTTACCCATGCATCCTCCATTCTCATTCGTTCAGTTGTTTCTTCTTTCATCAGAATTTTGACAATTGCATTCTCAGCTTCCAGCTCTAATATTATATGCTCTACCAGAGAGAGCTTTTGTTCAAGCCTCGCATATAGAGTAGCAAAATCTTGAATTGCAATATCCCTTTATAAGGATAAGGATCCAACAATCCATTATATAAGGATCCCCCAATCCATTGTATTTCTCAAAATATGGGATTTGAAACTTATCCGGGTATCTCGCTTTTGGGAAAATACACAGATCCGAATAATTCACGCTCCCATGGGATCCTGTCCCTTTTATATATCAGATGGCATCCTCCATCTATCTAACCTTCCTCCTGATATCTCCAATTTCTTTGCCTACTCGGAGGTCTATAATTTCCCGTGTCGTCTTCTAGATCGGGGCCTTCTTGGATACTTCAACATCGAGGGGAGAGATAGGTGTGGACATTTGGGTTTCACCGTCCTTTTCTGGTATTTTCATATCTCCTTGCACAGAGGGTTTAGTCTAACTCTTTTGCTTAGGTTGTGACGCCCCCAGAATATTCTGAGTCGCCAAACAAATCATGGTACAGAATTCAAATACAAACTTTTATAACAAAAGGTCGTGAGAAATACGACCATACAAGTTGTGAGCTTCAATACATATAGTATACAATACGAAATATGAACGCTCAAATTCAGTCCTCTTTTATTACAATTATTATCACACTATTTTATAAAAATAGTGAGGACTACTACTGCTCTAACTCTTCCCATCACTCTGATCCCCGACTAGTCCCTGCAACATTCTCATTTCCTGAAGAGGACAATAGATGAAAAGGGTGAGCTCAACTAGCCCAGTAAAGAATATTATGACTAAGATAATAAAAAATAAATTATCGTTAGTCTTCAACAAATCAGATAAAAATATTATGGACAACAAGTTTTAGATCAACAACTGCAGCGGAAGTAACAATGCATCAAAAGAGTTAAGTAGGAAATAATGTCTACTATCTTCTATGATTTAAAAATCCATAATCAATATTTTTTTCCTGTAACATCAATCAATATATATCTCAAATCAAATATTCATTTTTGCACCACGGGCCAAAGATATTCATTTATATCACCAGTTGGTCATGTTCATCTCAACAACTGTCCATCATTGCACTACGGGCCAAGATATTCATCAGGTAATCATTCATCTTTGCACTACAGGCCAAAGATATTCATCATGTAACCATTCATTTTTGCACTACAGGCCAAAGATATTCATCAAATAATCATCCATCTTTGCACTACAGGCTAAAGATATTCATCAAATAATCGTTCATCTTTACACTACATGCCAAAGATATTCGTTTATATCACCATTTAAGACTGAAAATGATGAAAAATATTTTTAAAGAACGAATCCAGCGAGATAAAGGACAAAATTAAGGATTCGTAAATTAGTGTATCCAAGTTCAAAAATACTCCATAATAATCATTTGTGGAGCAAAATTCGAGAATGAAGTTCAAAACTTGGATCCAATCAAAGATAGGACCCATAATAACCAACTTGGACAAAGAAAAGAAATTTAATTTTTTGGTGAATAGTACCGTATTCGTGAATAGTGTCGTATACATGAATAGTGCCGTATACGTGAATAGTAACCTCGACACGAAAAATATAGAGATTTCATAAGAAAAATCATACTTCGTGAATAGTACTTATGAATAGTGTCGTATTCGTGAATAGTGTCGTATACGTGAATAGTGTCGTATGCGTGAATAGTAACCCCGACGAAAAAGGTAAAATTTTTATAATAAAATTCATACCAATATTTCGATGAAATGATATTGAAAGTAATAACATCATTTACGAAAAAATAACATCCCTTACCTCAAAAGACAAGTACTTCTGACTGGAATATCAGATATAATGCTGAAGAAAACTTACACTGCTTATCAACTCCCAAAGTATCTAAATACTCACAAAAATACGCTCGATATTATAGAGAGAGAAAGTTCTAATTCTGGTGTGATTTTCAATTCTAAACTAAGCACCCTATTTATAGAAAAATACTTAGCACACCAAAATAGAAAAAAATTATTTTACGGAGGCAGTGTTTGAAAAACTCTCCAGCAACAAAAAAATAAGCATTTGCACATCAAAAGGACAGTGGGTCCCACCCCATTCTAGAAAATCTTTACAAAATATTTTAAATTTAAATAATATTCAGAAACTTCAATAATTCATAATAAATAGCCCATTTATCAGAAAAATACAAACCTTATGTCCATTCCATATGAAATCTAATTCTCTACAACTTTGTAGAAGAAACGATTTTCCAGATTTCGAACGAAAAATGACCCAAGTTTACATACGGACTTGCAGGCTACAATTTTTGAAAAAGAACCGTCTCTGAAAATTTCCTACGAATGATTTTGTTAACAACCCTCAGCATTTCATCTTGGAAAATCCTCCCAACAAGGACAAGCCTCCTCGCTAAACATATGTTTTCCCTTAAAAACATTTATAGCAACAAAACAATTCAGATCCAATTTGTTCTTTTTCATCTCATTTTTTCATATATCGTGCATTTATTATAAAAATATCACCATTATTATATTATTATATTATCACATTATACACTTATAATGTAATATAATAATATATTTGAATGAATTATTTTATTAGAAAAGATAAAATATCAACTCTCAATAATTGTCTCTTTAAAAATTCCTCCATTAAATAAATATTTTCTTATCATTTTTATCAATAATTAATTATTCACAAATAATATTATAGAATCACAATATTGACAACCAGGTCGTTCCCAAGAAAGAGGGGGTCTTCCGATAAGAATTTCTCCTTACTAGCGCGAAATTATCTAACCCCTTTCCTAGACAGAACTTCCTTAGACATTGCCAATAATGCTGTCTAATAATATTATTCAAATAATATGAATTATTGATTTGATAAAGTAAAATACTGTGCAATGACAATTATTGAATCAATAATAATATAAAATATTGTGCAATACCGTGTGCTACTGTGCAACAACGCGTATTACTTTCTTTTAACCACTGGGTATTTCAACAATTTTAACGGTAATAACTACGCTGTTATTTTTAGAAAACTTATTCGTGTCGTTTTTTTTTCATCCGACAGTTTTCCGTTATGGAGCCCACAAATGGCTGCGCCGTCGTACGAATATTTCCCGACAACAAGAATATTCCACGACCAACGAATATTCCCCGACAACAAGAATATTTTATAACCACTAGCTTACTTTGAAATATCTGTGCATATTACCCAGAACTTTCCACATTGATCAAATCAGTTGGGTTTGTACGAAATCGTGACGCAATCAAATTGCAAAAATTAGCGGAAGCATGGTATATCAGAGTTTAAAAAATTTCTACAAAACATCACCCGGATCATCCTTTATGCAAATTATTAATTTAAAACGATAAATAAGAAGTTATGGAATCATACTCTTATAGAACGAAGCTTCCACAGGTACGAGTTCAACTCCTTGTTCTTCGTGATCTCTTTGAATTTTTGGATTAGATTCCTTCCTTTGATCAACGTTAGCCACCCAAGTGTTTGGCCTCTAAAGGTGATCCACCAAGGAAGAGGAATTATCAAGAAGGAGGGTGATTGGCTAAACCTAGTTTTCTATCCTCTATAGAAAAGGAGTACTCTCCAACAATTGGAATTGCATCAACTGATATCTATTATAAGACTTCCCTTATATAGATATTGGTCAACCCTTCTAACCCTATTAGACATGGGATTTTATTTAATTAATTAAACTCCTTTGATTAATTTAGGATTCCCACCACATTGGGAATAATTAATTAAATTTATTTAATTAAAATGCCTCCTAATCTTATTAGGAATAAATGAGAGTACTAATATTAAATTAATTCCTAAACTTCTTTAGAAATTAAAATAATTATAATTATAATAATATTAATATTAATAAGACTCCTCTTATTAATTTATATTTAATATTTACAAAATATTAAATAATAAACATTAAGCTATTTAATTTATTCTATCACCATAGATTAAATTAATTATATTTAATGCATTATTACAATTATGCCATTACCTTCTTAAATAATTATTCTTCCTTTTATGGTGTGACCCTTTAGGTTCTCCATATTAAACCGGTTGTGAATAAATCAATTAGAACAATTCTAATCTTATTTAAATAAATAAATTAAACTAATAATCTATTTAAATAAATAATATTTATTCTACAATAGGGATAAGCCTCCCTAGCGATCAACGGCTTTCCAGATAATATAGATTTCAACATTAATCATAAAAGAACTTGTGAGTAAATAGTTACCGTATAATTCAATCCTTCCACCATACAATGTCCCAATTAAATATAAGACATGGAATTACTGTCAAGTCTTATTTTATTTAATTATATGTATTTCGATTAGAAAATGCACAACTCTATTAAATGCAAATTAGAAACTCCTTTCTAATTTAATTCCACCTTGGCCAAGGATTCCTGGGTTGTCATTTAACGAATCACATAGGACATATCTCTTCTTTTACTAAAAGTGGTAGATTCTTTATTGATCATACATTATCTCCATATGTAATTCATTATACCCAAGCATACCCTTTTATATACCCTAAGGGCCTTAAGGAATAAGTCAAAGTATAATTCATTACACACAAGATACTATGATGATCTCAAGTCCAAGGATCACTTGTACTACTATCACATTAAGAATTCCTATTGACAGGCGAGTAAAACTCCATTAGGTATTCCATAGCGAGTCACGTTCAGTGAACTTATTCTCCAATAAGCACCTACATACTTGCTTTAGTGTCTCCACACAAATGATTGTGAGATCAATCATCCTCATCCAATGAGCAAGCAACATATGTACCAATCTATCCAGATATACTAATCTCCTTTTTAGTAATCCCACGATTGGGAACTATTTTAGTTTTAAACTTTCTAAGAATTTAAATCTCATTAGCATGATCAACATCATGATTCTAAAAGCATTGCTTAAAACTATGGGTTATTGACATATTATAAAAACAACACCATGTAGATAATTAAATGCCTTTAATAAATGAATATTTTTATTAATAAATAAATAAGATTGTCTCCAAAGTATATGCTTTATCATCATACATGATTGGCTTGTATGCATACTACTTTCAATCTCCCACTTGCACTAAAGCCAATCGCCATGGTATCTCATACCCTTCTTCTCTAAGTGACGATCAAACTGCTATTATGTTAAAGCTTTAGTAAATGGATCTGCAATGTTATCTTTAGAGTCTATATGCTCCTCTTTCAATGATTTCTTTAATCAAGGTGCCGCAACACATGTTTAGATTCAAGATGAGACTTAGGAACTATTCCTAGTTCTGTAATGAACTTGTCATCCGAAGCATCAACTTGCAGCTTCACTTACAGTTATATAATTTGTCTTTTGTCACTAACCCAGCAACCTTTTGCTATTTGGAACCTTTTCAATTTACTGCACCATCTTTCAAGGTTACGACTTACCCTAAAGTGGATTTTGTTGTCGTCTTGGTCAGTCTGAAAACCTGAGTCTGTTTAGTCCTCTAGTTTAATTCAGACCCATTATGTGTCATGATGACATCCTTAGTGTCAGTTAAGTACTTTGAGATGTTTATCACTGTCTTACAGTGATCTTCTCCAGAATATGACTGATCAACATCAAGTCTCGTAGATTTCATTGCATACATGATAGTAACTCGTGCGATCTTTCTTTTACTGAGGACAATTTTAAAGAGATACACTCCATGGCTCATCATCATGAGGCACCTTTTGGAGTTTGCCTTGCAAAACGCCTTTAGCATCTAATGAATATAGGTTTCCTTGGGTTAAGCCGAACATCCTTTTAGATCTATTAATATAGATTTATATCCCCAATACGGGATGTTCTACCCAAATCATTCATGGAGGAATGTTTAGACAACTTTATTTTGATCGATTTTAGCATAGGAATTTCATTCCCTATCAGTAATATATCAACATATAATACATGGAATGAAAAAGCGCTCCCAATAACCTTCTTGTACACACATGGTTCATCCTCGTTTTTGATAAAATCAAACTCTTTGATTGTCTCATCAAAACGAATGTTCCATCTACGAGAATCTTGCTTTAATCCATGAATGGATTGTTGTAGCTCATATACATGATTTTCTTTAACCATTGAAACAAAAAAAAAACCACCTGGCTATATCATACATATATTCTCCTCTAATAATGTATATTTGAGGAACGGCGTCTCCACGTCCATTTTGCCAGATTAAGTAGAAATAAGCTGCAATCGCAAAAAAAATCCAAATGGACTTGAGCATAGCTTCAAAATCCATTTTAGATTTTATGGTCATCTACCATTTTTCTGAGTCTTTATTACTCATAGTCTGTTCGTAATTCAATGGATCATCATCATCCATGATGTGTACCTCATCGTCATCCTCTATGACGAATCCATACCTTTTAGGTATCTTTGGTACTTTTCCAAATTTACGAATAGGGTGTTGTACAGTAGGTGTCTCTACTTGGACAGGTTCATCCACTTGATCTGTAGTGGTTTGTGGTTCTTGAATTTCTTCAAGATCTATTTTTCTCCCACTAGCCCCTTCAAGGATAAACTCATTTTCCAAGAAGGCAACGTGTTTCGCAACAAACACCTTTTGTTCAATAGGATTGTAGAAATAGTATCCCAAACATTCTTTAGGATATCCACAAACATGCACTTATCAGATCTTGTCCCAAGCTTATCATTTTGAAATCTTTTCACATAAGCTGGACATCCCCAAATCTTAACATGCTTAAGACTAGGTTTCCTTCCTGTCCACATCTCATATGGAGTCTTGGGGATAAATTTGGTGGAGACCTTATTTAGTAGACATGTAGTCGTTTCTAGGGCATGACCCCAGAATAAAATTGGAAGATCGGTAAAACTCATCATGGAACAAACTATGTCCAACAATGTTTGATTTCTCCTTTTAGATACTCCATTTAACTGTGGTGTACCTGGTGGAGTCCATTGTGAAATTATACCATTTTCTTTGAGACAATCGAGAAACTCACCGCTTAAGTATTCACCACCTCGATCTGATCGAAGAATCTTAATACTCTTGCCGTTTGTTTCTCTACTTCACTTCTGAACTTTTTGAACTTTTTAAATGATTCTGATTCTTATTTCATTAAATACACATATCCAAATCTTGAGTGATCATCAGTAAAAGTAATAAAATAAGTATACCCACCCTGTGCATTCGTTGTCATAGGTCCACAAACATCTGTGTGAACTAACGCTAACAACTCTGTAACTTTTTCTCCTTTTCCAATAAAAAGAGATTTAGTCATTTTACCCATGAGACAAGATTCACCAATTGGATATGATTCATAATCGGATAGCTCTAAGAGCCCATCCTTATGCAACTTGGATAATTTTGTTTCATTATTATAACCGAGTCTACTGTGACACCCACAAATTCGGGTCCTCTGACCCTGGTCCGATCGCCACGATCTAATACAAACATTCACCTCTAAATAACATATGATAACTTAAATGCGGAAAATAATAAACGTACGTCGTTCATTCAAAAGGTGTTACTAGTCCCAAGATTCGATAACCATAATACATCACTACAAACATACCCTAGAATAGTCATTAGGGTTCATATTACATAACAGTAATTTAGTTAAACATAAAGATAAAGTCTGCTCCTTGCAAACTAATCCTACATCTTCCCTTTACCCTTGTCCTTCCCTGAAGTCTCAGGCTTAACTGCAATATAAGTTACGATATAGCAAGAATGAGCAACAAGTTTGCTCAGCAAGTTTAAATACAACAATAAAGGATATATCATGATGAAAGAAATATATCTGACAATGAATTCAACAATATGAATATCGAAAGCAAGAATAATGATTGCTTTTAGAATAACTGATAGTCAAGTAGACTTTTGAACTATAAAACTCCAACGGAATCAATAGCTGATTGACCCTTTGGTTACTGCTACAGAATAGTACTTGAGGGGATCAGCCTCGCATACGCCATGTATATGCATAACATTCAACTCTGATGTTTGTATCATTATAATAGATACTTGGGGTACTCCCCTATATATAAGGGGTGTTCTTTTCAGTCTAAGAATCCATACCATCAATTGGATCTGGATAGCTTTTATAAAACTTCATACAATTGTCTGACCGAACAAGGGTTCAGACTCTATCTGACGCAGTTTAAGAATTATAGAACTTTTAAATAAGGTACAAGTCCAAGACTGTACGAACTCAAGTGCACCAAGTGTGAATATCCATAAAATCGATGTGGAATAATTGTAAAGTAATTAAACCACCTAATAGCATGCTTGGAAATAAAGTTCAAGCTTTAAATAATTAACCGTCAATACGATAATAACCTGCTCAATACAATATGAGAAGGATAGGAACTTGCACAATAAAAAGTGTAAGGAAACTTGCATACAAATCAAGTGAAGTTAAGAAACTCACTTACACGATTCATTGAATAAAGTAGTGCAAGAATTTAGGATACTTGCCTGTTTGTTCAGCTACGAATAAGTTCTAGCTTTAATTAAATCTTGCTAAAATAACCTAACATTAATAAGTTGGTATTCCAATTAGCACGTGTAAACTAATACGAGTCTACACTAACAAGAATCTAATTATCATATAATTCTAGCACATAGTTCACGTAAGTCCATCTACTCATGTCTTAGATTTAATAACTTTAGATTATCTAGTTACTATGCATCAATATAGGCTTGAACACATAGCACTTCAAGTTATAAATCAACACACATGCTTATAAGTTTTATAATTTCAAGTTTGAAAACCTAGCATGCTCATCCTAATCCAATTTAAAGTCATATGTTCTCATGTCGGTAATTTGCATACTTTAAACAATACAAGTTCATGCTTCAAAGTTGATTAGTAAAGTCATGTTATCACATAACAAGGTTAAACAATGTTTAAGTAGTCATGCTTGAGCGTATACTACATGTGTATCCTTAACTCACATTAGTCCATACTGGAAGTTCGTTTTCTATGATTTAAGTATGCATATTTGAAATCAATGTTTTACTATTTAACAATACATATGACTAGCTAGCATGCTTGTAAATCATGACACACTTAACCATGATATTAGATCCTAGAATACTTGTAATGTAGTTATTGACAACTAGTATTCAAGGTTTCCTTTAGAAAAGTCCTTTAATGCCAAGCTATCAAAACTGATCATTCATGAAGTAAATATATGCCTCATGTTATACTTCTTCACATACATATCTAAGTTATTTACACATGTTCACAAGGTCGAAAATCACAAGATAAAATATTGGTCAAGTTTGTTTTCGAAAGTCTTAAGTTTCCCCTTTGAAAACCTTTGAATCTTTCAATAGTGTATGCTAGTGTATGCACCCACTTTAGACTCGCATTTTATGTTAATATAGATCATACGATTATGCTTTCCAAAATCAGAATGTACAAAATGTCAGAACATATATATGCCCCATATGTGTCTAAATTCATAATTGAATCTATAAGTTTCATTACAAATCACAAGTTTTCCTTTCATGGTGTACATACTAACATGGTTAACATTATGCATGTAGTATCAAGGAACATGTACTATGAGTTAACATCATCTTTTATGCATGTCCAAATAGATACTAAATGTTAGTACTATCACAGCAGCTTAACAGAAGCAGAAAACGAAAACTGGCCACAGGAACCTGCGCAGCTGCGCAGGCACCAGGTATAAACCCGGCGCAGCTGCGCCGGTGTCCGGCCAATCCAAGAACAGGCTGCTTCGGTAGTAACTTTAAACCCAACACAAAAATTCATACGAATTCAGTTCCATTCCAGCCATATTATATAACTAACATGATTATAACCTTATAAAGCACTTAACAGCATATCCCAAATCAACTTAACAATCAATCCATCTTCATTCAAGAATCAAGAATTTTAGAAAATTTACAAAAAAAAAGGAACAAGAAGGTAAATGTTATACCTCTGTCGATATGAACTTGCTGCTATGGTACTCTCCCTTACTGATATCTCTCACAGCAATTCACTCAATATAATGCTATATTTAGGAAAATCTCAGCAACTCAAAAGATGAAGGAGAAAACTCTATATATAGCCAATTCAATAACCAAACCATACTATTATCCTCCAAATCAATTCAAAGGATTGCAAGAATGTATAATGGATAAGAAGAAGTTGGTGAGAGTTGGTGGATTCAATCATGAATCCCACATCTCTTACAATCATGAGCTAGGATTTGTGAATTTGAGGAAGATATAGAATAGGCTAGCTTCTCACGTGAAGAGGAATTTGAGGGGAGTGACTCCAATATATAACTCAGCAATTAGCATATATTAAGTGTAGCATATACAAACACTTAAGTTATAAAATATATGTACACATTATGTACATATAAGTCCCAATGTCATTTTAATTAGTTAACCAACAACACAATGTATCAATTTGGGTTACACATATGATAACATATAATCCATGTACATTTCTCTTAATACCAAATATAATTCAATCAGGCATTATTAGTATTTACCAACACAACTGTTATTATAATTATTATAACAACTTATTGAAATCATTTGTCAATCAATAATTATTCATTGATATTACTATATGTTGATGAGGCATACATGAATGTTTACTTACACACTTCAAGTCACATAAGAAATATTATTATGCAACTCACATGAATGAAATAAAGCTTACTATATATTCTATATATATAGTATAAGCCACATTAATATGTCACCTTATACTATATATAATATATAGTTAACTACCATATATTAAAGGTTTAGTATAACACATACTTGCACAAATTAATTAACCAAGTAAATATAATATTATTATATTTATTAATCTCTTACTCATTAATTATTATTTATTCATAATAATTATTAATCAACACATTATCAATTAATTAATCATAATTGAAATTAAATCAAACACGTTCAAATACTGCCACGATATTCAAATAAGTTGAATATTTAATTATTAATAATCTCATCAATTCTCTGATATTAAATCCTTAAGGTCAGTCCACTAATTTAAATAACTCATTAGTGACTTTCTTTAATCATTTCACAAATTCTCACCACCACATAAGGTTTAAATAAACTCACAAAACTAACTCGTTAAAATTAAATCACATATTTAATAAATAAGGAGTTTAAAATTCATGGTCGTTACATCCCTCCCCCCTTATAAAAATTTCGTCCTCGGAATTGTAAAAATAAGGTTACTCAAATAAAAACGGATAATTTGCTTTCATTTTCTCTTCTAGCTCCCATGTAGCTTCTTCAACTGCGTGATTCCTCCAGAGAATCTTAACGAAATGAATGATCTTATTCCTCAGCTTCTGTTCCTTCCTATCTAGTATCTGGACAAGAACTTCTTCGTATGATAAGTCTTTCTTGACTTGGATAGGTTCATAAGAGATAATGTGCTTGTAGTCTGGTTTATACGGCCGCAACACTGACACATGAAACACGTTGTGAATGTGCTCAAGTTCAGGAGGTAACGCCACCTCGTACGCCACTTCACCGACTCGCCCCAGAATCTCGAACGGTCCTATGAACCTAGGGCTCAACTTTCCCTTCTTCCCAAAATGAATCGTCCCCTTCCAGGGAGATACTTTCAGAAAAGCATAGCTTCCTAATTCAAATTCTTTCTTCTTGCGATGCAAGTCCGCATACTTCTTCTGGCGATCTTGAGCCGCTACCAGCCGTGCTCTTATCACCTTGATAATCTCTACAGTTTCCTGTACCAATTCTGGTCCCAACAGTCGACGTTCTCCAACTTCGTCCCAACACAACGGTGTTCGACATTTTCTCCCATACAGCGCTTCCGTACGGTGGCATTCCAATACTAGCGTGATAACTATTATTGTACACAAACTCTACTAATGGAAGGTGATCCTCCCAACTACCCTTGAAGTCCATTATACAAGCTCGGAGCATGTCTTCAAGTGTTTGAATTGTTCTTTCGCTTTGCCCATCGGTCTGCGGATGATACACGATACTCATTCGTAACTGTGTCCCCAATCTCTCTTGAAGACTCTTCCAGAAATTCGACGTGAATCACGGATCTCTATCTGATACAATAGATACCGGTACCCCATGTCTCGAGATAATTTCCTTGACATATAATCTGGCTAGCTGGTTCAAACTATACTTAATCTTAATCGGCAAAAAGTGAGCTGACTTCGTAAGACGATCTACAATTACCCATATGGCGTCGTGCCCTTTCTGCGTTGCCGGAAGTCCCACCACAAAATCCATCGTGATGTGCTCCCATTTCCATTCTGGAATCTCTAACGGTTGTAATAACCCGCTTGGTCGTTGGTGCTCTGTCTTGACTCTCTGACAAGTTAAACACCTACTTACGCATTCTGCAACCTCCCTCTTCATGTTTGGCCACCAAAAGTGATGACGCAAGTCTTGGTACATCTTCGTGCTTCCTGGGTGTATCGAGTATCTCATACTGTGTGCTTCTTGCAAAATCTCTTCTCTCAGTTCCGGTACTAACGGTACCCAAATTCGTCCTTCAAACCTTAGCAGTCCAGTACTATCAATCTTGAATTTCAAATCATCACCTTTAACAATCCGCTTCTTGATAATATCACAATCTTCGTCCTTCTCTTGTGCCTCCTTAACCTTATCTAATAAAGTTGGGCTCGCTGTCACTGTAAAAATTTTCTCGTTGGTCACCATCGGATACTTAACCTCCAAATTTAGTCGTTCGAAATCTTTCACTAACTCTTCTTGAACGGTTAACTTCGATAACTTCTCTCCGCCTTTTCTACTCAAGGCATCTGCCACTACATTTGCTTTGCATGGATGGTACAGAATCTCATAATCATAATCTTTGATCAATTCTAGCCATCGGCGCTGCCTCATGTTTAATTATTTCTGCGTGAAGATATACTTCAGACTCTTGTGGTCCGTATATATCTCACACTTCTCACCATACAAATAATGCCTCCAAATATTCAAGGCAAAATCTACTGCTGCTAATTCCAGGTCATGAGTCGGATAATCCTTCTCATAATCTTTCAGCTGACGTGAAGCGTACGCAATGACCCTGCAGTGTTGCATCAGTACACAGCCAATACCCTTGTGTGACGCATCACTATATACTACGAACCCTCCCGTGTTATCCGATAAAGCTAACACAGGTGCTTGACTAAGCCTCTTCGTCAATTCTAGGAAACTCTCTTCACACTTCTCCGTCCAAACGAACTTAACTGTCTTTCTGGTAAGATTGGTCAACAGCGATGCTAATTTCAAAAAATCCTGGATGAATCTCCGATAGTATCCCGCTAATCCTAAGAAACTCCTGATTTCTATCGGCGTCTTCGGCTGCTCCCAATTGATAATTACTTCTACCTTTGCTGGATCCACCGAAACACCATTCTTGTCGATAACGTGCCCCAAAAAATTGCACTCTTTGCAACCAAAATTCACACTTAAAGAATTTTGCATGCAGCTTCTCTCTCCTTAATGTCTCCAACACTATTCAAAGATGCTCGGCGTGTTCTTCCTCCGTCTCTGAATACACCAGAATGTCATCGATGAATACGACAACAAACTTATCCAAATACTGTTTGAACACTCTGTTCATCAAGTCCATAAATGCTTCCGGCGCGTTCGTCAATCCGAATGACATTACCAGAAACTCAAAGTGTCTATACCGAGTTCTGAATGCCGTCTTTGGAATATCCTCCGGCCTCACCTTCAGTTGATGATAACCGGTCCTCAAGTCAATCTTTGAAAAGTACTTCGCCCCCTTCAACTAATCAAATAAATCGTCGATCCTAGGCAATGGGTACTTGTTCTTAATGGTGACCTTGTTCAACTCTCGGTAGTCGATACAAAGTCTGAGCGATCCATCTTTCTTCTTCACGAATAAGACTGGTGCTCCCCACGGTGATACGCTCGGTCGAATGTATCCCTTATCCAACAACTCTTGTAATTGAGCCATCAGTTCTTTCATCTCTACCGGTGCTATACGATACGGCGCTTTGTATACCGGTGCTGTCCCTGGTGCCAAATCAATGACAAACTCAATTTCTCTATCCGGTGGCAATCCCAGAAACTCGTCTGGGAAGACATCGACAAATTCCCTTACAATAGGTATCTGACCTAGTTCACCCTCGACTCGTCGAGTATCAACCACGTGAGCAAAATAACCCACACAACCCTTCCTAAGCAATCTCTGCGCTGGCATCATCGTCAGATAATGAGATTGTCTCGGCGATTTACTACCATAAAATACCACCTTCGACTTGTTCGGAGTCTTAAGGTGTACGCACTTCTTCTTACAATCGATAACTACTTCGTGATTCGATAACCAATCCATTCCAAGGATTACATCAAACTCCCCCAAACGAATCGGTATCAAATCCACGTTGAGCTTAAATCCTCACAATTCAGTATAATAATTCCTATGAATGTATTCTAAGGGGATAATTACCTTGTTTGCTACTTCTACGTTTTTAGGGTGTTCTAATCTTTCACAGGGTAAGTCTAACTGTTTATGTGACGCCCCCAAATTCCAGGACCGCCACTTAGTCTCTCGAATTCGGTTCATCACGTGCTCATGGTAATACATCACAATAATAATAACTAAATAACACACATCACAGCGGAAAATCTATTCTAGAATAATTTACAATAATTTATTATAATTATTCCCCCAAGTCTCGCAACCTACAGTACTTAATAGATTACATAATAATACCAATTAACGACTTATTACATAACCTAACTTAAGCTTAAACATAATCAAAACCAGTCTTACTACATCATCTTAATACAACATTAAAATATTTAAAAACATAAAAGAGACAAGCTAGTCGGTAGCCTTGCCCTTGCACTTATCAACGCCCGAAGGTTCGCCCTGCTCTGCCTTAACTGAAATGTTTTATGGAAAGCAAGAATGAGCACAAATTGCCCAGCAAGTAATATACAATAAGGGTAAGTGATATAATTCTTAATTCTCGAAAGGGTATAACAAAGTTTGAAAGTTCAAGGATAACAAGAATATCAACAGTTTTCAATAACAGTTGCTAAGGACAGAATAATATCAATGTGATTCAATAATAAATCAATTCAAGATTTCAAGATAACTGAATACTGAGAAGTCACTAAGGACTATGAACTTCTACTAGAATTACCAGTAATAAACTGAAAATCCAACAAAAAAAAACAGGTACAACAGGTGATCAGCCTAAAGTACCATCGTTATGCATAACAATCAATCATACTCAAGTGTGCACGTCGATTCTCCGACAATTATATATTTCCTTCAAAGAAGGTTGTTCTTCTCAGTCAAATACAAGATCCCGCACCAATCAATTAGTTTGGGTCGCTTTTCAATAATATAAGTCTAGTCGAATCAAATGGCATAGACACTTTTACAATATTCAAGAACAATACTAAGTTCAACATGAATAATAGCTTTAATGAAATAAGAGTTCAAGTATGCTAATTCAATTTAAACGATTAAGTAGGAAACTAGTTCGCAATATACAAAGATAGAATACTTGTATCCAAAGAGATAAGGTTTAGATACTCGCTTACGATATCCGTTGAATAAAGTAATGCAAGGGTTTAGGATACTTGCCTTATGCGTAGATTACTCACTTAAAGCTAGCCAACACTTTTGAATTCCTATCGTAATACAGTTACGTATATAGATGATATCCATTAGTCATATAATTTAACTTCACATTTTATCTATGAATATATGATCAACACATAAGCTAAGTTTTAACCTAGCTACACAGTTATATATAATTTCTATCCTTAACTTTCTCTTTTAGAGTTTAAACACATTCTTATATCACATAAGATCGTAACAATTAGCAAACATACTAGCATATTATTAATATCACATAAGACTACAAGCAATACTAAAATATATTTCATTTTAGCAAGTTATGGCATTTTCATAAGTTAACCGTCAAAATCGGGTTTAAGTAACATCATATAATATCACGTAGAATGTATTCATATTTAAAGGATACTTTCATGCTTGTATAACTTTTCCAAATCCAATCGTACATGTATAGGTTCTTAAGTTAATACTTAAAGCCATTCAAGGATACGAACTCATATGGTCTAACATGATCGCTTTTTAAACACATAAGATATTCACATAATTTGTATTAAACATGTTCATGAGTTTTCATATCACATATATGCAACTATCATCGTCATTAGTTTGAAAACATGCTTTATTTACGCAAATTTGGTTTCACTACATGTAATATAGTAGGCAAACATGAATGATACCTTAGCAAGTCTACAAGTTCTATCAAACATGTTCATAAGTATCAAAATTAAAATATCAATGTAACATGTCGACGTTCACGTTCAACACTTATACTTTCATTAATAAAGTTTGCTAATACGCTCTAACACGTTCATGCTACATTATGAAATTTATATACGTAAGTTAATGTGTCCGACATGTATGTCAAGGCCATATAAACATACCCGAAAATCAGAATACATATGTGATCTTTATATGTCAAGGTTTGCCTTTAAAAACTTATATTTTCGTTCGAAATGTTTACTAATCGAGGTTTAGCATGCTCACGTCATACTATGAAACACGTATACACAAGTCAACATTCATTTCATGTGTTTCTAGATGGTACTAACGTGTCTCGAAAGTCAGAATATTAACATGCTTTATATATGTTATCGTTCATTCATGAAACTTTAAGTTTACTTCGACACTATATGTAGTTTCATAATCCTAGCGTGAAACCATACCCAAAACGTGTTTACGCTACCTCCATATACTGATATAAGTATATTAGACTTATTAGCATGCTCATCTAAGCCATGTAAAGAACCTAACACTTAGCAGCTTTTAAACAGGAAACAACAATTCAAAATCTGCAGACAGTGTCCTGCGCAGCTGCGCAGCATACTAAGGACAAACCGGCGCAGCTGCGCCACCCCTGGTTCTGGCCAAACTGCAGTCTGCTTCGGCAGACATTATCCCAATTCACAAAATTACTTCACAAAAACTTTTCTAAGCAGCCACATTATGGTTTAAACATGTTTATAAGTCTATATAACAACTAAGAACATGTCCTAATCCAATCTAGCATGAATTGAAATCAAAATCAAGAATTAGAAACTTTGACAGTAAGCAAAATGATGAACTAAGAACGAAGGATTTATACCTCTACAAATGCAATGAACTTGCTGCTATCTCAATAAGGCTTAACACAGATATATATATATATATATATATATATATATATATATATATATATATATATATATATATATATAACTCTTAACTCACTATTCAAGCAATTCTCAGCAAGGTGAAATGAGAAGGGAGGGAGCCATATTTATAGAGAAAACTTGGACTGGGCATTTGTATTGCACTGAGGTTGGAGTTCATGGTGTAATGGAAGAAAACATTGGTTAATTGAGAGTGGTTCAACAACCCATCACCAACCATCCCCATAGCCATTGGCTTAGCAATCATCTCCTAGTTCATAGCTATTGCACCAAGCTTAGCAGATCACGTAAAGGAGATATAGGTTACTATTTGGTAACTGATTTTGGGACATTGATTTAAAAGCTCAGCAACTTGGTTAAACAATGCTTAGTTTGGTTTCTTTGATTACCAAAAATGAAATTTTAATGTACATTATTACTATAAATGGAAGGTTTAGGGATTATATATGTACTCATATCATATAAGCCATGTACATTTTATCACACTGGTATAATTTTATCAGGCATTCTCACATTACATTATTTCCTTCATTAAATTCTACAATCAACAAGTGATTTCAATATATTCATGATATATCATTTTAATATACACTTCACATACATTTGTCACATACACATTTCATGTAACTTTTACAACTTAATAAACTTTACTACATAGTCTATACATACATGCATGGTCACACTTAAGTGTCTCTCTACACTATATAATATAGTTGTATTCCATATACTTTATATATTCAAGTATTGCACATTTGCACATATCAATTAATATAATCTTATTATATTAATAACTCACTTATTTGTCAAATAAATAAATTATTTATCTCATTGATTAATTAATGATAATATTAATTAATACATTCCTCATTGATTATTAATTTCCATAATAATCGATTAACACTTATATATTAAATATCACATTAAATGAATATAAATCTTATTATATTTATAAACACATTGCTTATTATTATATTTCTTGCAATAATAATAATCACACATTATTAATCAATCACAGTTAATATTTCACAATAATTAATTAATATTCTATGATAACAATTAATTAATATTCTACCATAACAATTAATATAGATTAATTGTTCACTTAAATTAATATAATCATTCTTATATTATGTCACTGTGCCACACAAGGCTATCAACGAGTTTATCGCAAACTCCATCAATTTCTCAATTATTATAATTATTCAATTTAATATATAATTGAATTAGTCATTCTCATAACACAAAATCATTTATATTCAAATAAATTCTCATTTCCATTAATATATTCATTTAATAATATTAGGAAATTCTCGTGTATTACATCCTCCCCCCTTATAAAAATTTCGTCCCGGAATTGCTACAAGGTTACACAAATAGATGGGGATAGTCCCTCATCATCCTATCTTCTAATTCCCACGTAGCCTCCTCGACAACGTGGTTACGCCAAAGTACTTTTATAAATAAAATAATTTTATTTCTCAAGATTTGCTCTTTCCTATCTAATATCTGGATATGAATTTCTTCATACGCCAAGTTCTTCTCCACTTGAATGGGCTCGTAAGAAATCACGTGCTTGTAGTCGGCCTTGTACGGTCGCAACACGGAAATGTGGAACACGTTGTGGATGTGCTCCAACTCGGGTGGTAACGCAACTTTGTATGCCACTTCGCCCACTCGCTTCAGTATCTCGAACGGTCCTATGAATCTTGGACTCAATTTTCCTTTCTTGTCGAAACGGATTTTTCCCTTCCATGGAGATACCTTCAAGAAAATAAAACTACCGAGTTTAAAGTCCCGGTCCTGCCGATGCAAATCTGCGTATTTCTTCTGGCGATCTTGAGCTGCTACAAGTCTGGCTCTTATCACTGTCACCACGTCTGCGGTTTGTTGTACTAGCTCTGGTCCGAGTATTCGTCGCTCTCCGACTTCATCCCAATATAATGGCGTTCTGCACTTTCTCCCGTAAAGAGCTTTGTATGGTGGCATGCCGATACTCGCATGGTAGCTATTATTATACGCAAATTCGACTAAGGGTAGGTGGTCGTCCCAATTTCCCTTAAAATCCATCACGCAAGTCCTAAGCATGTCCTCCAGCGTTTGTATCGTTCGCTCACTCTGTCCGTCGGTCTGAGGATGGTAAGCAGTACTCAACCTCAACTGCGTTCCCATTCTTTCTTGCAAACTCTTCCAAAAATTAGACGTGAAGCGCGGATCTCGATCAGAGACAATTGACACCGGCACTCCATGTCGTGAGACAATTTCTTTTACGTATAGGCTCGCTAACTGATTCAAACTGTAGCGGATCTTGATTGGTAGAAAATGTGTGGTCTTCGTTAGTCGATCCACGATAACCCAAATAGCATCTTAACCTTTTTGTGTAACTGGAAGTCCTACCACGAAGTCCATGGTAATATGCTCCCATTTCCACTCTGGTATTTCTAACGGTTGTAGTAAACCACTCGGCCGTTGATGCTCTGCTTTAACGCGTTGGCAAGTCAAACATCTACTGACGCACTCTGCGACTTCCCGTTTCAAATTGGGCCACCAAAAATGTTGCCTTAGATCTCGGTACATCTTTGTGCCTCCCGGATGAACGGAATATATCGTATTGTGTGCCTCTTGAAAAATCTCTTCCCTCAACTCGATTACCGCTGGTACCCACACTCTTCCTTCGAATCTTAAGATACTGTCTTTATCCATTAGAAATTTCTCTTCCTCATTTTCTGTGATCCTCTTTCGGATTTTCTCACACTCTTCATCCTTTTCCTGGGCTTCCTTCACTTTATCCAACAACGTCAGATGAGCTTCTATTACAAATAACTTTTCACCAGACTTTTCTGGTCCTTTCACTTCTATCTCCAATTTCTCCATCTCTCTTATCAATTCTTCTTGAGTCGTTAAATTTAACAACTTTTCCCTTCCTTTCCTGCTCAGAGCGTCGGCAACCACGTTTGCCTCTCCCGGGTGATAAAGAATATCGCAGTCATAGTCTTTGATTAATTCTAACCACCTTCTCTGCCGCATATTCAACTCCTTCTGTGTGAAGATATATTTCAGACTTTTGTGGTCTGTGTATATCTCACATTTCTCTCTGTATAAATAATGCCTCCATATCTTTAACGCAAAAACTACTGCCACTAACTCTAAGTCGTGAGTAGGGTATCGTTTTTCGTAATCCTTCAATTGTCGTGATGCATACGCAATGACCTTGCCGTGTTGCATAAGCACACAACCAAGTCCCTTGTGCGATGCATCACTATACACCACAAAATTTCCCACATTATCTGGTAATGATAACACAGGTGCTTCGCTCAATCTCCTTTTCAGTTCTTGAAAACTTTCTTCGCATTTGTCGGTCCATACAAATTTCGCCGTCTTTCTAGTCAAATTGGTCAATGGGGTTGCTATCTTAGAAAAATCTTGGATAAATCTTCGATAGTACCCAGCTAACCCTAAAAAGCTTCTTACCTCCGTCGGTGTTCTCGGTTGTTCCCAATTACTTACTGCTTCAACCTTCGCAGGGTCTACAGAGATTCCATTCCTATCCACCACGTGGCCTAAGAATTGAACCTTCTCCATCCAAAATTCACACTTAGAAAACTTCGCATACATCTTCTCCTTCCTTAGTGCCTCCAAAACAATCTTCAGATGTTCGGCGTGTTCTTCCTCTGTCTTCGAGTAGATCAAAATGTCGTCGAAAAAAACCACTACAAATTTATCCAAGTATGGCTTGAAAACTCGATTCATCAAGTCCATAAATGCTGCCAGAGCATTAGTTAATCCAAATAACATTACCAAAAACTCGTAGTGTCCATAACGGGTTCGAAACGCAGTCTTTGGTATGTCCTCATCCCGTACCTTCAGTTGATGATATCCTGTCCTCAAGTCAATTTTCGAGAAACACTTTGCTCCCTTCAGTTGATCAAACAGGTCATCTATCCTCGGTAGCGGATATCGGTTCTTGATCGTTACTCTGTTCAATTCTCGATAATCGATACAGAGCCTCATCGATCCGTCCTTCTTTTTAACGAATAACACTGGTGCTCCCCAAGGAGACACACTCGGTCGAATGTAACCCTTATCCAATAACTCTTGCAATTGTATCATCAATTCCTTCATTTCTACTGGCGCCATACGATATGGAGCTTTCGAAATCGGTGCCGTTCCCGGTGCTAAGTCTATTACGAATTCGATTTCTCTGTCTGGCGGAAGACCAGGCAGATCGTCCGAAAATACATCTTGAAATTCATTAACTACGGATATATCCTTAATTTCTACTCCCTTCTTCCGAGTATCAACGATGTAAGCTAAATAACCTACACATCCTTTCCTTAACAATTTCTTGGCCTGCATCATCGTAACGCAACACGATTGCTTAAGCGATGAGCTACCATAAAACACTACCTTAGACTTACTCGGAGTCTAAAGGTTCACACATTTGTTCTGACAGTCAATTACCGCAGCATGGTTATACAACCAATCCATTCCAAGTATTACGTCAAACTCTCCCAATCTAATAGGAATTAGGTCTACGCTCAGTTCATGTTCTCTAATGTTTGCGCGATAATTTCGATAAACGTATTCTGCAGGGATTACTTCCTTATTCGTAACTTCTATAGTTCAAAGGATTTTCTAATCGTTCCTGGGGTGTACTAAGTTTACTAGCAAATTCTTCAGATATAAAAGAACAGGTGGCACCCGAATCAAATAATACATAAGCATTTATATCATTGATTGGGATTATACCTGACACCACGTCCTTCGCAGCCACTGCGTCCTGGACGGTCATGTTAAAGGTTCTGGCTGTTGGGCGGTTGGATTGTGCTGGCCCGCTGATCATCAGCTTGTTGCCTCCTTGCTGATTACTACTCCCGCCACTTCCCTTCTTTGGGTAGCCCTTAATCCGGTGCTCCGTCGAGCCACACGCAAAGCATCCTTGTATCTTCTTTGGTTTTGGACAATTTGGCGAGATGTGCCCTTCCTATCCACAGTTGTAGCAAGTGCCGCGACCCTTCCAGCACTCACCCTGGTGGTTCTTTCCACACTTTGGGCATCCTTCAGCCCTCTTCTTGAAACCTCCACGAAAATTCCCTGATTGATTATTGTTGTTCTTGTTATTGTTGTTGTTGTTCTCCCACTTTCTCTTTCCCAAGTTACTTCCTCCACTGCTGATTCCTCCAATATGATTCTCTCCTCCAGCATTCTTTCCTTTCTTCTCCTTGTTATACAGACTTAAGGCCTTACTGCCACCTTCTGCAATGATTGCCTTCTCCAGTAATGTTGCAAAGGAATCAATTTGAAGAACTGATACCTTATTGAACAACCACGGCTTCAGCCCTTGTTCGAAGCGTCTAGCCTTCCTCTCTTCATCTCCAACTTGGTGTTCTATAAATCGCGCTAGTTCATTAAACCTAGCCGCGTATTGCGCCACCGTCATCTCACCTTGTTTTAACTCTAGGATTTTCACCTCCATCCTATTCTTCATACTCTTCGGGAAGTAATTCTCGAAAAACAGCGTCTTAAACTTATCCCAAGCTATTATCCCTTCTCCAGCTCTTTGTTGATTAGCCTCCCACCAGTAGTTTGCTTCTCCCCTCATCATAAACGTGGTAAACACCGTCTTCTGATCTTCGCCTACGCTAGCTATAGTGAAAGCTTTTTCGATCTCCTTGATCCACGTTTGTGCGACGATTGGGTCGGTAGTTACCTCGAACTCCGGGGGTCCTACACTCTTAAAGTCTTTAAAGGTTGTTACTGGCACAGTCTGAGGGTTTGGGCGAACGGGTTCATTGTTCCTTCCCCTTAATGCCTCTCCTAACAGGTCTACCAGTTTCTGGATCGGGTCTACTTGTTCCCTCTCATTGTTCACTGACTCCTCAGGTGCAGTCAATCTACGTCTGGGCGGCATTATCTGCATCACAAATTTTCATTTTATTAGTATTTAAGTATATTACTTAAGTATTTCTTTTAATACAAAAGAATAAATTTATAACACATTTTTGAAATAAACTTCATTTATATTCATATGCCAAATCATTTCATTACATGATTTCCCTAGCATACTGCTATAAATGTTATCATATATATCCCCTAATATCACAAAAGACGGGGAATATACCAACCTTCTACCATACTACCCCTCTAACATAATCTAACTCGGGGTTTACATCATTATCCCACATCTTACACAAAAGATCGGGATTACAACATAGAATGTACGACACATAAAGATAAATGCTACTAACTACTACTAGACCATTAAGGAAATCTCATCACATCATGCCACGCTCTACTGTGCTCTTGTACTCTATCTGCGCTATATAAGCAACCAGCTCTCGGCTCATAGTGTGTAGGGTCTGTCCCTGTTCTTCCGGGTAGTGGTACACACCATCAATCACCCTCTCAAAAGCTGAACGAAACACATACCCCATCTTGTTCATCTTTCTCTTCTTGCACCTAACCTAATCCTCTAGGTCGTCAGCTCTCTCATTGGTCGCTTCCCACTTCTCCTCGAAGTGTATCCTATCCATCACTTCCAACTCTAGCTGAGTATGGAGTGCTTCCTTCTCTGTTTTCTCACTCAGCTCCCTCTGCTCAACCTCTTCTAGCTTCTCTGCCAAATCTACATTCCTAGCCACTGACCTGTGAAACAGAGTCCCCATCTGGATCCCTGCCTCCCTACGGTAGGCGATCTCCACCTCTAACTCCTGCATGGCCAGCTTCCTCTGGTGGTCCTCGTCCCTCAGTTTTTGGAACTCGGACTCTCTCTCTTGGGCCTCTGCCTCCAGCTCCTGAACCCTGCAGTCTAACTCGAGGATCCTCTCCTCATACTCGCCTAACATCTGCTCCTCTACGGTAGCCTCATCAGAGTCCTCTACTGGCTCATCCTCCATCGGCTCGTCCTCCATCGGCTCCTCCTCTGGATCAGACTCTATCTCAATCTCGTCCTCGTCGTCAGACTCGAACGGTGCAATAGCCTACACTGGTGTAGCCTCTAGAGGTGCCTCGTATACTACATGTATATCCCTGAGCTCCTCCTCTGCCACTCTACTAGGTACACCTGTGTCTGTCATCCTACAATCACAAACACAAGGCAAACAAACAGCAACTCCATTAGAATGTTAAATAAAACATAAGTTCATTGTATAAAATGAAGTTACATTTCATAACAGACTAAGCCTCTCAAGGAAAACTCTACATAAGTTTTATCTCCTTTCCAACTTCTATGTTCGCCTAAGTTATAGTCTAAGGACATTCGTTCCTAAGGTTTATAACTACAGCTTTGATACCAACCGGTGACGCCCCCAAATTCCAGGACCGCCACTTGGTCTCTCGAATTCGGTTCATCACGTGCTCATAGTAATACATCACAATAATAATAACTAAATAACACACATCACAGCGGAAAATCTATTCTAGAATAATTTACAATGATTTATTATAATTATTCCCCCAAGTCTTGGAACCTACAGTACTTAATAGATTACATAATAATATCAATTAACGATTTATTACATAACCTAACTTAAGCTTAAACATAATCAAAACCAGTCTTACTACATCATCTTAATACAACATTAAAATATTTAAAAACATAAAAGAGACAAGCTAGTTGGTAGCCTTGCCCTTGCCCTTATCAACGCCCGAAGGTTCGCCCTGCTCTGCCTTAACTGAAATGTTTTATGGAAAGCAAGAATGAGCACAAATTGCCCAGCAAGTAATATAAAATAAGGGCAAGTGATATAATTCTTAATTCTCGAAAGGGTATAACAAAGTTTGATAGTTCAAGGATAACAAGAATATCAACAGTTTTCAATAACAGTTGCTAAGGACAGAATAATATCAATGTGATTCAATAATAAATCAATTCAAGATTTCAAGATAACTGAATACTGAGCAGTCACTAAGGACTATGAACTTCTACTAGAATTAACAGTAATAAACTGAAAATCCAACAAAAAAAACAGGTACAACAGGTGATCAGCCTAAAGTACCATCGTTATGCATAACAATCAATCATACTCAAGTGTGCATGTCGGTTCTCTGACAATTATATATTCTCTTCAAAGAAGGTTGTTCTTCTCAGTCAAATACAAGATCCCTCACCAATCAATTAGTTTGGGTCGCTTTTCAATAATATAAGTCTAGCCGAATCAAAGGGAATAGACACTTTCACAATATTCAAGAACAATACTAAGTTCAACATGAATAATAGCTTTAATGAAATAAGAGTTCAAGTATGCTAACTCAATTCAAACGATTAAGTAGGAAACTAGTTCGCAATATACAAAGATAGAATACTTGTATCCAAAGAGATAAGGTTTAGATACTCGCTTACGATATCCGTTGAATAAAGTAATGCAAGGGTTTAGGATACTTGCCTTATGCGTAGATTACTCACGTAAAGCTAGCCAACACTTTCGAATTCCTATCGTAATACAGTTACGTATATATATGATATTCATTAGTCATATAATTTAACTTCACATTTTATCTATGAATATATGATCAACACATAAGCTAAGTTTTAACCTAGCTACACAGTTATATATAATTTCTATTCTTAACTTCCTCTTTTAGAGTTTAAACACTTTCTTATATCACATAAGATCGCAACAATTAGCAAACATACTAGCATATTATTAATATCACATAAGACTACAAGCAATACTAAAATATATTTCATTTTAGCAAGTTATGGCATTTTCATAAGTTAACCGTCAAAATCGGGTTTAAGTAACATCATATAATATCACGTAGAATGTATTCATATTTAAAGGATACTTTCATGCTTGTATAACTTTTCCAAATCCAATCGTACATGTATAGGTTCTTAAGTTAATACTTAAAGTCCATTCAAGGATACGAACTCATATGGTCTAACATGCTCGCTTTTTAAACACATAAGATATTCACATAACTTGTATTAAACATGTTCATGAATTTTCATATCACATATATGCAACTATCATCATCATTAGTTTGAAAACATGCTTTATTTACGCAAATTTGGTTTCACTACATGTAATATAGTAGGCAAACATGAATGATACCTTAGCAAGTCTACAAGTTCTATCAAACATGTTCATAAGTATCAAAATTAAAATATCAATGTAACATGTCGACGTTCACGTTCAACACTTATACTTTCATTAATAAAGTTTGCTAATACGCTCTAACACGTTCATGCTACATTATGAAATTTATATACGTAAGTTAATGTGTCCGACATGTATGTCAAGGCCATATAAACATATTCGAAAATCAGAATACATATGTGATCTTTATATGTCAAGGTTTGCCTTTAAAAACTTATATTTTCGTTCGAAATGTTTACTAATCGAGGTTTAGCATGCTCACGTCATACTATGAAACACGTATACACAAGTCAACATTCATTTCATGTGTTTCTAGATGGTACTAACGTGTCTCGAAAGTCAGAATATTAACATGCTTTATATATGTTATCGTTCATTCATGAAACTTTAAGTTTACTTCGACACTATATGTAGTTTCATAATCCTAGCGTGAAACCATACCCAAAACGTGTTTACGCTACCTCCATATACTGATATAAGTATGTTAGACTTATTAGCATGCTCATCTAAGCCATGTAAAGAACCTAACACTTAGCAGCTTTTAAGCAGGAAACAACAATTCAAAATCTGCAGACAGTGTCCTGCGCAGCTGCGCAGCATACTAAGGACAAACCGGCGCAGCTGCGCCACCCCTGGTTCTGGCCAAACTGCAGTCTGCTTCGGCAGACATTATCCCAATTCACAAAATTACTTCACGAAAACTTTTCTAAGCAGCCACATTATGGTTTAAACATGTTTATAAGTCTATATAACAACTAAGAACATGTCCTAATCCAATCTAGCATGAATTGAAATCAAAATCAAGAATTAAAAACTTTGACAGTAAGCAAAATGATGAACTAAGAACGAAGGATTTATACCTCTACAAATGCAATGAACTTGCTGCTATCTCAATAAGGCTTAACACAGATATATATATATATATATATATATATATATATATATAACTCTTAACTCACTATTCAAGCAATTCTCAGCAAGGTGAAATGAGAAGGGAGGGAGCCATATTTATAGAGAAAACTTGGACTGGGCATTTGTATTGCACTGAGGTTGGAGTTCATGGTGTAATGGAAGAAAACATTGGTTAATTGAGAGTGGTTCAACAACCCATCACCAACCATCCCCATAGCCATTGGCTTAGCAATCATCTCCTAGTTCATAGCTATTGCACCAAGCTTAGCAGATCACGTAAAGGAGATATAGGTTACTATTTGGTAACTGATTTTGGGACATTGATTTAAAAGCTCAGCAACTTGGTTAAACAATGCTTAGTTTGGTTTCTTTGATTACCAAAAATGAAATTTTAATGTACATTATTACTATAAATGGAAGGTTTAGGGATTATATATGTACTCATATCATATAAGCCATGTACATTTTATCACACTGGTATAATTTTATCAGGCATTCTCACATTACATTATTTCCTTCATTAAATTCTACAATCAACAAGTGATTTCAATATATTCATGATATATCATTTTAATATACACTTCACATACATTTGTCACATACACATTTCATGTAACTTTTACAACTTAATAAACTTTACTACATAGTCTATACATACATGCATGGTCACACTTAAGTGTCTCTCTACACTATATAATATAGTTGTATTCCATATACTTTATATATTCAAGTATTGCACATTTGCACATATCAATTAATATAATCTTATTATATTAATAACTCACTTATTTGTCAAATAAATAAATTATTTATCTCATTGATTAATTAATGATAATATTAATTAATACATTCCTCATTGATTATTAATTTCCATAATAATCGATTAACACTTATATATTAAATATCACATTAAATGAATATAAATCTTATTATATTTATAAACACATTGCTTATTATTATATTTCTTGCAATAATAATAATCACACATTATTAATCAATCACAGTTAATATTTCACAATAATTAATTAATATTCTATGATAACAATTAATTAATATTCTACCATAACAATTAATATAGATTAATTTTTCGCTTAAATTAATATAATCATTCTTATATTACGTCACTGTGCCACACAAGGCTATCAACGAGTTTATCGCAAACTCCATCAATTTCTCAATTATTATAATTATTCAATTTAATATATAATTGAATTAGTCATTCTCATAACACAAAATCATTTATATTCAAATAAATTCTCATTTCCATTAATATATTCATTTAATAATATTAGGAAATACTCGGGTATTACAGTTTAGCAAATTCTTCGGAAACAAAAGAGCAAGTAGCACCTGAATCAAATAACACATAAGCATCAATATCATTGATCGGGATGATACCTGACACCACGTCCTTGGACTCCACCGCATCCTGTACAGTCATGTTGAACGTGCGTGCTGTTGGTCTGTTGGCTTGACTGGCTGGCCCTCCGATGCTCAGTCCATTGTTGTTATTGTTGTGATTGCCGCTAGCTGCATCGCCCTTTTTCTTCAGGCAGTCTTTGATTTGATGGTCTGGGGCTCCACACGAGAAACACCCTCCTTTCTGCTTATTCGGACACTGAGGAGCCATGTGCCCCGGTTGTCCACAACGGTAACAAACACTCTTTCCCTTCATGCACTCCCCCGAGTGATTCCTCTCACAGTTGTTACACTTTACACTTTTCTTGGCCTCTCCCCCGGACTTGTTACCTCCAGAGGATTGGCTTTCCGTCCATTTACGCTTGTTGGGGTTGCTGCCTCCGCTGCTTCCCCCTTTTTGTCCCTCTTGACCGGTCTTCTTTTCTTATTTAAAACGAGCAATGGCTTCATTGCCTCCTTCGGCAATGATAGCCCTTTCCAATAGATCAGAGAATGTCTTAATTTTTAATACTGCGACTACTTTCTGCACCCAAGGTTTCAGTCCTAATTCGAACCTCCTTGCCTTCCTGGCTTCCGTGTCAACCTGATGTGAAGCGAATCGAGCCAACTCATTAAATCTTGCGGCATACTCTGCGACAGACATACTACCTTGTTTCAGTTCCAGAAACTTAACTTTCATATCCTGTTGCGTATTCTCCGAGAAGTAATTCTCGAGAAATAGCTCCTTAAATTTATCCCAAGGAATAACTCCTTCGTCTGCCCATCCTTTATTGGCTTTCCACCAATAGTTAGCTTCGCCCTTCATCATGAAATTGGTAAAACTCGTCTTCTGTGCTTCGGCCACTCGTGCGACCTCAAACACTTTCTCCATCTCTTCTATCAAGGTTTGGGCTTCGATTGGGTCCAAGGTTCCCCGGAACTCCGGTGGTCCTACCAATTTAAAGTCCTTAAAGCTCGCCAAGTGATGTCCTGGCTGCCCTGCTGCTGGCTGAGGTCTGTTCTGCATTGCCTCAGTTAACAAGTTAACGAAGTTCTTCATAGGGTCGACATTTTCCCCTCCGCCATTATTAACGGATTCTTCCTCCCTCTAGTTCCGCTGTAGTCTCCTAGGCGGCATGATCCTGAGGAAAGGAAGAAAACATTAGACTTTATGTGATATGCTATTTATGTTAGCATTAAGAAGTTTAGGATGTCTATCAATCATAGCTGATTTAAATAAACAACTTCAGTATCACAATAAAACTCGATGGATATCCTCAACCCATCACTTACATACTCTACTTGAGTTTTCTACTAAGGTTATAACTTAGGTTTCGCATTCCTAACATTTATAACCTAAGGCCTTGATACCAACCTGTGACACCCCCAAATCTGGGTCCTCTGACCCCGGTCCGATCTCCAAGATCTAATACAAACATTCACCTCTAAACAACATATGATAACTTAAATGCGAAAAATAATAAACGTACGTCGTTCATTCAAAAGGTGTTACTAGTCCCAAGATTCGATAACCTTAATACATCACTACAAACATACCCTAGAATAGTCATTAGGGTTCATATTATATAACAGTAATTTAGTTAAACATAAAGATAAAGTAGACTCCTTGCAAACTAATCCTACATCTTCCATTTACCCTTGTCCTTCCCTGAAGTCCCGGGCTTAACTGCAATATAAGTCACGATATAACAAGAATGAGCAACAAGTTTGCTCAGCAAGTTTAAATACAACAATAAAGGATATATCATGATGAAAGAAATTATCTGACAATGAATTCAACAATATGAATATCGAAAGCAAGAATAATGATTGCTTTTAGAATAACTGATAGTCAAGTAGACTTTTGAACTATAAAACTCCAACAGAATCAATAGTTGATTGACCCTTTGGTTACTGGCTACAGAATAGTACTTGAGGGGATCAGCCTCGCGTACACCATGTATATGCATAACATTCAACTCTGCTATTTGTATCTTTATAATAGATACCTGGGCTACTCCCCTATATATAAGGGGTGTTCTTTTCAGTCTAAGAATCCATACCATCAATTGGATCTGGATAGCTTTTATAAAACTTAATACAATTGTCTGACCGAACAAGGATTCAGACTCTATCTGACGCAGTTCAAGAATTATAGAACTTTTAAATAAGGTACAAGTCCAAGACTGTACGAACTCAAGTGCACCAAGTGCGAATATCAATAAAATCGATGTGGAATAATTGTAAAGTAATTAAACCACCTAATAGCATGCTTGGAAATAAAGTTCAAGCTTTAAATAATTAACCGTCAATACGATAATAACCTGCTTAATACAATATGACAAGGATAGGAACTTGCACAATAAAGAGTGTAAGGGAACTTGCATACAAATCAAGTGAAGTTAAGAAACTCGCTTACACGATTCATTGAATAAAGTAGTGCAAGAATTTAGGATACTTGCCTGTTTGTTCAGCTACGAATAAGTTCTAGCTTTAATTAAATCTTGCTGAAATAACCTAACATTAATAAGTTGGTATTCCAATTAGCACGTGTAAACTAATACGAGTCTACACTAACAAGAATCTAATTATCATATAATTCTAGCACATAGTTCACGTAAGTCCATCTACTCATGTCTTAGATTTAATAACTTTAGATTATCTAGTTACTATGCATCAATATAGGCTTGAACACATAGCACTTCAAGTTATAAATCAACACACATGCTTATAAGTTTTATAATTTCAAGTTTAAAAACCTAGCATGCTCATCCTAATCCAATTTAAAGTCATATGTACACATGTCGGTAATTCGCATACTTTAAACAATACAACTTCATGCTTCAAAGTTGATTAGTAAAGTCATATAATCACATAACAAGGTTAAACAATGTTTAAGTAGTCATGCTTGAGCGTATACTACATGTGTATCCTTAACTCACATTAGTCCATATTGGAAGTTCATTTCCTATGATTTAAGTTTGCATATTTGAAATCAATGTTTTACTATTTAACAATACATATGACTAGCTAGCATGCTTGTAAATCATGACACACTTAACCATGATATTAGATCCTAGAATACTTGTAATGTAGTTATTGACAACTAGTATTCAAGGTTTCCTTTAGAAAAGTCCTTTAATGCCAAGCTATCAAAACTGATCATTCATGAAGCAAATATATTCCTCATGTTATACTTCTTCACATACATATCTAAGTTATTTACACATGTTCACAAGGTCGGAAATCACAAGACAAAATCTTGGTCAAGTTTGTTTTCAAAAGTCTTAAGTTTCCCCTTTGAAAACCTTTGAATCTTTCAATAGTGTATGCTAGTGTGTGCACCCACTTTAGACTCGCATTTTATGTTAATATAGATCATACGATTATGCTTTCCAAAATCAGAATATACAAAATGGCAGAACATATATATGCCCCATATGTGTCTAAATTCATAATTGAATCTATAAGTTTCATTACAAATCACAAGTTTTCCTTTCATGGTGTACATACTAACATGGTTAACATTATGCATGTAGTATCAAGGAACATGTACTATGAGTTAACATCATCTTTTATGCATGTCCAAATAGATACCAAATGTTAGTACTATCACAGCAGCTTAACAGAAGCAGAAAACGAAAACTGGCCACAAGAACCTGCGCAGCTGCGCAGGCACCAGGTATAAACCCGGCGCAACTGCGCCGGTGTCCGCCCAATCCAAGAACAGGCTGCTTCGGCAATAAATTTAAACCCAACACATAAATTCATACGAATTCAGTTCCATTCCAGCCATATTATATAACAAACATGATAATAACCTTATAAAGCACTTAACAGCATATCCCAAATCAACTTAACAATCAATCCATCTTCCTTCAAGAATCAAGAATTTTAGAAAATTTACAGAAAAAAAAGGAACAAGAAGGTAAATGTTATACCTCTGTCGATATGAACTTGCTGCTATGGTACTCTCCCTTACTGATATCTCTCACAGCAATTCACTCAATATAATGCTATATTTAGGAAAATCTCAGCAACTCAAAAGATGAAGGAGAAAACTCTATATATAGCCAATTCAATAACCAGACCATACTATTA
Organism: Panax stipuleanatus; assembly: GCA_020205555.1. Classification (NCBI taxonomy): domain Eukaryota; kingdom Viridiplantae; phylum Streptophyta; class Magnoliopsida; order Apiales; family Araliaceae; genus Panax; species Panax stipuleanatus. Next base: position 80,069,578 of record CM035121.1, read on the forward strand.
TCCTCCAAATCAATTCAAAGGATTGAAAGAATGTATAATGGATAAGAAGAAGTTGGTGAGAGTTGGTGGATTCAATCATGAATCCCACATCTCTTACAATCATGAGCTAGGATTTGTGAATTTGAGGAAGATATAGAATAGGCTAGCTTCTCACGTGAAGAGGAATTTGAGGGGGGGTGACTCCAATATATAACTCAGCAATTAGCATATATTAAGTGTAGCATATACAAACACTTAAGTTATAAAATATATGTACACATTATGTATACATATAAGTCCCAATGTCATTTTAATTAGTTAACCAACAATACAATGTATCAATTTGGGTTACACATATGATAACATATAATCCATGTACATTTCTCTTAATACCAAATATAATTCAATCAGGCATTATTAGTATTTACCAACACAACTGTTATTATAATTATTATAACAACTTATTGAAATCATTTATCAATCAATAATTATTCATTGATATTACTATATGTTGATGAGGCATACATGAATGTTTACTTACACACTTCAAGTCACATAAGAAATATTATTATGCAACTCACATGAATGAAATAAAGCTTACTATATATTCTATATATATAGTATAAGCCACATTAATATGTCACCTTATACTATATATAATATATATTCTATATATGGTAACTACCATATATTAAAGGTTTAGTATAACACATGCTTGCACAAATTAATTAACCAAGTAAATATAATATTATTATATTTATTAATCTCTTACTCATTAATTATTATTTATTCATAATAATTATTAATCAACACATTATCAATTAATTAATCATAATTGAAATTAAATCAAACACGTTCAAATCCTGCCACGATATTCAAATAAGTTGAATATTTAATTATTAATAATCTCATCAATTCTCTGATATTAAATCCTTAAGGTCAGTCCACTAATTTAAATAACTCATTAGTGACTTTATTTAATCATTTCACAAATTCTCACCACCACATAAGGTTTAAATAAACTCACAAAATTAACTCGTTAAAATTAAATCACATATTTAATAAATAAGGAGTTTAAAATTCATGGTCGTTACATCTACAGTGCCACATATAGGTATAATTAATATCATCTCTTTTCTTTTTCTTAATTTGTTCTATTTGAAGTATATTTTCATGCAAGTCAAGTATATAAAGTCCATTTTCCAAATTACCAACACCATATAAAATATTGCTTTTATAAATAGAACAACTGTTGTTCTTTACTATAATGTCAAATCTATCCATATCTAATACAAAAATAGAAATAATATTTCTAATGATATTCGGAACAAAATAACAATTATTTAAATAAATAACTTGCCCGTAGGTTGTGCTAAATAATAAGTACCTACATCTAATGCAACAACCTTTGCTCTATTTTTCACTTGTAGGACAACCTCATCCTTGTTCAGCTTTCTACTTCTAACCAGTCCCTTCACATTATTACATATGTGAGAACCACAGCCGGTATCCAATACCCAAGTAGAATTTTGACTTTCTGAAAAATTAATTTCAATCATGAACAAACCTTGATTGGAAGTCGAAGCTTCTCCAAGCTTCTTCTCTGCCAAAAACTTCTTGCAGTTCCTCTTCCAATGACCCGGCTCGTTGCAATGGAAGCACATTCCTTTGCTAGCTGGATCAGGTTTCTTTTGTTCTTTTATGTTCACCTTACCCTTGGTCATCCGAGATTGGAAGAGCTCCTTAGATATCTCATATCTAGCAGTCCTACTTTGTTCACCATACAACTCCTTGAGGTGAAGCAACATAATAGGAGTATCCATGTTTTCATGCTGACGCTAAAGCTCGTTATTCATGGATGCGAGCATGATGCATTGAGCCATAGATGCGTCATTTTGCCACTTTACAATGGTGGAAATCTCTTTCTCAGATGCTGTTTCTGGAATAGTTCCAGGGACAGGTGAATTTAGGATATAAGAAATCTTTTCAGCAGTGAGAACTATTCTCAGATTTCTTAGTCAGTCCTTATAATTCGGCCCGGTAAGCTTATTAGCATCAAGTATGCTTCGCAGTGAAATTAATGATTTTAACATTTTTTAAAATTCTGCATGTGAAAAATAATATTTTTAGCAAACATTCATTTTATTAATTTTGCATACTAATATAAATTTAGGTTTTTATTTTAAATTGGTATCTCTCACTATTTTTATCAAACTATATTACCCTCACTTATATAGTTCGGCAACATCTAATTAAAGATTTGCTAGTGATAAAAGGATCCCATTTCAAATGTATATAACCTTGTGGATAACACAACAAGCTATATACAAATAAATAGGTAGACAACTCTTGTCAATTACATCACAATGTAACTCTTTTTATTTTGCCTCTTAAATCATAATGGTCAAGTGTGTGCACATCCAAACTAAAATGATTTAAGTTAAGTCCAGTCCTAGCACTTCCATAAATTCCAAAAAGAAAAATGTTCATCCTTGTGGATAGCACAACAAGACTAGATCGTTCAATTTTCTTGATAAGCATCAAATGTGATTAATTAACATCTTAAATAGTCAATACTTGCCTTGTGGATAGCACAACAAGCTCATATTAAATATTTAATACTCTATTAATTTATCATGCTAGAAGGCGACGTTCGATATTCCAAATATTTTTGAACGGTTCGGATTTAATATTATTTCTTTAAGGGGTTTGTTGTTATTTGTCTCATCTTATTTAGCGCGTATACACATATATAGACCTGGCAAACGGGCGGGCCGGGCCGGGCCGAGCGCGGGCCGGCCCGCGGGCTTTTGCCTTATTTTTATTTTTATTTTTATTTGTAAAATTTATTTTACACAATCTTTTTATGTCATAATTTTGCAAAATTCAAGTTCCCTTAGCTTCATGAGTTAAGGGTGTTTGTTAATGCTACAATCAAAACAAATCGAACTCTTTTTTTGGAACAAAAAAGAAGGCAAATGGACTCTTTTTTTAGGAGCGGAGGGAGTAGGATTTAACATTTGTAATTTTGTATGAATATGGATTACGCAAGTTGACTTTAAGATGAGGAAATTAGAACAATTCATGAATCTCTATGGTGTAAAATTCAACCGGTGCACCACAAAAAGACATTTTGCCATATTCATGAATCTCATCAAAATTATTATTTTTAATCTCTTATGGGTTTCAAATTTAAAATAAAGTTGTACGAGGAATTTAAAACATGCAAGTTTGCTTGGAAATTCATTGAATTCCAACAGAAAGCTCCACATCACATGCTCAATTTGCCTAATTTTTTAACTTTGTTAACATACATATATCAGACTGATTCGTTGTCAAATTAAGATTATTCTTACAATAAATCTTGAACGTCCATCCGATGATCTAATATATATATATATATATATATATATATATGTGTGTGTGTGTGTGTGTGTGTGTGTGTGTGTGTATACTTAATGACCCAAAAAACCCCTTGAACTCTACACTTTTTTTCAATATAACCCATGAGCTCTTTTTATTTCACAAAAAAACTTTGGAATTCTAATAATTGGGCAAAAAATGCCCTTAAAACTAGACCATGGTTAACTAAGGATGAGTTGTCATCACACATGGCATATGATGTGTATAAAAGAAATATTTCAAACATTATTGTTTTGCTAACTTCTTTTTGATTATTTAAAAAAAATTATAAAAAGAAGTAGTTATTGTAGCTCAGTTGGTTTAACTCTTATTTAATAAGTTGGAGGTCTTGTGTTCAACCCTCACAAACATCATTGTTTTAAAAATAAATAAAAAACTCATGAACAGGCCACGGGCCGGGCCGTCGCGGGCCGGGCCAAAATGGCCCAGCTTTACATGGGCTGAAATTATAAAGCCCATAGCCCGCTTTTTTTCGGGCCGACCCGCGGGCCCGGACTTCTTTTGCCAGGTCTACACATATATATATAAAATACGAGTCATTTTATTAAACATACAAAGCATGTTTGCATAAAATATAATATATATAATACTTAGCATGCACATATAGAATACTATATTCTACCCGGATTGATTATGGACTTTTATTCTAATTTGGTTCACTAGAGACACCAAGTGAACCAAAAGGTCAAATCTAGGAGTGCAAGAATTAAATTTAAATATAACTATTACATTTAAATCTCAGGCTCCATACAAATGGGTCTTCACGCACTCCTTGCTCCTTAGTCTCTAATTTTTTCAAGATAATTCTAACTATTTTTATTACATTAAACTATTTAATTTAAATAGAAACCTTGATCAGCAGTCAAGGGGAAGTACATAGGAGGGAGATAGAATTTACATCGAGAAAAAAATCAGAGAAGACAAGGTACGCAGATCCCATTTAATAAAACTCATTCATTCAAGCATTCAACTAAAATAAAATCCAATCACATTGGTCAATAGTCCATAATCAATTCCCATTTATTATCATACATATCACCATATATATCAATAAATAAATATCCATCTCATGAATTAAAACATTCCATATATATATGAGTATCATTTAATGGGCAATTTTATTTGCATAAAATTCAATTTCAAAATTAAAATAAACTCTTTATTTTAATTATAAAATTATTTAGAATAATATATAAATATATAATATAACATTTTATATATATATATATATATATATATATATATATTTATATATATATATATATAGTAACAGTATATATAACTATAACTTTACTATATATATAACATATAATATATAACCTTTTACAGTTTTCTTTAGTATATATATATACCACCTCCACCTTCAGGAATTCCTTTTGAAAACTTAATGATTCCACCGAATTCAAGCTGCAGCGAACAATTCGCCTCTTTAAATAATCCGGATTAAGCGAACAAAAGAAAGAAAAAAAATTTCTTTTCCTTTTTTTTTTCTTTCTTCCATAAAAAATAATTTTATACAATTAATTATGCCCAATAAATTATTCGAAATACATACCCATACATATATGGAATCAAAATAATTAATAATTGCTTAAAGATTTGGCTCTGATGCCACTGTTGGGTTTGTACGAAATCGTGACGTAATCAAATTGCAAAAATTAGTAGAAGCATGGTATATCAAAGTTTAAAAAATTTCTACAAAACCATCACCCGGATCATCTTTTATGCAAATTATTAATTTAAAACGATAAATAAGAAGGTATGGAATCATACCCTTGTAGAACGAAGCTTCCACAGGTACGAGTTCAACTCCTTGTTCTTCGTGATCTCCTTTAATTTTCGGGTTAGATTCCTTCCTTTGATCAACGTTAGTCACTCAAGTGTTTGGCCTCTAGATGTGATCCACCAAGGAAAAGGAATTATCAAGAAGGAGGGTGATTGGCTAAACCTAATTTTCTATCCTCTATAGAAAAGGAGTACTCTCCAACAATTGAAATTGCATCAACTGATATCTATTATATGACTTCCCTTATATAGATATTGGTCAACACTTCTAATTCTATTAGACATGGGATTTTATTTATTTAATTAAACTCCTTTGATTAATTTAGGCTTCCCACCACATTGGGAATAATTAATTAAATTTATTTAATTAATTTGCCTCCTAATCTTATTAGGAATAAATGAGAATACTAATATTAAATTAATTCCTAAACTTCTTTAGAAATTAAAATAATAATAATTGTAATAATATTAATAAGACTCTTCTTATTAATTTATATTTAATATTTACAAAATATTAAATAATAAACATTAAGCTATTTAATTTATTATATCACCATAGATTAAATTAATTATATTTAATGCATTATTACGATTATGCCATTACCTTCTTAAATAATTATTCTTCCTTTTATGGTGTGACCATTTAGGTTCTCCATATTAAACCGGTTGTGAATAAATCAATTAGAATAATTCTAATCTTATTTAAATAAATAAATTAAACTAATAATCTATTTAAATAAATAATATTTATTCTACAATAGGGATAAGTCTCCTTAGCGATGAACGACTTTCCAGATAATATAGATTTCAACATTAATCATAAAAGAACCTATGAGTAAATAGTTACCGTACAATTCAATTCTTCCACCATACAATGTCCCAATTAAATATAAGACATGGAATTACTGTCAAGTCTTATTTTATTTAATTATATGTATTTCGATTAGAAAATGCACAACTCCATTAAATGCAAATTAGAAACTCCTTTCTAATTTCACTCCACCTTGGCCAAGGATTCCTGGGTTGTCATTTAACGAATCACATAGGACATATCTCTTCTTTTACTAAAAGTGGTAGATTCTTTATTGATCATTCATTATCTCCATATGTAATTCATTATACCCAAGCATACCCTTTTATATACCATAAGGGCCTTAAGGATTAAGTCAAAGTATAATTCATTACACACAAGATACTATGATGATCTCAAGTCCAAGGATCACTTGTACTACTATCACATTAGGAATTCCTATTGACAGGCGAGTAAAACTCCATTAGGTATTCCATAGCGAGTCACGTTCAGTGAACTTATTCTCCAATAAGCACCTACATACTTGCTTTAGTGTCTCCACACAAATGATCATGAGATCAATCATCCTCATCCAATGAGCAAGCAACATATGTACCAATCTATCCAGATATGCTAATCCCCTTTTTAGTAATCTCACGATTGAAAACTATTTTAGTTTTAAACTTTCTAAGAATTTAAATCTCATTAGCATGATCAACATCATGATTCTAAAAGCATTGCTTAAAACTATAGGTTATTTACATATTATAAAAACAGCACCATGTAGATAATTAAATGCATTTAATAAATGAATATTTTTATTAATAAATAAATAAGATTGTCTTCAAAGTATATGTTTTATCATTATACATGATTGGCTTGTATGCGTACTACTTTCAAAATCATCCCCTTACTATTTCAAAATAATATATAGAGGAAATTAAATTTTATTCATAAAAAGTTGGGGTCTTACATAGGTTCCTGAGATACTTTGTACTGTTCTCTCAACAGGGTCGTCATCTCGGCCATCTGTTTCTTAAACTCCTCGAATTCATCTCGAGATATAGCGATGGGTTTAGATGAGCTTCCTTTAGCCATCTTGAACGGTGGTGAACGGGCCTTCTTGGCTCGAAATCGAGTTCTAGGATAAATCTGCACAAAATCGATATCTAGTTTTGTAACGACCCCAAAATTCATACAATATAATTCTCATCCTCGATCGTTAGCAATACATCTTTAATCTATCTTTACATCATTATTCGATATTAAAATCACTAAAAATACGGAATATTTAAAACTTTTATAAACTTTCTTTCTATATTGCCCTGAATCGCAACCTTAACATTACAAATATTTGATTCAATTCTATTACATGAATCGCTACAACAAAGGGACTATACAAAGTCTTACATCACTAAGCAATATCCATTATACGTCGGATAGCTCAACTTACAACTTAACAATTAAGTTACAATGAAAACATCAACTACAATTTGAAATTTAACAAAATTAATATTCTTTAACATTGATCTCTATAAATCACTTAACACGTATCTTTACCTTGCATCCTTGACCTGCAAAAATGATTATTTGCAAGAGTGAGCTCGACAGCTCAGCAAGATCTAACAGTTTTCATGCATCACATAGCACATAATTAACATGCTCAATATTAAAGTAACATGGCATAAATGCTTTAATCACATAACAAATATAAAGATTGAGTTCCTTACTCAATCAACATTATTAAATCAATCAATGTAGTCATAAATTGACTTTAACATTTCATGCTTGCAACATATACAACATAGCATACTCTTTGCAATACAATTTAAAACAGTTCATAATATCATCAAGTTCACATAGAAAATAGGAACCGAAAGACTTGCCTGGCTCGTAGATTACCAAATACCAAAAAAACAGCTTAATATAATCTGCTTCATGATCCTACATAACGTATTACCATACGCATCAATTATTAGTCACCTAGCAACGCTTATCAAACGTCTAAGTAAATAATACTCTATACTTTCTAATTCTCTTCTACTCGTTTGACACTCGCTGTCAAACCATATATATAATTAACAATATCAGTTAATTATCACATAGCTAATCCTCATCGTTAATTAACCAATCTAGGTTAACTCATTCCTCATTAACTATTAAATTAATAATTATTATAACATAAAAATTTACATCACATACTCACATTACATTTTCTCATAATCATATTATATATCACATGATTAATCAATTAATAATTGCATACTCATATTAAATTATAATTAAATAAATTATAATTTAAACATCCACTTTAATCACATTATAATTAAACAATTTATAATTGCACTATTTATAACTTACTTTAAACCATTACTCTAATTAATCAAATTATAATTAAAAAAATTATAATTTATAATTAATCAAACTACATCATGCATTAAATTATAATTAAACCAATTATAATTTAAATGAAACAATTACTTAGATTATAAATAATCAATTTAAATTCATGCACTCATTTAAATAAATTATAATTTATTCTACACATTTACCTCAATTATAATCACATATCATATTAATCAATTATAATTAATAAAATTATAATTTAAGTTAAACTTTTACTTTGATTATAATTAATCAAACTATATTCATTATAATTTAACAAATTATAATTTAAATTAAACCTTTACTATAATTATTTCAAATTACAGTTACACATCATGTTAACTAAATTATAACTAAATGAATTATAACTTAAGCTAACCATTTAGTTTACTAAATCAAATACTAATTTAAGGTTTTCGCAACCTTCTTTCTTTTAAACTTTGAAATCGTAAAATAACTATTAATAATATCTTATTGAAAATCTTGGTTCATGTATAACACATAACCATTATCATTAACCTATATAATTTGGGTTTTAAAAATTGTACAATTAATTAAAAAAAAATTGCCTCTGTTCAGGGTCCGGCGCAGCTGCGCCACTAATTGCCTTGACACCGGCGCAGCTGCGCAGGTGTCAAACATGAGGAAACCCAGCGGCGCAGCTGCGCTGCTTCTGCCCTTGCTGCCTGCGCAGCTGTGCCAGCACGCGGGCAGAATCAGAGCAGCAATGGCACTGTCATGCCAACAAACGACAATTACAAGCAATTTCACAATGTAAGGTACTCACATGCACTAATACACATGCTATACATCACAAAATTTGTCTAAGCAACAATAATCAAAAGGTTTTAGAAACCAATTTTACTATTTTCATAAAGTTTATACCTTTATCAAACAATTCACCGTAAATCCAATTCTCAACCAATTAACTTCATAATTCATGTATTATCTTCGTTATTAAAGATAGTATCATACAAAAATCTAAATATGCATATATCACATAAGTAATTATAAATTTTTCATTCTAAACTCAACCAAAATATGAAAATTTCTTAAGAACACAAATTCTTCATAAAAACTTGTTTTATAACAAATTTTGATTTCTAAAAATCATACATAGCATACAATTCACTTATATGAACACAACTTATATATTCAATTCATAGTTTTATAATTTCTCGTTAACTTACAAACACAGAGAACTAATACTTATGGATAATCATAAAAACATATTTAAAAACACGAATTGAGATTATAACCTTGTTTTGCTTAGAAGAACAAGATGAAGATGGTGGTGTGTTTGACTCTCTCAAACTTCATCTTCCTCTTTCTTCTTTCTCCCTCCTTCTCTTTTCTCTCTATCTTTTCTCTGTGTTTTCTCTTCTCTTTCTCTGTATTTCTTTTTGTTTCTAACACTGACTATTTTCTCTAACTCTTGTTATAATCTAACGTATATTGTAATATACATATATCTATATACATATAATACAATCATAAATATAAACATAATAACCCTTATTAACTATAATAATTACAATTAATATATAAGTTACAAATTTGAATTTTAAAGCATTAAGGCTTGTTTGGAAAAATAAGTTATTTTAAAAACAGGTTTTAATAGTTAAGGCCCCGTTTGGCAAAACGGATTTAAAATAATACAAGGCCTTGTTTGGGAAAACGATTTTAAAAACTCTTTTTATTCTTTTAATAAATCCTTTAACACATCTTTTTAATGTTATCCTTAAATTAATTAAATTTTAACATTCTAATTTAATTAATTAAAAGTCTAACATCAATTAAGCACATAAAATTGTCACATAATTATAATTAATTGCTAATTATAATTGCATGTAACACTCATCACATTACTCATCTAATTTAATTATCTCAATTAAATTAGAACTATAACATAAAATCATTATATCAATTAAATTAAATACTAAATATTCATTTAATTAATATACTACACTTAATTACATTATTCCATAATAATCACATAATTATTTATTTAACTCAATAAATAATTCAATTAAAATATTTATTTACTCCAATAAATATTTAAATTAATATTTAAATTATCTTCACATAAATTCACATATTTCACCATATATGACACGTATTCACATACTCAAACTCAAAACATCAGATAATAAGAATTTTATTTATTAAATTCTCATTTATAAATTCTAAAAATCTGGGATGTCACATCCTTCCCTCCTTATAAGGATTCCGTCCTCGGAATCAACGAAACCTTCCTTACTCAGGTTTTTATCAAATTTCTTTAAAAATATTTATAGTTGAATAACTTCAACACATTACATTAATATAGGTTTTATATTTTCTACTACATTCAGTTCTTCAACAAATTTTAGGTTTTATTTCATAACCCACAATTATGTTTCAAATATTATATATTCTCTAACTCGTTCATTTCCTTTCTAAAGATCATTACTACATACTTTACTCGTCGAATTAATATATTTCGTACTTCACCATCTATAATTATTCGGGTTATCACATTCACCCATTCTTCTAATAATTTTGTCCTCTAAATTCCAGTCTATCAATCTATGTATATCATTCTATCAAAATAGATTTTTACGTTAATCTCTATTCACTGGATTAAAGCGTTCAACAACTACTTCTTTCTAAGCAATATCCTTCTCGCTACCTTCTCCTTCAGAATAATAAGAATCGTCCACAATTGCTCAATAATTGGGAAACGATATAAACAACTCAGGAATTTAAAAGATTCCAAATCATGCTGAGTGGTCGCAAGACCTTGAACTTATTTTTAGGTTTATTAGTGCTTCACCCCCGGTACTTCACACTATAAAACCGCATCGGTACTCTAGGTGGCCAGCCTATCGCACCCCTACGTCGGGCCCAAACGTAGTACATTGTAACGACTATATGCGTTACACTCGGAACTATTGTCTCCGATAACATGCCCCCTTTTATAGGGTTGTTCATCTCAGCTTCTTAACATCTGAATCCGCACTAAAATAATTTGGTTTGGCATAGTTTGACCAAAAATGCTCGAATTTCATAAACATCTTTCAATATTTGTCTAGCTGAATCAAGTAGCATAGACTTCTAGCAATAATTTGGACATCAATCGAAATATATATATATATATCCTTAACCAACTCAAAATAATTTTTTTTTTTCGTTTAAAGAAACTAAAAGTAAATAAATCTCTTCTTTTTTTTTCTTTTTTTTCTTTTTTTTATATATATATATAGTTTAAGGAACTAAAATAATAATAAATCTTTTCACAATATCCTGATACCGTATCGTATTACTGATACGCTGAGGATTTCGTCATTACATGACGTCTTCATACTACATCATACCATAGTGGGCTGACGATCATACGATCACATCCAACACTAGGTTTAACTGCATTGATAACTTCCTCGATTGTTTTTATACCATATCAAATGATGCATATGAAATACATTTTGAAGTTTTAAAATTATTTTGTCCAGCTGAAGCAATTAGCATAGACATGTGAATAATAGCACTATTTTAAAAATTCATTGGTTCCATCATTGATCCAATGTTTTTCAAGAAAACAGAAATGCAACATCAGCACGAAGTCAATAAATTTTGAAAAACTAGCAAAGCTAGGAGATTTAGAATATAAAAACTTTCTCCATCAATATAAATCTTTACTCCATCATTACTTAATCATTCTATCAACCTTAAACAACATCAATGCTTTCTATATTATAAACTTTCTATACCTAGTATAGTTCATTGAACTTACCACACTTTGGAAGTTCAGGAACTTGCCACAATAATATGAGTTTAAGAACTTGTCCTAGCAATACGTAGTCAAAGAACTGATCAGAGACTGTCCATATGCTTAGGGGTTCAAAACATACATACGATTATGTGTCACGATCTTACCATAAATATGAGTTTTAAGAACTCGCCCAACCTTAAGATCATCTAATGTAATCTTAATATCATCTAATCTAATCTCTATTGACTCTAACTATCAATTATAATATGAGAAAAGAATCACCTTCTCGTCATATATATATCGATAGCGCGACACCAACCTTCCAACGATTATCAGTATGATAAACCAAGTGTAAGCACAAAACTCTGCCCATACAGAAGTTTGTACAACTCAGCCACCACATGAGTCCTCAATTGAAATCCCACTTAACTCTATCTTACTTATAACATCTCGTTCTATACTCGATACAGACTTCCTGTATCCCATCATTTATAACTCCTCGTGAGTTAATCTCGTACTATATCATAGTACATTCTCGTTATAGCATCAAACTATAACTATTCAATCATTACATACCATCTGTCTTTTACAACTTCAAAAGATCACGTTGTGATCTTATTCTATAATCATCTCACTTATGATTCTTCCATATCTCATTATCATTTTGTTTTGAAACTTCTTATCTATACTTATATCATATTATACCATGATTTCAGTCATGCTTTTAATCTCATAGACTTCGTCTATTCATCGTTATTCGTTAACTATATTATTATTGGAGTTAGACAACTCCTGATTCTCATCTACATATCTTTCCAAGATTCTTCTTTGAATCTTTTTGTTTATTAAACAACTCTTCCTTTAAGAATTTCTAACTTCGTTCATATAGTTCAATATTTTATTCGAATTTCATTCCTCGTTATCCTCACTTTCTTCTTATAACATTACTAGGACTTCACACATCCTACACTTCCACGTATGTGAAAAGAATCACCTTTTCATTATACGTAACTTAACTTAACTTCTCATCCTCTAAAGTCATAGCCTAAGGTACTCTTACCTAAGGTGTATAACCTGCAGCTTTGATACCAACTGTAACAACCCCAAAATTCATACAATATAATTCTCATCCTCGATCGTTAGCAATACATCTTTAATCTATCTTTACATCATTATTCGATATTAAAATCACTAAAAATGAGGAATATTTAAAACTTTTATAAACTTTCTTTCTATATTGCCCTGAATCGCAACCTTAACATTACAAATATTTGATTCAATTCTATTACATGAATCGCTACAACGAAGGGACTATACAAAGTCTTACATCACTAAGCAATATCCATTATATGTCGGATAGCTCAACTTACAACTTAACAATTAAGTTACAATGAAAACATCAACTACAATTTGAAATTTAACAAAATTAATATTCTTTAACATTGATCTCTATAAATCACTTAACACGTATCTTTACCTTGCATCCTTGACCTGCAAAAATGATTATTTGCAAGAGTGAGCTCGACAGCTCAGCAAGATCTAACAGTTTTCATGCATCACATAGCACATAATTAACATGCTCAATATTAAAGTAACATGGCATACATGCTTTAATCACATAACAAATATAAAGATTGAGTTCCTTACTCAATCAACATTATTAAATCAATCAATGTAGTCATAAATTGACTTTAACATTTCATGCTTGCAACATATACAACATAGCATACTCTTTGCAATACAATTTAAAACAGTTCATAATATCATCAAGTTCACATAGAAAATAGGAACCGAAAGACTTGCCTGGCTCGTAGATTACCAAATACCAAAAAAATAGCTTAATATAATCTGCTTCATGATCCTACATAACGTATTACCATACGCATCAATTATTAGTCACCTAGCAACGCTTATCAAACGTCTAAGTAAATAATACTCTATACTTTCTAATTCTCTTCTACTCGTTTGACACTCGCTGTCAAACCATATATATAATTAACAATATCAGTTAATTATCACATAGCTAATCCTCATCGTTAATTAACCAATCTAGGTTAACTCATTCCTCATTAACTACTAAATTAATAATTATTATCACATAAAAATTTACATCACATACTCACATTACATTTTCTCATAATCATATTATATATCACATGATTAATCAATTAATAATTACATACTCATATTAAATTATAATTAAATAAATTATAATTTAAACATCCACTTTAATCACATTATAATTAAACAATTTATAATTGCACTATTTATAACTTACTTTAAACCATTACTCTGATTAATCAAATTATAATTAAAAAAATTATAATTTATAATTAATCAAACTACATCATGCATTAAATTATAATTAAACCAATTATAATTTAAATAAAATAATTACTTAGATTATAAATAATCAATTTAAATTCATGCACTCATTTAAATAAATTACAATTTATTCTACACATTTACCTCAATTATAATCACATATCATATTAATCAATTATAATTAACAAAATTATAATTTAAGTTAAACTTTTACTTTGATTATAATTAATCAAACTATATTCATTATAATTTAATAAATTATAATTTAAATTAAACCTTTACTATAATTATTTCAAATTACAGTTACACATCATGTTAACTAAATTATAACTAAATGAATTACAACTTAAGCTAACCATTTAGTTTACTAAATCAAATACTAATTTAAGGTTTTCACAACCTTCTTTCTTTTAAACTTTGAAATCGTAAAATAACTATTAATAATATCTTATTGAAAATCTTGGTTCATGTATAACACATAACCATTATCATTAACCTATATAATTTGGGTTTTAAAAACTGTAAAATTAATTTTAAAAAAAATTGCCTCTGTTCAGGGTCCGGCGCAGCTGCGCCACTAATTGCCTTGACACCGGCACAGCTGCGCAGGTGTCAAACATGAGGAAACCCAGCGGCGCAGCTGCGCTGCTTCTGCCCTTGCTGCCTGCGCAGCTGCGCCAACACGCGAGCAGAAACAGAGCAGCAATGGCACTGTCATGCCAACAAACGACAATTACAAGCAATTTCACAATGTAAGGTACTCACATGCACTAATACACATGCTATACATCACAAAATTTGTCTAAGCAACAATAATCAAAAGGTTTTAGAAACCAATTTTACTATTTTCATAAAGTTTATACCTTTATCAAACAATTCACCGTAAATTCAATTCTCAACCAATTAACTTCATAATTCATGTATTATCTTCGTTATTAAAGATAGTATCATACAAAAATCTAAATATGCATATATCACATAAGTAATTATAAATTTTTCATTCTAAACTCAACCAAAATATGAAAATTTCTTAAGAACACAAATTCTTCATAAAAACTTGTTTTATAACAAATTTTGATTTCTAAAAATCATACATAGCATACAATTCACTTATATGAACACAACTTATATATTCAATTCATAGTTTTATAATTTCTCGTTAACTTACAAACACAGAGAACTAATACTTATGGATAATCATAAAAACATATTTAAAAACACGAATTGAGATTATAACCTTGTTTTGCTTAGAAGAACAAGATGAAGATGGTGGTGTGTTTGACTCTCTCAAACTTCATCTTCCTCTTTCTTCTTTCTCCCTCCTTCTCTTTTCTCTCTATCTTTTCTCTGTGTTTTCTCTTCTCTTTCTCTGTATTTCTTTTTGTTTCTAACACTGACTATTTTCTCTAACTCTTGTTATAATCTAACGTATATTGTAATATACATATATCTATATACATATAATACAATCATAAATATAAACATAATAACCCTTATTAACTATAATAATTACAATTAATATATAAGTTACAAATTTGAATTTTAAAGCATTAAGGCTTGTTTGGAAAAATAAGTTATTTTAAAAACAGGTTTTAATAGTTAAGGCCCCGTTTGGCAAAACGGATTTAAAATAATACAAGGCCTTGTTTGGGAAAACGATTTTAAAAACTCTTTTTATTCTTTTAATAAATCCTTTAACACATCTTTTTAATGTTATCCTTAAATTAATTAAATCTTAACATTCTAATTTAATTAATTAAAAGTCTAACATCAATTAAGCACATAAAATTGTCACATAATTATAATTAATTGCTAATTATAATTGCATGTAACACTCATCACATTACTCATCTAATTTAATTATCTCAATTAAATTAGAACTATAACATAAAATCATTATATCAATTAAATTAAATACTAAATATTCATTTAATTAATATACTACACTTAATTACATTATTCCATAATAATCACATAATTATTTATTTAACTCAATAAATAATTCAATTAAAATATTTATTTACTCCAATAAATATTTAAATTAATATTTAAATTATCTTCACATAAATTCACATATTTCACCATATATGACACGTATTCACATACTCAAACTCAAAACATCAGATAATAAGAATTTTATTTATTAAATTCTCATTTATAAATTCTAAAAATCTGGGATGTCAAGAGTTTAGACTGGATATTGGTGGACAGGGATGCATGATATGTTACGCATCAGTTTAATGGCTTTTTAATCTTTTCCTGCGAAACAAAGGGTTAGTCGATTTGATGACAGGATAAGAAGGATGCATAGATGAGAGTTTTCAAAACAATTTGTCATTTACATACGCGATAGATTAAATAGGGTATGAAGAGGCCTATCGCAGGTTTGGTTTTGTAATACCCGAGAATTTTTTAATATTATTAAATAAATATATTAATGGAAATAAATATTTATTTGAATATAAATGTTTATGTGTTATGAGATGAGTTAACTCAATTATATTAAATTGAATTTATGTAATGAAGGAAAATGTAGAGTTTATGATAAGCTCGTTGAAATGCCTTGTGTGGCACGAGAATGAATTCAATGATAAATTAATTAATTCATGGACGAATGAATTATTAAGTGAGCAATTAATCTATATTAATTGTTAATTGTTATTATGAGAAATATAATAAGAGTCTGTTGATTTATTATTATTGCAAGTAATAGTATAATATTAAGTAAATTGTTTATAAATATTATAAGATTATATTTATTTATTTATTGAGGAATGATAATTAATCACATAATTGTTAATAATTTTTGTTATGAAAATGAATTGATAATATAGTGGTTACTTAATTAATATAATATTTGCTCAATTTATTGCTATGTGCAAGCATGTGATAATTAAATGTATAATGTATAGTAACTACCTATATATTATATGAAGTGTAAAGTGCAATGTGACTATACATATTGAAACTATATGTTATGACTAATTAAATGGATACATCATGAGGCTTATGTGACAATTGTATGTGAGTATACATTAAAATAGTACATCATGAATATATTGTAAACAATTATTGATCAATAGAATTTAATAATAAAGGAGACAATGTAATGTGATAATATCCGATTAAATTATATCGGTATGATAAAATGTACATGAATTATATGTGTGCAAATTACCTTTACTACATTATGTGAATTACATTGTAACATTAAAATTACAACCTAAGCATGTATTATATGAATACAACTTAGGTATATAATATGTGCAAAGTAACATATGTGTTGTGTAAATATTAATGTTGCTACAGTACTGAGATACACTGCTTGTCCCTCAATAAGAGTCTCATTCTCCCTCACACGTGAACACTCAAGGCTAGTTTATTCCTATAACATCAAACTCAGCAAACCTTAGCTAGCAATCATCAATGGGGGAGTGGCTCCAACAGTGGAGTTCAACAACTAATCAACTACTCCTCCATAACCTTCATGCAATTCTTCAATCCATGGGTTTGATTTAGTGGAAGATTAAATGTCTGTGTAATCTATTTTTTATAAATTGAGCTCTCCTCTTCTCATTCCATTTGTTGAGAATTTCTGACTAAGTGAGACTAGAGAGCATATATATCAGTGTTGAGCATTCTGAGAATTAAGGGAAGTAAATTTAGCAGCAAGTTCGTATTCGTAT
Source organism: Panax stipuleanatus (assembly GCA_020205555.1). Lineage (NCBI taxonomy): Eukaryota > Viridiplantae > Streptophyta > Magnoliopsida > Apiales > Araliaceae > Panax > Panax stipuleanatus. The sequence goes on from CM035121.1 coordinate 80,087,702, forward strand.
AACAGAGGTATAAATTCTTTTCCATATTCTTCATTCTTGTTGTCTGTGAAAGCTCAAATTCATGATCATGTTGAATTTGATCGTAATTGAAGTATAGAATGCTTGTTTAAGTGTTACGTAAACTATTAAGTAGGTTACCATACAATGTGGCATGATTATAATCGAATTGGTGAAGTAATTTTGATGTTGGGCTAGACTTATGCCGAAGCAGGCCACTCTCTGGTGCGAACCAGACATAGCGCAGCTGTGTCGGTTTAATACTGAGGCGCAACGCAGCTACGCCGGTCTCTGAAACCAGTTGGTTGATTCTGCAGGAAATCTGTTATGTGTAAATGGTTGTTATGACTTAGATAAAGCATGATAACATGAGTAACAGGTATAAGCAAGTATATTGACATAGCATGAGTACGTTTAACCATGATAATATACATTCTTGATGAAAAGGCTTATGGCTTGAAAATGAACTTAAAGTCTTATAAACAAACTTTGACATGTTATTGATGTTCTGACTTTTGATACTTGTTAGTATGACGTAGAGATGCATGAAAGACATATTAACTTATGTATATAGGTTTCATAATGTAACATGAGCATGTGGACCTCATTAATGAACATTACTAAACAAATATAAGCTTTGCACGTGGACTTTGACATGTTATATTAGGATTCTAGATTCTGATATTTTCAGCATGTTTGAATGTGCTTTTAAGGCATCATACATATACACACTTGTTAGATGTAATGTAAGTAAATCAAGCATGAGTTCGATTAAGTTTCAAACAAGTAGCAATGCTAGAGTTACGCATCCATGACATAGAAACATGTGAGCATGCTTATCAACAAAATATATGACTATCTTATATGTTTACATGACAAGCATGTTAACTTATGTGAATTCATGGCGTTGTATGACCCTAAGTCGTTAGAAACCGTGATTTAGAACTATATCATGTATGATTGAACTTGGAAAGGTTGTACAAACATGGAAGGATCCTTTAACATGTATATATATGCTATGTGATATCGTATGTTGATACTTGAATCCGATTTTGATGGTTAACTTATAACAATGCCATAACTTACTAAATAAAATATATTTGGAATTGATTATGGTCTTATGTGTTAATGATGATATGAGAATATGTTTAACTCAAAAAGAGGAACGTTAAGGATAAAAGACAATAAAAGTTATATTAGTCGAGACTTGTGAATTTGTATGATACTATACATGGTATGACTGTATAGTAAGGTTAAAGACCTAACTTATATGTGGATTGTATATATAAGAAAAAGTATGATGTTAAACTATATGACTAATGGATACCATATATATACGTAATTATATTACGATAGGGATTTGAAAGTGTTGATTAATTTACGTGGATAGACTACGCTTAAGGCAAGTTCCCTAACTTACACTATTTTATTGTGCAAGTATCCTAAACCCTTGCATTACTTTATTCAACGGATATTGTAAGCAAGTACTTGAACTCTATTCTTATTGAATTCGTATTAAGTTTATTGTTGTGCAAGTGAGTTATTCAAATTATGACTTATTGTGTCATAGTTATGATAAAGTCGATTATATTCTTTGAACTTTAAATGTCAAGTATTGAACTTAATAAAGAGTGGTCTATGCCATTTGATTCGGCTAGACTCATATCATGATTAGAAAGCTATCCAAACCAATTGATTGGTGCGGAGTCTTATAGTGACTGAGACGAACAACCTTCTTTGAAGGGAAAATATATTTGTCGGGAGACCAACGTGCGCACTTGAGTATGATTAAATGTTATGCATAATATAGGGTACTTTAGGCTGATCACCTGTTGTACTTGTTTTTGTTGGATTATAAGTATATTATTGTTAATTCTAGTAAGAGTTCATAGTCCTTAGTGACTGCTCAGTAATCAATTATCTTGAAATCTTGAATTGATTTAGCATTGAAACTTATTGATATTCTGCTGTCCTTAGCGACTGTTATTGAAAACTGTTGATATTTCTTGCTATCCTTGAACTATCATATCATGTTATACCCTTTTGGGATACGAGAACTATATTACTCACCCTTATTGTTATATTACTTGCTGAGCAAACTTGTTGCTCGTTCTTGCTTTCCCTAAAATATTTCAGTTAAGGCAGAGCAGGGTGGACCTTCGGGAGTAGATAAGGGCAAGGGCAAGGCTACCGACTAGCTATCCCCTTTCATGTTCTAAATATTATGATGTTGTTTTACGTCTATTAAGATGATGTATTAAGACTGTTTCCGAACTATGTTTAAGTTTAAGTAGGGTTATGTAATAAGTCTATATTCGATATTATTATGTAATCTATTAAGTACTGTAAGTTGCGAGACTTGGGAGAATAATTATAATAAATCATTGTATATTATTCTAGATTAGATCTTCCGCTGTGAATGTATGTTTTAGATATTATTATTGTATTATTGTGAGAACGTGATGGACCGAATTCGAGAGACCAGTGGCGGTATGAATTTGGGGGTGTCACAGGTTTATCAGAGGCTGACCTATCTTGGGGTTACTCTCACGGGCTTTTTGAAATTGGTTCCCAGATCTTCGCAATTTACTTGATGAAAACATCCATTTTTCTATTAGAGCGAATCTGAGTGGTGGTGCCTTTCCCGAGCCTCACAATGGAAACACCCAGAGGAGTCCAATAATAAACAATCGACGGGATTGCCTCCTAATGGAGGTACCACGAAACATACATTCACATACATTCACGTCCTCACCGCATGTAATATGACGACATTGTGTGAAGCACTAATATATTGTGTGAGGCACTAATACAATAATGCTTAAAATTTTTGACAATTATCACACGCACAAAGATCATTCACACAAGATGCACATGCAGAATGAAAATTAAAAAGATTGAATACGGCTTAAGTCCTCTTTAATCCCCAGCAGAGTCGCCACCTGTCGACGCCAGAAAAAATATCTATCGTGTAGATGGTGTCCGTCTCCCCTTAGTTTTGTGTTGTTTTGTTTTACCCTTTTTCCATTTGCTATATCTATGGATTTTATTAAAGGGTGATGTTTTAGGAAAGTGGTACCAACATAAATGTCGACGACTTTGAAAAAGATTAATTTTATTATTTTTATGATTGGACCGAATGAGACAGAGTCGCCAGTTGGTATGGTTTAAATGAATGTACCAACTCATCCGAGTTTTAGTAGTTTTTGCAACATGGTCCAATGCGTGACTCCGAAAGATTGGTCTGAAACCCGAGATTCGTGGAATTCGGGGGCTAGGTTAAGCGGGGGAAGGTGTTAGGCACCCCCCGACTACCGTAAAAATACGGTACCGCATCTTATTAATTTTCTGTGCATAAAGTATGTGTGTGTGTGTGGGTGTATGTGTGTGTGTGTGTGTTTTATTTGAAAAGTTTTATTCTAAGCCTCATTGTGAGTTATTTGGAAGTAGTGTTGTTCCTCTTTTGCACCTATATATGAAGGGTTTGATTTAGCAAAAGTTCATTTTTAGATAAAATATACATTTTATATGATATTTGGGAAAACACAAGGTTTTCAAATCCTTCGCCCGAATAGTAATCAAGGATCTGTGATACTTCCATTATTGTTTTAGTATATGTACTTATTACAAAAGTAGTGTTGTACCTCTTTAACCCTATGCACAAAGGATTTAATTTATATAGAAGTTCATTTTTAGAACACAATATATATTAATGATGTTTTGAAAATAAAGTTTTCAAATCCTTCGTCAAATAGGAATCGATGTCCTTTGATACTTCCATTTATGATCTAATGTCTATTCCCGACCCGCTTTGTTATTATTGAAAGCTCTTTGTGGTTTTATCGGAAATCATTTTGATGATATGCATGTAAAAAGCGTCAAAAGGGTCGGATCATCATCGGGCATGTAAGCCATCTCGATGAACCTGAGCACCCACAATTAAAGTTTTCACTATCACGGGATCTTGAATCTGACTTCTCAGGACTAACCCCTCGAGCTTGTCTTTAAGATTCAAATATTACATATACAATGATATTTGCACTATTGAAACATTACATCATAAAAACCGGTCCATCGTGGGAATTAAGTAGGGATTCAATCGGGGATCTTAACATCAGGATTCCTAGGCTCACATTATTTATGCGGGAATACATATATACAATGTCCTCGGCTTTGATATTAGATGATTTCATCGGTTTAAATCACCGTTTTAAGCCGTTCGGACCCCTTTCGCCTCTAGATACAAATCTAGATATATCCGGGGTAACCGGGACCATTTAAAATAATAAATACGTAGATCTACCATAGATCTAAATCGATCTAGCACACAGGTTAAAGCTTCATGCTTAATAATCGCTCAAGGGCTAGATTCGGTTTAGATCTAGGTAGATCTAGCCTCTGTACTCGATTTACAACGCAATAAGCACAATATAACCGATAGAAAATATCTATCAACTATTACACAATATGCCTAGAAAACAACAAGTTTAACTAGATTTAAACAATATATATCATCAATCTAGTATATTAAGCATAATTTACAATAAAGTAGCCGAAAAGAGCGTTTTTCCACCTTGGGGGACGCATGAACAAGCGTTTTAACTCCCGGGATCAACATAGAATACTCTCAGGGCTCCAAGTAGATGCTAAATGAAAGAAAATAACTCAAGGTGGGTGTTTACAAGTCCAACCCAAGGCCTTCTCTCTCTAGAAATATTTTCGGGGCCCACCGTCTCGAAGTGCGTTACTTTGGTCCCGGTTCGGAGGAAGTTGACCTGCACAGATAGAACTTTCAGAAAGTCTGTGCGGAATGCGGCGAAATAGAATTGAGTCTGACTGAGTCGGGGCCCGGGAAGATAATGCAGGTAGCTGAGATATATCTTCCGGTTCCAGACAGCAATTAGCTGGTTTATCTTCGATGACACGTATTTCGAGGTTTGCTGAGTTGGCTTCCGGCGAACGTTGTCTCAGCTTGGCGATCCTCGTTCTGTTCTCGACATGTTCGGACGTCATTGGTCCTCTGAATCATTCACGGGGTTATCTCCGGGATGACCTGATTCTTTTGCCCTACCTCGGGGTTGTCTTCGAAGTAAAATTACGTTTTTACCCTTCTGCTAGGTTAGTACAAAGAAAGAAAAAATTGAGTGTCTATAGTAATAAGAATCCTTATTATACGTATAGAATACGAGTATAATACTAGGTGTTATGCTAGTATAATACAAAGATCAATATGACGTATAATACGAATATCATACGAAGTATATACGAAGAGAATACGAGAATTATACGGTAAGAATACGAATAAGTCTTAATGGACTTTAACTATTGGACCTAGACTTTGTCAAGCCCAATGGAACAATGAATGAGGCCCAATGATGAATTATATCAAGGCCCAAGTGATAATTAAATCAAGCCCAAAGTTAGGCCCGATATGAATTAATTCTACGCCCGAACCAAGAACCGAACTTGTGGGTCGAACCGATGGGTCAACGGGTGGGTAAAACCCATGGGACAACCCATGTGGTCCCCCATGGGGGCTCATGGCCGGCCATATGGCTTGGCTTCTTGGAGAAGCTTGGTTTGTAGAGGTGTGAATAGTAAGGAGGTGAGGCATAATGACCATTTTGCCCTCACCTTGGTTTTCTATAAAAGAGAAGCTACTTAATTCATTTGATGTTTCACAAACATTGAACAACTATATTGAGAGAGAGAGAATAGCATTAACAAGGAATCAAAGAAGAAAAGAAGCTAACTATTCAAGCTTTAAGCAAGAACGCGAAGAACGCGAAGGTAAAAACACGTAAACTTGAACTTTTGATTATTTTCAATTAAGTTTTTAAACAAAATCATGAATTAGTGGAGCATGTCTCTTCCGGAGGAATAAGGATGGCTATTAGTGAACAAAAACGTTAATAAGCCATGTATAAGTGAGAATCGTAATTGATTAATTAAGCATTAATCGAAGAAAACGCATAAAACTTAGAGCTTGTTGTTGATGGACAAATTAAAAACCATCGCGTATAAATTAGGTGCAAATTATTGGTTAGGAACTTAGATGATTAACCAATGGATTGATTCCATTTGGTTTGGCGTAAAAATCTAGTGTAACGAAGTTATGGCAAAATTTACGGAAAAGGACGTTAATTGTCGAAATCGTAGTTAACTAGGATTTCTGGAACGATGGTGAAAAGTTTCCGTTTAACTTAGAAACCTAGGTTTTCGGTAGCATAGCGAAGAATTATGTATTTAAAAGTCATGGACTCAAGAACGGTCGAATTCGGACTTAAAACGAAGAAACTAGCGAAGAACGCTCACGAACGTTTAACAAACGCGTAATAAAAATTTAAACAGTGAATTTGTCGTTAACGGATTCAAAAACTTATTTTGTCCGGATGAAATCGTAGTATGTATGATATGTGAGAAAATGGCTTTTGAACGAGCCAATTCCGAGTTATAACGATCGCGTTACGAGCTCAGGAAGGAATTGAATTGAAATATATATAAAAAATTCAAAGGCTCAGGGCAGGCGCCGCAGCGCCGCCTATGCCTAGTAAACCCACAACGCCTGGATGGGCTGCCCTTCACTGCCAAGGCGCGCCGCAATGCTGGTATTAATACCGAGAGTGGCACCGCAACGCCCTTAACTAATTTTTTTCGACACGGGCTTTTGTTAATCCAACTTTTCGCTTGGTAATTATGGGGCAAGTATATACTTAATATACATGAAGAGAGAATTCCTAAACAACATGTATAACGATGATTTTAGGAATTAACATTGATTAAAAGTATTTAAACTTGAAATATGAAAACGTAAACCTTGTATCGTGTTCGAGTCTAACGCGCGTCTTATGGTTACATGGGACGTAATTGGTATGCATGATACGAGAATGATAAGAAATGAAGATAAAACTTATGTAATTTTTATACGAAGTCCGATAACGGTAAACCGAGGGAAACGTATACGAACTAACGAACTAATTAGGGTTACGACTATCGTTATACTTAAATAACGATCGATGAGTGTTGGTTTATGACTTTACACGTTAATAAGCCGTAATGAACATTGAATACCTGAAACGAACGTTATTAATGAAATAATTTTGATTAAGCTATAGAAGAGAAAGAAGTTGGTATAAACAATGTTTTTAGATTGTTTGGTAGCTAATTTCAGTGTGCTATGTGAATATATCATGTAAAAACTGTAATGACTGAGAACGGTTGAATTTAACGTAAAAGACGTTTGAAGATAAGTTCTTCTAACGCTTGTCTGACCTTCATGTTAGTCAAGTTTATGTGATTCATGTTATATTGTACATGAATTATTTACGAAAGAGTCAATGTCATTCTTAACTCGGCTAGACGAATCTTAAAAAGTTGATTGATTTATTTACAAGTCTTTCAAAGTAGTATTGATAACGCTATCCTATGCCAATTATTTGGTACAGATTCAAAGGTAAACATGAGTATGAATAAAAAAATATATTTTACGTCGTTTATTCGACGGGCACGTGAGGTTGTCAAAACTTAAACGTAAATACGTTTAACGGATGAGTGTTGATCAACATAGAGTACTATAGGCTGATCACCTAGAAGTGCTCGTAAGTTATATCGGATGTTAGTGTCGGGATGCCCTTTTCATGAATGAAAACGAAATGAGAATGTTTATGGTCTTTTGACCTACTCAAAATTCTTAAGCTAATATATGTACTTTGGAATTGTTTTAAGAGAATGAAAAGTGTTATTTCGATTGTTCATAGTACTTCATAACTATTTGTTCAATTATTGAAGATTAATCATATGATTCTTGATTTTGTGATTGTTTATATATTGTTAGACTTGTTGAGCTAGTTATGCTCACTTCTTGCTTGAATTATATGATTGCAGCTAAGAGTGAACGGCCCGAAAGTTCCGGGCCCGAAGGTTCCGGTAAGGATAAGGGTAAAGCCAAGATGGATTAGTAGATATCATGTAATAGAATAGTATATTTGTACGAATTTATACTGTGACAATGAACGATGTAATGGTTAACAAAACCTGAGAATGATTTATTATTATTATTGTAATAAGAATTTAGTAAATATGTTCATCTTGATGCAGTTTTCATTGGAATGAATGTATAGTTAGTAGCACCGTATAGCATCATATCTGTGAGTTGAAAGTACCCGAATTTGAGGGCGTCACAATCTCTTCCAACTAGTAGTCTATACAGCCCCGACAGAGACTGTCTAATCTCAGCCTCTGCTGCCAACTCTTCTTCCTAGCTTCCCAACTAATTTGCAACTAACGGTTGCTTACTAACTAGCTGACTCAGCTACTGTCTCTTCTATGTGGCTACCGAAATGGGCTAGATAAATGGCTGGGGTGCAACTTTAGTTTGGGCTTTATGCCATCATTTGGGCTTATAAGCCTACATGGTTATTAAATGAATAAACCTGGACTAGCATATCATGGATTAGAGCTCTCTGATATATGGTCTACAATATAAAACAAACAGAACATGCTAACTTAGTCTCAACCTAGTTTTACGTTTAATGCTATAATAATATATAATGTATCAATCTCATTACATAACTTCTTAGCCAATATTCACCCTACTAATGCACATCAATTAAATAGATGTCACATGAAATTTAAGTACTTTAAAATAGACAAAATCTCATATTCACATAATCTATGGAGTTAAATAATCATTTATTAAATCTTTCCTTCTGGACATAGCTGACTAAGCCATGTTAACTTTTCTTTTCATTCTTGATATTTATATGTCATTATAATAAGTTATATTCATTCCACCTTCTTTTACCATATCATAACTTAAGATACATAATTAATTATTATGTTTCTTAATTCTTAATAATAGTAATAACAATAATCACTTCACAACAATTAAATATAAAAAAAATTATACACAAATGTCATTATAATATCATGTAGAATTTCCGTGTCATTACAGGAGTCCTTAGATCTGCCCAATCATCAAAGCTTCAACATCAAGCAAGCAAAAGAATAAAAAAAACGCGCTGCTGCTTATTATTCTTCATTGTTGGACGTTGAGTTGGGTCTACAAATCATAAAGGTATACTCCATATTATTGCATACTGGGTTTGGATTTTGATCTAACTTGGGGAAGTTACTATTGGGTCCCTTTTGTTTAATTATAAATTTGATTTGGATCCTTTAGTTTTCTGAAAATATCCCCTAGATTTACACTTAATGTCAGAAAACCGTTTGGTCATTGGAAGTAATTTATTTGGTGAATTTTAAGATTTTTATCATGGTAGAAAACGTTTTTCTTCCTAAATTGTTTCGACAAAATGACCTGAGACCTGAATCTACTTTTCACACATATGTTCATTGCAAGTCAAAGGTGTACAAACTTGTTTTTGATAAAGAGAGTGATTTTAATATAGTTTCACCCAAATTTGTGAAAAAATTAAATCTTCAGTCTGAATCAATTCCTTGTCCTTTGAGATTTTTTGGCTCAATAATACCTCAATCACAATCTCACATCGGTGTGTTGTTCCAATTAATTTTAAATGGTATACAATTGAGGTGTCATGTTTTGCTTATGGATGTAGCACATATCTTACTAGGTTAGTTGTGCTTGCATGATTTTCATGGAGAATATTTTGAGTTTAAAGATGTTTATAGCTTTTATTATGGAAAAAAGAGAATTTGTTTGCTTCCTCACCAATCAAATAGGTATGCTAGTGAGAGATTTTTAAAGTTCAAATTTGAATGGGATGATTAAGAGATTGATAGACGTGAAAAAGTAGAGTACTTAGTTATATATTGTGAGTTTCGAAAGCTGATTGATACACCACAGATTGAAGAAGTGTCATGTTTAGAAGCTCACATAGGTATTATTTTCTAGTACAGTTGAAAAATTATAAATCCTTTGTGAGTCACCTTATAAATCCTTTGTGAGTCACCTATTATCGAGGAGAGTATAAAAAATTTTGTCACGTCCAAGGACGAGTATACTACGGCAAACACCATTGGTTAAGAATTAATTTATTCCTATGCAATTGTTCGAAGACGTTGAAGTTATTGATTTTGTTCCCAATATTTTTTTTGTCATGCAGATTAATTGGAAGATGTTAGTATTTTTTCACATATTTTTAGGACTATTCTTTGAGAAGAAAAGTCACGCAATTTTTATCTCGCGAATAATGAATATTCATTCTTGTTGCTTGATACCCATTTGCTTTAAAATTCGAGGACAAATTTTTTCTATAAAGGGGAGATTGACACTGTGGAAAATAACGAGAAAGATTTGAATTTTCATATATTTTAATATTTTTGAAACTTTAATTTATTTGATGTATTTTTATTTATTTGTTAGGAAAATTTAGTAGCTAAATTTATATTTAGTCCGTTTATGTTTTGGGCTATCGCTTTTCTAATTTTATTTAGTTTTAGATTTTAATTATTTCCTTTTCCAATTAATCATAGGAAAATAGTTTAGTACTATAAATATGTGTTAGGGTTTATTTACATGAAACTTTTTGTTCAATTAATATTATTATTTCTTTGTTCTCTTTGTGCGTTTATTATTCCTTGTGGATTCAAAGACATATCTTACGTTTTTGTTAGTACGTTAAACCTTAAAATAATGTTTATGTTGTTACAATTTAACCATATTCGGCTGCATTATAGACCAAATCAAACCAAAACTCCTCTCATACCACCCCGCTACTGCTGGAAGAGAAATTCCATAAAGTATGTATCTGATGTATGTTTTCTTTTCTTCTCTTACCTCAATTTTCCGAACATATCTCAAAAATTGCTCCATTTTCAATTCATATGGAGTTATATTTTTTCCCCTTCTACTACTTTAAATACAGAGAGCTTCAACAAATTGATTCTATGACAGGTGAAATTTTGTACGACTGAATGATCATAAAGCACGTATTTTTCAGCTTCCCATTACTCATATGATCATAAAGCACGTATTTTTTGATAGAAAGGGGGAGAATTTTGCAGTCTGGGTCTGTACGTTATCTCCGAACCGAGCCTAAAGCTAAAGTGAGTTTATATTGGTTTGGTAAAATTATATTTTGTAGTCTTCGATAATGTAGCTTATAGTTGTGCTGATTTTTAATTGTGGCCCGAAGTTATTAGGATAGCCACGGAATGAAGAGTGGAAGCAATGTGTATCATGTCCTTTTGGCTATAATGAGCACGTGATATGAGAGGTATAATTGTTGAATATTGGCCTATTTTTTCTTGGTCAACAAAACGTATTACCTACTCCTCCCACCACATCAGCTCCCTCATTAATGCCCCCTCTTGGTTTCGGCTATAAAAGGAGAAGATGGGCAGCATACCACACACCATCTCTTACACCAACATTGAGAGAGTAAGAGAGTTAGATAGAGAGAAAGCTCACGTGAGCATTTGAGAGTTAGAGAGGTAGAGAGAAAAGAAGAGAGTCTGTAATTTCCATATTATTTTCATAGTGAATTTTTGAGATCTCTCCCCGTGGTTTTTCTCAGTTGGATTTTTCACGTAAAATTCTTGTTTTATTATTTTATATCTCATACAGTAGTGTGTTTGTATTTATCTTAGTGTATTTGTGTGAGCCTGATTTCTCAATAATTGGTATCAAAGCCCTCGGTTCACGCGAACGATCAGAGAAATTAGGCAGGTCACAAATACGAAGATGACAAGCACAAGTGGGAGGTATGAAATTGAACCATTTGACGGTAAGTCAAATTTCAGTATTTGGCAGTGTACAGTCAAAGATGTATTGGCTTAACAAGGATTGACAAAGGCACTAAAAGGGAAGAAATCAACGACTATGACGGATGAAAAATGGACGGAACTTAAAGCAAAGGTCGTGGCAACAATCAGATTGAGTTTGGCGCCACAGATCAAATATCAGATTTTGACAGAAACCTCTTCGAAGGACTTGTGAAAAAAACTTGAGAAAGTTTAAAAGTCAAAGTCTCTGTCAAACCGGTTATATTTGAAGAAAGAATTGTACCTGCTTCGGATGGAAGAAGGGTCAGATTTGACCAATCATATTAATGAGTTTAATAGATTGGTGACCCAACTAACCAGTATTGATGTGAAGTTGGACGAAGAAGATAAAGCCTTATTGCTTCTTGTCTCTCTACCAGATTCATACTCAACTCTCCAGACTACACTCCTTGTAGGGAAGGAAAAGCTTGCAGTTGACGACGTGATGTCAGCAGTCTTGGACCAGGATAAATTCAGGGGCACTACTTCCAGAGATCAAGGAGACAGTCTTCTTGCATTTTCAGATGGGCGTGGCAGGGGTCCTAATCGGAAGAAGTATTCCAGCAAGGAACAAGAAAGGTCTCAGTCGAGACCAGGCAAGAAGGATAAATCTCAGGTTGAGTATTATCATTGCCACGAGAAGGGCCACTACAAAAATCAGTGTCCATTGTTGAAGAAGGATAACAAGAAAAAAGGTAAACAGATTGCGAATTCTGCTAATGTTGCTGAGCAAGCAGATGTGTGCAGCGACGGAGAGCTGTACACATTTGACAGAAAATGAAGCTTCACAAAGGTGATCTCTTATCTGTTAGAGATAGTAGCAGCCTTACAGATTGGTACATAAATTCCGGTTGTTCTTTTCATATGTCTCGTCACAGGGATTGGTTTGATACTTTTGCATCATGCAATGGTGGCACAGTTTTTATTGGGTAACAATGCAGTCTGCAAAGTTACTGGGATAGGCACCATTAAAGTTAAAATGTTTGACGAAATTGTCAGAATATTGGGTGATGTAAGGTACATTCCAGAATTGAAGAAGAGCTTGCTATCGGTTGGAGTACTTGACTCTATAGGCTGCAGTATCTCAGTCAGAGATGGTGTCATGAAAATTACCAAGGGTTCAATGGTAATTATGAAGGGCCAGAAGAAGGGCACCCTCTATAAGTTGATAGGGGACACAGTTACTGGTGGAGCAGCAATTTCTGTGCAGGATAATTCCAACAGTGATAGCATAGAATTATGGCACATGCGACTTGGTCATTTGAGTGAAGGTGGAATGCAAGTGAGTTGCAGAAACACCCAGTTGAGGTGGAGCTTCCTGAAGATACAAAAGAATATGAAGAAATTGAAGATGATCATCCTTCAGATCCCCAAGAGAGGTCCTATAATCTTGTTAGAGATCGAAAAAGGCGAGTCAGCAAACCAGTGCAGAGATATGGGTTTGAGGACATGGTTACCTTTGCCTTGATTGCTGGCAGTGGAGATCCAACTAGCTATCAAGATGCTATTCAGTCCGAGAATAATGATAAATGGGCAATAGCGATGGCAGAAGAGATGGAGTCTTTACAGAAGAACCAGACTTGGGAGTTAGTTCAACTTCTAAAAGGATCAAAGGCTATAGGATGCAAGTGCGTGTTCAGGAAAAAGGAAGCTTAGTCTGATAAAGTAGGTGAAAGATTCAAGGCCAGGTTAGTGGCAAAGGAATTCTCTCAGAGAGAGGGAATCGACTACAATGAGATCTTCTCACCAGTTGTGAAACACACATCGATTCGGTTGATCTTATCTATCGTAGTATCACAGGATCTGGAGTTAGAGCAGCTTGATATGAAAACAGCTTTTCTCCATGGTGATTTAGAAGAAAAGATCTACATGAAGCAGCCTGAGGGGTTTATTGAACCAGAGAAAGAGGGCTTAGTTTGCAGTTTGAAAAAGTCTCTCTATGGTTTGAAGCAGTCCCCGAGACAGTGGTACATGAAGTTTGACAACTTCATGGTGGCTTATGGTTACTCTCGTTCGGAGTATGATCCATGTGTGTATTTCAGATCCCTTGATGATGGTTCTCTAGTATTGCTGACGTTATATGTCAATGATATGTTGATAGCAGCAAAGAGGAAGTCAGATATTCTTCAGTTGAAGAATTTGTTGAGCAGTGAATTTGACATGAAGGATCTTGGGTCAGCCAAGAAGATCCTAAGTATGGAAATTCACAGAGATCGTCAGGCAGGAAAGTTGTGGCTAACTCAGAAAGGATATGTGCAGAAGGTCTTGGAGAGGTTTAACATGAACAATGCTAAACCAGTTAGCACTCCGTTGGCAGCACATTTCATATTATCATCACAGTTGAGCCCACAGACAGAGGATGAGGTGGAGTATATGTCCAAAGTACCATATGCAAATGCGGTGGGTTGTCTCATGTATGCCATGGTATGTACAAGGCCAGATATCTCATATGCAGTCAGTGTGGTTAGCAAGTATATGGCAAATCCAGGGAAAGAACATTGGAATGCTGTTAAATGGATTTTTCGTTATCTAGCAGGTACAACCAATTACGATTTTATGTTTGATCGTAATACCGCAAGAAGTGAGGTTACAGGGTTTGTTGATTCGGATTATACTGGAGACCTAGATGCAAGAAGATCTACTACAGGGTTTGTATACAACTTTTATGGAGGATGTATATGTTGGAGGTCAGTGTTGCAGTCTACGGTAGCATTATCAACAACAGAGGCTGAGTATATGGCATTGACAGAGGCAAGAAAGGAGGGTTTGTGGCTTAAGGGACTAGTTGAAGAACTAGGTTTCAAGCATAGCAGTATCCAGATTCAGTGTGATAGTCAAAGTGCTATTCATTTAGCAAAGAACCAGGTGTTCCATGCCAGGACCAAACATATAGATGTTCGGTATCACAAGATTCGTGAGTGGCTGAACAATGGTGATATTGCAGTTCGCAAAGTTCACACAAAGGAGAATGCCGCAGATATGCTCACAAAGTCAGTTACAGCAGAAAAGTTCAAGCATTGCTTGGACTTAATTCATTTCGTCGAATACTGAGTTCGTGGTGGAGTATCCAGGGAGAGGGATACATTCACAGACACAAAGAAGTTCACAGTATTTGAAAAATACGAGCCAAGGTGGAGATTATTGAATATTGACCTATTTTTTCTTGGTCAACAAAACATATTACATACTCCTCCCACCACATCAGCTCCCTCATTAATCCCCCTCTCTTGGTTTCGGCTATAAAAGGAGAAGATGGGCAGCATACTACACACCATCTCTTACACCAACATTGAGAGAGTAAGAGAGTTAGATATAGAGAAAGCTCAGTTGAGCATTTGAGAGTTAGAGAGGTAGAGAGAAATAAACAGTTAGTTTATTTCTCAGAAGAGAGTTTGTAATCTCCATATTATTTTCATAGTGAATTTCTGATATCTCTCCCCGTGATTTTTTTCAGTTGGGTTTTCCACGTAAAGTTCTTGTGTTATTATTTTATATCTCATACTAGTAGTGTGTTTGTATTTATCTTAGTGTATTTGTGTGAGTCTGATTTCTCAACAATAATATTAACATTACTAAGTAAATAGGCAAAGAAATAGCACTACTAGAAAATCAAGCATGCGTGATAGATCCTAGTGACGATTTTTAAAAGCAATCACGGTAGACAATATTTCGTGATGGATTATTTGAGTCATCACAAAAAATAGTATATATATGATGACTCTAGTGATGGTTAATTTTACCATTGTGGCTATCTATATGTGATGGCTATTTCAATCACCAAATATCGTCAAAAATAATTTTTAGTTTTTGTGATGGCATGCAACCATCACCTATATATTTCTCCTTAAAAATATTTGGTGACGACCAATACCATCACGAAAAGAAAATCACATGTGATGGACCTTTATGACGACATTTAAAGCAATATCAAAAAATGGTATTATATGATGAACTTTTTTAACAATCACAAAATAATAATATAGATGACGACTCCTAGTAATGACTAATTTTGCCATCACTATAAACTATTTGTGACGGTCAAGATAATCACTAAAAAACAAGCATATATGACCAACAAATATATTAGGTGATATAATTTACTAGTAATCACAAAATACTAGTATATATGATGGCTCTTACTGATGTCTAGTTGTGTCATCCTATAGAATATTTGTGACAACCATTACAATCACTGAATTTTTCGCATAATTTTTTTTTTTTTGAAGGGAGGTGGGTACAATTGATAAAAATTTCAACGAACGCATCACTACAAGAAATTATGGATGTAGTGAAGGAATTTTTGTGAAGTAATTAATTCCTTCACATGAGGAGTTTTCTAGCGAAGAAATTGTGAAGGAAAAAAATATAGTGACAATATAGTTATTAGCGAAAGAAACATCCTTCACAATTAAAAATTTTTCTTTCGCAAAATTGAAGTGGTAGAAGGAAATTTGGCGCCAATTTATAATAAAAATTTACGAGAAAAAAACCTATTCATGAAGGAATTATTATTCACTATATTATTGTTCAGAGGTTTTCTGCGAGAGATAAAATTGGTCACTATTTTGTTCTAAATATATTTTTTACAATTAATTGTGGTGAATATAAATTATAATATAAATACATTTATTTTTTTACAATAAAAAAATTATTTTTAATAATACTTTTTAAGAAAGTTACAATATCGACTATTTCTTTAATCAAAGTAAATAAATTTACACTAATTTGAACATTAAAATTTCATACATTGACCATGAAAAAAAATGAAAAAATAAGATACATAAGGCTCTTCTGTGGAATAGACTACAAATGCTAAAAAATTACTCATCTATTAAGCCAGAACAGTTAAGTTTGATTTTTATTTTTAGTTAATTTATTTTATCCTAAAACTCGAATTATAATGTAATTTATTTTTTAAAATAGAATTTTATTCTTAATAATACTTTTTAAATATTTTATAATATTAAATATTTCTATTAATTAAAATATTAAGTTACAATAATTAAAATTTTAAAATATTATAAATTGACAATAAAAAATATATAATAATTAAGACTCTTTTTGTGGAACAGATCACAAATGTGTTAAATAATTACTTTTCCGTTCCACGAAAGAGTTATATTTTAGTTTGTTATTAACTAATTTATGACATCCTAAAATTTAAATTTAAATCTATTTAATTATTTGAAATAATAATTTTATTTACAATATTGCTTTTTAAATTTTTTATAATATTAGTTGTTTTTATTAGTTAAAACCAAACTCTTTTTTTTTTTTGAAACTGATTCTCTAATTTAGTTAGGAGTTGTGTATTAGTCTCGAGTTAAACGTGAAACAGAGAGTTGTCTCCTTTCCACAAACCAAGTTGCGTCTCAGTTCTCACTCTCTGCTTGCCCCTAACCCAAAACCCCAAATCGCGTCTCCGTCCTACGGCCTCTACGCGTCTCCGCCTCCGCTCCACTGACTACTGGTATGTCAATTATTTGTTTTTTTGTTCTTCATTCCACGAATTAAGGCTAGGGTTCGAATTGGACTAAGACGAAAACCTCTATTGAGAATATCTAATTTATTGTAATTAACTTTTTTTAGTTTTCTTATATCATAATAATCATCAGTTTGTGGCAGATTCCATGTTTATAGAGGTCATTTCATGTTTATGGTTTTGAGTATTTTAAAATGAAGTGTTTGTGTGTGTAATGCACATGAAGTGTTTGATAAAATGTCCCACTCTAGTCTGTACTAAGAACAATATTGCATAAATTTATGCTCATGAAATGTTCGATAAAATGTCCCTTTCATAATTAGCTTTTGAATGGGAATTGGGTTTCGAAGATTTGACTCAGTATGTACTACTACTTTTTACTTCTTTCTTTTTAGTTTCCATTTTTAACTGCTTCTAATTTTTATGAATTGCGTTTTTGCATTTGAATATGTGATCAATGATAAGGAATGCAGATTATTTAAGTATATCAATATGTTCCTGATTATTGATGGGTAGAATTTTCTGTTGCAAACTACCATCTTATTTTGATACCCAATTTTGAATTCTTCGTAAGCTCTTTGCACTAAATGTGCGTGTATTTTAATCGAACTTGTTATTATGAGATGTGGCATGTGGAATGATTCATCATAGCTGGTTCAGTACCAATTATTAAAAGAAAAATAAGATTCTTTTTTACTAGAAATACAATTAGTAGTTAACTGTTCAATGCCTTGAAGTCTTTGTGTCCCTGCCTATCTTTGGAATATGCTTGGTTAGAGGGAGATTATACTGCATCTTCGAGGAAAGGGGGGTTGGGGAGGTGGGGATTGAGAGATTTCTATTTTAACTGAACGATCATGAAGGGAAGTAAAAGTTGGGTTGAATTTTCTGTCCACGTTTACCATTTTCTCATTTGTTTCTGGTGGATTTGCTGCTATTTTGATCATCATAGCATTTCTGGAGGAGTCCCTACTGGAAGGCCATGTAATGTATTTCCTTTAAAATGTCTTATCACATGCAAATTAATAATTACCAGAGAAATTAGTGGAGTTCTTCACATTTACCAAGGTAATCTTTTGACATTTCAGATTTTTGGTCGCAATTTGTTTTGGTATGCTGCTGTTTTTGGAACCATAACAGCTATTAGCCGGGCTGCAGTAACGGGTGACCATCTAGTCCTTGACCCACAACGGGCGATGTCTTTAGTTGTTCAACACACACAATATATGCCAAAGAAATGGTGTGGCAAAGAAAATTCTGATGTTGTTTGGATGGAGTTTGAAACTCTATTCCAGGTAATTCTGCTGAAGTGGTGTTTCGTTCTATAAGCAAAACTGGCTTAATTTATTGAATTAAATGTCTTGAATTAAAACTTTGGTGGTTGATTTTCATCCTAATCCATTTGTTTACGAATTAGCAACAATTAGAAAAAGTTTACAGTATAACTTTCTACAAGCCACCAGTAGCCTATAGATGGTCCCTCTCTTCTGGAGGTTTGCATTATTGTGATTTGTGCCTGATAGTCAGTGTATGATGTCTTTCCCCACCCAACAACCATCAACAACAAAAAGTGTTTTTGATTTTCAAAACCATGGAAAGTGTCCAACAATTTTTTCTGTGTGTTTGAAATGTGTTGCATTGCCTGTATTGACCATGTATTCACCTTGGCGAATTAGTATCTTGTGGTTTTGGCAGCTTTAGTGTTTTTGATTTTCAAAATTGTGACGCCCCCAAATCCGTGTAACATCGATTACAGGACATGGTACTCACGATATAACATACATCATCTATCTAAGTAAACTCCAACAATAATAATAATAATATTATAACTATTACGTACTTACTCAAAATAAAATCTCAAGTCTTTACAACATTTAATAAACCACAACTTAAACTTAGCGTTTATCGCTACATTACATCATATGTGGAAATATAAACTTATTACATAAGGTAACTAGCACCATTTCATTTTAGACTTCCCCTTGTCCTTGCCTGAGCCCTCAGCCTTCTCATCCTTAACTAAAAGGTTTAAGCAAGAATGAGCACAAATTGCCCAGCAAGTATATAAAGTAGTTTGAGAACATACATCAGGAGTAGAAACATCTGAATAGCTATAACAGTTGAAAGAATTATCAAGTGTTAAACAGGAATATCAAGAATAAGAGTTTAAGAATTCTCAATATCATACTAAGGGGTGTAAAACACCTTGAACATTACTTTGTTTCATCGAAAAACCATCAGACGGTTTAACAATCAAATAGATTGTAAACGGTTTCTGCAAGTACTCCAGGTGATCAGCCTATCGTACCCTACATTGTGCACAAGTATTAAATTTAAACTGCATAAGCATAAATGGGACTATATACCCGACATCTGTTTGTCCGTTTATTCCGGTGGTTCATCTTAGTATTCATGCGAGACCGCACTGAAGCAATTTGGATTGGTAAACATTAAATAGCTTCGAAAGATTTGAATTAAATCATTTTTCATCAATAATAACTAGCCGAAAACAAAGGTCAGGAAACATACTTAGAAACAGTTCTGTAATGACATGAAACTTATAAACATAGCTGTTAGAATAATAACTGAGTAATCATCGATAAGCTTGCAAGATAGGTGAAGTTTTATAACCTCACAATAAAGGAACTTGCACGAATAAATAGCTAGCACAAGTTCAATACTTACCCTTACTGCGATAAAAATGAGTAAGGATTGAATAAATACCCAATAGAAATTAGGGTTAGGAAACTTGCCTGATATGTCTGTTATTGTTAAAGCTAGCAATTAACCTTCACGTAACCTAATCAGAGGTGACACGTTTAAGCAGTTAGGTTCTCGAACTCAAATTTGAGAGAAAACGATTCCTATTATTTAAACTAAGTTATCAAGTAACACGTATTCACTTAGCATGCAATTCAATTACATCAACACATTACCTCTTATAGGTCCAGGGGTACCATATTAGAATATGGGAAAAATAAATTTTCTGACATTTTCCTGACCCGACCCGACCCGGACCGGCGCAGCTGCGCAGGTATAAGCCTTATGAGCGGCGCAGTTACGCTGCTCATCAGGTCCAGATCCTGATTTTCGTTTTCAAGCAGTCCACTTTGCAATTTAATTCTGAATAAACTACACATGATATGACTCTGAGATTTGGACACACTAAACTCCACATAGCATAGGATTTTACAAAAATATTACGTCCATGAAACTAGCATGTTAAGACCACAAACCGGTTGCCTTGAAAAGTGTGCCAGAGCTGATTTTACACTTAGAAAATTTCTAAAAATTCCTCAGAATTCTGCAAATTTTTATACCAACATGCTTGCTTCCGATTTTCATATCTCTCTCACTTTAACTCCGTTTCTTATGAAATTTGGACAGATGACACATGATACTACATAGTATTTTACAAAATTATTACATACACTAATCGGGTCATAGAAACCATGATTCCAAGGCTCCGAAAAACTCAAAAAGTCACAGATTCTATGTTCAACCAACTTTGACAAATTTTGTGATTTTGATTCTAGCATGCAAGGTCTCGATTCCTACTGTCCAGATCACCTTTACTAACATATATACACATGTTACAACAATCAAACTCACTAAATTTTCATGTCTTGATGAATTTAGCATGTTAGTGGCATTTTATCAAATAGTTTGCATACATTCATGAATTCTACGATTCTCTACGAATTTGAAACATGTTAGTCCAGAACTTTTGTTCTTAATAATACATATATCATCAACTAGCAGTAGCATGGCATCACAAAGCCTAAAACAATTCGTTTGCAAAGGTCTCATATGCATATTCTCTCATTTTTACTTAGGAACATAGAAAAGAGAGTTCATGGCTTACCTCTTTGATGAATTCTTCTTGTGTTAAACTGATTGAGCCTCACACCTTGCTTGTTATACTTTGAATTTTCAGAACTCCTCCCAACTCTCAAACTCTCATTCTCTCAAACTCTTTGGCTCTCTTGGTGGAACTTTTTGGAAAAGAAAAGGAAGAATGCACTAAGGTGGATTGTATATATATATATATATATATATATATATATATATATATATATATATATATATATATATATATATATATAGCTTAATAGAACTGAAATCTCCAGCCCCTCCACATCCCTATATCAGCTATACACACTACACCCACTAATTAACATTGAAGGAGAAGTGGGGGTTTGAGAATGGAAAGGTCTTGGTTTATTAAGGAAGAAAATATAACTCCCTTCTTATACATTTATAATATACGTATACTCATCCCTTCCTTGTCCCATTTCGTGTGTCACAAGGAGTCCCACCAGCTGCTGACTAATTAAATAAGATATTATTTTAATTATTTAATCCATTAAATAATCATTTTGACCATTTTACCCTCCGTAGCTGAACGTTGCGATACTTATATCGATTCCTACTAAAGTCGACGTCATGGAACTATCCGTTTCGTCAAATTCATCTCCGAAATTCGTGGTTGACTTTTTACCCGAAAAAGTCAATCGGTTGACCGTGACCAAAAAGTCAACTGGTTGACTTTGTCCAAAAAGTCAACTGTGACACATTTTCGTGGTTACAGTCTATCCTGACTAATTTCGACGTTCCGGACTCAAATACGCAGTCCGCGTCTCTAAATTCCGCTCTGAACTCAAACTCATACTATACAGCCATCTCACGAAATTAATAGAATTAATTCCATACTAAACCAATTTAAATAGTTAAATTAAACTAAATCAACTATTTAAATACTTCACATCACCTTATCTTAAAATAACACTCATACTTGTAACACATGAACATCTAATAAAGAAAATCACACAAGAGTTTCACATAAATTCGTTTATTGATAATTGTTAAATGACATAATAATCTCGGATATTACATTCACCCTCCCTTATAAGGATTCCGTCCCCGGAATCATTACACATCAAACAAAAAGACTAGGGTAATTTTTCATCATTTTCTCCTCGAGTTCCCACGTAGCCTCTTCAGCATTGTGGTTCCTCCATACTACCTTAACAGAAGGTATTATCTTATTTCTCAACACTTGTTCTTTTCTATCAATTATCTGTACTGGAACCTCTTCATAGGTTAAGTCCTTTTCGAACTGAATGGGTTCATACTCTATGACATGCTTGTAATCCTGTTTATAGGGTCGTAAAACTGATACGTGGAACACGTTGTGTATATGTTCTAACTCCGGAGGTAAAGCTATTTCATAAGCTACTTCACCGACTCGCCTTAGCACTTCAAAGGGTCCTATGAATCTGGGGCTAAGTTTTCCCTTCCCAAATCTCATTTTCCCTTTCCAAGGTGAAACCTTTAGAAACACATAAGTGCCGACGTCGAAATCTCGTTGTTGCCGATGTTGATCAGCATATTTCTTCTGTCGATCCTGAGCTGTCACTAATCTCGCTCGTATCGTTTTGATCATATCTGCAGTTTGCTGCATTAATTCTGGCCCTAGCAATTAACGTTCTCCCACTTCATCCCAGCACAATGGCGTTCTGCATTTCCTTCCATATAAAGCTTCATAAGGTGACATACCGATGCTCGCGTGATGACTGTTGTTGTATGTAAATTCCACCAACGGTAGATGGTCATCTCAGCTTCCTTTGAAGTCCATAACATATGCTCTCAGCATGTCCTCCAATGTTTGAATAGTTCTTTCGCTCTGTCCGTCTGTTTGAGGATGATACGCGGTGCTCAACCTCAGTTGCGTTCCCATGCGTTCTTGAAAGCTTTTTCAGAAATTAGCTGTGAACCGCGGATCGCGATCTAACACAATTGATACAGGTACACCGTGCCTGGAAATAATCTACTTGATATAAAGCTTTGCCAACTGATCCAAGGTATATCTGATCTTGATTGGCAAGAAATGCGCCGACTTGGTCAATCGATCAACGATTACCCAAAATGCATCGTAACCCTTCTGTGTATTTGGAAGTCCTACCACGAAGTCCATCGTGATATGCTCCCATTTCCATTCCTGAATTTCTAAAGGTTGAAGTAACCCGCTCGGTCTCTGATGTTCCGCCTTAACTCTCTGGCATGTCAAACACCTGCTGACGCACTCTGCCACTTCTCTCTTCATATTGGGCCACCAATAATGTTGGCGAAGATCCTGATACATCTTTGTGCTTCCCGGGTGAATTGAGTAACTTGAGCTATGAGCTTCCTGCAAGATTTCTTCCTTTAACTCGGATACCGCTGGCACCCAAATTCTCCTCTCAAATCTTAATAATCTATCACCACCCATATTGAACTTAAGCTCCTCTCCATCTGAAATTCTTTTCCTCACCTTCTCGCATTCTTCATCGCTGCTTTGTTCTTCTTTGATTTTGTCCAATAGAGTCGGTCGAACCTCCATTGCGAACAACTTCTCATCTGACTCAGTCGGACTCTTTACCTCGAGTTCCAAAATGGCCATTTCCTTAATCAACTCCTCTTGAGCCGTTAGCATTGCCAACCTACCACTGCCCTTTCTGCTTAGCGCATCTGCGACCACATTAGCTTTCCCCGGATGATATAAGATGTCGCAATCGTAATCCTTTATTAGTTCCAACCATCTTCTCTGTCTCATATTCAACTCCTTCTGCGTGAAGATATACTTCAGACTTTTGTGGTCCGTGTATATTTCACACTTTACACCATATAAATAGTGCCTCCAAATCTTCAGGGCAAATACTACCGCTGCCAATTCCAGGTCATGGGTAGGATATCCCTTCTCATAATCCTTCAACTGACGCGATGCATACGCAATAACTTTACCATGTTGCATAAGCACACAGCCAAGTCCTTTGTGCGACGCATCACTAAAATTTACGAAATCACCAGTATCGTCTGGTAAAGACAACACCGGTGCCTCACTCAATCTTTTCTTAAGCTCCCGAAAACTTTCTTCACACTTCTCTGTCCAGATAAATCTTACCGACTTCTTCGTTAAATTCATCAAAATTCGTGCTATCTTCGAAAAATCTTGGATAAACCGTCTGTAATAGCCTGCCAATCCTAAGAAACTTCTTACTTCAGTCGGTGTCTTTGGTTGTTCCCAATTCTGCACCGCTTCCACCTTTGCAGGATCCACGGAGATTCCGTCCTTATCGATCACGTGACCCAGAAATTGAACGTTCTCCAACCAAAACTCGCACTTTGAAAATTTTGCGTATAACTTATCCTTCCTCAATGCCTCCAATACCAACCTTAAGTGTTTAGCATGATCCTCCTGAGTCTTGGAATAGATCAGGATATCATCTATGAACACGACCACAAATTTATCTAAGTATTGCTTGAATACCTGATTCATCATATCCATAAATGCTGCCGGCGCGTTCGTTAATCCAAATGACATTACCAGAAACTCGTAGTGACCGTAACAAGTCCTGAATGCTGTCTTAGGAACATCTTCATTCCTCACCTTCAACTGGTGATATCCCGTCCTCAAATCGATCTTGGAAAAATTCCTCGCTCCCTTCAACTGATCGAACAGATCATCTATCCTAGGTAACAGATACTTGTTCTTGATCGTCACTTTGTTCAACTCTCGATAGTCAATACAAAGTCTCATCGATCCGTCCTCTTTTTTACAAATAAAACTGGTGCTCCCCAAGGAGACACACTCGGTTGAATATACTTTCTATCCAATAATTCCTGCAACTGTACCATCAGCTCCTTCATCTCTGCCGGTGCCATTCTGTATGGGGCTATTGAAATCGGGGCCATTCCCGGTACTAAATCTATAACGAATTCGACCTCTCTATCCGGTGGAAGTCCTGGTAATTCTTCATGAAATACATCCGAAAATTCACTCACTACTGGGATCTGTCCCATCCCTTTCCCTACTTTCTGTGTATCGACGATATGGGCCAAATATCCTACACATCCCCTCCTTAGTAACTTTTTCTCGCTTGCATCACCGTCAGACAACTCGAGTGTCTCGGCGACTTACTCCCGTAGAACACTACCTTAGACTTATCTGGAGTCATAAGGTTTATACACTTCTTCTGGCAATCTATCATCGCTCCATGGTTAAATAACCAATCCATTCCTAAAATTACATCAAATTCTCCTAATTGAATTGGAATTAACTCCACTGGTAACTTATATCCCCTAATATCTACAACACAATTCCTATAGACATGGTTAACGGGAATGACTTCCTTATTAGCGACTTCTATATTCATAGGATATTCTAATTCTTCCTGGGGTAAGTTTAATCGTTGGGAGAATTCATGCGATACGAAGGAACAAGTAGCACCCGAATCAAGTAATATGTAAGCAGATATATCATTGACCGGAATGATACCTGAAACCACGTCCTTGGATGCGACCGCATCCTGAACCGTCATGTTGAAAGTCCTTGCTGTTGGTCGATTCTGAGTTGGTGGTCCAGTAATTGTGAGATTTCCACCGCTTGGTCCCCTTCCTCCATTTCCTCCTGCTGAATTCTTCTTTGGGCAATTCCTTGCCTGATGGTCCAATGCTCCACAGTTGAAACATCCATTTCTCTTTGGTGCAGAGCAATTGGGAGAGATGTGCCCCTCTTGCCCGCAATTGAAACAGACATTCTTCCCTTTTAGACATGCACCCGAGTGATTCCTCCCACACTCCTTGCATGCCTCAGTCTTCTTCTTTGTTTCCCCTGGTTTTCCCCCAGAGTTTCCCGAGTTGAAATTGTTATTGCTGTTGTTGTTGTTGTTGTTGTTGTTCCACTTCCTCTTGTTTGCACCACTGTTGCTGCTACCTTCCCCGCGATTCCCTCCTTCATTTTTCTTCTTTTTCTCCTTATTAAACTTCATTAGGGCTTCACTTCCGCCCTCAGCAATTATAGCCTTCTCCAGGAGAGTCGCGAAGCAGTTCGTCTGCAACACCGAAAGTCTACTGTATAACCATGGTTTGAGACCCTGCTCAAACCTCCTCGTTTTCCTCTCCTCTGTGTCGACCTGATGAGGCGCGAACCTCGCCAGCTCATTGAACTTTGCGGCGTACTAGGGTACCGTCATGTCTTCTTGTTTCAGCTCCAAGAATCGCATCTCCATGCGACTCTGCATACTCACAGGAAAATAGTTTTTCTTCTTAAACCCTTCCCAAGGTATCACACCTTCTCCCGCCCTGGTCTGGTTTGCCTCCCACCAGAAATTTGCTTCACCCTTCAGCATGTAAGTGGCGAAGATTGTTTCTGATCATCTCCTACTCGGGCGATAGCGAACGCTTTTTCGATTTCCTTGACCCAAGTTTGGGCTTCAATAGGTTCGGTGGTTCCTTTGAACTCAGGTGGTCCCGCGCTCTTGAAGTCTTTAAAGTGTGCTGTTAGAGTTTATGCCCTAGAGGCTAATTCTTTGATGTAATTGCTTAAACATTTTTTGATATTATATTTGATTGAATAAATGAATTATTTTATTATGGTTTTATTTACTGCGTTATATAAATGTTAACATAATAAAAGTCCTTAGAATAGTGATACAAATTATATGGCTTCAAGTATGTGACTTGAACATGAGATCATATAGTTACAATTAGTATCATTACTCTTAAATGTCCTTAGTCAAGTGTCATTGTTAATGGGACAACAATGATACATTGAGACTAGTATGTGGATTGATTGATGGCCAAATCTCATTGGTCATAAATATATGAGATATTGAGTCAATGCATAGGTAAATGTTAGAGAACAATGTACTGGGCAGACCCACCATGAGAATTCTACGTGGAGCATTATGCAAAGTGTCATAAGCAATTCTCATAGTGACAATGATGTAATGATCCTCCGACCTGAAATCACTATATTACTACACGAGAATATATGTACTTTGATATCATCAAAGGCCACCTTTAATAGGTGGACGATAAAGGTGATTATTGGATACATCATGAATCGTGTGAGGAATATGAGTGATCTAGATGGAATTTAACCCTCCTATATATTAGGGGTGATATCCATAGGCCTCTTAATTGAGTAGGACTATGAAATGCATGACCATGCTCAAATAGTGATTTGTTTCATATAGTCTACTCATCGATCAAAAAAACTCAGATTAAATTATGAAGAGGATGACACATTCCATGCCTCGAGTTTAATCTAAGATGTCAAGGTTAAAAGGATTAAATTACATTAAAACATTGGTCACAAAAAGGTTGTATCGAATCACCGATCTTATTATTATTTGGGTAGCAGTGATGAATTACTAGATGCCGCTCACTGTTTATAATTTTATAATATGATTTTAAAATTATTGCCAACATAATAATAACCTATAGGGTCACACACTTAGAACGTAATTAAAAGGGAAATAATTTAAATTGTATGAATTTAAATATATCAATATGATTGATAGTATTTAAATTATGAATTTAAATTA
The DNA here is from genome assembly GCA_020205555.1 of Panax stipuleanatus. Taxonomy (NCBI): domain Eukaryota; kingdom Viridiplantae; phylum Streptophyta; class Magnoliopsida; order Apiales; family Araliaceae; genus Panax; species Panax stipuleanatus. Next base: position 80,115,296 of record CM035121.1, read on the forward strand.
ATAGGATAATTTGTATATATATATATATGTATATTAATTAAGTAAGACTTAATTAAGATATAATATATATATATATATATATATATATTCGAATTTTATTTTTCTAATTGGATTAGGTTTTGGTTAATTCCTTTAACTGCTATATATATGATATATCAGCCGTTTAGGGGATCATCGATATCAAAACCCTAGCCGCTCTTAGAGAGACTAGAGAGAAAAATTTTAAAAAGTCCAGATCCTTGGCGGCTAGTACCGCAGCTTTCCTTGCTGCAGATCGTGTGACGATTCGCGGGACGTTCGTGTGGATACCGTAGAGGCGCAGTTCCGTTGGATTGCGTTGAGGATTCGAAGCAGTTCCAGAATCTCCATCGTCTCCTTTCAGGCTTGAATAATCGGTAAAACATATCTTAACCTCTGAATTAATATGTTTTCGCATGGATCCTGTTTTAGGGTTTCGGAAAATTTTTAATTTTCGTTGCGTTTATGTGCCGAAAACCCTACATGTGCCACCTGGCCCGCTGGAGGGTTATTGGTATTCGGGGTTCGATTCTGTAATGCCCCAACTAACATGTCTACAAACTGTTGCATGGGGTTCGGTGGACCCCCAGCATTACCGCCTGACCCTTCTGGTACTTGACGACGTCTTCCTCTAGCCATCTATTTGTTTAAATAAACTTAATGTTATCATCTCATAACTTATTCCTACAGCATATATAATTCATATAAAAAACTTAATCATCACATCACATATTTAAATAAAAGCATATTTATTTGTAAACATAATACCCAAAGTATTTCATCGTCTTATGGCATTAAGCCATTTACATCACTTTAACAATCATATTTAGTAAAACTGGAAATCAAGTTTTATTTCATAGATAAGCGTTCTACACGCTAGTAGTAAAAGTTTAACACGAATAAACTAAAGACTCCGCCTAATGGCGTCTTCATGCTCTTCATCCGCTATCTCCTGCACCAGCCCACGGCTTATGGCATGTCTAGACCGGTACTCCTCACGTGAAAAGTGATACACCCTATGCTGGAACCTCCCATGTGCTGACTTAAACGCGTACTTCATTCTATCCATCCTAACCTTCTTATCTCTTACTTCTCCTTCTAACTCGCCTGTTAGCTTCTCGGCCTGAACACGGCCTCTCCTCTCATCTCCCCAGAATGTGGTAATGATCTGCTTGTCAGTTTGGAGACTCTGAATCCTTGACTCTAGCCCATTAATGGTATGCCCTAAGTGGGTCCTGATGGCCTCTTTCTCATCCTTCAGCCTGCCCGCTTTCTGACCTGCTGTTCGCAGCTTGTCAGCCAGATCCCCGTTCCTAATTATCAGGTGGTGCACCAATGCCTCAAGCAATGCTGCAGCCTGCTGCTCCCCCTGATACAGCTCCTCTAACTCATGGACCTTGTCGTCTAATTCCGTAATCCTATCCATCAACTCATCCAACATGGTATCCTCAGGTGCTTCATCAGAGTCTTCCTCGGGCTCCTCTTCCTCTTCAGGATATTCCTCTGGGTCTGACTCAGCTGCTGCCTCAGCTATGGGCTCAGGTACAGCTGTCACCAACAGCTCACTCACAACGTGAATATCTCTATTCTCCTTTTCTCCTGACATCCTACAATCAAAACAACGAACTTGATTAGTATTTTAAAATAGATATTGATTTTGTTTTTAGAAAAATAGATTTGACACTACACTTAGAACTCTACGTGAGTTCATCTCCTTATTACCTCCACTAACTTCCCTAAGGTTATAGTCTAAGGTTCCCCACCTAAGGTTTATAACCTACAGCTCTGATACCAACCTGTGACGCCCCCAAATCCGTGTAACATCGATTACAAGACATAGTGCTCACGATATAACATACATCATCATCTAAGTAAACTCCAACAATAATAATAATAATATTATAACTATTACGTACTTACTCAAAATAAAATCTCAAGTCTTTACAATCTTTAATAAACCACAACTTAAACTTAGCGTTTATCGCTAAATTACATCATATGCGGAAATATAAACTTATTACATAAGGTAACTAGCATCATTTCATCTTAGACTTCCCCTTGTCCTTGCCCGAGCCCTCAGCTTTCTCATCCTTAACTGAAAAGTTTAAGCAATAATGAGCACAAATTGCCCAGCAAGTATATAAAGTAGTTTGAGAACATACATCAGGAGTAGAAACATCTGAATAGCTATAACAGTTGAAAGAATTATCAAGTGTTAAACAGGAATATCAAGAATAAGAGTTTAAGAATTCTCAATATCATACTAAGGGGTGTAAAACACCCTGAACATTACTTTGTTTCATCGAAAAACCATCAGACGGTTTAACAATCAAATAGATTGTAAACGGTTTCTGCAAGTACTCCAGGTGATCAGCCTATCGTACCCTACATTGTGCACAAGTATTAAATTTAAACTGCATAAGCATAAATGGGACTATATACCCGACATCTGTTTGTCCGTTTATTCCGGTGGTTCATCTTAGTATTCATGCGAGACCGCACTGAAGCAATTTGGATTGGTAAACATTAAATAGCTTCGAAAGATTTGAATTAAATCATTTTTCATCAATAATAACTAGCCGAAAACAAAGGCCAGGAAACATACTTAGAAACAGTTCTGTAATGACATGAAACTTATAAACATAGCTGTTAGAATAATAACTGAGTAATCATCGATAAGCTTGCAAGATAGGTGAAGTTTTATAACCTCACAATAAAGGAACTTGCACGAATAAATAGCTAGCACAAGTTCAATACTTACCCTTACTGCGATAAAAATGAGTAAGGATTGAATAAATACCCAATAGAAATTAGGGTTAGGAAACTTGCCTGATATGTCTGCTATTGTTAAAGCTAGCAATTAACCTTCACGTAACCTAATCAGAGGTGACACGTTTAAGCAGTTAGGTTCTCGAACTCAAATTTGAGAGAAAACGATTCCTATTATTTAAACTAAGTTATCAAGTAACACGTATTCACTTAGCATGCAATTCAATTACATCAACACATTACCTCTTATAGGTCCAGGGGTACCATATTAGAATCTGGGAAAAATAATTTTTCTGACATTTTTCGTAACCCGACCCGACCTGACCCGGATCGGCGCAGCTGCGCAGGTCTAAGCCTTGTGAGCGGCGCAACTGCGTTGCTCATCAGGCCTAGATCCTGATTTTCGTTTTTGAGCGGCCCACTTTGCAATTTAATTCTGAATAAACTACACATGATATGACTCTGAGATTTGGACACACTAAACTCCACATAACATAGGATTTTACAAAAATATTACGTCCATGAAACTAGCATGTTAAGACCACAAATCGGGTGCCTTGAAAAGCGTGCCAGAACTGATTTTACACTTAGAAAATTTCTGAAAATTCCTAGAATTCTGCAGATTTTTATACCAACATGCTTGCTTCCGATTTTCATATCTCTCTCACTTTAACTCCGTTTCTTATGAAATTTGGACAGATGGTACATGATACTACATAGTATTTTACAAAATTATTACATACACTAATCGGGTCATAGAAACCATGATTCCAAAGCTCCGAAAAACCCAAAAAGTCACAGATTCTATGTTCAACCAACTTTGACAAATTTTGTGATTTTGATTCTAGCATGCAAAGTCTCGATTCCTACTGTCCAGATCACCTTTACTAACATATATACACATGTTACAATAATCAAACTCACTAAATTTTCATGTCTTGATGAATTTAGCATGTTAGTGGCATTTTATCAAATAGTTTGCATACATTCATGAATTCTACGATTCTTTACGAATTTGAAACATGTTAGTCCAGAACTTTTGTTCTTAATAATACATATATCATCAACTAGCAGTAGCATGGCATCACAAAGTCTAAAACAATTCGTTTGCAAAGGTCTCATATGCATATTCTCTCAAACTCTCATTCTCTCAAACTCTTTGGCTCTCTTGGTGGAACTTTTTGGAAAAGAAAAGGAAGAATGCACTAAGGTGGATTGTATATATATATATAGCTTAATAGAACTGAAATCTCCAGCCCCTCCATATCCCTATATCAGCTATACACACTACACCCACTAACTAACATTGAAGGAGAAGTGGGGGTTTGAGAAGGGAAAGGTCTTGGTTTATTAAGGAAGAAAATATAACTCCCTTCTTATACATTTATAATATACGTATACTCATCCCCTCCTTGTCCCATTTCGTGTGTCACAAGGAGTCCCACCAGCTGCTGACTAATTAAATAAGATATTATTTTAATTATTTAATCCATTAAATAACCATTTTGACCATTTTGCCCTCCGTAGCCGAACGTTGCGATACTTATATCGATTCCTACTAAAGTCGACGTCCCGGACGTCATGGAACTATCTGTTTCGTCAAAATCATCTCCGAAATTCGTGGTTGACTTTTTACCCGAAAAAGTCAACCGGCTGACTTTGACTAAAAAAGTCAACCGTGACACATTTTCGTATTTACAGTCTATCCTGACTAATTTCGACGTTCCGGACTCAAATACGCAGTCCGCGTCTCTAAATTCCTCTCCGAAATCAAACTCATACTATACAGCCATCCCACGAAATTAATAGAATTAATTCCATACTAAACCAATTTAAATAGTTAAATTAAACTAAACCAACTATTTAAATACTTCACATCACCTTATCTTAAAATAACACTCATACTTGTAACACATGAACATCTAATAAAGAAAATCACACAAGAGTTTCACATAAATTCGTTTATTGATAATTGTTAAATGACATAATAATCTCGGATATTACAAAAACCATGGAAATATCATGTATGGCTCACCGCATAATTCACATCGCATCCAGAGAAGTTCCCAGGGAAAGATGGAGAAGTCATTCTTCAGGTATATTTACTGCCCATCAGTATCTCGTTTTGATTGATCATAAATCTTAGTCTCAAAATTATATCAACTGCTTTTATCTTGTAATTGTTTGTAATTTGACATCATGTTCGTAGGATTTCTGACTTGTAATTTGTTCTACTACTATAATTTCATCTTCTTAATTTGCTTGCAGCTTTCAAAGTAACTATCCTTCATGGGAACCAAATAGTCAGGGAAAGCAATTCCTCTCGACCCTCAAAATATTCAGGGAGCAGAAGTTGCAAGGCCAGGAAAGAATACCTGCATATTGACCCCCTAGAATGCATCAATGGAATCCAAATTTGAGAGGCCAAGGTGATCTAAACAATTTCTTTTCGAGAGAAGCGCTTCACAATATTCCGGAAAGGGCCTATCAATTAGGTTCCTTGTGGCTAATTGATTTCGACCAGAAGAATTATCTGAATGTTCTTGATTGGTATTATAGCTCTGGACCTCATCTTGCAACTGAGACTCAAAGAGATGTTCCATCAGGATCATTCAATGTTGCTTAGAGCACAAGAAACTGGATTCCGCCCAACATGGCTCATAATGAAGCAAAATATGACAAAAACTGGGGACAATTGTTGGACGATCGATCAGAGAGTCATCTGGAAGCTTCTACTGCAGCTCCGCTCTTCTAGGGAAGTGTACTACATCACGATGACTCTGTTGATGCATCACATCATCCTAGTAGGAGCCATTGGTGGGCTATAAGTAATGCACCAGGTGGGAACACCCAAACAAGCTTTCTGGAGCCTCCAACTTTCAACCGCGACACTGATCATTATTATGATAACTCATCTGATAGAAGCATAACAGAGGAACAAGACCATTTGTACTGGATCAAGTTTCTTTATTTGAATAATTTTGTATGATTTTACGTTTTAAATTTATTAAAATTTATGGCATTTAAAGATTTGAAATATAAAATTGATAATTAAATATATTTTAATATAAGAATTTTGTGATGACTTTACTATCACCAAAAAGTATAAATGGGTTATAAAAATAGAAATAATTGTGATTACTTTAGTCATCACAAAAAACTTTTATATGCCTGTTTTAGTCATCACAAATGTCTTAACATTTGGTAATTATTTTGGCCATCATAAATACCTTACCAATTCTGTGATGGTCGTGACCATCACAAAATGACGTGATTGCTTCGACCATCACAAATGATTGGTGATTGTTTTGGCCATCATAAAAACCTTACCAATTCTGTGATGGTTGTGACCATCACAAAAGGATGTGATTGTTTCGGCCATCACATATAACTACTATACTAATGTGACAAGTTTAGTCATCACAAAAGGATTGGATATTTCGGTGATTGCCAAAATCATCACGTAAAATCTTTCATGATGGGCGTATACAAGACGGCCATCGTGACGCTTAAAGCCATCACGTAAACCTTTCGTGATGGTTTTTTTAGTTTTTGTGATGAATTTTGACCATCACAAATGACCATTTTTTTAGTAGTGTAGGGAACATATATCAAATCAAGATCCACAAAATCATGAATATAGACCTTAGCTTATGACTTTTGAGAAAATCATAATATTATAACCTTGCTAAGAAAACCCAGTGGGAAAAAACTTAGCGAAGGAAAAAAGAGTACATATCTCCCCCTCAAAAGGAATTCATTATTCTTTGATGAAATGTTGTGATAAGTCTTTCAGCCGACGCATTCCGATCTTATTCCGAAGTTTTGTAAACGTTGCATTTGGTAGTGACATTGTGAATAAGTCGGCTAGATTATCACATGATTGAATTTGATGTACATTTATATCACCCTTCTTTTGCAGCTCATGTGTGTAGAAGAATTTAGGTGAGATGTGTTTTGTTCTATCTCCTTTGATGTATCCTCCTCTAAGTTGAGCAATGCATGTAGCGTTATCCTCATACAAAATTATAGGAATATCTTTGATTGATGATAATCCGCATGACTCTTGGATATGCTGAATAATTGATCTCAACCAAACACACTCTCTACTTGCTTCATGTATTGCGAGAATTTTCGAGTGATTTGTAGATGTAGCTGTCATAGTTTGCTTTATGGATTTCCAAGATATAGATGTGTCACAATATGTAAATACATAACCTGTTTGTGATCTCCCATTGTGTGGATCTGATAAGTATATAGCTGTGTCACAATATGTAAATACTTAAATATCTTAATGTTTGTGATCTAAACACTTCTCCATGAAGGACTTAGGAGAAGCATCCTATATTTTAAGGATAAAGATTTATAGAGATAAATCTAAAAAGATGCTTGGCTTATCCCAAGGAATGTACATTGACACGATGCTAAAAAGGTATAGTATGAAAGATTCCAAAAGAGGTCTCATACCGATGAGCCATGAAATAAATATCTCCAAGAAACAGGCCCCAAAGATAACTAAGGAGAGAAATCGTATGAGTAAGATCTCTTATGCTTCTGCAATAGGATCTATCATGTATGGTATGATATGTACTAGACCGGATGTCGCTCATTCACTTAGTGTAATGAGCAGATATCAGTCGAATCCAGGAGAAGAGCACTGGAAGGCAGTGAAGAATTCCTAAAGTACTTACGAAGGACTAATAATATATTTCTTGTCTACGATGGGTCTGAATTAAAACTCGAGGGCTTCACGGACTCAAGTTTTCAAACGGACCAAGATGACAGTAAATCCGTTTCAGGGTATGTGTTTACCTTGAACGGAGGAGCAGTGAGTTGGAAGAGTTCCAAACAGTAAACAATTGCTGATTCAGTGACAGAGGCAGAGTATATAGCTGCAAGTGAAGCTGCAAAGGAAGTTGTTTGAATGAAAAAGTTCATAATAGAACTTGGTGTGGTTCCTAGCATAGGAGAAGCAGTTCCCGTATACTGTGACAACACCGGAGCAGTTGCACAGGCTAAGGAACTCAAGTCTCATCAGAAATCCAAACACGTATTACGGCGATTTCACTTGATCAGGGAGATCATTGAAAGAGGAGACGTCACCTTGGAGCGTGTGGACTCTCAAGACAACATTGCAGATCCATTTACTAAAGTTTTAACATAACAGCAGTTTGATCGTCACTTAGAGAAAATGGGTATGAGATACCATGGCGATTGGCTTTAGTGCAAGTGGGAGATTGATAGTAGTGTGCATACAAGCCAATCAAGTATGATGATAAAGTACATACTTTGTAAATAATCTTATTTATTTATTAATAAAAGTAATCATTAAAGGCATTTAATTATCTACATGATGCTATTTTTATAATATGTAAATAATCTATAGTTTTAAGCAATGCTTTTAGAATCATGATGTTTATCATCCTAATGAGATTAAAATTCTTAGAAAGCTTAAAACTAAAATAGTTTCCAATCGTGGGATTACTAAAAAGATGATTAGTAAATCCGGATAGATTGGTACATATGTTGCTTGCTCATTGGATGAGGATGATTGATCTCATGATCATTTGTGTGGAGACACTAAAGCAAGTATGTAGGTGTTTATTGGAGAATAAGTTCACTGAACGTGACTCGCTATGGAATATCTAATGGAGTTTTACTCGCCTGTCAATAGGAATTCCTAATGTAATAGTAGTACAAGTGATCCTTGGACTTGAGATCATCATAGTATCTTGTATGTAATGAATTATACTTTGACTTATTTCTTAAGGCCCTTTAGGATATATAAAAGGGTATGCTTGGGTATAATAAGTTACATATGGAGATAATGAATGATCAATAAAGAATCTACCACCTCTAATAAAAGAAGAGATATGTCCTATGTGATTCATTAAATGACAACCCAGGAATCCTTGGCCAAGGTGGAATGAAATTAGAAAGGAGTTTCTAATTTACATTATTTGGAGTTGTGCATTTTCTAATCGAAATACATATAATTAAATAAAATAAGACTTGACAGTAAATACATGTCTTATATTTAATTGGGATATTGTATAGTGGAAAGATTGAATTGTACAGTAACTATTAACTCACAGGTTCTTTTATGATTAATGTTGAAATCTATATTATCTGAAAAGTCGTTGATCGCTAGGGAGGCTTATCCCTATTGTAGAATAAATGTTATTTATTTAAATAGATTATTAGTTTAATATATTTATTTAAATAAGATTAGAATTGTTCTAATTGATTTATTCACAACCGGTTTAATATGGAGAACCTAAAGGGTCACCATAAAAGGAAGAAGAATTATTTAAGAAGATAATGGCATAATCATAATAATGCATTAAGTATAATTAATTTAATCTATGGTGATAGAATAAATTAAATATCTTAATGTTTATTATTTAACATTTTAAAAATATTAAAAATAAATTAATAAGAGGAGTCTTATTAATATTATTATAATTATTATTATTTTAATTCTAAAAGAGTTTAGGAATTAATTTAATATTAGTACTCTCAATTATTCCTAATAAGATTAGAAGAAAAATTAATTAAAAGAGTTTAATTAATTAAATTTCAATATGTTGGGAAGTCTAATTAATTAAAAGGGTTTAATTAATTAATAAAAGAAATCCAATTCTAATTAGATTAGTAGGGTTAACCTAATATCTATTTAAGAGAGTCTTATATCAGATATAAACATATACGTGATTCCAAGAGTTGGAGAGTACAACAACATATTTTCTACAGAGAATAGAAAAAGAGTTTAGCCAACCCATCATCCTGACTAATTCCTCTTCCTTAGTGGATCACCTCTAGAGGCCAAACACTTGGGTGGCTAACGTTGATCAAAGGAAGGAGTCACTACAGGAAATTTAAGGAGAGCAAGGAGTAGAACTCGTACCTGTGGAAGCTAGATTCTACAAGGGTATGATTTTGTTTCATCCTTACTTTTCTAATGTTGATAATTGAGCACAAAGCATGATCATGGCATTGGTTTGTATAAAATTTTAAAACCTTAATTATCGCGCTTCTGCCCTTATTTATGTAATTGGATTGCATGTATGTGTAACGTACAAACCCTACACATCCATTAGACGTGTTTTTAAACCTTCCATGGTTGCCATACCTAGTAAAAAGCGAAACGTGACTCTATCCATTACTGGAGAGTATGTATCATGATAATCAATACCAGGTCTTTGTGAAAAACCTTGAGCTACAAGTCGAGCTTTGTATCTCATAATTTCATTTTTCTCATTTCGCTTTCGTACAAATACCCATTTGTTTCCAACTGGGATTACTCCCAGTGGTGTTTGGACTACTGGTCCAAATACTTCTCTTTTCAGTAATGATTGTAACTCAGTTTGAATATCATCTTTTTATTTTGACCAATCTTTTCTTTTCTGACATTCTTCCACTTTTTGTGATTCAGGATCTATGTCAGAAATCATAATAATATCTGATGCTATAGAGAAAGCAAATATATCATCAATCATGACTTTACATCGATCCCATATTTTCTCATCATGTACATAATTTATTGAGATCTCTTGGTATTCATCTCTTATCCCTTCGGTGAGATCTTGTACCTCTTCTGGGGGTATTCCCACTTTTGGAATAAGTGCTACTTCTAGAGCGGGTATTACTTCTGAAACTCCTTTTTTTGCCTATTGTTTTCGTGGTATAGTGTCTTTTGCACCAACTGGTCTTCCACGCTTCTGGCGTGGTTTAGATTCTTCTGTTGCCTTATTTGTTAATTCTTTAGGAATTAACTTTTCGATAGGTATGTCTATCTTTGCTGGAGTATTCACTGCATGTGTATGTGATTTTATCACTTTTCTAGCATCATTAAATGCATTTGGCATTTGATTTGCAATATTTTGCAAATAAATAATTCTTTGAACTTTAATTTCACATTGTCCTGTGTGAGGATCAAGTGAATTTAATTCTGATGCATTCCATGATATTTCAGAGGGTTTCTTATTTAAAAATTTATCTCCTCCTAACGGTGGAAATACATATTCATCAAAGTGACAATCTGCATAACGTGCAGTAAAAACATCTCCAATTAAAGGCTCAAGATATCTAATAATAGAAGAAGTATCAAAATCAACATAAATTTCAATTCTTCGTTGAGCTCCCATTTTAGTCCTTTGTGGAGGTGCAATTGGAACATATACACTTCCAAAAACTCTAAGGGGTGAGATGTTGGGTATCTGACCAAGAACTAACTGTAGAGGAAAATATTTATGAAGAGCTGTTGGCCTCACTCGAATGATGGCTGCAGCGTGAAGAATTGCATGACCCCAAATTGAGGTTGGTAAGTTAGCCCTTAATATCAATGGACGTGAAATTAGTTGAAGTCTTTTTATTAAAGATTTAGCTAAACCATTTTGTGTATGTACATGAGGAACAGAATGTTCAATAGTGATTGTAGACACTCAAGATTTTCCTTGCCCCGATACTCATCCAGTAGAAGGGTAAAACCGTCAATTAACCCCAAATCCGATCCACAATATTGGTGCTCCAGTCAAATCCGATTCTCAATATCTGTAATCAGACTCCCAATATCGGTAATCAAGTTCTAACAGTCAATCGGACCATCAATCAAGTTTTGACAGTTAATTGGACCATCAATCAAGCTCCAACAGTTAATCAGACCGTCAATCAAGCTCCGACAGTCAATCGGACCATCAATTAAGCTCCGACAGTCAATCGGACCATCAATCAAGCTTCGACAGTCAATCGGACCATCAATCAAGCTCCGACAGTCAATCAGATCATCAAGCTCAACCCCGGTCTCAACCCGGGAGGTACCAATCAGCCCCGGCAGCAACCCGATAGGTATCAATCAACCCTGGTCTCAACCCGAAAAATCAATTCAACCCCGGTCTCAACCCGGGAGGTACCAATCAGCCCCGACAGCAACCCGGGAGGTATCAATCAACCTCGGTCTCAACCCGGGAAATCAATTCAACCCCGGTCTCAACCCAGGAAGTGCAGGTCATCCCCGGTCTCTACCCGGGAGGTACCAATCAACCCCGGTCTCAACCCGGGAAGTGCAAGTCATCCCCGATCTCAATCCGGGACGTCAGGCCAACTTCAGACATCAGACTGAAGCATCCCAACAACTCCATAGCAAAACCTGGAATGACCACATTAGCCTCAGAGACAACCCTTAGATCAAAAGACTCGACTGGGATCCAAGTCTTAGAATCAGCTCCCAGAAGTCAACCAGCGACCATGCCGACACTACAGGCAGCCCCGGGAGGGGTACAATGGTTATTTTACCAACTTTCAACTGACTTGGTCAAACTCAAGCCAAATCGATGCCGCCAAAGTCAGAATGAACCCTAACAACGATCCCGAGTGGCAACAACGCAAGACAATTCAACGGGACAAACTGCGGGGAATCGAAGACCTGGTTATGAACCCGTCTTCCTGGACCCGGGAAATATTTTTTCCCATGTCATTGCAACACTCTCGGCGAGAGCTTTCCGGAAAGGTATCGCGCCTCAAACGGACGCTTCGATCAAAAGTTAGAAAGTTTTCGACCGAACATCGCATTGCTAGGAGTGCATGTATTTCGAGACGACTAAGCGGGACCCACCTCGAGTGGCCGCACCTCTACCTACAGCAGCCGCATGTAGAGGTGCGGCTCCCCCCTCTATAAATAGAGGGGCAGCCCCTTCTCATTTTCATAAGCAAGAAGCGCAGCGAAGCCCTGCCCGACTGATTTCATCTTTTACACCTCTTTCAAACTCAAATATTTTCACTCCAACACATAGATATACCCATATACTACCACATATCAAAAAACCACCGGTAGATTTGGACGTTTAAGGCCTACGATTCGGCAAAAAACCCGTAGTGTAGCCCATTGTAAGTATTTTTATGATCAGAAAGTCAATACTACTACTTTGTACTGTTTTACACCTGCACATCAAGTTTTATCTTCTAAATATCCCGGAACTTAGTTCCGTGGCCGTTTTCGTCTAAAATTAATATATTTTTGTACATAAACTCCGTTTTTAACATTTTTACAACTCGGATTGACGATCCGTCAGCTCCAGTAGCTTCAATGCACTAGCACACACCGTTTTGGCAACTTCGCCAGACTAGGTTGTCTTCCCAATCCGGGTTTGGCCTTTTTCTGTATATATTTAACTGCTTATGTACTAACATTTCAATTCTGTCAAGCCCGGATTTCAAATCTGAGGTAGTTTACCGCTTTTATATATATTTACGCATATCTAAACGATTTTCACCATAACTGGTCTTCGTACCAATATTAATTCAGTCCGGGCACAAGCGTGAAAATTCATCGCCCTTTTTACTGTTTTTGCACACTTTGCCATACTGGGTGCTCTTCCCAATCACTGGTTGACTACTTTTCTGCAATTTACATTTTAGTTCGGCCTGGATCATTCTGTGGCCTTTTTACTGCTTTTATATATATTTATGCATATATAAGTAGCCTTCATCATCACTGGTCATCTTTCCAGTCTTGGTTGACTACGTTTCTGTCAATATATATCTACATATATATTTCAATTCCAGTCCGGGCTTGCGAGTGAAAACCCATCGCCCTTTACAGCTTTTATATATATCTAACTATATATATTGCTTTGTTCAATTTATTTAACTGTTGCATTTAACATTCATTTGTATGTGAATTTGCACTGACATTTCTGCGGGCGAACTAGATTTATCCAAATCTCGCCACTTCCAGCTTTCAACGGTTCAAACAGGTCCCGACAAAACCTGAAAGCTATAATGGCTGAGATTTCTTTAAATCTAGTTACTTTTATAGTTTCAGCTTCAAAAGCAATCTCGCATCCCTTAGATCGCTATCTAGTGAGAACGAGACACTTCTGCCGTGCGGACCGGGATTTACTGAATGAATCCCTGGTTCTGGCTATTTTGGGATATTTATCTGCTTCTGTACAAATTTGAACTGTGCAGGTTTTCTAGCTATTCATATGTGAGCCTAGGAATCGTGGGATTCATGATCAAACTGATCAGAATCTGATTCCCACGATGGACAAACTCCGGTTTACAGATGTACCCTGTCAGTTTTTTCTGTAAAATGTACATGCACAGACCTTAAAACGGTTATCTGGATTTAAGGTCTCAACATAATGAAAATATGGATTGTCGTGTCAGTGTCCCTCCGATGGTTTTCATACCCATGAGGAGACCGACACTTTATATTGATGTTGTCGAGGATGCTTCGCAGCCCAAAAAATTACCATTTGCATGCAGCCTTAAGGCTATAAAGATAAAATTGAGAGTAGCGATATGCTTCAATTCCTATGTCAGTGTAAGGGTTTGATAAAATTAGCTTTTAAAACATCATTGTCAATTCAATTCAAAAGCTTTTGCAAATCAAATTAAAGGATGCTTTTTGCAAATCAAATCAAAGATTGATTTTCAAATCAAAACCAAACCCTTCATATATAGGTTCAACGAAGCAAAGCACTACTTTCAATCAATCAAATCAATAGGCCCAATTTTCAAACAGAATTCACTCACTCATTCCAGTTTTAAGGGAAATATTAAAAAGATTGTGGTACCGTGTTTAAACGGGAGTCGTGGGGTGCCTAACACCTTCCCCACACTTAACCAAGTCCCCGAACTCAAAACTCCGATTTCAAAGATCAAGTTTCGATAGTGTCCAGCAATTGGGCCTCTTTTCAAATTAAATTCTATTGAGTTGGTACAACCATTTGCAAAACTAGCAACTGGCGACTCTGTTTAAATTAAATCAAATCGTCGACATATACACATGTTGGCCTCTTTCCTAAAAAACTCTTCAAAACCTTTTTTGCAATAAAAAGAACAAGGGTAGAGATAACTTAGGAAGATCGATTTGAGAAAAATCGGGTTATGAACCGACCCGTGGTATTTCTTAAATTTTCCAACGTCGATAGTGATTTCAATAGTCATACAGAAGTCATTAAAGGTCTTTGATGAAAATTCAGCAGCATTATCAAGTCGAATTGACTTGATTGAATGATCTGGGAACTGAGCCTGTAACTTGATTATTTAAGCAAGAAGTTTAGAGAAGGCAAAATTTCGAGAGGAGAGAAGACAAACATGAGACCATCTAGTTGAAGCATCTATTAAAACCATGAAATGTCGAAATAGTCCAGACATTGGATGAATGGGTCCACAAATGTCTCCTTGGATTCTCTCTAGGAATTTTAGGGTTTCATTATAAACTTTTGTTGGTGATGGTCGAACAATTAATTTTCCTTGAGAACATGCAACGCAAAGAAAATCACTACTAGGAAGGACCTTATGATTCTTGAGAGGATGACCAGTAGAATTTTCAATAATGCGACGCATCATAGACGTGCCTAGGATGGTCGAGTCTTTCATGCCAAAACATAAATGATTTGGGATCTACGAATTTTGGAATCACAACAGTATAAGACTCAATTGCTCTAATCTTCATAGTTTATAACCTAAAAGAAATTGAATGAAGTTTTTCCAAGATATTCTTCTTTCTAGAAATAGTAAAAGTGATGAGAAGATATTCATTATCATTTTCATTTGTTGTTTCAATGTGAAAATCATTTAGTCGAATATCTTTAAAACTTATCAAATTTCTTCTTGATTTACTAGAATATAGAGCATTTTTTATGAAGAATTGTGTCTCATTTGGTAACATGAAACTAGCTTTTCCAAATCTCTCGATTAAATTTGATATGCCAGATATAGTTCCCACGTTTCCCTTAGCTTTGGTTAGTTGTGAAAAATATCTCTCACTTTAAAGTATTGTATGAGTTGGTGAACTGTCTGCTAAACATATATCTTCCATATCCATTAAAGTTGGTCTGACACATATAAAAATATATTGAAAAAACATATATTTGATTCATAATATTATTCATGAGGAACACATAACATGTAGCGTACAAAAATAAAAACTAATAATATTATACATGTATAGTACTTAATTAAAATAAGAAATTATTCGATATCCCAAAGGATGCTTTCAGAAGGTCCAACAATGTCACCAAACTTTTCTTCATTGTTGGTCATTGTTGGAGCATCAGCAATATTCAATTGATGGTTAACAAAGTTTGTTTCTGCCACCTTTTCCTTGCTCTTTTGAGACTCCTAGTATAAATTAACCAGATGCCTTGGCGTACGACAGGTACGCGACTAATGACCTTTCATCCCACACCTGAAGCAAACATCTTGTTTGTTTTTTGTCTGTGCTATATTTTTACCCGATCCAGACTCTTGCACTTCTGGTGCGCAGAATTGTTGCGATTGTGGAATTTGTTGTTATGATGGCCTCGTTTATTTTTTCGTCCCCGAAACCTCTTATTATTTTGCCATCCATTATCACGTTTATTCTGTTGGAATGGTGTGTTGTCTGGCAATGGAAAAGAACCCGTTGGCCGTACTTGATGATTTTTTAACAACAATTCATTATTCTTTTCCGCAACAAGGAGGATAGACAATAATTCTCTGAATTTTGTGAACTTAATTTGCCTATATTGCTGTGATAGAATCATATTGGTGGGATGAAAAGTTGAAAGAGTCTTTTCTAACATTTGGGTTTCAGAAACTGGATCCCCACACAAGGCCAAAGTAGAGGTTATTCTATAGACACTAGAACTATACTCTGTAATTGATTTATAATCTTGTAGCCTTAAATTAAGCCACTCAATTTTGACAGTAGGGAGAACAACCAATTTTTGGTGGTCAAATCTTTCCTTTAGTTGTGTCCATAAGGTCAAAGGATCTTTGACGTTAAATACTCAATTTTTAATGCTTCATCAACGTGATGACGAAGAAAGATTATGGCTTGTGCATTTTGTGCCGTAGTTGCTTTGTTTCCTGATTCAATGGTCTTTTGTAACCCATTTGCACTAAGATGTAATTCTGCATCAAGTGCCCAAGCCAAATAGTTGTCTCCAGATATTTTCAGAATTGAAAATTCTATTTTTGCAGGTTTGCCATCTATTCTGGTTTAAAACATAATAATTTTTATTATTTGTTAACGTATGTAATAAATAATTGTATACATGATATGGAGAAGGTAAATGCACATGAACCAAAAAAAATTTGGAGGCCTCAGTGGTGTCTTTATCGGCACAACTCAGCTTTCTCCCGAATAAATCCAGGGCGAGAGACGACTTGAGCATAGTGGGGTTACCAAGACTCGAAACCACGTTTGTAGGGATTTATCTTCGGCTTCCCACCACTAAGCCACCACCCCAAGTGATGATAAATATATAAACAATATAAATATATAAATATTTATTTTATTAGCATATCCTTTTAGTCAGAAGATATGCAATCACTAATGTGTATACAAGTATTATTGTACACATCATAAAAAAATACATGTACAAAACTGCCAATGGATCTTCACCCAGCATGCAGTAGTCCACGTAGACAGATTATTTTCACAAATTGCTAATAAGGAATTAATACGAAGGGGTATTCACCAAGCATGCGGTAGTCCGCGTAGTCAGGTTATTCCCACAAATTAATAAATGGTAAAAATATTTCCACCAAGTCTTGTAAGATCAACAAGGATAGATGGTATCACTGTAAATAACAAAAAAAATGGACAACTAAACATGAATATAATTTGACAGTTAAAGAATATAGATGGCGGCAAAGCCAAGCCGATAGTATAACATGAATATAATTTGACAGTTAAAGAATATAAATGGCTGCAGAGCCAAGCCAGTAGTATACTGCTAAATTGCAAGAACTTATAATTTTACCGTCTCAGTTGGTTGGAGCTTCGTGCTGATAATGTGTTATAAAGCTAAAGAAATAACAAGAGCTGTAAGATAAAAATTTAGAGAATTTCTTCCTTTCTCTCTTTCTTTGGTGTGGTATTTCATTAGAGAAGCTTGTCTTTTATAGGCAAAGAAATGGGGAACATACATAAAATCAAGATCCACAAAATCATGAATATAAACCTTAGCTTATAGCTTGTAGCTTATGACTTTTGAGGAAATCATAATATTATAACAATATTATAATTATTTGCTATTTTCTCTATGCATACCATATCTACCTTCTTATTCAAGAATGATCCAATTAGTAAGAGAGCTTTGGAATATAATTTTGGGTTCTAAAGTTTATATGCCATATTTTTTTTCCTTTTATTATTTTATATATCTTTTACACCAAGTAGGACTACATCTATAAGAAGAAACAACGCTCCAACTAGATTTATGTATATGGATGAGTTCAACACAAGTATAAATAGACTTAGCAAACGGGTCGGGCTATCGTCGGGCTGGGTCAAAACGACTCAGGTTTTGATAAGTTGAAAAAGTGAATCCCAAAGCCAGCTTTTTGAAGGGCAGGTCAGGCTGGCCCGTGGGCCTGAACTGATTTTTGACTATATTTTTACACATTTCTGGGCTTTGGCCCAAACGGGTCGGGTCATCGTCGGGCCGGGCCATTGGCGGACTGGGCCAAAACGGCCCAGATTTGGATGGACTGAAAAAGTGAAGCTCAAATCCCGCTTTTTGACGGGCGGGCGGGCCGGCCCATGAGCCTAGGCCGATTTTGCCAAGCCTAAGTATAAATGTATAATCAACACCAAATGAGGATGAAGTTACTCAATAAACCTGATAGTGCTTCAAAACTCCAAAATGGCCAGCCAATTTGCATCATTTTTGCCCTTCAAACATATATGATTCAGCTTACCTTGGCATGTATTAGTGGGTGCAGAAAAAGGATGGTTCTCAATATTGCTTAATGATGTTTCATAGATAAAAGTCTTTGTTTGAAAATTATATAATGTTTTCTGTCTCTTATTTGTATTTTTTTAATTAGTAATGACTTTTCTAGATTCATTATTTTATGTCTTCGATTTCATTTTTTTTAATGATATACGTCTTATACTTTCATATTTATTATTATAGTCGTTCCAAAATTAGTGATACATTTTGTTCTAGATGAATAAGAGTTGACTTCTTTTTTTGATATGGTTAATTCTATTAAAGGAAACCCATTGGCAGATCTACATTGAAAAATCCATGGCATAACTCGCCTCCTGAAATGCTGGAAGTTTTTTTAAAAAATAATAATAAAAAGGGTCCTTTACAGTAATATACAACAATTAGAAATTAATTACACTATTAGTGCATCCACAAAATAATTACAAAAATAACGCAATAAATTCAAACCATTCAATTTCACATTAATAAGGAATCTAAAATCAAGGCTGCCATAATTCAAAATTCAAAATTCAAATTAAACGGATGAAAAACAAAAAATTATTTTCTCGTCATCTTCTTCCTCCGTCGCAGCGAATCTCCGTCACGAAAAATTATGTTCTCGTCATCTTCCTCCTCCGCCGCGAATCTTAAGCTTGCACACTGTCAGATTATGTTTCAGATTCTGCGAAAAGGAAGGGGTGGAGAGCAAAACATGAACTGTCAGATTATGTTAAATTTAACTTCAACAAAAGTATAACACTGCTAAAAAAATCTAAAAACAAGGTAAATTTTCAAGAATAGAATTACTCACCATAGCCAGGTTAAAATTTATCAGAAAAAACCTTGGTATGAAGGTTTGGCTACCAACTGCACTATGAAAAAGCTGCAGGTGTGGAGTTGGATTGGTTACCGTGGTATGAAGGTTTGGTTACCGTAGTATGAAGGTTTGGTTACCTTGGTATGAAGGTTTGGTTACCAATTGCACTATAAAAAAAACTGCAGGTGTAGAGGTGGATTGGTTACCTTATTATGAAGGTTTGGGTACCTTGGTATGAAGGTTTGGTTACCTTGGTATGAAGATTTGGTTACCAACTACACTATGAAGGTAACTTAATAAAACTGAATTGGTTACCTTGGTATGAAGGTTTGACTACCAACTGCATGAAGGTTTGGCTACTAACTGCGTCACATTCAAAATAAATTGGTAACCTAATAAAACTGACTTGGTTACCTTTGTAAGAACGTTTGGATACCAACTGCACTATGAAAAAACTGCAGGTGTGGAGGTGGATTGGTTACCTTGGTATGAACGTTTGGTTACCAACTGTATTATGAAAAAACTGCATGTGTGGAGGTGGTTTGGTTACCTTGGCATGAAGGTTTGGTTACCTTGGTATGAATGTTTGGTTACCTTGGTATGAAAATTTGGTTACCTTGATATGAAGGTTTTGTTACATTGGTATGAAGGTTTGGTTACCTTGATATGAAAGTTTGGTTACCTTGTTCCCAGTTGTCAAATTTGGATGTTGTGGAGCGACCAAGGATCACAAAGATTTTCGGGCAGAATTTTAACTCGACCCGTTCCCAGTTTAGGGAAAAACTTGCAATTAGGAAAGCAGAGGAGAGGCCATGGGATGTATGCTCAAATGGGAACAGGTCTCCATTCCCAAATGCTAGAAATGGGTTAATGTTTAATAAACCTAACCACATCAAAGCTCCCGCCTTCAACATAGGGAACTCATTAACATCTTGGCTTTGTAATTCTGGTAACAGAACTGATGAGATTTAAGATTTGAGATTCACCGAACTCATTAACATCTTGGTTTCTGGTTGGATTTGAGATTAACAGAACTGATGATTAAATGAGAAACCAAGAGAGTGAAAGCCAAGAGATTCACCGAACTACCACCTCCTTTTTCTGTAGCAAATGAGAAACCAAGAGAGAAAGTGATGAGAGAAAACAAGGGCAGTTGCGAGAGAGATAATGGCGAGAGAGAGAGAATGGCGATTGATCCACCTAAATTAAAGGAATACTAATTATATTAATTTTGTAAATAAATTATTAAAAATGTATTACTTTTATAATTATTTTATGGATACACTGTTGTTGTAATTATTTTTAAAAATGTACTAGAATATATAATGTTTCCTAATAAAAAAGGGTCAGTTTTTGATTTATAGTTATTATCACAGTGCAGGATTATTGGGATGGATTTCTTGCCAATAACTTTGGAATGTTTTATAGTGTGCAATGTTAGTTATGCTTCAAAATCTTAGTTTTGAGCTAATTCCCACATTGCTCACTATGGAAACCTTTTGTTGAGTATATTAGTACATTCTGGTGTTAAAGCATGGTTGAGTAACAATGGATGGGCTCGCACACATGAGGTTGGGTAAGGAATTGGGTTGGGTCAAGCTTTTAGATCTTGGACTTTTGGCGATAATAGATTTGGAAACAGCGTCGCTTCGATTCGTTAAAAAAAATTAGCAATAAATAAAAAGGAATGTGCATTCCGAAAACTTTGAAAGGATTTTGTACTTTTATTCTATTGTTCGGATAATTAAATGGATATGATGTCATCTGAATAGTCATTGTGGAATAAATTTAATATACTCGTGTTTCGCACGGTTAGAAGGCTAGTTTAATAAAACGGTCAATATTATAGGTTTTAGTTTCTACACCTAAATTGTGTAATTAATTAAAGTTTTGAATACAATAAATTTTTTGTTTAGTAGTACTTTTAAGTGGTTTATAATTTTTATATTATCAAAAACTAAATGAATTCAAATTATTTTTAAATTTAATTATATCTCAAATATCTATTTTGGGAATAAAACTCTAATATTGCATGAGACTTAATTTGTTTGATTTCACATTTGAAAATGTTAACTGGTTTGTATTTATTTTGTATTAATAAAACGAATTATTTTGTGGGTTTTTCAAATGAATTGATAATGATAATGTGGCTGAGGTGCAATCATTGGAAAAGAGTAACATTTAAATGCAACTGCAGTTGGTAACGAACAGAGTAAATGAGTTTGTACTTCAAGTGTCTAAACTGTTCAAAAAGAATATGCCAAACTGAAGGAGGAGAATGAAAGGTTGAAAGAAGAAATTAGGGTTTGAAAATCAAAGCAAAAGTGAGCTATGATTATAATTGTAGTAGTGCTTGAAAAACAATTTCTTCTTTGTTAAAAACTATGCTTGGTAAACACCCTTGTGAATACGAATTTCTTATTTACTGTCTCATTTAGGGGTGGGCATAATTTTCGGTTTTCTCAGTTTTTCGGTTTTTCGGACCGGCCCGAACTAGTCGGTTCGGTACAAAAATAACCGGTCCGATTTCGGTACAAAAAAACCGGTATACACCGCTTTTTCGGTATCGAGTTTTTATGGTTCGATTTTACCGAACCGTACCGGTATATACTGGTTTTCCAATTTTTTTTATTATTAATAATAATAATTAATAACAATAATAAAATAATGATTATAATAATGAAAATAATAATAACAATAATAATAATAATAAATAATAAAATTAAAAATAATAAAATAATAATTATATTAATTTTTGATATTTATTCGGTAAAAATCGGTATCGAACCGGTTCCGAACTGGTAAACCGGCTCGGTATACCAGTCCAACCGGTACCGGTATCGGTACCGAAATTTGGCTAATTTTGGTACCGGTCTGGTTCGGGCCGATTTTCATCGATTGCCCACCCCTAGTCTCATCACATATATTGATGACATGTAATCTTTATCCATTTAAAAATTAATTGTAAAGGAAACAAAATAGCATCAATTTGTAAAACATTTGACATTCGCTATTACTACTGTTTTTAAGTCTCAACTGTCCAATATGAAAAAGGTCGGTGATCGAATGTCTGCTATAAGAGTCTACAGCCAACACTAGTTATTAGGAACAACGCGGTGCGGTTTGGTGCGAATTTAAGCTCCCATCGCAACTGTAATATGTGATTTTTAACTTTTAGCAACTGTGTTAATGCGGTTGTAATGCGATTGTGGGTGCAAAACCACAATTAAACAGAAGAAAAAAAATATACATTACACAAATTGAAAATATTAATTAATATTATTTTTATTCAAATTAATATTTTTCTTAACAATAACTAGAATATTTCAAATAAAGAATAACAATTAACATCATAGTTTATAAAGTATTGTTCTTTGAAGTCTTTTAGTTTTATTATCTTCCTTCTAATTTTGTCAAATATAAAAACAAAAATTGAACAAGTTATGAGTGACTTATATTTGTTTTACTTTTTAACAAAATTAAAAATATATATAAATAAGATAATTGTATTTTTAAACTTTGGAATGAAATTGATTTCTCAAAAAAATATTAATTATTAGAATATTAAATATAAAAAGATCTATTTATTAGAGAATATGGTCCTAAACAAACTTCTGATACACAAGCTACAGTTGATGTTGCACAGACTCAAGGAAATAAACAAGTTGCTGATTGTAATCCAAGTTCAAGACAAGAAATGAAGCATCAGTTAAAGCAATGTCTAGCACATGTTACACGTGGAGATATAGCACAGCTGTCCTAGCACAGCTGTCCTTGCACGTGGAGCTATAGCACAGCTGTTACTCCAAGTCTTTATATGTTTGTTGTTTTCCTTTATATATGTATACAATATGTATAGATAGAATATAAGGGATATAAATACTAGAACATAAGTGATA
The DNA here is from genome assembly GCA_020205555.1 of Panax stipuleanatus. NCBI lineage: Eukaryota > Viridiplantae > Streptophyta > Magnoliopsida > Apiales > Araliaceae > Panax > Panax stipuleanatus. Next base: position 80,138,512 of record CM035121.1, read on the forward strand.
TAAACTTCAACTTGTAAGCAATAGTTTTGAGCAATGTAACAACCACTATATTCTTCAATATATTTTGAATTACAGATCTTATCATGGTATTAAAGCTAATATCGATCTCACTTCATTTCATCTTTCGATTCTGATCGATTAACTCTTCGGATCAATTTTTCTGTGTATTGAGTTCTTATTTTGTGATTTCATTTGGTTTACTTGATCTCTTCGATCAGTTAGGTCTTCTTTGATCAATTAGGTTTTTCTTCGATCAAATTAATCTTTGTTCCTCTGTTTGTGCGATTTTCTTCGCAAATCATCAATGGTGAATCCTAATATCAATTCTCAACCGAATGTTTGGGGTCGTGGTGCAGGATCCAATAATGGATCTGGACTTGCTTCTGGAAATGGAGTTGGATCCTCCTCTAACAATGGAGCTGGATCTTCTGCTGGAATTGGTAATTCTTCTGGCATTGCTACTACTCTATAACCTGCTACACATGATACTGGTAATAATCTCGAACAGATAACAATCTCCATAGATTCTAATACACATCCTTTGTATTTCCACAATAATGACCAACCTGGAATACAACTAATCTCTAAAAAATTAACTGGTTCGGACAACTACAATCTTTGGCAAAGATCCATAGCTATTGCACTATCTGCTAAGAATAAAATGGGCATAGTGAATGGTTTTTATGAAATACCAACTACTACTTCTCCTATATTTGCATAATGGGAAAGAGTTAATGACATAGTGACTTCTTGGATCCTCAATTGTGTTTTTGATGAAATCAGTAACAACATGAATTTTATACACACTGCTACCTCAGTTTGGAAATAGCTTAAAGATCGTTTTTCTACAGTTGATGGCCATAGAAATTATCAGTTATTAAGGGATTGTATACCTTGTGTTAGTTCCCAGAGGGCACACAATAGATTTAGAAGGGGGGTTGAATAGATCCTTTTTAATTTCAAATCTTTTCCATTTTATTTTGTATTGCTAAGTAATTAGCATATGACAAACATAAGAATCATTTCAAGCACGGTGGAATAAGTTAAAGATCCCCTTCATAGATATCTTAATAAGCATTGTTCTAGAGTTAGTTTAGTTGTAAGTGGTTATTACAGTTATAGCAGTTATAAGTACATAATGTAAATGACTGAAAGTAAATGACACAAGGGATTTTAAGTGGTTCAGAGACTCAAGCTCCTAATCCACTCTTCTGCTATAACAAGCAGGGATTCCACTAAGGAAATGGGTCACTCTTGAATCATATAGATTCCTTCAAAGCCAACAGCCTTGGAACTCCAGTTCACTAAGAACTCTTCAAGCCCAGCAGACTTGGAACTGTAGACTAAGCCCAGCAGACTTAGAATCTCTTGTACCCTCCGGTACTCAGCAAGCCCAGCAGGCTTGACTTTGATTTAGTCCCTCGGACAAGAACCCCTTAGGCCCTGGTTGCTTGTTGTTGTTGGTGCTGAGCTGCTAAGATGACTTGAAGCTTGTTCATCCTTTGGTACTTAGCAGCTTGGTGTGATCCTCTTGCATTCTGCATCGAGACTAGATTACCTTTGAAGGACTGCTAAGTTGTTCATTAAGCTTGACGACCTTGAGTACTTAGCAGTCTTTCAATCTTCCCTTGTGCAGCTGACCTTCATTTGTTGATGCTTGACTTCATCTGACTTCAGCATTGCACATTGTTCACCAGCTAGGATCTGCTAAGTCTTTTCACTTCTTGTAGACTCTGTCTGGTACTTAGCATCCTTTGAACACTGATTGACTTGTGTGCAGATCCGGTTCTGCATCTACTTCTCTTCAGCTTCAGTTATTCATGGTGAATCGTTGAGTGGCCCTATGGATCTACTTCATGATCTACCACTCTTCTTCTTCTCTTCTTGGCCTTCTCGACTCTCAGCTCAGATGCCATTGGGTTGGCATTCTCATGTGTTGTTGAGTGAAGCTTTTAGCAGTTGAGGCTCTTCATCGTATTTGCTTCACTTCTTCTCTGGTAGTCTTACTACCACTAAGACATATTCTCTTTAGCTCTGAAGAACTCTCGTAGAGTCAACAACTCTTCATCTTTGAAGCTTTGGCTGATATATACTCCTCCATCAACTTCCCGTTGGAAACTAGCCGTTGGAAGTTATTTGAATTGCCTCAAAGATTCTGAGTTATTTGGTGCAGACTGCTGACTTGACGTGACAACACCTTTTTGACTTTTCTGATACAGTAGTCTATTATTCCACCTACCACTGCAGAGATATCACTTTCATGTGTCAGGCTGGTAGTCACCTTTATTTCTCCTTTCTGATTCCCCGATTAGATCCACAGGAGTTGTTCTTCTGCATCGATGCTCTCAATCAGCAACGTTCGAATGTCAGTCTTTATATTGGGACGTTGCCAAGGCTACAATAATCAGATGACCGAACTCCACTATTCTGATGCAGATGACTATGAGCTTGATCGTAGTTTGTCTGTTGAATGTTGCTCGTTGACTGGTTTAGACAACATTACGATTCTGAGAGTGTTTTCTGTGTACTTATGGAGCCTCTCAGAAACTAGACGAACAAGATCAGAGAAGAAAACTTACTCAGTTTCTTATGGGATTAGAGGAAAGTTATGCCAATGTTTGGGGGCAAATTTTAATGATGCAGTCTTTACCTAATGTAGCCCAAGCATTTGCTCTTATCAGACAAGATGAACGACAACGACAAGGATATATTCCTGGTCCTAACAGTAGTACTGCCATGCTTGCTTATCCTGCCAATTTAGGCAAACAAAAAATGTCATATGGATATGGTCATGACATGCCTTTTAATACTTTTTCAAGTTCTACCAATATGGATACTAATCCTGGAGCATATTATCCCAGCTCCATACAAACTGCCACTTCCCAAAATTATGCACAACTGTCTCATTTTCATAAAACTGTTAAGGATGGTTGGTGCACTTATTGTCACAAAGATGGTCACATAAGAGAGGACTGCTAGAAGCTGAATGGATATCCACCTGGACATCCAGCTGCCAAGTGGACTAAACAAAGATATTCTTCGGTCCTAATACTTCCAGATTTCAGGGTTCCAACCATTTTTCCACTAAGAAGACCCCTACTCTGTCTGGATACAAGACACAGTCTCAATCTAATCCTAATGTAGGAAAAGCAATGCAAGTTTCTACTGTCACAGATGATGATTCTAGACCAGACCCTATACAACATCTTCAGGCCCAAATGGATCAGTTATTCTCCATATTTGACAAATTACATAATAGTCCTGATGATCATGTGGCTGGTATGGTAACTTCTTTTGCTTCCTTTGCTCATTCTAATCTCAATGCTTGGATTGTAGATATTGGTGCTACAGATCATATGACAGGTTCTAAACAACTTTTTCACTCTCTTATTACTCTACACACATCAATTCTAGTTAGTCTTCCTAATGGTAGTGTAGTTTCTGTTCCACACACTGGTTCTATCCACCTTACCACAGACATTACTTTACATAAGGTTCTTTAAATTCCTTCATTTACCTATAACTTGCTATCTGTTAGCAAGCTTACTTTAGATTCTAAATTGACTATTTCATTCACAAATACTTCATGTCTATTACAGGACCAACACCAGATGCACACAATAGCAACTGGTGATTTGTCCAATGGGCTATATCTTCTTCATTTTCCATCACATGTTGTTGTTAATGCTCTTCAATCCTCTTCTACTACTCTCTGGCATCACCGGCTAGGACATGTTCCTATTTCCATTTTGAATAAAATTCCAGCTCTTACTTCTTTTATTAAAGAAGATGACTGTGACAATTGTTGTGTATGTCCTTTAGCTAAGCAGATTTGTTTACCTTTTTCTTCTCGTACCAATTGTATTCATGATATGTTTGAACTGATTCATTGTGACCTCTGGGGTCCATATAGAACAGCTACTAGAAATGGTTGTAAGTACTTCATTACTGTTGTGGATGATTTTTCTCGAGTTGTTTGGACTTTCTTAGTCTCTACAAAGCAGCATGTTTATAAACGCTTGCAAGATTTTTTTACTTCAGTTCAAACACAATTTAATAAGCACATTAAAACTTTTTGAAGTGATAATAGCACTGAGTTTTCTAACCAGTTCATGAATTCTATTCTAACCAAACTTGGTGTTTTACATAATACTTCTTGCTCTCACACACAACAACAAAATGGTGTAGTAGAAAGAAAACACAGAACTCTTTTAAATATGTCCAGGGCTCTTAGATTTCAAGGCAGCTTACCTAAGCATTTTTGGGGAGATTGTATTTTGGCATCTACTTATTTGTTAAACAGGATTCCTAATTCTATCTTAAAGTTCAAAACTCTTTATGAAATGCTGTTTCATAAACCACCTACATATTCTCATTTAAAGACAATAGGTTGCTTATGTTTTGCATCTCAACACACACCAAATAAATTTGAACCTAGAGCTGTCAAATCAATTTTCCTAGGCTATCCTCTTACACAAAAAGGTTACAAGCTCTACAATTTAGAAACTAAACAAGTTTTTGTTTTTAGACATGTTATTTTTCATAAGAATGTTTTTCCTTTCTCTCCTATTTTTTCTTCTCCACCTTCTTCTTCTTGCCCTACGATTTTAATCATTTTAACAATGTTTCTTCCATTGAACCTATTCTTTCTTCTATTGATTGTTCTGCTGATTTTCACCATAATGCTCCTTCATCTGAGTTTCTTTCACAAACTGCTCAGTCTTCTCCTATTTCTATTTCTCGACCTCAATCTTCTGTTATTTCTTCTCCTAGTTCTATATCTTCTTCTGTTCCCACTAGAACTTCCACTCGGGTCAGAACAAAACCAGTATGGCATCAACATTATGACATTCTTCCTTTAACTAAATAGTCTAATTTCTTTTCTATTACACCTCTCAAATATCATCTATCTCAATATATGTCCTATTCTATTTTTTCACCTTCTCATCTACATTTTGTTAGCAATCTTTCTTTCATACAATAACCGACCAGTTACACACAGGCTGCAAAAGATTCTAAATGGGTTGAAGCTATGAATAAGGAACTCACTGCTTTAGATGCCAATCATACCTGGACAGTGACAACTCTTCCTCCTGGTCACACTACCATAGACTGCAAATGGGTGTTTAAAGTCAAATACAATGCTAATGGTAGTGTGGAAAGGTATAAGGCTCGTTTGGTGGCCAAAGGTTATACTCAAACTGAAGGCATTGATTATACAAAAACCTTTGCCCCAATTGCTAAAATGATTACTGTGAGGGCTTTGTTAGCTATTGCTTCTGTTCGAAATTGGCCTATTCATCAACTCGACGTTAACAATGCTTTCTTACATGTCGACTTACTTGAAGAGGTGTACATGGATCCTCCACCTGGTTATTCCAAATTATGACAGTCCAAACAAGTTTGCAAGCTTAACAAGTCTCTTTATGGTCTTAAACAGGCTTCTCGACAATGGTTTGCCAAGCTCACTAGTCCTTACTCTTAGCTGGCTATACTCAATCCAAGGCTGATTATTCCTTGTTCATTTCTCACACCTCTATAGCTTGTACTTTGGTCATTGTTTATGTTGATGATATTTTAGTCACAGGTTCTAGTGACAAGGAGATTTCTCAGTTGAAATTTTTGCTTGATGAAGCGTTTACCATTAATGATTTGGGTCAGATTAAGTACTATCTTGGTTTAGAAGTTTCAAGGAATTTTTGTTCATCAACGGAAATATATTCTTGATCTGTTATCAGATTTTGATGTCACAGATTCCAAACCTTTTACTATCCCCATGGAACAACACATTAAGTTACATGATACTACCAGTGACGCTATGTTAAATGCTTCTACTTACAGATGTTTCATTGGCAAGTTACAATATTTGACTATGTCCAGGCCTGACATTAGTTACACTGTTAATCATCTTAGTCAATTTTTGCAACATCCTTGTCAAGATCACATGAAGGCTGCAATCTGAGTTCTGCGATATCTTAAGGGTTTTGTTGGTATGGGTTTATTTTTTTATTCTTCTAGTGAACTGATTTTAAAGGTTTATTCTGATAGTGATTGGGCTGGCCAGAATGGAGGGAGGAAGTCCATCTCTGGTTATTGTATGTTCTTTGGTACTTCTTTGATATCTTGGGGTGCTAAGAAGTAAGTTGTTGTTAGTCGATCCTCTTCTGAAGCCGAATATAGATCAGTTGCTGATGCTACATGCGAATTAGTTTGGTTACACATCCTCTTGTCTGATTTAAGTCTTCTTGTTCTTACTCCTATTCCTCTTCATGTTGACAACTTGTCTACTATATCTTTAGCATCCAATCCTGTCTTGCATGCTCGAACCAAACATATTGAGGTGGACTGTCATTTTGTACGGGACAAGGTTCAGGACAAGTTTATCCAGCCTTTGTTTATTTCCAGTTCTAATCAACTTGCTGACCTTTTTACTAAGCCATTAGGACGCATTGCCCATTGGCTTATCATTTCCAAATTAGGACTCCACAATCCTTGTGGACCTCCCATTTGTGGGGGGAGTATTAGAGAATATGGTCCTAAACAAACTTCTGATACACAAGCTACAGTTGTTGTTGCACAGACTCAAGGAAATAAAAAAGTTGCTGATTGTAATCCAAGTTCAAGACAAGAAATGAAGCATCAGTTAAAGCAATGTCTAGCACATGTTACACGTGGAGATATAGCACAGCTGTCCTAGCACAATTGTCCTTGCACGTGGAGCTATAACACAACTGTTACTCCAAGTCTTTATCTATTTGTTGTTTTCCTTTATATATGTATACAATATGTATAGATAGAATATAAGGGATATAAATACTAGAACATAAGTGATATAAACTTCAGCTTGTAAGCAATAGTTTTGAGCAATGTAACAACCACTATATTCTTCAATATATTTTGAATTACAAATCTTATCACTATTGTATTACAAATATTTGTATTTATTTGGTAATAAGTTTTTTAGTATATATAAAATTTTATATTTACATATATGTAAATGTAATTATATATAATTTAATTATATAAAGTTTTATATATATACATATAGGGGTTCAATCCATGGCAACTGGTTGCCATGGAACTGTTCCCAGCAACCAAGTCATTAACCGTAGATCTTGTAAATGAATGGCTGAGATTAAAGTTATTTTATGCCCAAGCCGCTACTACAAGTAGCGGCTTGTAAAGTTTTTAAAAGACAACAGTTGGGCCCCACTAAAAAGAAAAAGAAACAACATGCTTGAGATTTGATTGAGATTTGGTTTGATCACTACTCACAGTAGCGGCTTTGTTTGAGATTTGTTTGTCCCATATATCTTGTCACTTTCATTTACTTAATTGGTTATAATAAATTCTAATAATAATAATAATTATTATTATTATTATTATTTAATTTAATTTAATAAATAAAATTATAAATAATATTAATTGAATTTAATGTAATAATAATAATAATATATTATTTGTTATTGTTTTTATTTTTATTATTACTATTATTATTATTATGATTATTATTATTATTATTATTATTATTATTATTATTATTATTATTATTATTATTATTATTATTAATACTATTATTATTTTTTTAATCCCCCAACCGCTACCCATAGTAATAATAATAATAATAATAATAATAATAATAATAATAATAATAATAATAATAATAATAATAATAGTAATAATAATAATAATAATTTAATTTAACTATTATTATTATTATTATTATTATTATTACTATTATAATTATTATTATTATTATTACTATGGGTGGCGGTTGGGGGATTAAAAAAATAATAATAGTATTAATAATTATTATTATAATAGTAATAATAATAATTATTATGCTCTTCAATGAATAATAATAAACAGAGAAACTGAAACACTTGAGATATTCAATGAATCAAGTTTAGCCAAAACTCGTCCCTTGTTTCTTTTTTCTTTCCAAAAAAAGACTCTCAATAGCCAAATTTTTTATTCCAAAAAAAAATATAATAATATAAAGTGACAATATTATGAAGTTTCCATATCAATTTCATTATCATGCTATTAGTAAATAAAAAAAATTAATACTCAAACCAAAATAAACAAAAGTATATATATATTCTAAATTTTAACTCTTTTTGTGCACTGAGTAATAATAATAATAATTTAATTTAACTATTATTATTATTTTTTTTTATTATAATAATAATAATTATTATTATTACTATGGGTAGCGGTTGGGTATTAAAAAAATAATAATAGTATTAATAATAATAATAATAATAATAATAATAATAATAATAATAATAATAATAATAATAATAATAGTAATCATAATAATAATAATAGTAATAATAAAAATAAAAACAGTAACAAATAATATACTATTATTACTATTACATTAAATTCAATTAATATTATTTATAATTTTATTTATTAAATTAAATAATTAATATTATTATTATTATTATTATTATTATTATTATTAGAATTTATTATAACCAATTAAGTAAATGAAAGTGACAATATATATGGGACAAAGAAACAAATTGCTTGAGATTATGGAAGTAAATATTCTTGCAGGCCCCACTTAAAAGAAAAAGAAACAAATTGCTTGAGATTTGATTGAGATTTGGTTTGGCCGCTACTCACAGTAGCAGCTTTGCTTGAGATTTGTTTGTCCCATATATCTTGTTATTTTCATTTACTTAATTGGTTATAATAAATTCTAATAATAATAATAATATTAATTATTTAATTTAATAAATAAAATTATAAATAATATTAATTGAATTTAATGTAACAATAATAATAATATATTATTTGTTATTGTTTTTATTTTTATTATTACTATTATTATTATTATGATTACTATTATTATTATTATTATTATTATTATTATTATTAATACTATTATTATTTTTTTAATACCCAACCGCTACCCATAGTAATAATAATAATATTATTATTATTATTATAATAAATATTATAATAGTTAAATTAAATTATTATTATTATTACTCAGTGCACAAAAAGAGTTAAAATTTAGAATATATATATACTTTTGTTTATTTTGGTTTGAGTATTAATTTATTTCTTTACTAATAGCATGATAATGAAATTGATATGGAAACTTCATAATATTGTCACTTTATATTATTATATTTTTTTTTGGAATAAAAAAATTTGGCTATTGAGAGTCTTTTTTTGGAAAGAAAAATGAAAAAGGGACGAGTTTTGGCTAAACTTGATTCATTGAAGATCTCAAGTGTTTCAGTTTCTCTGTTTGTTATTATTCATTGAAGAGTATAATTATTATTATTATTACTATTATAATAATTATTATTAATACTATTATTATTTTTTAATCCCCTAACCGCTACCCATAGTAATAATAATAATTATTATTATAATAGTAATAATAATAATAATAATAATAATAATAATAATAATAATAATAGTTAAATTAAATTATTATTATTATTATTATTATTATTATTATTCTTACTATGGGTAGCAGTTGGGGGATTAAAAATAATAATAATAATAATAATAATAATAGTAATCATAATAAAAATAAAAACAATAAAAAATAATATATTATTATTATTATTACATTAAATTCAATTAATATTATTTATAATTTTATTTATTAAATTAAATAATTATTATTATTATTATTATTATTATTATTATTATTATTATTAGAATTTATTATAACCAATTAAGTAAATGAAAGTGACAAGATATATGGGACAAACAAAGCCGTTACTGTGAGTAGCGGCCAAATCAAATCTCAAGCATTTTGTTTCTTTTTCTTTTAAGTGGGGCCCAACTGTTGACTTTTAAAAACTTTACAAGCCGCTACTTGTAGTAGCGGATGAGCATAAAATAACTTTAATCTCAGTCATCCATTTACAAGATCTATGGTTAATGACTTGGTTGCTGGGAACAGTTCCATGACAACCGGTTACCATGGATTGAACCCCATACATATATATATATATATATATGTGTGTGTGTGTGTGTGTGTGTGTGTGTGTGTGTGTGTGTGTGTGTGATTTTGCCAGTGTGATTGAGATGCGATTCTTAGATGTCATCGCAACCCAAATGTGCGATTCTTAATTTTAAAAATCACACTGCACCGCACGTGCAGATTTTACGATGGCAATTTGTGGTTTTATGCTCTTCTTTACTAGTTAGAGCATTCATAACAGTTTCCCCAATAAACTCTCTATCCTCACATTTGAAGAATATTTCAATAAATCAATATCCAACAGTTTCCTTATCCTTATTTAATTCTCTATTTTAATCCTTATATATGATTTGACTCCCCGGAGTGAGTGAATCAAAAGAGCGTTCCCTATTTATGTAAAATGACACTTCACACCCTATTTATTGGGATTTTATGTTAGGTTAAAGGATCTTATCTCACTTAATTGCTGATTTGGGTATGCTTATCAAATTCACTCATTTTTATTTTTTAAACAGAGGATTTAGAAAAGAAAGAGAGCTATAAAAAATTAAAATTCAGTAAAATTTTGATTTTGATCATTTTTGTAAAAAATATTACTACTAATTATAAATTTTATTATTTTATAATTAAAATAATGTTGTTTTGGTTCTCATAAACACATAATGATCGTTGCACTTTTTGATTTATAGCCATATCTATTTTTAAATTAAAATAATTGCAATTTTTAAATTCAAACAACAATTACTTTTAAATAAAAAATAGTTACAAAGGTCAAAACATGATTTGACTGTTGGAATTTTTAAATTTTAACTTTTAAATTTTAAATTTCAAATTTTAAAATTTAATATTTAAGGAATCAATATAAGGAACTTGTTAGGTACATACTGAAAAAATTGAATCCCTATCTTACAAAATGACCAAATAACACTGCAGAATAGAGATAAAAAAACTGTTTTGAATGCTTTTATCATCAATTTTCTATTCTTATACTCTCTTCGTCCTACAAATATTATAACATATTTCTTTTTAGCATGTCTAAACATTTAACAAAATGGTAACGCTTCTTTTTTAAGAACTTTTCTACAGTTATATTACCAATTTACTCATATTCGTGTCATTTTTATCAATTGAATATATAATGAGTTCCTTGACTAAAAATTTTGTGATCTACAATCTTTATGAATTAATTACGAAATTAAACAAAAATTTGAAAGTTTTAAAACTTGGTATAAAAACTGGTCCTGCACTATTTTGAAAAGAGTTTTGCCCGTATTACAAAAATCTTCTGCGGAATTACAATTACAAAATATATTAATACATAAAATTAAATTTAATTATAAAGGTGATTCATCATATTAATGCAGATAGCTAACAATAAAAAAATGGATTCATAAAATTCCAAGATATATCATTTCTTATTGCAGAATTGGGGGTTGTGGGTGGGAGAGTATATTGTGATTGAGATCTCTATAAGCACCCATATATAGTCCTAGGCTATATTTATTTGCAATGATTATACTTAAGATAAAAATATTAATCTCAAGTGTCTTATTTGTTTTTAAATTTAGACTTTGAACTATTAATTTAAGAATTATAAAATAGCTTAACAGTCTTGGAATTATAATTATAATTTCAAAATTATAATCTTAGAATTAATAGTCTTAAGATTATAATCCATGAATTATAATACTACACAGTCGTTGAGATCAACTGTTAGAATCCAAATTTTAGTGATAAAAAATAGAATGCCATAATTTTAATCAAAATTTTATAAACTATATATTGTACATTTATCTGTTTAGGCGGCAACAACATACTTAATCATGCAGCACACTCACTCTAAAATAATCACAAACCATTGCCCTAAGGCAAGAAATGACACAAAATTGAGCCTGTAAACAACAAAATATTAAATATTAATACACGACTCGGTCACTTGTTCTAATAGCCGGCAACTAAGCATAATATACTTGGAATAATCCTCAACAACATTCTCTAAACACCGGATTTATCGACCTCTAATCTTATTTAAAAGCCAATACCAAAGTTAATTCCTCAGCCCACATTTGTCAACATTATACACAAGCCAAAGATTTTCAAAAATGTCTAGTGAAGAAGGCTTTGTAAGCGGAAAAGAACTGATAAGCCCTAGCCGGATCATGGATCCGCAGAGCGGATTTGATCCACAAACCGGCATATATCACTCACTGGTTCAACTCACTAAACATCAGAAGGTCCCTACTAGGCATGACCTTGACACAGCCACATATGCGCTGTCGCAATTCCCACAACCAGACCAGGCCGAGTCACGAGTTGCACTCGTTGACTCCGCCACGAAACAACGAGTCACTTATGCACAACTCCACCGCTCCATCATGTCCCTCGCCACCGGGTTCTACCACGGCCTCGGGATCCGTAAAGGGGATGTGGTCTTCCTCCTATCCCCAAACTCGGTCCTGTACCCCACCATTTGCCTTGCGGTACTATCTGTTGGAGCGATATTAACCACCGCCAACCCGCTCAACACCGAGTCAGAAATCGGGAAGCAGGTACGTGACTCGGGCGCTAAACTTGGTATCGCAGCCCCGGAAGAAATGCACAAATTATTACCAACAGGAATTCCTACCCTCACAACAGGGCCAACAAATGACACTACAATTTCCATTGAAGAGCTTATTGATTGCTGTGAACCTTTAAAATTACCAAAAATTAACATAACTCAATCAGACACTGCAGCAATTTTATATTCTTCAGGGACTACTGGGACAAGTAAAGGTGTAATACTCACACATTCAAATTTCATATCTATACTGACACTTTTGAAATGGTCCGTAGAAATATCATTGTCCCACAATGATGTGTTCTTATGTTTGATCCCCATGTTTCACATCTATGGCCTTGTGTTTTTTGCTCTGGGCTTGTTCTGCTCGGGCAATACCACAATACTAATGCGAAAATTTGACTACCAAGCAATGCTCCAGTCAATACAAACTTACCAAGTTGCCAACATTGCGGCAGTTCCTCCGGTGATCCTCGGGCTTGTGAAGTACGGGAACTGCGGCTACGACTTGACGTCGCTGAGAAGAGTGGGCACAGGGGCTGCACCATTGAGTAAAGAATTGGGTGAGGGGTTTAGGGAAAAGTTTCCTTGGGTGGAGCTAAGGCAAGGGTATGGACTAACTGAGAGTTGCGGTGCGGCTACTTTTTTTCCTACCAATGAGCAAGCCATGACACATTCGGGTGCATCCGGGATGCTGGTGCCGTGTTTTTGTGCTAAGGTGGTGCATTGTGAGAGTGGGGTGGCATTGCCGCCGTATAAAGAAGGGGAGTTGTGGTTGAAAAGTGGGGCTGTGATGAAAGGGTATTTGGGGAATGAGGAGGCTACGGCTGCGATGATTAATGAGGATGGTTGGCTGAAAACTGGGGATCTTTGTTACTTTGATGAAGATGGGTTTCTTTACATTGTTGATAGGATAAAGGAGCTTATCAAGCATAATGGATATCAGGTATTAGCAACAATTTTAAACCTAATATTTAGGTGGGGCTATAAAAATATAAAATAAAAAAAGGTGATTCTAAGATAGTGTTAAGAATCAATCTAATGTAAATGATTATGTTATGCAATTGCAGGTGGCTCCGGCAGAATTGGAAGCCATACTTCTGAGTCATCCCCAGATACTTGATTCAGCAGTTATTCCGTATGTGAATTCTCCCTAGCTCAGAGTTAGCACCTTACTACAAGGGGTCAAAGATATTATACACTAATTTCGAAATTGGTTAAATTTTTTGTCAAGGCTATATAAAAATGTTGTACATGTGTGTAACACAGTTGCATTGGTGAATAACATATTAGGGCTATTGTCTGTATGTGCAATACGATGCAACATTTTTGTATTACCCTGACTAAAACTTGACCAAATTTGAACTTCCTGAACTCGAAATTCAGTCTAATGCTAGTATACAAAATTTCACTACAACTATTCTCTTTTTTAAGAAGTTACTAGCAAATAACCCCCACACTACTATGTCCACCGAATTTATGTACCAAAGTGAATGCAATTTTTTTGTATACTAATGCAACTCTTTTAATACAAAAGATCTGCATTTGTCCTTCAATGTAGAAGAGTTAAATTTGTATAAAAAACAAAGTTGTACTCTGTACTTATTCAGTGGACAAACTCGATGGACATTGCTACTTTTTTTTATAATTTCCCGTCTTAGGTAGGAGGCTTTGGCTACTCCTCTGAAGGCATTCAAGCGCAGTTCATGTTTAGTGTTATGAATTAGGCTGCACCTAGTGCATGTATGACAGTTCCAAGATTTTGCAGAATTGAAGATGAAGAGACAGGACAAATACCTATGGCATATGTGGTAAGAGCAACTGCATCTGAACTCACTGAAGAACAAGTCATTCAATTTGTTGCCAACCAGGTTTTTGTTAGCCCCTTTTTCTTCTCCTTCATTCAGAAGCTACTACAAGGAAAACATCTGCTAAGGTTAATATATATATATTATAAATTAATTTCAGGTGGCTCCATACAAGAAATTGAGAAGAGTTGCATTCATCAATGCCATACCAAGATCAGCAGCTGGCAAAATTTTGCGGAAAGATTTAGTGTCTCAAAGTCAACAGAAAGTCATCTCCAAAATGTAGCAATTTCATTTACATATTTAAGGAGTTTATATATATATATACATGTATATATATACATGTATATATATATGTATATATATATATATATATGTATTTATAAAAGACAGAGAGAGAGAGACATGTCCTCGACAACTGGTATTATGCACTTGTGTAACTATGTTGTGACTCATTCTGTAAGCTATAGCAGAAAAAGATTAGATAGAAGCCAAGTCTAATATGACTATTTCACTACTTACTGCTACCATAGTTCTACTTAATAGAGTTATCAGCTACTCTTATTGACCTAGCGAACTGTGTATTGGAACTTGCGTTCTCAAAAATAAATAGGCACTTAAAACATACTACTCGTACACATTGATACTCTATGTTTAGCGTACGAAATATTTCTTTGTTGGTTTACCTATAGTTAATAAATATTAATATTCCAACTTAATAATCGATGCTCAAACATCAATTTGTACTAAATTATTTATATAAAAATCAACTTGTTGATTCAACAAAAAACTCTCCTACAACAATTAGATTTATTGCATTGAAATTCCAAGAGAATTCCTAACTACAAAAACTCATATAAAGCTACACTAGCATACTGCATCTTAGACTATACAAAGTACCACGTACTTGTATCTGCAGCGTATCACTTTTTGCTTGTAATAAAAAATTCAAGCATAGGCAACAACATGAACATGTTGCACAAAGGATCTAGGAACCTCAGTCACCTTACAAGTAAAGGCACAGTACACACAGGGAAAAAGGCACACACCTATGCCCCGAACAGAAGTATCCCTCCCTATGCTATGCTAGGAACCTATCAAAAGATATTTACCTACACTAGGTTCCTAAATCAAATTCTCCCAAAAATCTATAAAATTCCCAGGATACTCCTTCATGCCGAAAGAGAAGAAGGCTGGGAAAAAAGGGAAGAAAAAAAAAAGGAGAGAGAGAACAAATATGCCCTAGGGGTCTTGCTCTGCCTTTCCAAGTACGAACCCTAATAATGATATCAATAGAATAGCATGTTACTTTTAGTCTAAAGGAAAATAGAACTTACTTTTGCAGGGGGACTATCAAGTATAAGTTTAGAAATTAAGTGCAAGGTTGCAATTAATTTAAATGTCCAATTTAGCGAGAACAATAATTTAAAATCTAGAGTAATTAAGTACATTTAAAAAATATGCTAATCTTGAATTTTTATCAACAAACTTTGGATCTCAAATTCAACCAAGAATGCATATGAATGTAGTGTCCTTAATAATGTGAATTTAAAATAACATGTATTTAGAAAGGTGACTGGAATACTTGCTACAAGAATCCTTGACAACTGGTATTATGCACTTGTGTAACTATGTTGTGACTCATTCTGTAAGCTATAGCAGAAAAAGATTAGATAGAAGCCAAGTCTAATATGACTATTTCACTACTTACTGCTACCATAGTTCTACTTAATAGAGTTATCAGCTACTCTTATTGACCTAGCGAACTGTGTATTGGAACTTGCGTTCTCAAAAATAAATAGGCACTTAAAACATACTACTAGTACACATTGATACTCTATGTTTAGCGTACGAAATATTTCTTTGTTGGTTTACCTATAGTTAATAAATATTAATATTCCAACTTAATAATCGATGCTCAAACATCAATTTGTACTAAATTATTTATATAAAAATCAACTTGTTGATTCAACAAAAAACTCTCCTACAACAATTAGATCTATTGCATTGAAATTCCAAGAGAATTCCTAACTACAAAAACTCATATAAAGCTACACTAGCATACCGCATCTTAGACTATACAAAGTACCACGTACTTGTATCTGCAGCGTATCACTTTTTGCTTGTAATAAAAAATTCAAGCATAGGCAACAACATGAACATGTTGCACAAAGGATCTAGGAACCTCAGTCACCTTACAAGTAAAGGCACAGTACACACAGGGAAAAAGGCACACACCTATGCCCCGAACAGAAGTATCCCTCCCTATGCTATGCTAGGAACCTATCAAAAGATATTTACCTACACTAGGTTCCTAAATCAAATTCTCCCAAAAATCTATAAAATTCCCAGGATACTCCTTCATGCCGAAAGAGAAGAAGGCTGGGAAAAAAGGGAAGAAAAAAAAAAGGAGAGAGAGAACAAATATGCCCTAGGGGTCTTGCTCTGCCTTTCCAAGTACGAACCCTAATAATGATATCAATAGAATAGCATGTTACTTTTAGTCTAAAGGAAAATAGAACTTACTTTTGCAGGGGGACTATCAAGTATAAGTTTAGAAATTAAGTGCAAGGTTGCAATTAATTTAAATGTCCAATTTAGCGAGAACAATAATTTAAAATCTAGAGTAATTAAGTACATTTAAAAAATATGCTAATCTTGAATTTTTATCAACAAACTTTGGATCTCAAATTCAACCAAGAATGCATATGAATGTAGTGTCCTTAATAATGTGAATTTAAAATAACATGTATTTAGAAAGGTGACTGGAATACTTGCTACAAGAATCCTTGACAACTGGTATTATGCACTTGTGTAACTATGTTGTGACTCATTCTGTAAGCTATAGCAGAAAAAGATTAGATAGAAGCCAAGTCTAATATGACTATTTCACTACTTACTGCTACCATAGTTCTACTTAATAGAGTTATCAGCTACTCTTATTGACCTAGCGAACTGTGTATTGGAACTTGCGTTCTCAAAAATAAATAGGCACTTAAAACATACTACTAGTACACATTGATACTCTATGTTTAGCGTACGAAATATTTCTTTGTTGGTTTACCTATAGTTAATAAATATTAATATTCCAACTTAATAATCGATGCTCAAACATCAATTTGTACTAAATTATTTATATAAAAATCAACTTGTTGATTCAACAAAAAACTCTCCTACAACAATTAGATCTATTGCATTGAAATTCCAAGAGAATTCCTAACTACAAAAACTCATATAAAGCTACACTAGCATACCGCATCTTAGACTATACAAAGTACCACGTACTTGTATCTGCAGCGTATCACTTTTTGCTTGTAATAAAAAATTCAAGCATAGGCAACAACATGAACATGTTGCACAAAGGATCTAGGAACCTCAGTCACCTTACAAGTAAAGGCACAGTACACACAGGGAAAAAGGCACACACCTATGCCCCGAACAGAAGTATCCCTCCCTATGCTATGCTAGGAACCTATCAAAAGATATTTACCTACACTAGGTTCCTAAATCAAATTCTCCCAAAAATCTATAAAATTCCCAGGATACTCCTTCATGCCGAAAGAGAAGAAGGCTGGGAAAAAAGGGAAGAAAAAAAAAAGGAGAGAGAGAACAAATATGCCCTAGGGGTCTTGCTCTGCCTTTCCAAGTACGAACCCTAATAATGATATCAATAGAATAGCATGTTACTTTTAGTCTAAAGGAAAATAGAACTTACTTTTGCAGGGGGACTATCAAGTATAAGTTTAGAAATTAAGTGCAAGGTTGCAATTAATTTAAATGTCCAATTTAGCGAGAACAATAATTTAAAATCTAGAGTAATTAAGTACATTTAAAAAATATGCTAATCTTGAATTTTTATCAACAAACTTTGGATCTCAAATTCAACCAAGAATGCATATGAATGTAGTGTCCTTAATAATGTGAATTTAAAATAACATGTATTTAGAAAGGTGACTGGAATACTTGCTACAAGAATCCTTGACAACTGGTATTATGCACTTGTGTAACTATGTTGTGACTCATTCTGTAAGCTATAGCAGAAAAAGATTAGATAGAAGCCAAGTCTAATATGACTATTTCACTACTTACTGCTACCATAGTTCTACTTAATAGAGTTATCAGCTACTCTTATTGACCTAGCGAACTGTGTATTGGAACTTGCGTTCTCAAAAATAAATAGGCACTTAAAACATACTACTCGTACACATTGATACTCTATGTTTAGCGTACGAAATATTTCTTTGTTGGTTTACCTATAGTTAATAAATATTAATATTCCAACTTAATAATCGATGCTCAAACATCAATTTGTACTAAATTATTTATATAAAAATCAACTTGTTGATTCAACAAAAAACTCTCCTACAACAATTAGATCTATTGCATTGAAATTCCAAGAGAATTCCTAACTACAAAAACTCATATAAAGCTACACTAGCATACCGCATCTTAGACTATACAAAGTACCACGTACTTGTATCTGCAGCGTATCACTTTTTGCTTGTAATAAAAAATTCAAGCATAGGCAACAACATGAACATGTTGCACAAAGGATCTAGGAACCTCAGTCACCTTACAAGTAAAGGCACAGTACACACAGGGAAAAAGGCACACACCTATGCCCCGAACAGAAGTATCCCTCCCTATGCTATGCTAGGAACCTATCAAAAGATATTTACCTACACTAGGTTCCTAAATCAAATTCTCCCAAAAATCTATAAAATTCCCAGGATACTCCTTCATGCCGAAAGAGAAGAAGGCTGGGAAAAAAGGGAAGAAAAAAAAAAAGGAGAGAGAGAACAAATATGCCCTAGGGGTCTTGCTCTGCCTTTCCAAGTACGAACCCTAATAATGATATCAATAGAATAGCATGTTACTTTTAGTCTAAAGGAAAATAGAACTTACTTTTGCAGGGGGACTATCAAGTATAAGTTTAGAAATTAAGTGCAAGGTTGCAATTAATTTAAATGTCCAATTTAGCGAGAACAATAATTTAAAATCTAGAGTAATTAAGTACATTTAAAAAATATGCTAATCTTGAATTTTTATCAACAAACTTTGGATCTCAAATTCAACCAAGAATGCATATGAATGTAGTGTCCTTAATAATGTGAATTTAAAATAACATGTATTTAGAAAGGTGACTGGAATACTTGCTACAAGAATCCTTGACAACTGGTATTATGCACTTGTGTAACTATGTTGTGACTCATTCTGTAAGCTATAGCAGAAAAAGATTAGATAGAAGCCAAGTCTAATATGACTATTTCACTACTTACTGCTACCATAGTTCTACTTAATAGAGTTATCAGCTACTCTTATTGACCTAGCGAACTGTGTATTGGAACTTGCGTTCTCAAAAATAAATAGGCACTTAAAACATACTACTCGTACACATTGATACTCTATGTTTAGCGTACGAAATATTTCTTTGTTGGTTTACCTATAGTTAATAAATATTAATATTCCAACTTAATAATCGATGCTCAAACATCAATTTGTACTAAATTATTTATATAAAAATCAACTTGTTGATTCAACAAAAAACTCTTCTACAACAATTAGATTTATTGCATTGAAATTCCAAGAGAATTCCTAACTACAAAAACTCATATAAAGCTACACTAGCATACCGCATCTTAGACTATACAAAGTACCACGTACTTGTATCTGCAGCGTATCACTTTTTGCTTGTAATAAAAAATTCAAGCATAGGCAACAACATGAACATGTTGCACAAAGGATCTAGGAACCTCAGTCACCTTACAAGTAAAGGCACAGTACACACAGGGAAAAAGGCACACACCTATGCCCCGAACAGAAGTATCCCTCCCTATGCTATGCTAGGAACCTATCAAAAGATATGTACCTACACTAGGTTCCTAAATCAAATTCTCCCAAAAATCTATAAAATTCCCAGGATACACCTTCATGCCGAAAGAGAAGAAGGCTGGGAAAAAAGGGAAGAAAAAAAAAAGGAGAGAGAGAACAAATATGCCCTAGGGGTCTTGCTCTGCCTTTCCAAGTACGAACCCTAATAATGATATCAATAGAATAGCATGTTACTTTTAGTCTAAAGGAATATAGAACTTACTTTTGCAGGGGGACTATCAAATATAAGTTTAGAAATTAAGTGCAAGGTTGCAATTAATTTAAATGTCCCATTTAGCGAGAACAATAATTTAAAATCTAGAGTAATTAAGTACATTTAAAAAATATGCTAATCTTGAATTTTTATCAACAAACTTTGGATCTCAAATTCAACCAAGAATGCATATGAATGTAGTGTCCTTAATAATGTGAATTTAAAATAACATGTATTTAGAAAGGTGACTGGAATACTTGCTACAAGAATCCACCATTTGATAAAATAAAATTAAGAATTAAAGCTAACTGATACACATATACACAAGGTTTCATATTCATGTCTCCAGACACAACTTAGTAGACATTCTTCAAGTTTTCATTTTCCTTTTCTTCACTCAGACCCAAACCAAAGCCTTTTAGTGATACGACATCTTTCACTTCATTGGCTTAAAAGACTAATTTAATCCGAATAGCACTCGAATACTCGGTACAAAGCATGAAAATATAAGTCTTATCACCAACTCGAGATTAATTGAGTTAGACAAACAAATTAAACAAAAGAGAGTTACCAAAAGTTACAATTAGCAACATGAAGTTACTATTACATGGAAAAGGAAACTTTGCAAAAGAATAACACCAAACAAACAAATATAAGGAGAGCAAATAAATTACAGAAACAAGTGTAGAACATGAAAAATTCTTGTAATATTGCCGAATGTCTTGAAGAACTATAATATAGTTAAACAAACAATGCAAGATTCTTTCTTGATGCAAGCTGACCTCATTAATGTAATATCTACCCATTCTTCATCTGCCTTTGAAATAAAATATAAATAAATAAATAAATAAAGTTTCAAGTGGCATTGCTTGCGAAATAGCAATGGCTGCTGAAAGATCCTACATCTGCAGGGCGACCTGCCATGTTTTTGAGATACTGACCTTGCAAAAGCAGGGTTTAAACTTACACCCAACTATCCGGTCACCCACCTCCAAACGCCACCAGAACTTTGTCTCTGAACAGCTGCAGCAACCTCTATATCATGGTCAAATTTGGCTTTCTGTCTCCGTAGCTCTTGAACCTCTTTGTCTATAGACTGCATTGACACGAACATCTTCTGTAGCTCCACAATCTGTGCCTAAAACACGATTGCCGGTGAAAAAAAGAAAAAGATATATAAGTTACAAGATGAACAAGGAAAAATTATATTGGAAATTGAACTCTCCATCACATTCTTAACACCAAACACAACAGAAATTAATCCCAGATTTTTAGCCAACAATTTTGTTAAATAAAACTTTTCTAAAAAATAGAGATATTAATAAAAGGAAAACCTCCAGTTTAGCACATCTCGATCTCTCAGCTACCAGCTGACCTTGAACAGAATGGAGTTCCTGACGTAAATGATAAATAAGTAAGTTCTTCTATTTCTTTTTCTTGTTCCTTTTTTTTAACCAAAATTAAAGTTGGAAGTTTTACTACTAATTGATTGTCAATAACTTATATCAGGGATAATAGTGAGAAAGCTCATTCAACTAAAGTGAGAAGTTTTTTTTATTAATTGATTGACAATAGCTTATATCAGTGACATGTATTATGAGAAGCATACCTTGGACAACTCAACATAAGTACTACTAGTTTCGTCAAGCTTAGCTTGGAGAGCAGAATTTTCTGCTTGAATTTCCAAAAGCGATGATTCCAGCTGCTTTTTATCTTCTTTAACTGCATTGATTTCAACTGAAAGATCCACCTTAAAATTTGAATCCTGTGGCTCAGGGAGGATCAACTTTTCAGATTTTGTTAAGGCATATGCAGCAGTCACAGAAGCTGCTGCTGCAGCAGCTGCTGGTGATTGGAAAATCTTGGCATGCGCAGAGTCGCTTGGTTTGGGTCTCAAAATGAATACCTATAATGTCAGGGAAAAAGATACTCCATAACTAAGAGAATATATTTCACTGGAGAAAGATCGTTATTGAGAAGAGATTATGCTAGAATTATAACAAACATCAGGTTTAGCATAGATTTGACTAAATTATGCAAACGAATAAAATCAAGAAATTACACAGATGCAGTTGGTGGAAGGTGCTACATTAAACATTAATGAAAACCTAATTCTTCAAAAACAGTGATTAGGTGAAGCAGGATGGGTAAGTTTTTTCACCCAAAGCAAATTTGAGGAGCAGCTTTCACCAGTTTTAACCTACTATCATTCTAACCTTTTCCCTTTATGTGCTAAAGCTTGATTAATTTTTCCATCCAAGGCCTCATTAAAATTTCCTTCACAGATTGACTAGTGGCATGAGTGACATCCATTAGATTAAAATAATTTGTTGCACTTGTGTGATCTGTTATTAAAATGGTTCTTCAATTCTTTTGAGATAGATTTAATAACTGTTAAGAGGATTCTTCATGGAGTGATTAGTGGTAACATATAAGAGTGATCAGTATTCAGTGGTAGCATGATTATAGGAGTGATCAGTGGTAATCACTAATTGATTTCCTTTCCATGTATAACTTAGTGACTTAGCCTATATAAAGGCTCTCATTGTACATTATGGTATGAAATAATATTGGTTTTTAGCTTTCACATGGTATCAAAGCTAGTTTGATCTTGAGAGGCTGACTAGAAGTCTTGTTTCTGCTGCTAGCAGCACATATCTGACGGCAGATATATTTTTTTCTTGCAGTTCTTTTTTATGATTTTATTTTAGAGAAAACAAAATAAAAAAAAACCACGGTCGTTGTTTGTTTTTGTGGTGAAAAAAAATGGTTTGTCTTAACAGTTATTTCTCTGATTGAATATGTAAATGGATGGTTGATTGGAAAGAAAGGATTGCATGGGGCTGAGATTTCAGGAAGGCGTGTGTCCTTCGATTTTTAGGGAGGCTAGAAAGTCCTCCGTTGTTGAGGAGGGTAAGAAGTACTTCGTAGTTGTTTTTGAGGGATAGAGAGTCATTTGCATTTTGTTGTAGGATACTGAGTATTCTCTGTTATTGTTGTCACATGATATCCTCGGAAAGTGGATGTGTGAAGTTTATATATCGAGGGTGAGAAATCAAACTTTTGGGCGTAAAAAATCATTCTTTTTTCTGTACAAATTGAATAGGGCCTCAATTGAGAGGTAATGTTGAAGATCAAACAATTTCGTTTTATGGTTGGTTTGAGTCTTTTATTATTAGGATTATCTTATATAACAAGTTGTAAGTCATGAGACTTCCAACTTGAGGGAGAGAGTTAGAGGATTATTCTAGAATCATGATCATGGGAGTGATTAGTGGTAGAATGATTTTAGGAGTGATCAGTGATAATCACTAATTGATTTCCTTTCCATGTATAGCTTAGCCTAAGTAAATGCTCATAGTGTACATTATGATACGTAATAATATTGTTTTTTAGCTTTCACAATGTACGATGAGAGCCCTTTATATGAGTCCAGATCAGTTGTCCCAAATTGTGTCTCATATCTGCCATATGCTATCCCAACAAGAAAATTGTGTTATATGGTAAATTTTTAAGTAACAAATAAAAGGATTCAATTAAAATAGAAAATAAAAAAAAAGAAACTACTATTTTTTTCACCCTAATTGTTCTTTCCATATCAGGATTATGTCTTCTTCTAAGTCAATACTGTAACCCAGTAAGCACTCTCTCGTGAACAAAACTTTACATACTTCACAAAACTTCGTATTTCTTTATATTCTTGGTTGGATTGCGGTAAAGGAAAGGAGGAAAAAAATTTATCTCCTCTCCTTTCTAATTCGTGTGCAAGTTGCAATGTGACAAAATATTGACAATATAAATAGATTCAGTCACTTTATGAAGTTGAAGAGAATGGAATAAAACCTCTGCTAAGATTTTTTTTATTTTTTCGCAAAAAGACCACCAATTTAGGTTTAGGGAGTGAAAGCATGACAAGTATTTTAAATAATACCTGAAAAAAAGTAATTTTTAAAATTTGTTGATTCTATAAGTATCATAATTTCTATGGAAGGAACGAATATTTAATAATAAAATAGTTTCGATCATTGTTATTATGCCTCCTTGTGTAATGTGACACTAAGCATTAATGTGATCAATAGAGTATTACCGCATCGGTACAAATATGAAGTTTTGTTCATGGGAGAGTCCTTACTGGGTTACACAGTATTGGTTGGGAAGAAGACACAATGTGATATGGAAAGAGCAATTTGGGTGGGTAAAAAATATTAGTTTCCTTTTTCCTTTTTTATTTTTTAATTGAATTGTTTTATTTGTTAATTAAAAATTACCATAAAAAATTGTCACATGGCGCAATCTCTTTGTTGGGATAGTAGATTGAGACACAATTTGGGACGGCTGATTTGGATTGCCAAGTCACTAAGCTATACATCGAAAGGAAATCAATTAGTGATTACCACTGATCACTCTTATAATAATCATGCTACCACTGATCACTCCAATAATAACGCTACCACTATTATAGATTCTAGAGTAATCCTCTAACAATAACAAATTACTCCATGGCTAGAAAATTATTAAATTTGAAATCATAGTATCAAAGCTGGAAGACACAGTTTTAGCCACTACCATAAAAACAGCAGCAATATCAATATTAATCAGAACAAGCATGACAATGTTGACATACAGGGCATTATACAAAGGACAGCTACATAGCTTAATCTTAAAAATGGAGACGCGCGTGGGGGGTGGGGGGGGAGAGAGGAGAGAGTTTTTTTGAACCTTGCTTTTATGGATCCAGGGAAGGGTTATCTGTAGAATAATGTTAGTCTCAAATACACATATCATCATTGCATTGGTATATAATCAGGGCCGGCCTATATCTTAAGTCTAAGCAATGGCTTGAGGCCCCCAAAATTGAGAAGGCCCCCAATTTTAATAATCCATATATGTTAGAGCCCATTAAAAAAGCCCAAAAATTGAAAAGAATATGTTGGAGAAAATTGATTATAAAAGTTTGATCAATAATTTTGCATCTAAAAGAGCAAGAAAAATGAAATTCTAATTAAAAAAATCATAGATATTAATTTAATTTAGTATTGAATGGTTAAAAAAAAGACCCCAATTTAAGATTTGACTTGAGAACCCCCAAAAAGTTTGGACCGACCCTGTATATAATAATTGATTAGGACCGACCATAATGTTAAGAAACCAACGTAATAATGATGTGAATTTGAGACCCCAAAAGTTGAGAGCCGAGACCCTAGCGGCCTAGCATTACCTTTATGCATATGGTTTTTGGTACGAGTCTCGGGATAGGTGCCTTTTCTAAAACTCTTCATCTATATAACTACAGATTGTATGGACATGGGTTGCTTCCCCTACCCACCAAAGAAAAAGGTTGCCCACAGTGCCAGCTATGTAGGTGTTCTAGGTATTAAGGTTTACTTGTCGCAATAATAAACAAATGGGTGAGAAAAAGAATAACAATCACCATGGCGTCGTCATGCGAAACACTACATATATTTCTTTAAAAAACAATGAAGGAAAAGTAATACCAAGTTTATTCAATCTTTGAGCAATATATGATCATACAATGTCTTTCCACATCTTAGATATGCAGTTTATGCACTCATGTGCAAGCAAAAACTTAAAAGAAGTGCATCCTTTCGACTTTCAAAATAAAAAAGCTGTTTACCAGAAATTGAAAGCTTACAAGATTACCTCATTATTATACTTCCCATTGTAGCCACCAAATGCAACCAAAAATCTTTCGCCGTGTATATCTGCTGAGGAGACACTCAGTCCCTGATCCAAATGAGAAAAATATTATACATGGAATATATCCAACTATGTATTTATGTCAATGACATGGCAGAAACATAAATTTATCTGGCATAGAACTATGAAACCAAATCAAACATATCGAAACAAATCAGCAGACTTAGTATCATATTACACACAAGACATGACAAAATTGTTGGAGCTTAAAATACAAGAGGAATCAAATAGATATACAGACTGCCAGGAATGCAGAAATAAGTAAACTTGATAAAAAGAACTGTAAAATTCTTCAGATAATAGACATGAATTTCAAATTTGCAAAAGTTGGAACAGATAAGATTTGTAGATTCTTTAGTTATACAAGAAAAGGTAGTGACAGCATGCCCAATATTAAAGCCAAATGGCCTAAGGTATGAAATTAAGATGAGAATATCAAACCTAAAATCAGCTTGACAGCCTTGTTTTCTTATTTGCTTTTCTAAAGTACCAATCAATCTTTAAAACCAATTTTCTGAAACCATAGATATCCTAATTAAATAACCTACTTTAACACTATCCTTACAACTCAAAACCAGTAAGGTAACCGAAAAGAGAAACACTGTTTTAGATGAAATAATAATTTTAATATGAAGATAGAAACATCAATGAAGGACAAGAAGTTCACCAAAAGAAAGCAGTAAAAAGTTGAAAATACACAGCTTTTTTCTAAGGAAAGGTCTCAATCCCTATGAATATCCGACATAGTTACCCCAAGAAAGCCCCATCACCAATGCCCATAAAGATTCTAAAAAAGACCTTCTCACATAGCAAATTAGGAAGGAGATAGCTATCAAATTCCCTGCATTGCCCTCAGTCCAAATACCCCAGAGAATAGCAAAAACCGCACCTCAACAAAATTTACCCAGAATATGATCTGCGAAAAACTATCAAGAGACAAAGGGCAGACCCAAGCATCACAAAACAAACCAAACAATGTACTCCACAAACTACTTGCTATGGGCAAGGATAAAATAGATGAGCATTTGATTCCAAGCTTTGTTTGCACATAATCTCCTATACAATTCCTCAGCATTTCTGGTTTAAGCATAAGACTTAAATGGTTTAATCTGGAGACAAGAACTTGCAGGGCCTATATCTATGTCACCAACTCGTTAGTGTTGAGCGTATCCAATCTTAAAGTTTCATGTAGTCTTTGCACCTCCAAATTATTCACATACTTGTTGCGCAAAAACGTTCATTAACCTCTTAAAACTTCTGCAATAACCATCTTTGCATATAAGAATGTTCGACTCCCACCCACCACCTTGACTTTTCAACCCTTATTTTTCACATTAAGTACATTCAGCTCTCCACAGTAAAACAAACATAATTCTGAAAGCTTTCTTTAATCTATACCAAAAAATAAATCATAGGCTAACTCCAGTTATTGTAGAGTCATTGAACTTTAGATTTTACAAGAGCTAAAAGATCCCTATCTTCTTGTCACCAACAACTCGATTTAAACTTTTTCACATAAATTCATTGATTTGAACTTCAAGAGTGGAAGCTATGATCCAAAATGGACAGAGCATTAATAATGTATTGGCTGAAGTGAATGACAAGCTAAGTTCAATACAGACTACTTTTTGGAGCCTAATTCTAGGAAAGGTGGAGCTAAAGATAATGAAACAATTAGAATCTTGATTAGTTTCTAACCACAGTTTCAATGAGTCATTCCATTGAAGCGAATCATACAAACCAACAAGAAAATATTGATGTCAACTAGTCAAGGAAACAAAGTTAAGATAGATGAAAATCTGAAATATTCAAAAAAGCAATAGACACCACACACCAACAAAAGGGAAAGGATAAGCTTGGGAAACAGAAAACGATGAATATACCCCTGAAGTGTTTTCTTACACGTTCTAGATATGTTCTTTATTTCCAGTCAGCCTCAAACCTTGTTTTGATAATTCAGCATTGCAACAGGGAAATGTATGGTTCATTGCACACGAAAGCCCATAAGATGCATAGATTAACATTCATAAAAGGGAAATGTATTGATTTGCTAGTCTATTCTACATAGATTAAAATTCATAAAAAGGAACAAATTTGATATATGACAAAAGCAAGGTCAATAAATGACATTACATGGAGTAAAAAAGCACATAATGACCTAAAAATTGGAGAAGACCAACGTGACCCAAAAAAATGAAGAAGACCAACCAACAACATATTGAACACCCAAAAGTGTGATGAAATAATTAAGGGATAGTTTAGAAGATTTCAAACTATTTGGAAAAGTCAAAAGGAGTAGCTGAAAGTCACAAGTAGGAATTTGCTGCTTCCACAAGTAAGTTTTTACTCCCAAAATTTCCTCTCTCACATGAGAAGGGGACCTGTGGAACTAGCAGAAGACCTCGTGGAAGTAATACCTCCCCCTCCCCCTTTTTTCCTTTAGGTAATGCTGTATCAAGAAATTATATAAATGGTCTACTAAAATACCCCACATAAGTCGGCTGGAAAGAGTCAACGCTTGATATAACACATCATCTTGTGTAACATACAACCTCAGAGTGCCCTTTGTGATTGAAACCTAAGGATATAAATGGCATATTGTCAATGATAATGCAGAAGTCTTAAATTTTTTAGCATGTGGTTGTAAGAAGCTCTGAGAGAAACAACAGACTACAAAACTGGCTATAAATAGATATCTATGATCTTCAATTATTAAAAAAAAACAATTTCAGGACTAAATTCATTACATCTGTATACCCTCACAGGAATAATTGGCCGCAAAAGAAAGCAATGGTATACTAACCTCACTGGCCAGCGGATGTCTTCCCTTTACACTAGTCAACACTGATAAGACAAGTTTAGACATATTTAGCCCTAGTGTTTCTGGAGCACCTGCAACAAAAAATTAGCAAAAACATCCCTAACAGTTCTCAAGAAATCAAGAAAAACATAATACATCTGATGCCAGAGTAGAACTAAATCATCGCCAAGTATTTAAATACCACTTCTGTTATCTCCACCACCAACTATATACCACTTCTCATCAAAGGCTATACCAGCTTGTCCTGCCCTAGGAGCCACCAAATCACCCTGAATTTGCGGTTGGGACCATTCCAACTGCAATACGCAAGGGACTTTAACATGTTAATAGATTTAGTTATAAAAAATGTTCATTCATTACTAAGTAGTAGGTGATATGATTAGTGTAAAGTTTTTATTAATTATTATTAGCTTCCTGCAAGTGTTAGTAGCATAACAAAAATGTGTTCCTCGTCATTAATATGTTTGCTCACGGAAATTGTGGCCTCTCGGAAGAATCGATGACAATATGATGACAATGCTGCAGTAGTCATACAACTCGTTTTACAGACCAAGTTAGCCAGCATAGTTCCTAAAGAGGTATCTGAAAGGATATCTTTACTAATGCATCTTCTTTTACAAGCCCTACGTGGATAGGAACGGCAGCTTTGTGACATGACAGTAACAAATGGTCGTAAAAGCACCAAACGCTAAAATTAAGAAAAGGTATATTGAGCAACAGACATCTTTGTAGGGGGAATACATCAGGCTGGTGCAAGTGATATTTTAACAATTTGAACACAGCCAAAGAGGTTGGCAAATGCCTCAATCACAGTAAGAAACTAAGAATACATCAGGTTGCACCAATTGCTAAAATAGCCCAGAAGAAATCCACAGAGGAGAAACATCCAAAACTTGAACATAGACTCAACTGAATGTTTCTCCTTAATGGGTATAAACAATAAGTTTTGCAACGGGCAGATGATGAAATAGAACAAGCTAATTTTAAAATTTTACAAGAATATATCATAACACAACATTTGAAACTGAGACTGCTAGCATAAAGTCCAATCATATAAATGTCATCATCAAGCATGAGGAAAACCTAAAAATCCCGTTGCTATTGAAACAATAAGAAGGATTCATAAGTAATTAAACTTCGACAAGATTATTTTAAATTTGGTTCAAGTGTTATACGAGCATCAAATATTAGTATAAAAGTTGGAACCAGTGCATTTGATTCTGGTGATAGTAAAGGGAGGGGAGGAAACATTGCCATGATTGATTAGAAATTTTTATTGAAATAAAATAAAGTAATTACACACTGAATTTGTTTGAGACCAACATCTTAAAAGATTAATACTTACCGTCTCCAAGTCCAACACATGGAGATCATTAAAAAAGATTGAATGAGAACAGCCACCAAAAATTAGAAGGTAGCGTCCAGAATGCACTGCAGCTGTGTGATCAAATCTGGGAGCTGGAGGTGTCTGCCTATCAAAGTACAAATAAAAGTGTTACAGAGATTTCAAGTGCATGAAACTGGGTGGCCTATAAAGTTGAATAGATACTTACGTAGTCTCTAAGACACTCCAAGTCATTGTCTCCAGATCAAGAACATGAACATCATTCAGCAGTTGTCTGTTCCTGTCCTCTCCACCAAACATTATAAGTCTGGAACCAACCAATGATACAGACTGCCCACCACGAGCTATCTGAAAAGATTAGACCCATAAGTAGATAAACCAGCACTTCAATAAATCATTGAAAACTTCAACATATATAGAGTCAAGAAAATTTTGAAGGCTTTATCTCTAAGTTAATTATATCATTGATGAAAAAAAACTTATCAAATAGAAAATTATACTATGGAGAAGAATTAAGCCCAAAAACATAATTATATTTTTCTTTCAGTCAGGGAAGTCAGTTACCGGAAGGTTTCCTGAGGTCTCTATAACACCACAGAGGTGTGTCTCAGGATCGATGAACCGCACTACAATAAGTCATTAACATGCCATGAGAATAAAATCAAAGAGTATTATGTCCAAGTTAGAATGAATGTAAAGGAAATAAACCTGTTACATTATCAGATATGTTCTTTGAGTGACCAGCAAGAAGAATGAGCCGGTTTTCCCACTTAATCTGCCAAGATTTTTGCACAGAATGTATCAACCAATTAAAAAATAAATGAAACGAAAGGAAACCAATTATAAGCAATTAAGCAAATGAGCAGGATCAAATTAAATTATGGACGTTGAATGACAATTCTGACTAAAATCTAACCATATTGTGACCAGATATAGCTGGAAAAACTTCATCTGGGCTGCTGTCGTTAATCTTATACAAATTTGATTCCACTTTCAATTTAAATGTAGACCAGGTCAAGTTCTTGAGATCAAACACCTGCAGAAAGTAGCGATTATCAAAAGTCCCGTCAGGAAAAAATAAGGAATTCAATAAGGTAAAAAGTATATGGGTATGATCTAACCTGAAAATCGGATAAGTATCGACCATTACGACTTCCACCAACAATGTACAACTTCTCATCAACCACGGTTGCAGCATGCTATGTACAAGGAGAAATTATCATAGTATACCAATGGCCAAAAATAATAAGACGGCACTAAACAGTGAAAACAAAAATTAAAAAAGATAACACTTTAAGCTTGAAATTGCAAGAAATAAATGCAGTTCAACGTGTTCAGTTTCACAGCTCTGAAGGAAGAAAAGGCAAAGAAAACAAATGGAAGAATCAACAAGCTTTTTTAGTAACAAAAAACTTAGGTTAGTCTCTAGCATGGAGAGAACCTTGTAACGAGCTGATGGTCGTGGACCAGATACAGGGAGTGCTACCCACTGATCATGGCCTAAATCCAAATGCCAATTTTGACTATCTGTTCCCATTCCAAATTTCTCAGAGGGTACTGAGCTTTATTCAGTAACAATTATCTGAAATAAGTATAACAACATGCAAAAAAATACTCATTATCATTAGTAGCTAAAAAGGGAATAAAACATTGCAATTTATATTCAGAAAATGGGCTGGAAAAATAGAATGAACACTTTTAGCATAGAGAATAACAGGAACTAGTAATGGCTTTTGTGTGTTCGATTGCTGTGTGTATGCGCGCACGCGTAAGATTACTGTCTATGATCTGTTTACATGGATTATTTGCTATAAGAAGTAAACACACCTTTTTTTTGGGGGGAGGGGGGGAGAGAGAGATCAATAGAAAATCTGAGGTTGTTCAGTAATGTATAACAACTAGTACTTAGTGTAAAGCACGTTGATGTTTTGGAATGAAGAAAATACAAGGGGCAAGCTGAATCTAACTAAGGACAATGATATGGGGGCGTGATGATATATGACAAAGCATTAGATGTGGGTTGACAGAAAGGCTCTGTTGGGTTTGGTCATGGGTAAAAAGCATGACCATTACAGCATTCAAAATGAATTGATAATTTATCCATTGCAACAAGATAAGTCTCTTCGAAGTTCAATGTTACCATCCTGGGAATATCATCTGACATAGACACATGCTGTACCAACTCAAGGTACTGGAATTGTGTTAAATAATTTTGATCTAATAAATTCATTCAGTCCTGGAGCTTTTTGGGAAATTGCTCAAGGTTCTTAACATTTTATTGAGTTAACATACAAGCATTGCTAAAAATAGGATTTTGACAGACCAATCCACAAAGAAAGTGTGAAAGAATAATCACTAATTACTCAAACTCTCATGAAGAGTTTGAATCTTTGTCTGTTTAATACACTGGTGTAAATCTTTGTCTGTTTTACCCAGCTACCAATAAGCTTGAAAACTCCAACAAATCATTAAAAAAGAACAATGGAGTAAAGACTATTAAATTAGTTCATTCCAATTTACATGAATCACTAGTCTCTTTTTCTTTTCTTTTTCTCGTTTTGCTATCTATGATCTATCACAATCAGCATTGCTACATTATTCAATCCAACTATACTAAATTTACCAAGCTACCAATAACCTTGAAAACTTCTTCAACAAATCATTAATAAAAAAAATGGAGTTGAAACAATTAAATTACTTCATCCCAACTTACATGAATTACAAGACTCTTTTTTGCCGTTTTGCCATCTACCACAATCGTCATTGCATTACATTACATTACCTTCAATCCAATTATACCAAATATAACTAGGAAATGATAAGCCCGTGTAAACCTCAATTACTCAACTAATCATAGAATTTTGGGGACTATGTTGCCTACCTAAATACTTCCAGAATACTGCTGGACTGTTGCTAGAGACTTGGATCCGAACAGACGAGGATAGAGAGAATTTGCCGAGATCAGACTTCGGTGGTTGTCCGATCCCGGTAAATGTATCCGGAGATCAAACTAATCTCGATCTGTGTGGAGATTAGTTTTATGCATTGTACTGCCCAACAGATGGAATCAGCAAAGCAAAACGGTCATCGGTTTTCTTTAGATATCTGTCCTATAAATAGATGGTAATTTTTTAGTGGTTGTGTGTTTATTTTTGATTTAATTTTTAAATTTATAAGTTATTTTTGAGAATTAATAATTTTTTATTTATTAAAAAATAACTTATAAAAAAAAGTGGGTTGTTTGTTTAGAATGTAATACATTTAAATGATTTGTGATCTGATTTCTTCAATCATTTAATCCGTTTAGTTTAAAATAAAAATAATCTTAATGACTGAATTGAAATTCAATTGATTAACCGAATAAATTGTTAAAATCAACCCTAAACCCATTGTATAGATTTTTACGCATGTTGCCCCTCTTTCACTCCAATTGATCCTGATGGGTGCACGTACTCTTACCAAATAACATAGCACTGTAAGACTTTCTTCTGTACTTTGCCCACAGAAAACTACGTAACGGGAAAGAATGGGAAGAAGCAGAAAAACCAGCAACGCAGAGGAAAAAGAGTCACCAACAATTGAGAAGAAGATGAAGAACACACAATAATCCATTGATTCATCTTCCTTTTGATGATGAAAATCAATCAACAGAAGAGCAAGAAAAAGATGAGTATGTTCGACAGTAACTTATAAGTTGGTAAAACCAACTTATAAGTCATTTGTCACTATTCCTCTGTTTGACAATGATAAAATAGGTCTACACAACTAATTTTGAGTAGCTAAAATACATACTACATAACACAAATACAAATTTTCTATTTACAATTATTAAACTGTCGTGCAAAATACGACAACACATACATTGTAAATTTCAATACATGTAGACACTCGAAATTTTGCATTCTTGTTACTAACCTTGCAGGAGGGTAAAACCGTCTTTTACCTTCCTGAGACAGCCCTGGAAGTCCAAATCATCAAATCCAGCCCCTGCGACAACACCAGGAGATCAAGCCAAGCCCCGATGACAACACCGGGAGATCAAATCAAACCCCGGCGACAACACCGGGAGATCAAACCAACCTTCGAAGACGACCCTGAAGCATCAAATCATCCCCAGAGACAACCCTGAGATATCAAGTCAACCTCGGAAACGACTCTGAGGAAGAACAAAGTCGACTGAGATCAAACCTCGGAGACAACCCCGAGAAACAGTCGAAAACCCTGTCAATCCTGGAGACAACCCTCGGAAGGGCAAAATGGTCATTTTACCAACTTGACATCAAATATAGTCAAAATCAAGCCAAATCAATGCCATGAAGGTCATGCAGAACCATAATATCAATCCCGATTGAAAACAACACAAGACAGCTCAACGGACGGACTGCGAAGGCTCGAAGATCTGGTCATGGACCCATCTTTCTGGATTTAGAAAAGGTCAAATCTCATGTCATTGTGTAGCTCTCGGAATGGGCTTTCCAAAAAGGTATAGCACGCCTCCATCGGACTACCGGATTGAAAGTTATGAAGGTTTGAAACAGACAACGCGTTGGTCGGAGTGCACGTACTTCGAGAAACGGGACCCACAGGACCGGGGCCCACCCAGGGAGTCGCAGATAGACTCGCGGCTGCCGCGAGTAGACCCACGGCTATTTTGGTCTATAAATAGAGACCCTCACTAGCCAAAAAGAAAAAGGAAAAAAAGAGAAAAGGGGAGAAAATTCCGCCCATATTAGCTCTTAACCCTACCTACAGTGCTCCAAACTTTAATTTTACTATTCCAATATACTTGTATACGTATATATACTAATATATCAAATTTTAACCGGTGGAAACGGAGTTTTCAAACCTACCAAGTGGTTTAAAGCCTCTAGCGCTATACACTGTAAGATTTCTTGTGATATGAAGTTTTTTACTGCTTTAACATATATATGAGCGTATATATATATATTTATAGCTTCTAGCTTCGCCTAAATTTCAAATCTGTGGCCTTTCTAGCTTTGATTTATGTATATATAAGTATATATATACACTTTTAAGTGTTATTTCAGCCTGATTTCAAATATGTGGCTTTTATCGCTTTAACATATATATATATATATATATATGTATATATAAGTGTTATATAGCCTGAATTGTTAATCTGTGGCATTTTCAGCTTTAATATATATATATATATATATATATATATATATTTTATACTAACTTGTTTGGCCTGGATTGCTAATCTGTGACCTTTTCAGCTTCAATATATATATATATATATATATATATATATTTACATTAATCAGTCACGCCTGGATTGTAAATCTATGGCTCTTTCCAGCTTTAATATATATATAATATATATATATATATAAGTAATATATATATATATATATATATATTATTTATTCAATGTGATTAATATCTGTTTTAACTGTTCATTTGATGTAAATTTGTTCTAATGTAAATTTTGTGGACTAGATTTATATAAATCTAGCCATTTCTAACTATTAACCGGTTCAAAAGTTGTTAAACTGGAACCGTTGAACTAGAATGATTAAGATTTATTTAAATCTAGTTTTCTTTCTAGTTTTGTAAATATTAAAGCAACTAAGCGACCCTAGATCCGAATTTAAAGGGAATGAGAAGCTTTGGCTACGCGCATACAAGGATTTAACTAATGAATCCTTTGTCTTGCGACGTCTAGATTTTAATTTGTATTTTATGTCAATATCTCTGATGTGCTGGCTTTTTGATAATATTCTGTGACGCCCCCAAAATATGTTCAATACTCAACCCATTCCGAGTCGCCAAATACATGGTACATAATTCAAATACAATCTTTTATATCATACGGTCGTGCAAAATATAACCACACAACTGTGAGTGTCAATATAAATATGTAAAAAAATATAAACACTCAAACTAAGTTCTCATTATAATTATTATCACACTATTTTATAAAAATAGTGAGGACTACTACTGCTCTAACTCGGACCATCACCCCCGACTAGTCCCTGCGACATTCTCATTTTTTGAAGAGAACAATAGAAGAAAAGGGTGAGCTCAACTAGCCCATTAAAGAATATTATGACTAAGATAATGAAGAATAATGTATCGTTAGTCTTCAACAAGTCAGATAAAATATTATGGACAACAAGTTTTAGATCAACAACTGCAGCGGAAATAACAATTCATTAGAAGAGTTACGTAGAGAATGATGTCTACTATTCTCTATGATTTAAAAGTCCATCATCAATATTTTATCCTTGTAACATCAATCAATATATATCTCAAATCAAATATTCATCTTTGCACTACGACCAAAGATATTTGTATCACCAGTGGTCATGTTCATCTCAACACCTGTCCATCTTTGCACTACGGACCAAAGATATTCATCAGGTAATTATTCATCTTTGCATTACAGGTCAAAGATATTCATCAAGTAATCATTCATCTTTGCACTACAGGTCAAAGATATTCATTTGTATCACCATTTAAGACTGAGAATGATGAAAAATAATATAAAGAACGAATCAAGTGAAATAAAAGATAAATATTAGATATTCGTAATTTAATCTATCCAAGTTCAAGAATGTTTAATAATAACCAATTGTGGAGCAAAATTCAAGAATGAAGATCAAAACATGGATCCAATTAAAGATAAGAACCATAACAGACAACTTGGACAAAGAAAAGAAAAATTAATTTTTTTGTGAATAGTACCGTATTCGTGAATAGTGCCGTATACGTGAATAGTAACCCCAACATAAAAAGGTAAAAATTTCATAAGAAAGTTTATACCAATATTCCGGTGAAATGATACTAGATGAAGCGCAAAACTCAAGGAATTTCTGATCATTTCAGGAATTATAGAAGCAATATTATCACTATCATAATATGGAACGGGACCCACAGGACCGGGGCCCACCCAGGGAGTCGCAGATAGACTCGCGGCTGTCGCGAGTAGACCCGCGGCTGCCGCGAGTAGACCCACGGCTATTTTGGTCTATAAATAGAGACCCTCACTAGCCAAAAAGAAAAAGGAAAAAAAGAGAAAAGGGGAGAAAATTCCACCCATATTAGCTCTTAACCCTACCTACAGTGCTCCAAACTTTAATTTTACTATTCCAATATACTTGTATACGTATATATACTAATATATCAAATTTTAACCGGTGGAAACGGAGTTTTCAAACCTTCCAAGTGGTTTAAAGCCTCTAGCGCTATACACTGTAAGATTTCTTGTGATATGAAGTTTTTTACTGCTTTAACATATATATGAGCGTATATATATATATATATATATATATATATATATATATATATATATTTATAGCTTCTAGCTTCGCCTGAATTTCAAATCTGTGGCCTTTCTGGCTTTGATTTATGTATATATAAGTACATATATACACTTTTAAGTGTTATTTCAGCCTGATTTTAAATATGTGGCTTTTATCGCTTTAACATATATATATATATATATATATATATATATATATATATGTATATATAAGTGTTATATAGCCTGAATTGTTAATCTGTGGCATTTTCAGCTTTAATATATATATATATATATATATATATATATATTTTATACTAACTTGTTTGGCCTGGATTGCTAATCTGTGACCTTTTCAGCTTCAATATATATATATATATATATATATATATATATATATATATATATATATATTTACATTAATCAGTCACGCCTGGATTGTAAATCTATGGCTCTTTCCAGCTTTAATATATATATATATATAAGTAATATATATATATATTATTTATTCAATGTGATTAATATCTGTTTTAACTGTTCATTTGATGTAAGTTTGTTCTAATGTAAATTTTGTGGACTAGATTTATATAAATCTAGCCATTTCTAACTATTAACCGGTTCAAAAGTTGTTAAACTGGAACCGTTGAACTAGAATGATTAAGATTTATTTAAATCTAGTTTTCTTTCTAGTTTTGTAAATATTAAAGCAACTAAGCGACCCTAGATCCGTGTTTAAAGGGAATGAGAAGCTTTGGCTACGCGCATACAAGGATTTAACTAATGAATCCTTTGTCTTGCGACGTCTAGATTTTAATTTGTATTTTATGTCAATATCTCTGATGTGCTGGCTTTTTGATAATATTCTGTGACGCCACTAAAATAGGTTCAATACTCAACTCATTCCGAGTCGCCAAATACATTGTACATAATTCAAATACAATATTTTATATCATACGGTCGTGCAAAATATAACCACACAACTGTGAGTGTCAATACAAATATGTAAAAAAATATAAACACTCAAACTAAGTTCTCATTATAATTATTATCACATTATTTTATAAAAATAGTGAGGACTACTACTGCTCTAACTCGGACCATCACCCCCGACTAGTCCCTGCGACATTCTCATTTTTTGAATAGAACAATAGAAGAAAAGGGTGAGCTCAACTAGCCCATTAAAGAATATTATGACTAAGATAATGAAGAATAATGTATCGTTAGTCTTCAACAAGTCAGATAAAATATTATGGACAACAAGTTTTAGATCAACAACTGCAGCGAAAATAACAATTCATTAGAAGAGTTACGTAGAGAATGATGTCTACTATTCTCTATGATTTAAAAGTCCATTATCAATATTTTATCCTTGTAACATCAATAAATATATATCTCAAATCAAATATTCATCTTTGCACTACGGCCAAAGATATTTGTATCACCTGTCCATCTTTGCACTACGGACCAAAGATATTCATCAGGTAATTATTCATCTTTGCATTACAGGTCAAAGATATTCATCAAGTAATCATTCATCTTTGCACTACAGGTCAAAGATATTCATTTGTATCACCATTTAAGACTGAGAATGATGAAAAATAATATAAAGAACGAATTAAGTGAAATAAAAGATAAATATTAGATATTCGTAATTTAATCTATCCAAGTTCAAGAATGTTTAATAATAACCAATTGTGGAGCAAAATTCAAGAATGAAGATCAAAACATGGATCCAATTAAAGATAAGAACCATAACAGACAACTTGGACAAAGAAAAGAAAAATTAATTTTTTTGTGAATAGTACCGTATTCGTGAATAGTGCCGTATACGTGAATAGTATCGTATACGTGAATAGTAACCCCAACATAAAAAGGTAAAAATTTCATAAGAAAGTTTATACCAATATTCCGGTGAAATGATACTAGATGAAGCGCAAAACTCAAGGAATTTCTGATCATTTCAGGAATTATAGAAGCAATATTATCACTATCATAATATGGAATATGAAAGAAAATAATACCCTTTGTGAATATTAAAAGAAAATAACATTATTTACTATAAAAATAATATCCTTTACCTCAAAAAAATACTCGATCTGACTGGAATATCAGATATTATGATGAGAAAAACTTGCACTGTTATCAACACTCAAAGTATCTAAATACTCACAAGAAATACGCTCAATATTATGGAGAAAATTTTTTCTGATTGTGGTGTGATTTTCATTTATAACTAAGCACCATATTTATAGAAAATGCTTAGCACATCAGGATTGACAAATATTACGCAGGTGCATACTTGATTTGAAAAAGAGAAGGCTGCTGGCTGCTGCACACCTAATTGGACTCAAAACCAAGTTGGCAAGATTCCTACATGTGTATATATATGTGTATATATATATATTAAAAACATTTATAATTATTAAAAATAATTTAAATTCAATTTTCTCTCTTCCACCTCCTTTTATTTTTATGCCATAAATTTATTATAACAATATTATCACTTAAAATTATAAATTATACTATTATATTATCACATTATAATATCACATTATAATATTATAATAATATATTTAAATGAATTATTTTATGCCAACTTTAAACAAATGTCTCATTCTTAAAACTTCCTTCATTTATATCAAAATTAAATAAATATTAACTTTTTATATTTATCAACAATCAATTATTATTCATAAATAATAATACATAATCACAATATTAACAACCAGATCATTCCCAAGAAAGAGGGGGATTTTCAATAAAAATTTCTTCCCATTGGCGCGCAATTATATAACCTAACCCCTTTCCTCGACAGAACTTTCTAGACATTGTCAATAATATTATCTAATAATATCATTTAAATAATATGTGTGACAATTATTGATTTAATACTGTAAACTACTATGTAGTGGTTACTGTGACCATTTTGAATCAATAATATAAAATATCAACGTAGCAATTATTGAATCAATAATATAAAATATTGAACAGTAATTACTGTAATAATTATTGAGTAAGTGACTTCTTACGTAAGAATCAATAATTAAAAATACTGTGCAATACCGTGTGTTACTGTGCAATAACGCGTATTACTGTTCTTTAACCACCAAGTATTTCAACAGTTTATCGATAAAAACTTTGCCGTTATATTTAGAAAACTTATTCTTGTCGTTTTCTTCATCCGACAATTTTCAGTTGTGGGGTCCACCAATGATTGCGCCGTCGTACGAATATCCCCGACAAAAAGAATATTTCCCGACCAAACGAATATTCCCCGACACAAAGAATATTTTATGACCACTTGCTTATTTTGTAAAACTTGCACATATCACCCCATAACTTACCACATTCATCAAATCAGCATCTTACTATTTTAAAATAATATATAAAGAAAATTAAATCTTTATTCATAAAAGTTGGGGTCTTACAACCTCCCTTCCTTATGAAATTTTGTCCTCGAAATTGACGTACGTACCTGATATTTTGAAAAGGTGAGGATACCTCACTTTTATTTTTGATTCTAATTCCCAGGTCATTTCCTCGATATCATGGTTTCTCCACAAAACCTTGACTTATGGTATAACCTTCGAGCGTAGGACATGTTTCTTCCTATCCAAGATCTTGACAGGTACCTCTTCGTACGTTAAATCTTCGGCTATCTCGTCTGGTTCTAACTCAATAATGTGGTTTGGGTCTTTCACATATTTACAAAGCACGGATATGTGAAAAACGTTATGAACACGAGACATGCTTGGATGTAAGGCTGAGTCTATAGGCCATAGTTCCTACTCGGTCAATGATTTCAAATGGACCAATGAATTGTGGGTTGAGCTTTCCTCTCTTCCCGAATCTCGTAACTCCTTTCCATGGAGCAACACGTAACAATACATGATCTCCAACATTAAATTCCACGTCCCTTCGATGAAGGTCCGCATAACTCATTTGTCGATCTTGTGCCATTTGTATACGTTGTCGGATCATTTGAATCTTTTTCGTAGTCATACGTACTAACTCCGGTCCCAACAATGTTGCTTCACCCACCTCATCCCAATATACTGGAGAAAGATATTTTCGTCCATACAAAGCCTCGAATGGAGCCATGCCTATACTTGCTTGATAACTGTTGTTGTAGGAGAATTCCACCAATGGTAAGTACTTATCCCAACTCCCTTTGAAGTCTAGAACACAGAGTCTCAATAGATCTTCAAGAGTTTGGATAGTCCTTTTCGATTGCCCGTCCATTTGAGGATGATATGCCGAACTGAATCGTAAATCCCTGCCCATAGCTTTCTGCAAACTGACCCAAGATCGTGAAGTGAATCTTAGGTCATGATCCGAAACTATGTATACTGGCATGCCATGCAATCTCACAATCTCACTTACGTACATACGAGCCAGATGTTCCAGTGAATAAGTCTCTCGTATAGGCAAGAAATGAGCAGACTTGGTTAATCTATCGACAATAACCCAAATCGCATCTATGCCTTGAGAAACTTTGGGAAGACCCGTAACAAAATCCATGGTAATGTGTTCCCACTTTCATTTTAGAATCTCAAGTGGTTGCAATGGACCCTTTGGCACCTGATGCTCCGCCTTGACACGTTGACATGTTAAACACCTCGAGATAAACTATGCGATATCTTTCTTCATATTGCTCCACCAAAATGTATGTCGAAGATCACGATACATTTTGGTACTTCCAGGATGGATTGCGAACCGTGTGTTGTGTGCCTCTATCATGATTCTATACTTCAAATCAGAATCGTTAGGAACACAAAGTCTGGAGTTGACTCGAAGTATTTCTTCTTCATCGATTCTTGCGTCTGGAATAGCACCTTCTTGCACCTTCTTCTTCATCTTCATCAGCTCCGGGTCTGTAACTTGAGCAGCTTTAACTTTATCAATTAAAGCTGGTTCTACGCGTATATTTGACATCATCACGTGGGTCCCCGGAGTCTTGAATTCTATCTCCATCCATTGTAAGTCACACAATATGGGCCTTTGTGTTGACAACATCGCACTCGTTCCCGCATATGATCTTCTACTCAACGCGTCAGCTACCACGTTCGCTTTTTCCAGGATGGTATTGAATGGTATGGTCGTAATCTTTCAACAGCTCAAGCCAACGTCGTTGCTGCATGTTGAGTTCCTTCTGAGTGAAGGAATATTTAAGGCTCTTATGATCCGTATAGATCTCCACTTTCTCCCCATACAGGTAGTGTCTCCAGATTTTCAACGCGAAAACGACAGCTACCAACCCTAGATCATGAGTAGGATAATTCCTCTCATATTCTTTGAGTTGTCGCGAGGCATAGGCTATGACTTTTCCATGTTGCATGAGAACACATCCTAACCTTTTGCCCAAAGCATCGCTATAGATGACAAATCTATCCAAACCAGATGGTATTGTTAGAACAGGTGCTGAAATGAGTCTCCTCTTGAGCTCTTGGAAGCGCTTCTCGCATTCCTCGTTCCATACGAATTTTGTATCTTTCTGAGTCAGCTGAGTTAATGGAGTAGCGATTCGACAAAATCCTTCCACGAATCTTCGATAATAACCAGCTAAGCCCAGAAAGCTATGTACTTTAGTCACTAACTTAGGTTGCTCCTAACTTTGTATTGCTTCAATCTTTGCCGGCTCAACAGATACTCCATGTTTTGATACCACGTGCCCAAGGAATGCTACCTCCTCAAGCCAGAACTCGCATTTCTTCAACTTGGCATAAAGCTTGTTATCACGAAGCCTTTGAAGTACTAGCTTCAAGTGGTGCTCATGATCTTCTCGGCTTTTGGAATAGATGAGGATGTCATCAATAAAGACAACCACAAATTGATCCAAAAATTCCTTGAATACACGGTTCATCATATCCATGAAAGCAGCAGGAGCATTAGTCAATCCAAAAGACATGACTAAGAATTCATAATGCCCGTATCGAGTTCTGAAGGCAGTCTTCAGAATATCCTCAGTTTTAATCTTTAACTGATGATATCCAGAATGAAGATCAATCTTTGAGAAGAATTACGCACCTTGCAACTGGTCGAACAGGTCATCAATACGAGGTAACGGATACCTATTCTTGATGGTGACATGGTTCAACTCCCGATAGTCAATACAAAGTCACATACTCCCGTCTTTCTTCTTTACGAATAAAACAGGAGCACCCCAAGGAGATGTACTAGGACGAATGAAACCAATGTCTAACAACTCCTGTAGTTGGACCTTTAACTCCTGAAGTTCAATAGGAGCCATTCGATATAGGGTTTTAGAAATTGGTTTTGTACCGGGTTCAAGGTCAATAAAGAATTCAACTTCACGATCTGGGGGTAGGCTAGGAAGTTCTTCGGGAAATACATCAGGAAACTTATTACCACAAGAAATATCATTCAAATCTGACGTATTCTAGTTTAAATCAGTGACATGGGACAAGAAAGCTTGACATCCGTTTTTCAATAAACGAATAGCTTTATGACTTGAAATGACATTGATTGATTTTAGTGGTTTGGTTGTTTGAATTCGCACAAT
This sequence comes from Panax stipuleanatus, assembly GCA_020205555.1. Taxonomy (NCBI): domain Eukaryota; kingdom Viridiplantae; phylum Streptophyta; class Magnoliopsida; order Apiales; family Araliaceae; genus Panax; species Panax stipuleanatus. The sequence continues at coordinate 80,182,597 of CM035121.1, forward strand.
AGGTTGGTTAGGAATATGAAAACTAACAACCTTAGGAAAACAATCAATTTTGGCATGATAAGTGGTTAACCTGTCAATTCCTAAAATCACATCAAATGCAAGTATTTTCAAAGATATAAGATCAACAAGTAGGGTGAGGGTACCAATTTGAATCAAGCAAGATTTGTAAACTGTGGATGTAACGAAAGTTTCTCCTAACGGAGTTTTAACAGATAAGTTAAAGTCTAATTTCTCAGAAGTCAAGTTCAAACGTTGAGCACAAGCAGGTGAAATAAAAGAATGGGTAGCACCGGTATCTAATAAGGTATAGACTTCGCAAGGGTTTACGATTATCTTACCCGTGATAACCTCATTCGGGTTCCTCGCTTGTTGGGAAGTCATGACAAAAGAAAGCTCTTCCAGGAACCACTGACTTTGACTTGTCCGGGACAGCCTTTGGAATCACCATCCCCGCTGGACTTGGTTTCGCTATAGAACACACTCGAGCTATGTGACCTTCCTTTCCACAGTTATAGCACATCTTGGATTGCTGTGTGCAGTTTGGACTGATGCGTCCCTCTTGTCCGCATTTATAGCATACGACTGGTGGTCGTTCTCCTCCCCTAGAAACAGTTGATGCTGGTGCTGCTGTCGACGTCTTCACGTTCTCATTGTTGTACCTTCTCTTCTTGAAATCTCCCCCGACTCACTTCTTCTATTATCATGGTCACGATTACCACCAGAGTGGTTACCGCTTCTGTCATGATACTTTTCTCACCGCTGGTTATCATTGTTCCGATGACTGCTGCTACCGGTACGACCTTGGTTGTTCTCCCTTGGTTGAACAGATTCATTATCTCGTTCTAATAGCTGAGCCCTGTTCACCACATCCGAATATAAAAAATATTTGTGAGAAATGAGGTATTGACGAATTTCGGGTTTCAAACCTCTCAGAAATATCCGTGTCATACGTTCCTCATTATCCACCAAATGAGATGCAAACCGGGATAATTTCGCGAACTTAGCCTCGTACTGGGACACAGTCATGGTTGTTCTGTTCCAGTTTGATAAACTCTACCTCTTTTATATGACGAATACTTTCTGGAAAGTACTTGACATTGATTAGTTTCTGGAACTCTTCCCAAGACATTTTGAGTGCGGCAGGCTGAGTACGCTTCACAGATTCCCACCAGTAATCTGCCTCTCCGCGGAATATAAAGGTGGCGAATGGAACCTTCTGTTCCTCTGTGCATCCCAAAACATCAAATATCTTGGTGATTTTCTTAACCCACGTTTCCGCCTTGATTGGATCCGGCTTTCCCAAAAACTCTGGTGGTCCCAACTCTTTGAACTGCTTGGCAGTGACAAGCCGCGAGTTACTATTATTTCCACCTGTATTATGAACACGAGTCTCCCTCGTCTGGTTTTGCATGAACTGCAAAAAGCTTCTAAACATCCCATCATTCATCATTTGATCGGTGGTATTGTTTATAGGAGGAATATTGCCTTCCTGTTGTACGTTCTCCTTGTTGGTGATTAAAGGTGTCTCAACGGTCTCATTCACTCCATTGTTTAGACTTTCAGCTGCCAGACTCAAATACTGCCATAAAATAAGGGTTAATTAAATAAATTAACATATCACATAATAACCCTATGTTCCGACCGACAAATTAAATAACAAATAAGCTTAGGTAGGACACACTAGCGAATGATTTACTCGTTTCTCCCCTCCTAGTTCTATTTCACTGATTCTCCGCCAGAGATCATATCTCTAAGCTCTGATACCAACTGTGACGCCCTCAAAATAGGTTCAATACTCAACCCATTCTGAGTCGTCAAATACATGGTACAGGATTCAAATACAACCTTTTATATCATACGGTCATGCAAAATACGATCACACAACTGTGAGTGTCAATACAAACATGTAGAAAATATAAACACTCAAACTAAGTCCTCATTATAATTATTATCACACTATTTTATAAAAATTATGAGGACTACTACTGCTCTAACTCGGACCATCATTCTGTCCCCCGACTAGTCCATGCGACATTCTCATTTACTGAAGAGGACAATAGAAGAAAATGGTGAGCTATGACTAAGATAATGGAGAATAATTTATCGTTAGTCTTCAACAAGTTAGATAAAATATTATGGACAACAAGTTTTAGATCAACAACTGCAGCGGAAATAACAATTCATTAGAAGAGATACGTAGAGAATGATGTTTACTATCTTTTATGATTTAAAAGTCCATCATCAATATTTTATCCCTGTAACATCAATCAATATATATCTCAAATTAAATATTTATCTTTGCACTACGGCCAAAGATATTTGTATCACCAGTGGTCATGTTCATCTCAACACCTGTCCATCTTTGCACTACGGGCTAAAGATATTCATCAGGTAATTATTCATCTTTGCACTACAGGCCAAAGATATTTATCAAGTAATTATTCATCTTTGCACTACAGGCCAAAGATATTCATTTGTATCACCATTTAAGACTGAGGATGATGAAAAATAATATAAAGAACAAATCAAGTGAAATAAAAGATAAATATTAGAGATTCGTAATTTAATCTATCCAAGTTCAAGAATGTTCAATAATAACCAATTGTGGAGCAAAATTCAAGAATGAAGATCAAAATATGGATCCAATCAAAAATAAGAACCATAACAGACAACTTGGACAAAGAAAAAAAAATTTAATTTTTCTGTGAATAGTACCGTATTCGTGAATATAGTGCCGTATACGTGAATAGTAACCCCGACATGAAAAAGTAAAAATTTCATACGAAAGTTTATATCAATATTCCGGTGAAATGATACTATATGAAGCGCAAAACTCAAGGAATTTTTGATCATTTCAGGAATTATAGAAGCAATACTTACTGTAATAAGTTTAAATTCGGTAATATGAAATGGAATATTATCACTTTCATAATATGGAATATGAAAGAAAATAATACCCTTTACGAATATTGAAAGAAAATAACATCATTTACTAGAAAAATAATATCCTTTACTTTAAAAGAATACTTGATCTGACTGGAATATCTAATATTATGATGAGAAAAACTTGCACTGTTATCAACACTCAAAGTATCTAAATACTTACAAGAAATACGCTCAATATTATAGAGAGAAAATTTTCTGATTCTAGTGTGATTTTCACTTCTAACTAAACACCCTATTTATAGAAAATGCTTAGCACACCAGGATTGACAAATATTACGCAGGCGCACACTTGATTTGAAAAAGAGAAGGCTGCTGGCTGCTGCACACCTAATTGGACTCAAAACCAAGTTGGCAAGATTCCCACATGTATATATATATATATATATATATATATATATATATATATTAAAAACCTTTATAATTATTAAAAATAATTTAAATTCAATTTTCTCTCTTCCACCTCATTTTATTTTTATGCCATAAATTTATTATAACAATATTATCACTTAAAAATATAAATTATATTATTATATTATCACATTATAATATTATAATAATATATTTGAATAAATTATTTTATTGAAGAAGATAAAATGCCAACTTTCAACAAATGTCTCATTCTTAAAAATCCCTTCATTTATATCAAAATTGAATGAATATTAACTTTTTATATTTATCAACAATCAATTATTATTCACAAATAATATTACAAAATCAAAATATTAACAACCAGATCATTCCCAGGAAAGAGGGGGCTTTCCAATAAGAATTTTTTCCCATTGGCGCGCAATTATATAACCTAACCCCTTTCCTCGACAGAACTTTCTAGACATTGTCAATAATGTTATCTAATAATATCATTTAAATAATATGTGTGACAATTATTAATTTAATAATGCAAACTACTATGTAGTGGTTACTGTGACCATTATTGAATCAATAATATAAAATATCAACGTAGCAATTATTGAATCAATAATATAAAATATCAATGTAGCAATTATTGAATCAATAATATAAAATTTTGAACAATAATTACTGTAACAATTATTAAGTAAGTGACTTCTTATGTAAGAATCAATAATTAAAAATACCGTGCAATACCGTGTGCTATTGTGCAACAACACGTATTACTGTTCTTTAACCACCAGGTATTTCAATAGTTTATCGGTAAAAACTTTGCCGTTATATTTAGAAAATTTATTATTGTCGTTTTCTTCATCCGACAGTTTTTCGTTGTAGGGCCCACCAATGATTGCGCCGTCGTACGAATATTCTCCGACAAAAAGAATTTTCCCCGACCAAACGAATATTTCCCGACACAAAGAATATTTTATGACCACATACTTATTTTGTAAAACTTGCACATATCACCCCATAACTTATCACATTTATCAAATCAACACCTTACTATTTCAAAATAATATATAAAGAAAATTAAATCTTTATTCATAATAATTGGGGTCTTACATATTCTGTGAGCCTAGGAATCACAGGACTTACGATTAAACACATGGATCTAGATCCGATTCCCACGATGGACAAATTTAAACTATAAATACAGCTTGCCTGTCTTTTTGTAAATGTAAATCAGAGGGACCTTAAAACGGTTATTTGGATTTAAGGTCTCAACATAATAAATTATGGTTTGTAGTGCTCGGGTTTTCATGCCCATAAGGAGCCCGACACTTGTATATATATTATTTGGTCGAGGATGCTTCGCATTCCGACAATAAAATCAAAATCAGCCGAAGGCAGAATAAAATGAAAGCATCAAAAGGCTTCAATTCCTATGCGAGCGAAATGGTTTGAAAATCATATTTCAAAACATCATTTTCATATCTTGGCTAAAAATGGACTTTTTATTAAATCAAACCCTTCGTATATAGGTCCAACGAAACACAACACTACTTCCAAATAAAGCCCTTAGGCCCAATTACTACAAGCACACACACACACACATTGCAAATAAATTAGAAAAATTGAAAAGACGCGGTAACCGTGTTTCACAGAAGTCGGGGGGTGCCTAACAGTTTTCCCCCCGCTTAATCAAGCCCCCGAACTCTATGAATCTCGGTTTCCAAGGCCAAGTTAAACATAGTCCAGTAATTAGGCCTACTTGCAAAACTTTTCAAATAAAACTCGGTTGAGTTGGTACAACCATTTCAAACATACCAACTAGCGACTCTGTAAAATTAAACTTTTCAAATCGTCGACATTATACGTCGGCCTTTTCCTAAAAATTAACCCTTCAGAATCAAACAAATGGAAAACAAACAAGGATAGAAACACATAGGAAAAGGGGGATCGCCAAAGATTTTTTTCGACGTCGACAGGTGGCGACTCTGCTGGGGACAGTAGAGGGCTTAAGCCGCACTTCAATCTTTTCAAAAAAAAAAATCATTTTTTATCTTCATATGTGTGGATGCTGTGTTTACATTGAATGGATATAAATAAATGTTTTACTGCTTTAAATATTAGTGCTTCGCACAATGTCATCATTTCATACGGTGAGACACGTTGTATGTGAATGTATGTTGTGTGATTCCTCCACCAGGAGGCGAACCCATCGGCGTTTGATTACTGGGTTTAAAGGAGACTAATCCTGCGAGGCTCAGGAAAGGCGCCACTCAGATCCGCTCCAATTGAAAGAACGAATTCATTTCCCCTCTAGTAAATTGCGATGATCTGGGAACCTTCATGCCGAAAAGCCGCGAGAGTAGCCTAAGATAGGTCAGCCTCTGATAAACTAAATCCGAAGGGGAGTCTCTTCATGCCTTTCCCTTTCAAATTATATGTAAATTCAATGTAAAATTCAAATTCCATGTGAATATCAATATACATTCCATTTCTTGTCAAATTTATTTCCTGTCATAGTGTTCTGTCATAGAAATAACTGACCTTTGTTTTACAGGAAAAGATTAAAAAATTTCAAAAATAAATAAATAACGCATGGTATAGCATGCATCCTGTTAATATATATATCAAAATTAACATACCTACTTTTATTGTAGGAAAAAATTGGTCCTGTTACCATATCAAAGTGTAAAAAGGCACTAAGCCCATCTCCAGGCATGGCTTCAAGTGCCCAACCTGAATCCACCCCTGTCTCTAGGGAAGAGTTCGAAGGATTAAAAAACCAGATAGCTGAATTGACTATTTCCCTTGAAGAACAAAGCAAAAGTCTTAAGGGTAAACAAATACCCGTTCAAACAGAATCATCCACACAAGGTGGCAGTCAGGATACCAAAAAAAAGGAAAGATACTCAGATACCTGAGCCTCAAAACAAGGATATGACCAACAAAACCCCTGAAATCACCAATCTTAGAAATGATCAGGAAACTGGTGATATTAGGAAAAAAGTCCAGCAAATGGAAGAAACAATCCAGTCCATCAAAGGAACTGGGGCATTTGGAAGTGTAAACTACTCAGATTTGTGTATATTTCCAGAAGCATATCCAGATAAATTTTAAGTCCCGAATTTTGAAAAGTATGACAGATTAGGAGATCCTTACACTTATTTAAAAGTGTTTATTGGAGAACTCGGATCCTATGTTGAGGATGAAAAACTTAGAATGCAGTTATTCCAAAAGAGTCTGACTAGGGAAGCCCGGGCTTGGTATGCCCGACTCGATAATTCCAAAATCCACAGCTGGGAAGAGCTAGCACATGCCTTCCTAAATCAATACAACTTCCAGTCTCAGATGGCTTCCGGATCGATATCAAGTGACCAAGGTCAAAAAGCAAAGTAATGAGTCTTTTCGTGAATATGCCCAAAGATGGAAACGGATAGCTGTACAAGTCACCCCACCTATAACAGAGATTGAGATAGTAATGACTTTCATAGACATCCAGGAAGCTCCATTTATTAGAGGGTCCTAGCAGGTATAGGAAAACCATTCTCGAAAATGATTAAACATGGAGAAATGGCTGAAATGGGTCTAAAGTCTGGAAAGATCAAAGACCTTACCGCTTTGGAGGCAGTGGCCAAGAATATTCAAGTTAGAAGCTATGTGAATAATCCTCAGAGAGTCCACAAAAAGAAGGAGGAGGATGTGTCCTTGATACTTTAGGGACATAATCAGAGAGGCAATCCAGACTTACCCATTCAAAGGAGAAATTATTCCCCTTTCCAAACTCCTACACAATCTTCGAATCCTCCCTTTCAAAAAGCTGGAGAAGTTAAACGTTGAAGAATGTTCACACCCTTAGGGGACTCACTAGAAAATGTACTGAAACTTCTGACAGCACAAAAGAAGATTGTCCAGCTCCTTCTGCCGGCCAATACAAGCGGACGGAATTTTGACCCGAGTAAGAAGTGTGCTTATCATTCTGGAGCACCGGGCACAAAATCCAAGACTTGATAGATAATGGGGAGCTTGCTGGTGACAACACAAGAACAACCACATGTTCAAGACAATCCTATGCCACAACACAATGAGGAGAGCGTCAATATGATCAGCATAGGAAATAGAGAAGGATCTAAATACCTCTAGTATGTCGGAGAGTCATCCCAAGCCAACAAAGATATGCCGAACAATTGGGAATATTCAGAAAGGCAGTTCATAATAGAACAAGAAATCAAATCTATCAAAGAGCAGGTTGGTCAATTGGCAGAACTGGTAGTTTATCAACATCAGATAACACGAAAATTGATAAATCAGACAAAATAACAAGAAACAAATCTTCTGACGCCTGAAATTAGTCTCATTGCCAGGAGGGATCATTACTGGTTCCATGAGCATGAACCCTGGGCAGATAAGGTTGCTAAGGAAGAGAAGTTCCTAGCTAAAAGGGAGTTCCACTTCTAAAAAATTTCAGTCATTTGAATCAGCCCATGAAAGAAATTCTCCAAATGTTGATCAATGAGGGGAAGTTACAGAATTGTTACCCCTAGTGGACCCTCGATCCAGGAAGTTCAAACCTGATAAGATCTGTCAATATCATTCCAACACGCCTGGTTATGACACAGAGGATTGTTGGGGACTTCGTCATTTGATTCAAAATCTAATTGAAAGCGGTGAGCTTCTACAGGCAAACCAAGATTATGGCTATCCTGGCGAGGAAGCAATCTTTCTTCCTATGGCATGGAATCTGAAAGAAGTAGTGGCTGTCATTTCCTGTGAGAAGGATCTAGCCATCACGCCCCTAATATTTCAGGGAAAAGGGGCCCAAGAAGGAAAGAATACTGTGAATTGGCTACACCCGAGCCTCTAATATTTCCATTCAGACCGCAATATCCTGTAGTCAGCTTGAAGAAAGTCCTATAGAACTATGGGAAGTATGAAGGATCAACATCAAACCACATTGCTATTATATCAAAGGAAAACCCGTTGTACCTGCCTTAGCGAGTAATCAACGCAACAGATATCCATTTTGGATTTGGTCTTATCTTCGGAAGATCATCGCAAGATTCTAGTGAAAGTACTGAAAGAAGCACATCTGCCGAAGACGGTAGATACTAAGAAGTTCCATCACGTGATAGAGCACATTTTCAACAGTAATGTGATATCTTTCACTGACGATGATATACCAATGGAAGGGACTGGTCATCACAAATCCTTGCACATAGCGGTAATGTCATCAGGATATGTGAACGGAGGAGTGCTGATAGATGGAAGATCATCCCTGAACATCTGTCCCTATGACACATTGGAGAGAATAAAGATTAATCCAAACCGAATTCGGGCTAGTCATGTAGTCATAAGGGCTTTTAATGGGGCATAATGAAGTCAAAGTGGTGTAAAGCTTAAAAGAGGCACCCCGACAGATATCCATTCTAGATTTGGTCTTATCTTCGGAAGATCATCGCAAGATTCTAGTGAAAGTACTGAAAGAAGCACATCTGCCGAAGACAATAGATACCGAGAAGTTTCATCATGTGATAGAGCACATTTTCAATAGTAATGTGATATCTTTCACTAACGATGATATACCCGTAGAAGGGACAGGTCATTGCAAGTCATTGCACATAGTAGTGATGTCCTCAGGATATGTGGTAGGAGGTGTGTTGATAGATGGAGGATCATCCCTAAACATCTGTCCCTACGAAACATTAGAGAGAATAAAGATTAATACAAACTGAATTTGGACTAGTCATGTAGTCATCAGGGCTTTTGATGGATCTCGCCGAGAGGCTGTGGGAGAAATTGAGCTTCATTTGGAGATTGGTCCCCATACTTTCTACATATCCTTCCAGGTACTAAACATTACCACAGGATATAATTTACTGTTGGGATGACCGTAGATACATATGGCAGGAGCAAATCCGTCCACCCTTCATCAACAACTCAAGTACATCATTGATGGCAAGCTGATAAATGTAAATATCGAGCCAGAATATCTTGTCTATATACAAAGCGATATGCCGGTAATCAGTCTCGATGAAGGGGTTGAGCCTGTCAGTTTTCAAGCTCTGGAGGTGAGCAACACTCAATACCTACCTGTTGGGGCACCAGCCTTAAAGCCAAGAGTCTCCACCAAAGTAATGACGGTCGGTCAAGAAATGACATCCTTGGGTTTTTGCTCTAGAAAAGGGTTAGGGAAAAGTCAGCAAGGAATCAGAAGTCCAGTGCAAATCCCTAGTCAGACAGGGAGGACGGGATTAGGATATTCCTCTGGATTAAACAACCGGAATCCACACAAACATCCATCGGTTCCTGCCTCCACCATTCTGCTACCAAACCTCACTGATGCAGGATTTGTGAAACCAATGAGAAAGATCTCTGCTGCTGTGTCAAGGTATGTTGATTCCTCAGGTCAAGTCGGATAGTGGAAAAGAAGTCTTGAAGCCTGATAAAGAAGGCAAGAGGGGGAATGAAAAGTTCTTGCGGGGAGGACGAGACCCGTTTGCAAAAATATATTTTCTAGTGCACACTGAGGGTATGAACGACAATATCCCAGATGATAACTATTCAGAAGATCAAGTCCTAATCCCTAGCATCAACAGGGATAAGGAGAGTAGTTCAAAGAAAAGCACTGGCCCTGATATGAATGCTGTCTTAGTCATCATCAAAGAGGAGACATACGATAACAACTCCTGTATCCTCCCTGTTTATAAGGGTTTGACTCTAGACAATTGGAGCAGCACTCCATGCATCAACCAAAAAGGGTAAAAGGGCAGAAAGTCCATCTGCCCTGAAGCGTGGTTTTTTTTTTCCTGCTTATTTTGTTGCACATCAATAGCAGTTACTTTTGTCATGCTTTTTGCTAAATGCTTTGTATGATCAAACAGTTTCATATATTAAAGTGAAAGCATTTTGTTTTCAGGACTCCAGAGTTAGATTTGTTTGGCCTTGCTGGTGAGGTGCCAAATTTTCACAGTGACTACAACTTTGATGTAGAACTGGACTTCGACTTGATGGGGATTGATTAAGAGGAGATAGATGACTATGAGGTGCCCGAGGAGATCAAAGAATAGGTCGAAGACAAACCCAAACCAAACCTCGACTAAACCATCAATGTCGATATCGGAACCTCAGAAAGCCATAAAGATATCCAGATAGGCATGGACCTTACCCAAAACCAAAGAAAAGACCTGATTGAATTCTTAACTCAGTTCCATGATGTGTTTGTATGGTCACATGAAAATATGATTGGTTTTTCTACTGACATTGTCATTCATCGGCTGCCCATTAAAGATGGATTCAAGCCAGTCAAGCAAAAGCTCAGGCGATTGAAACCTGAGTGGAGTCTGAAAGTCAATGAAGAAATTATCAACCAATTCAAAGCCGGCATCATCATGGTGTCAACTTACCCCGAGTGGTTATTTAACATAGTTTCTGTGCCTAATCCCGGAGGGAAAGTATGAGTATGCGTGGATTACCGGGATTTGAACAAGGCTTGTCTCAAGGACAACTTCCCAGTACCTTTTATACACCTACTTATAGATAACACGACACAATATGGCATGTATTCTTTGAAAGTAGTATTCATACAAGCCAATCATGTATGATGATAAAGCATATACTTTGGAAACAATCTTATTTATTTATTAATAAAAGTATTCATTTATTAAAGACATTTAATTATCTACATAATGCTATTTTTATAATATGAAAATAACCCATAGTTTTAAGCAATGCTTTTAGAATCATGATGTTGATCATGCTAATGAGATCTAAATTCTTAGAAAGCTTAAAACTAAATTAGTTTCCAATCGTTGGATTACTAAAAGGGGATTAGTGAATTCGGATAGATTGGTACATATGTTACTTGCTCATTGGATGAGGATGATTGATTTCATGATCATTTGTGTGGAGACACTAAAGCAAGTATGTAGGTGCTTATTGGAGAATAAGTACACTGAACGTGACTCGCTAAGGAATACCTAATGGAGTTTTACTCGTTTGTCAATAGGAATTCCTAATGTGATAGTAGTACAAGTGATCCTCAGACTTGAAATCATCATAGTATTTTGTGTATAATGAGTTATACTTTGACTTATTCCTTAAGACCCTTAGGGTATATCAAATGGTATGCTTGGGTGTAATAAGTTATGTAAGACCCCCAAAATAGATCCACACAACCCATTCTGAGTCGCCAAATACATGGTACATAATTCAAATACAAATCTTCTTATTCTAATTATTAAACTGTCGTACAAAATACGACCATACAAACTATGAGCGTCAATACAGATATTATGTAGAAAATATAAACACTCAAATTAAGTCATCATTACAAATATTATCATACTATTTTACAAAATAGTGAGGACTACTATGACACTATCTTGAACCATCACTCCATTCCCCGACTAGTCCCAGCTATATTCTCATTTCCTGAAGAGACCAATGAAAGAAAAGGGTGAGCTGAACTAGCCCAGTAAAGAATATTATGATTAAGATAATAAAGAATAAATTATCGTTAGCCTTCAATAAATTAGATAAAATATTATGGACAACAAGTTTTAGATAAACAACTGCAGCGAAAATAATAATTCATTAGAAGAGTCAAGTAGAGAATGATGTCTACTGTCTTCTATGATTTAAAAGTCTATCATTAATATTTTATCTCTGTAACACCAATCAACAAATATTTCAAATCAATAATTTATCTTTGCACTACGGGCCAGAAATATTCATTTGTATCACCAATGGTCATGATCATGCCAAACACCTGTCCATCTTTGCACTACGGGCCAAAGATATTTATCAATCAACAATTTATCTTTGCACTACGGGCCAAAAATATTCATCAATCAACAGTTCGTCTTTGCACTACGGGCCAAAGATAACTTTCACCACAATTTAAGACTGAGGATGATGAAAAATGATATAAAGAACGAATCAAGTGAGATCAAGGATAAATATTAGATATTTGTAATTTAATTTATCCAAGTTCAAGAATATTCAATTTGTCAACATGATAATCAATTGTGGAGCAAAATTCAAGAATGATATTCATATATCAAAAATAATTTCAACAGAAAAGAAATCATTTTTTTATATCGTGAATAGTACCTCGTGAATAGTGTCGTACGAATAGTACCGTATAAATAGTGTCGTATGAATTGTACTGTACGTATGAATAGTACCCTATATATGAATAGTACCGTACGTATGAATAGTACCGTACATATAAATAGTACCGTATGAATAGTATTGTACGTATGAATAGTACCCCGATAGGAAATTATTAAAATTTAATAAGAAAGTTCCGACTAATATTCCAGTGAAATGATATTAGATGAAGCGCAAAAAATCAAGGATATTCTACTATTTTCAGGAATTTCCACCATTTAATAATAAGGTTATGGAAACAAACAATGATTTTGTACTATAAATGGAGAAATATGAAAGAAAACGATATCCCTTGACGAGTACAAAATAAATGATATCCCAAACGAGTATGAAAGAATATATGAAACTGCAAATGAATTTTCACCCGTCATGCGGTAATCCGCGTAGACAGATCATTTTCACAACTTAATAAAAAATGAATACGAAGGGTTATTCACCATGCATGAGGTAGTTCGCGTAGACAGGTTATTTCCACAGAGTAATAAGGAATAGAATGACAACCCTTATGAGTATAAAAATAACATCCTTTACCTTCGTATGAGGCTAAATCTGACTGGTATAGCGGAGATATTCTTGAGGAAATCTTTCACTATAAACTACACTTAAAGTATTCTTATACTAGAAAGAAATACGCACAATATTATAGTAGAAGAATTCTCTGATTCTGGTGTGATTTTCATTTCTTAACTAAGCATCCTATTTATAGGAGAATGGCAGGGCACTATTTAAAATAATCACGAATGAACAGAAGAAAAATTTAAAGGATGCACAGTATACCTAAATATTTAGTCTGATTTTCACTATGCATTACCGTGCAATAAAATATTCTAATAAAACAAAAACTTTATATATTAATATAATATATTCTATTTATAATCTAATAAAACAAACAACTTTATATATATTATAAAAAGTATTCTATTTTATATAAAAAGTTTTCTATTTTATTACTATTATAATAATAATAAAATAAAACTGATATCAATTTCTACCGACGGTTTGAATAATTTGGCATGTAGGGGTCCTTACAACAAGTCCTCTATTTATAACAAAAATTGAATAAATACCCACCATTAATCACTTATCTTTAATTAACATAATCTTTCAACAATTAGTCATCATTAATATTATAACTTACAATATTGACAACCAGATTGTTCCCAGGAAAGATGGGGCTTTTCGATAATGATTTTTCCTTACTGGCGCGCAATAAAATAACCTAACCCCTTTCCTTGACAGAACTTTCTAAACATTGCCAATAATGCTAACTAATAATATTAAATAATATGAGTAACTGTGTCGTGATAATTATTGATTTAATAATATAAAATATTGTGCAGATGATACTGTGACAATAATTGAATCAATAATATGAGATACTATGCAGCAACTACTGTGCCAATTATTGAATGAAATATTGAGTGACTTCTTACGTAAGAATTAATAATTAGAGATACTGTGCAATACCGTGTGCTATTGTGCAACAACGCGTATTACTGTACCTTTATCACCGGATATTTCAATAGTTTAATCGTAAAAGTTTGGCTGTTATCTTTATAAAAAGGTTATTTTTGTCGCTTTCTATATCCGACAACTCCGTTATGGGATCCACCAATGATTGCACCGTCGTACGAATATTTCCCAACAAAAAGAATATTCTCCGACCAAACGAATATTTCCCGACACAACAAATATTTTATGACAACATGCTTAATTTGTAAAATTTGCACAAATCACCCATAACTATAACATTATATCAAATCAACACCTTACTATTTCAAAATAATATATAAAGAAAATTAAATCTTTATTCATAAAATTTGAGATCTTACAAGTTATATATGGAGATAATGAATGATCAATAAATAATCTACCGCTTCTAGTAAAAGAAGAGATATGTCCTATGTGATTTGATAAATGACAACCCAAAAATCCTTGACCAAGGTGGAATAAAATTAAAAAGAAGTTTCTAATTTGCATTATTTAGAGTTGTGCATTTTCTGATCGAAATACATATAATTAAATAAAATAAGACTTGACAGAAATTCCATGTCTTATATTTAATTGGAACATTGTATGGTGGAAGGATAAAATTGTACGGTAACTATTAACTCAAGGGTTCTTTTATGATTAATGTTGAAATTTATATTATCTGAAAAGTCGTTGCTCGCTAGGGAGGCTTATCCCTATTGTAGAATAAATATTATTTATTGAAATAGATTATTAGTTTAATTTATTTATTTAAATAAGATTAGAATTGTTCTAATTAATTTATTCACAACCGATTTAATATGGAGAACCTAAAGGGTCACACCATAAAAGGAAGAATAATTATTTAAGAAGGTAATGGCATAATCGTAATAATATGTTAAGTGTAATTAATTTAATCTATGGTGATAGAATAAATTAAATAGCCTAATATTTATTATTTAGTATTTTGGAAATATTAAATATAAGTTAATAAGAGGAGTCTTATTAATCTTATTACAATTATTATTATTTTAATTTTTAAAGGAGTTTAGGAATTAATTTAATATAAGTACTCTCATTTATTCCTAATAAGATTAGGAGGTAAATTAATAAAAGAGTTTAATTAATTATTCCTAATGGGTTGGGAAGCCTAATTAATTAAAGGAGTTTAATTAATTAAATGAAACCCTATTTCTAATTGAATTTGAAGGGTTGACTAATATCTATATAAGATGGCTCTTATGTTAGATATCAGTTGATGTAATTTCAATTGTTGGAGATTACTCCTTGTCAACGTCGAAAAAAAATTGCGAGTCGAGTTGGACCCGAATCTTTCTCTTTTCCTAAGTTTTGTCTACCATTTTTCTTTTTATTGTGAATAAGGTTTTGAAGGGTTTTTTTTAGAAAAAGGCCAACATATATCATGTCGACGATTTGAATGTTTTACAGAGTCGCCAGTTGGTAATTTTGAAATGGTTGTACCAACTCAACCGAGTTTTGTTTGAAAAGAGGCCCAATTGCTGGACACTGTTGAAACTTGATCTTTAAAATCGAAGTTTTGAGTTCGGGGGCTTGGTTAAGTGTGGGAAAGGTGTTAGGCACCCCACAACTCCCGTGTAAACCTGGTACCACATCTTTTTAATATTTCCTTTTTAAATCTGCAATGTGTGTGTGTGTGAATGCTGGAAGAAATTGGGCCTATGTTTGATTGATTGAAAGCATGGACGTGCTTCGTTGAACCTATATACGAAGGGTTTGATTTGATTTTCAAAAGTCTCTCTTTTAGACAAGATTATTAAAATGATATTTTGAAAGTCGATTTTCAAACCCTTACGCTAACATAGGAATTGAAGCATATGGATACTTCCATTTTTTATTTTTTCAGCCTTTTTGGCTCAATTTGAATAGTTATTGTCAGGTTGCGAAGCATCCTCGACCATAGAATATATACAAGTGTCGATTTTATCATGGGCATGACAACCATCAGAGTGACTCTGACACGACAAACCATTATTCTTATTATGTTGAGACCTTAAACCCGGATAACCGTTTTAAGGTCTTTCGGATGCACATTTTATAAAAAAACTTGCAAGGTACATCTGTAAAGTAGAGTTTGTCCATCGTGGAAATCAGATTATGATCAGTTTGATCATGAATCCCATGATTCCTAGGCTCACAGAGGGAGGCCAATAAAACCTGCACAGTTCAAATATGCACAAAAAATATATATTTACATCCAGATGTCCCCAGAACCAAGGATTCATCAGTAAATCCTAGCTCGCATGTAACCGAAGTGTCTCGTTCCCACTAGATAGCGATCTAAGGGCCACGAGGTAACTTTCATAACTGAAACTAGAAAAATGCTTGATTTAAATAAATCTCAGCCATTCCAGCTTTCCGGTTCTGTCTGGACCTATTTTGAACCGTTTAAAAGCTAGAGTTGGCGAGATTTAAAGAAATCTAGTTCGCCCGCAGAAATGTCAGTGCTGATTCATATTAAATGAATATTTAAAGCAACAAGTTAATCAAAATGAGTAAAAAAAATATATATATATATATAATTATATATATACGAAAGCTATAAAGGGTGATGGGTTTGCACTCTGATGCTCGGACTGGAATGTAAATATATATATATATATATATATATATATTTTTAAAAGCTGTAAAAAGTCACAGAGTAATCCTGGCTGGACATATATATATATATATAAAAGCTGTAAAGGGCGATGTACATTCTATCCTTTGCCCGGACAGAAAATGTAAGTATATATATTTATAAAAGCAGTAAAAAAGGTCACAGAATAATTCAGGCCAAACTAGAATGTAAATAATAATATATATAGTTAATATATATATTAAAGCAATAAAAAGGCCACGAAGTATAAATCCAGGCCCAAATAAGTCAGTAAATTTTTTATATATATATAGTTATATATAAAAGCAGTAAACTATCTCGGATTTGACATCCGGGCTTGACAGAATTGAAAAGTTAGTATATATACAATTAAATATACACATTAAAAAGCCAAACCCAGTCCGACAAAGTTTCTAGAAACAAAGATATATGTATATAAAAGCTGTTAGAAGCGACAGATAGACGATCCGAGTTGTAGAAATGCCAGAAAATGAGTTTACGTACTAAAATGTACGAAAACGTAAGCAAAACGGCCACAGAACTGAGTTTCGGGCATAATCAGAAAGTAAAAATTAACGTGCAAGTGTATAAAAATGCAATGAAGTAATATAAACTTTCTAATTGTAAAAATACTCACAATGAACTGCTACACGGGCTTTTTGCCAGATCGTAGGCTTTAAACGTCCGTTTCTACCGGTTAATTTTTGATATGTGGTAGTATAGGAGTATATCTACGTGTTAGAGTAATAAAATTTGGGTTTGGAGTACAAGAGTGGGGCTAAGAAACCAAACGGGCAGAGGTTCAGAGCATTTTCGATTTTAAAATGAGCTGGGGGTGCACGTTTATTTATGGACCCAGAAGAAGCGGGTCTACCTACGGAAGTCGCGGGTAGAGGTGCGATTCCAAATGGCGGGGCCCATATGGTGGGTTCCGTTGCATCAAAATACGTGCACTCCGAGCAATACGATGTCAGATTCGAAACTTTCTAACTTTTGATCAGAGCGTCCGTTGGAGGCGTGCTGTACCTTTCTGAAATGCCCTCCCCGAGAGTGTCACAATGACATGGGAGTAAACCTTTTTCGAGTCCAAAAAGACGGGTTCATAACCGGGTCTTTGATTTCTCGCAGTTTGTCCGTTGAGCTGTCTTGCGCTGTTTCCACTTGGGATCATTGTTATGGTTCTTTCTGACCTTGGTGGCATCAATTCGGCTCAAGTTTGACCGAATCAGCTTTAAGTTGGTAAAATGACCATTTTGCCCCTCCCGGGGTTGCCTTCAGTGCTGGCATGGCCTTCGACTTACTTCTCGGGGTTGTCTCCGAGGTTTGGATCCTAGCCGATTCTGTTTGCCCTCAGAGTTGTCTCTGAGGTTAACTTGGTTCTTCCAGGTTTGTCTCGAGAGATGATGTGAGGCTTTGGGGTCTTCTCCGAAGTTGAGTTGGCTTCCCAGGTTATGATCGGAGCTCGACCTGACCTCCCGGGTTGAGACCGGGTATGAACTGTACCTCCCGGGATGAGACCAGGGCTGACCTGTACCTCCTGGGTTGAGACTAGGGCTGATCTGTACTTCCCGGGTTAAGACGGGGGTTGATTTGTACCTCCTAGGTTAAGACTGGGGCTGACCTGTACTTCCTAGGTTGAGACCGGGGCTGACCTGTACTTCTTGGGTTAAGATCGGGGCTGACCTGTACTTCTTGGGTTGAGACCGGGGTTGACCTGAACCTTCCGGGTTGAGATCGGAGCTGACCTGTACTTCTCGGGTTGAGACCGGGGTTGACCTGTACTTCCTGGGTTGAGACCGGGGCTGACCTGTACTTCCCAGGTTGAGACTGGGGTTGACCTATACCTCTTGGGTTAAGACTGGGGCTGACCTGTACTTCCTGAGTTGAGATCGGGGTTGACCTGTACTTCCCGGGTTGAGACCGGGGCTGACCAGTACTTTCTGGGTTGATACCGGGGTTGACCTGTACCTCCCGGGTTGAGACTGGGATTGACCTGGCTTCCCAGTATTGAGACCAGGGTTGAACTAGCTTCTCGGTATTAAGATCGGGGTTGAAATGGCTTCCTGGTATTGAGACCGAGGTTAATTTGACATCCCAGTATTGAGACCGGGGTTGAGCTGGCTTCCCAGTATTGAGACTGGGGTTGAGTTGAATTAAAAAGATGATTTTCCCTCCTGCAGGGTTAGTAAAAGGACTGCAACATTTCGAGTGCCTACAACAGGACTGAGGAAAATTTTGAGTGTCTACAAATGCCCCTCTTTATCATATTCATGAATTGCAGTGGAATGAATAGGATAAAGATTGCTAGACACTAGAAATGCAAATGCAAAGGCAAGGCAATGCATGTTATGATATGTGATGAATGTTAGATGCCTTTGAGGAGTTAGGGTTATCATTGAATGTTCACGTCATTCTCTGTTGGGGATAACGTCATTCATGATTACCCTTGGGGAAGCACTGTTAGGCGATTACTGGTAGGATATCACTGATAGGCTATCTCCAATTGTCCTTGTCACTTTCCGCTGGGGATGACGTCATTCATGATAGTCTTGTCGACTCTGGTAGGGATAACATTATTGATGCTACCTTGGTTTGAGACCAATGGTTTCCCACGTCTGTCAATACTCTCCGTAAGGCATATTTCATTTTCGGCTAATGCCGTTGTACATTTCTAGAGGCTCCTCCGCTGGTGATATATCTCGGTTACCGAGTTACCCTAGTGAGTGCTTCTAATACCTATCCTGACGATAATTTACACCGGTAGTTTGCAACAGGGGGTTGAATCACCAATCCTTCTTAGTGCTCCTTCTGAGGATGTGTATAACAGATTCCATCATCTGTCCTTAATGGGGAAAATTGATATACTATTTTCGCCACTGGATCATTCCCGATGCTTCGCTGGAGTTGAGCCAACGGCTGAACTGTCACCAGTCTGTACTCGACACTTCGCTGCTGTTAAGCCAACAGCTGAACTATCATCGGTCAATACCTGAAGCTTCACTGGGGTTGAGCCAACGGCTGAACTGTCATCGGTCAATACCCGACACTTCACTGGGGTTGAGCCAATGGCTGAACTGTCGTCGGTCAGTGCCCGACGCTTCGCTGGGGTTGAGCCAACGGCTAAAATATCATCGGTCTGTACCCGATGCTTCACTGGGGTTGTGCCAACGGTTGAACTATCGCCGGTTTATACCCAACGCTTCGCTAGGGTTGTGCCAACGGCTGAACTGTCATAGGTATGTACACGACGCTTCACTGGGGTTGGGCCAACTGCTGAACTGTCACCGGTTTGTACCCGATGCTTCGCTGGGGTTGTGCCAACGGCTGAACTGTGGTCGGTCAGTACCCGACGCTTCACTAGGTTTGAGCCAACGGTTAAACTGTCACCGGTCTGTACTCGACGCTTCGCTGGGGTTTTACCAACTGCTGAACTATCATCGGTCTGTACCCGACGCTTCGCTGGGGTTGTGCTAACGGCTGAACTATCATCGGTCTGTACCCGATGCCTCGCTGGGGTTGTGCCAACGGCTGAACTATCATCAGTCTGTACCCGACGCTTCACTGGGGTTGTGTTGGGTATTTTTTATACGCGCTACACGCAAGTGTACGTGGTCAACAAGTAATATACTGATAAGATTAGGTATCGTACCCACAGAGACAATAATCCTTATTTAATCAAACAAGTACCAGTTTTATATTATTTCAGCTTTAATCAAACTAATGATTAAAAGATGATTTTCTAACTAAATTACTACTTAAACCAATTTTAACACTAACTCAGAATTTTAACAAGTTTTAAAGAAATAAGCCTACAACTTCACTTTTTTATTTCACTTAAGATAATATTATTTTCTTCAGTTTATATCAATTACTCCAGATTATTAATCAAGAACACTAAAGCAGATAAAACCATCTCTCGATGCATTATACACATACTCACTCAAATTCACAGATGATAGAATTAAGCAAGACATCCTAAATAACTAATTCACTATATCTCTATATGAATTTTAATTAAATGAGGTTTAATATCAAGTTCTTAACAGATTACATATGATGCATAGATATCTCTATCCTATACATGAATTATGAATCCCAACCACACAGAAATCATAAACATATGTCACTATGGCTAGTTCCAATCTCATATGTCATCTTTCGAATTCATATGGGATAACGGATAATTGGTGATCAAGTAATTATATAGATTAAGTACAACTCATAGCAAATAATCTGGAAATAATATTCATAAACTGAATTAAAGGCTATTTAATCATCCATTACATAACAAGATCCATTATAGGCTTAAATAGAAAGTTAGTTCATCATAGATGAATAAAAATCCAATATCCACATAATAGAAATCATTCTGATTACAAGATATAGAGAAAGAAAGAAGATAAACTCTAGAATTGTATTACCGCTCTCTGTTCCGATCTTGCGTTCTTCGTGTTCAATCGATGCTTCAATTCTCCTTGCTTGTTCAAGTCTTGAATTAGGGCTTCAGAATTTGTCTAAGTCTGTGTATAATAGCCTCTCTATTATGCTAATATACTCTCCCAGCAGCCATCCATAACATATCTCTATTGCTGCAAAATCCTAATCAGAGAAGGAAACTTGTAATAATTCCTGCCGTAAGCCTGCCCCGGTAGGGTTTTTGTTCTTGAGATGCCCGCCCTAGCGGGCAGCCACTTTGCTGATAGTTGAGTTTCGCACCCTTGCCCCGGCGGGTAATCTTGCTCTATGAAGCCAGCCCCAGTGGGCAGCCACTTCCCATAGGAAGCTAAAAATTTGCCTTTTAGCCCTGGTTTCCATCAATTCACTTTCTGAAATTAACAACTCACAAACGAAGTAAAATGACACATAAACTATTTGAAGTAAGCAAAAATCAAGCTATAATGGATATCAATTTGTAGGTATAAAACCAACTCATCAGGTTGTGCCAACGGCTGAACTGTCACCGATCTGTACCCGATGCTTCGCTGGAGTTGTGCCGACGCCTGAATTGTCATCGGTCTGTACCCGATGCTTCACTGGGAGTACCCGACGCTTCGCTGGGGTTGTGCTAACGGCTGAACTATCATCGGTCAGTACCCGACGCTTCGCTGGGGTTGTGCCAACGGCTGAACTG
The DNA here is from genome assembly GCA_020205555.1 of Panax stipuleanatus. Classification (NCBI taxonomy): domain Eukaryota; kingdom Viridiplantae; phylum Streptophyta; class Magnoliopsida; order Apiales; family Araliaceae; genus Panax; species Panax stipuleanatus. The sequence goes on from CM035121.1 coordinate 80,204,307, forward strand.
CCATCGGTAAGTACCCGACGCTTCGCTGGGGTTGTGCCAACAACTGAACTGTCATCGATCAATACCCGATGCTTTGCTGGGGTTGTGCCAATGGCTGAACTGTTATCGGTCAGCACCCGACGCTTTGCTGGGGTTGTGTCAACGGCTGAACTGTAATCGGTCTGTACCCGACACTTCGCTGGGGTTGTGCCAACGGCTGAACTGTCACCGGTCTGTACTCGACGCTTCGCTGGAGTTGAGCCAACGACTATACTGTCATCGGTCTATACTTGATGCTTCGTTAGGGTTTTGCCAATGACTGAATTATCATCGGTCTAGACCCGATGCTTCGTTGGGGTTGTGCCAATGGTTGAACTGTCATCGATCAGTACCCAACGCTTCGCTGGGGTTGTGCCAACGGCTGAACTTTCATCGGTCAGTACCCGGCGCTTCGAAAGTGGCAGTTTTTGACAGTTTTGTGCAGTTTTTTGGCAGTTTTTCAGCAGTTTTCATCACTGGTCCTCGATATTTCTTTAGGATGAATACCAATGGCTGTCATGAAGTTCCCACTTCTGTCAGTAATCCGCTGCTTAAACGCAGGATTTCTGGACAAACCGCTCAATCGCGTAGCGATTTTTTCTCAAATTTGACTTTTCAGCTCATGTAAACTTCGTTTCAACTCGAACTGGACTGAGCTGGAGGGGGCGAGGCCCATCCTGGGGAGCCGCAAGTAGGGGTGCGGTAGCCATAGGTGGGCCCGCTCCTTCTTGCGAATTTATATTGGGCAGCGGGGAGCTCATAAACTCATTTTTAGTTTTGAGTTTCAAACGGAATTCGATTTTCTTTTTAAGATCTACGGAGTTCGAGTAGCTTTTTTTAGATTCTGTCAGTGGCCACGTGTTCTGCACATCTCAGGTAACATTTACATCTTTTCTTTTCAAGTTTTGACTATTAGAAGTATGTAAACCACGTAGAGTACTTTTGAACGCAATGTATCAAAAATGTATGCTTATATGACTTGCTAAATTTTTTTTGACTTCACAAGTATGCATATTTTACTGTAATGCACGTTTTGATGTAAGAAAATTTTCTTATGTAAGTCCAGTCTCATCATTGGCTAAGGTTATCTCATACCAACTGACATACTGACTCATAAAATCCTAATTAACAACTCTTTTTTATATTTTTTAATTTTTCAATTTTTTTATGAGCATAAAACAACTCTTAACAACATAAAAAACTCTTAACTACTAAATATTAAACATTTACTAAACTACTTATGCAATTAACTAAATGCAAGTTATAACATATCATGCAAAATAATATACACACCCCAAACTTAAACAGCACAATGTCCTCATTGATAAAAATAAATAATTACGGCTTAGAGGACTTCCCTAAAACTCAAGTATCCGGCTCAACATCCTCCACATCCAAATATGACGGTTGATACCCAGGCAGTGGCTGTGGGGTCGGGAACTGAAAAGGCTCGGCCGAAGTGTTTAGTCTCGCAAACGCCTGAGTAAACGCGACATTAAATTGGTTCTGTTTGTCAAACATGTGGCTCTGCTGCGCCGCCAACCTGTCATCCAATTGGCGATGCTCATCCAGTTGCTGCTGCAGAGCTCAAAACTGGGAACTGATGTTTCCCTCGTTTGGCATTGGTGGCTCTCCCTCTATAGCCTCCTCGGTCGGTTCATCCCTAGCCATGGCCGCTGCTCTCTGTGCATCCACGGAGGATGGAAAAATGAAACCTAATCCACGGGGATGTGGTGATGCCACCGGCCATTTGTCGAATCTGGTGATCATCCTCGTATCCAACAGCTGGAGAGGATGTTGAGTCAGCTTCGTGTCTGTCCACTGCACACCCGCACGACGGTATAATCCAGTAATCAGAAACGGATGTGGCATTCCACTTGATACCAATCCTCTCAAACACCGTCGGATCGAAAAACTGATGATTAGCCTGATGTCGATGTCGTAGTCCTTGAGGATGGCATACAAGAGGGAGATTTTTTCTTTTGTGATTTCACTTGTATGCGTCGAAGGAAGAAGCTTGGCACACAGGAACGAATACCACACTTTCCCATAGAGGCTCAAGCTGGAGCTCATGATCAATATGCCCCCTTTCTTGCCTTTAAACCATGCTATGCCCGGCTTGCATATCTTGGCTAGAATCTCATCGTAGTCGGGCCCCCTATCTATGAACTCCTGGTATTGACACATATTTGGCCGTTGCACATTGTAGTAATCATTAATCGCTATGGGATTGAAGTCCACCAATTTTCCCTAGACAAATGCCTGGAATGGAGATATGTCCTCGGTATTTGCGTTGAACTCTTTCACGTCCGCCACCACTGTCGCTTCGGGTTGGTCTGTAAAAGTGTCCCAGCCTTGTTGTGTAATCTGAAGTGCCATCTCCCCGTCCATCGCATCGGGCCTGAGGCCATGCTCGGGGGTGAGCTTCTTTGTTGCCAAGTAGTCGAATCGGTCAGAGGCGGTCTCACTTCTGAATTTCCTTTTATCATATGCCCTAGTTGGTGCGGAAGAACTCTTACCCTTTTGTCGCTTAGGAGCTCTTGGTGGCATGATGTTTAAAGGCTCAAAATCAAGTTTTTAATGAAGGGTTGTGGTTGAGGCTTTCTGTCGAACAGGTAGGGCGCACTCATAATATAACTTGATGTTAGGGTTTGTTGTTTTATTGGTTTACCCCAAATTGGTGTCACACAATTAATCACAAGCAGTATATATATAGTAATCACCACTCTTGACTAGCAATTTCAGAAGCCCAAAACCAATAGTCAAATTGAACTTGTATACCTTGAATTGTTGTTGTTTGCTGAGGTTTGGAGGATGTTGTTTGCAATTCCAAGGTGATTGATTCGTTGTTGGTTGAAATCCTTCTAGTTGAGGCTTTGAAAATGATTGAAATAGAGTTTTGAGGGTTTGTCTAGGCAGCCTTTTGTTTAGAATGGTCTAACAGAATGCTGAAACGGGGGTTTTAAAATCTGATCTGCCGATAACCTGCCGGGGCGGGTAAGATTAACCTGGGAAGCTCGCGGAGGCGGGCCCTATGCAGGGGATTTGAATGGGTAACCCGCCGGGGCAGGTAAATTGGCTTTGATATGCCCACGGGGGCGGGTACCATGTAGAGTTCTTAGCCCGAATAGCCCGCGGGGGCGGGTCCTTTAACTTTGAAATGCCCGCGGGGGCGGGTACCATGCAAAATTTGAAAATTTCTCCCCTTTTCTGCTGAACTGCTTGATTAACCTGCCCTTGTGTCCTTAATGATTTCCATATGGATGATTGACTTGAATATTTTCTTGCACTTGGCCTATACCTACACGAGCAACCTGAGAATTGTCGGAACATGCATTTTTAAGACTCGATTAATCCTAATTAAGAATGACTATAACTAATCTACATAGATATAATACAAATAAACGTAAAGGATGGGTTGCCTCCCATCGAGCGCTTGATTTTCAGTCTTTCAGCATGACTACTCCCTATATCAGTTAGGCTCGATCAGATCGACGGCGGTCGCCTGGCGATCGATGTCACCTCACCAATAGTGCTTGAGGCGTTGGCCGTTCACTTTGAATGTTTCTGTCGGATCCCGGTCATAGAGTTCAACGGCGCCGTGTGGAAACACTGTCTTGACGGTAAAAGGCCCTGACCACCTGGATTTTAGTTTTTTGGGAAACAATTTCAACCGAGAGTTGAATAGCAATACTGACTGACCCGGTTCAAACTGTCTGTCCATTATCTTCTGATCATGCCACTTCTTGACCTTCTCCTTGTACAACTTTGAATTCTCTTATGCATGCAGGCAGAATTCATCTAACTCGTTGATTTGCAACATTCTTTTCTCCACTGCTGCTGATAAATCAAAATTCAGTTTCTTGATAGCCCAATACGCCTTAGGCTCGAGTTCTATCGGAAGGTGAAACGCCTTTCTATAGACTAACTGATATGGGGACATACCTATCGGGGTCTTATACGAGGTCCGGTATGCCCATAGAGCGTCGTCCAATTTTAACGACCAATCTTTCCAATTCGGATTGACGACTTTTTCCAGGATTCGCTTTACCTCTTGATTAGACACTTTTGCTTGTCCACTCGTCTGAGGGTGATAGGCTGTGGTGATTCGGTGTTTGACCCCATACTTTGTCAAGAGAGTGGTGAAGTATTTGTTACAGAAATGGCTCCCTTCATAACTGATTATTGCCCTTGGGGTGCCGAAATGGGTGAATATATTATTTTATTAGAATTTGAGTACCACTTTCGCATCATTCATCGGTAGCGCAACTGCTTCCACCCATTTTGATACATAGTCCACTGCTAATAGGATGTACAGATTACTGAATGAAGATAAAAATGGTCCCATAAAGTCAATTCCCCATACATCAAAAACCTCGACTTCCAGGATCATGTTTAGGGGCATCTCGTTCCGTTTTGAAATATTTCCCACTCTTTGACATCTGTCGCAGTTTTTCATGCACTGATGTGCGTCTTTAAACAAAGTGGGCCAGAAGAAACCTGCTTGGAGGACTTTTGTGGCTATTCTCTCACTCCCATTGTGTCCCCCGTATAATGAGACGTGACACGCCTGTAAGATGCTCTTAACTTCACTTTTCGGTACACATCGCTGGATCATTCTGTTAGCACACTGGCGAAACAAATATGGTTCATCCCATATATACCACTTCACATCATGTAAGAATTTCTTATTTTGTTGGCGTGTCAAATCTAGTGGGAGAATATTACTAACCAAGTAGTTCGTAAAATCCACATACCATGGGAATTCACCGTGGAGTAGGAATAATTGTTCATTAGGAAAAGACTCGTTGATTGCTACATTGTCTGTCTCATCCTGCTTTGGATTCTCTAGCCGTGAAAAATGGTCAGCCACCTGGTTTTCTGTCCCCTTTCTATCCTTAATCTCTAAGTCAAATTCTTGAAGGAGCAAAACTCAGCGAATAAGTCTCAGCTTTGCATCCTTCTTCTCCACAAGATACCGGATGGTCGAGTGATCTGTGTAAACCACCACCTTTGTCCCCACCAAGTATGACCAAAATTTATCAAATGCATACACAACTGCAAGTAATTCCTTTTCAGTGGTTGTGAAGTTCAATTGTGCATCTATCAGTGTCTTACTTGCGTAATAGATGGCGTGAAAGATCTTCTCCCAACGTTTTCCAAGCACTGCTCCTACTATATAGTCACTGGCATCACACATGAGCTCGAACAGCTTTGTCCAATCCTGTTCTATGATCATTTGGGCAGTGGTTACCTTCTTCTTCAATTGCTCAAGTGCCTCTAGACAGTCTTCATCAAATTTGAACGGGACGTCTTTCTCTAATAGGCTGCAGAGTGGCTTTGTGATTTTCGAGAAGTCCTTGATAAACCGTCGGTAGAACCTAGCATGACCAAGAAAGCTCCGAATACCCTTTATTGAAGTCGGCGGTGGCAAATTTTCAATTGTCTCTAGCTTAGCCCGGTCGACTTCTAAACCTTTTCCAAAAACTTTATGTCCGAGTATTATCCCTTCTTGGACCATAAAGTGGCATTTCTCCCAGTTGAGCACTAGGTTCGTCTCCACACACCTTTTTAATATCAATACTAAATTCTCGAGGCACCTAACAAAAAATTACCCAAATACTGAAAAATCATCCATAAATACCTCAACACTATGCTCCACCATATCTGAGAAGATTGCCATCATACATCGCTAAAAAGTCGCCGGTGCGTTACACAGTCCGAATGACATCCTTCTGAAGATAAAGGTGCCATAGGGCCATGTGAACGTCGTCTTCTCTTGATCCTCCGGTGCAATGACGAACTAGTTGTACCCGGAATACCCATCCAACAAGCAATAATACTCATGTCCAGCTAGTCTATCCAGCATCTGATCAATGAAAGGCAAGGGAAAATAATCCTTTCTAGTTGCCTTATTCAGCTTTCTGTAATCCATACAGACCCTCCAGCAGGTTACTGTCCTTGTCAGTATCAGTTCATTGTTCTCGTTCTTCACTACTGTCATCCTACCTTTCTTCGGGACACATTGGACCGGGCTCACCCATGCACTGTCTGAAATTGAGTAGATAATTCCAGCATCCAGCCATTTCAAGATCTCCTTCTTCACTACCTCTTTCATTATGGGGTTGAGCCTCCTCTGTTATTCTACTGTTGGCTTGCTATCATCCTCCATCAGAATCTTGTGCATACAGAATGACTGGCTAACTCATTTGATGTCGGCGATTGTCCATCCAATAGCAGACTTCTATTCCCTTAGAACTCGTAACAGCTTACTTTCCTACAGTTCGTTAAGCGCAAATGCAATAATAACAGGTAAAGTAGATGAATTACCCAAATAAGCATACTTGAGGTGATTAGGTAAGAGTTTGAGTTCTAGTTTAGGTGGTTCCTCAAGAGATGGCTTCATCTTTGCTGATGAAGTTTCTGCTGCTTCCAATGGCTCAAATGGTAACTTGAACCTGTTTACTCTCGGCTGAGCCTCTAACAGTTGTAGGTACTCCTTTATCTCTGAATCCTTTTCATTATATTCTCCCATCAGCATTGATTGTAACGGGTCGGTACTAAGTATCTGATGTTGCTCACCACCCACTACTGTGTCAATGATATCCATCCGGAAACACTCCTCATCCTCCTTGGGGAAATTCATGGCTTTAAACACGTTGAAGGTGACCTCTTGATCTTACACCCTCATGGTCAACTCTCTTTTTTGAACATCAATGAGAGTCCTGCCAGTAGCCAAAAATGGTCTCCCAAGGATTATTGGAATATCCTTATCTTCTTTATAGTCGAGAATGATGAAGTCCACTGGGAAGATGAATTTATCCACTTTTACCAAAACGTCCTCAATAATTCCTCGTGGATAAGTTACTGATCTATCTGCTAGCTGTAGGAAAATGTTGGTCGGTCTAGGTGCTGGTAATCCTAACTGAGTATAAACTGACAATGGCACGAGGTTTATACTGGCACCTAAATCACATAGACGTTTGTTGAAGGCCAAACTCCCTATCTTGCATAGAATGGTGAAACTACCCGGATCCTTCAACTTTGGTGGAAGCTTCTTTTGCAGAATCGCACTACATTCCTCTGTTAGTGCCACAGTTTCTAAGTCCTCTAATTTCTTTTTCTTCGATAAAATGTCCTTCATGAACTTGGCATAACTGGACATCTGCTCTAATACCTCTGCGAAAGGAATGTTTATTGTAGCTTCTTGAACACTTCCAGAAACTTAGTGAACTGTTGCTCTAATTTCTGCTTTTGGATCCTTTGTTGAAATGGTGGTGGGGGGTAGACTATCGGTGTAACCATTTGTTCTTTTTCTGTAGATTTTTCTCCTGCTTTCCCTTCCACTATCTGTTCCATACTGGTCTCAACCTGCTTATCCATAGTCGGCTTCTCTGACTCCTGCTCTGCTAGTTATTTCCCACTCTGAAATGTAACAGCTTAACACTGCTCATGTCCTCCCCTCGGATTCTTTTATGTGTCACTTGGCAAGGTTCCTTGGGGTCAATTATTTGGTGCACTCGCAATCTGTCCAATCTGAGTTTCTAGATTTTTAATCACAGCCAAATGAGTTTTCATCGCCGCTTCATTTCCTGTTATATATTTGGCCACTACTTCCTCCAAATCTAGTTTTTTCTCCTGCCGTGGAGCTGCTTGTTGCTGCTGATTTTGAAAACCAGGAGGGTATACTTGTCGTGGAGCCTGTTGCTGGTTCTGATTCTGGTTGTTGCTCGAAGAAAAGTTCGGATGGTTTCTTGCCCCTTGATGGTATGCATTCTGATATGTGTTGGGTGGCCTGAGCTACCCACAAACTGTACCAAAGCTGGGTTGATCGCACAATGCTCTGTCGGATGCTCACTTGCACAAAGTTCACATATAATTGCTACCTGCTGCACGTTTCCCATCGACATGGCATTCATCTTCTTCAATAACGCTACTAGTTGTGCAAATATGGCTGTTATAGAATCCACTTCCAGAATACCTGCTGCTGTGGGTTGAGTCAATCTCTCAGTCGTCCACTGATAGCCGTTTGAAGCCATTGTGTCTATCAATGTTCATGCCTCCTCAAATTTCTTTGACAGAAAAGCTCCACCTGAGGCTGCATCGATGCTAGTCCGTATATAACTCCCTACCCCATTGTAAAAGTTACTCAGCTGCATCCACTGCGGGAATCCGTGATGTGGGCACTTTCTCAATAGCTCCTTGTACCTTTCCCATGCTTCATAAAGTGGCTCCCCTTGTAGCTGTGCAAATGAAGATATCTTCGTTCTTAATTTATGTGTCTTTGCTGGCGGGAAGAACTTAGATAGGAATTTTTGCGCCAGATTATTCCATGTAGTGATTGACCCCGGTGGTAGAGAATGGAGCCAACCCTTCGCCATGTCTCTGAGTGTGAACGAAAATAGCCTCAATCTGATTGCATCGTCTATGAAACTGAAGATGTGTTTGTTCGGGTCGTCATTTGAAAGACCCACAAACTGGCAATTATTCTGCACCATCTGTATAGTCCCAGGCTTAATCTTAAAATTTTTTGCATTGATCGCCGGCCTGGAGGTACTCGATTGAATTTCCAAAATCTTTGGTGTAGCATATTCCCTCAGTGGTTTATCTTCCTGTTCATCCATGTTTGCTTTAGGTGTTTCAAGTTCTTCTCGAGTCTTTGCAATCCACTTAGTTAACTTCTGAAACCGTTTGTCGATGTCGTCCTCGAAAGGCAACAAATCTGGCTTCTTCGATCGAGTTTGCATGCACTACTCGAATGTACCTGAAATAACCAAACAAACAAAAAATTAAGAATAATATATATATATATATATGTTAAACTAAAACTGATCTAATTAAACTGATATTGTATGTAATAAACACAAATACTGTCCCCGACAACGGCGCCAAAAACTTATTGGGTATTTTCTATACGCGCTACACACAAGTGTACGTGGTTAACAAGTAATATACTGATAAGATCAGGTATCGTACCCACAAAGACAATAATCCTTATTTAATCAAACAAGTACTAGTTTTGTATTATTTCAGCTTTATCAAACTAATGATTAAAAGATGATTTTCTAACTAAATTACTACTTAAACCAATTTTAACACTAACTTAGAATTTTAACAAGTTTTAGAGAAATAAGCCTACAACTTCACTTATTATTTCACTTAAGATAATATCCTTTTCTTCAGTTTATATCAATTACTCCAGATTATTAATCAAGAACACTAAAGCAGATAAAACCATCTCTCGATGCATTATACCCATACTCACTCAAATCCACAGATGATAGAATTAAGCAAGACACCCTAAATAACTAATTCACTATATCTCTATGTGAATTACAATTAAATGAGATTTAATATCAAGTTCTTAACAGATTACATATGATGCCCAGATATCTCTATCCTATACATGACTTATGAATCCCAACCACACAGAAATCACAAACATATGTCACTATGGCTAGTTCCAATCCCATATGTCATCTCTCGAATTCATATGGGATAACGGATAATTGGTGATCAAGCAATTATATAGATTAAGCACAACTCATAGCAAATAATCTGGAAATAATATTCATAAACTGAATTAAAGGCTATTTAATCATCCATTACATAACAAGATCCGTTATAGGCTTAAATAGAAAGTTAGTTCATCATAGATGAATAAAAATCCAATATCCACATAATAGAAATCATTCTGATTACAAGATAGAGAGAAAAAGAGATGATAAAGTCTAGAATTGTATCACTGCTCTCCGTTCCGATCTTGCGTTCTTCGTGTCAATCAATGCTTCAATTCTCCTTGCTAGTTCAAGTCTTGAATTAGGGCTTCAGAATCTGTCTAAGTCTGTGTATAATAGCCTCTGTTATGCTAATATACTCTCCCAGCCGCCATCTATAACATATCTCTATTGCTGCAAAATCCTAATCAGAGAAGGAAACTTACAATAATTCCTACCGTAAGCCCGCCCCGGCGGGGTTTTTGTTCTTGAGATGCTCGCTCCAGCGGGCAGCCACTTTGTTGATAGTCGAGTTTCGCACCCCAGCCCGGGCGGGTAATCTTGCTTTATGAAGCCCACCCCATCGGGCATCCACTTTCCATAGGAAGCTGAAAATTTGCCTTTTAGCCCTGGTTTCCATCAATTCACTTCTTAAAATCAACAACTCATAAACGAAGTAAAATGACACTTAAACTACTTGAAGTAAGCAAAAATCAAGCTATAACGAATATCAATTTGTAGGTATAAAACCAACTCATCAGGTTGTGCCAACGGCTGAACTGTCATCGGCCAGTACTCGATGCTTCATTGGGAGTATCCGACGCTTCGCTTGGGGTTGTGCCAACGGCTGAATTGTCATCGGTCAGTACCCGACGCTTCGCTGGGGTTGTGCCAACGGCTAAACTGTCATCGGTCAGTACCCGACGCTTCGCTGGGGTTGTGCCAATGGCTGAACTGTCATCGGTCAGTACCCGACGCTTCGCTGGGGTTGTGCCAACGGCTGAACTTCATCTGTCAGTAATCGACGCTTCACCGGGGTTGTGCCAATGGCTGAACTGTCATCGGTCTGTACTCGACGCTTTGCTGGGGTTGTGCCAACGGCTGAACTGTCACCGGTCTGTACTCGAAACTTCGCTAGGGTTGAGCCAACGGCTGTACTGTCATCGATCTGTACCCGATGCTTCACTGGGGTTGTGCCAACAACTGAACTATCACCGGTGTGGGCCCAATGCTTCGCTGGGGTTATGCCAACGGCTGAACTATCATCGGTCAGTACCCAACGCATTGCTAGGGTTGTGTCAACGGCTGAACTGTCATAAGTCAGTACCCGACGCTTCGAAAGCGGCAGTTTTTCGGAAGTTTTGTGCAGTTTTTTGGCAGTTTTTTAGCAGTTTTCATCACTGGTCCTCGAATATTGCTTCATGATGAATACCAATGGCTTTCATGAAGTTCCCACTTCTGTCAGTAATCCGCTACTTAAACGCAGGATTTCTGGACAAACCGCTCAATCGCGTAGAGATTTTTTCTCAGATTTAACTTTTCAGCTCATGTAAACTCCGTTTTAACTCGAACTGGACCAAGCCAGAGGGGGCGGGGCCCACCCTGGGGAGCCGCAGGTAGGGGTGCAACAGCCGCAGGTGGGCTCGTTCCTTCTTGCGGATTTATATTGGGCAGTGGGGAGCTCATAAACTCATTTTTAGTTTTGAGTTTTAAACGGAATTCGATTTTCTTTTTAAGATCTACGGAGTTCGGGAAGCTTTTTTTAGATTCCGTCACCGGCCATGCGTTCTGCACATCTTAGGTAACATTTACATCCTTTCTTTTCATGTTTTGACCGTTAGAAGTATGTAAACCACGTAGGGTGATTTTGAACGCAATGTATCAAAAATGTATGCTTATATAACTTGCTAAAAATTTTCTGACTTCACAAGTATGCATATTTTACTGTAATGCATGTTTTGATGTAAGAAAATTTGAACTTTGAGACAGTCAATTTCATCTCTTTTTGATCAGTTTACTCATCCTTTTTGAGGCCTAGTGAGCCTGGATTTTCAACTAAAAAATGCCCATGGTAATTTGGCTACCATGGGTTTTTCTTCATAAATATGAACTGTTTCTATTTTTGGGAAGGTGTGTTACTGAATGGCCACCTATACATGCCTGTGTGCATGCGGACAGTCCATTTTACAAAGGAGACTCTGGTAAAATTTTTTCAAAAGCCTGAGCATTTAACAAACATGCAATTTTGACTCTACTGGGGATTTTGACTGACCCATGCATGTTTTAGGATTTAAAAATACATAAAATACTAGTTTAAATTAATAAGCCACAGGTTTTAGGCTTACCTCACCCTTTCTGAGGTGATTTGGAGACTTTGTCCAGGTGATGGACCGAGATAGGCCCTGGAGTGCTAGCCGGGTCTTTCCAGAAGTTAGACAGAGGAGAGCCTCCGATGTTTCTCAGCCACGACCAGCCCGACCGCCTCGTAGATTGACTGAGTCAGTGATTTATCCGCACAGGGCTGAGCCGCCAGTAGACATAGATGATGAGGAGGCTCCATTTCCTGCTCCTGTCCCAGCTCAGGCTCCACGTGCGGAGCTCCCAGGCATTATTGTGCCATTCTAGGATCTGCTGGGAGATTTGAGTCACCATCCATTGGGGTTCCTTCACGCCAATGAGGTGACCGAAGTTTCCTTCTTTTTGGATTTTCTTTCTTTCTTTTGCCATTCTCGGGGCACAGGTCTTTGACATGGGTTGGCTTTTGATGTAGGTTCCTAGCTTTATGCAGCCTCGAGGGAACTGGTTTAATATGCATTCTCTTTATCACACTCTGCACCAGGACTATAGGGATATTGTTGACACCTGGGCGTTCTTTTCTATCCTTTCCCGCCGTTGCCCTTGGGGTTTTATAAGGGCTTTGTCTGAGCGCTGGTTCCACCAGACTCAGTCTCTCCACTTGTTGGATTACGAGGTGATGATGACGCCAATGGATTGGAGGTTCATCACCGGGATAGAGTGTGAGGGTGAGCCAGTGCCTGTGGTGGCTGACATTACACCCACTGCCGTCCGGTCCCTTTTGGGAGTTCCTACAATGGCGATCAAGGGTCTGACGGTCCGATCTGGTCCCTTGAGCGTAGATGTCCAGATTGGGGCTTTGCTTGAGCCTCTGCCTGATGATCAGAGGGTTAGAGATCGCATCCTGTGGCGATTGTTTCTGGTGATCATCAGGGGTTATTTTCTGGTGGATAACTCTGCGACGGTGTCCTTTGCCATGGTTAGTGCCACTCGACATGTGGAGCACCTCAGTGACTTTGATTGGGGTACCTATACCTTTGCCTATTTTCTTTGAGGTATGCGCATGCGCTTGGAGGGTGTGACGGAGGCTTGGTTAGGGTTCTACCCATTCCTGTTGGTGAGTACATCTTTTTTGTACCTTTTTGATTTCTGCATTTACATTTGTCAGTCTTGGTCACTGAGGACTTTTGATATTTATATGGCCAGTTCTGGGCATATGAGAGGCTTCCTTGCCTACGTCCCGCCACTACTTTAGGCCTGGAGACCTATCCTCGGGGACGACATTGGCACCACTCCACATTGACGGAGGTCCCTGTAGCTGAGGGATTCACCCACTCCCGTTTATAGCTTGAGCTTTTGATAGCAGAATCGATATCATGGGTACCGTATACCTCAGACTTTTTGACAGTCGGGTTTGAGGGCGGTTTCCCCATTGGCCAGGAGTATGCATTATCCACCTGCAGAGTCCTATTTTTGACAGAGGGAGGTTGGGAGCTCTATTTAGGAGAGTGTGCTATCAAGAGCATCATGGGGCAGATCTGTATTCCCATTGTTCCTCTTGCTTGGCATCATTGGCCACTAGTTCAGCCACTCACAGACATTCAGATGGAGGGCATAGATGGCTTTACCCTATTAGAGGGCCCATACAGCCAGGAGGCATTCAACAGCTGGTGGAGTCCTCGCACTATTAGGACTCAGACTCGTGCTACTCAGTTCATGGCAGATATGGTGCCGGGGTCTGTGATGATGACAGATTAGATAGCTTGCCTCAGGGAGCCTACCCACTTAGACAAGATTACAGGACTGACCCAGCAGTTAGAGAGAGCTCATTTATTTATCAGGCATCTTGGCCGAGATCCATCAGAGGCATCTTCTTTTGATCCATCCGGCTCTGGAGCTGGCCCTTTCACAGGCCCATTTTCCAGTAGTTTTACAGAGGCTGATCCTCCCTTGTACCGCCCTGACATTCTTGATGGCCGAGACTTTGTGTTCACGGAGGAGATGGAGCAGGTTAACAGCCTAAGTGTAGATTATCTTGACCTTTTTGGATAGCTATTGTAGCTATATCTTTTTATAGGCCACTGTTTTGGCTGTTGAGCGGTTGTGCCCCTTTTTAATAGACCACTGCTAGTAATTGGGGGGTTGTGCCCCATATCCCTGTACTTTTATTTTGCACTTTATTAGCAGACAAAGATGATTCTTACAGTAAATAGTTTATTCTAGATATTCATGATATTTTCTATCTATCGCATCATGTTTATCATTATCATTATGCATGTATTATGTCATGTGTATGCATCTAGACAGATGAGTTCAGATTTGACCCCTGGATGGTCTTGTGATATGGTGATATAGATGTCTTCCTCGACAGTCAGTCGCATCGAGCATCTGCCACCATCCGTGGTAGCATCGTCCTTGAGGTCGTGGTATGATAGCATGCCCTTCCCAGCCAGAGGGACATTGGATCGGATGTTAGGGCATTCATTAGCCCTCTTGGATTTTTAGGTTCTATATGGATTCTTAGATGGACTCTTATCCTGTTGGATACCTGAGAGGCAGGTTTTCTGTATTGGGCAGCATGAGCTGACTCCGATTCTGGAGGAGTACGAGCAGCTTACTGGTTTGGCTTTGGGCTTGCCTTGCGCCCGTACTACTATCAGTGATATGAGGAGACCGTTCTTGCGGATGTCGGGTCTACGTCAGAGTGTAGTCACGGAGGAGATCGTTTCCAGACGGGTGATCTCGATTGACTTTTTGATCGATTATTTTGGTAGACTGGACATCTACGATTGACATACCGGGGATTTTATCATCTCGACAGAGGCGTGGCATTCAGCCAGGATAGATGTTTTGCTGATGTGCATCGTGGCTTATGTATACATGCCACTGTATTTGGACCATTTGGACATGGGCTTAATGGTCGTGGTCCGTGCCCTTAGACAGGGCAACACCATCCTACCGATGATACTTGCCGAGACATTGAGGTCAGCTACCTACTGTAGCACCCATTCAGAGGGATTTTTTAGAGGTAGCTTTATCCTTTTGTATGTATGGCTCATGACCCATTTTCGTCCGATCGGCTTCTTCAGACATCAGGGGTATTGCTTCTCCCACGAGATAGTTATGTCCTATTCATTTCAGCCGGCAGAGTGTTCGAATGTAGAGACATGGTCAGCTTTTCTGTCAGATATTGAGCATCCTTTTTTGATTTTGCCATGCTCAGGGCTAGTCTCCCCTTATAGCTTCATCACCCATGCATCTGGCATGGACTACTTGACCCTAGCGGGATTGAGAGGGGTGACCACCTACCATCCATTGGCAGTTATGGGTCAGTTTGATCAGTTCTAGAGTCTGCACCAGTTTGAGGGGGCTATTGATCAGCGGATGTCAGCTTCTTCTATGTCATCAGTCGACATGATCAAGATTTATTAGTGTTGGATTCATAGGGAGAGGGGTAATTTCTCTACTAGCCATCTGGATCGTTCTCCAGAGTATTCGGCATGGTTGGAGACTGATATAGCATCAGCAGCATTCATCCAGTCAGCTCTGGTTGTGGATTCAGATGAGGAGGAGTCTATGGAGGATCCTGGTTCTCCTACGGAGGATGATTTGTTCATGGGTCTGACAGCAGCCTTAGTTAGTGACTCGCCGATCATTCCTGCCAGGACAGATCCAGCTTTGGCAGATTCACTAGCTAAGATGAGTTTCGAGAGAGATCAGGCTAGGGCGCTGATGTTGACTGCCCTGTCCGACAGAGGTATAGTTTTTGCTGATAGAGATGAGGCTCAAGCCAGTCGGGATACGGCATTAGTCAAGAGAGATGAGGATCGATCTTCTCGAGATGCTGCTTTTATAGAGATTAAGGAGACTTTGATTGCCCGAGATGCTGCTTTTATAGAGAAGGATGAGGCCATAGCTTCTCGAGATCTCCACATTTCTGACAGTACTACTCTCCTATTATATACCCATGGCCTGGTCGTTGATATAAGTGCTTATATTGATGATTATAGTGAGACTATGCAGATGGCTGTGGATGTTCTGGCTCGTATGGAGGCTAAGGGTATTGCGCTTGCAGCGGCTCCTCCATCTTCAAAGAGAGATACTATGTTGGCACTGCTATTCCGTTCATCTTTGGGTCCATAGACTAGCTTTGTTTTTCCTGCACATACTAGATCAGCCATTTTTGTCATGTACAGGACACAGTGTATATATCAAACAGTATTATATATTAGAGAAATATATTTTGATTCACTTCCTTGTTTGGATATGTATAGTCATTGCTGAGTGATTACCACTTCTTTCATGACTTGCTGTTGTTGATGTATCTTGAGCTTCTCCTTGATGGTCTGACATTGAGATGTCGGAGAATATCTCAGATGGGCCTGTTGTCCATGAAGGCTTGATAGAATTTAGGTTTCGGTGTCTTGGGACTGGTCTTTATTAGTTTTTTGTTTTTTCTTGAAGGTCAAACCGCACCATGAATGGCTGCCTAGGTACTCCCGGGTTGAGGGAGATTAGTTCATTCGTAGTTCCATTTTTTGTGTAAGAGAGGCTTGAGACGTGTCTCTTTTGAGTTTGGTTTGATGAGTTTTCTGTTTGGTTTTGACCGCACCAGAAATAGCTGCCTACGTACTCCCGAGTTGAGGGAGATTAGGTCATTCGTAGTTCCATTTTCTAGTGAAAACTGAACTGATTTGATTCGCAGAACCAGGATGCTGGTATGTATGTGCTTCAGACATAGTACCTTTTTATGGTGTCTGAGTTAATGAGTTGGGGAGAATCACTCCCGTGCATCTCTTGCAATCTGATAGCTCCCCCTGTCAAGACTTCCTTGACAATGAAAGGGCCTTCCCAATTAGGGGCAAATTTTCCTTTGGCTTCATCTTGATTGGCCAAAACTTTCTTTAGCACCAAGTAGTTTTCTTTGAATTGTCGGATTCGGACTTTCTTGTTGTATGATCGAGCAATCCTTTGTTGATATAATTGCCCGTGGAGAATGGCTGTAGCCCTCTTTTCATCTATCAGGGACAGTTGATGGTAGCGCTCTTGCAACCATTGGTCTTCCTCCATCTGAGCGTCTATTAACACTCTTAGGGACTCCATTTCTACTTCTATGGGGAGTACTGCTTCCATGCCATAGACCAATGAGTAGGGGGTAGCCCCAGTAAAAGTGCGCATTGACGTCCTGTATGCTAACAGGGTTAGAGGCAACAGGTTAGACCATTCTTTGTGATTGGCGGACATTTTCTATATGATCTTCTTGATGTTCTTGTTGGCCGCTTCGACAACACCATTCATCTTAGGCCGATAGATGACGAAATTGAGATGCTTGATGTGGAACTTGCTGTATAATTCTCTCATAATCTAATTATTTAGGTTCTTGGCATTGTCTGATATGATCACCTTCGGTTGTCCATATCGATAGACGACATTATATCGGATAAACCCAATGATGACCTCTTTGGTGACTTTGGGAAAAGAGGCAACTTCAACCCACTTGGTGAAGTAATCGATCATGGTGAAGATGAATCGATGACTATTGCTGGCTTTAGGTTCTACTGGTCCTATCACATCCATTCCCCACATGGAGAAAGGCCACGATGAACTCATGTTGTGTAGCTCATTTGGAGGAGCATGTATGGCATTTCCATGTACTTGACATTGAAAGCACCTCTTGACATGGTCATCACAGTCAGCTTTGAGAGAGATCCAATAATGTCTGGTTTTTAATATCTTCTTGGCCAGCAGATGACCGCTCATGTGTGGACCGCAGACTCCACCATGGACTTCATCCATTAATCTCTGCGCTTGCTCTTTATCAAGGCATCTTAAGAGTCCTATTCCAGCATCTCTTTTGTAGAGTGCATCTCCACTCAGATAGAACTTTATGGCCATTTTGTGAATCCACTTTCGTTCAGAGTGGCTTGCCTCAGCGGGTGTAGATCCATCTCGGATATATTCCTTGATGTCTTGATACCAAGGCTGCTTGCTAGGAGGAATTTCATCTGATACTTCTCCAATGTAATTCCCATATGTCGGGGCCTTTTGGCTTGTGAATTGGATGTCGGGAATTCCCCTCCTACCTGATATGTTGACCAGGGAAGCCAATGTTGCTAATGCATCAGCGAAGTCATTCCTTCCCCGAGGGATATGGATGAAGGTTATGTCTTCAAACTCAATGGATATTTTGACGACCTATCGATGATAGGGCAGCAAATGCAGTTCTTTGGTGTGATATGCCCCAGTGGTTTGTTTGATAACCAATTCAGAGACTCCAAAGACCAATAGATGCTTGATACCCATGGATTGGGCTAGTTTCAACCCCATTACGCAGCCTTCATACTCAGCCATGTTGTTGGTGTTGACAAACTGTAGCTTGGTAGCCACAGGATATTGTTCTCCCGTACCAGAGATAAGGACTGCCCCAGCTCCGGCATCTTCCATGTTTACTGCTCCATCGAAATATATTTTCCATGGTTGGAGTGAATTTTCTTAAAGACCTTGATGAATTGTCATAATCCCATCATCCGAGAAATAAGTCTCCAGAGATTCGAACCCTCCTGATGGTGCTTTGGCTAGTTGATCTGCAATGCCTTGACCTTTGATGGACTTCTGAGTCACGTAGACAATGTCGAACTGCTGTAGGATCAACTGCCATTTGGACAGTCGATAATTCAGCATTGGCTTGTTGAATACGTATTTCAGCGGATCCTTGCGGGATATAAGGTAGGTCGTGTGCCCATGAAGGTAGTGCTGTAACCTCATGGCTGCCCATGCTAATGCACAACAGGTTTTCTCGATCAGGGTGTACTTTTGTTCACCATTGCTGAATCTTTTGTTGATGTAGTAGATGGCTCTCTCCTTACTACTATCATCCTTTTGTCCTAGCATGCAGCCCATTGCATTGGCATTGACAGACAGGTACATGAATAGAGGAACTCCGTCCCTTGAGGTTACCAATACTGGCGCTTTAATCAGCTGCTTCTTGATGGCAAGGAAGGCTTTCTGACAATCCTTATTCCATTTGGTGGAGGAATTCTTCCTTAGTAGCTTGAAGATGGGTTCACAAGTTGCTGTGAGCTGGGAAATGAATCGGCTTATGAAATTGATCCTCCCTAGGAACCTGCGTATCTCCTTCTCTGTTCGACGGACGAGCATCTCGGTGATGGCTTTAGTCTTGGCAGGATCCAGTTCAATGACTCTGTTGCTCACTAGGAATCCCAACAACTTGCCTAATTTAACGCCAAAAGCACATTTGGTTGGATTCAGCTTGAGGTTGTACTTGTGTAACCTGTTAAACAACTTCTTGAGATGATCGATGTGATCGTCCTCCTTTCGGGATTTGATGATGATGTCATCCACATAAACCTCTATTTCCTTATGCATCATGTCATGAAATAGGGCCATCATGGCTCGCTGATATGTGGCTCCGGCATTTATGAGGCCGAAGGATAATCGTCTGTAACAGAAGGTTCCCCAGGGAGTGATAAAAGCTATTTTCTCCCTGTCTTCTTCAGCAACCATAATTTGATGGTACAACAAAGCAATCCACAAAAGAATATATGCCATACTGCGCCGTGTTGTCTATCAGGATGTGGATGAAAGGTACCGGGAAATTGTCCTTTAGGCAGGCTTTGTTCAAATCCTTGTAATCCACGCATACTTGTACTTTCCCTCCAGGCTTTGGCATGGGGACTATGTTTGACAGCCATTCCGGGTATGTTGATACCATGATGATGCTGACTTTGAATTATTTAACAACTTCTTCTTTGACTTTCAGACTCCATTCAGGTTTCAATCGCCTGAGCTTCTGTTTGACTGTCTTGAATCCATCTTTGATGGGCATTCGATGGATGACAATATCAGTAGATAGGCCAATCATGTCTTTATATGACCATGCAAACACATCCTGAAACTGTGTTAGGAGTTCAATCAGGTCAGTTTTTTGATCTTGGGTGAGGTCTATGCCTATCTGGATTTCTTTGAGGTTTTTTGAGGTTCCGATATTGATAGTGGTGGTTTGGTCAAGGTTCGATTTGGGTTTGTCTTTGACCCACGGGCACCTCATAGTCATCTTCCTCCTCTTGATCAACTTCCATCAAGTCGAAGCTCAGTTCTACATCAAAGTTGTAGTCACTGTGACAGGTTGGCATCTCATTAGCAGGAACAAACAAATCCAATCTTGGAGTCCTGAAAACAAAATGCTTTCACTTTAATATATGCAACTGTTTAAACATATAAAGCATTTGGCAAAGCATGACAAAAGTTACTGCTATAGCTGTGCAACCAAAATAAACAGTAAATAAAACCATGTTACAGGGCAGATGGACTCTCTGCCCTTTTACCCTTTTTGAATGAGGCAAGGGACGCTGCTCCAGTTATCCAGGGTCAGATCCTCATGAACAGGGAATTATGCTCGTCTGCCTCATCTCGGATGATGACTAAAACATCCTTCAAAATAGGGCCGGGGTTTTTCTTTGAACTACCTCCCTTCTCTTTCTTGATGCGAGGAATTTGAATCTGATCCTTATCGTCACTGTCTGGGATATAGTCGTTCATCTCCTCGTAGTGTATGATAACACGCATGTTAGCAAATGGGTCTCGTCCTTCGTACAAGAACTTTTCTTTTCCCTTTTTGCTCTCCCCTTCAAGCTTTGGGGTCTTTCTCTCACCTATCGGTATGATTAGAGGAAACAACATGGCTGACACAACAGCATAGATCTTCTTCATTAGCTTCACAAATCCAGCATCAGTGAGGTTTGGCAATAGTATGGTGGAAGCATGAGCCTTTGGATGCTTATGTGGGTTTCGGTGGCTTGACCCGGATGAATAGCCCAATCCAGCTCTCCCTGATTTGCTTGGGATTTGCACTGGACTCTTGATACCTTGCTAATTCTTTCCTAACCCTTCTTCAGGTTGGAAACCCAAAGATACTATCTTCTGGCCCACTGTCATCACTTCGAGGGAGACTTTAGGCTTCAAGGCTGGTGCCCCAACTGGTAAGTACTGAGTATCGCTTACCTCCAAGGCTTGGAAACTATCAGGTTCAATCCCTGCATCCAGATTAATTACTGGCATGTCTCCCTGTATGCAGACAGGGTATTCTGGTTTGGCATTTATCGTGATTAGGTTGCCATTGATAATGTATTTGAGTTGCTGATGGAGGGTGGATGGCACAGCTCCTGCTATGTGGATCCATGGCCGGCCCAGCAATAAGTTATATCTGGTGGTGATGTTGAGCACCTGGAAAGATACATAGAAAGTGTGTGGACCAATTTCCAGAGGAAGCTCAATTTCTCCTATAGCCTCTCGGCGAGATCCATCGAAAGCCCGGATGACCACATGACTGGTTCTGATCCGGTTTAAGTTGATCTTTGTTCTTTCCAAGGTGTTGTAGGGACAGATGTTTAGGGATGACCCTTTATCTATTGTCACACCTTCGATCACATACCCTGATGACATCACTGCTATGTGCAGTGACTTTCGATGGCCCGTCCCTTCTGTGGGTATATCATCGTCAGTGAAAGATATCACATTGCTGTTGAAGATGTGTTCTATCATGTGACAGAATTTCTCGGTATCCACTGTCTTTGGCAGATGGGCTTCTTCCAGTACATTCACCAGAATGTTGAGATGATCCTTTGATGATAAGACAAGCTCTAGGATGGACTATCTGCTTGGGTGCATCTTTTAGGCTTTGCACCACTTTAATTTCATTGTGTCCCATTTTGATGAGGAACTCTTTGATTTTCTCTTCAGCCACCTTTCCTTTGGCTTTGATGACTGATTTGATCACCCGCTGAGGCAGGTACAATGGATTCTCCTTTGGTACAATGGTAATGTTATTTGAGGTGGAACCTTCATCATTCCCGTAGTTCCATGGGACTTTCTTTAGACTGATCACTGGATACTGGGGTCTGAATGGTAATATCAAAGGTTCAGGCGCCGCCAACTTCACAGGATTTTGTGTTTCTTGGACCCCTTTCCCAGGTAGTACTAAGGGTGTTTCGGCTAGCTCCTTATCACAGGAAATAATTGCCACTGTATCCTGACTACATGCAGTGGGAATAAAGAGAGTTTCTTCATCAGGAAGGCTATAAACTTGATTTCTTCTTATCAGTTCACCTCCTTCAATCATATTTTGAATCAAGTTACGAAGTCCCCAGCAATCTTTAGTGTTATGACCGGGCGCATTGGAGTGATACTGACAGATTCGGTCAGGCTTGAATTTCCTGGATCGAGGATTTATCGGGGGTAATAAGTCTGCAACCATTCCCTCATTGATTAACATTTGGAGGATCTCTTTCATAGGTTGATTCACGTTGGTGAAGTTCCTTTGAAAAGTAAATTCCCGACCAGCCTGGAACTTCTCCTCCTCGGTCACCTTGTCGGCCCAGGGTTTACGTTCATGAGACCGGTAGTGATCCCTTATAGCAATGGGGCTAATCTCAGGGGTAGGCTGACTTATCTCCTGTTGGTTGGATTGGTTTATCTACTGCCTAGTTATTTGATGTTGATATACAACCAGCTCTGGTAACCGTCCAATTTGTTCCTTGATAGACTTAATCTCCTATTTTATCAGGAATCGCCTTTCTGATAAATCCCAACTATCTGGGTTGGATTGAGTTGATTCTACGACGTATCGAAGGTATTTGGATACTTCTCCATTTTGTGTGCTAATCATGTTGACACCTTCCTCTTTGTGCTGAGGGAGGGGATTGTCTTGTACGTGCAGTTGCTCAGGTTTGGTTACCACAATCTCTCCATTGTCAATCAAGTCTTGGATTTTGTGCTTGAGAGGCCAATAATCTTGTGTATCATGGCCCGGGGATCCGGAATGGTAAGCACACTTTTTGCTTGGGTCAAAATTTTGTCCACTGGTATTGGTGGGTGGAAGGAGTTGAACGATCTTTTTCTGTGCCGTCAACAGTTTTAGCACATTTTTGAGTGAATCCCCCTAGGGGGGTGAAAGTTCTTTGACGCCTGGCCTCCAAATTTTTCTAGAATGGAGGGTTTGAAGGTTGTGCTGAAGATTAAAAAGGGGAATAGTTCCTCCTTTGAATGGGCATGCTGCTTGAATCACTCCTCTGATCCTTTCCTTACAGTATTAAGGAAACTTCTTCGTCTTTCTTCTTGTGTACTCTCCGGGGATTACTCCCATAATTCCCGGACTGGATATGTTCGGTAACGGCCTCCAAGGCGGTCAGATCTTTTATCTTCCCAGATTTGAGCCCCATTTCTGCCATTTCGCCAGTGTTTGATCATTTCTGAGAATGGCTTTCCTATGCCTGCTAGGACCCTTTTATAATACGGGGCTTCTTGCATGTCGATGGAAGGCCATAACTATCTCAGACTCAGTCATAGGTGGAGTGACATGTACAGCCATTCGTCTCCAGCGTTGAGCATATTGCCTGAATGACTCAGTACTTTATTTCTTGATTTTGGTTATTTGATATCTGTCGGGAGCCATTTGAGATTGAAAACTGTATTGATTGAGGAAGGCATGTGCCAGCTCTTCCCAGCTGTGAATTTTAGAGTTGTCCAGACGGGCATACCAGGCTCTAGCCTCTCCGATGTGACTTTTCTGGAATAACTGCATTCGGAGTTTCTCATCCTCTGTATAGTATCCGAGCTCTCCAATGAACACCTTTAAGTGAGTGTAGGAATCTCCCAATCCATCGTATTTCTCAAAATCAGGGACTTAAATTTTTTTGGGATAACGGGCCCTAGGAAAAATACATAAGTCTGAATAATTAACACTACCAAATGCCCCAGTTCCTTTGATAGACCAGATGGTTTCTTCCATCTGTTGGACTTTCTTCAAAATGTCCCCAGCTTCCTGTTCTTTATTAAGGATGGTAACTTCAGGGGTTTTGTTGGTAGTATCCTGGTTTTGTGGTCCAGGAATCTGAGTATCTATTTTTCTGGTCTCTTGACTGCCACCTGGTGTTCCTGGTTCTGTGTGACCCTGTGCTTGTTTCCCTTTAAGAGCTTTACTTTGCTCTCTCAGGAAACTGGCTAATTCGGCTACCTGGTTTTTCAGTCCTTCAAACTCTTCCCTAGAGACAGGGGTGGATTCTGGCTGAGTATTGGCCATGTCCGGAGATGGACTTAGTGCTTTCTTAGACTTAGATCTAGTGACAGGACCAATTTTTCAACTATAACAAAACGTAGGTGTGTCAATTTCCTGAGGTAGGTATGGATAAGATGTATGACATGATGTGTTTTTATGGTTTTTTAATCTTATCCTGCAAAACTGAGGTCAATTGTTTTGATGACAGGATAACATGACAGGATGTACAAAAATACAGAATGTATATTTACATTATGATTTCTACATTGTGCTATTTACATTGGAATTGAAAAATTAGACATTGAATTTGAGAGAGGAAGGCATGAAGAAGCTTCCCTTCGGGTTTGGTTAATTAGAGGTTGACCTATCTTAGGCTACTCTCGCGGCTTTTTCGGTATGAAGGTTCCCAGATCATCGCAATCTATTAGAGGGGAAATTAATCCGATCTTTCAACTGAAGCGAATCTGAGTGGTGCTTTTTTATGAGCCCCGAAGACTTAGCCGTCCTCGAAGACATTACTTTGTCACCGATGGGATTGCCTCCTAGTGGAGGAATCACACAACATACATTCACATACATCGCGTCTCACCGTATGCATATAATGACATTGGTGCGAAGCATTAATATTTGTGCGAAGCACTAATAAAGCAGGGAATCATTCATTCGCATTTATTCAATGTAAAGATGCAGCATTCATGCATTCATTCAATGTAAAGACACAACATTCACACATATGCAGATATGAAAGGGAAATTTTGAAATAATTTGAGCACGACCTAAGCCCTCTACTGTACCCAGCAGAGTCGCCACCTGTCGACGTCGGGAAAAAATTACTAGTAGAGTTGAACCCGAATCTTTCTCTCTTCCTAAGTTTTGTCTACCCTTATTCTTTTTATTGTGAAAAAGGTTTTGAAGGGTTTTTTAGGAAAAGGCCAACATGTATCATGTCGACGTTTTGAACATTTTACAAAGTCGCCAGTTGATAGTTTTGAAATGGTTGTGCCAACTTAATCGAGTTTTATTTGAAAAGAGGCCCAATTGCTAGACACTGTCGAAACTTGATCTTTGAAAGCGAAGTTTTGAGTTCGGGGGCTTGGTTAAGTGTGGGGAAGGTGTTAGGCACCCCACAACTCCAGTGTAAACACGGTACCGCATCTTTTCAATATTTCCCTTTTAAATATGCAATGTGTGTGTGTGAATGCTGGAAGAAATTGAGCCTATGTTTGATTGATTGAAAGCATGGACATGCTTCGTTGAACCTATATATGAAGGGTTTGATTTGATTTGCAAAAGTCTCTCTTTTAGACAAGATTATTAAAATGATGTTTTGAAAGCCAGTTTTCAAACTCTTACGCTAACATAGGAATTGAAGCATATGGATACTTCCATTTTTTTTTATCTTTTCAGCCTTTATGGCTCAATTTGAATAGTGATTATCGGGCTGCGAAGCTTCCTCGACCACAGAATATATACAAGTGTCGGTCTTCTCATGGGCATGACAGCCATCAGAGTGACTCTGACATGACAAACAATTATTCTCATTATGTTGAGACCTTAAACCCGGATAACCGTTTTAAGGTTTTTCGGATGTACATTTTATAGAAAAACTGGCATGGTACATCTGTAAAGTAGAGTTTGTCCATCGTGGGAATCAGATTCTGATCAGTTTGATCATGAATCCCACGATTCCTAGGCTTACAGAGGGAGGCTAATAAAACCTGCACAGTTTAAATATGCACAGAAAATATATATTTACATCCAGATGTCGCCAGAACCAAGGATTCATCAGTAAATCCTGGCTCGCATGTAACCGAAGCGTCTCGTTCCCACTAGATAGCGATCTAAGGGCCACGAGGTAACTTTCATAACTGAAACTAGAAAAATGCTAGATTTAAGTAAATATTAGCCATTCTAGCTTCCTGGTTCTATCTGGACCTATTTTGAAATGTTTAAAAGCTAGAGTTGGCGAGATTTAAAGAAATCTAGTTTGCCCGCAGAAATGTCCGTGCCGATTCATATCAAATGAATATTTAAAGCAACAAGTTAATTAAAATGAGTAAATCAATATATATATATATATATATATATATATATATTTATATATATACGAAAGCTGTAAAGGGCGATGGGTTTGCACTCCGATGCCCGGACTGGAATGTAAATATATATGTATATATATATATATATATATATATATATATATATATATTTATAAAAGCTGTAAAAAGCCACAAAGTAATCCAGGCTGGACAGAATTGAAATATATATATATATATATATATATATATATATATATATATATATATATATATATATATATATATATATATATATAAAAGCGGTAAAGGGCGGTGGGTTTTCACTCCGTGGCCCGAACTGGAATGGAAATATATATATTTATAAAAGCTGTAAAAAGCCACGGAGTAATCCAGGCTGAACAGAATTGAAATATATATATATATATAAAAGCTGTAAAGGGCGACGGACATTCTATCCTTTGCCCGGACAGAAAATGTAAGTATATATATTTATAAAAGCAGTAAAAAGGCCACAGAATAATCCAGGCCAAACTGAAATGTAAATAATATTATATATAGTTAATATATATATATATATATATATATATATTAAAGCAATTAAAAGGCCACGAAGTATAAATCCAGGCCCAAATAAGTCAGAATTATATATATATATATATATAGTTATATATAAAAGTAGTAAACTACCTCGGATTTGACATCTGGGCTTGACAGAATTGAAAAGTTAGTATATATACAGTTAAATATACACATTAAAAAGCCAAACCCGGTCTGGGAAGATAACCCAGTCCGGCGAAGTTGCTAGAAACAAAGATATATGTGTATAAAAGTTGTTAGAAGCGTTGAATCGATGATCCGAGTTGTAGAAATGCCAGAAAATAAGTTTATGTACTAAAATGTACGAAAACGTAAGCAAAACGGCCACTGAACTGAGTTCTGGGCATAATCAAAATGTAAAAATTAACGTTTAAATGTATAAAAATGCAATGAAGTAATATAAATTTTCTGATCTTAAAAATACTCACAATGGACTGCTACACGGGCTTTTTGCCAGATCGTAGGCTTTAAACGTCCATTTCTACCAGTTAATTTTTGATATGTGGTAGTATAGGAATATATCTACGTTTTAGAGTAATAAAATTTGGGTTTGGAGTACAAGAGTGGGGTTGAGAAACCAAATGGGTAGAGGTTCAGAGCGTTTTCAATTTTAAAATGAGCTGGGGGTGCACGTTTATTTATAGACCCAGGAGAAGCGGGTCTACCCGCGGCAGCCGCGGGTAGAGGTGTGGCTCCACGTGGCGGGTCCTGTTGCATCGAAGTACGTGCACTTCGAGCAATGCGAGGTCAGATTCGAAACTTTTTAGCTTTTGATTGGAGCGTCCGTTGGAGGCGTGCTGTACCTTTCCTGAAAGCCCTCACCGAGAGTGTCGAAATGACATAGGAGTAAACCTTTTTGAAGTCCAAAAAGACGGGTTCATAACCGAGTCTTTGATTCCTCGCAGTTTATCCGTTGAGCTGTCTTACGTTGTTTCCACTCGGGATCATTGTTATGGTTCTTTCTGACCTTGGTGGCATCAATTCTGCTCAAGTTTGACCGAATTGACTTTAAGTTGGTAAAATAACCATTTTGCCCCTCCTGGGGTTGCCTTCAGTGCTGGCATGGCCTTCGACTGACTTCTCGAGGTTGTCTCCGAGGTTTGGATCCCAACCGATTTTGTTTATCCTCAGGGTTATCTCTGAGGTTGACTTGGTTCTTCCAGGTTTGTCAGGAGAGATGATGTGAGGCTTCGGGGTTGTCTCCGAAGTTGAGTTGGCTTCCTGGGTTGTGATCGGAGCTCGACCTAACCTCCCAGGTTGAGACCAGGGATGAACTGTACCTCCCTGGATGATATCGGGGTTGACCTGTACCTCCCGAGTTGAGACCAGGGCTGACCTGTACTTCCCGGGTTGAGACCGGGGCTGACCTATACTTCCCGGGTTGAGACCGGGGCTGACCTGTACTTCTCGAGTTGAGACTGGGGTTGACCTGTACTTCTCAGGTTGCGACCGGGGTTGACCTGTACCTTCTGCAGACCGGGGCTGACCTGTACTTCTCGGGTTGAGACCGGGGCTGACCTGTACTTCCCGGGTTGAGACCGGGGTTGACCTGTACCTCCTGGTTTGAGACCGGGGCTAACCTGTACTTACCTGGTTGAGACCAGGCTTGACCTGTACTTCCTGGGTTGAGACCAGGGCTGACCTATACTTCTCGGGTTGAGACCGAGGTTGACCTGTACCTCCCGGGTTGAGACCAGGGTTGACCTGGCTTCCCGGTAAGGAGATCGGGGTTGAACTGGCTTCCCGGTATTGAGACCAGGGTTGATTTGACATCCAGGTATTGAGACCAGGGTTGAGCTGGCTTCCCGGTATTGAGACCGGGGTTGAGTTAAATTGTAAAGATGGTTTTGCCCTCCTGCAAGGTTAGTAACAGGGCTGCAACATTTCGAGTGCCTACAACAGGACTTAGGAAAATTTTGAGTGTCTACACTCTGTTTCTATAAAGAATAGAAAACTAGGGTTTAGCCAACCACTCTCCTTCTTGAACAATTCCTCTTCCTTGGTGGATCACCTCTAGAGGTCAAACACTTGGGTGGCTAGCGTTGATCAAAGGAAGGAATCAATATCGGATATTCAAGAAGATCGCGAAGGACAAGGAGTTGAATTCGTACATGTGGAATCTTAGTTCTACAAGGGTATGATTCCATAACTTCTTATTTATCGTTTTAATTAATAACTGTGCATAAAGGATGATCCGGGTAATTGGTTTGTAGAAAATTTTAAACTCTGATTTTACCATGCTTCCGCTAATTTTTGCAATTTGATTGCGCCATGATTTCGTTCAAACCTAATAGTGGCATCAGAGCCAAACCTTTATGCGAGTTATTAATTGTTTTGATTTGATATATATACTGATATGTGTTTCGAACAATTTAATTGGGCATAATAGTTAGCTAGGAATTATGTTTTTGGAGAAAAACTGCACAATTCGCAAACCAGGAAAACAGACACTGCCCAGCGGCGTTGTAGCGCCTGTCTCAGGCATTACTGCCGCACTGTAGCACCGACTCCGTGTCCCTGGTGCTGACGTGGCGCTGTAGCGCCTGAAGCCAATACTTCAGCAGCGCCAGCCAGTTGTCTCAGTTTTTGGTGACGTGACGTGGCGTGGCAGCGCTGGATGCTAGTTCACTAGCAGCTCTGCAGCGCCACCCCACCAGAAATAAAAATTATTTTATTTTATTTTTAAAATTAAGATAAAAGGTTTATTTTAATTAAAAATTAAAATTAATTTTTTTTTCTATGTAATTCCAGATTAATAAAGGAGTTTATTAGATTTGAAATTGGATTAAAATAAAGATGTTTATTTTAATTAGAATTGGATTTCATACTAATTGATTATAGTCAGAATTGGATTCCATAATAACTAATTAGAGTTAAAATTGGTTTCCGAAACTAACTAGGGTTGCCTATTAAATCGATATCAATGTATATATTAAATGTTTTATTTATTGATGCATATGGTAATATGTATGAAAATAAATGGGGTTGATTATGGACTATTGACCAATGTGATTGGATTTTATTTTATTTGAATGTTTGAATGAATGAGTTTTATTAAATTGGGTCTGCGTACCTCGTCTTCTCTAATTTTTCTTGATGTAAAATTCTATCTCCCTCCTATGTACTTCCACTTGACTGCTGATCAAGGTTTCTATTTAAATTAAATAATTTATGTATTAGGATTAGTTAGAATTATTTTGAAGAATTGGAGAACAAGGAGCAAGGAGCTCTTGAAGACCCATTTGTATGAAGCCCGGGTTTAAATGTAATAGTTATATTTAAATTTATTTCTTGCACTCCTAGGTTTGACCTTTTGGTTCACTTGATGGCTTAAGTGAACCAAACTAGAATAAAAGTCCATAATCAATCCGGGTAGAATATAGTATTTTATATGTGCATGCTAGTATTATATATATATATATATATATATATTATATTTTATGCAAACATGCTTCGCATGTTTTAATAAAATGACGCATATTTTATATATATATATATATATATATATATATATATGTGTGCATGCGCGCTAAACAAGATGAGACTAATAATAACAAACCCCTTAAAGAAATTATATTAAGTCTAAAGCGTTCAAAGATATTTAGAATATTGAACGTCGCCTTCTAGCATGATAAAATTAATAGAGCATTAAATATTTAATATGAGTTTATTGTGCTAGCCACAAGACAAGTATTAAGTATTTAAGATGTTAATTTATCACATTTGATACTTATAAAGAAAATTGAACAATATTGTTTTGTTGTGCCTTCCACAAGAACAATATTTTTCTTTTTTGAATATATGAAAGTGCTAGGTTGGACTTAACTCAGATAATTTTGATTCGGATGTGCTACCACTTGATCAAAATAATTTGAGAGGAAAAATAAAAGGAGTTACATGTTGATGTAATTGACAAAGAGTTGTCTACCTATTTATTTATATATGATTTGTTGTGATTTTCACAAGGCTATATACTTTTGAAATAAGATCCTTATTCTCATTAGCAAATCTTTAATTAGATTTAACCGAACTATATAAGTGAGGGTAATATAGTTTGAAGAAAATAGTGGGAGATACCAATTTAAAATAAGACCTAATTTATTTTGGTATGTAAATAATTAATTGAATGAATGTTTGCTAAAATATTATTTTTTCACTGCGTAGCAAACTTGATGCTAACAAACTAACTGGACCGAATTACACGGACTGGTTAAGGAATATGAGAATAGTTCTCACTGCTGAAAAGATTTCTTCTGTCTTAAATTCGCCTGTCCCTGGAACTGTTCCCGAAATAGCTTCTGAGGAAGAGATTGCCACTATTGTAAAGTGGCAAGATGATGCATCTGTGGCTTAATGCATCATACTCGCATCCATGAATAACGAGCTTTACCGTCAGCATGAAAACATGAATGCTCCTACTATGTTGCTTCACCTCAAGGAGTTGTATGATGAATAAAGTAGGACTGCTAGATATGAGATATCTAAGGAGCTTTTTCGATCTCGAATGACTGAGGGCATTGCCGTTGAGACTCATATCCTAAGGGTGATCAATCAGATTGAACGCCTTGGACAGATTGGGTTCGTCATGGATGGGGAGTTGAGTTAAGACTTAGTCTTGCAATCACTCCCTAAGACCTTCTCACAATTTGTTGTGACTTTTCACATGAATAAGTTAGATGTCAGCTAGCCTGAATTACTTAACATGTTGAAAACCGCTGAAGGTCACTTCCCATCCAAGAAGAACCATGTCTTAATGGTGTATGATTCTTCCAATAAAAAGAAGAGACCCAAGGTATCTTCTCAAAAGAAGAAATCTAAGAAGGTTAAGGGCAAGACGAACGTAAAGGATAATAAGAAACCTGATCCAGATAGC
Organism: Panax stipuleanatus; assembly: GCA_020205555.1. Lineage (NCBI taxonomy): Eukaryota > Viridiplantae > Streptophyta > Magnoliopsida > Apiales > Araliaceae > Panax > Panax stipuleanatus. The sequence continues at coordinate 80,235,699 of CM035121.1, forward strand.
AAAGGAATGAGCTTCCATTGCAACAAGCTGGGTCACTGGAAAAGAAACTGTAAAGATTTCCTTGCAGAACAAAAGCAGAAGAAGCTTGGAGAAGCTTCAAATCCTAATTAAGGTTTGTTTATGATTGAAATTAATTTTTCAGAAAGTCAAAATTCTACTTGGGTATTAGATACTGGCTATGGTTCTCACATATGTAATACTACGCAGGGACTGGTCAGAAGTAGAATGCTGAATAAGGATGAGGTTGTCCTACGAGTGGAAAATGGAGCAAAGGTTGTTGCATTAGCTATAGGCACTTATTGTTTAGCACTGCCTACAGGCAAGTCCATTAATTTGAATAATTGTTATTTTGTTCTTAATATCATTAGAAACATTTTTACTATTTTCATATTAGATATGGATGGATTTGACATTATAATAAAGAACAATAGTTGTTCTATTTATAATAACAATATTTTATATGGTGTTGGTAATTTGATAAATGGAGTTTACATACTTGACTTGCATGAAAATATATTTCAAATTGAACAAACTAAGAAAAGAAAAAGAGATGATGTTAATTATACCTATATGTGGCACATTAGACTTGGTCATATCAATGAAACAAGATTATCCAAGTTGCATAAGGATGAGCTCTTAGAGCTATCTGATTATGAATTATATCCAACTTGTGAATCTTGTCTCATGGGTAAAATGACTAAATTTTCTTTAAGTGGAAAAGGAAAAAGAGTTACATAGTTGTTAGCGTTGGTTCACACAGACGTTTGTGGACCTATGACAACAAATACACAGGGAGGGTATTCTTATTTTATTACTTTCACTGATGATCACTCAAGATTTGGATATGTGTATTTAATGAAATACAAATCTGAATCATTTGAAAAGTTCAAAGAGTTCAGAAGTGAAGTAGAGAAACAAACTTTCAAAATTATTAAGATTATTCGATTAGATCGAGGTGGAGAATACTTAAGCGGTGAGTTTCTAAATTATCTCAAAGATAATGGTATAATCTCACAATGGACTCCACCATGAACACCACAATTAAATGAAGTATATGAAAGGAGAAATCGAACATTGTTGGACATGGTTCGTTCCATGATGAGTGTTACCGATCTCCCAATTTCCTTATGGGGTTATGCCCTAGAAACGGCTGCATAATTACTTAACAAGGTACCTACCAAATCCGTCCCAAAGACCCCATATGAGATATGGAAATGGAGGAAACCAAATCTTAAGCATGTTAAGACTTGGGGTTGTCCAGCTTATGTCAAAAAGTTTGAAAATAATAAGCTACAGACTAAATCCGACAAGTATAGATTTGTGGGATACCCTAAAAAAACACGAGGGTATTATTTAATCATCTAACTGATCAAAAGGTGTTTCTTGCGAAACATGTTGCCATCTTGGAAATGAGTTTATCCATGAAGGGGTCAGTGGGAGTAAGATATATCTTGAAGAAGTTCAAGAACCACAAATTTTTACGGATCAAAGTCAGGTACCTGACCAAGTGGATGAACCTACTGTACACCACCCTACTCGTAAATCTAGAAGAGTACCGAAGATACCTGATAGGTATGGATTCTTCATAGAGGATGACGATGAGGTACACATCATGAATGATGATGATTCATTGAATTACGAATAGGCTATGAGTAATAAAGACTCAGGGAAATGGCTAGAGGCCATGAAATCCAAGATGGACTCCATGGGTGAGAACCAAGTATAGACTTTGGTTTCACCACTTGAAGGCATTAAGCCTATTGGGTGTAAATGGGTCTTTAAAAGAAAGACTGGAGCGGACGACAAGGTAGAGACCTATAAGGCCCGACTGGTTGCAAAAGGTTTCAAACAAAGACAATGAGTTGACTGTGATGAAACCTTCTCACCAGTAGCTATGCTCAAGTCCATTCGAATTTTGCTTGCGATTGCAGCTTATTACGACTATGAGACCTAGCAGATGGACGTGAAAATGACCTTCCTCAATGGGAAACTTGAGGAGGATGTGTATATGACATAGCCATAAGGATTTGTTTCAAAGGTTGGAACAAATCAAGTCTGTAAGCTGTAACGATCTATTTATGGATTGAAGCAAGCTTCTCGTAGATGGAACATCCATTTTGATGAGACAATCAAAGAGTTTGATTTTATCAAAAAACAAGGATGAACCATGTGTGTACAAGAAGGTTAGTGGGAGCACTGTTTCATTCTTTGTATTATATGTTGATGATATATTATTGATAGGGAATGATATTCCTATGCTACAATCAATCAAAATCTGGTTATCTAAACACTTTTTCATGAAGGACTTGGGAGAAGCATCTTATATTTTGGGGATAAAGATCTATAGAGATAGATCTAAAAGGATGCTTGGCTTATCCCAAAGAGCGTACATTGACTCGATGCTAAAGTGGTTTAGCATAGAAGATTCCAAAAGAGGTCTCATGCCGATGAGCCATGTAATACATCTCTCCAAGAAAAACAGGCCCCAAAGACACCTGAGGAGAGAGACCGTATGAGTAAGATTCCTTATGCTTCAACAATAGGATCTATTATATACGGTATGATATGTACTAGACCGGATGTCGCTCATACACTTAGTGTAATAAGAAGATATCAGTCGAATCCTGGAGAAGTGCATTGGAAGGCAGTGAAAAATATCCCAAAGTACTTACGAAGGACTAAGGATATATTTCTTGTCTACGGTGGGTCTAAATTAAAACTCGAGGGCTTCACAGACTCAAGTTTTCAAACGGACCAAGATGACAGTAAATCCATTTCGGGGTATGTGTTTATGTTAAATGGTGGCGCAGTGAGTTGGAAGAGTTCCAAACAGCAAACAGTTGCTGATTCAGTGACAGAGGCAGAGTACATAGCTGCAAGTGAAGCAACAAAGGAAGCTAATTGGATGAAGAAGTTCATAACCAAACTTGGTGTGGTTCCTAGCATTGGAGGAGCAGTCCCCTTGTACTGTGACAACACCGGAGCTGTTGCACAGGCTAAGGAACCCAAGTCTCATCAAAAATCCAAACACGTGTTGCAGCGATTTCACTTGATCAAGGAGATCATTGAAAGAGGAGACGTCACCTTGGAGCGTGTAGACTCTCAAGACAACATTGCAGATCCATTTACTAAAGCTTTAACACAACATCAGTTTGATCGTCACTTAAAGAAGATGGGTATGAGATACCGTGGCGATTGACTTTAGTGCAAATGGGAGATTGAAAGTAGTATGCATACAAGCCAATCATGTATGATGATAAAGCATATACTTTGGAAACGATCTTATTTATTTATTAATAAAAGTATTCATTTATTAAAGGCATTTAAATATCTACATGATGTTATTTTTATAATATGTAGATAACACATTATTTTAAGCAATGCTTTTAGAATCATGATGTTGATCATGCTAATGAGATCTAAATTCTTAGAAAGCTTAAAACTAAAGTAGTTCCCAATCGTTGGATTACTAAAAGACAATTAGTGAATCCGGATAGATTGGTACATATGTTGCTTGCTCATTGGATGAGGATGATTGATCTCATAATCATTTGTGTGGAGACACTAAAGCAAGTATGTAGGTGCTTATTGGAGAATAAGTACACTAAATGTGACTCGCTAAGGAATACCTAATGGAGTTTTACTCCACTGTCAATAGAAATTCCTAATGTGATAGTATTACAAGTGATCCTCAGACTTTAGATCATGTCTTGTGTATAATGAATTATACTTTGACTTATTCCTTAAGAGCCTTAGGGTATATCAAAGGGTATGCTTAGGTGTAATAAGTTATATATGGAGATAATGAATGATCAATAAAGAATCTACCGCTTCTAGTAAAAGAAGAGATATGTCCTATGTGATTCGATAAATGATAACCCAACAATCCTTGGCCAAGATGGAATGAAATTAGAAAGGAGTTTCTAATTTGCATTATTTGGAGTTGTGCATTTTCTGATCGAAATACATATAATTAAATAAAATAAGACTTGACAAAAATTTCATGTCTTATATTTAATTGGGACATTGGTAACTAACTCAAGGGTTCTTTTATGATTAATGTTGAAATCTATATGATCTAGAAAGTCGTTGATCGCTAGGGATGCTTATCCCTATTGTAGAATAAATATTATTTATTTAAATAGATTATTAGTTTAATTTATTTATTTAAATAAGATTATAATTGTTCTAATTGATTTAATCACAGCCGGTTTAATATGGAGAACCTAAAGGGTCACACCATAAAAGGAAGAATAATTATTTAAGAAGGTAATGACATAATCGTAATAATATGTTATGTGTAATTAATTTAATCTATGGTGATATAATAAATTGAATAACTTAATGTTTATTATTTAGTATTTTGGAAATATTAAATATAAGTTAATAAGAGGAGTCTTATTAATATTATTATAATTATTATTATTTTAATTTCTAAAGGAGTTTAGGAATTAATTTAATATAAGTACTCTCATTTATTCCTAATAAGATTAGGAGGCAAATTAATTAAAATAGTTTAATTAATTATTTCCAATGGGTTGGGAAGCCTAATTAATTAAAGGAGTTTAATTAATTAAATGAAACCCTATTTCTAATTAGATTAGAAGGGTTAACCAATATCTATATAAGAGGAGTCTTATGTTAGATATCAGTTGATGCAATTCCAATTGTTGGAGAGTACTCCTTTTCTATAGAGAATAAAAAACTAGGGTTTAGCCAACCACCCTCCTTCTTGAATAATTCCTCTTCCTTGATGGATCACCTCTAGAGGCCAAACACTTGGGTGACTAACGTTGATCAAAGGAAGGAATCAATCCCGAATATTCAAGGAGATCGCGAAGAACAAGGAGTTGAACTCGTACCTGTGGAAGCTTAGTTCTACAAAGGTATGATTCCATAACTTCTTATTTATCATTTTAATTAATAATTGTGCATAAAGGATGATTCGGGTAATTGGTTTGTAAAAAATTTTAAACACTGATTTTACTATGCTTCCGCTAATTTTTGCAATTTGATTGCGCCATGATTTCTTTCAAACCTAACATTCTTTTGTTGACTGTTTTGTCGGGTATCATCAAATCATGGTTACTTAAGAGGACAGGGAGAAAATAGCTTTCATCACTCCCTGGGGAACCTTTTGTTATAGACGTTTGTCTTTCGACCTTATCAATGCCAGTGCCACCTATCAGCGAGCCATGATGGCCCTTTTTCACTACATAATGTATAAAGAGATAGAGGTCTATGTGGATGATATCATCGTCAAATCTCGGGAGGAAGATGACCACATCAGGCATCTCAAAAATCTTTTCAACAGGTTACGCAAGTACAACCTAAAGCTGAATCCATTCAAATGTGCTTTGGTGTCAAATTCGGCAAACTATTGGGATTTTTAGTAAGCAACAGAGGCATTGAGCTGGATCCTGCTAAGATTAAAACCATCACCGAGATGTTCGTCCCCCGAACAGAAAAGGAAATACGGGGATTCCTGGGGAGAATCAATTTCATAAGCAGATTCATCTCTCAACTCACGGCAACGTGTGAACCCATCTTTAAGCTGTTAAGGAAAAATTCCTCCATGAAGTGGAATGAAGATTATCAAAAAGCCTTCTTTTCCGTCAAGAAGTAGTTAATCAAAGCACCTATCTTGGTACCCTCAAGGGATGAGGTTCCCCTGTTTATATACCTGTCAGTCAATGCCAATGTAATGGGCTGTATGCTGGGACAAAAAGATGATTGAAGCAAGGAAAAAGCTATCTATTACCTCAGCAAAAGATTCAGTAGCGGAGAACAGAAGTACACTTTAATTTAAAAGACCTGTTGTGCGTTAGCATGGGCCTCCATAAGGTTACAACATTATTTGCATGGGCACACGACCTATCTCATATCCCGCATGGATCCGCTGAAGTACGTATTCAGCAAACCCATGTTGAATTGCCGATTGTCCAAATGGCAGTTGATCTTACAACAGTTCGACATTACCTACGTGACTCAGAAGTCTGTCAAAGGTCAGGGAATTGCGGATCAATTGGTAGAAGCACTGTCAGGGAATTTTGAACCCTTGGAAACTTATTTCCCGGATGATGGGATAATGACGATTCAACAGCTCCCTCGAGAAAATACAGTCCAATGTTAGAAATTGTACTTTAACGGAGCTATAAACATGGAAGGTGCCGGAGCTGGGGCAGTTCTTGTCTCTTTTACAGGAGAACAATATCATGTATAATGGGGTTGAAACTATCCCAATCCATGGGTATCAAACGTTTACTAGTCTTTGGGGATTCTGAGTTGGTTATCAAACAAACCACCGGAGCGTATCATACCAAAGAATTACATTTGCTACCATATCATCGGAAAGTTATCAAGATATCCATGGAGTTTGAAGAAATAACCTTCATCCACATCCCTCGAGGTAGGAATGACTTTGCTGATGCATTGGCAACGTTGGATTCCTTGATCCACATATCTGATAGGATGGGAATTCCTGACATCAAATTTGCAAGCCAAAAGGCCCCGACATATGGGAATTACATTGGAGAAATATCAGATGAACTACCTCCTATTAAACAGCCTTGATACCAAGATATAAAAGAATATCTTCGAGATGGATCTACGCCTACCGAGGAAAGTTAAGCTGAAAGGAAGCGAATTAATAAGATGGCTATGAAGTTCTATCTGAGCGGAGACGCACTCTATAAAAAGGATGCTGGAATAGGCCTTTAAAGATGCCTGGATAAAGATCAAGCCCAAAGACTGATATTTGAAGTTCATAGTGGAGTCTGTGGTCTATATATGTGCGGTCCTTTACTTTTCAGGAAGATATTGAGAACAAGGCATTACTGGATCTCTCTAAAAGCTGACTATGATGATCACGTCAGAAGATGCTACCAATGCCAAGTCCATGGAAATGCCATCCACGCTCCTCCAAATTGCAAACCGTTGGTGACAACTCCAGCGTAGCATCGGGAAAGAGCCGGTGATGAAAATCGTTGAGAACTGCTTTAACGAAGGTTTGGATATCTGATATTGTAAATCATTGGCGACAACTCCAACATAGCATCGAGAAAGATCCGATGATGAAAATTATGGAAAACTATCCTTCTCGGGGAGAACCGATGATGGAATCTGTTATACAAATCCTCAGCCGAGGCTCCAAATCAGCTCAACTGACCGTTGTAAACTACCGTTCTAGTAGGCATCGAGGAGGTTCGATGATGGTCAAGCTCTGCAAACTACCGTTCGAGTAGAAATTAAGTCAGTTCAATCGGTCGTTGTAAACTACAGTTCGAGTAGGCATCGAGGAGGTTTGATGATGGTCAAGCTCTATAAACTACTGTTCGAGTAGGAATCAAATTAGTTCAATCGACCGTTATAAACTACCATTCGAGTAGGCACCGAGGAGGTCGGTGATGGTCAATTCTGTAAACTATCGTTCGAGTAGGAATCAAAGCAGTTCAACCGACTGTTGTAAACTACCGTTCGAGTAGGCACCGAGGAGGTTCAGGGATGGTCAAACTCTGCAAACTACCGTTCGAGTAGGCATCAAATCAGTTCAGTCGACCGTTGTAAACTACCATTCTGGTAGGCATTGAGGAGGTTAGATGATGGATAAATCATTGTCAACTATTATTCGAGTAGATACTGAGAATTCTATCCCTAATAAAAACGTCGACATCAATCGAACAACAATTCAAACCGTTGGCGACAACCCCAACGTAGCGTCAGGAAAGATTCGATGATGTAAACTGGTGTAAGCTATCATTAGGATAGGCATCAAGAATCCCCAATGAGGTCACTCGTCATAAGAGAAATATCCTCAGCGGAGGTAAAAAGCATATCTAAAGATAAGGAACGTTGGTGACAACCCCGACGTTGAATTTAGAAAGGTTCAAGGGTATCAACCATAGAAATCTTCCCCATAGAGATCTTGAAAACATATCTACCATAATTCATCTAATCAGTCTCCATAGAACTGATAGATATCTTAAACAGTTGGCCTCAACCTAGCATAGCATCGAGAAAAGTCAGTGATGAAAGCTCTGTAAACTACCATTCGAGTAGGCATCAAGAGAATTTAGTGAAAACCATCATGGACAATTCTATCCCCAGCAGAAATGGAGGGAGCAGTCAGTGATAGAATACCCGTGGCAACTAACCCCACAAGAGTATATAGCATGCATGACATAGCATATTATGCATTGCATGACATTTGTATGTATCATATTTCCAGTGTCTAGCAGTCTTTATCCTATTTATTCCATTGCATTGTGTAAACATGATAAAGAGCGGCATCTGTAGACACTCAAATTTTGCATTCCTATTACTAACCCTGCAGGAGGGCGAAACCATCTTTTACCTTCTAAAGACAACCCTGGAAGTCTAAATAATCAAATCCAGCTTCGATGACAACACCGGGAGATCAAGTCAACCCCGACGACAACACCGGGAGATCAAACTAACCTTCGGAGATGAACCTAAAGCGTCAAATCATCCCCAGAGACAACCCTGGGATATCAAGTCAACCTCAGAGATGACCTTGAGGAAGAATAGAGTCGGTTGGGATCAAACCTCGGAGACAACCCCGAGAAACAGTCGAAAACCTTGTCAATCCTGGAGACAACCCCTAGAAGGTTAAAATGGTTATTTTACCAACTTGACATCAAATCAAGTCAAAATCAAGCCAAATCAATTCCATGAAGGTCATGCAGAACCATAATATCAATCCCGAGTGAAAACAGCACAAGACAGCTTAACAGACGGACTGCGAAGACTCAAAGATCTGGTCATGGACCCTTCTTCCACGATTTGGAAAAGGTCAAATCCCATGTCATTGTGTAGCTCTCAGGAAGGGCTTTCCAAAAAGGTATAGCACGCCTCCATCGGACTCTCGGATTGAAAGTTATGAAGGTTCGAAGCAGACATTGTGTTAGTTGGAGTGCATGTACTTCGAGACAACTGGACCCACGGGACCAGGGCCCACCCGGGGAGCTGCAGATAGACTCACAGCTGCCGCGAGTAGACCTATGGCTATTTTGGAATAATAAATAGAGACCCCCACCAGCCAAAAAGAAAAAGAAAAAAAGAGAAAAAGGAGGAAATTCCGCCCATTTCAGCTCTTAATCCTACCTACAGTGGTCCAAACTTCAATTTTACTCTTCCAATACACTTGTATACGTATAGATACTAACGTATCAAATTTTAACTGGTGAAAACGGAGTTTTCAAGCCTACCAAGTGGTTTAAAGCCTCTAGCACTATACACTGTAAGATTTCTTGTGATCTGAAGCTTTTTAATGCTTTAACATATATATAAGCATATATATATATATATATATATATTTATAGCTTCTAGTTTCGCCTGGATTTCAAATCTGTGGCCTTTCTGGCTTCAATTTATGTATATATAAGTATATATATATATATATATACACTTTTAAGTGCTATTTCAGCCTGGATTTTAAATCTGTGGTTTTTATCGCTTTAATATATATATAAGTATACATATATATATATATATATATGTATATATATTTACAAGTGTTATTTAGCCTGTATTGTTAATCTGTGATATTTTCAACTTTAATATATATATATAACTAGCTATATATATATTTACATTAATTTAGTCATGCCAGAATTATAAATCTGTGACTTTTTTCTGCTTTAATATATATATAACTATATATATATATATATATATATTTATACTAACTTCGTTAGCCTGGATTGTTAATCCATGGCTTTTTCTCGCTTTAATATATATATATATATATATATATATATATATATATTTATACTAACTTGTTTGGCCTGGATTGCTAATACGTGGCCTTTTCAGCTTCAATATATATATAAGCATATATATATATATATATATATATATATATATATTTACATTAATCAGTCACGCCTGGATTGTAAATCTGTGGCTCTTTCCAGCTTTAATATATATATATATATATATATATATATTATTTATTCAATGTGATTAAATATCTATTTTAACTCTTCATTTGATGTAAATATTTTCTAATGTAAATTTTGTGGATTAAATTTATATAAATCTAGCCATTTCTAACTGTTAACCGGTTCAAAAGTTGTCAAACTGGAACCGTTGAGCTAGAATGGCTAAGATTTATTTAAATTTAGTTTTCTTTCTAGTTTTGTAAATTTTAAAGCAACAATGCGACCCTAGATCCGTATCTAGAGGGAACGAGAAGCTTTGGCTACGCGCATGCAAGGATTTAACTGATGAATCCTTTGTCTTGAGGCGTCTAGATTTTTAATTTGCATTTTATGTCAATATCTCTGATGCGCAGTCTTTTTGATAATATTCTGTGAACCTAGGAATCACGGGACCTACGATTAAACACATTTATCTAGATCCGATTTCCACGATGGACAAATTTAAACTGTAAATACTGATTGCCTGTCTTTTTGTAAATGTAAATATTCACATATCGCCAAAGATTTTTTCCGACGTCGACAATACAAATATTGTACCGTAACTAGTACGACAATATCCATACTCAACTTAAATTCTCAATACAATTATTGTCACACTATTTTATAATGTATTGAGATACTTCTACAATTTCAGACCATCACTCCGTTTCCCGGCTAGTCCCAGCTACACTCTCATTTCTTGAGAAGAACAATGGAATAAAAAGGAAAGGGTGACCTCAAATAGCTCAGTAAAGTATATCATGACTAAGATAACAAAGACTAAATTATCATTAGTCTTCAACAATAATAAATTAGAGATTTAAAGATAATATAAGTTTTCAATGATAACCGCAGCGGAACAAGAAATTCTTTAGAAGAGTCAAGTAGAGCATGATTTCTACTATCTTCTATGATGTAAAAGTCTATTATCAATATTTTATCCATGTAACACCAATCAACAATTCTTGTTCTTAATTATGCAAATCAATAGTTTATCTTTGCACTATGGGCCAAATATATTCATTTGTATCATCAGTGGTCATGATCATGCCAATCAACAGTCCATCTTTGCACTACGAGCCAAAGAGAACTTTCACCACAAGCCTTTTTCTGTAACACCAAAGGTTATGATTATACCAATACACAATTCCTGATCATAATCATATCAATTAACAGTCCATCTTTGCACTACGTGTTGGGTTTGTATGTAACGCAATCATGCAATCAAATCACATAAATAGGGCGAAAGCGTAAAAACTAGGTTTTCAAAATTTATACAAACCCATAACCATGATCATGCTTTGTGCTTGTTATCAATAACAGAAAAGAGAGAACATGGAATTATACCTTTGAAGATCTAAGCTTCCTCAGGTACAAGTTCTACTCCTTTGATTCCTTTGATTCCTCTGATAGTGGCTCCTTCCCTTGAATAATGTCAGCCACCCAAATGTTTGGCCTCTAACGGTGATCCACCAAGGAAGATGAAGAACTCAAGAAGATGGGTTATTGGCTTAACCCTTGTTTCTATCTCTATAGAATATGTGTACTCCCAACTCTTGGAAAATTTCACATCCCTTATTTCTGATATAAGACTCTCTTATATAGATATTAGGTTAACCCTCCTAATCCAATTAGAATAGGGTTTTATTTAATTAATTAATTAAATACTTTTAATTAATTTATATCCTAATCTTTATTAGGATTGAGAGAGAGTACTGATATTATATTAATTCCTAAACTCCTTTAGAATTAAAATAATAATAATAATAATAATATTAATAAGACTCCTCTTATTAATTTATATTTAATATTTCTAAAATATTAAATAATAAACATTAAGCTATTTAATTTATTCTATCATCATAGATTAAATTAATTATACTTAATGCATTATTACTATCATGCCATTTTCTTCTTAAATAATTCTTCTTCCTTTTATGGTGTGACCCTTTAGGTTCTCCATATTAAACCGGTTGTGAATAAATCAATTAGAACAATTCTAATCTTATTTAAATAAACAAATTAAACTAATAATCTATTTAAATAAATAACATTTATTCTACAATAGGGATAAGCCTCCCTAGCGATCAACGACTTTCCAGATAATATAGATTTCAACATTAATCATAAAAGAACCTGTGAGTTAATAGTTACCGTACAATTCAATCCTTCCACCATACAATGTCCCAATTAAATATAAGACATGGATTTACTGTCAAGTCTTAATTTATTTAATCATATGTATTTCGATTAGAAAATGCACAACTCCAAATAATGCAAATTAGAAACCTCTTTCTAATTTCATTCTACCTTGGCCAAGGATTCCTGGGTTGTCATTTAACGAATCACATAGGACATATCTCCTCTTTTACTAGAGGAGGTAGATTCTTTATTGATCATTCATTATCTCCATATGTAACTCATTACACCCAAGCATACCCTATATATGCCTTAAAAGGCCTTAAGGAATTAGTCAAAGTATAATTTGTTACATACAAGATACTATGATGATCTCAAGTCCAAGGATCACATGTACTACTATCACATTAGGAATTCCTATTGACAGGCGAGTAAAACTCCATTAGGTATTCCATAGCGAGTCACGTTCAGTGAACTTATTCTCCAATAAGCACCTACATACTTGCTTTAGTGTCTCCACACAAATGACCATGAGATCAGTCATCCTCATCCAATGAGCAAGCAACATATGTACCAATCTATTCGGATTTACTAATCCCCTTTTTAGTAATCCCACGATTGGGAACTATTTTAGTTTTAAAGCTTTCTAAGAATTTAGATCTCATTAGCATGATCAACATCATGATTCTAAAAGCATTGCTTAAAACTATGGGTTATTTACATATTATAAAAACAGCACCATGTAGATAATTAAATGCCTTTAATAAATAAATATTTTATTAATAAATAAATAAGATTGTTTACAAAGTATGTGCTTTATCATCATACATGATTGGCTTGTATGCACACTACTATCAATCTCCCACTTGCACTAAAGCCAATCGCCATGGTATCTCATACCCATCTTCTCTAAGTGACGATCAAACTGTTGTTGTGTTAAAGCTTTAGTAAATGGATCTGCAATGTTGTCTTGAGAGTCTACACGCTCCAAGGTGACGTCTCCTCTTTCAATGATCTCCCTGATCAAGTGAAATCGCCGCACGTGTTTAGATTTCTGATGAGACCTGGGTTCCTTAGCCTGTGCAACCGCTCCGGTGTTGTCACAGTATACGGGAACTGCTTCTCCAATGCTAGGAACCACACCAAGTTCAGTTATGAACTTCTTCATCCAAACAGCTTCCTTTGCAGCTTCACTTGCAGCTATATACTCTGCCTCTGTCACTGAATCAGCAACCGTTTGCTGCTTGGAACTCTTCCAACTCACTGCACCTCCGTTCAAGGTAAACACATACCCTGAAATAGATTTACTGTCATCTCGGTCTGTTTGAAAACTTGAGTCCGTGAATCCCTCGAGTTTTAATTCAGACCCACCGTAGACAAGAAAAATATCTTTAGTCCTTCTCAAGTACTTTAGGATATTTTTCACTACCTTCCAGTGCTCTTCTCCTGGATTCGACTGGTATCTGCTTGTTACACTAAGTGCGTGAGCAACATCCGGTCTAGTACATATCATACCGTACATGATAGATCCTATTGCAGAAGCATAAGGGATCTTACTCATACGGTCTCTCTCCTCAGGTGTCTTTGGGGCCTGTTTCTTGGAGAGATGTATTCCATGGCTCATCGGCATGAGACCTCTTTTGGAATCTTCCATGCTAAACCTCTTTAGCATTATATCAATGTACGTTCCTTGGGATAAGCCGAGCATCCTTTTAGATCTATCTCTATAGATCTTTATCCCCAAAATATAGGATGCTTCACCCAAGTCCTTCATGGAGAAGTTTTTAGATAACCAGATTTTAATGGATTGTAACATAGGAATGTCATTCCCTATCAGTAATATATCATCAACATATAATACAAGGAATGATACTGCGCTCCCACTAACCTTCTTGTATACACATGGTTCATCCTCGTTTTTGATAAAATCAAACTCTTTGATTGTCTCATCAAAACGAATGTTCCATCTACGAGAAGCTTGCTTCAACCCATAAATGGATCGTTGTAGCTTACAGACTTGATTTGTTCCAACTTTTGAAATAAATCCCTCTGGCTGTGTCATATACACATCCTCCTCAAGTTTCCCATTGAGGAAGGCCATTTTCACGTCCATCTGCCAGATCTCATAGTCGTTGTAAGCTACAATCGCAAGCAAAATCCGAATGGACTTGAGCATGGCTATTGGTGAGAAGGTGTCATCATAGTCAACTCCTTGTCTTTGTTTGAAACCTTTTGCAACCAGTCGGGCCTTATAGGTCTCTACCTTTCCGTCTGCTCCAGTCTTTTTCTTAAAAACCCATTTACACCCAATAGGTTTAATACCTTCAGGTGGTGAAACCAAAGACCATACTTTGTTTTCATACATGGAGTCCATTTCAGATTTTATGGCTTCAAGCCATTTCCCTGAGTCTTTATTACTCATAGCCTGTTCGTAATTTAATGGATCATCATCATTCATGATGTGTACCTCATCGTCATCCTCTATAACGAATCCATACCTCTCAGGTATCTTCGGTACTCTTCCAGATTTACGAACATGGTGTGGTACAGTAGGTTCTTCTACTTGGTTAGGTACCTGACTTTGATCCGTGGTAACTTGTGGTTCTTGAACTTCTTCAAGATATATCTTACTCCCACTGACCCTTTCATGGATAAACTCTTTCTCCAAGAAGGTAGCATGTTTCGCAACAAACACCTTTTGATCAGTTGGATGATAGAAATAATACCCTACGGTTTCTTTAGGGTATCCCACAAATCTACACTTATCGAATTTAGTCTGTAGCTTATCATTTTCAAACTTTTTGACATAAGCTGGACAACCCCAAGTCTTAACATGCTTAAGATTTGGTTTACTCCCTTTCCACATCTCATATGGAGTCTTTGGGGCGGATTTGGTAGGTACCTTGTTAAGTAGGTATGCAGCCGTTTCTAGGGCATATCCCCAGAAGAAAATTGGAAGGTCGGTAAAACTCATCATGGATCGAACCATGTCCAACAGTGTTCGATTTCTCCTTTCAGATACTCCATTTAACTGTGGTGTACCTGGAGGAGTCCATTGTGAGATTATACCATTTTCTCTGAGACAATTGAGAAACTCACTGCTTAAGTATTCTCCACCTCGATCTGATCGAAGTATCTTAATACTCTTGCCCGTTTGTTTCTCTACTTCACTTCTAAACTCTTTGAACTTTTCAAATGATTCTGATTTGTATTTCATTAAATACACATATCCAAATCTTGAGTGATCATCAGTGAAAGTAATAAAATAAGAATACCCACCCCGTGCACTTGTTGTCATAGGTCCACAAACGTCTGTGTGAATCAATGCCAACAACTCTGTAACTCTCTCCCTTTTTCCACTAAAAGGAGATTTAGTCATTTTACCCATGAGACAAGATTCACAAGTTGGATATGATTCATAATCAGATAGCTCGAGGAGCCCATCTTTATGCAACTTGGATAATCTTGTTTCATTGATATGACCGAGTCTACAGTGCCACATATAGGTATAATTAATATCATCTCTTTTCCTTTTCTTAATTTGTTCAATTTGAAATATATTTTCTTGCAAGTCAAGTGTATAAAGTCCATTTCGCAAATTTCCAATACCATATAAAACATCGTCTTTATAAATAGAACAACCATTGTTCTTTATAATAACGTCAAAACCTTCCATATCCAATACAGAAATTGAAATAATGTTTTTTAATAATATTCGGAACATAATAACAATTATTAAGATAAATGGATTTGCCCGAAGGCATTGCTAAACAATAAGTTCCTACAGCTAATGCAGCAACTTTTGCTCCATTTCCCACTTGTAGGATCACCTCATCTTTGTTCAGCTTTCTACTTCTGACCAGTCCCTGCACAGTATTACATATGTGAGAACCACAGCCGGTATCCAATACCCAAGTAGAATTATGACTTTCAAAAAAATTAATTTCAATCATAAACAAACCTTGATTGGAAGTCGAAGCTTCTCCAAGCTTCTTCTCTGCTAGAAACTTCTTGCAGTTCCTCTTCCAATGTCCCGGCTCATTGCAATGAAAGCACATTCCTTTAGCTGGTTCAGGTTTCTTTTGCTCCTTTTCTTTCCCTTTTCCCTTAGCCTTCTTAGATTTCTTCTTTTCAGAAGACACCTTGGGCCTCTCCTTTTATTGGAAGAATCCACCATCAAGACATGGTTCTTCTTGGATGAGAAGTGATCTTCTGCAGTTTTCAGCATGTTAAGCAGCTCAGGTAAGCTGACATCTAGTTTATTCATGTGAAAATTAACCACAAACTGCGAGAAGGTCTCAGGGAGTGATTGCAAGACCAAGTCTTGACTCAACTCCCCATCCATGACAAACCCAAGCTGTCCAAGGCGTTCAATCAAATTGATTACCTTCAGAACATGAGTCTCGACGGCAGTGCCCTCGGTCATCCGAGATCGGAAGAGCTCCTTAGATATCTCATATCTAGCAGTCCTACTCTGTTCACCATACAACTCCTTGAGGTGAAGCAGCATAGCAGGAGCATCCATTTTTTCGTGCTGACGCTGAAGCTCGTTATTCATGGATGCGAGCATGATGCATTGAGCCACAGATGCATCATCTTGCCACTTATTGAAAGTGGCAATCTCTTCCTCAGAGGCTAGTTTCTGAAACAGATTCAGGGATAGTGGAATTTAGGGCATAAGAAATCTTTTCAGCAGTGAGAACAATTCTCAGATTTCTTAGCCAGTCCTCATAATTCGGGCCGGTAAGCTTATTTGCATCAAGTATGCTTCGTAGTGAGATTAGTGATTTTGACATTTTTAAAATTCTGCATGTGAAAAGACAACATTTTAGCAAACATTCATTTTATTAACTTTGCATACCAAAATAAATTTAGGTCTTTATTTTAAATTGGTATCTCCCACTATTTTCATCAAACTATATTACCCTCACTCATATAGTTCGGCAACATCTAATTAAAGATTTGCTAGTGAGATTAAGGATCCCATTTCAAATGTATATAACCTTGTGGATAGCACAACAAGCGATATACAAATAAATAGGTAGACAACTCTTGTCAATTACATCACCATGTAACTCCTTTTATTTTGCCTCTTAAATCATAATGGTCATGTGTGTGAACTAGTCTCGGGACCTGTACCTCTCGGGTTGAGATTGGGGCTCAGTTAACGTCCCGAGACTAGTGTTCGAGGCTATGATGTCCCGGTATTGGTGATTGGGGTTGATTTAAAAGGCCCGATATTGAGATCGGGGTTGATCTGACGGTCCGATTGGAGATCAGAGTTGATTTGATGATTTGATATTGAGATCGGAGTTGATTTGACGGTTTGATTGGAGATCAGAGCTGGATTGACGGTCCAATTGGCGATCGAAGTTGGATTAACGGTCTGATTGGAGATTAGAGCTGGATTGACAATCAAATTAGAGATCGGAGCTGGATTGACTGTCCGATTGAAGATCAAAGCTGGATTGACGGTCCGATTAGAGATAGGAGCTAATTTGACTAGAGTACCCAGCTAATATCGGTACTCTAGTCAAATTAGCTCCTATCTCTAATCGGACCGTCAATCCAGCTTTGATCTTCAATCGGACAGTCAATCCAGCTCCGATCTCTAATTTGATTGTCAATCCAGCTCTGATCAAAGCTGGATTGACCATTACTTATAAATAGGACGAAGGAGAAGTAACTGCAGACGGTTGATGGCCCCAAACGGTGAGAAACCAAAAGGGTGTCGCTTGAATTGCCGCACTCGTAGGAAGAAATGGAGATGTGTGTGAGAGAAAAGATGGGAGAAACAAAAACTGCTGCAAACTGAAACCCAAACGCCTTGCTTAAACTCAAAAACACGGCACTGGCGCTGCGGCGTGGTGCATGGCGCTGCGGCGCGAGATAGGTTCAACTTGGCGCTGCGGCGCCATTTTCGGTGCTACGGCGCGACATCTTGGCGCTGCGGTGCGAATAATTACGAAGGTCTCAACGCTGCAGCGCAACTCTCCAGTAGCTTCCAGCATATGCCGGCGCCGCGGCGCGAGATTTTGTGAAGGGACTGGCGCTGCGGCGTGACAGAGAATTTGGAAAAAAAATATGGCACTGCGGCGTGAAAATTAGGCTAACACTTGGCGCTGCGGCGCGAGTACTTTGCTTTTTTTTTTTCCCTGCATTCCTGCAGCAAACACCCAAAACCTGGTTCAATGCAGAATTTAACTACTAGACATAGCAATCATACTAACCATTAAACTACATACTAACATACTAATTTAACATCTACAATAATTCTAAGGAAAACCAATTGCACTAATGATAACTAAAGAAAATAACACTAAATAAAACCATAAGGAAATTTTTGATACTGAGATGGGGTTGCCTCCCCATCAAGCGCTTGATTTAGAGTCGTCGGCTTGACTTTCGCCCCGCCTTACACCGGGTCTCCCAAGGTGATGGAGGTGTGTTGCCGGTCAACCTCGCCGCCCCAATAGTGTTTCAAACGTTGTCCATTGACTTTGAAGGTTTTGTCTGAATGAGGGTCTTCGACCTCAATAGCCCCATGAGGATACACTTAAGCAATTGTGAACGGCCCCGACCATCGGGACTTCAACTTCCCTGGGAATAATTTCAGCCGGGAGTTAAAAAGAAGCACTTTCTGGCCTCGTTCGAAGTTCCTTTCGATAATTTTCTTGTCATGCCACCGCTTTGTCTTTTCCTTATACAACTTAGCGTTTTCATACGCGTGCAGACGAAACTCGTCTGATTCATTGAGTTGTAATAGTCTTCGTTCACCCGCTGCATCCATATCAAAATTGAGCTTTTGGATAGCCCAATATGCGTTGTGCTCTAGCTCAACAGGAAGATGACAAGCTTTTCCGTAAACAAGCCTATACGGAGACATTCCGATAGGCGTTTTATAAGCGGTGCGGTATGCCCACAAGGCATCATCAAGCTTCTTTGACCAGTCCTTCCGATTAGGATTAACAATCTTCTCCAAGATACACTTAACCTCTCGGTTAGAGATCTCTGCTTGGCCACTTGTCTGTGGATGATAACCTGTGGCTATTTTATGGGTCACCCCATACTTGGCAAGAAGGGCTTCGAAATATTTGTTGCAAAAATGTGACCCTTCATCACTGATTATTGCCCGAGGAGTGCCGAAGCGAGTGAAAATATTTTTCCTTAAGAAATTAAGCACCACCTTAGCATCATTAGAAGGCAAGGCGACTGCTTCTACCCATTTGGAGACATAATCAACCGCGACCAGAATATAGAGATTGTTGTAGGACGACGGGAATGGCCCCATGAAGTCAATACCCCATACATCAAACAACTTTACTTCAAGGATATTCTGCAGAGGCAATTCGTGCCTTTTTGAAATGGTTCCTACCCTTTGGCATCTATCGCAGTGCAACACATATAGGTGTGCATCTTTGAACAGGGTAGGCCAGTAAAACCCAGATTGGAGTACTTTAGCAGCAGTTCTTTGGCCCCCAAAATGTCCTCCATAATTAGAGGAATGGCAATGATGGAGCACACCTTCGATTTCCTCCTCTGGCAAACATCTCCGCAGAATCTGATCTGAACACTGTTTGAATAAAAAGGGCTCGTCCCAAAAGTATTGTTTTGCATCATTTAGGAATTTCTTCCTCTGTTGATAGCTCAAGATGGGAGGAAGCACTTGACAAGCGACGAAATTGGCAAAGTCCGCATACCACGGGGCTTTACTTTGGACGGCAAACAGTTGTTCATCCTGGAAGAAATCATTGATGTCTTTGATTGCATCTCCCGAATGAGGAGGGTTTTCCAACCTCGACAAGTGATCTGCTACCTGGTTTTCTGTCCCCTTTTTATCGCGGATCACCAGATCGAACTCCTGTAGAAGAAGGATCCACCTTATCAGCCTAGGCTTTGCATCTTTCTTCTCTATCAGATATTTGATAGCCGAATGGTCTGTGTACACGGTCACTTTTGTTCCAATGAGGTAGGAACATAATTTGTCAAAAGCATAAACCACTGCCAGCAGTTCCTTCTCGGTTGTGGTGTAATTTAACTGAGCATCAGTTAATGTTTTGCTGGCATAGTAGATCGTGTGGAACACTTTGTCCCTTCTCTGTCCCAACACTGCTCCAATTACAAAATCGCTGGCGTCACACATAAGCTCAAATGGGAAAGTCCAATCAGGAGCTACCACGATAGGAGTCGAAATGAGTTTTTCCTTCAAAAGTTCAAATGCTCTGAGGCAGGCTTCATCAAACTGAAAAGGCATATCCTTTTCTAATAGTGAACATAGCGGTTTTGTTATCCTTGAGAAGTCCTTGATAAACCGCCTATAGAAACCTGCATGCCCAAGAAAACTCCTAACCCCTTTCACTGATGTAGGCGGCGGTAGACTATTGATGACATCAATTTTAGCCTTGTCTACTTCAATACCACCATCTGATACTCTGTGGCCCAGAATAATGCCCTCTTTTACCATGAAGTGACACTTCTCCCAATTCAATACAAGATTAGTTTCAACGCATCTTTGAAGAACGGCAGTCAAATTCACCAGACAGTTATCAAATGAACTCCCGAATACAGAAAAATCGTCCATGAAAACCTCGAGGGTCTTTTCGACCATGTCAGAGAAGATGGACATCATGCAACGTTGGAATGTTGCAGGAGCGTTACACAACCCAAAGGACATTTTTCGAAAGGCAAAGGTCCCATACGGACATGTGAACGTTGTTTTCTCCTGATCTTCGGGAGCAATTGAAATTTGATTGTAGCCAGAATAACCATCTAGCAGACAATAGAAGGCATGCCCAGCAAGTCTATCGAGCATCTGATCAATAAATGGCAGCGGGAAGTGATCCTTACAGGTGGACTTATTCAACTTTCTGTAGTCCATACATACCCTCCATCCAGTCACCGTTCTGGTTGGAATCAACTATTTATTCTCATTGGCTACTACTGTCATACCGCCCTTTTTTGGCACGCATTGAATAGGACTGACCCAAGGACTGTCCGAGATAGGGTAGATAATGCCCGCATCTAGTAGCTTAATGATTTCCTTCCGGACCACCTCTTTCATTATTGGGTTCAACCGCCTTTGATGTTCAATGGTCGGCTTGGATCCTTCCTCCAGTAGGATTTTATGCATACAAAGGGATGGACTGATCCCTTTAATGCCTGAAATCGACCACCCCAGTGCCGTTTTATACTGTTTGAGCACTAGCAGTAGCTTCTCTTCCTGGCCTTCATCTAAAGATGCAGATATTATAACAGGTAAAGTGGATGAATTCCCCAAGTATGCATACCTCAGATGATTGGGCAGGGGCTTCAACTCGAGGACAGGAGGTTCTACAACAGATGGTTGGGCCTTTGAAGTAGATGCTTCTGGATCATTCAGCGACTCAAACTGTCTTTGGAACTGTGTAGATCGCTGGGGTGCATCCAGCCAGTTAGCACATTCAACATGGGTGGCCTCCTCCTTAGTACTGGTACCTCTTAGTGTAGCTTCTAAAGGGTCTGTCATGCATGTTTCTGAGAATACTTCCCTGACTGCATCATCAAGCACTTTAATCTGAAGCAGTCTTTAGGGGTGTTCGAATATTTTATTGCCCTAAACACATTGAAAGTTACTTCCTGATCCTGCACTCTCATAGTCAGCTCCCCTTTCTGCACATCTATAAGGGTTCTCCCCGTTGCTAAGAATGGTCTACCCAGTATTATCGGGACCTCCCTGTCTTCCTCAAAGTCCAGGACAATAAAGTCCGCTGGGAAGATTAACTTGTCCACCTTAACAAGCACATCCTCTACTATCCCCTTCGGGTACGTGAGAGATCTATCTGCCAATTGCAAAGTAACACTTGTGGGTTTGGCTTCATTCAGTCCAAGCTTTTTATATATTGACAGAGGCATCAAATTTATACTCGCCTCCAAATCACATAAGGCCTTGCCAATGAATTGGTCCCCGATAGTACATGGAATCGTGAAACTTCCAGGATCTTTCAGTTTTGGCGGGAGCTTGTTCTGTAGAATAACACTGCATTCCTCAGTCAGAGCCACTATTTCATAATCTCCCATTTTCCTCTTCTTTGACAATATGTCTTTCATGAATTTAACATAGCTCGGCATTTGCTCCAACGCCTCTGCAAACGGGATGTTTATGTGAAGCTTCTTGAACACTTCTAAAAACTTAGAAAATTGCTTATCAAGCTTTTGTTTCTGCATGCGCTGGGGGAATGGCAACTGTGGGATAGGAGGACTAGCTGTGTTCACTATAGGGGTTGGTGATGAAGGGCTTTCTTGAGCAGTTACCTCACCCCCAGACTTATCATCACTCTGCTCCACAATAGGTTCCTCTATAGTCACTTCTTCTTGCACTACAGGCCTTTCTCCACCCTTTTCATTTATAGTTTTCCCACTCCGGAGTGTAACTGCTTTGCAGTGTTCCTTCCCATCCCGTTTCGGGTTGACATCAGTGTCACTCGGCAATGTGCCTTGCGGTCGACTATTCAAAGCAGAGGCCAACTGTCCCATTTGGACTTCAAGGTTCTGGATGGAAGCCTCTTGATTACTGCTCCTTGTCTCATTTTGGGCAATATATCGTGACAGAAGATCTTCCAAACTAGGTTTTCTTTCCTGTTGAGGTGGTGGATGGTGGAACTGATTTTGAGAACTCTGTGGTTGTTGGTTGTACTGATTTTGAGCTTGAAAACCGGGAGGATTTGAGAAATTAGGCCTGGTGGTCGGAGGTTGTGGTTGATTGCTATTCGTGTTGCCCCAAGAAAAGTTTGGATGATTCCTCAAGCCCGGATGATAATGAGTAGGGAGACTTGCGTTTTGCTGCCGCCCGTAGTTGGAAACAAATTGAACTGACTCGGGGCTTATGGCACACTGCTCAGTTGTGTGGCTCCCTTGACACAATTCACACAACAATGAGACACTCTGGACATTCTGCATAGCTTGCACTCCCATGGTGTCAAGTCTTTTAGTTAGCGCTGCAACCTGAGCCTCTAATTGTGTGACTGGATCTACCTCATATATTCCTGCTGCTCTTCTAGGGGCCTGCCTATCATTTGGCCATTGATAATTATTGGCCGCCATTGTTTCCACCAATTCATACCCCGCTGTGTGATGCTTAGACATGAACGCTCCTCCAGAAGCGGCATCAATACTCGATCGAGTAGCTCCGGATAACCCATTATAGAATGTCTGGATGGGAAGCCATTCTGGCAGTCCATGGTGGGGGCATTTTCTCAGGAGATCCTTGAATTGCTCCCATGAGTCGTACAAAGACTCTGACTCAAACTGAATAAAAGAGGTAATTTCATGCCTGAGCCTGGCGGTTTTAGCGGGTGGAAAAAACTTTGCCACGAACTTTTGAGCCAAGTTATCCTATGTGGTTATGGAGCCTGACGGAAGTGAATGTAGCCAGCTCTTGGCCTTGTCCTTCAAAGTGAAGGGAAACAATCGGAGTCTAATGGCATTGTCAGAAACTCCATTGCACTTAAACGTATCGCAGATCTCCAAGAAGTTCATCAAGTGATCATTGGGGTCATCATTTGGTAATCCCCCAAACTGAATATTGGAGCACATTTGGATGGTGCCCGGCTTGATCTCAAAATTGTTTGCTTGGATTGCGGGCCTAAGAATGCTCGCTTCTGCGATGTGAGGCATAGCATGCTCCCTTAAAGATTTCTGAAGTTCCTCAGCCATTGTAACAGGAGTATGTATGTCCCGAGCTTTTTCTCTCTGCAGGCGTCTGTACGTTCTATCAACCTCGGGATCGAGAGGTATTATATTCCGACCCCTTCGAGGTGGCATACGTCGTTGAGATCACCTGAAAAGAAAATTAAACAGATAAAGTTAGTCTAAATTAAGATCGTAATGACTTAGCTTTAATATTGATAACAAATAATACTAAGTCCCCGGCAACGGCGCCAAAAACTTGTTGGTCGGTTTATGCAACGACAATTGACGCGCAAGTATACGCGGTCAACAAGTAATATAAGATAAGTAGGGTGTCGTACCCACGAGGACGAAGTCTTAAATGCAAATCAAATACTAATGTAAGTTATATACTATCTTATCTAAACAAATGATTGGACGTGGTATTTTAAACTATGCGATTACAACTAAAGGAAGCGGGAGAAATTGAAGTAATAGGGAAACAAGCTAGGATTACAATATCCCTTAATGCGTCGCCTAATCTCCTAACTCTCCACAATACAAACCAATCAAGGAATGGTCAGCCGAGAATAGAACTATGCATATGCTTCTGTCGAAGGCCAAATGCACATCCCTAGCTAGATGAATCACAATATATCTATCTATGAAAATAACTAGGCTAGGGTCATTAAGCTCAGTCTCCAGGCTACACAAGGCAAATAGAGATATGTCTATCCTATTAAGCAGCTTATGCACACACTCCTTTAGGCAAGGGCATAACAAGTGTTATTGTATTTTAAAAGCCAGATATGAATGTCCAATATTCAATATCCATTAATATCACTGCCAAAAACTCTGTCAAGCATTTAGTCAATAAGCAAGAAATACAACAACCCATTCCCAAAATGATTCATTAATATAAATAGGAGAGAAAGTTAATTAGGCTAAACACTAGGTTACATTACAATCCTAAAAAGGAATTAGTTCATAACCATGGTGCTAATACACATTTGTATCACATTCAACACTGCTAAGTAATACACAAATAACTGAGAGATTTAGAATAAGAAAACTCCTGTAGTAAGGTTTTCTGTCTCCAAGTCTTCTCTTCTCCGTGTAACTCCTGAGCTGTGTATGAAACAATAACTATTCTCCCCTAAAACATAGCTTCTTTCTGGTCTAGAATCTCCACAAAATATTCTCTGTTATCACTCTCTATGGTCTCTTTGCTGCCGTCCTCTCTGCTCTATATATCCCTTTTTCCCTCCGTTATTTTTAGGTCATTAAACGCTAACCACTGGCTAGGCACCGGAGGTGACGCTGCGGCGCGGATCCCATTACTGCTTGGTGGCGCCACTCACGCTGCGGCTCGAGAATAAGAAGGACCGGGCCGCTGCAGTGCCAGATGACATCAGCATGAACCATGAGTTGGCGCTGCGGCGCGGGCTTAAGACTGGGCTCTGGCGCTGCGGCGCCAGAGTGTAGAAAATGACAATTTTGCCCCTGCAAGCTGAAAATAACCTAAACAGCCTTGCATCAACAGGAAGAGCATAACAACAACAGAATATATACAAAAGCTCAACAAATAAAATAAAAACAAGCAACGTCTTAAGCTTTAGAGAATCTGATATGCGATATAAATACCACACATCAAGTACCGATATTAGTGATTAAATTTAACTAGAGTACCAATATTGATGATCGAATTTGACTGGAGTGCCGATATTGGTGATCGGATTTTCCTGAAGTACCGATATTAGTGATCTAATTTAACTGGAGTACCGTTATTGGTGATCGGATTTGACTGGAGTACCGATATTAGTGATCGAATTTAACTGGATGGCCCGATTAGAGATCGGGGTTGATTTGATAGCCCGATATTGAGATCGGGGTTGATCTGGAGGTCCGGTATTGAGATCAGAGTTGATTTGATTGACCCGCGTTGCCTTCCTATAGTATTAGTTGTAAGGGCAAGAAATTTTGAGTGTCTATAGATGCCCCACTTTATCATGTTCATGCAATGCAATGAAATGAGCAGGATAAAGATTTCCAGACACTTGAAATGTGAATATTAAACCGATATGTTTTGTAGGTTTGATACCTCTGAGAGGCTAGGGTTACCCTTAAACATTTACGCCACTTTCTGCTGGGGATGACATTGTCCGTGATAACCCTTGCTGCCGCATTATCATGCTATTATTGGTAGGATATCAGATTTAAGCTATCACAAAATTTCTTATCACATTCTGATGGGGATGACGTTTTCCGTGATAGCTTTGCCAACTCTAATGGGGATATATCTCGGTTGCCGAGTTACCTTCTTGTATGCTTCCGATGCTTATCCTAGAGATAATTCATAGCAGTAGCTTACCACAGGGGGTTGAACCACCAGTCCTTCCTAATGCTCCCTTTGAGGATGTGTATAACAGATTCCATCATCTGGGATGGACTATTACATGGTTTCTGTCACCGGATCATTTCCGATGCTTCGCGGAGGTTGCTCCAATGGCTGTTGTCATCGGTCGATACCCGATACTTCGCTAGGTTGAAGCCAACGACTGAACTGGATTTGGTCTATACTCGATACTTCGTTGGGTTGAAGCCAACGGCTGAACTTGACTCGGTCTGTACCCGAACTTCATTGGGTTGAAGCCAACGATTGATCTGGACTCGGTCTGTACCCGATACTTCGTTGGGTTGAAGCCAACGGCTGAACTGGACTCGGTCTATACCCAAACTTCGCTGGAGTTGAACCTACGACTGATCTGGACTCGATCTGTACCCGATACTTCGTTGGGTTAAACCAACGGCTGAACTGGACTCGGTCTGTACCCGAACTTCGACAGTGTTGATTTTTTGGCAATTTGATGCCTCTTTTTGGTAGTTTTTTAGCAATCTACATACGTGGGTCCCAGACATTGCTCTGAGATGGATACCAAGGGCTTTCATAGAGATCCCTTTTCTGTCAGGATTACGCTGCTGAAACGCAGGATTTCAGGATAAACTGCTCAATTGTGTAGCAGTTTTTCTTCAGATTTAACTTGGCAGCACATAGAAACTCCGTTTCAACCCGAACCGAATCGAGCCCGGGGGAGTGGGACCCACCCTGGGGAGCCGCAGGTAGAGGTACGATAGCTGCAGGTGGGCCCGCTTCCACCTGGGCTATTTATTGGGCTGCGGGATTTTCATTTTTCAAGTTTCAATTTTGAGTTCCAAACAGATTCTGATCTTTTTTTTCAGATCTACGGAGCTTGGACAGCTGTTTTCTGATTACGTCAGTTTCTACGGGTTCAACGCAGCGCAGGTAACGTTTTACGTCTTTTTTTTTCGCGAGTTTTGACCGTTAAAAGTAGGTGAACCACGTAGGGGGCTTTTAAACTTAATGTATGAAAAATGTATGCCTATATGATTTGTTAAAAATTTTCTAACTACATATGTATGCATATCTTACTGTAATACACGTTTGGATGTAAGAAAATCCAGATTCTGAGACAGTCAATTTTTGTTCCTTTTGATCAGTTTACTCATCCTTTTCGAGGCCTAGTCAGCTTGGATTTTCAACTAAAAAATGTTCATGGTAATTTGGATACCATGTGAGGTTATTTTTAATTTTAATTCACAAATATGAACTGTTCTTGTTTTTGGGAAGGTGTGCTACTGAATGGACACCTACTCATGCCTATGTGCTTGCGGACAGTTCATTTTATAAAAGAGACTCTGGCAAAAAATTTTCAAAACCAAAGCATTTAATAAACATGTAGTTTTGACTCTACTGGGGATTCTTGACTGATCCATGCATGTTTTTAGGATTTATCTTTGGAAAAAACTTGTAGTTTTGACTTTACTGGGTATTTTTGACTGACCCATGCATGTTTTAGGACTTAGAGATGCATATAGTACTGATTTAAATAATAAGCCACAGGTTTTAGGCTTACCACACCCTTTCTGAGGTGATTTGGAGAATTTGTACAGGTGATGGACCGTGATAGACCCGGTAGTGCTAGCAAGGTATCCTCAGGTATTAGACTGAGGCGAGCTTCCGATGTTCCTCAGTCGTGTCCGGATAGACCACCTCACCGGTTGGTAGAGTCAGTGGTTCGTCCAGCTCAGAACGAACTGCCAATTGACATTGATGACGAGCAGGCTACTTTTGCTGCTCCAACTCCAGCTCAGGCTCCACGGACGGAGTTTCCAGGCATCGTTGTGCCTACACAAGAGCTGCTGGGCGACTTGAGTCGCCATCCATCGAGGTTCCTTCACGCCAATGAGGTGTCTTGAAGTTTTTTTCTTCTTGGATTCTTTTCTTTCTTTGGCCATTCTCGGGGCATAGGTTTTTAACATGGGTTGGTTTTTTTGATGCAGGTTCCCGGCTTTACGTAACCTCGAGGGAACTGGTTTAATGTGCATTCTTTGTATCACACTCTACACGAGGATTACAGGGATATCGTTGATGGCTGGGGGTTTCAGGCGTTCTTTTCCATCCTTCCCCGCCGCTGCCCCTGGGGGTATATAAGGGCTTTGTCTGAGAGCTGGTTCCACCAGACTCAGTCCCTTCATTTGCTGGACTGTGAGGTGATGATAACTCCTATGGACTATAGATTCATCATCAGCATTGAGTTTGAGGGTGAGCTAGTGCCTGCTATGGCTGACATCACTCCTACTACCGTTCGGTTCCTGCTGGGAGTTTCCGCGGTGACGCTCAAAGGTCGGTCAGTCCGATCTGGTCCCTTGAGTATAGATGCCCAGAATGGGACTTTACTGGAGCCTCTGCCTGATGACCAGAGGGTTAGAGATCGCATTTTGAGGTGACTATTTTTAGTGATCACCAGGGGTTATTTCGTGGCGGAAAACTCATCTACTGTGTCCTTCACCCTGATTAATGCTACCCAACATGTAGAGCGCCTCAGTGACTTTGATTGGGGTTTCTACACCTTTGCCTATTTTCTCCGGGGCATGCGCATGCTTTCGGAGGGTTCGACGGAGGCTTGGTTATGATTCTACCCGTTTTTGCTGGTGAGTACATCTTTATTGTACCTTTTTGATTATAGTATTTATATTTGTCAGTCTTGATCACTGAGGACTTTTGATATTTGCATGGTCAGTTCTGGGCATTTAAGAGGCTTCCTTGCCTACGGCCCGCCATTTCTTTAGGTCTAGAGACCTATCCTCTAGGACGACATTGGCATCACTCGACTTTGACGGAGGTCCCTGTTGTTGAGGGATTTACTCATGCTCGCTTACAGTTATAGCTTTTGACGGTTGGATCGATCTCTTGGATGCCGAATACCTCCGAGTTTTTGACCTTCGAATTCGGGAGAGGCTTTCCCACTGGTCGGGAGTTTATATTATCTACCCGTAGAGTCCCAATTTTGACAGAGGGAGGCTGGGAGCTCTATTTGGGAGAGCGTGCCATCAAGAGTATTACAGGTGAGATCCGTATTCCCATTGTTCCTCCTGCTTGGCATCATTGGAGTCTGATCATGCCGTTGACAGAGATCCCTATAGAGGGCATAGATGGCTTCACCCTATCAGAGGGTCCGTTCAGCCAGGAGGCATTTAGTAGATGGTGGAGTCCTTGCATTATTGGAGCTCAAACTCGTGCTACTCAGTTCATGGCAGACATGGTGCCAGAGTCCGTGATGATGACGGACTGGATAG
This sequence comes from Panax stipuleanatus, assembly GCA_020205555.1. NCBI lineage: Eukaryota > Viridiplantae > Streptophyta > Magnoliopsida > Apiales > Araliaceae > Panax > Panax stipuleanatus. The sequence goes on from CM035121.1 coordinate 80,265,080, forward strand.
CTTGCCTCAAGGAGCTGACTCATTTAGACCAGATTACAGATCTGACCTGGGAGTTGGATAGGGCTCGCTTCTTTATCAGGCATCTTGGCCGAGATTCGTCAGAGGCATCTTCTTTTGACCCATCTAGCTCTAGAGTAGGCCCCTCTTTAGGTCCATTTAGCAGCAGTTTTACAAGGGTAGATCCTCCCTTGTACCGCTCAGACATGCCTGATGACCACATCTTTGTATCTACAGTGGAGATGGAGTAGGTTAATCAACTGGACGTAGATTATCTGGACTTCTTCGGATAGCTATATTAGCTATATTTTTGGTCAGCCACTATTTTGGCTATTTGGCGATTGTGCCATCATTTTGATAGACCACTGTAGTAGTTGGGTGGTGGTGCCCCATTTCCCTGTATTTCTTCACTTCACTTTGTATTATCAGACAGGGATGATGCCCGCAGTAGATAGTTTATCATAGATATTCATGCTATTTCCTATCTATCGCATTATGTTTATACTTGTTATCATGTATGTATTATATCATATATATGCATTTAGATAGATGAGTTCAGATTTGACCCCTGGATGGTCTGGTGGTACGGTGACACAGATGACGTCATCCGCCGTGAGCCGTATTGAGCATTTACCATAGTCTGAGGTGGCTTCATCATTGCGATCGTGGTACGAGAGCCTACTCTTCTCAGCTCGAGGGATAGTAGACCAGATGTTGGGGCATTCGTTGGCCCTTTCAGATTTTCAGGTGCCATACGGGTTTGTGGATGGCATACTATCCTGCTGGATACCCGAGAGGCAGGTTTTTCGATTTGGGTGATATGAGCTAATGCCGCCTTTAGAGGAGTATGAGCGGCTTACCGGTCTGGCTTTGGATTTGCCGTGCGTCCAAACTGCTATTAGTGACATGAGGAGACCATTCCTGCGGATGTCCGATCTCCGTCAGAGAGTAGTTATAGACGAGATCGTTTCTGGACGTGTGATCTCGATTGATTTTTTGATCGATCGTTTTGGGGAGCTTGATAGCTACGATTGACATATCAGGGACTTCATTATTTCAGCAGAGGCGTGGCATCTGGCCAGGGTAGATATTCTGCTGATGTGTATTGTGGCATACGTCTACATGCCGCTGCACTTGGATCACCTGGATGTGGGATTGGTAATTGTTGTTCGGGCCCTTAGACAAGGTAGTACCATTATCCCAATGATATTAGCTGAGATGTTGCGGTCAACCACCCATTGTAGTACCCACTCGGAGGGGTTCTTTAGAGGTAGTTCGGTCTTGCTGTATGTATGGCTGATGTCCCACATACGACCGATTGGATCTTTCAGACCTCATAGATATTTCTTTACCCGCGAGGTAGCCACATCTTACTCCTTTCAGCCTGCGAAGTGTACCGATGCAGCGACATGGTCAGCATTTTTGGCAGATATTGACCATCCGTTCGTGATTTTGCCATGCTCAGGGCTAGCCTCCCCATATAGCTTCATTACATATGCACCTGGTATGGATTACTTACCCCTAGCAGATGTGAGGGGAGTGACTACTTATCATCCCCTGGCTGTTATGAGACAGTTTGATCAATTCCAGAGCTTGCACCGATTTGAAGGGTCTGCTGATCAGAGGATGTCGGCTTCATCCATATCATCTGCTGACTTGGTTCGAGTGTATAAGTGTTGGACTCATAGAGAGAGAGCTGAGTTCTCCCATAGCCATCCAGACAGTTCTCTAGAGTACTTGGCATGGTTAGAGGTAGATATGGCAGCAGCTGCATTTATTCCTTCAGCTCCTATTGTAGATTTAGATGAGGAGGAGCCTATGAAGGACCCTGATTCTCCTACTGAGGATGAGCTATTCATAGGTTTGACAGTTGCTTTGGTTGGCGACCCACTTACTATCCCTGCAGACACAGATCCGACTTTGGCATATTCATTATTCAGGATGACCTTTGAGCGGGATTCGGCTAGAGCGTAGATGTTGACCGCCTTATCTGGCAGAGATATAGCTTTATCTGAGAGGGACGCACTTCAAGTCGCTCATGATGCTGACTTGATAGAGAGAGAAGCTCCGATCTGCCAGAGGTGCAGTTGTTATGGAGAGGGATGAGATCCACTCAGCCAGAGATGCAGCCTTTGCTAAGATCGAGGATAGTTTGATTGCTAGAGATGCAGCTTTTGTGGAGAGGGATGAGGCTATAGCTTCCCGTAATTTCCACATTGCTGATAGTACTGCCCTTCGATCTTATACTCACGGCCTGATTACCGAGATGAGTGCATATATAGATGACCACAGTGCCACATTGTAGATAACTGTGGAGGTTTGGAGCCGTATGGAGGCTGAGGGTATTGCACTTGCAGCTGCTCCTCCATCTTCAGAGAGAGATGCCATGGTGGCATTGTTGGCCCGCTTATCCTTGGGTCCATAGATTAGCTTTATTTTTCCTACACAGACTAGATCAGCCATTTTTGTCATGTACAGAGCATTATGTATATATCAAATAGTTTTATATCAGAGAAATATATTTTTGATTCACTTCCCTGTTTGGAGATGTATTGTCATTGTTGAGTGATTACCACTTCTTTCATGACTCGCTGTTATTGATGTATCTTGAGCTCCTCCTTGATGGACTGACAGTTGAGATGTCAGGGAGTATCTCAGATGGGCCTATTGACCAGGTAAATTGGATAGAATTTAAGTTTTATGAAGTTTTGGTGTCTTGGGACTGGTTTTTTATTAGTTTTTTTTGTTTTTTCTTGATGGTCAAACCGCACCGTAAATGGCTGCCTACGTACTCCCCGGTGGAGGGAGATCAGGTCATTCGTAGTTCTGGCTTTTTGTGTGAAAGAGGTTTGACAAGTATTTATTTTGGGTTTCGAATTTGGTTTGATGAGTTTTTGAATTTTTATTTGGTTTGACCGCAGCAGAAATGGCTGCCTACATACTCACGGGTTGAGGGAGATCAGGTCATTCGTAGTTCCGGCTTTCTATTGAAAAACCAAACCTGGTTTGATTTCATATGACCCAGATGCGAGCATACATATGCTTCAGACATAGTACCTCTTTATGGTGTCTGAGTTGATGAGTTGGGAAAATTCGTTCTCGTTCATTTCTTGTAGTCTAACAGCTCCTCCCGTCAACACTTCCTTGACAATGAAAGGGCCTTCCCAATTAGGGGCGAACTTTCCTTTAGTTCTGTCTTGATTGGCTAAAACTTTCTTTAGCACCAAGTCATTTTCTTTGAATTGCCATATTCGGACCTTCTTGTTATAGGATCGAGCAATCATTTGCTGATACAATTGCCTGTGGAAAATGGCTGTAGCCCTCTTTTCATCAATCAGGGAGAGTTGATGATACCGGTCTTGCAACCAATGATCCTCGTCTATCTGAGCATCAATCATCACTCTCAAGGATTCCATCTCTAACTCTATGGGGAGGTTTGCTTCCATGTCATAGACCAATGAATAGGGGGTAGACCCAGTATAGCTGCGCATTGACGTCCTGTATGCTAACAGGGTGAGAGGCAGCAGGTCAGGCCATTCTTTGTGATTGGCGGACATTTTCTGCATAATCTTTTTGATATTCTTGTTGGCCGCTTCGACAACACCATTCATCTTGGGCCGATAGATGAAGGAGTTAAGATGCTTGATGTGGAACTTGCTGCACAGTTCTTTCATCATATGATTGTTCAGGTTTTTGGCGTTATTTGATATGATCACCTCCGGTTGTCCATATCGACAGACGACATTGTTTCTGATGAAACCAATGATGACCTCTTTCGTGACTTTGGGAAAAAAAGCAGCTTCAACCCATTTGGTGAAGTAATCGATCATGGTTAAGGTGAATCGATGACCATTGCTGGCTTTGGGTTCCACTGGGCCGATCACATCCATTCCCCACATGGAGAAAGTCCATGGTGAACTCATGTTGTGTAGCTCATTTGGAGGAGCGTGGATGGCATTTCCATGTATTTAGCATTGAAAACATCTTTTGACGTGATCATCGCAGTTGGCTTTAAGAGAGATCCAGTAATGACATGTTCTTAATATCTTCTTGTCTAGCAGATGACCGCTCATGTGTGGACCACAGACTCCATCGTGGACTTCATCCATCAGCCTCTTGGCTTGATCTTTATCAAGGCATCTTAACAAGCCTATTCTAGTATCCCTTTTGTAGAGGGCATCTCCGCTTAGATAGAACTTCATAGCCATCTTGTGAATCTGCTTTCTCTCGGATTGGCTTGCTCCAGCGGGTGTAGATCTATCTCATAGATATTCCTTGATATCTTGATACCAAGGCTGCTTGACAGGAGGTATTTCATCTGATACTTCTTCAATGTAATTCCCGTATGTTGAGGCTTTTTGAACTATAAATTTGATGCAAAGAATCCCATTTCTCTCGAATATACGGATTAATGAAGCCAATGTTGCCAATGCATCAGCGAAGTCATTCCTACCTCGAGGAATATGGCTGAAAGTCACGTCTTCAAATTCCAGGGATATTCTGATGACCTGTCGATGATAGGGCAGCAAATGCTGTTCTTTGGTGTGATATAACCCACTGGATTGTCTAATGACCAACTCAGAGTCTCCAAAGACTAGTAGGTGTTTAATACCCATGGATTGGGCAAGTTTCAACCCCATTATACAGCCTTCATACTCGGCCGTGTTGTTGGTGTTGCCAAATTGAAGTTTGGTAGCCACATGATATTGTTCTCCTATACCAGAGATAAGGACTGCCCCAGTTCTGGCACCTTCTATGTTTACTGCTCTGTCAAAATACATTTTCCATGGTTGGACTATATTATCTTGCTGGAGTTGTTGAATTGTCATGATTCCATCATCTAGGAAATAGGTCTCTGGGGGCTCGAACCCTCCTGAAGGTGCTTCAGCTAATTGATCTGCAATGCTTTGACCCTTGATTAATTTTTGAGTCATGTAGACATTGTTGAATTGTTGTAGGATCAACTGCCATTTGGACAGTCGACAGTTCAACATTGGCTTGTTGAGTACGTACTTGACTGGATTCATGCGGGATATGAGGTAAGTCGTGTGCCCATGGAGGTAATACTGTAACCTCATTGCGGCCCATGCTAATGCACAACATGTTTTCTTGGTCAGGGTGTATTTCTGTTCACCACTACTGAATCTTTTGCTGATGTAGTAGATGGCTCTTTCTTTGCTACTATCATCTTTCTGTCCTAGCATGTAGCCTATTGCATTGGCATTGACAGACAAGTACATGAACAAGGGAACTCCATCCCTCGGAGGTACCAATACTGGTGCTTCGATCAGCTATTTCTTAATGGCATGGAAGGCTTGTTGACAATCCTTGTTCCATTTAGTGGAGGAATTCTTCCTTAGTAGCTTAAATATGGGTTCACAGGTTGCTGTGAGCTGGGAAATGAATCAGCTTATGAAGTTGATCCTTCCCAAAAACCCACGTATCTCCTTCTCTGTTCGAGGTACAGGCATTTTAGTGATGGCTTTGATCTTGGCATGATCTAGTTCTATGCCTCGATTACTCACCAGGAATCCTAGCAATTTACCTGATTTGACGCCAAAAGCACATTTGGCGGGATTTAGCTTGAGGTTGTACTTACGCAACCTATTGAACAACTTCCTAAGATGGTTGATGTGATCATCCTCCCTCCGGGATTTGATGATAATGTCATCCACATAGACTTCTATTTCTTTGTGCATCATATCTTGAAACAGGGCCATCATGGCTCGCTGATACGTGACTTCGGCATTGATGAGGCTGAATGATAGTCGCCTATAGCAGAAGGTTCCCCAGGGAGTGATGAAAGTTGTTTTCTCCTGGTCTTATTTATCAACCATGATTTGATGGTAACCAGCAAAGCAATCCACGAAGGAATACATGTCGTACTGTGCCGTATTGTCGATCAGGATGTGGATGAAAGGCACCGGGAAGTTGTCCTTGAGGCAGGCTTTGTTCAAATCCAGATAATCCATGCATACTCGTACCTTCCCTCCGGGCTTAGGTACGGGGACTATGTTTGAAAGCCATTCTGGGTAGGTTAATACCATGATAATCCCGGTTTTGAATTGCTTATTCTTTGACTTTCAGACTCTATTCAGGTTTCAATCGCCTGAGCTTTTGTTTGACTGGCTTGAACCCCTCTTTAATGGGCATTCGATGGATGATAATGTCAGTGGATAGGCCAATCATGTCTTCATGTGACCATGCAAATACATCCTGGAACTGTGTTAGGAGTTCGATCAGGTCGGCTTTTTGGTCTTGGGTGAGGTCTAACCTTATCTGGATTTCTTTGATGTTTTCAGAGGTTCATATGTTGATAGTGGTGGTTTGGTCGAGGTTTGGTTTGGTTTGTCTTTGACCCATTATTTGATCCCCTTGGGCACCTCATAGTCATCTTCCTCCTCTTGATCAATATCCATAAAGTCGAAGTTCAGTTCTACATCAAAGTCGTAGTCACGTTGACAGGTTAGCATCTCATCAACAGAGACAAACACTTCCAATGCTTGAGTCCTGAAAACAAAAAGGTTTTTATCTTAGATATATACAACTGCTTAAATATACATAGCATTCTGCAAAGCATGACAAAGATGCTGATATGGCTGTGCAATTAAAGTAAGCAATAAATGAAAGCATAATTAAAGGGCAGATGCACTCTCTATGCCCCTTTACAATTTTCGACCGAGGCAAGGGACACTGCTCCAGTTCTCCAAGGTCAGATCCTCATGAATCGGGAGGATTGAGACTTTATGATCATCTATCTAGTCTTGGATGATGACTGAGACATCCTTTATAATATGGCCGGGGTTTTTCTTTGAACTGTCCCCTTTTTCCTTCTTGATGCGAGGAATTTGAATCTGATCCTCGTCTTCACTGTCTGGGGTCTCATCATTCATACCCTCGTAGTTTATGATGACTCGCATGTTAGCGAATGGGTCTCGTCCTTCATATATGATCTTTTCTTTTCCCTTTTTGCTATCTGCCTCATGCTTGAGGGCATTTCTTTCATTGACGGGTATAATTGGAGGAAAAAGCATGGCTGATACCACAATAGGGATCTTCCTCATTGGCTTTACCCATCCGGTATTAGTGAGGTTTGGCAGCAATATTGTGGAAGCATGAGCCTTGGGATGCTTATGCGGGTTCTGGTATTTTTCCCTGGATGAAAATCCCAATCCTGCTCTCCTAGTTTGACTCGGGATTTGTATCAGGCTCTTGATACCTTGTTAATTCTTTCCTAACCCTTATCCATGTTGGAAACCTAAAGATATCATTTTTTGGCCCACTGTCATTACTTTGGTGGAGACCTTGGGTTTCAGGGCCGGTGCTTCGATAGGTAGATACTGCGTATCACTCACCTCCAGGGCTTGAAAACTTGAAGGTTCAATCCCTGCATCAAGGCTGATCACTGGCATGTCTCCCTGTGTGCAGACAGGGTATTCTGGTTCGGCATTGACAGTGATTAGGTTACTATTGATAATGTACTTGAGCTGTTGATGGAGGGTGGATGTCAATGCCCCTGCCATGTGGATCCAAGGCCTACCTAGCAACAAGTTGTATCCAGTGGCGATGTTGAGCACCTAAAAGGATACGTAGAAAGTGTGTGGACCAATCTCCAATAGTAGTTCTATTTCTCCCATAGCTTGGCGTCGCGATCCATCGAAAGCTCGGATGACCATACGGCTGGTTTTGATCTGATTCAGGTTGATCTTCATTCTTTCCAAGGTATCATAGGGACAGATGTTAAGGGATGATCCTCCGTCGATGAGTACCCCTCCAATCACATACCCGGAAGACATCACAGCTATATGCAGGGACTTATGATGGCCTGTTCTCTCTGCAGGGATATCATCGTCAGTGAAATAAATCACATTGCTGTTGAAAATGTGTTCCACCACATGACAAAATTTCTCAGCATCTATGGTATGTGGCAGATGGGCTTCTTCTAGTACTTTTACTATAATGTTGCAACGATCCACTGAGTATAAGACCAGATCAAGGATGGACAATTGCTTGGGTGCATCCTTCAAGCTCTGCACTACCTTGATCTCATTGTGTCCCATCTTTTTGAGGAACTCTTCAATTTTCTCATCATCTACCTTTGCTTTGGCTTTGATAACTGATTTGATCACCTGCTGAGGCAGGTATAATGGATTGTCCTTTGGCACAATGGCAATGTTATTTGAAGTGGAACTTTCATCGTTCCCGTAGTTCCATGGGACTCTCTTCAGACTGATAATGGGATACTATGGTCTGAAGGGCAAGATCAAAGGCTTAGGTGCAGCCACCTTCATAGGGTTTTGTATTTCTTGGACCCCTTTCCCTGGCAGTACTAAGGGTTTGAGGGTTGACTCCTCATTACAGGAGATGACAGCTATGGTACCTTGATTCCATACAGCGGGGATCCAGAGAGTTTCTTCATCCGGGAGGTTGAGAACTTGATTTCCCCTTATCAGGTCACCATTTTCAATCATGTCTTGAATTAGGTTACGAAGCGCCCATCAATCCTAAGTATCATGACCGGGTGAATTGGAGTGGTACTGATATATTTGGTCAGGTTTGAATTTTCTGGCCTGAGGGTTCAATGGTGGGAACAAGTCTGCAACCATTCCCTCATTGATTACCATCTGGAGGATTTCTTCCATTGACTGGTTTAGGTTGGTGAAATTCCTTTAAAATAGGAATTTCCTACCAGTGTGGACATTCTTATCTTTAACCATTTTGTCGGTCCAAGGCTCATGCTCATGAGACTGGTTATGATCCCTCCTGGGATTGATCTCCGGTGTGGGAGGACGATCGACGTCAGATTGATTGGCCTGTTTTATCATTTACCTGGTGATCTGATGCTGGTAGACGACCAATTCTGCCAATTGTTCGATTTGTTCCTTGATAGAATTTATTTCCTGCTCTATCAGGAACCTCCTTTCTGAGACCTCCCAACTGTCTAGGGTGCTGTTAATGGATGACGTTGATTCTCCCACATAACGGAGGTACTTGGATTCTTCTCCACTTGTGGAGCTGATCATATTGACATTCTCCTCTTTATGTTGTGGGAGAGGATTTTCTTGGATGTGTGGTTGTTCATGCTTTGTGACCACAATCTCTCCGTTATCGATCAAGTCTTGAATTTTATGCTTGAGAGACCAACAGTCTTGAGGGTCATGGTCTGGGGATCCGGAGTGATAAGCACACTTCTTGCTTGGGTAAAAATTTCATCCATTAGTGTTGGTTGGTGGAAGGAGTTGGACAATCTTCTTCTGAGCTGTCAGAAGTTTGAATACGTTCTCAAGTGAATCCCCTAGAGGGGTGAACGTTCTTCGACGCCTCCATATTTTTCTGGAATGGATGGTTTGAAGGCTGTGCTGGATTTTGAAAAGGGGTATAATTCCTCCTTTTAATGGGTATACTATTTGACTCGCCTCTTGGATTTTGTCCTTGTAATAATAAGGACACTTCTTCATCTTTCTTTTTATGTACCCTCCGTGGATTACTCCCGTAATTTTTGGACTAGATATGTTCAGCGACAGCTTCGAGGGCGGTCATATCTTTTATCTTCTCGGATTTGAGCCCCATTTCTACCATTTCACCGTGTTTGATTATTTCAGAGAATGGTTTTCCTATGCCTACTAGGACCCTCTTATAATATGGAGCTTCATGAATGTCGATGAAAGTCATGACTATCTTAGACTCAGTCATGGCTGGGACAACTTGTGCTGCAACTCGTCTCCATTGCTGGGCATACTCTCTGAATGATTTAGTGTTCTTTTTCTTGATCTTAGTTATTTAGTATCTGTCTGGAGCTAGCTGAGATTGGAAGATGTACTGATTGAGGAAGGCGTGGGCCAATTCTACCCAGCTGTGAATTTTAGAGTTGTCCAGACGGGCATACTAGGCTCTAGCTTCTCCAGTCAGACTCTTCTGGAATAGTTGCATTCGAAGCTTCTCGTCCTCTGCATAGGATCCGAGTTCTCCAATAAATACTTTTAGATGTGTATAAGGGTATCCTAATCCATCATATTTCTCGAAATCAGGAGTTCTGAACTTCTCGGGATAACGAGCTCCGGGGAAAATACAGAGGTCGGAGTAATTGACACTGTCGAATGCCCCAGTCCCTTTGATAGATCGGAGAGTTTCCTCCATTTTTTGTAATTTCTTCATGATGCCACCGACCTCCTATTCTTTGTTGAGGGCGATGATTTCAGGAGTTTTGTTGGTTGTGTCCTAGTTCTGTAGTCCAGGAATCTGAGTCTCGGCTTTTTCAGTCTCTTGACTGCCACTACCACCAGTTATTCCTGGTTCTGCATGAACTTGGGATTGCTTCTCTTTAAGGGCCTTACTTTATGCTCTTAGAAAACCAGCTAGTTCAGCTATCTGATTTCATAGTCTTTCAAACTCTTCCCTAGACACAGGGGTGAATTCTGGTTGAGCACTCGAAGTCATGTCTGTGGTGGACCTAGTGCTTTCTTAGACTTAGATCTAGTGACAGGACCAATTTTTCACCTACACCAAAACGTAAGCATGTCAATTTCCTGAGGTAGGTAGAGATAGGATGCATAATGAGTTTTTTATTGTTATCCTACAAAACCGAGGTTAGTTATTTTCATGACAGAATGACAAGAGTTAAATATTGAAAACTGGATATTGAATTGAAAGAGGAAGGCATGAAGAGACTTCCCTTCGAATTTGGTTAATCAGAGGCTGACCTATCTTAGGTTACTCTCGCGTTGGCTTTTTGGCATGAAGGTTCCCAGATCATCGCAATCTACTAGAGGGGAAATTAATTCGATCTTTTAACTGGAGCAAATCTGGGTGGTGCATTTTCATGAGCCCAGAGACTTAGCCGATCCCCAGAGACATTACTTATCACCGACGGGTTTTGCCTCCTTGTGAGAGGAACACAACATACATTCACATACATCGTGCCTCACCGTTATGCATAAGATGACATGGGTGCGAAGCACAAAAAAGCAGTAAAACATTCATTCACATTCATTCAATGCAAAGATGCAGCATTCAAGCATTCATTTAATGTGGAGACGCAGAATTCACGCATTCATAGTTTTGAAAGGGAAATGTCTGAAAAGATTGGAAATCAGCCTAAGCCCTCTACTGTCCCCCGCAGAGTCGCCACCTATCGACGTCGGTTAAAAAATTCGCGGGTCGGGTCACAACCCGGATCTTTTATCTCTTTTCCTAAGTTATCTCTACCCTCACTCTTTTTATTTAGGAAAAAGATTTTGAAGGGTTTTTAGGAAAAATGCCAACATGTATTGTGACATTCCAGATTTTTAGAATTTATAAATGAGAATTTAATAAATAAAATTCTTATTATCTGATGTTTTGAGTTTGAGTATGTGAATACGTGTCATATATTGTGAAATATGTGAATTGATATGAAGAGAATTTAAATGTTAATTTTAATATATATTGATTAAATAAATATTTTAATTGAATTATTTATTGAGTTAAATAAATAATTACATGATTATTATGGAGTAAGGTAATTAAGTGTAGTATATTAATTAAATAGGTATTTAGTATTTGATTTAATTGATATAATAATTTTATATTATAGTTCTAATTTAATTGAGATAATTAAATTAGATGAGTAAGGTGATGAGTGTTACATGTATAATTAGCAAATAATTATAATTATGTGTTAATTTTATGTACTTAATTGATGTTAGACTTTTAATTAATTAAATTAGAATGTTAAGATTTAATTAATTAAAGGATAACATTAAGAATATGTGTTAAAGGATTTATGAAAAGAATAAAAAGAGTTTTTTTAAAAATCGTTTTCCCAAACAAGGCCCTTGCACCATTTTTAAGTCCGTTTTGCCAAACGGGGCCTTAACTATTTAAAAACCTATTTTTTTAAAAAATAACTTAGTTTGCCAAACAAGCCTTATGGCTTTTTAAATTCTAATTGTAACTTATATATTAATGGTACTTATTATATTTAATATATGCCATTATGTAGTGGAAGTTATATGTATTATAATTATGTAATATATGTATATTATATTATATGTATATTACGTTAGATTAAAACAAGAGTTAGAAAAACAAAGTTAGTTTGCTAAAGAGAAAAAGAAAGAGCAGAGAAGAATTTGAGAAGAAGAGATGGAAAGAAAGGAAGAACGTAAGAGAATAATCATCTTCTTCTTTAAACATCTAAGTAGAAAGGGTATGTCTTAATTCCCTTAAGTTTGTATATGTTTTTCTTATGATTGTTCATGAGTATGGGTTCTCTGTTAATATGATTTAGCATGAAAGTTATATATATATGATGTACATATATAAATTGTGTTTATAATGGTTTATATATGAATTGTATGCCATAAACAAGGATTTTTAGAAATCAAAATTTTGTCAGAACATGTTTTGAATGGAGAATATGTGTTCACGTGGAGTTTTCATGTTTTGGTTAATTTTAAAGTAAAATTGATGAAATTAGTATATGTTAATATGCTTGTTAGAATTATTTTTGATGATATCTTGAATCATGGAAAGAAAATGCATGAATTTCTTAAGAAATTATTTTATAGTGAATAATTTTGGAAAATATATGAGTTTCTATGAAAATGTCAAAATTGAGTTGTTAAAACCTTTGATTTCATTGCTTGGACAATTTATGTGATTGGAAGCATCTATATAATATGTGTAGTATTGTGTATGCATGTCTTACATTGTTTGAGTGACTGGTAATTGCCGTTGTTGAATTATTTGCGTTAGCAGTGAAGTAGAGTGACGTTGATGCACTGTTTCTGTCTGCGTTCCTGCGCAGCTGCGCCGGCAACAAGGGCAGAAGCAGCGCAGCTGCGCCGCTGGATTTTCTGGGTTTTGACACCTGCGCAGCTGCGCCGGAGCCAAGGCTTGTGGCTGCGCAGCTGCGCCGCTGGCTGAGCAGAGGCAGAGAACTCTAGTTATTTGTTCAAGTTTTAAAACATAAATTATTTTGTTTCTATGATAATGATCATGTACCAAGTTGCAATAATATATTGTTATCATGAATTTGACAATTTCATACCTTGGAAAGAAAAGAGGTTTTGGAAAACCTTAAAGTATTATTTGAATTGTTTATAATAGATATTAAATTATAATTATTTAAATATAACTTAGCTAATATGATATATATAATTATAATTATAGTAAAGGTTTAATGTAAATTATGATTGTTAAATTATAATGAATTGAGTTGATTGTTTTAATTAAAGTAAATGTTTAACTTGAAGTATAATTTGTTTAATTATAATTTAATATGTTATTATAATTTGGAATAATTATAATCAAGGTAAAAGTGTAATTTAAATTATAATTTATATAATTATAATTTAATGAGGGCATGAATAGAAATTGAGTATTTATAATCTAAGTTATGGTTTAATTTAAATATGTTTAAATTATGATTTAATGCATGATGTAGTTGATTCATTATAAATTATGATTGTTTAATTATAGTTTGATTAAAGTTGATGTTTAAATTATAATTTGTTAAATTATAATTTAAAATGAGTATGTAATTATTAATTGATTAATCATGTGAAATATAATATGATTATTTGATGTGATTAATTATGTGATAATTAATTATTAACTTATTAATTAAAGAGGAATGAGTTAACCTAAAGTGGATAACTAACGATGAGGATTAGCTATGTGATAATTAACTGAGATTGTTAATTATACATATGATTTGACAGCGAGTGTCAAACGAGTAAATAGAAGAGAATTAGAAAGTATAAAGTAGTATTTACTTAGACGTTTGATAAGCGTTGCTAGGTGACTAATAATTGATGCGTATGATAATACGTTATGTAGGATCATGAAGCAGATTATATTAAGCTATTTTTCGGTATTTGGTAATCTACGAGCCAGGCAAGTCTTTCGGTTCCTATTTTCTATGTGAACTTGATGATATTATGAACTATTTTAAATTATTTTGCAAAGAGCATGATATGTTATATATGTTGTAAACATGAATGTTAAAGTCAATTTATGACTACATTGATTGATTAAAGAATGTTGATTGAGTAAGGAACTCAATCTTTATTTTGCTATGTGAATTGAAGCATGTATGCCATATTACTTTAATTATTTTGAGATGTATGTTGAGCATGTTATTATGTGCTATGTGATGCATGGAAACTGTTAGAACTTGCTGAGCTGTCGAGCTCACTCTTGTAAATAACCATTTTTGTAGGTCAAGAATGCAAAGTAATGATATGTGCTAGTTAAACTTTAATTGAGATCAATAGCGATGCGAGAAATTATTTATTCTAGATGAGTAATGTAATTGTTTAAATGTAACATGATTGATAAATTGTAAGTTGAGCTATCCGATGTATATGGATATTGTTTCATGATGTAAGACTTGTATAGTCATTTTGTTGTAACGATTCATGATATAGATTTGAATCAAGGAGATGTTATGTAAAGGTTGAGATTCAGGACAATAAAGAAAGGATTATATAAAAGTTTTAATTATTCCGCATTTTTAGTGATTTTAATATCGAATCATGATGTAAAATTAGAATAAAGTTGTATTGTTAACGATCGAGAAAGGGAATTATATTGTACGAATTTTGGGGTCGTTACAGTTAGTATCAGAGCTGATAGGTTATACACCTTAGGTAATAATACCTTAGGCTATGACCTTAGAGAATAAAAAGTTAAGTTTAAGTTACGTATAACGAAAAGGTGATTCTTTTCACATACGTAGATGTACAGGATGAGTTACGTCCTAGAAATATTATAAGAAGAAGGTGAGAATAACGAGGAATAAAACTCGAATAAAATGTTAAACTTTATAAACGAAGTTAAAAATTCTTAAAAGAAGAGTTATTAAATAAACAAGAAGATTCAAAGAAGAATCTTGAAGAGATATGAAGATGAGAATCAGGAGTTACCTAACTCCAATAATAAAGATGACGAATAACGATGAATAGACGAGGTCTATAAGATTGAAAGCATAATGAAGTCATGATATAACATGATGAAAGGAAAAGTTAAGAAGTTTTAAAATAAAACGATAATGAGATAAAAAAAAATATCATAAGGGAGATAATTATAGAATAAGGTCACAGCGTGATCTTTTGAAGTTGTAAAGACAGATGGTCTATAATGATTGAATGGTTATAGTTTGAGACTATAACGAGAATGTACTATGTTATAGTACGAGATTAACTCACGAGGAGTTATAAATGATGAGATACAAGAGTCTGTATTGAGTATAGAGCGAGAAGTTATAAGTAAGATAAAGTTAAGTGGGATTTCAACTGAGGACTCATGTGGTGGCTGAGTTGTATAAATCTTGTATGGGCAGGGTTTTGTGCTTACACTTGGCTTATCATATTGATAATCGGTGGAAGGTTGGTGTCGCGCTATCGATATATATGACGAGAAGGTGATTCTTTTCTCATATTTATATTTGATATTTAGAAACAATAGAGATTAGATTAGATGATATTACGATTAGATTAGATGATCTTAAGGTTAGGAGAGTTCTTAAAACTCATACTTATGGTAAGTTCGTGACTCATAATCGTATGTATGTTTTGGACCACTAAGCATATGGACAGTCTCTGATCAGTTCTTTGACTACGTATTGCTAGGACAAGTCTTAAAATCATATTATTGTGGCAAGTTCCTGAACTTCCAAAGTGTGGTAAGTTCGATAAACTATACTAGGTATAGAAAAGTTATGGTATAGGAAGCATTGATGTTGTTTAAGGTTGATAGAATGATTAAGTAATGATGGAGTAAAGATTTAATTGATGGAGAAAGTTTTTATATTCTAAATCTCCTAGCTTTGCTAGATTTTCGAAATTTTTTGACTTCGTGCTGATGTTGCACTTCTGTTTTCTTGAAAAACATTGGATCAAATGATGGAACCAATGATTTTTTTTAAAATAGTGCTATTATTCACATGTCTATGCTAATTGCTTCAGCTAGACAAAAATGATTTAAAATTTTTAAAATATATTTTATACATCATTTGATATGGTGTAGAAAAAAAATCGAGAAAGTTATCAATGTAGTTAAACCTAGTGTTGGATGTGATCGTATGATCGTCAGCCCACTATGGTATGATGCAGTATGACGGCGTCATATAATGACGAATTCCTCAACGTACCATTACTACGGTACGGTATCAGAATATTATGAAAAGATTTATTATTTTTAGTTCCTTAATCTATAAAAAAAATTTATTTACTTATAGCTTCCTTAAATGAAAAAAAAATATAGAATTTTATTAGGTTGGTTATATATATATATATATATTTCGATTGATGTCCGAATTTTTGCTAGAAGTCTATGCTACTTGATTCAGCTAGACAAATGTTAAAAGATGTTTATGAAATTCGAGCGTTCTTGATCAAACTACGCCAAACCAAATTATTTTGGTGCGGATTCAGATGTTAAGAAGCTGAGGTTAATAACCCTATAAAAGAGGACACGTTATCAGAGACAATAGTTCCGAGTGTAACGCATATAGTCGTTACGATGTACTACGTTTGGGCCCGACGTAGGGTTACGATAGGCTGGCCACCTAGAGTACCGATGTGGTTTATAGTGTGAAGTACCGTGGGTGAAGCACTATTAAACCTAAAAAAACAAAGTTCAAGGTCTTGCGACCACTCAGCATGATTTGGAATCTTTTAAATTCCTGAGTTATTTATATCGCTTTCCAATTATTGAGTAATTGTGGAATATTCTTATTATTCTGAAAGAAGTAGTTGTTGAACGGCTTAATCCAGTGAGTAGAGATTAACGTAAAATCTATTTTGATAAAATGATATATATAGACTGATAGACTTAAATTTTGAGGACGAAATTCTTAGAAGAATGGGTGAATGTGATAACCCGAATAATTATAGATGGTGAAGTACGAAATATATTAATTCGACGAGTAAAGTATGTAGTAATGATCCTTAGAAAGGAAATGAACGAGTTAGAGAATATATAATATTTAAAACATAATTGTGTTTAATTTAGGGTTTTGAAATAAAACCTAAAATTTGTTGAAGAACTGAATGTAGTAGAATATATATGTATAACTTATATTAAGGTAATGTGTTGAAGTTATTCAACGATAAATGATTTTAAAGTGATTTGATAGAAACCTGAGTAAGGTAGGGTTTCGGTGATTCTGAGGACGGAATCCTTATAAGGAGGGAATGATGTGACATCCTAGATTTTTAGAATTTATAAATGAGAATTTAATAAATAAAATTTTTATTATCTGATGTTTTGAGTTTGAGTATGTGAATACGTGTCATATATTGTGAAATATGTGAATTGATGTGAAGAGAATTTAAATGTTAATTTTAATATATATTGATTAAATAAATATTTTAATTGAATTATTTATTGAGTTAAATAAATAATTACATAATTATTATGGAGTAAGGTAATTAAGTGTAGTATATTAATTAAATGGGTATTTAGTATTTGATTTAATTGATATAATGATTTTATGTTATAGTTCTAATTTAATTGAGATAATTAAATTAGATGAGTAAGGTGATGAGTGTCACATGCAATTATAATTAGCAAGTAATTATAATTATGTGTTAATTTTATGTGCTTAATTGATGTTAGACTTTTATTTAATTAAATTAGAATGTTAAGATTTAATTAATTAAAGGATAACATTAAGAATATGTGTTAAAGGATTTATGAAAAGAATAAAAAGAGTTTTTTTAAAAATTATTTTCCCAAACAAGGCCCTTGCACCATTTTTAAGTCCGTTTTGCCAAACGGGACCTTAACTATTTAAAAACCTATTTTTTTTTAAAAATAACTTGTTTTGCCAAACAAGCCTTATGGCTTTTTAAATTCTAATTGTAACTTATATATTAATGGTACTTATTATATTTAATATATGCCATTATGTAGTGGAAGTTATATGTATTATAATTATGTAATATATGTATATTATATTATATGTATATTACGTTAGATTAAAACAAGAGTTAGAAAAACAAAGTTAGTTTGCTAGAGAGAAAAAGAAAGAGCAGAGAAGAATTAGAGAAGAAGAGAAGGAAAGAAAGGAAGAACGTCAGAGAATAATCATCTTCTTCTTCAAACATATAAGCAGAAAGGGTATGTCTTAATTCCCTTAAGTTTGTATATGTTTTTCATATGATTGTTCATGAGTATGGGTTCTTTGTTAATATGATTTAGCATGAAAATTATATATATATATGATGTACATAAATAAATTGTGTTTATAATGGTTTATATATGAATTGTATGCCATAAACAAGGATTTTTAGAAATCAAAGTTTTGTCAGAACATGTTTTAAATGGAGAATATGTGTTCACGTGGAGTTTTCATGTTTTGATTAATTTTAGAGTAAAATTGATGAAATTAGTATATGTTAATATGCTTGTTAGAATTGTTTTTGATGATATCTTGAATCATGGAAAGAAAATGTATGAATTTCTTAAGAAATTATTTTATAGTGAATGATTTTGAAAAATATATGAGTTTCTATAAAAATGTCAAAATTGAGTTGTTAAAACCTTTGATTTCATTGCTTGGACAATTTATGTGATTGGAAGCATCTATATAATATGTGTAGTATTGTGTATGCATGTTTTACATTGTTTGAGTGACTGGTAATTGTCGTTGTTGAATTATTTGGGTTAGCAGTGAAGTAGAGTGCCATTGCTGCACTGTTTCTGTCTGCGTTCCTGCCCAGCTACACCGACAACAAGGGCAGAAGCAGCGCAGTTGCGCTGTTGGGTTTTCTGGGTTTTGACACCTGTGCAGCTCCGCCTGGTGCCAAGGCTTGTGGCTGCGTAGCTGCGCTGCTGGTTGAGCAGAGACAGCGAACTCTAGTTATTTGTTCAAGTTTTAAAACCTAAATTATTTTGTTTCTATGATAATGATCATGTACCAAGTTGCAATAACATATTGTTATCATGAATTTGACAATTTCATAACTGGGAAAGAAAAGAGGTTTTGGAAAACCTTAAAGTGTTATTTGAATTGTTTATAATAGATATTAAATTATAATTGTTTAAATATAACTTAGCTAATATGATATATATAATTATAATTTGAATAATTATAATTATAGTAAAGGTTTAATGTAAATTATAATTGTTAAATTATAATGAATTGAGTTGATTGTTTTAATCAAAGTAAATGTTTAACTTGAAGTATAACTTGTTTAATTATAACTTAATATGTTATTATAATTTAGAATAATTATAATCATGGTAAAAGTGTAATTTAAATTTAAATTTATATAATTATAATTTAATGAGGGCATGAATAGAAATTGAGTATTTATAATCTAAGTAATGGTTTAATTTAAATATGTTTAAATTATAATTTAATGCATGATGTAGTTGATTCATTATAAATTATGATTGTTTAATTATAGTTTGATTAAAGTGGTTGTTTAAATTATAATTTAAAATGAGTATGTAATTATTAATTGATTAATCATGTGAAATATAATATGATTATGTGATGTGATTAATTATGTGATAATTAATTATTAACTTATTAGTTAAAGAGGAATAAGTTAACCTAAAGTAGATAACTAACGATGAGGATTAGCTATGTGATAATTAACTGATATTGTTAATTATACATATGATTTGACAGCGAGTGTCAAACGAGTAAATAGAAGAGAATTAGAAAGTATAAAGTAGTTTTTACATAGACGTTTGATAAGCGTTGCTAGGTGACTAATAATTGATGCGTATGATAATACGTTATGTAGGATCATGAAGCAGATTATATTAAGCTATTTTTTGGTATTTGGTAATCTACGAGCCATGCAAGTCTTTCGGTTCCTATTTTTTATGTGAACTTGATGATATTATGAACTATTTTAAATTATTTTGCAAAGAGCATGATATGTTATATATGTTGTAAACATGAATGTTAAAGTCAATTTATGACTACATTGATTGATTAAAGAATGTTGATTGAGTAAGGAACTCAATCTTTATATTTGCTATGTGAATTGAAGCATGTATGCCATGTTACTTTAATTATTATGAGATGTATGTTGAGCATGTTATTATGTTCTATGTGATGCATGAAAACTGTTAGAACTTGCTGAGCTGTCGAGCTCACTCTTGCAAATAACCATTTTTGTAGGTCAAGAATGCAAAGTAATGATATGTGCTAGTTAAACTTTAATTGAGATCAATAGCGATGCGAGAAATTATTTATTCTAGATGAGTAATGTAATTGTTTAAATGTAACATGATTGATAAATTGTAAGTTGAGCTATCCGATGTATATGGATATTATTTCATGATGTAAGACTTGTATAGTCATTTTGTTGTAACGATTCATGATATAGATTTGAATCAAGGAGATGTTATGTAAAGGTTGAGATTCAGGACAATAAAGAAAGGATTATATAAAAGTTTTAATTATTCCGCATTTTTAGTGATTTTAATATCGAATTATGATGTAAAGTTAGAATAAAGTTGTATTGTTAACGATCGAGAAAGGGAATTATATTGTACGAATTTTGGGGTCGTTACAGTTGGTATCAGAGCTGATAGGTTATACACCTTAGGTAATAGTACCTTAGGCTATGACCTTAGAGAATAAAAAGTTAAGTTTAAGTTACGTAAAACGAAAAGGTGATTCTTTTCACATACGTAGATGTACAGGATGAATTAAGTCCTAGAAATATTATAAGAAGAAGGTGAGAATAACGAGGAATAAAACTCGAATAAAATGTTAAACTTTATAAACGAAGTTAAAAATTCTTAAAAGAAGAGTTATTAAATAAACAAGAAGATTCAAAGAAGAATCTTGAAGAGATATGAAGATGAGAATCAGGAGTTACCTAACTCCAATAATAAAGATGACGAATAACGATGAATAGACGAGGTCTATAAGATTGAAAGCATAATGAAGTCATGATATATCATGATGAAAGGAAAAGATAAGAAGTTTTAAAATAAAACGATAATGAGATAAAAAGAATATCATAAAGGAGATAATTATAGAATAAGGTCACAGCGTGATCTTTTGAAGTTGTAAAGACAGATGATCTATAATGATTGAATGGTTATAGTTTGAGACTATAACGAGAATGTACTATGTTATAGTACGAGATTAACTCACGAGAAGTTATAAATGATGAGATACAAGAGTCTGTATTGAGTATAGAGCGAGAAGTTATAAGTAAGATAAAGTTAAGTGGGATTTCAACTGAGGACTCATGTGGTGGCTGAGTTGTACAAATCTTGTATGGGCAGGGTTTTGTGCTTACACTTGGCTTATCATATTGATAATCGGTGGAAGGTTGGTGTCGCGCTATCGATATATATGACGAGAAGGTGATTCTTTTCTCATATTTATATTTGATATTTAGAAACAATAGAGATTAGATTAGATGATATTACGATTATATTAGATGATCTTAAGGTTAGGCGAGTTCTTAAAACTCATACTTATGGTAAGCTCGTGACTCATAATCGTATGTATGTTTTGAACCCCTAAGCATATGGACAGTCTCTGATCAGTTCTTTGACTACGTATTGCTAGGACAAGTCTTAAACTCATATTATTGTGGCAAGTTCCTGACTTCCAAAGTGTCGTAAGTTTGATGAACTATAATGGGTATAGAAAAGTTATGGTGTAGGAAGCATTGATGTTGTTTAAGGTTGATAGAATGATTAAGTAATGATGGAGTAAAGATTTAATTGATGGAGAAAGTTTTATATTCTAAATCTCCTAGATTTGCTAGATTTTCAAAATTTATTGACTTCGTGCTGATGTTGCACTTCTGTTTTCTTGAAAAATATTGGATCAAATGATGGAACCAATGATTTTTTTTAAATAGTGCTATTATTTACATGTCTATGCTAATTGCTTCAGCTAGACAAAAATGATTTAAAATTTTTAAAATATATTTTACATATTCTATACATCATTTGATATGGTGTAGAAAAAAAAATCGAGGAAGTTATCAATGCAGTTAAACCTAGTGTTGGATGTGATCGTATGATTCGTCAGCCCACTATGGTATGATGCAGTATGACGGCGTCGTGTAATGACGAAATTCTCAACGTACCATTACTATGGTACGGTATCAGAATATTATGAAAAGATTTATTATTTTTAGTTCCTTAATCTATAAAAAAAAATTATTTACTTATAGCTTCCTTAAACGAAAAAAAAATATAGAATTTTATTAAGGTGGTTAAATATATATATATATATATATATATTTCGATTGATGTCCAAATTTTTGCTAGAAGTCTATGCTACTTGATTCAGCTAGACAAATGTTGAAAGATGTTTATGAAATTCGAGCGTTCTTGATCAAACTATGCCAAACTAAATTATTTTGGTGCGGATTCAGATGTTAAGAAGCTGAGGTGAACAACCCTATAAAAGGGGACATGTTATCAGAGATAACAGTTCCGAGTGTAACGCATATAGTCGTTACGATGTACTACGTTTGGGCCCGACGTAGGGGCACGATAGGCTGGCCACTTAGAGTACCGATGTGGTTTTATAGTGTGAAGTACTGGGGGTGAAGCACTGTTAAACCTAAAAATAAAGTTCAAGGTCTTGTGACCACTCAGCATTATTGAAATCTTTTAAAATCCTGAGTTATTTATATCGCTTCCCAATTATTGAGCAATTGTGGAAGATTTTTTTTATTCTGAAGAAGAATGTGGCAAGAAGGATGTTTCTTGGAAAGAGGTAGTTGTAGAACGCAAACAATCTAGTGAGTAGAGATTAATGCAAAATCTATTTTGATAGAATGATATATATAGATTGATAGACTTAAATTTCGAGGACGAAATTCTTAGAAGAATGGGTGAATTTGATAACCCGAATAATTATAGATAGTGAAGTACGAAATATATTAATTCGACGAGTAAAGTATGTAGTAATGATCCTTAGAAAGGAAATGAACAAGTTAGAGAATATATAATATTTGAAACATAATTGTGTTTAATTTAGGGTTATGAAATAAAACCTAAATTTTTTGAAGAACTGAATGTAGTAGAATATATATGTATAACTTATATTAAGGTAATGTGTTGAGGTTATTCAACGATAAATGTTTTTAAAGTGATTTGATGGAAACCTGAGTAATGTAGGGTTTCGGTGATTCCGAGGACGGAATTTTTGTAAGGAGGGAAGGATATGACATCCTAGATTTTTAGAATTTATAAATGAGAATTTAATAAATAAAATTTTTATTATCTGATGTTTTGAGTTTGAGTATGTGAATACGTGTCATATATTGTGAAATATGTGAATTGATGTGAAGAGAATTTAAATGTTAATTTTAATATATAATGATTAAATAAATATTTTAATTAAATTATTCATTGAGTTAAATAAATAATTACATGATTATTATGGAGTAAGGAAATTAAGTGTAGTATATTAATTAAATGGGTATTTAGTAGTTGATTTAATTGATATAATAATTTTATGTTATAGTTCTAATTTCATTGAGATAATTAAATTAGATGAGTAAGGTGATGAGTGTTACATGCAATTATAATTAGCAAGTAATTATAATTATGTGTTAATTTTATATGCTTAATTGATGTTAGACTTTTGATTAATTAAATTAGAATGTTATGATTTAATTAATTAAAGGATAACATTAAGAATATGTGTTAAAGGATTTATGAAAAGAATAAAAAGAGTTTTTTTAAAAATCATTTTCCCAAACAAGGCCCTTGCACCATTGTTATGTCCGTTTTGCCAAACGGGGCCTTAACTATTTTTAAACCTGTTTTTTTTTAAAAATAACTTGTTTTGCCAAACAAGCCTTATGACTTTTTAAATTCTAATTGTAACTTATATATTAATGGTACTTATTATATTTAATATATGCCATTATGTAGTGGAAGTTATATGTATTATAATTATGTAATATATGTATATTATATTATATGTATATTACGTTAGATTAAAACAAGAGTTAGAAAAACAAAGTTAGTTTGCTAGAGAGAAAAAGAAAGAGCAGAGAAGAATTTGAGAAGAAGAGATGGAATAATCATCTTCTTCTTTAAACATCTAAGCAGAAAGGGTATGTCTTAATTCCCTTAAGTTTGTATATGTTTAAACATCTAAGCAGAAAGGGTATGTCTTAATTCCCTTAAGTTTGTATATGTTTTTCTTATGATTGTTCATGAGTATGGGTTCTCTGTTAATATGATTTAGCATGAAAGTTATATATATATGATGTACATATATAAATT
Source organism: Panax stipuleanatus (assembly GCA_020205555.1). Taxonomy (NCBI): domain Eukaryota; kingdom Viridiplantae; phylum Streptophyta; class Magnoliopsida; order Apiales; family Araliaceae; genus Panax; species Panax stipuleanatus. The sequence goes on from CM035121.1 coordinate 80,289,305, forward strand.
GTGTTTATAATGGTTTATATATGAATTGTATGCTATAAACAAGAATTTTTAGAAATCAAAGTTTTGTCAGAACATGTTTTAAATGGAGAATATGTGTTTACGTGGAGTTTTCATGTTTTGATTAATTTTAGAGTAAAATTGATGAAATTAGTATATGTTAATATGCTTGTTAGAATTATTTTTGATGATATCTTGAATCATGGAAAGAAAATGCATGAATTTCTTAAGAAATTATTTTATAGTGAATAATTTTGGAAAATATATGAGTTTCTATGAAAATGTCAAAATTGAGTTGTTAAAACCTTTGATTTCATTGCTTGGACAATTTATGTTATTGGAAGCATCTATATAATATGTGTAGTATTGTGTATGCATGTCTTACATTGTTTGAGTGACTGATAATTGCCGTTGTTGAATTATTTGGGTTAGCAGTGAAGTAGAGTGCCGTTGCTGCACTGTTTCTGTCTGCGTTCCTGCGTAGCTGCTCCGGCAACAACGGCAGAAGCAGCGCAGCTGCGCCGCTGGGTTTTCTAGGTTTTGACACCTGCGCAGCTGCGCCGGTGCCAAGTCTTATTGCTGCGCAGCTGCGCCGCTGGCTGAGCAGTGGCAGAGAACTCTAGTTATTTGTTCTAGTTTTAAAACCTAAATTGTTTTGTTTCTATGATAATGATCATGTACCAAGTTGCAATAACATATTGTTATCATGAATTTGACAATTTCATAACTGGGAAAGAAAAGAGATTTTGAAAAATCTTAAAGTATTATTTGAATTGTTTATAATAGATCTTAAATTATAATTGTTTAAATATAACTTAGCTAATATGATATATATAATTAGAATTTGAATAATTATCATTATAGTAAAGGTTTAATGTAAATTATGAATGTGAAATTATAATAAATTGAGTTGATTGTTTTAATCAAAGTAAATGTTTAACTTGAAGTATAACTTGTTTAATTATACCTTAATATGTTATTATAATTTGGAATAATTATAATCAAGGTAAAAGTGTAATTTAAATTATAATTTATATAATTATAATTTAATGAGGGCATGAATAAAATTGGGTATTTATAATCTAAGTAATGGTTTAATTTAAATATGTTTAAATTATAATTTAATGCATGATGTAGTTGATTCATTATAAATTATGATTGTTTAATTATAGTTTGATTAAAGTGGTTGTTTAAATTATAATTTATTTAATTATAATTTAAAATGAGTATGTAATTAATAATTGATTAATCATGTGAAATATAATATGATTATGTGATGTGATTAATTATGTGATAATTAATTATTAACTTATTAGTTAAAGAGGAATAAGTTAACCTAAAGTAGATAACTAACGATGAGGATTAGCTATGTGATAATTAACTGATATTGTTAATTATACATATGATTTGACAGCGAGTGTCAAACGAGTAAATAGAAGAGAATTAGAAAGTATAAAGTAGTTTTTACATAGACGTTTGATAAGCGTTGCTAGGTGACTAATAATTGATGCGTATGATAATACGTTATGTAGGATCATGAAGCAGATTATATTAAGCTGTTTTTCGGTATTTGGTAATCTACAAGCCATGCAAGTCTTTCGGTTCCTATTTTTTATGTGAACTTGAAGATATTATGAACTATTTTAAATTATTTTGCAAAGAGCATGATATGTTATATATGTTGTAAACATGAATGTTAAAGTCAATTTATGACTACAATGATTGATTAAAGAATATTGATTGAGTAAGGAACTCAATCTTTATATTTGCTATGTGAATTGAAGCATGTATGCCATGTTACTTTAATTATTATGAGATGTATGTTGAGCATGTTATTATGTGCTATATGATGCATGAAAACTGTTAGAACTTGCTGAGCTGTCGAGCTCACTCTTGCAAATAACCATTTTTGCAGGTCAAGAATGCAAAGTAATGATATGTGCTAGTTAAACTTTAATTGAGATCAATAGCGATGCGAGGAATTATTTATTCTAGATGAGTAATGTAATTGTTTTAAATGTAACATGATTGATAAATTGTAAGTTGAGCTATCCGATGTATATGGATATTGCTTCTTGATGTAAGACTTGTATAGTCATTTTATTGTAACGATTCATGATATAGATTTGAATCAAGGAGATATTATGTAAAAGTTGAGATTCAGGGCAATAAAGAAAGGATTATGTAAAAGTTTTAATTATTCCGCATTTTTAGTGATTTTAATATCGAATCATGATGTAAAGTTAGAATAAAGTTGTATTGTTAACGATCGAGAAGGAGAATTATATTGTACGAATTTTGGGGTCGTTATTAAGGCTCCGTTTGGCAAAACGGACTTAAAAACGGTGTAAGGGCCTTGTTTGGGAAAACGATTTTTAAAAAACTCTTTATTCTTTTCATAAATCCTTTAACACATATTCTTAATGTTATCCTTTAATTAATTAAATCTTAACATTCTAATTTAATTAATTAAAAGTCTAACATCAATTAAACACATAAAATTAACACATAATTATAATTACTTGCTAATTATAATTGAATGTAACACTAATCACCTTACTCATCTAATTTAATTATCTCAATTAAATTAGAACTATAACATAAAATCATTATATCAATTAAATCAACTACTAAATACCCATTTAATTAATATACTACACTTAATTTCCTTACTCCATAATAATCATGTAATTATTTATTTAACTCAATAAATAATTTAATTAAAATATTTATTTAATCATTATATATTAAAATTAACATTTAAATTCTCTTCACATCAATTCACATATTTCACAATATATGACACGTATTCACATACTCAAACTCAAAACATTAGATAATAAAAATTTTATTTATTAAATTCTCATTTATAAATTCTAAAAATCTAGGATGTCATATCCTTCTCTCCTTATAAAGATTCCGTCCTCGGAATCACCGAAACCCTACCTTACTCAGGTTTCCATCAAATCACTTTAAAAACATTTATCGTTGAATAACCTCAACACATTACCTTAATATAAGTTATACATATATATTCTACTACATTCAGTTCTTCAAAAATTTTAGGTTTTATTTCATAACCCTAAATTAAACACAATTATGTTTCAAATATTATATATTCTCTAACTCGTTTATTTTCTTTCTAAGGATCATTACTACATACTTTACTCGTCGAATTAATATATTTCGTACTTCACCATCTATAATTATTTGGGTTATCGTATGTATCATGTCGACGATTTGAACGTTTACAGAGTCGCCAGTTGGTAGATTTGAAATGGTTGTACCAACTCAACCGAGTTTTGTTTGAAAGAGGCCCAATTACTGGACACTGTCAAAACTTGATCTTTGAAAACAATGTTTTGAGCTCGAGGGCTTGGTTAAGTTTGGGGAAGGTGTTAGGCACCCCACAACTCCCGTGTAAACATGGTACCACATCTTTTCAATATTTCCCTTAAAACTGAAATGCGTGTGTGAATGTTGTTTTGAAAATTGGGCTTATGTTTGATTGATTTGAAAGTAGTGCTTTGCTTTGTTGAACCTATATACGAAGGGTTTGATTTGATTTGCAAAAAGTCTTTGACTTGATTTTCAAAAGTGTTTAATTTGATTTGCAAAAGCTTTTCTTTTGATTTGAATTGAAAGTGATGTTTTGAAAGCAGGTTATCAAACCCTTATGCTACATAAGAATTGAAGCTTGTTGATACTTTCAATTTTATCTTTTTAGCCTTAAGACTGCATTTGAATGGTGATTTTTCGAGTTGCGAAGTATCCTCGACCACAATATATATACAAGTGTCGGTCTCCTCCTGGGCATGAAAACCATCGGAGGGATTCTGACACAACAAACCATATTTTTTACTATGTTGAGACGTTAAATCCGGATAATCATTTTAAGGTCTTAGCATGTACATTTTACAGAAAAATTGGCAGGGTACATTCGTAAAGCGGAGTTTGTCCATCGTGGGAATCAGATTCTGATCAATTTGATCATGAATCCCACGATTCCTAGGCTCACATGAGAGTAGCCCATAAGCCTGCACAGTTCAAATTTTTATAAAAACAGATATATATCCCAATATTGCCAGAACCGAGGATTCATTCAGTAAATCCCGATTCGCAAGGCCGAAGCGTCTCGTTCCCACTAGATAGTGATCTAAGGGACGCTAGGTTGCTTTTGTGACTGAAAAATGCCGATTCATATCAAATGAACATTTAAAGCATTAAATTAAAAAGCAAGTATTAGCAATATATATACACAATTATATATATATAACTGTAAAAAGGTGATGGGTTTTCACTCGCAGGCCCGAACTGGAATTGAAATATATATATATATATATTTATAAAAACTGTAAATAGCCACGAAATAATTTAGGCTTGACAAAAATGAAATATATATATATATATATATATATATATATATATATATATATATATATATATATATATATATATATATATATATATATATATAAACAGTAAAAAGGGCGATGGGTTTTCACACCAGTGCCCGTACTGGAATGGAATTGACATAAAAGTAGTCAACCAGTGACTGGAAAGATCACCCAGTATGGTGAGGACTACAAAAGCAGAAAAAAGGCCACGAAATGAATCAGGATGTACAGAAATATATATATATATATATATATATATATATATATATATTGATAGAAATGTAGTCAACCAAGACTGGGAAGAGAACCTAGTGGTGGTGAAGGCTGCTTATATATGCATAAATATATATAAAAGCAGTAAACTACCTCAGATTTGACATTCGGGCTTGACAAAATTGAAATGTTAGTATATATATATATACAGTTAAATAAACACAAGAAAGGGCCAAACCCGGACTGGGAAGATAACCCAGTCCGGCGAAGTTGCCAAAACGAAGAATTTAGTGCATTGAAGCTGATGGAGCTGACGGATCGTCAATTCAAGTTGTAAAAATGCCAGAAATTGAGTTTATTTATAAAAATTTACCAAATTTTGACGAAAACGGCCACGGAACCAAGTTCTGGGCATATTTAGAAAGCGAAAATTAACGTGCAAGTGCATAAAAGTACGAAGAAGTAATATAAACTTGCTGATCGTAAAAATACTCACAATGGACTGTTACACGGGCTTTTTGCCAAATCGTAGGCTCTATACGTCCAAATCTACCGGTTATTTTCTGATATGTGGTAGTATATGGGTATATCTATGTGTTAGAGTAAAAAAATTAGGGTTTAAAAGAGGTGAGAAATTTAGAAAATCAAACGGGCATAGGTTCGCTACGTTTTTTCCCTTTTTTTAAAATGAGGGGGGGGGGGGGGTGGGCTTATATTTATAGACCAGGGAGCCTTGGCTCTAACTACTGCTGCTGCAAGTAGAGGTGCGGCTCCCATGGTGAGGCCCACTCGTCCGGTTTGGTCTTCTCAAAGTACATGCACTCCGAGAAACGCGAGGTCGAAGTCGAAACTTTCTAACTTTTGATCGAAGCGTTCGTTTGAGGCGTGCTATACCTTTCCAGAAAGCCCTCACCGAGAGTGTTACAATGACATCGGATAAGACATTTTCTAGGTCTAAGAAGACGGGTTCATAACCAGGTCTTCGATTCCCCGCAGTTTATCTGTTGAGTTGTCTTGTGCTGTTTGCACTCGGGATCATCGTTGTGGTTCGTTCTGACCTTGGTGGCATCAATTCACCTTGAATTTAACCAAATCGGCTTAGGGTTGGTAAAATGATCATTTTGCCCCTTCCGGGGTTGCCTTTAGTGTCGGTATGGCCTTCGGTTGACTTCTAGGGAGTTATTTCCAAGACTTGAATCCCATTCGAGTCTGATTGTCCTTAGTTTAGTCTCTGAAGTTGAATTGACCATTCCAGGTTTTCCTCTGGAGATGTTGTAAAGCTTCAAGACTATTTTTAAAGTTGACTTGACTTCTCGGATCGTGATCGGGGCGGACCTGTACCTCCCGGGTTGAGACCGGGGCTGAGTTGACGTCCCGAGACTGATGTTCGAGGCTGTGGTTGTCCCGGTATTGGTGATTAGGGTTATTTTGAAAGGCCCGATATTTAGATTGGGGTTGATCTGAAGGTTCTATTGGAGATCGGAGTTGATTTGATGATCTGATATTGAGATTGGAGTTGATTTGACAGTCCAATTGGAGATCGGAGCTGGATTGACGGTCCGATTGGCTATCAGAGTTGGATTGATGGTCCGATTAGAGATCGAAGCTGGATTGATGGTACGATTGGAGATCAGAGCTGGACTGACGGTCCGATTGGATATCGGAGCTGGATTGATGGTCCGATTGGAGATCGGAGCTGATTTAACTGGAGTACTGATATTGGTGATTGAATTTATCTGGAGTACCGATATTGGTGATCGGATTTGACTGGAGTACCGATATTGATGATCAGATTTGACTGGAGTACCGATATTGGTCATCGGATTTGACTGGAGTACCGATATTGGTCATCGGATTTGACTGGAGTACCGATATTGGTGATTAGATTTTCCTAGTGTACCGATATTGGTGATCAGATTTAACTGGAGTACCGATATTGGTGATCAGATTTGACTGGAGTACCGATATTGGTGATCGAATTTAACTGGAGTACCGATATTGGTGATCGGATTTGACTGGAGTATCGATATTGGTGAATCGAATTTGACTGGAGTACCGATAGTGGTGATCGAATTTGACTGGAGTACCAATATTGGTGATCGAATTTGACTAGAATACCAATATTAGTGATCGAATTTACCTGGAGTACCGATATTGGTGATCAAATTTAACTGGAGTACTGATATTGGTGATCAGATTTGACTGGAGTACCGATATTGGTGATCGGATTTAACTGGATGACGCGATTGGAGATCGGGGTTGATTTGATAGCCCGATATTGAGATCGGGGTTGATCTGGAGGTTTGGTATTGAGATCGGAGTTGATTTGATTGACCCGCGTTGCCTTCTTATAGTATTAGTAGTAAGAAATTTCGAGTGTCTACACTACAGTTATAATTACAATTCACTTCCTCAACATCCTACACAGTTCATTACGTTTACAATATCGATTAGTTCCATTACCACTACGTTTAACTGTTGAACTTCTCACTTAAATTCAACCTAAAAACTTGGTTCACAAATCTTAACTTGTTGACTAACCACACAACATGAACCTGAACTCACAACATGCATATCACACATGTATAATCTCTTAAACAATCATAATCATACCTTACAACAACAAATCCAAGTTCACATATAACTTGTTAATATACAACTTAAAATCGTCTTATACATGTCAATAATATGTTATAGTACTGTGTTATATGCTCAACATGTTATCCGGTTCATTAGGTTAAGTTAACTCATTATGTTATGGATAAAACTACACAAAACACAACATTACAACTCTGTAGCCCCCGTCGGGGCGGGGGTTTGCTCGGTAGGCGGCCCGCCGGGGCGGGGGTCCCCTATACGGCGAACTACAGTTCGCGAACTGCACTGTTCATAGCCCAATTCAATCCAAATTAAACTAACACGACGATTTTTAATGCTACACATGAAGTATAAACTTCACAGAACATGTAATAACATATATGGCATGTATTTAACACTTTAGATTACGAAATCGTTCAAATTAGAACATATAAATTCACTATTTTTGGTATTTTTGCAAAGTTTCGAGCAAAATCATGAGATTCGACATTACAGATTCGTTATAACTCCGAATATGTCCGTTTGAATTTTGTTTTGTTTGTTTAAACATACATAATCACAATCAACCATCAATTTAAAGTTTAATAAACAATTAAAGCTTGAAAAATTGTACATAAGGTTCATATTCATGTTCTTCCTTCTCTGTAACTTTCAAATTTCTAAATAAAACCTAATTACATGGTTTTGATTGTTTTAAAACATACATACGTGATAGAAAACATGTTATGGACATCTATTAACATGCATATAATCATCTAATCAATAATCATCAAAAATTTCGTTTACAAAGAACTTGAAATATGCTTTAATGGAGAAAATATAATGACGTAAAATATAAAACTTAGGTAAGGAATTACCCTTGCTTTCTCTGATTAAATGAACGGAACTTCTTTTTCTTCTTAAACTCTTCTTTAATCTTTTCTCTCAAATTTTCTCTCTAAGTTTTCTCTGATGGAAAGATACAAAATAGAATACTAATATGATATATAAGTTTAGATATACAATATATGTATATAATATATTAAATGTATATAACTGATAGTTAGTGGTCTTCAGTTAATTCCCATATCTGATTAACTGCTCCCACTAACTTAAGGCCATGTTTGGTTGTTCTCCTATACAACTCCTTTCCCATTATTTTAATTAAAGTGTTTATTACATAGTTTATTTGTCACACTTTAATTAATCAAATAATCTTATTTAAATTCAATTAAATAAATATAATATTACACATTAAATCACATCATCACATAACTAAAAATTCGCATTTATTAATTATGCCAAATTATTAAATCTCTAATTAATTATTAAATTAATTAGAATAACATTATGCTTATTAAATAATTCATTTAATCAAATAAACTCAATTAAATTCATACTTGGAACTATAAAAATTCTCTACATTAATTTAATCAATGTAACACATATAATTAAAATAATCTACCACAATTCTATCAAATAATTATTTAACTTGATAATTAAAACATCGATAACTCAATAAATAAATTATCAAAAATATTTATTTAATTCAATAAATATTTAAATTAAATTATAAAATTCTCGTTTGTCACATCTTTCCCCCCTTAAAAGGATTCTGTCCCCAGAATCACGATTCAATTAAATTCGTCCCGTTACATTCTCCCCCTTACAAAGATTCTGTCCCCAGAATTGCTTACACATAGATTAAGCAAATAAGTGCCAGTAAGTCTTCATCATATGTTCTTCGAGTTTTCACGTAGCTTCTTTAGCGTTGTGGTTCCTCCATAGTACCTTAACAGAAGGTATTACTTTATTTCTGAGAACTTGTTCTTTTCTGTCAACAATTTGGACATGAACTTCTTCATAGAATAAGTCTTTCTCAAATTGCAGGGGTTCATATTCAATCACATGTTTATAATCGGGTTTATATGGTCGTAACACTGACATATGGAGGACGTTGTGGATATGTTCTAACGCTTGAGGTAAGGCTACCTCATACGCGACTTCTCCAATTCTTCGCAGCACCTCAAAGGGTCTAATGAACCTCGGGCTCAATTTTCCCTTCTTGCCAAATCTGATCTTTCCCTTCCAAGGAGAGACTTTCAAGAATACAAAGCTACCCGATTCAAATTCTATATTCTTGCGGTGTGGATCGGCGTATTTCTTCTGCCTATCCTGAGCAGCTACCAATCTTGTGTGGATCACCATGACTATCTCGGCTGTCTGTTGTACCAATTCTGGACCTAACAATTATCTTTCGTCGACTTCATCCCAATATAGTGGAGTTCTGCACTTTCTGCCATACAACGCTTCGTAAGGCAGCATGCCAATACTTGCGTGGTAACTATTGTTATAAGTGAATTCCATGAGCGGTAGGTGGTTATCCCAATTTCCTTTGAATCCATGATGCATGCTCTCAATATATCCTTCAATGTCTGGATTATTCTTTCACTCTGCTCGTCTGTCTGAGTGTGATATGCCGTATTCATTCTTAACTGTGTCCCCATGCATTCATGTAGTCATTTCCAGAAATTCGATGTGAAGCGCGGATCTCGATCGAAAATAATCGACACTGGAACTCCGTGTCTTGAAACAATCTCCTTCACGTACAAATTCTCCAACTGATCTAAGTTGAATCTAACCTTGATCGGTAGGAAGTGTGCTGATTTTGTCAGTCGATCAACGATAACCCATACTACGTCGTAGCCTTTCTGAGTCGTCAGAAGGCCAAATACGAAATCCATCATAATATGTTCCCATTTCTATTCTGGGATGTCTAGTGGTTGTAGTAACCCACTCGGCCTCTGATGTTCTTCTTTTTCTTTCTAACACGTCAGGTACTTGGCAACACAATTGGTAACATCTCGTTTCATATTCGGCCACCAGAAATGCTGTCGAAGATCCTGGTACATCTTGGTACTCTTGGGGTGAATCGAATATCATGAACTATGAGCCTTGCTTAAAATGTCCCTCTTAATTTCTGGCACCGGTGGTACCCAAACTCTGCTCTAAAATCTCAACAGTCCCTTACTATCTACCTTGAACTTTTTCATTCCCTTCAGATATCTTCTTCTTTATCTTTTCAGTCTTCATCCTGAAATTTTGCTTCTTTAACTTCATCCAGTAAAGTTGTACCAGCTCCCAGCTGGAACAGCTTCTCGTCAGATTCCATAGGATATTTCACTTCTAATTCCATTCCAGTTTCTCCATTGCTGAAATTAGCTCCTCCTGGGTAGTCAACATCATCAATTTCTCCCGACTCTTTCTGCTTAAGGCATCAGCAACCACATTCGCTTTACCCGGATGGTATAAGATCTCGCAATTATAGTCTTTTATCAATTCCAACCATCTCCTCTGGCGCATATTCAAATCCTTCTGTGTAAAAATATATTTTAGACTTTTGTGGTCTGTATATATTTCACACTTCTCCCCATAGAGATAGTGTCTCCAGATCTTCAAAGCAAATACTACCGTAACCAATTCCAAATTAAGGGTCAGATACCCCTTCTCATAATCTTTTAGTTGTCGTGACACATATGCAATGACCTTGCCGTTTTGCATAAGCACACAGTCTAGTCCTTTATGCGATGCATCACTATACACCACAAAATTTTCTGTGCTATCCGGAAGAGATAACACAGGTGCCGTACTCAACCTCTTCTTAAGATCTTGGAAGCTTTCCTCACATTTCTCCATCCAAATGAATTTGACCAATTTCTTAGTCAAATTCGTTAGCGGAGTCGCAATTTTGGAAAAGTCCTGAATGAATCTTCTGTAATATCCGGCTAATCCAAGAAAATTTCTCTCTTCCGACGATGTCTTCGACTGATCTCAATTCATTACAGCTTCAACCTTGGAGGGATCTACCAAAATTCTGTCCTTATAGATTACATGTCCGAGAAATTGCACCCTCTCAATCCAGAATTTGCATTTTGAAAATTTGGCATACAACTTCGCTCTTCGCAATGCCTCCAATGTCACCTTTAGATGCTCTACGTGTTCCTCTTTGGTCTTCGAATACACTAGAATGTCATCGATAAACACCACCACAAATTTGTCCAAAAATGGTTTAAACACTCTGTTCATTAGGTCCATAAATGATGCAGGAGCATTCGTTAGACCAAATGACATCACCAGAAATTCGTAGTGACCATATCGAGTCCTGAATGCTATCTTCGGAACATCCTCTGTTCTCACCTTTAACTGATGGTAACCACTTCTCAGGTCTATCTTCGAGAAGTATCTCACACCCTTCAATTGGTCAAACAAGTCGTCGATCCTAGGCAATGGATACTTATTCTTAATTGTGACCTTGTTTAACTCTCTATAATCAATGCAAAGCCGCAACGATCCATCTTTCTTCTTAACGAATAACACCGACGCTCCCCACGACGATACGCTCGGACTGAATATATTTCTTGTCCAGTAGCTCTTGCAGCTGCATCATCAATTCTTTCATCTCAAGCGGAGCCATACGGTACGATGCCTTCGATATTGGGGCGGTTCCTGGCGCCAAATCGATCACAAACTCTACTTCTCTATCTGGCGAAAGTACTGGTAAATCGTCCAAAAATACATCCACGAAGTCTCTCACAACTGGTATTTCTTCCAACTTTTGGTTCTTTTTGCAACTATCGACTATATAGGCTAAATATCCTATACAGTCTTGTCTCAATAACTTTTTAGCTTGCATCATCGTAAGACAACTCGCTTGTCTAGGAGACTTGCTGCCATAAAACACAACCTTTGACGGAGTCATAAGGTTAATACATTTCCTTTGGAAATCAATTAGAGCTCCATAATTGAATAACCAATTCATTCCCAAGATAACGTCGAATTCCCCAAGTCTAATCGGAATAAGATCTACGTTCATCACATTACCCTTAATATCCACCCTACAGTTCTTGTGTACATACTTTACATGAATCATTTTCCTATTCGCAATCTCTATGTTTTAGGCAATTCTAAGTTCTTAGCAAAGTCGTCGGATATAAATGAGCAAGTAGCACCCGAATCAAATAATACATAAGCATTAACTTTATTGATCGGAATGATACCTGACACCACATTGCAAGACTGCACAACATCTTGCACTGTCATGTTGAAAGTCCTGGCACTAGGTCGGTTAGTAGGTGTCGGTCCTGTAATCGTCAGAGCGTTGCCACCGCTGTTTCCCCTATTCCCACCTGATTCTGTCCCTCCAGATACCTTCTTGGGATAGTCCCTGGCCAGATGGTCCTTAGATCCATATGTGAAGCAGGCGCCCTTCTTAGGGTTTGGGCAGTTATGTGCTATGTGGCCTTCCTGACCACAATTGTAGCAGACTCATTTTCTCTTCATACAGACCCCTAGGTGGTTCTTTTCGCAGGTCGGACATGCTTCTACCCTTTTCTTCTGGTTTCCCTGCTGATTTCGGGTCGATGGATTGTCATTCCATCTTCTCTTTTGATTACTGCCTCCACCAATGTTGCTACCACTCGCCTTGTTACCTTCTACTTCGTTCTTCTTCTTCTTCTTCTTCTTCTCCTGGTTGTACTTGGTCATAGCATCGCTTCCACCTTCAGCGATGATAGCCTTCTCCAATACTCCAGCAAAAGTGTTCAACTGGAACATTGACACTTTGCTATACAACCAGGGCTTCAGTCCCTGTTCAAACCTCCTTGCCTTCCTCTCGTCGGCATGCACTTGGTATATGGCGAACCTAGCCAACTCATTAAACCTTGCAGCGTAATCTGGTATAGACATATTACCTTATTTGAGCTCCAAAAACTGAACCTCCATCTGGTTCTATGAGCTTGTCGGGAAGTATATCTCAAAAAATATTTCTTTGAACCTCTCCCAGGTGATCACACCTTATCCTCCCCGGACCTTGTTTGCCTGCCACCAATAACTGGCCTCCGCCTTCAGCATGAATGTCGCATACGCGGTCTTCTAATCTTCACTGACCCTAGCGACGTCAAAAACTTTCTCCATCTCCATGATCTAAGTCTATACTTCGATCGGGTTCATGGATCCCTTGAACTCTGGCGGTCCCACCGCCTTAAAGTCTTTGAACGAAGTGTTCGGTGGAGCTTGTGGCTGGTTGTTTAGAGCTCCAGTCAAAAGATTCACCAACTACTGAACGGGGTTGGCATTGATATTGGCGTCATTATTATTAGTCGACCCATATTGGGCTGGTTGACGGTTAGGGCGCCTTCTCGGCGGCATATTTCTATTAATATATACGATTATTAGATCTTTATTCAATCCCTTAAATTTTTAAGACTTAACTTAAACATTTTTAGATAACACTTAACACATATCATCTCAAATAAACTCTAATATCTTATTCAATCAAAAGTTTTAAACATACAAAAGATAATATAACTGCTATCTACATCAACTATCCCGAGATAAATAATCTTCAAGATTTAAATCATCAACATATTCATTTGTTTATAATCACATCAGAATTTACATTATTAACTAATCAAACAAATATTCACATAATCATGATGTTCCTATCACGGCCTACTAAGGCGTCGAATAGCTTTGCTGCGCTCTTCCTCCATAATGCGGAACATCGTCCTGCGATCCAACATATACCAAGATAGATCTTCGAACTGAATTGGATAGCACATAACCCGATCATGGGCCTTATCAATCGCAGTCTGAAACGTATAGTCTGTCTCCTCGATCTTAGCATTCTTTGCCCGATTGTTATCCTCGGCAAGATCTGCACGTCGTGAAGCCCTCATTCAAGAATTCTCTGCTATGGCACGCTTCGCTGATTCCTCTTGCAAATCATTCTTCAGCTTCTCTATCTCCTCTGCCATCTGCTCACTTTGGCCCTTCTCATGAACCAACTCCCATTCCACGTCTCCAAGACGTGTATCCAGAGTCTCGATCACGCCATCCTTCTGCTCGATGGTAGTTCGCTGAGTAACTGTCTCCTCCTTCAGCTCCCGAACGGTATCCTATAACTCTATGTTACTGTCATACAGCTAGTTATATATCTCAGCACTGATAGAGTTCGGTGGGAACTCATCAGGGTCTTCATCCTCCTCCTCAGTTGCCTCAACCTCAAACTCAATCTCCTCACAGTCCTCCTCTAAGTCAAACAATAGCTCATGCTCCTGACCAACAACAGTGATCAAAGAAGATGGCTCTCTACGAACCAACTGCTCCCAGACTATAAATGTCTCGGGGCTCCTCCTCAATAGCCACTCAGGGTACAACCTCCCTAGGCTGACTGGATCCTCCAATATCTGATATCTTGACAATCAAAATTTTAAGTCTTTAGTTATTACGTGATGCTAATCGATACTCGCGAGTACATATATATATAAACACATAGCACATAAGGTAATTTATTATCTTTCTTAGAACTTGATAAGAGTTATCACCACTATGTTATCGATCTCTTAAAAGGCTACTACCCTAAGGTTTTTCCCCACCTAAGGTTCATAACCTATAGCTTTGATACCAACTTGTGAAACCCCCAAATCCGGGTACTTCAATTTCTACAGGATTTGGTGTTCACTGTACAAATATCACATATCTATCTACCCATAATAAAATCATCTCATGCAATAGATAAAACAACCTCCCCTTATGGGGTTACAACATCTGAATAAATGAATCCCAGGTCATACTAACCTTAAACATCAGTGCGGAAAACATAAACAAATAAATAAGTCTTAAACAACATCAAGTCTTAACAATAAACGTTTTCAAATAAATAATAAGTCTTCAACACTTGTTAATCTTGCCCTTGCCTTTGCTAGTGGAAGGCTTGTCAGTCCTTTCGTTCTTAACTGCAATGTTATTATGCAAGAGTGAGCACGATTGCCCACAAGTATAACAATATAACAGTAATAATAATATGCGAGGAGTCAAAGAGTTCTGAATAAAAGAAAGCTCGACTTTTGAATCAAGAATGAATCACAAGAATCAAAAGTACATCTGAGGGTCATAAGACTATGAACTATGTCCTAGGTTGTCAAGTATTTCTACTTTAGACCTTTAACAGTCATAATATTATATGGACTCTACTACTCGTACTTAGGGGGATCAGCCCTTAGTACCATAATGTTCACATAATCTCAACGCTAACGCGTAAATAATCCCATATGACAGGGTTGTTCATCTCAGTTTGACATCAGAGTCCGTACCAAAGGAAGTTTGGTTTGGATAAGCTCAATAACAGTTCTAGAATTTAGAATGTTCTTCAACTATGGACTAGTCAAATCAATGAGGGTTCTCTAGTCTTACAAGGTTCAATAATAATTGATAGTCAAATCGAATAATAAATCTCAAGAGTATACAATTGAGTAAGTATTGTATAACTGAAGTAACACTTTAAAGGAATTATAATATCTCATATAGAATATCAACTTGAATAAACAAGAATAAGAATTTGCTCAATATAGAAATATAAGTCTAGGACTTGCTCAATGAATAACTTAGAGTTTAAAGAACTTGCATCATGATAATGAATTAAGGATAAGAACTTGTTTAATTAAAAGTAAAATTTAGGAAACTTGCTCAACAATAGTAAATTAAGGATAGAACACTTGCCTCGTGCACAAGCTACAGTTATAATTACAATTCACTTCCTCAACGTCCTACACATTTCATTATGTTTACAATATCGATTAGTTCCATTATCGCTACGTTTAACAGTTGAACTTCTCACTTAAGTTCAACCTAACAACTTGGTTCACAAATCTTAATTTGTTGACTAACCACACAACATGAATCTGAACTCACAACATGCATATCACACATGTATTATCTCTTAAACAATCATAATCATACCTTACAACAACAAATCCAAGTTCACATATAACTTGTTAATATACAACTTAATCGTATTATACATGTCAATAATATGTTATAGTACTGTGTTATATGCTCAACATGTTATCTGGTTCATTAGGTTAAGTTAACTCATTATGTTATGGATAAAACTACACAAAGCACAACATTCCAACTCTGTACCTCCCGCCGGGGTGTGGTTCTTAGGCAAAAAGGCCCGCCGGGGCGGGGGTCCCCTATACGACGAACTACAGTTCGCGAACTGCACTGTTCATAGCCCAATTAAATCCAAATTAAACTAACATGACGATTTTTAATGCTACCCATGAAGTATAAACTTCACAGAACATGTAATAACATATATGGCATGTATCTAACACTTTAGATTACGAAATCGTTCAAATTAGAACACATAACTTCATTATTTTTGGTATTTTTGTAAAGTTTCGCGAGAAATCATGAGATTCGACATTACAGATTTGTTATAACTCCGAATCTGCCCGTTTGAATTTCGTTTTGTTCGTTTAAACATACATAATCATAATCAACCATCAATTTAAAGTTTAATAAACAATTAAAGCATGAAAAATTGTACATAAAGGTCATATTCATGTTCTTCATACTCTATAACTTTCAAATTTCTAAATAGAACCTAATTACATGGTTTTGATTGTTTTAAAACATACATACGTGATAGAAAACATGTTATGGACATCTATTAACATGCATATAGTTATCTAATCAACAATCATCAAAAATTTTGTTTACAGAGAACTTAAAATATGCTTTAATGGAGAAAATATAATGACATAAAATATAAAACTTAGGTAAGGGATTACCCTTGCTTTCTCTAATTAAATGAAAGGAACTTCTTTTTCTTCTTAAACTCTTCTTCAATCTTTTCTCTCAAATTTTCTCTCTAAGTTCTCTCTTATGGAAAGATACGAAATAGAATACTGATATGATATATATGTTTAGATATACAATATATGTATATAATATATATAATGTATATAACTGATAGTTAGTGGTCGTCAATTTATTCCCATATCTGATTAACTGCTCCCACTAACTTAAGGCCATGTTTGGTTGTTCTCCTATATAACTCCTTTCCCATTATTTTAATTAAAGTGTTTATTACATAGTTTATTTGTCACACTTTAATTAATCAAATAATTTTATTTAAATTTAATTAAATAAATATAATATTATACATTAAATCACATCATCACATAACTAAATTTTTTTATTTATTAATTATGTCAAATCATTAAATCTCTAATTAATTATTAAATTAATTAGGATAACATTATGCTTATTAAATAATTTATTTAATCAAATAAACTCAATTAAATTCATACTTTGAACTATAAAAATTCTCTACATTAATTTAATAAATGTAACATATATAATTAAATTAATCTACCACAATTCCATCAAATAATTATTTGACTCGATAATTAAAACATCGATAACTCAATAAATAAATCATCAAAAATATTTATTTAATTCAATAAATATTTAAATTAAATTACAAAATTCTCGTTTGTCAAATCGACGCTGGGAAAATTTTGGTTTCCTGATTTGTTTCTACCCTTTGTATTTTGATATGTCGATTAATTTGTTAAAGGGTGAGATTTTCAGGAAAGGACCGACATGATTGTCGACGAATTTGAAAAGATTAATTTTTATGATTGGGCCGAATGAGATAGAGTCGTCAGTTGGTATGAATTAAATAGATGTACTTACTCATCCAGATTTTGAAGGTTTTCATAATATGGCCAAATATGTGACTCCGTAACATTTGTCTGAAAACCCGAGATTGATAGAGTTCGGGGGCTTGCTTAAGCGAGAGGAATGTGTTAGGCACCCCCGACTTCCGTGAAAACACGGTTACCGCATCTTATTGATTTTTTATGCATAAAGTGTGTGTGCGTGTTTATTGTGCCCAGTGTTTTGATTTTCTTAGTTTATTCTAAGCCTCATTTTTGAGTTATTTAAAAGTAGTGTTGTATCTCTTTGGACCTATGCACGAAGTGTTAGGTTTGTAAGATTCATGAACACAATCAAATTGCAAAAATAAGCAGAAGAATGGTAAATCAGAGTTTTAAAATTTTATAAACCATATACCCGGATCATCCTTTATGCACAATTATTAATTAACACGAAATAGAAGGAGATTAGATTCATACCCTCGTAGAAACTAGTTTTCTTAGGTACGAGTTCAACTCCAATTCGTTACGCGTTAAACTTGAATCCATCGGGTTGATTCCTTCCTTTGATCTACGTTAGCCACCCAAGGAATTGGCCTCTAGAGGTGATCCACCAAGAAAGAATAGGAATTCAAAAAGAAGGGTGTTTGGCTAAACCCTAGTTTCCTTCTCTCTAGAAAAGGAGTGCTCTCCCAACTCTTGGAATAAAGTGTCTAACCTTGTTTCATAATAAGACTTTCTTATTTATAGATGTAGGCAACCCTCCTAAACTATTTAGGATTAGGGGTTCATATTAATTAATTAAACCCTTTTAATTAATTAGGCTTTCTAATCCTATTAGGAATAATTAAACTCTTTTAATTAATTAGCCTCCTAGTCTTATTAGGAATATATATGAGAGAGAGAGAGAGAATATCTTATTAGTTAATTCCCAAACTCCTTTAGGAATTAAATAATAATAGTAATAATAATAATAAGACTCCTATTATTAATTTATATTTAATATTTTCATAATATTAAATAATAAATATTAAGCTATTTAATTTGTTCTATCAACATAGATTAAATTAAATACACTTAACTTATTATTACGATTATGCCATTTGTTTCTTAAATAAATGTTCTTCCTTTTATGGTGTGACCCTTTAGGTTCTCCATATTAAACGGGTTGTGAATAAATCAATTAAAACAATTCTAATCTTATTTAAATAAATAAATTAAACTAATAATTCATTTAAATAAATAATATTTATTCTACAATAAGAATAAGTCTCCTTAGCGATCAATGACTTTTTCAGATAATATAGATTTCAACATTAATCATAAAAGAACCTGTGAGTTAATAGTTACCGTACAATTCAATCCTTCCACTATACAATGTCCCAATTAATTATAAGACATGAAATTACTGTCAAGTATTATTTTATTTAATTATATGTATTTCGATCAAATAATGCACAACACCAAATAATGCAAATTAGAAACTCCTTTCTAATTTCATTTCACCTTGGCCAAGGATTCCTTGGTTGTCATTTATCGAATCACATAGGACATATCTCTTCTTTTACTAGAAGCGATAGATTCTTTATTGATCATTCATTATCTCCATATATAACTTATTACACCCAATCATACCATTTGATATACCCTAAGGGTCTTAAGAAATAAATCAAAGTATAATTCATTATCTACAAGATACTGTGGCGCCTCGAAATCCATTCTATCTTCACACCCGAATTTCGTACGTTACGAGTACTTCTCATTCCATACATACATCATTATATCGTGAAGATTAACGATATATTCATTCCATTCCCAGGTTCTATTACGTTAAAATCTTCCTTCATTAAAAATAATGATAATTACATTATTCTTATCACATTACAATTGTGACTTAATTAGTCACCATATCTGTAGAATAGTTTTAACTAACTATTCTACAAGTCTTGGCTTGTTCTTCACGCTTGTTCATAACATGAACAATACTTCATCTTGTGACGCTACTGGTATTCGCAACCATAGCATCTCACCATAGCAGGACATCGATCATCTTGATCTTCATCAGGTCCTTTAATACATACTACCGTCATTCGCTGAAAATGTTTTTATTTCAAGAAAGTGTGAGCATTCAATTGCTCAGCAAGTCATAGCAGTTAAATATTAACAACTCAAGAATCAGAATTCTTTTAAGACTTTGATAACCGAACAATGGTTATGAAGCAGCTCGAATAATAGGAATACTTTCTAATTCCTATCATTTTAAAACATACTTCACATATACCTTGTCATACTTTCATCCTTCTACCATTTTCATACATATTATGTCTAGTTAGAATCATTAGCACAGACTTAACAAGAACAGTTCATAAATAAACTGAACTCTTTCACATGGAACAGTTCAATCACGGAACAGTTCAATCACAGAACAGTTCAATAATAAAAACACTGAAGTGTTAACATTATGGCACAAGGCCTCATACATACTACCATCTTGTACAACTTTCACACATTTGCACATACGCAATACTTCTTCATGTTCAACATCTGAGGAAGTTAAGAAACTAGCATTCATAACAGAATATGAATGAAGTCAGGAAACTTGCATCAAGTAGAGCTTGAACAAGGTTAGAAACATGCATTCATATGAAAATGAATGAAGTAAGGGAACTTGTATTCATATAAAAATGAACGAAGTCAAGAAACTTTCCTTACGCACAGCTACCGCTTAGGGTTTACGCTGAGCTGCTCATCGAAATTCCTATGCATCACATAAGGAATAACACATAACCATTAGTCATATACTTGACTTGAGCATATTTAAACTTCACTTTACTTCTTATTATTCGCGTTCTTGTAAATTAAGTCTACACGACCAATCCCCATATTCCTTTCTTCTATTCTTTTGATAACATTATACTTAGCACACATCGAGTCTCTAACAGTAGTAAAATATAGTACACTGAGTGGTTTCCCACAAACAATCAACAAACTAATTTCCCATCTCGTCTACACTGTCTTTCACAGTGAGTTAGATCGGTTGCTAGTTCGTATATACCGTCGCTCTCTAACATAATCGTTTAGCCCAGATACTATATCTCGACCATTATAGACTACGACTGCATTACCATTTTAGACTTAACTTATCCGAATCATTATAATTATAATGTTCGTTAAGTTAATCTTCATTACATTTCTTACCACGTTCGGTCCATACGACTCGGAACGTTTATTCAAGTGATTACCATTACCTCGGTTTATCAACGTTATACGTTATTTATTCTCTTCATTCTCTTATTACCGTTGTTACGGCTTATTAACATTCATACGTCATCAACCGACTCTCGTCGATCGTCGTTAGACTCTACGACAAGCGAAACCCTAATCGATTTGCTAGTTCGCACACATTTCCATCGGATTCTCGTTATCGGACTCCATATAGAAAGTACATAAGTTTTATCTTCATTTCTTAATATTCTCGTATGCCACGCCTCTATTACATATCATGTAACCTTGAGGCACGCATTAAACTCGACCACGTTCCTTAGTTCACATTTTAGGGTTTCGAGTTTTAAAATTTAAATACGTTTATTCAACGTTTAATTCATAAAATCGTTCTTAAACATGTTGTTGAAGCGATTTCACTTCATAAATATTAATCATATACTTTCCCCATAATTACCATGTAAAAAGTTGGGACATAAAATAAGCGCATCAAAATTTTCCTCCCTTAAAGGCGCTGCAGCACCGGCCTAAGGGTTATTCTTGGCGCTACCGCGCCGGCCTGTAGAATCCAGAAACACTGTTCTGGTGCTGCGGCGCCAGCCCTGTTCCATTGAATTTTTTTCTAAGTTTTTCAATTTCTAAAATTCCCGAGCTCATAACGCGATCGTTGACTCGGAATTGGCTCGTTCTAAAGCCAATAGTTCAATATAACATGTTCTACGATTTCATCCAGTCAGATTTCATTTCTGAATTCGTTGGTGGAAAATTCATCGTTTCGTCCATTTTTACGTTTTCGTTGAACGTTTGTGAATGTTCGACGCTCAATTCTTTGTTTTAACTCCGAATTCGTTCGTTCTTGCTCTCGCAAGTCTTGTTTACTTAATTATACGTGACGCCATCGAAAACCATCATTTTTGAATCACACGGCGACTTTTGACTTCAATTCCGAGGAAATTTACGATTCGACGCTTAACGTCTAATCGCGTAAACTTTCGCCGAATCTTCGTTTCTCGATATTTTTACTTCAAACCAAATGGAATCAATCTGTTGGTTATTCATTTATGATCCTCACCAATCAAAATTATCTAACTTACAATGGTTTTTAATTCTCGCGTTCTTCGTTCGTTCTTTATTTTTAATCAATATTATGATTATGACTTTATACTTTCTCGCATTTTAACGTTAAAAGTTTGATAATTCATCCTTATAACATCAGAGAGTTAATATAACTCATCCAGATCATCCATTAACATCTTCTATCATCTTTTACTTTTCTTTGTATTTAACATAAAAAACTTAAAGAAAATTAACTTAGAAGTTTGGTTTTTGATCATCTTTCTTCTTTATTCTTCTTCCTCTAGACAAAGCCGACGATTCGCTAGCTTTTCTATTTCTCGATCTTCTTTGATCCGAGCATCCATGCTCTTTCTCTTCCATCTTCTTCTTCTTCAAGCTCTTAAGCTTTCTCTCTCTCTCAAAGTTGTTGGTGAAAATAATGAAGGCTAAGGCTTCCTTTTATAAGCCTTGCAAGATGAGGGGCAAAATAGTCTTTTAGGCCCAAAAGTCATTATTCCTACCTCCTTAACCAACCTCCTTAGCAAACCTCCTCAACGAAGCTTCCCCTTGAAGTTTCGTTGTTCTGTCTTTAGGAATTCGTCCAACAGTTCGAAAAACTGACTTTCTCAGAATCCAAATATTTTTGGATATTTCGTCTTTCCTCCACCGCATAAGTTTTACGTGTTCTTCAAAATTTTGAAAAATTGAAAAACACTTTTTGATGTTGAGCATTTTCCTTCACGTTTCCCCTAACGTAGTTAAACGAATGAAAAGTACATGACAGTACTTTTTGTCATTTTTATTCTGTCTGATTTTCGCGCGTTTTTTGAGGAAATTTTTTATCGGCTAGCTTAACTTTTCACGAAATATTATCGTCAAATCTTTCAACAGATGTCATTCTGACATTCCAATCTCCCAGAAATGCCTAGGGTTCAAACCATAACCTCAAACCCTAACCCTTAGAGTCAAATCTTAACCCTTAGGGTTTCACATGTGAATAGTGCCCATTTCGTCTTTTTCCCAGAAATATTTTTAATCCTGAAAATATTTTATTTTTGTCTTGAAAATTCTTACTCATTTATTCTAGCTCGTAGCCAAAATCCTTCCGATTTCTAATCATCTTATGTCATAGAATGATTATTAAACACATAATCCAAAATATAATCAATAAAATTCCTTTTATTAATTATTAATTCTTTAAACTTAATTTCTGGACAATCCGATTTTCCAGGTTGTCACAGATACTATAATGATCTCCAGTCTGAGGATCACTTGTACTACTATCACATTAGGAATTTCTATTGACAGACAAGTAAAACTCCATTAAGTATTTCTTAGCGAGCCACGTTCAGTGAACTTGTTCTCCAATAAGCACCTACATACTTGCTTTAGTGTCTCCACATAAATGATCATGAGATCAATCATCCCCATCTAATGAGCAAGTAACGTATGTACCAATCTATCTGGATTCAGTACTCCTCTTTTTAATAATCCAACGATTGGGAACAATTTTAGTTTTTAAGCTATCTAATAATTTAGATCTCATTAGCATGATCATCATCATGATTCTAAAAACATTGCTTAAAACTATGGGTTTATCACATATTATAAAAACAGCATCATGTAGATAAATAAATGCCTTTAATTAAATAATACTTTTATTAATAAATGAATAAGATTGTTACAAAGTATATGCTTTATCATCAAACATGATTGGCTTGTGTGCATACTACATTCAATCTCCTACTTGCATTAAAGTCAATCGCGATGGTATCTAATATCCTTCTTCTCTAAGTGACGATTATCATGCTGTTGGATAAGCTTCAGTAAATGGATATGCAATGTTGTTTTTGAGAGTTCACTCTCTCTACAGTTACTTTGTTGTGCCATTTCGGTATCAACAAAATGGGCACAGACTAGTGCAAGCATACACGGTTGACAAGTAATAAAGTGATAAATTGAGATCGTTCCCATGGAGAAAAGGAATTAGATTTAAACTATCAAGCAACAATCCTATAGTTATTTTCATCTGCTCAAACGTGTATCAAAGTATGCTTTAATAACTAGACTAATTTTAACATAAACTTAACAAATTAAAAGACGAAGGGATCCTAACTTCACTTATTGCATCGTCTAGATTACACACCTCATGCCAAGTATGATTGATTACTTAGGAATGCTAGCAGGGAGCACGAATGTGAGAAAAGGCTATTTTTCAATAAACCAAGTCCATATCACATAATATCCACAAAAGAGATAGAAATCACATGAACATCGATAATACCTAAATCACTATATGTCTATGCGATTTACAAGCAGAATCGATTTAAGTGCAAGCTCCCTATTGGCTATATAAGGTAAGCCGGTATATTTCTATCCGGACTACGAATCATAAAATTCATCCAATGCAAATTTCACGAACATCTGCTAGCATGGCAAAATCTAAGTTTATACTTCCACTTTTAGTTTCATATAAACTATTACAGTAGATGGTGATCAAGCATCTATATATTCAATACAACCATGCTAGGCAAACCATACGAAATCAAGCATACATATCAATGAGGCATATAAAGCTAGACTAAGCAATAAGATTCATTAGAATCCCATAATGGTAGTTAGTTCATCTCTGAACCACACACCATTATGGGATTTGAACTACACATGGAAGCAAATATGAAAGCAAGAGAGTAGAGAAATAGAGAAATGCATATCTTGTGGTTCTCCTTTTTATAGAAAGCTTCCAAGCTATAGTTCAAACCACAATCAATCACCAATATGAAACCCTAACTAATGAAATCTACTAGAGCAAGAGGGAGAAGAAGTGATGCTTCAAGACCCTCAAGCTCTCTAGCCCTAGAAAGTAGGAAAAAATTGAATGCTGTAATAAATGTCAAGTGAATGATAAGTGATAAGTCCCCCGTTCAATACACAACACCCATATATTAATACACCCAGCCAAAATAAGAAAATAAAAAGTCATCAGCCAAGACCAGCGCGGCCACGCGGCCCCATAGTACAATTGGGGTGCTGGCGCGCTAATATCCAGAGGATTCTCTGGTCTACATTTCAGCGCGGGCGCGCTGCCTCCCTTTGCTATCCTGGCGCGGCCGCGCTGGCTTAAAACTTCTGCTGGTGCATCTGGTGCTGTGCTGCTTTCATTGTTGCTTCTTCTCTTGCTTCTTGCTCCTTCACTCTGCTGCTTTGAGGCCCTTTGTTCATGCCCTCACCTCATGCCATCTTCATGAAAAACCATCTTGCCTTGTTGCCAAGTCCATGCCATTTTGTCCATTATCATGCCATTCCATGCCTTAATTATGCCATTCCATGCCCTTTTGAGTTTCCTGACTAAGATATGCAAAACAAAGATAAAACGCATTAAAAGACAATAAAGTGCTTGAGTTTAAGCCATAATCATAGCAAGTTGATATCCAATAAGTAGGTATAAAACCTACTTATCAAATACCCCCAAACTTGAACTATTGCTTGTCCTCAAGTAACAAACACAAATGTAAACTACATGATATGCAACTAAACTACATGAAAATAAATCTCGAAGTATCAGCAATGTTATGAATTCCAATAAGAAGCTCCTCAGAGAAATAACAAGACAATGGACAAAGTATCAGCTCAAGCTATAGTTTTAAAGACATACAAACTGCAAGTTACAACCTGTTACTAAGATGTGGTGTGTGTGTGCAATGTCATAAACAAGCTTGACAGAGGTAAACATTCCACATGCTATACTTCTAAGGAAGGAAAATTGAGGTTTTAAGTCCAGAAATTTTCATTTATACAAAAAAATGACCAAACCAACACATAAATACAAGTTAAGGTACAACAAGGGATTATTATGCTTTTATTCACACACGGGGGCGATATTCACACTTTTTCCGCTGTTACACCCGACTTTGCAATGCTAAGCCCTCTTAGGCTTTTCAATGATACCCATTTAACGAGCTTTCGACCAACGACTCCCAAACCATAAAAGCCTTAGGGCGTTGGGTATGGAGACAATCCCCTCGGGCGTACTTGCTCAAGTATCAAAGGCCATAAGACCTAGCTAGCCAAGGTGTTTATTATATTTTTTTCTTTTTCACAGCAAACTTTCTTTTCTTTTTCTTTTTGTTTCTTTTTATATTTAGCATGCATACCCAAAGTTTTCCCTCAAACTTGTATTCCAGTGTTGTTAAGGTCATTATTGCTTTTATTACACAATTCTAGCAATTAAAAACAAAATTATTCCCTCTCAAAAGACAAGCATGCACTAATCTAGCCAACAAGCAATTAAAGACAAAACTATGCTATTCGGTGACATCAAAGAAACAGGTATAGATTACATCATGTATAAAAATATAACTGAGCTTAAGCTACTAATAGAGTTCAATAATCTATCATATCTCAATGTCATCATTGGCCAGGATGGAATTCAACATGCTAAACATATGGAATTATGCAATGCAATGCAATTAAACAGAACTAAATAAACAAAATAAAATAAAACTGAATTTTTTTATGCAAATGCAACTACTATGCAAAAAACTATATGCAATTAACACTATATGCAACTACTACTAATAACACCCAGTACTCCCAAACTTGAAATATTCAATGTCCCCATTGAAGGTAAAGGTTCAAGAAAACTCACCTTTTCATCGGCATGGCCACCCTCCTTGATCGGGTGGTGAGTCTGGTGGCGGGTATGGCATGGCAGAACCGAAGGTATGCCACTCCAGCATCGTTCCTTGCTGAGTGAACGCCTCAGCCAGCGCACGGGACATGCCATCTGCGAAGGCTGCAAAGTTCCCGTGGAGCGCATCCATTCTCCTCTCTAATTGACGAAACTGGCGATCCTGTGCCCCTATACTGGAGGTGAAAGAATTGGCTGCGATTGCTGCGGGCTGTGGTGGAGGAACTGCTGTAGGGGCCAGCAAGATAAATCCTTTGCCCCGCGGATGTTCTATGCCCCAGCCCAATCTTTTAAACTTTTTAATGGTGGCGTGATTGACGTCCCCACTCGTCATTTGGATCTGTTCATCTTCCAAGTTAAGCCTGCCTCAGCACAGAGATGGGCCACTATGGATGCATATGGAAGGGACCCTGTGGTACTGCCTCTCATAAAACACAGCATGTTCTGGTGAAGCAGATGACTGACATCAATGTATTTCCCCGTGATGATCTCCCACAATATGATAGCCCTCTCGACTGTAATCTCGTGCTGGTGCGTGGATGGCATTAAGTTGGCACAGAGGAACAGATTCCATGCCTTGGCATATTTGTTGAGACCGGATGCAGGGAAAGTGGTATACTCATCAGTAGTCTCCTTCTTATTTTTCCACACTGTGCCTGGCACACACAAATCATGGAGCACTTGGTCAAGGTCAGTTTCAAACCTCTCTGCCTCGACCCAGTTCACTTGTCTAGCCGGAAGTGGGGGCACGCTCAACACATCTCGAATCACCGTCAGGCGATAGTCAACGGTTTTGCCCCGTACAAAAGAGAAACCATTCTGAGCTTCCTTAGTGTTGGCATAAAATTCACGCACAATGGCCAACGGGACTGGCTGCGGTGTTGCACAAACCCCTTTCCAACCCATCTCGCTGATCATGGCAAGTAATTGGCCATCTTCTTTGGCTGGCTTCAGACCCCGCTCTTTTAAGACTGACTTAGTTGCGATCCAATAGTACTCAATTTGTGCGCCCAGGCCGATGAACCTTGTCAAATCAACGGTGTCATCGCTCTTAATGCTGTGAACGGGCGATGCGGGAGCGGCAGATCGTGCATGTTTGGAACCCATTGGAATTTCAAAAATTATACTTTACAAACCCTAAGTGATGAACCTGATGAAGAACAACCCCCAAACTTGAACTCTGAATATCTCTGCAACTGATTACACAAACCCTAACTCTGCCGTTAATTTACCCAAAGCCAAGCCTCTGTAATCTGCGAATTTGCCAAACCCTAACTTCTAAATCCGAAGATAACCCCAAATAATCTCTGAATTCCGCTCTGAATCAAACCCTCGGGTGTGATATAGATGTTGGAGAAGGCTATGATGTCGTGGCTTGTTTGTAGAAGTGAAGAGAAAGAGAGATTGGCTAATAAAAATGGTTAGGGCTAGGATTGACAGAAATAGGATTTGTAGAAGGAGAGGTTATCTGATTATCTGAGAGAGAGCGTGTGTTTTAATAGGGAGGCTTGATCACATTAGATATAGGATATAAGGGCTGGACGGTTTTGTAATTTGTTTTTTAAAACAGGCATTTTCTGGGGTCTGGAACAGGCGTGCCGGCTGGAAATCTTTATGACGCGCGACCGCGCAGGTCAGGGACACTCTCTGGAAGCTCTGGATATTGGCTTGGGAGCACGGGATGTAGCCTTGCTGGTTGCGCGGCCGTGCTGCCTTGAGCCTGGCCAAAATTATTCCTGATTCTGCAGCAATGATATGAAGGCACAAGAAGCAACTTTAAACACTTTCCTTACCTGTATAAATAGCAATCAAAAGTTATGTATAACTTGATTCCATAATCAAAAATGTATATGTACGGAGTATGTACTGTTAAATCTTTAGCAATGCTATGTAAGCGAATCATATCTATGTGAATTCCCAAAAAATTGCTATAAGAAATTATATGCAATATGCTAACACGTCAAAAATATGTTCAATGAGCTTCCAACACCAAAAATATGTGCAATGATGCCTAAGTTCAAAAATATAGGCAATAATCTCTAAGTTCCCAAAAATAGATGCAACAATGCCTAATGTCCAAAAATATAGGCAAAGAGCATCCTAATATCACAACTGTCCAAAAAATTTAACAATTTTTCCAAATGATTAGAATTAAACAGGGGGAGGGAGATATAAAGAGATAAGTTACCAGAATTAAATATGAGGGAGAAGAGAGATGATGGGGTGCCTCCCATCGAGCGCTTGTTTACAGTCCATAAGCTAGACTCTGTTTGGTTTGGTCAAGTGGTAGAAAGAATGGAGGCCACCTTCTCTCGATTTATCTCACCGCCATAATAGTGCTTTAATCTTTGTCCATTCACCTTGAAGGGCTTGTCTGGGTATTGATCATAAATTTCCACTGTGCCATGCGGGAACACGATTTTCACCGTGAAGGGGCTAGACCATCGTGATTTCAGCTTTCCTAGAAAGAGTCTGAGACGAGAGTTATACAGCAACACTGCTTGCCCTGGCTCAAAGCTTTCCATGATTCTCCTATCGTGCCACCTTTTGACTTTCTCCTTACACAGCTTTGAGTTCTCATAAGCTTGCAATTTGAATTCGTTAAGCTCATTAAGCTGGAGAAGCCTTTTCTCCCCACAGCCTTCAAATCAAAATTCAGCTTCTTTATAACCCAGTAGGCCTTGTGTTCAAGCTCCATGGGGAGGTGGCAGGCCTTCCCATACACAAGCTGATATGGCAGCATACCTAGTGGTGTTTTGTAAGCAGTCCGATAGGCCCATACCGCATCGTCTAACTTTAGAGACCAATCCTTTCTCGTGGGATTCACAATCTTTTCCAATATCTGCTTTACATCACGATTAGATACCTCAGCCTGGCCATTTGTTTGGGGATGGTATGCAGCTGCAATACGATGATTCACCCCATATTTGGCCAAAAGTGCAGAAAACTGACGATTACAGAAGTGTGTACCTTCATCACTTATGATGGCTCTAGGCATCCTGAAGCATGTGAATATGCTCTTTTGAAGAAAACGCAAGACCACCCTAGCATCATTGGTTGGTAAGGCTGCTACCTTTACCCACTTGGATACATAATCGACCGCCAGTAAAATGTATAAATTTCCACAAGATGGGACAAAAGGCCCCATGAAATTTATTCCCCAGACATCGAAGATTTCGACCTCGAGGATCATATTCAGCTGCATCTCATTTCTCTTAGATATGTTACCCACCCACTGACACTAGTCACAGTTCTGGACAAAGTTATGAGCATCTTTAAATAGTGTTGGCCAATAAAAATTGGCCTGTAGCACTTTGGCGGCTGTCCTCTCACCCCCGTAATGGCCTCCATAAACAGATGAGTGGCAATCTCGCAGTATGCTTTCCATCTCGCTCTCTGGGATGCACCGCCTGATCATCCTATCAGCGCACTGCCTAAATAAGTACGGCTCATCCCAACTATACCATCTAGCATCGTGTAGAAACTTCTCCTTTTAAGCTCTAGTAAAGTTAGATGGGATAATATTGCTTACTAGGAAGTTCACAAAATCCGCAAACCAGGGCATCTCGCCTTGCACCACGAATAACTGCTCGTCCGGGAAGGACTCATTAATCATTACTTGGTCATTTCTGTCCATCCCCGAGTTTTCCAGTCGAGATAAGTGGTCAGCCACTTTGTTTTCGGTCCCTTTTCTGTCCTTAATTTCTAAGTCAAACTCTTGGAGAAAAAGTATCCATAGAATGAGTCGAGGTTTAGCATCCTTCTTTGAAATCAGGTATTTGATCGCAGCATGATCTGTGTATACAATTACCTTTGTGCCAATCAATTATGACCTGAATTTGTCAAAAGCATATACCACTGCAAGAAGTTCCTTCTCGATGGTGGTGTAGTTTAACTGGGCGTCTGTCAGGGTTTTGCTTGTATAATATATCACATGAAAGACCTTATCCCTGCGTTGTCCCAGTACCACCCCTACGGCGAAGTCACTTGCGTCACACATCAATTTAAAAGGGAGAGACCAGTGTGGTGCTATAATGACGGGAGCCATAGTCAATTTCTTTTTCAAGTTTTCAAAGGCTACCAGGCATTCCTCGTTGAATTTGAACTGGACGTCCTTCTCGAGTAAACTGCATAAAGGCTTAGTAATCTTTGAGAAGTCTTTGATGAAACGCCGATAGAAGCCTGCATGCCCGAGAAAACTACGAACTCTTTTTACTGAGGTTGGTGGTGGTAGACTTTTAATGGTCTCCAATTTTGCTCTATCCACCTCTAGACATTTCTCAAAAACTTTGTGGCCCAAAATAATGCCTTCCTTTACCATAAAATGGCACTTTTCCCAGTTCAATACCAAGTTGGTCTCAACATACCTTTTTAAGATCAATACCATATTTTCCAAACAGATGTCGAAGGAGTCCCCAAAGACAGAGATATCATCCATGAAGACTTCCACATTGTGCTCGACCATGTCCGAGAATATAGCCATTATGCATCTCTGGAAAGTGGCTGGTGCGTTACATAGCCCGAAAGATATCCTTCGAAAAGCAAAAGTGCCATATAGGCACGTGAAGGTGGTCTTTTCTTGGTCCTCTAGGGCTATGACAATCTGATTATACCCCGAGTAACCATACAGAAGGCAATAGTAGTCGTGTCCTGCCAGCCTATCCAGCATCTGATCAATAAATGGGAGAGGGAAGTGATCCTTTCTTGTAGCTTTGTTCAGTCAGTGATAGTCCATGCAGACTCTCCATCCCTTAACTGTCCTGGTAGGAATAAGCTCGTTCTTTTCATTTGTCACGACTGTCATGCCTCCCTTCTTCGGGATGCACTGCACCGGGCTCACCCAAGGGCTGTCTAAGATCGGATAAATTATTCCAACATCTAACCACTTAAGGATCTCTTTTTTTACGACCTTTTTCATAATCAGATTCAATCTCCATTGTTTCTCTATTGATGGCTTGTTGTCATCCTCCAAGAGTATCTTGTGCATGCAGTAGGAAGGGCCGATCCCCTTGATGTCGACTATGGTCCAACCAATAGCTGATTTAAACTCTCTAAGGACCTACAACAATTTGCTCTCCTGATCGAATGATAGAGCAGAGGCAATAATAACCGGCAACATAAAAGATTCTCCCAGATATTCATATCTCAAGTGATCCAGAAAAGGTTTCAGGTCAAGTGTCGGAGCCACCTCTAGAGAAGGCTTTAGTCGCTCTGATGACTCCCCAGTCTGTCCAAGTGGTTCGATGGGAATTTTAAACTTTCGCATCTGAAGCACCGTATTCAGAATTTTCATGCATTCCACCACATCTGTCTCCTCCATATCGGATTCTCTCAGAAGAGCACTCTCCAATAGATCCATACTCAGCAATTGTTCAGTCTCCTCTTGCAGTATCATGTCGACAATATCAATTCTAAAACAGTCTTCTTCATCTGTGGGAAACTTCATAGCCTGGAAGACATTGAATGTCACCTCTTGGTCTTGAACCCTCATAGTCAATCCTCCCTTTTGTACATCTATGAGTGTTGTCCCGGTGGCTAGAAATGGTCTCCCAAGGATTATTGGAATGTTCTTGTCTTCCTCGAAGTTCAGAATTATAAAGTCTCCAGGGAATATAAACTTGTCCACCTTTACCAACACGTCTTCAACAATACCTCTAGGGTAGGTGATAGATCTATCAGCTAGCTGCAAAGATATGCTTGTCAGCTTAGGAGCCGGCAATCCCAATTAAGTGAACACCGATAGTGGCATCAAATTAATGCTTGCCCCCAAGTCACATAGACACTTGTTAAAGGAAAACTCCCAAATAGAACAAGGTATTGTAAAGCTCCCTGGATCCTTAAGCTGTGGAGGTAGTTTTCGCTGTAAGACCGCACTACATTCCTCTTTTAAGGCCACTGTTTCATAGTCCTCTAGCCTCTTCTTCCTTAACAGTATCCCCTTCATAAACTTTGCATAGCTCAGCATTTGTTCCAGAGCTTCGGTAAAGGGAATATTGATTTGCAGTTCCTTGAATACCTCTAAAAACTTGGCGAACTACTTATCTAATTTCTGCTTCTGAATCCTCTGTGGGTATGGTGCAGGAGGATATATCACTTGTGGTGGTACATGGGTTTTCTCTGTAGATACCTCCTTTTCTGGCTCAATTGCATGTCCCCCATCTTTTCCATCTTCCAAAACAACCTCAGCATTTTCTGCACAAGGGCGCGGGCGAACTAAGTTTTGCTCTTCCTGAGGCGCGGCCGCGCCAGCTTTCAGATCAGAAGTCTGCTTCTCAGACCTTAGTGTGATGGCTTGGCATTGCTCCTTTCCATCTCTTCTCCCCGGATTTGCTTTCGTACTGCTTGGAAGAGTTCCTTACGGTCTATTGAGGACTGCATTGGCAATTTGGCCAATTTAAGTCTCCAATGTCTTGAGAGACACCGCTTGACTCTTAACCATCAACTTGAGTTCTTCTATCTCAGCTCTCTTCTCTGATTGTTGACTAGGAACTGGATTGTGTTGATGTTGGGGTTGATGAAATCTGGGTGGATATGACTGTCTCGGGGCATACTGCTGCTAAGAGTGTTGTGGCTGAGATTTTGGTTGGTAGGGTTGATATTGGGACTGTTGGGCACTTTGGTATGGTTGTTGTTGTGGAGGAGGTTGGTATTGAGTTGGTTGTTGAGGTGGTTGAGGCTTTTGAGCATTTTGATTGTTGCTCCAACTAAAATTAGGATGGTTTCGATTGTTTGGATGGTAAGAGTTTGGAAACTAATTCTGAGGCTTCTGATAGTTGTTGACGAACTGCAAAGACTCTGTAGTGATGGCACATTGATTTGTCGGGTGTGCTCCGACACACAACTCATATATAAAAGCAACTTGTTGAACTCTATTTTCAGCCATAGAGTCTATCTTCTTTGACATTGCTGCCATCTGAGCTGAAAGGGCTGTGACGACATCCACATCCAAGACTCCCGCCACTTTTGGTTATGGCATTCTGGATGTCGGATTCTGATATTCATTAGCCTCCATAGTCTCAATTAGGTCATAGGTTGTCGGATAGTCCTTGGCCCACAGAGCTCCTCCCGATGCGGCATCGATGATTAGCCTCGACTGCCATCCCAAACCATTATAAAATGAACTGATTACCATCCAGTCCGGCATTCCGTGATGTGGGCATTTCCTGAGCATTTCCTTGTATCGTTCCCATGCCTTATATAAAGATTCCCCCTATTGTTGTGCAAACTGAGACAGGGCACTCCTCATCTGAGCTGTCTTGGCCATGGGAAAGAATTTGGAGAGGAACTTCTGTGCTAAGTCCTCCCATGTAGTGATTGATCCTGATGGCAGTGAATGCAACCAACTCTTCGCCTTATCCCTCAAGGTGAATGGGAATAATCAAAGTTTCACTACATCATTTGACACGTTATTGAATTTGAATGTATCACATATCTCAATAAAGCTCAAGATATGCTCATTTGGATCTTCTGTAGCTACACCCCCAAACTAGACCGTGTTCTGAACCATTTGAAGTGTCCCTGGTTTGATCTCGAATGTGTTTGCAGCTATCGCTGGCCGGACTATACTGGATTGCAGATCAGTGATCTTCGGTATTGAATAGTCCTTCAATGCTCTATTGTCGGCTCTCTGTTCTTCGGCTGCCATTTGCTCTCGTTGTTCAGGTTCCTCTTATGGGTTAGTATTTCTAGTGTTTGCTCTCCAAGCTCTGCCGTTAATGTTCTCTTGTAGAGGCACCAACTCAGGATTGGTTGATCGAGTGTGCATAAACTAACCACAAGTACCTGAAGCACAAATAAAGATAAAATTAGAAATGAGAAAAGAAGAGATTTGTTCAAGTCAGACAAATCTAACAAAAACTGATGTCAATAGTAATAAACTAACAACTAGTCCCTGACAATGACGCCAAAAACTTGTTGCGCCGTTTCGGTATCAACAAAACGGGCACAGACTCGTGCAAGCATACACGGTCGACAAGTAATAAAGTGATAAATAGAGATCGTTCCCACGGAGAAAAGAAATTAGATTTAAACTATCATGCAACAATCCTATAGTTATTTTCGTCTGCTCAAACGAGTATAAAAGTATGCTTTAATAACTAGACTAATTTTAACATAAACTTAACTAATTAACAGACGAGGGGTTCAAATTTGAGAAATATGGGATCCTAACTTCACTTATTGCATCGTCTAGATTACACACCTCATGCCAAGTATGCTTGATTACTTAGGAATGCTAGTCAGAAGCACGAATGTAAGAAAAGGCTATTTTTCAATAAATAAAGTCCATATCACATAATATCCACAAAAGAGATAGAAATCACATGAATATCGATAATACCTAAATCACTATATGTCTATGCAATTTACAAGCAGAATCGATTTAAGTGCAAGCTCCCTATTGGCTACATAAGGTAAGCCGGTATATTTTTATCCGGATTACGAATCATAAAATTTATCCAATGCAAATTTCACGAACATATGCTAGTATGGCAAAATCTAAGTTTATACTTCCTCTTTCAACTTCATATAAACTATTACAGTAGATGGTGATCAAGCATCTATATATTCAATACAACCATACTAGGCAAACCATACGAAATCAAGCATACATATCAATGAGGCATATAAAGCTAGACTAAGCAATAAGATTCATTAGAAACCCAAAATGGTAGTTAGTTCATCTCTGAACCACACACCATTATGGGATTTGAACTACACATGGAAGTAAATATGAAAGCAAGAGAGTAGAGAAATAAAGAAATGCAAACCTTGTGGTTCTCCTTTTTATAGAAAGCTTCCAAGCTATAGTTCAGACCACAATCAATCACCAATGTGAAACCCTAACTAATGAAATCTACTAGAGCAAGAGGAAGAAGAAGTGAAGCTTCAAGACCCTCAAGCTCTCTAGCCCTAGAAAGTAGGAAAAACTTTAATGCTGTAATAAATGTTAAGTGAATGATAAGTGATAAGTCCCCCGTTCAATACACAACACCCTTATATTAATACACCCAGCCGAAATAAGAAAATAAAAAGTCATCAGCCAAGACTGAACGCGGCCGCGCAACCCCATAGTACAATTGGGGCACGGGCGCGCTAATATCCAGAGGATTCTCTGGTCTGCACTTCGACGCGGGTGCGCTGCCTCCCTTTGCTATCCTGGAGCGGCCGCGCGGGCTTAAAACTTCTGCTGGTGCATCTGGTGCTGTGCTGCTTTCATTGTTGCTTCTTCTCTTGCTTCTTGCTCCTTTACTCTGCTGCTTTGAGGCCCTTTGTTTATGCCCTCACCTTATGCCATCTTCATGCAAAGCCATCTTGCCTTGTTGCCAAATCCATGCCATTTTGTCCATTATCATGCCATTCCATGCCTTAATTATGCCATTCCATGCCCTTTTGAGTTTCCTGACTAAGATATGCAAAACAAAGATAAAACGCATTAAAAGACAATAAAGTGCTTGAGTTTAAGCCATAGTCATAGCAAGTTGATATCCAATAAGTAGGTATAAAACCTACTTATCAGACTTCTCCTCTTTCAATGATTTCTTTAATCAAATGAAAGTGCCACAACACATGTTTGGATCCAAGACGAGACTTAGGAACTATTTCTAGTTCTGTTATGAACTTTTCATCCCAAACATCAACTTTCAACTTCATTTACAGCTATATACTCTATCTTTATCACTAAACCAGCAACTCTTTGTTGTTTGGAACCTTTCCAATTCACTGTACCACCTTTCAAGGTAACGACTTACCCTAAAGTTGATTTGCTGTCGTCTTGGGCAGTCTAAAAACTTGAGTCTATTTAGTCCTCTAGTTTAATTCAGACCCATCATGACTCATGATTACATCCTTAGTGTCGGTTAAGTACTTTA
Source organism: Panax stipuleanatus (assembly GCA_020205555.1). NCBI lineage: Eukaryota > Viridiplantae > Streptophyta > Magnoliopsida > Apiales > Araliaceae > Panax > Panax stipuleanatus. The sequence continues at coordinate 80,325,837 of CM035121.1, forward strand.
AGATGTTTATCACTGTCTTACAATGATCTTCTCCAGAATATGACTGATCAACATCAAGTCTCGTATATGTCATTGAATTCATAAAAGTACCTCATGCGATCTCTCTTTTATTTAGGACAATTGTAGACACTCAAAATTATATTTTCCTGTTACTAACCCTGCAGGAGGGCAAAGTCATCTTCTCAGACCGGTCACCAATATCAGGATGTCAACTCAACCCCGGTTACCAATACCGGGATGTCAACTCATCCCTGGTCACCAATTCAGGGATGTCAACTCAACCCTGGTCTCAATATCGAGCCATCAGGTCATCCCTGGTCTAAATACCGGGCCGTCAGGTCAGCCCCGATCTCAACCTGTGAGGTAAAGGTCAGCCACGGTCTCAACCCGGGAGGTACAGGTCAGCCCCGGTCTCAATCCAGGATGTACAGGTCAGCCCCGGTCTCAACTCAGGAGGTACAGGTCAGCCCCGATCTCAACCTTGGAGGTATAGGTCAGCCTCAGTCTCAACCCGGGAGGTACAGGTCAGCCCCTGTCTCAACCCGAGAGGTACAGGTCAGACCTGATCTCTACCTGGGAGGTACAAGTCAGCCTCGGTCTCAACCCAGGAGGTACAGGTCAGCCCCGGTCTCAACCCAAGAGGTACAGGTCAACCCCGGTCTCAACCCAAGAAGTATAGGTCAGCCTCGGTCTCAACTTGGGAGGTACAAGTCAGCCCCGGTCTCAACCCGGGAGGTACAGGTCAGCCCCGATCTCAACCCGGGAGGTATAGGTCAGCCCCGATCTCAACCCAGGAGGTCAGGTTAACTTCTGAAATAGTCTTGAAGCCTCACAACATCTCCAGAGAAAAACTTGGAAGGACCAAGTCAGCCTCGGAGACAACCCTGAGGACAAACAGAATCGACTGGGATCCAAACCTTGGAAACAACCCCATGAAGTTAGCCGAAGGCCATGCCAGCATTGAAGGCAACCCCGAGAAGGGCAAAATGGTCATTTTACTAACTTGAAGCCAATTCGGTCAAACTCAAGGCGAATTGATGACTCTAAGGCCAGAACAAACCATAACAATGATCACGAGTGGAAACAGCGCAAGACAGCTCAACGGACAAACTGCGAGGAATCAAAAACCCGATTATGAACCCGTCTTTTTGGATTTGAAAAAGGTTTAATCTCATGTCATTGCGACACTCTCGGCGAAGGCTTTTTGAAAAGGTACAACACGCCTCCAACGGACGCTCTGATCAAAAGTTAAAAAGTTTCGAATCTAATTTCGTATTGCTCGGAGTGCACGTACTTTGATGCAACGGGACCCACCATGTGGAGCCACACCTCTACCTACGACTGCAGCAGGTAGAGCTGCTTCTCCTGGGGCTATATATATGAGGTGACCCCCAACTCATTTTATAATCAAAAACGCTCTGAACCTCTGCCCGTTTGGTTTCTCAGCCCTACTCTTGTACTCCAAACCCAAATTTTATTACTCTAACACGTAGATATACTCATATACTACCACATATCAAAAATTAACCGGTAGAAATGGACGTTTAAAGACTACGATCTGGCAAAAAGCCCATGTAGCAGTCCATTGTGAGTATTTTTACGATCAGAAAGTTTATATTACTTCATTGCATTTTTATACACTTGCACGTTAAGTTTCATTTTCTGATTATGCCCGGAACTCAGTTCCGTGGTCGTTTTGCTTACGTTTTCTTACATTTTAGTATATAAACTCATTTTCTAGCATTTCTACAACTCGGATCATCGATCCGTCGCTTCTAACAACATTTATATACATATATCTTTGTTTCTAGGAAATTCGCCGAACTAGGTTATCTTCCCAGTCCGGGTTTGGAATTTTAATGTGTATGTTTAATTGTATATATACTAACTTTTCAATTCTGTCAAGCCCGGATGCCAAATCTGAGGTAGTTTACTGCTTATATATATATAACTATATATATATAAATTTTTCTGACTTATTTGGGCCTGGATTTATACTTCGTGACCTTTTTATTGCTTATATATATATATTAACTATATATATTATTATTTATATTCCAGTTTGGCCTGGATCATTCTGTGGCCTTTTTATTCCTTTTATACATATATATATATATATATATATATATATATTTACATTTCTATCCGGGCAAAGGATAGAATGTCTGTCGCCCTTTACCGCTTTTCTATATATATATTTACATTCTGTCCAGCCTGGATCATTCCGTGGCCTTTAATCAGCTTTTATAAATATATATATATATATATATATTTCCATTTCAGTTCGGGCATCGGAGTGAAAACCCACCGCCCTTTACAGTTTTTTATATATATATTTCCATTCTGTCAAGCCTGGATCATTCCGTGGCTTTTATACAGCTTTTATAAATATATATATATTTCCATTCTAGTCCGGGCATCGGAGTGAAAATGCCTTTACAGTTTTTTATATATATATATATCCATTCTGTCAAATCTGGATTACTCCGTGGCTTTTTACAGCTTTTATAAATATATATATATATATATATATATATATATATATATTTCTATTCTAGTCCGGGCATCAGAGTGAAAACTCATCGCCCTTTACAGCTTTCGTATATATATAATTATATATATATATATCTATTACTTTACTCATTTTGATTAAATTGTTGCTTTAAATATTCATTTGATATGGATTGGCACTGACATTTCTGCGGGCGAACTAGATTTCTTTAAATCTCGCCAACTCTAGCTTTCAAATGGTTCAAAATAGGTCCAGACGGAACCGGGAAGCTAGAATGGCTGAGATTTACTTAAATCTAGCATTTTTTAGTTTCAGTTATGAAAGCTACCTCGCGGCCCTTAGATCGCTATCTAGTGGGAACGAGATGCTTCAGTTACATGCGAGCCAGGATTTACTGATGAATCCTTGGTTTTGGAAACATCTGGAAGTAAATATATTTCTGTACATATTTGAACTGTGCGGGTTGTTTATTGGCTTCCCTATGTGAGCCTAGGAATCATGGGATTCATAATCAGAATCTGATTCTCACGATGGACAAACTCCACTTTACAGATGTACCCTGTCAGCTTTTCTGTAAAATGTACATCCAAAAGACCTTAAAACGGTTATCCGGGTTTTAGGTCTTAACATAATGAGAATGGTTTGTCGTGTCAGAGTCACTCTGATGGCTGTCATGCCCATGAGAAGACCGACACTTGTATATATTTCTGTAGTCGAGGATGCTTCGCAGCCCGATAATCACCATTCAAATTGAGCCAAAAGGCTGAAAAGATAAAACTGAAGTATCGATATGTTTCAATTCCTATGTTAGCGTAAGGGTTTGAAAATCAACCTTTCAAAACATCATTTTAATAATCTTGTTTAAAAGAGAGACTTTTGCGAATCAAATCAAACCCTACGTATATAGGTTCAACGTAGCACATCCATGCTTTCAAATCAATCAAACATAGGCCCAATTTCTTACAGCATTCACAAACACATTGCAGATTTAAAAGGGAAATATTGAAAAGATGCGGTACTGTGTTTACACGGGAGTTGTGGGGTGCCTAACACCTTCCCCACACTTAACCAAGCCCCCGAACTCAAAACTTCGGTTCCAAAGATCAAGTTTTGACAGTGTCTAGCAATTGGTCCTCTTTTAAACAAAACTCGGTTGAGTTGGAACAACCATTTCAAAACTACCAACTAACGACTTTGTAAAATGTTCAAATCGTCTACATGATACATGTTGGCCTTTTCCTAAAAAACCTTTCAAAACCTTTTTCACAATAAAAAGAATAAGGGTAGACAAAACATAGGAAGAGAGAAAGATTCGGGTTTGACCCGACCCAAATTTTTTCCTGACGTCGACAGGTGGCGACTCTGCTAGGGACAGTAGAGGGCTTAGGCTGCGCTCAAATATTTTCAAAATTTCCCATTTATATCTGCGTATGTGTGAATGTTGCGTCTTTACATTGAATGAATGCCTGAATGTTGCGTCTTTACATTGAATGAATGTGAATGGATGCTTTCCTACTTTATATTAGTGCTTCGCACAAATATTATATGCATACGGTGAGACGCGATGTATGTGAATGTATGTTGTGTGATTCCTCCACCAGGAGGCAAACCTGTCGGTGACAGAGTAATGTCTTCGAGGACGGCTAAGTCTTCGAAGCTCATGAAAAAGTACCACTCAGATCCGCTCCAGTTGAAAGATTGGATTAATTTCCCCTCTAGTAGATTGCAATGATCTGGGGACCTTCATGCTGAAAAGCTGCGAGAGTAGCCTAAGATAGGTCAGCCTCTGATTAACCAAATCCGAAAGGAAGCTTCTTCATGCCTTCCTCTTTCAATTCAATGTCATGTTTTTAATTCCAATGTAAATATCATAATGTAAATGTACATTCCATGTCATGTAAAGCCTGCCATGCTATCCTGTCATTAAAGCAACTGACCTCTGTTTTACAGGATAAGATTTAAAAATCCTCAAACCTGACACATTTCATAACATGTATATGGTTAGTGTCTATCAAGACTAAACTACCTATTCGTCTTGTAGGTAAGAGTGGTCTCATTACTAGATCATAAATCTAAAAAGGCACAGAGCCTATCCACCGACATGGCTGAAAGTGGCCAGCACGAGTCAGGTTTCGTATCTCGAAAGGAGTTTGAAGGACTTAAGAATCAAATAGCAGAATTGGCTATCCTCCTAAGAGGACAAAGTAAAAGTACTCATGGTCAGACATCACTCAATTAAACAGAGTCCTCCTCATAGGGTGGCAATCAAAGTGCTGACAAAAATGGGGAAATGCTAGATCCCTAAACCTTGATCTAGTCAAAGAACTAACAAAACCCCTGAAATTACAAATCTCAGGGAAGATCGGGAAACTGGCGATATCCGAAGGAAAGTCCAACAAATGGAAGAAACCATTCGGGCAATCAAAGGGACTGGAAACCTTAGAAGTGTCACCTATTCAAATCTCTACATATTTCCAGGGGCTAGATATCCTGACAAATTCCAAGTCCCAGAGTTTAAAAAGTACACTGGGGCAGGCAATCCCTATACGCACTTGAAGGTATACATTGACGAGCTAGGGTCTTATGCTGAAGATGAAAGCCTCAGAATGCAGCTTTTCCAAAAGAGTCTCACTGGAGAGGCTAGGACATGGAATGTCCGACTTGATAATGCAAAAATCCACAGTTGGGTAGAGCTAGCTCATGCCTTCCTAACTCAATATAGCTTCTAGTTTCAGATGGCTCCGGATCGGTATTAAGTGTCTAATGTCAAAAAGCAGAGTACTGAGTCTTTCCGTGAGTATGCCCAAAAATGGAGACGTCTGGCAGCACAAGTCAGCCCGCCTATGACAGAAATTGAAATGGTGATGACTTTCATAGACATCCAAGAGGCACCTTACTATGAGAGGATCCTAGCTGGAATAGGAAAGTCATTCTCAGAGATGATCAAACACGGAAAAATGACAGAGATGGGCCTGAAAGCAGGCAAGATTAAAGATCTCACAACCTTGAAAGTAGTCGCCGAGTATATACAGTCTGGCAACTATGCTAGTGATTCTATGAGGATACCTAGGAAAGGTGATGAAGATGTATCCCTCATTGTACAGGGGCAGTCTAGGAGACCCAACCATAGTCCCCCCATCTGGAAGAAGGAATGCAATCTGTCATTCCAACACCAAACCACGTTCAACCAATACTAGGACAGAAAGAGAAAATTTGAAAGAACGGAAAATTGGGTGTTCACTCAACTAGGCGATTCCCTTGAAAACATGTTGGTGATGTTAATAGATCACAAGAAAATTACCGAACTGGCTCCACCTCTGGATCCAAAAAGCAAAAGATACAATCCTAGCCAGAGATGTGCTTACCATTCAGGATCTCCAGGACACGATACAAAAGAATGTTGGTCCTTGAAGCATAAAATCCAAAACCTGATAGAAAACGACGATGTTGTGGTCCAACAACCTGACCATCCAATTGTCAACACCAACCTTTTGATGCCGCATGATACGGAGGGAGTAAACATGATCGGGTCAAGAAGTGATGAAATGCATCCAAATCGTAAATATATACGAAGGATGGAGGAATACCCCCAAAGGAACAGAACAAATGTCCTAGAACTGGAAAATGTAGAGGAGGGTATGACAGTGATGCAAAAATTGGATACGATCCAGCATCAAGTAACTTTGTTGGCTAATCTGATAGTACGCCAACACCAGGATATGAGGCAGCTTTTCACTCAACTATCAAAAAGCCAGAGAAAGAGGAGGTTATTGAGAATGTAAGCATATCTCCCTCCCAGATTAGCCAGCTAAATGAAAAAGATCAAAGCATGCTAAGTAGACGAGAAAGGGGGAGTGATAAAATTACTAGAAGATCTCGCCAAAGGAAAAATCATCCGGAGAAATGTGAATTCACAAATAGGAAATATCAAGCAACATTTCAAACACTGGCAAACCCTCAAAATCCTACCGCACCGAGAGTCAGGAAGAGTAGGCGGAGAAGGGTATTCACACCTTTAGGGAACTCATTGGAAAATGTGTTAGCACTATTGGTTGCGCAGAGAAAAATTACTGAGTTGCTGCCTCCTGCAAAACCCGAGATGTAAAGTTATGATGCACAAAGATATGTCTCTACCATTCTAACTGACCTGGGCATGCAATTGAGGAATGCTGTCTCTAAAACATAAAATCCCGGATCTCATTAAAAATGGAGAACTGGAAATAGAAGTCCCCATGACCAAAAAAGGCGTGAGGGAAGTAAAGAGCTTAAGATGTCCACTCGAGACAAGCAGTTCAAAGGAGGTGATGGCTGTGAGCACCAATCCTGGCAGAACACAAGGTGGATTGATCCTAACGCTAGGAGTGATAGAGGAGATAAGAGAATCCCCCAAGGAAATTTATCCACCATCATCGAACATCTTGTTGCCCGAAGCCAGCAACCACATTCCTGATTTTACCCTGCTGGATGATGAAGAGGAAATACTGATCCTTCCCAGTGTGGGAAAAGCCAAAAAGGAAAGTTCCTTGCAAGAAATACAACAACAGTGCGAGAAAGATTTCACATTCAAAACCTCTCAAGCCTATGAGAAAGGTGAAGGAACAGATGAAGGAAAAGGTGGTGAAGTTCTCGAGGAAGCCAACCCATCGAGGAATCTAGAGTTCATCCCTTTCTGCGACGAGTCTACTTTGAGCCTCCTTAACGGATATGTTAATTCAGGAGGCGATCAATTTATGGCAGTGATTGAAGATATTCATGACCAGGAGGTAACCTCTATCACAAGTCTCGAAGGCAACATAACCACTGACAACTGGACTATCAGGCCTCAGCTAGCCTGTAGGACGTAGATCCAGAAGAAAGTTGCGAGTTCCAGGAGATGTTGGGACATTATCATTTTTTTAGCGTCATGCCTTTTATTTTCCATACATATAAAATCAGAAAAATAAAAAAAATAAAAAATAAAAAATTAAAAATCGAACCTTTCAAAACGTGAACTACGAATGACCTGATCTCCCTCCACCCGGGAGTACGTAGGCATCCATTCTTGGTGCGGTCGAACCAAACAAAAAAAAATTCAAAAACCCTCTAACCAAAACAAAAATTTCAAAAACCCATCAAACCAAACTCAAACCCAAAATAGACACTTCTCAAACCTCTCACACAAAATCTGAACTACAAATGACCTGATCTCCCTCAACCCGGGAGTACGTAGGCAGCTATTCATGGTGCGGTATAAATTTTAAAGAAAAACAAATGCCAATAAAAACCAGTCCCAAGACACTGAAACCCGATAAAACTTGAATACTATCAAGTCTTCTTGGTCAACAGGCCTTGCTGAGGTACCCTCCGACATCTCAATGTCCATCCATCAAGAAGAAGTTCACGATACATCAACAATCGCAAGTCATGAAAAAATGGTAATCACTCAGCAATGATAATACATATCCAAAAAGAAAATAAAAGCTAGTCTATGAACCCGTGGATAAACGGGATGGCAGTGCCAACATGGCACCCCTCTCAGAAGAAGGAGAAGTAGCTGTAAGCTCATGTCCCACGGTCTCCATACAGTATAGAATATCCATAGTCATCTGTATAGGACTGCTGCGACCATCTATGAAGGCACTCATATTGTCAACGATGATGTGTATATATGACCTAAGCGCAGTGCTATTAGCAATATAAGTATCCCAGCTGCATCACGGATAGATCGAGCCTCATCTCTTTCCTCAAAAGCCATATCTCGGGTAGATGGAGCCTCGTCTCTCTCAACAAATGATGCATCCCGAGTATCTCGAGCCTCGTCTCTATCAGCAAAAGTTGTATCCCTGCTAGAAAGAGATGTCAACATCAACGTCCTAGCCTGATCCCTCTTAAAAGTTATCCGAGCCAGTGAATCAACAAGTGTTGGATATGTCCTGGCAGGAACGCTAGAAGGATCACTAACTAAAGATGCTGTCAAACGAACAAATGAATCATCCTCGGTGGGAGAATAAAATCCTTCATAAGCTCCTCCTTATCAGAATCAATACTCAGAGCTAACTGGATAACCGTAGCCAATGCAATATCTGCCTCCAACCATGCAGAATACTCTGAAGAACGATTTGGATGGCTAGTAGAAAAATTAGCCCTCTCCCTACGAGTCCAACAATTATAAGTCTTGGTAAGGTCAGCTGACGACAAAGACGAAGCTGATATTCGCTGATCCATAGCCCCCTCAAAGTGGTGAATGCTCTGAAACTGATCAAACTGGCCCATGACTGCCAGCAAATGATATGTGGTCACCCCTCTCAAACTTGCAAGGGGCAGATAATCCATGCCAACTGCATAAGTGATAAAGATGTAGAGGGAACTCAGCCCTGAGCATGGAAAGATCAAAAAGAGATGCTTGATCTCTGACAAAAAGGCCGACCATGATGCCGCATCTGAACACTTTGTTGTCGGAAGAAGTAAGACATAGCTATCTCATGGGTAAAGCAATACCCATGATGTCGAAAAATGCCAATAGGGCTCAAATACGTCATAAACCATACATATAGCCGAACGACGCTGCCTCTAAAAAATCCCCCTGGATGGGTACTATAGGAAGTAGCCGACCTCAAAGCCTCGGCTAATATCATCGGCAGAATCGTACAACCCCGTTTGAGGGCACGAACCACTACTATCAAGCCAGTGTCCAAGTGGTCCATATGTAGGGGCATGCACAAATAAGCAGTGACGCACATTAGCAGAACGTCTACCTGTGCAAACTGCCACTCCTTTTTGGGGATGATAAATTCTCCTGAATATCACTCGTAGCTGTCGAGCCGGCCAAAGCGATCCATTAAAAAGTCTAGGGACACCACATGCCCCGCAGTAATCTCCTTAGTGATGACTCTGCGTCTCAGACCAGTCATAGTCATAAGCGATCGTCTCATGTCACTAATGGCTGTCCTGGCACATGGCAGATCTAATACCCAAACCCGTGAGACTATCACACTCCTCTAGCGTAGGAGTTAACTCATGAAGGCCATACCTGAAAAGCTTACATCCAAGAAAAATATTCAAGATCGATGACATATGTTAAGAGGACCCAACGACACCTTAATGTTGTTCCATCAAATTCAGAGCAAGTTTCGAAAGAAAGAGACATCGATACATCAAGACGACCAGACACAGGGATGAAATGGCAATTATCATAGGGTGCGACCTGTCAGCAACTCATCACTCCTGATATGCGAGAAGACTTGATCTCCTTTGACCTACAGAAGCACATGGGCTACCATCGTGGAAAAATTTATCTCATATCAGACGACCTATTCCCTGAGCAAAAGGCCACGGATTAAACCTCACAGATCAAACCAAATTCGGGTAAAGGCATCATATCACCAACCATCACAAGCTCTTGAGTCCAATTCAGTGGAATCCGCAGGCCTTTCGATATCAACCATCAAAGTCAATTGTGCCTACAAGTCAGAAACAATGATTGGGGCATCCAAACATCAAGGCCCATATCCACTACCTGATCACCATGTGGGTTATGAGGTAAAAGACTCTTACTATCGTGGTGCCCTATCAGCCCATTTGTCAAATATACAACAAAGAAATCAACCTAGATGACAAGCAAGACTAGGGCAAGTTCAGAATCATTGACAACCCGATGTGGGGACCCTCACAACAAGACTGGGGCAATTTTAGAAATCGAGACAACTCAACACTGGGGCATTTATCAACCATCCAATGAAAATGCACCAGTCGACACCATCAACATGGTCTGTCATCAACAAAGCTTCCATTATTGGCGATCTGGTATGATCAATCTGTCTTTTATAAACATAAATTTCTTAGAATACTGTGATCCACTGATAAGGTACGACTCTTTCGTCTCTTTATGTGCTTTCAATTTCCAATTACATGCATTGGCAATGGTATACATGTTAAGTATAGATAAATCTTGCGTTAGAATCATAGAAAAAGGTTTTAAAACGATAAGATTTTTGCTTAACTTGTTAAGAATTGGATTAATTTCGATAAGCGTCCATGGAGCAAGGATCACGGGAACGATTAGAGAATTAAGATAATTTAATCTTTTGATTAGGCACGACATCCTAGTTTAAAGCACTTTTTGGAACAAACTTGACGTCATATGCATGTCTGCACTTTGCGATCACCCTAACTCTTAGATGTGGGGTATGAAACTATTGCGACAGGGATGACAATTAGTAACCAACCTAATGTCTCGAATCGTGACCTGGGTTACTCGAGTTATTAATCCTGAGGGGTGTCTTTACACCTGGTTCCCTAAAGCCATCTGGTTTGGGAGCCACCGGCCCAATACTCATTACATGGGTAACTCAGTGCCTAAGAAAATGAGCATTAGAAGAAAAGGAATGCAGAACCTGAGCAGATCCGAATCGTGGCCTAGGTTACTTGAATAATTAAGTCCGAGGGATGTCTCTACACCTGGTGCCCTAAAGCCGTTTGGTTTGGGAGTCATCGGCCCAACACTCGCTACACGGGTAATTTAGAGCCTAAGAAAATGAATCTTGTGTATGTTCAGATGAGGATCAAATAGAGCAGACCGCCTGACTTGTCTCGAAGTGTGGCCTTTGTTACTCAAACCAGTAAACCCGAAGGGGTGTCTTAACACCTAGTGCCCTAAAGCCGTCTGGTTTAGGAGTCATTGGTCCAAAACTCCTTAAATGGGTAACTCTGAATAGCCTAAGAAAATCAGACAAAGTTAAGCGAGGAAAAAAGGAAATATTTTGTAAGATAAAAATGAGATCATTTAAAGTCATAGAAGAGAAACCCCTGCTAAGGGTTGAGTTACTCACAGTGCACAGTCATATGATGTTATTTTTGTGAATAGCGGTGTCTAGAGCAAAGATAAGGTGTCTTTGATAAAGGGAGATAAGTCTTTTGAAACTGATCCTACCTATGAAAATGACCATGGACGCTTAAAAGTTTTCTTGCGATGTCATAACTTGTCAAAGTGAATCCAATCATTCAATTTCATAAACTTTAACTTTAAATGCCTCATTCACAAGATAATACTAACGGCCCGAGCCATCAAGTTTTTGGCACATTTTTTTATTTGTCCAATGTGCAGGATATTGATCACTCTGGATGTGGTTAACAAATGAAGTTTCTTCTATGAACCCCAGTAACAATATACGAAAGGGCTAGGGCATTTCACCATTCAATGAAATGGAAGGAGTCTACGGCGGAACCAAGCTCCTCATTAAAAGAAAAGGAAGAATTCCTGAAAGAAATCAAGGCGACCTAAGTTTGGCCCGACAAAAGAAAATAAAATTCTCAAGAGAGTCCTTAACTCGAAAAAAAAAATAGATGCTCGATGATAAAAGGTCTGGCAAATGAAATCTACATCATGAAACATGTTAACCGGCTCCAAGTTCTCACAAGTCGAGGCCTCTACACCAAAATTCAAATCTAGGAAATGAAAGAACGGGCTACATCCTCCAGGACGTCAGCAACACCCGTGTCATCAGCCAAGCCATCATCTAACCCAGCAGGGTCGCAAATAAAGAGCTTACCCCTTTTCATACTCAATGATCAAATCGTTGGCATCAATCCAGCGTAGCATCGAGGAAGGATCCGGTGATATAAGTCGTTGAACACTACTTCGATAAATATATCAGGATATCTCCTAGTGAAGCCATCAGTGTCTGAACCGATAGAGGGACCAGCACTAGGTCCCGATTCCAAAAGAAAAATGGCAGCCTCTGCGAGATCCCCACCAAAGGCAACGTATAAAAGGGGAACATCCCAATCTTCTTTGTAAATGACAAAAAGAGCCATACGGGAGTTAGAGCTGTTAAACCTATCAAAATCCATACATGAAAAGAAACTCCAAATTGCCTCAAAAAAGGTGAGGTATGGTTCTACATCAATTTAATTAAGCATATGCATCAACCTAGGACAAATTAAGATTATCACATCATGCCTGGTCTGCACATGTGCAACGAGCGCTATATCAGCGCACGTCTCCATTAAAAAATTAAGCATGCATACCCAGTAGAGTTAAATATGCATATGCATTAAGATACCCAGACTCGAGGAAAATTCAGCTATTGAAAACTACCATTCAAGTAGGTATTAAAATAGTCCAGTGATCAACCGTTGTCAACTACCATCAGGGTAGGCACCGTTGTCAACTACCTGCAGGGTAGGCACCGTTGTCGACTCCTAGGGCATTGTTTTCAAATACCATCAGGGTATGCACCGCTGTAAACTACCAATGCAAACATCGAGAAGATCTAATGATTTTAGAACATCATCCCATCAGAAATGTAGAAAACATTTCAGTTTATCTTCATCAAACAAGCATCGGCAACACCGATAGAAATTAAACCGTTGGAGTCAACACCAGCATAGACATCAGCAGCACTGATGAAAATCAACCATTGAAATCATCCCCAACACAGGCACCGATAAGGGTAAGCGATATGCGATGCGATATGTGATTTGCGATGTAATATGCGATTTTTGATGCTATTCGCGATGTGATATGTGATTTGCGAAGTGCGAAATGTGATTTGCAAAAACATTTTAACATTCATTGCATTACGGTTTGCATCATTAATATCTTGTCATATTTTAAGTGTCTAGCAATCTTTATCCTGTTCATTCCATTGCATTACATAAACATGATAAAGAGGGCCATCTCTAGACACTCGAAATTTTATTTTCCTGTTACTAACCCTGCAGGAGGGCAAAATCATCTTCTCAGCCCCGATCACCAATATCAGGATGTCAACTCAACCACGGTCACCAATACCGGGATTTCAACTTAGCCTCGGTCACCAATACCGGGATGTCAACTCAACCCCAGTCTCAATACCGGGCCATTAGGTCATCCCCGGTCTAAATACCGGGCCGTCAGGTCAGCCCAGGTCTCAACTCGGGAGGTACAGGTCAGCCCCGACCTCAACCCGGGAGGTACAGGTCATCCCCGGTCTCAACACGGGAGGTACAGGTCATCCCCGGTCTCAACACGGGAGGTACAGGTCAGCCCCGGTCTTAACCCGGGAGGTACAGGTCAGCTTCGGTCTCAACCCGGGAGATACAGGTCAGCTTCGGTCTCAACCCGGGAGGTACAGGTCAGCCCCGGTCTCAATCCGAGAGGTACAGGTCAGCCCCGGTCTCAACCCGGGAGGTATAGGTCAGCCCCGGTCTAAACCCAGGAGGTATAGGTCAGCCCCGATCTCAACCTGGAAGGTACAGGTCAGCCCCGATCTCAACCCAATAGGTATAGGTCAGCCTTGGTCTCAACCCGGGAGGTACAGGTCAGCCCCGGTCTCAACCCGTAAGGTATAGGTCAGCTCTGGTCTCAACTCTGGAGGTCTGGTCAACTTCAGAAATAGTCCTGAAGCCTCACAACATCTCCAAAGAAAAACCTGGAAGGACCAAGTCAGCCTCGGAGACAACCCTGAGGACAAACAGAATCGGCTGGGATCCAAACCTTTGAAACAACCCCAGGAAGTCAGCCGAAGGCCATGCCAGCATTGAAGGAAACCCCGAGAGGGGAAAAATGATTATTTTACCAACTTGAAGCTAATTCGATAAAACTCAAGCCGAATTGATGCCACAAAGGTCAGAACAAACCATAGTAATAATCTCGAGTGGAAACAACGCAAGACAACTCAACAGACAAACTACGAGGAATCAAAGACCCGGTTATGAACCCGTCTTTTTGGAGTCGAAAAAGGTTTAATCCCATGTCATTTCGACACTCTCGGCTAGGGCTTTCCGAAAAGGTACAACACGCCTCCAACGGATGCTCCAATCAAAAGGTAGAAAGTTTTAAATCTGACCTCATATTGCTCGGAGTGCACTTACTTTGATGCAATGGGACCTGCCACGTCGGCCCGCCATGCGGGCCCCGCTACGTGGAGCCATACCTCTACCTGTGTCTGCCGCAAGTTGAGCTGCTTCTCCTGGGTCTATATATATGAGGTGACCCCTAGCTCATTTTATAATCGAAAACACTCTGAACCTCTGCCTGTTTGGTTTCTCAGCCCCACTCTTGTACTCCAAACCCCGATTTTATTACTCTAACAAGTAGATATACTCATATACTACCACATATCAAAAATTAACAGGTAGAAACGAACAGTGTAAAGTCTAAAATAAGGCAAAAGGCCCGTGTAGCAGTCCATTGTGAGTATTTTTACGATCAGAAAGTTTATATTACTTCATTGCATTTTTATACACTTGCACGTTAAGTTTCACTTTTTGATTATGCCCGGAACTTAGTTCTGTGGCCGTTTTGCTTACGTTTTCTTACATTTTAGTACATAAACTCATTTTCTGGCATTTCTACAACTCGGATCATCGATCCGTCGCTTCTAACAGCATTTATATACATATATCTTTTTTCTAGCAACTTCGCCAGGCTGGGTTATCTTCCCAATCCGGGTTTGGCTTTTTAATGTGTATATTTAACTGTATATATACTAACTTTTCAATTCTGTCAAGCGCGGATGCCAAATCTGAGGTAGTTTATTGCTTTTATATATATATATATATATATATATATATATAAAACTATATATATATATATATATATAAATTTTTCTGACTTATTTGGGCTTGGATTTATACTTCGTGGCCTTTTTATTGCTTTAATATATATATATATATATATATATATTAACTATATATATTATTATTTATATTCCAGTTTGGCCTGGATCATTCTGTAGCCTTTTTACTGCTTTTATACACACACACACACACATATATATATTTACATCATGTCCAGCCTGGATCATTCCGTGGCTTTTATACAGCTTTTATAAATATATATATATTTTCATTCCAGTCCGGGCATCGGAGTGAAAACCCACCGCCTTTTACAGTTTTTTATATATATATTTCCATCCTGTCAAGCCTGGATCATTCCGTGGCTTTTATACAACTTTTATATATATATATATATATATATATATATATATATATATTTCCATTCCAGTCCGGGCATCAGAGTGAAAATCCACCGCCCTTTACAGTTTTTTTTTATATATATATTTCTATTCTGTCATGCCTGGATTACTCCGTGACTTTTTACAGCTTTTAAATATATATATATATATATATATATATATATATATATATATATATATATATATATATATTTCTATTCTAGTTCGGGCATCGGAGTGAAAACCCATCACCCTTTACAGCTTTCGTATATATATAATTATATATATATATTGCTTTACTCATTTTAATTAAATTGTTGCTTTAAATATTCATTTGATATGGATTGGCACTGACATTTCTACGGGCGAACTAGATTTCTTTAAATCTCGCCAACTCTAGCTTTCAAATATTTCAAAATAGGTCTAGACGGAACTGGGAAGCTAGAATGGCTGAGATTTACTTAAATCTAGCATTTTTTAGTTTCAGTTATGAAAGCTACCTCGCGGCCCTTAGATCGCTATCTAGTGGGAACGAGATGCTTCAATTACATGCAAGCTAGGATTTACTGATGAATCCTTAGTTCTGGCAACATCTGGAAGTAAATATATTTCTGTTCATATTTGAACTGTGCAGGTTGTTTATTGGCTTCCCTATGTGATCATAGGAATTGTGGGATTTATGATCAGAATCTAATTCCCACGATGGACAAACTACACTTTACAGATGTACCCTATCAGCTTTTCTATAAAATGTACATCCGAAAGACCTTAAAACCGTTATCTGGGTTTAAGGTCTTAACATAATGAGAATAATGGTTTGTCGTGTCAGAGTCACTCTGATGTTTGTCATGCCCATGAGAAGACCGACACTTGTATATATTTATGTGGTCGAGGATGCTTCGCAGCCCAACAATCACCATTCAAATTGAGCCAAAAGGCTGAAAAGATAAAACTGAAGTATCGATATGTTTCAATTCCTATGTTAGTGTAAAGGTTTGAAAATCAACCTTTCAAAACATCATTTTAATAATCTTGTCTAAACGAGAGACTTTTGCAATTTAAATCAAACCCTTCGTATATTGGTTCAACGAAGCACATCCATGCTTTCAAATCAATCAAACATAGGCCCAATTTCTTACAGCATTCACAAACACATTATAGATTTAAAAGGGAAATGTTGAAAAGATACAGTACCGTGTTTACACGGGAGTTGTGGGGTGCCTAACACCTTCTCCATACTTAACCAAGCCCCTGAACTCAAAACTTTGGTTTTAAAGATCAAGTTTCGATAGTGTCCAGCAATTGGGCTTCTTTTAAACAAAACTCGGTTGAGTTGGTACAACCATTTCAAAACTATCAACTGGTGACTCTATAAAACGTTCAAATCGTCGATTTGATACATGTTGGCCTTTTACTAAAAAACTCTTCCAAACCTTTTTAACAATAAAAAGAATAAGGGTAGATAAAACTTAGGAAGAGAGAAATATCCGGGTTTGACCAGACCCGAATTTTTTCCCGACGTCGACAACAATATTTGAGAGATACACTCTATGACTCCTCATCATGAGACATCTTTTGGAGTTTGCCATGCTAAATGCCTTTAGCATCAAATGAATATAAGTTCCTTGGGCTAAGCCAAACATCTTTTTAAATCTATCTATATAGATTTATATCCCCAATTTAGGATGTTCTACCCAAATCATTCATGGAGGAATGTTTAGATAACTTTATTTTTACTGATTACAGCACTGGTATGTCATTCCTTATCAGTAGTATATCAACATATAATACCAAAAAATGTCACAGTGCTCCCACTGACCCTTTTGTACACACTAGGTTCATTCTCACTTTTAATAAAATCAAACTCTTTTGATTATCTTATCAAAATGAATGTTTCATCTTTGAGAAGCTTGCTTCAATCTATAAATGGATTGTTGTAGCTCATATACATGATTTGTTTTATCCATTGAAATTAATCCATCTGGCTGTATCATACATACATTCTCCTCTAATAATTTATATTTGAGGATGGGCGTCTCCACGTCCATTTGCCAAATTTAGTAATCAGTTGCAATCGCAAGTAAAATTCGAATGGTCTTGAGCATTGCTTCAAAGATCCATTTTGGATTATATGGTCATCTACCATTTCTCTGAGTGTTTACAACTCTTAGCCTTATCGTATATAACTGGATCATCATCCTCTATGATGTGTACCTCATCATCATCATCTATAATGAATCCATACCTCCCAGGTATCTTCGGCACTATTCCAGATTTACGATTCGGTTGTGGTACAATAGGTCTATCAACAGGTTCCTCTTTTTGACTAATGGTGATTTGTGGTTCTTGAACTCCTTTAAGATCTATTATCCTCCCACTAGCCCTTCAATGATAAACATTTTTTATCTTAGAAGGCAACGTGTTTCGCAACAAACACCTTTTGCTAAGTAGGATTATAGAATATTTACCCTAAACTTACTTTAGGATGTCCCACAAATCTGTATTTGTCAAATCTTGTCCAAAACATATTCTTTTGAAACCTTTTCACATAAGCTGGACAACCCTTTATCTTAACATACTTAAGATTAGGAATCCTCCCTGTCCATAATTCTTATAAAGTCTTGGGGACGAATTTTGAGGTTACCTTATTTTGTAGATATGCAATCGTTTCCAGGGCATTACCCTAGAAGGATACTGAATTGTCGGTAAAATCATTATGAACCGCACTATGCCCAATAAGGTATTATTTTTTCTTTTAGATACACCAATCAATTATTGTGTATCAGGAATCGTCCCATTTTAAGAAAACCATTTAAGATGATCTTAAAACTTTTCTACAAGTATTTATTCCTCGATCCAATCGAAGAATCAATATACCTTGTCAATTAGTTTTACTTCTGAATTCTTTGAACCTTTCAAATGATTAAGACTTATATTTCACCAAATACAAATATTCAACTCCTTGAATCATCATCTCCTTTTCATTTACTAGTTTGTTTAATTTAAAATTATTTTTCATGTAAGTCAAGTATGTAAAATCCACTTAGTAAATTGTTAAATATTGAAACTAATGGACTTACCCGTAGGTGGCGCTAAACAATAAGTTCCTTTATTTAATGGACCAACCTTTGCTCCATTCCCATATACAGGAAGACTTCCTTTGTTTAGCTTTCTACTTCTGCTTGGTCCGTTCATAAATCTGTATTTATGAGAACCATAGCCGGTATCCAATACCTAAGTAGAAATTTTACTTACTGAAAGATTTATTTCAATTATGAACAAACCTGTATTTGTAACCGAAGCTTCACTATGCTTCTTCTGGTTAGCCTCTGCAAAATACTTCTCGCAGTTTCTATTTCTAGT
Organism: Panax stipuleanatus; assembly: GCA_020205555.1. Taxonomy (NCBI): domain Eukaryota; kingdom Viridiplantae; phylum Streptophyta; class Magnoliopsida; order Apiales; family Araliaceae; genus Panax; species Panax stipuleanatus. Next base: position 80,344,629 of record CM035121.1, read on the forward strand.
GTCCAGGCTTATTATAGTGGAAGCAAACTTCTTTGCTATCCGTATCATTTTTGTTCTTATTATCCTTTGCATTTGCCTTTCTATTTACCTTCTTTGAATCGTTCTTCTTTTCAGAAGATCCTTTGGCCCCTATCAGTAAGACTTGGTCTATCTTGGTCAGAAAGTGACTCTCAACAATTTTCAATATGTTTAAGCAAATCAGCGAGGCTGACATGTAGCTTGTACATCTGAAAATTCATAACAATTGTGAGAAGGAGTCAAGGAGGAGTGCAAGATCAAATCTTGGCTCAATTTTCCATCCATGAGAAAACCTAGTTTTGTAGACACTCAGAGAAATGGTAGATGACTATAAAATCCAAAATGGATCTTTGAAGCAATGCTCAAGACCATTCGGATTTTACTTACGATTGCAGCTGATTACTAAATTTGGCAAAAGGACGTGGAGGCACCCTTCCTCAAATAAAAATTATTAGAGGAGAATGTATGTATGATACAGCCAGATGAATTTGTTTCAATGGTTAAAACAAATCATGTATATGAGCTACAATACTCCATTTATGGATTGAAGCAAGCTTCTCAAAAATGGAACATTCACTTTGATAAGACAATCAAAAGAGTTTGATTTTATCAAAAATGAGAATGAACCTAGTGTGTACAAAAGTGTTAGTGGGAGTGCTGTGACATTCTTAGTATTATATATTGATAAACTACTGATAAGGAATGACATGCCAGTGCTATAATCAGTAAAGATAAAGTTGTCTAAACATTTCTCCATGAATGGTTTGGGTAGAACATGATATATTGGGGATGTAGACACTCAAAATTTTCCTTACCCCAATAAGAACACCTGTGGGAGGACAAAACCGTCTATCCAGCCAATCCCGGTACCGATACCAGGCTTCCAATCCAAATTTGACCACCAATGCCGGTCATTCAGTTGAAATCCACCCACCAATGCCGGTAAACTCAAATTCGATTGCCAATATCGGTACTCCAGTCAAATCCAATCACTAATATCGGTACTCCGGTCAAATTCGATCACCAATATCGGTACTCCAGTCAAATTCAATTACCAATATCGGTACTCCAGTCAAATCCTGATCCCCAATATCGGTACTCCAGCTCCGATCTCCAATCAGACCATCTATCCAACTCCGATCGTCAATCGGATCGTCTATCCAGCTCCGATCTCCAATCGGACCGTCTATTCAAATTAGATCTCCAATCAGACCGTCTATCCAGCTCCGATCTCCAATCGGACTGTCTATCTAGCTTCGATCTCCAATCGGACCGTTTATCCAGCTCCGATCGTCAATCGGACCGTCATCCAGCTCTGATCGTCAATCGGAGCGTCTATCCAGCTCTGATCTATAATTGGGCCGTCTATCCAGCTTTGATCTCCAATTAGACCATCTATCCAGCTCCGATCATCAATCAGACCGTTAATCCAGCTCTGATCGTCAATCAGACCATCTATCCAGCTTTGATCTCTAATCGAACCGTCTATCCAGCTCCGATCTCTAATCGGACCGTCTATCCAGCTCCGAACGTCAATCGGACCGTCAATCCAGCTCCGATCTCTAATTGGATCGTCTATCCAGCTCCGATCGTCAAATCGAACCGTCTATCTAGCTCTGATCTCCAATCGGACCGTTAACCCAGCTCCAATCTCCAATCGGACAGTCTATCCAGCTTTGATCTCCAATCGGACCGTCTATCTAGCTCCGATTGTCAATTGGACCTTCTATCCAACTCCGATCTCTAATCAGATCGTCAGGTCAATCCAGATCTCAATATCGGGCTATCATATCAACCCCGATCTTTGATCAGACCATCAGTTCAAACCCCGATCTCAATATTGGGCCTTCAAATCAGCCTCAGCTGCAACCCGAGAGGTACAGATCAGCCCCGGCAGCAACCCGGGAGATACCGATCAACCCTGATCTCAATATCGGGCCGTCAAGTCAGCCCCATCATCAACCCGGTAGGTACAGGTCAACCTTGACATCGACTTAGGATGTGTCAAATTATCCCCCTGTCTCAGCCCGGGAAGTACATATCAGCCCCAACATCAATCCGGGAAGTGCAGTTCAGCCCCAGAGATAACCCTAGGAAGCCAGATCCACTAAGGACCACCCCGAGAGGGGCAAAATGGTTATTTTATCAAATCTCAGTTGATTTGGTCAAACTCAAGCTGAATTGATGCCATTGAAGTTAGAATGAACTATAACGACGATCCAGAGTGCAAACGACACAAGACAGCTCAACGGACAAACTGCGGGGAATTAAAGACCTGGTTATGAACCCGTCTTCTGGGACCCAAAAAATGTTTTATCCCATGTCATTGCGACACTTTAGGCGAGGGCTTTTTGAAAAGGTATCGCACGCCTCGAACGGACGCTCTGATCAAAAGTTAGAAAGTTTTGACTTCGACTACGCGTTGTTCGGAGTGTATGTACTTCAAAATGATTGAACCCGGCACTGCAGGCCCTACCAGGGGAGCTGTACCTCTACCTACGGAAGCAACAAGTAGAGTGGAGGCTCCGTGGCCTATAAATAAAGGTGCCCCCCTTCATTTTAAAAGATCCAAAAACGCAGCGAAGCTCTGCCAGTTCATTTTTTTGACTTTTACACCTCTTTTAAACCCAAATATTTTCACTCTAACTCGTAGATATACCCATATACCACCACATATTAGAAAATAACCAGTAAATTTGGACGTATAGAGCCTACGATTTGACAAAAAGCCTGTGTAGCAGTCCATTGTAAGTATTTTCACGATCAGAAAGTGAATATTACTTCTTCGTACTTTTATACACTTGCACGTTAAGTTTTGTTTTCTAAAAATGCCCGAAACTTAGTTCCGTGGCCGTTTTCGTCAAAATTTGGTACATTTCTGTACATAAACTGATTTTGTGGCATTTCAACAACTCGGTTTGACGATTCGTCAGGTCCAGCAGCTTCAATACACTAGCACACATATTTTGGCAACTTCGTCGGACTATGTTATCTTCCAAGTCCTGGTTTGGCCCTTTTTTGTATATATTTAACTATATATATACTAACATTTCAATTCTGTCAAGCTCGGATGTCAAATCCGAGGTAGTTTACCGCTTTTATATATATTTACGCATATATGAGCGACTTTCACCATAACTGGGTTCTCTTCCCAATATTGATTGACTAAATTTCTGTCAATATATATATATATATATATATATATTTATTTATTTATTTTTTTAATTCTAGTCCAGGCACCGGCATGAAAACCCATCGCCCTTTATACTGTTTTTGCACACTTCACCATACTGGGTGGACTCCCCAGTCACTGGTTGACTACTTTTCTACAATTTACATTCCAGTTTGGCCTAGACTATTTTGTGGCCTTTATACTATTTTTTTCACACTTCACCATTACTAGGTTATCTTTCCAGTTCCTAGTTGACTACTTTTCTATACATTTACATTCCAGTTCGGCCTGGATCATTCTGTGACATTTTTACTGCTTTTATATATATTTATACATATATAAAAAGCCTTCACCATCACTGGTCCTCTTCCCAGTCTTGGTTGATTACGTTCTGTCAATATATATATATATATATATATATATATATATTTCAATTCTAGTCTGGGCACCGGCGTGAAAACCCATCGCCCTTTACAGCTTTTATATATATTTGTATATATATATATATTGCTTTACTCGCTTTCTATTCAACTGCTGCTTTAAATATTCATTTTATATGAATTGGCACTGACATATTTGCAGGCGGACTAGATTTATTTAAATCTTGCCAATTCTAGTTTTCAAACGGTTCAAAACATCCAGACTAAATCGGGAATCTAGAATGGCTGAGATTTCCTTAAATCTAGCTTTCTTTCTAGTTTCAGCTTCAAAAGTAACCTCGCGTCCGTTAGATCGCTATCTAGTGGGAACGAGATGCTTCAGCCATGCGGACCAGGATTTACTGAATGAATCCTCAATTTTGATAATATTGGGATATTTATCTATTTCTGTACAAATTTGAACTGTACAGGTTTTGGCTATTCATATGTGAGCCTAGGAATCGTGGGACTCACGATCAAAACGATCGAAATCTGATTCCCATGATGGAAAAACTCAGATTTACAAATGTACCCTGCCAATTTTTTTGCAAAAAAATGTACATGTAAACAGACCTTAAAACGGGTATCCGGATTTAAGGTCTCAAGATAATGAAAAAAATGTCGATTGTCGTGTCAGCGTCTCTCCCATGGTTTTCATACCCATGAGAAGACCGACACTTGTATATTCTGTAGTCGAGGATGCTTCGCAGCCCTACAAATCACCATTCACGTGCAGCCTTAAGGCTATAAAGATAAAATTAGAAGTATCAACAGGCTTCAATTCTTATGGTAGCGTAAGGGTTTGATAAACCAGTTTTCAAAACATCATTTTCAAATCAATAAAAAAAAAGCTTTTTAAAAAAAATCAAATTAAATGCTTTTGCAAATCAAATCAAAGACTGATTTTCAAATGAAATCAAACCCTTCGTATATAGGTTCAACGAAGCAAAGCACTACTTTTAATCAATCAAATCAATAGGCCTAATTTTCAAACAGCATTTACTCACACATTCCAATTTTAAAGGAAATATTGAAAAGATGCGGTACCATGTTTACACGAGAGTCGTGGGGTGCCTAACACCTTCCCCACACTTAAACAAGCCCCCGAGCTCAAAACTGTGTTTTCAAAGATCAAGTTTCGACAGTGTCCAGTAATTGGGCCTCTTTCAAACAAAACTCGGTTGAGTTGGTACAACCATTTTCAAATCTACCAACTGGCGACTTTGTAAAACGTTCAAATCGTCGACATGATACATGTTGGCCTTTCTCCTAAAAAACCCTTCAAAACCTTTTTCCTAAATAAAAAGAGTGAGGGTAGAGAGAACTTAGGAAAAGAGATTAAAAGATCCGGGTTGTGACCCGACCCGCCGATTTTTTAAACCAACGTCGACAGGGGATATAAATCTATATAGATAGATTTAAAAGGATGTTCGGCTTAACCCAAGGAACGTATATTCATTTGATGCTGAAGGCATTTAGAATGGAAAACTCCAAAAGATGTCTCATGATGATGAGTCATGGAGTGTATCTCTCTAAAATTAACCCCAATAAAAGAGAGATCGCATGAGTAACTATCATGTATGCAATGAAATGTACGAGACTTGACGTTAATCAGTCATATTCTGGAGAAGATCACTGTAAGACAGTGATAAACATCTTAAAGTACTTAACCGATACTAAGGATGTAATCATGATTCATGATGGGCCTGAATTAAAACTAGAGGACTAAAAGACTCAAATTTTTTCAGACTGACCAAGACGACAACAAATCCACTTTAGGGTAAGTCGTTACCTTTTAAGGTGGTGTAGTGAATTGAAAAGGTTCCAAACAGCAAAGAGTTACTGGTTTAGTGACAAAGACAAAGTATATAACTGTAAATGATGCTGGAAGTTGAAATTTCAGATGAAAAGTTTATTAAAGAACTAGGAATAGTTCCTAAGTCTCATCTTGGATCCAAACATGTGTTGCGGCACTTTCATTTGACTAAAGAAATCATTAAAAGAGGAGAAGTCGCTATAGAGATATTGAACTCTCAAAAACGACATTTCATATCCATTTACTGATGCTTATCCAACAACAAGATAAACGTCACTTAGAGAAGAAGGGTATTATATACCATGGCGATTGACTTTAGTGAAAGTGGAAGATTGAAAGTAGTATGCACACAAGACAATTATGTTTGATGATAAAAAATATACTTCATAACAATTTTATTCATTTATTAATAAAAGTATTATTTAATTAAAGGCATTTATTTATCTGCACGGTGCTGTTTTTATAATATGTGATAAACCCATAGTTTTAAGCAATGCTTTTAGAATCATGATGATGATCATGCTAATGAGATCTAAGTTCTTAGATAGCTTAAAAACTAAAATAGTTCCCAATCGATGGATTACTAAAAAGGGATTAGTAAATCTGGATAGATCAGTACATATGCTACTTGTTCATTGGATGAGGATGATTGATTTCATGACCATTTGTGTGGAGACACTAAAGCAAGTATGTAGGTGCTTATTGGAGAATAAGTACATTGAACGTGACTCGCTAAGGAATACCTAATGGAGTTTTACTCGCCTGCCAATAGAAATTTCTAATATGATAGTAGTACAAGTGATCCTCGGACTTGAGATCATCATAATATCTGGTGTATAATGAATTATACTTCGACTTATTCCTTCAGACCCTTAGGGTATATCAAAGGGTATGCTTGGGTGCACTATGTTATATATGGAGATAATGAATGATCAATAAAGAATCTACCGCTTCTAGTAAAAGAAGAGATATGTCTTATGTGATTCGATAAATGACAATCCAGGAATCCTTGGCCAAGGTGGAATGAAATTAGAAAGGAGTTTCTAATTTGCATTATTTGGAGTTGTGCATTATCTGATTGAAATACATATAATTAAATAAAATAAGACTTGACAGTAATTCCATGTCTTATATTTAATTGGGACATTGTATGGTGGAAGGATTGAATTGTACAGTAACTATTTACTCACAAGTTCTTTTATGATTAATGTTGAAATCTATTATATCTGAAAAGTCGTTGATCGCTAAGGAGGTTTATCCTTATTGTAGAATAAATGTTATTTATTTAAATAAATTATTAGTTTAATTTATTTATTCAAATAAAATTAGAATTGTTCTAATTGATTTATTCACAACCGGTTTAATATGGAGAATCTAAAGGGACACACCATAAAATAAAGAATATTTATTAAAGAAACAAATGACATAATCGTAATAATAAGTTACGTATATTTAATTTAATCTATGGTGATAGAATAAATTAAATAGCTTAATATTTATTATTTAATATTTTGAAAATATTAAATATAAATTAATAAGAGCAGTCTTATTATTATTATTACAATTATTATTATTTAAATCCTAAAGGAGTTTGAGAATTAATTAATAAGATACTCTCTCTCTCACATATATATATTCCTAATAATATTTGGAGGTTAATTAATTAAAAGAGTTTAATTATTCCCAATAGGATTGTGAAGCCTAATTAATTAAAGGAGTTTAATTAATTAATATGAAACCCTAATCCTAAATTATTTAAGGGGGTTGCCTACATCTATATATAAGAAAGTCTTATTATGGAACAAGGTTAGACAATTAATTCCAAGAGTTGGGAGAGCACTCCTTTCTAGAGAGAACTCCTTTCTAGAGAGAAGGGAACTAGGGTTTAGCCAAACACTCTTCTTCTTGAATTCTTATTCTTTCTTGGTGGATCACCTCTAGAGGCCAAACACTTGGGTGGCTAACGTTGATAAAAGGAAGGAATCAACCTGATGGATTCAAGTAGAACGCGAAAAGGATTTAGAGTTGAACTCTTACCTGAGGAAGCTAGAATCTTCAAAGGTATGAATACTAATCTCCATCTTTTTGTTTAATTAATAATTATGCATAAAGGATGATCCGGGTATATGGTTTATAAAATTTTAAAACTCTGATTTACCATGCTTTCGCTATTTTATACAATATGATAGTATCCATGAATTTTACAAACCTAACATGTATACCCTCATAGGGTAATTTAATGTATGCCTACGTGCATGTGGATAGTCCATATTATAGAGGAAACTCTGGTGAATTTTTTTCGCGTGTTAGATGACAGGATCCTATATGCATACTTAGCTATGCTAGGATGTTGAAATGAGGCAAGCATCTATTGGGCACGTGCAGGACATGCATGATGTTATGATCCAAATTATATTCCTAGGAGTCTATTGTCTCTAACCTATTGCAAATACAGTTAAATTATCATAGGGTAGAGACATACCTGTCGACGTCGGAAAAATTAATACCTCTTCCTATATGTTTCTTACCCTTTATGTTTTCTATGTTGATTTGTCTTGCTTTAAGGGTGAGATTTTTAGAAAGAGATCGACATAAAATGTCGACGATTTGAAAAGATTTGATTTTATTGGTCCGAATTAGACAGAGTCGCCCGTTGGTATGAGTTAAATGGTTGTACCAACTCAACCGAGTTTTGAAAGATTTTGCAATATGGCCCAATTATTGGACTCTATTTAATTGCTCTTGGAAACCGAGATTCATAGAGTTCGGGGGCTTGCTTAAGCGGAGGGAAGGTGTTAGGCACCCCCTGACTTCCGTGAAACACGGTTACCGCTCTTTTCATTCCCTAATCATTGTATATGTGTGTGTGTGTATTGCAGTTAATTGGGCCTAAGTGATTTATTAAGTGATTTATTTGAAAGTAGTGTTGTGCTTTGTTGGGTTTATATACGAAGGGTTTGATTTATTAAAAAGTCCATTTTTAGAAAAGAATGTAAAAATGATGTTTTGAAAAGTGGCTTTCAAACCCTTTCACTCGCATAGGAATTGAAGCCCTTTAATACTTCCATTTTGATCCATATTCGGTTTGTTTTGATTTTATTCTCGAGATGCGAAACATCCTCAACAAAATAATATATATGTATATATATATATATATATATATATATATATATATATAAGTGTTGGTCTCTTTATAGGCATGGAAGCCATCAAAGTATGCCCGGACACCACACATATGATTTTCATTATTTCGGGGACCTTAAATCCTGATAACCATTTTAAGTTCCTTTATTTACAATTACAAAATTTGCAAGCTGGCGGTACAACTCAACCAGGTCTATCATTGGAACCGGATCTAGATCCAGGAGTGGAATCGTAGATCATGTAGCTCCTAGGCTCACAGAATATCAAATAAACAGTCTGCATAATGAATATATTACAACAAAAAGTAAAACTATACTTGTGACGCCCCCAAAATAGGTTCAATACTCAACCCATTCTGAGTCACCAAATATATGGTACAGAATTCAAATATAATCTTTCATATTAAACGGTCGTGCAAAATACAACCACACAACTGTGAGTGTCAATACAGACATGTAGAAAATATTAACATTCAAACTAAGTCCTCATTACATTTATTATCACACTATTTTAAAAAAAATAGTGAGGACTTCTACAGCTCTAACTCGGACCATCACTCCATTTCCCGACTAGTACCCGCGATATTCTCATTTCCTGAAGAGAACAATGGAAAAAAAGGGTGAGCTCAACTAGCCCAGTAAAGAATATTATGACTAAGATAATGAAGAATAAATTATCGTTAGTCTTCAACAAATCAGATAAAATATTAGGGGCAACCAGTTTTAGATCAACAACTGCATCGAAAATGACAATTCATTAGAAGAGTTAAGTAGAGAATGATGTCTACTATCTTCTATAATTTAAAAGTTCATCATCAATATTTTATCTCTATAACATCAATCAATATTCATCTCGAATCAAATATTCATCTTTTGTACTACGACCAAAGATATTCATTTGTATCACTAGTTGGTCATGTTCATCTCAACACTTGTCCATCTTTGCACTACAGGCCAAAGATATTCATCAGGTAATCATTCATCTTTGCACTACAGGCCAAAGATATTCAGTTATATCACCATTTAGGACTGAGGATGATGAAAACAATACGAATAACTAATCAAGTGAGATAAAGGACAAATATTAGAGAATTTATCCAGAGTTCAAGAATGAAGATCAAAACCTGAATCCAATCAAAGATGATTTGGAAAGGAAAAAAAATATTTTTTTTATCGTAAATAGTAACTCATGAATAGTAACTCGACATGAAAAGATAAAAATTTCACAAGAAAGTTCAGACCAATATTCCAATGAAATAATATTAGATGAAGCGTAAAACTCAAGGAATTTCTGATCATTTCAGGATTTCTAGAAGCAATACTTATCGTAGTAAATTTAGAGTTAGGAATCTGAAATGAAACAATATACGAAACTGCAATTGGATTTTCACCCATCTGGCGGTAGTCCGCTCAGACAGATTATTTTCACAATTTAATAACAACTAAATACGAAGGGTTATTCACCAAGCATGCGGTAGTTCGCGTAGACAGGTTATTCCCACAGAATAATAAAGAATGGAATAACAATAGGATTTCACCATGCATGCGGTAGTCCGCGTAGACAGGTCATTCCAACAGAATAATAAAGAATGGAATAACAACCCTTACGAATATTGAAAAAAAAATAACTCTCTTCATGAATACGAAAGAAATAATACCCCTTACCTTAAAAATTTGGAGACTGCACTAGTGTAATAGCAGAATACTCTTCTTCTTTCTCTCTTATTCTCTCTATACTTTCTCTCTCTATAGCTTTAGTGAATTGGTGAGAAATAATGAAGAAATGAGCTTTTATTTATAGGCTCGGCAGAGTAAGGGTAAAATAGTCTTTTTGCCATAATTTATGACATCATCGCTTACATCATCGATCCTATGACATCATTGCTTACCTCATCGCTCCGATGACATCCTTGCTTACCTCATCGCTCCGATGACATCATTATTTGCATCATAAGAGCTCAACTTCAATTTGTACTCTTCCACCTCGTTTAACTTTTATACCATGAATTTACTATAATAATGTTATCATTCAAATTATAAAAATTATACTATTGTATAATCACATCATATTACTATAATGTAATATTATAATAATATATTTGAATGAATTATTTTATCAGACAAGATAAAATACCAACTTTCAACAAATGTCACATATTAAAAATTCCTCCGTTTAAATCCAAATTGAATAAATATTTCCTTATCATATATATCAAAAATTAATTATTCACATATAATATTATAGAACTACAATATTGACAACCAGGTCGTTCCCAGAAAAGTGGGGGCCTTCCGATAAGGATTTCTCCTTACTGGCGCACAATTAATCAACCCTTTTCCTAGACAGAACTTCCTTAGACATTGCCAATAATGCTATCTAATAATATTATTCAAATAATATGAATTATTGATCTGATAATTTAAAATAATGTGCAATGACAATTATTGAATCAATAATATAAAATAGCAAAGTAGCACTTATTGATATAAAATATCAACGTAGCAAATATTGAACCAATAAAATATTATGCAATTATTGAATCAATAATATAAAATATTGAACATTAATTATTGTAACAATAATTGAGTAAGTGCCTTCCTACGTAAGAATCAATAATTCAAAATACTGTGCAATACCGTGTGCTACTATGCAACACCACGTATTACTGTATTTTAACCACCAGGTATTTCAACAGTACTAACGGTAATAGTTTTGTCGTTATTTTTATAAAAAGGTTACTTCTGTCGCTTTCTATATCTGACATTCATTCCGTTGTGGGGTCCACCAATGACTGCGCCGTCGTACGAATATTCTCCGACAAAAAGAATATTCCTCGACCAAACGAATATTTCCCGACACAACGAATATTTTATAACCACTTGCTTACTTTGTAAACTTTGTACATTTCACTCATAACTTATCACATTTATCAAATCAACACCTTACTATTTCAAAATAATATATAAAGAAAATTAAATCTTATTCATAAAATTTGGGGTCTTACAATACTAGACATCGCCAAACGAAAGATTCAACAGTCAAATCTCCGTACGCGTGTAGCTCATAGCTTCCAGTTCTCTCTAGATACAAATCTAGGGTCACGTGGTTGCTAAATATTTACAAAAAAACTAGAAAAATACTAGATCTGTACAGATCTTTGCCATTCTAGCTTTCAAGTTCAAGTTTTATAATTTTTGAACAGATTAAAATCTAGATCTAGTACAGATCTAGTCAATACAACTCAAATATTGACTATTTATAAGAAATGAATGGTTAAAACTTCAGATCTGACGAATATAAGCTACTAGATATATGTATATAGCACTTATATACGTATTAGAGTAAGCGAAGAAGACAGATTTGGAGAAATCTTACAGTATATCGCGAGAACAGCTCTCAACAGCTTGTGGCATCCCGATACTCGTTTCCCACAGGTTAAAATTTGATATGTTGTAGTATATATGTGTATGGACGTTTACAAAGAAGTTTTACAATAATCGGAGTACGTTAGAGCCTCCGTTTGACCCTCATAGCCTCTATTTCTCTCGCCGTGACCCTTTCTTTCTCTCTCTTTTTTTATAAGCTAAGGGAGGAGGGGGTATATATCAACCCGATCTGCCGCAGGTCTACCTGCGACAGCCACAGGTCTACCTGCGGCTGGGCCTGGTGGGCCCGACTATCTCGAAGTACGTGCACTCGGACCAATGCACTGTTCGCTCAAACCTTCATAGCTTATAAACCGGGAATCCGATAGAGGAGTGCTATACCTTTTCGAAAATGCCTTTCTGAGAGGTACACAATGACATGGAGCTTGACCTTTTCTGAATCTGGGAAGACAGGTCCATGACCAGATCTTCGAGTCTTCACAGTCAGTTCGTTGAGCTGTCTAGAGCAGTTTTCACTCGGGATTGCTGTGATGGTTATGTGTGACCTTCCTCTTAGTAATTTAATCTGATTTGATGTTGATTTAACAAAATTACTCTTTTTCCCTTCTGGGTTGGTTACGGGCTTGACGTGGCTGCAGCTGTCTTTCTCGGGATTATCTCCGGGGTTTGACTGTTGTTGACTTTCGTCTGTCTTCAGGGATGTCTCTAAAGTTGACTTGATGATTCCCAGGGCTGTCTCTGGGGATATTGATTTGATGATTTCCCGGTGCTGTCTCTGGGGGTACTGGTTTGATGATTTCTAGGTGCGGTCTCTGGGGGTCTAGTTTAATGATTTTCCAGTGCTGTCTCCGGCGGTCTAGTTTGATGATTTAATCCTCCACGGTTATCTCTGGAGTGTGAAAAGACATTTTTTCCCTCCTGCAATGTTAGTTAACAGGAATGCAAAATTTTGAGTGTCTACAGATGCCCGTCTTTATCATGTTTATGCAATGCAATGGAATGAACAAGATAAAGATTGATAGTATGATATATCATGCATGCTATATGCCTCTGTGGGGTCAGTTGCCATAGGTTGTATCAACGCCCATTCTCTATTTTTTGATGGGGATGACTTTTATGGCTGATACCACTATACCTTTTGAATTTGACGTTGGGGTTGTCGCCAATGCTCTCTTTTCCAGATACTCTTTATTATTTTACCTCCGCTAGGGATATTCCTCTTTTTACGAGTGACTTTATTGGGGATTTTTGATGCTACGATGGAATTGTCACCAATGTTTTTGGATTTCTATCTAGTTGATACCGACATTCCTGCCAGGGATAGGATCCTTGATGCCTACTCGAGCGATAGTTTACAACAGTTTGACCATCATTGAACCTCCTTGATGCCTACTCGAACGATAGTTTACAACAGTCGACTATTACTGAACTTCTTTGACGCCTACTCAAACGGTAGTTTACAGGATTTGACCATCACAGAGCCTCCTCGATTCCTAGTCAAATGGTAGTTTACAACGGTTGACTAAACTGATTTGGTGCTTACTCGAATGGTAGTTTAAAGGGTTGACCATCACCAAACCTCCTCGATGCCTACCTGAATGTTAGTTTACAACGGTTGGCTGAACTGATTTAATGCCTACTCGAACGATAGTTTACAGGGTTGACAATCACTGAACCTTCTCGATGCCTACTCGAACGAAAGTTTACAACGGTCGGCTGAACTGATTTGATGCCTACTCGAACGGTAGTTTATAGGGTTGACCATCACCAAACCTCCTCGATGCCTAATCAAATAGTAGTTTACAACGGTCGACTGAATTAATTTGATGCCTACTCGAACGGTAGCTTATAGGGTTGACCATCACCGAACATCCTCGATGCCTACTCGAACGGTAGTTTACAACTGTCGACTGAACTGATTTGATGCTTACTCAAACGATAGTTTACAGGGTTGACCATCACCAAACCTCCTCGATGCCTACTCGAACGGTAGTTTACAATGGTCTGTTGAACTGATTTGATGCCTACTCGAACGGTAGTTTATAGGGTTGACCATCACCGAACCTCGTCGATTACTCGAACGGTAGTTTACAACGGTCGATTGAACTGATTTGATGCCTACTGGAACAGTAGTTTATATGGTTGACCATCACTTAACCTTCTTGATGCCTACTTGAACGATAGTTTACAACGGTTGGCTGAACTGATTTGATGCCTACTCGAACTGTAGTTTACAGGGTTGACCATCACCGAACCTCCTCGATGGCTACTTGAACGGTAGTTTACAATGGTCGGCTGAACTGATTTGATGCCTACTCGAACGGTAGTTTATAGGGTTGACCATCACTGAACCTCCTCGATGCCTACTCGAAGGTTAGTTTACAACGGTCGGCTGAACTAATTTAATGCCTACTCAAATGGTAGTTTACAGGGTTAATCATCACTGAACCTCCTCGATGCCTACTTGAACGATAGTTTACAACGGTCTGCTGAACTGATTTCATGCCTCAACTGGAGATTTCTTGTATAACAGATTCCATCATCAGTCCTTCCTGATGAAGATTGTTTTCCACGGTCGATTCTTGCTAGGTTTTTCGAATGCCATGCTGGGTTGAGGCTAGTGACTTGTATTGTAAAATTCCCTGATCTTGGCGAAAATAGCTTTCAACAGTTTACAACATCTGCCTTTTCTCGATGCTACGCTGGGGTTGTCGCTAATGGTTTGCAACATCGGATACTCTAGTCTTCGCTAAAGTAATTGTCAACGGCTTACAGCATCGGACCCCTCCCGATGCTACGTTGGGGTTTTCATCAACGGTTCACACTGTTATGTACTCAGATCTTCGTCGAAGCAGTTTTCAACGATTTTCATCACCAGACCCTTCCCCGATGCTACGCTGGAGCTGTTACTAATGGTTTACAAAAGATTTTTAGATTTCAAAGTTTTACGTCCCGTTTCAGGGTTTCAGGCCCTTTCTGCTCAATAGCATAGAACATTTTTTGCTGATTTAACTTTTTGGCCTTAGGGGACTTCGTTGTGACCCAAATTTGATCGAACCAGAGGGAGTGGGACCCACCTTAGGTTACTGCAGGTCTACCTGTAGCTGCCACAGGTAGACTCGCGACAGACCGCGGGAGGATTTATACCCCCTGGCCTTTTGAAAAATCATTTTCAACTTGAATAAACTGAAAATTCAAAATTTCTCTCTCAGATCTACTCAGTTCGGGCTGCTCTTAGCGAAATCCATCACCGTACAAATGTTCTGCACAACTCCGGTAACGTTTACATCCTTTATTTTCAAGTTTTGACTGTTAGAACGTTAGTTTTCATGCAATATGAGTTTAAACGCAATGTATCAAATATGTATGCATAGATGACTTGATAAAAATGAACAAACCTAGTAAGTACGTGTATTTTACTATGCTGAACATTTCGGTGTAAAAAAATTTCACTTTCGGGGCAGTCAATTTGCACCCTTTTTAGCTGGTTTATTCATCCTATTTTGGACAAATGAGCATAGATTTTCAAATAAAAATACACATGGTAATTTAGCTGCCATGGTGAGTTTGATTTTAATGTTTTTCATACATATGAAATGCTCATGATTTTGGGTTGGTGTGCTACTGAATGGCCACCTAGTCATGCCTATATGCATGCGGATAGTCCGTTTTACAAAGAAGACTCTGGCGAATTTGTTTTCACGAATCTGGGCATTTAATATGAATGCAATTTTAACTCTACCGGGGAAGTATGTTAAACTAATGTATGTTTTCACATAGGCTATGCATGATGCAATGATTTGAATTTAATGGCTTTAATTTTGAAGCACACCTCATCCTTTCTGAGGCGATTTGGAGATTTTATTCAGGTTATGGACCCAAAAAGACAGAGCAGTTCTCACTGGGTTTCTTCAGGTGTTAGGAAGAGGGCTTCTGATGTCCCTTTGCCTCGTCTGGCCCGGTAGCCTCGCCGGTTGACTGAGTCAATGATTCATCCCATTCAGGTTTATAGGACAGAGGCTATAGACGAGGAGGTGGATGTTCCGGGTGAGGATCCTGTCCCTCCTTCTTCTACTCCCCGTCAGGAGCTTCCAGTTATTAGCGTGACAGTTCCAGATCTGTTGGATGATTTGAGACGACATTCATCTATTTATCTTCACGCGAACGAGGTATTAACAGTTTTCATTTCTATTTTTTTTCTCTTTTCCACTTTTGGGGCAATGGTTTGATCGTGATTTTGAACTTGATGAGGGTTCCCGAATTTACTCAGCCCAGGGGGAACTGGTTCAGTATTCACTCTTTGTACTGGACCCTTCATCCGGAGTACCAGGCCATTGTCCACTCATGGGGCTTTGAGGCCTTTTTTCCATTGTTAGCCCGTCGCTACCCATGGGGTTATCTGAGGGCTTTGTCTGAGCACTAGTTTCACTATACTCAGTCACTTCAATTGCTGGACTATGAGGAGATGATGACACTGATGGATTGACAGTTAATCACTGGGATGGAGTTTGTAGGGGAGCCGGTGCCTTTGGTGGCTAACATTTCATCAGCTATAGTTCGATCCCTCTTGGGAGTTCCTGCTACGGCTCTCAAGGGTTGTCCATTCTGACCCTCTGAGCATTGATGCTGCGAATGGGGTTTTGTTCGAGCCTCTGCCTGATGATCAGAGGGATAGAGATTGCATCCTTCGACGATTGTTCTTGGTCATCATCAGGGGTTGTTTCATAGCGGACAACTCCTCGACGGTTTCTTTCTCTTTGGTCAGCGCCACTCGGGAGGTGGACCGCATCAGAGAGTTTGATTGGGGCTCATTCACCTTTGCCTACTTCATTCGAGGGATGTGCCTATGCTCAGAGGCCGAGATAGAGGCTTGGTAAGGCTTTTACCCATTTCTGTTATTGAGTAATTTCTCCTTTATCTTTCAATTTCCCTCGTTCGGGTTGTCAATCTTTATCACTGAGGATATTTGATCTTTGCATTTCCAGTTTTAGGCATATGAGAGGCTCCCTTGTTAGGTTTGTAAGATCAAATTAGCATGCAAAAATTATATACATAGTAGCGGAAGTGTAAAAATTGAGTTTTAAAATTTTACAAACCATGAACCCAGATCATCATTTATGCGCAATTATTAATTTAATCTAAAGAGATGAAGAACGAATTATACCCTTGAAGATTCGTGCTTCCTCTGGTACGAGTTCAACTCCAATCCTTTCCTTGTTTAACTTGAATCTACCGGGTGTGATTACTTCCTTTGATCAACGTCAGCCACCCAAGTGTTTGGCCTCTAGAGGTGATCCACCAAGGATGAACAAATATTAAGATAGTGGGTTATTGGTAAAACCCTAGTTTTCTCTCTCTCTAGAAAAATGTGTGTTCTCCCAACAATTGAAATTGCATTAGTCCTTAATCAAAATAAGACTCATCTTATTTATAGATGTAGGCAACCCTCCTAAACTTTAATAGATTAGGGTTTTATATTAATTAATTAAACTCTTTTAATTAATTAGGCTTCCTAATCTTATTAGGAACAATTAATTAAACTCATTTAAGTAATTTACCTCATAATCTTATTAAGAATATGGGAGAGTACATTTATTAATTAATTCCCAAACTTCTTAAGGAATTCAAATTAATAATAACAGTAATAAAAATAATAAGACTCCTCTTATTAATTTATATTTAATATTTCTAAAATAATAAATATTAAGTTATTTAATTTATTCTATCACCATAGATTAAATTAAATACACTTAACTTATTATTACAATTATGCCATTTATTTCTTAAATAAATATTCATCCTTTTATGGTGTGACCCTTTAGGTTCTCCATATTAAATCGGTTGTGAATAAATTAATTAGAACAATTCTAATTTTATTTAAATAAATAAATTAACTATTAATTCATTTAAATAAATATTTATTCTATAATAAGGGTAAGCCCCCTTATTGCTCAACGACTTTTCAGATAATATAGATTTCAAAATTAATTATAAAAGAATCTTTGAGTAAATAGTTACTGTACAATTTATTCCTTCTACCATACAATGTCCCAATTAAATATAAGACATGCATTTACTATCAAATCTTATTTTATTTAATTATATGTATTCCGATCCTAAATGCACAAACTTCGATAATACAAATTAGAAATTACTTTTAATTTCATTATGCCTTGACCAAGGACTACTGAGTTGTCATTTATCGAATCACATAGGACATGCACTTCTTTTACTAGAAATGGTAGATCTTTTATTGATCATTTATTATCTTCATGTATAATTAATTATACCCAAATATACCCTTTGATATACCCTCAGGGTCTTAAGGGACATGTCAAAGTATAACTCACTATATATAAGATACTATGATGATCTCAAGTCTAAGGATTACCTGTACTACTATCATTAAAGGAATTCCTATTGATAGGCTAGTAAAACTCTATTAGATATTCTTTAGCGAGCCACGTTTAGTGTACTTATTCTCCAATAAGCACCTACATACTTGCTTTAATGTCTCCACACAAATGATCATGAGATTGATCATCCTCTTCCAAAGAGCAAGCAACGTATGTACCAATCTATCCGGATTCACTAATCTCCTATTTAGTAATCCATCGATTGGGAACTATTTTAGTTTTAAGCTTTCTAAGAATTTAGATCTCGTTAGCATGATCATCATCATGGTTCTAAAAGCATTGCTTAAAACTATGGGTTTATCACATTTAAGTATAACAACATTATGTAGATAATATAAATGCTTTTAAATAATTTAATTAATAAATAAATAAGATTGTTACAAAGTATATGATTTATCATCATACATGATTGGCTTGTGTGCATACAACTTTTAATCTCCCACTTGCACTAAAATCAATCGCCTTGGTATCTAATATCCATCTTCTCTAAGTAACGATCAAACTGCAGTTTTGTTAGAGCTTTAGTAAATGGATCTGAAATGTTGTTTTGAGTGTCCACACGCTCTAGGTTGACATCTCCTCTTTCAACGATCTCTCTAATCAAATAAAATCGCCGCAACACGTGTTTGGATTTCTGATGAGACATGAGTTCCTTGGCCTGTGCAACAGCTCTGGTGTTATCACAGAATAAAGTTACTGCTCCTCTAATGCTAGGAACCATGCCAAGTTTAGTTTTGAACTTTTTCATCCAAACAACTTCCTTTGCAGCTTCACTTGCAGCTATGTACTCTGCCTTTGTCAATGAATCAACAACTGTTTGCTGCTTGGAACTCTTCCAACTCACTGCGCCACCGTTTAAGGTAAACACATACCCTAAAACGAATTTACTGTCATCTTGATCCGTTTGGAAACTTGAGTCTGTATAGCCCTTTAGTTTCAATTCAGACCCACCGTAGACAAGAAATACATCCTTAGTTCTTCTTAAGTACTTTAGGATATTTTTCACTGTCTTCCAGTGCTCTTCTCCTGGATTTGATTGATATCTGCTCGTTACACTAAGTGCATGAGCGACATCTGGTCTAGTATATATCATACCGTATATGATAGATCCTATTGCTGAAGCATAAGGTATCTTATTCATACGGTCTCTCTCCTCAGGTGTCTTTGGGGCTTGCTTCTTGGAGAGATGTATTCCATGGCTCATCAGCATGAGACCTCTCTTGGAATCTCCCATGCTAAATTTCTTTAGCATCGTGTCAATGTACGTTCCTTGGGACAAGCCAAACATCCTTTTAGATCTATCTCTATAGATATTTATGCCCAAAATATAGGATGCTTCTCCCAAGTCCTTCATGGAGAAGTGTTTAGATAACCAGATTTTAATTGATTGTAGCATCAGAATATCATTCTCTATCAGTAATATATCATTAACATATAGTACAAGGAATAATTTAGCGCTCCCACTAACCTTCTTGTATACACATGGTTCATCCTCATTTTTGATTAAATCAAACTCTTTGATTGTCTCATCAAAACGGATGTTACACCTTCGAGAAGCTTGCTTCAATCCATTAATGGATCGTTGCAACTTACAGACTTGGTTTGCTTTGACCGTTGAAATAAAACCCTCTGGCTGTGTCATATACACATCCTCCTCAAGTTTTCCATTGAGGAATGCCGTTTTCATGTCCATTTGCTAGATCTCGTAGTCATTATAAGCTTCAATCGCAAGCAAAATCCGAATAGACTTAAGCATAGCTACTGGTGAGAAGATTTCATCATAGTCAATTCCTTGTCTTTGTTTGAAACTTTTTGCAACCAGTCTTGCTTTATAGGTCTCTATCTTGCTATTCGCTCCAATCTTTCTCTTAAAGACCCATTTGCACCCAATAGGCTTAATGCCCTCAGGTGCTGAAACCAAAGTCCATACTTGGTTTTCATACATGGATTCCATCTCGGATTTCATGGCTTCTTACCATTTCTTTGAGTCTTTACTACTCATAGCCTTTTCGTAATTTAGTGGATCATCATCATTCATGATGCGTACCTCATCCTCTATAACGAGCCCATGCCTATCAGGTATCTCCGGTATCCTTCCAGATTTATGAATATGGTGCTTGTACAGTAGGTTTTTCTAATTGGACAAGTTCATCCACTTGATCTTTAGTGGTTTGCGATTCTTGAATTTCTTCAAGATCTATTTTTCTCCCACTAGTCCCTTCAAGGGTAAACTCCTTTTCCAAGAAGGCAGCGTGTTTCACAACAAACACCTTTTTTTCAGTAGGATTGTAGAAATAGTAACTTAAACTTTCTTTACGATAGCCTATAAATGTGCACTTATCAGACCTTGTCCCAAGCTTATCATTTTGAAACCTTTTCACATAAGTTGGACATCCCCAAATATTAACATGCTTAAGACTAGGTTTCCTCCCTGTCCATATTTTATATGGAGTCTTGGGGACGAATTTCGAGGGGAACTTATTTAGTAGATATGTAGCCGCTTCTAGGGCATAGAAGATCGGTAAAACTCATTATAGAACGAACCATGTCCAACAATGTTCAATTTCTCTTTTCAGATACACCATTCAACTGTGGTGTTCCTGGTGGAGTCTATTGTGAGATTATACCATTTTCTTCAAGATAATTGAGAAACTCACTGCTTAAGTATTCACCACGTCGATCCGATCAAAGAATCTTAATAATCTTGCCGGTTTGTTTCTCTACTTAACTTCTGAATTCTTTGAACTTTTCAAATGATCCAGATTTGTTTATTTCATTAAATACACATATCCAAATCTTGAATGATCATCAGTGAAAGTAATAAAGTAAGAATACCCTCCTCGTGCATTCGTTGTCATAGGTCCACAAACGTCTGTGTGTACCAACGCTAACAACTTTGTAACTCTTTCTCCGTTTCCACTAAAGGGGGATTTAGTCATTTTACTCATGAGACAAGATTCACAAGTTGGATATGATTCATAATCAGATAGCTCTAAGAGCCCATCCTTATGCAACTTGGATAATCTTGTTTCATTGATATGACCGAGTCTACAGTGCCACATAAAGGTATAATTAACATCATCTCTTTTTCATTTCTTAGTTTGTTCAATTTGAAGTATATTTTCATATAAGTCAAGTATGTAAATTCCATTCAACAATTTACCAACACAATATAAAACATTCTTATTATAAATAGAATAACTGTTATTTTTTATTATAATTTCAAACCTATCCATATCCAATACAGACATTGAAATAATGTTTCTTATAAGAGTTATAACGAAATAATAATTATTTAAAGTAATGGACTTGTCCGTAGACAGTGCTAAACCATAAGCTCCTACAGTTAATGCAGCAACCTTTGCTCCATTTTCCATCTGTAGGACGACCTCATCCTTGATCAGCTTTCTACTTCTGACTAGTCCCTGCACAGTATTACATATGTGAGAACCACAGCCGGTATCCAATACCCAAATAGAATTATAACTTTCAAAAAAATTAATTTCAATCATGAACAAACCTGAAGCTTCTCCAAGCTTCTTCTGCTTTTGTTCCGCAAGGTACTTATCACAATTCCTCTTCCAATGACCCGGCTTGTTGCAATGGAAGCATATTCTTTTGCTGTCTGGATCAGGTTTCTTATTTTCCTTTTTCTTCGCCTTTCCCTTAGCCTTCTTGATTTTCTTCTTTTTAGAAGATACATTGGGCCTCTTCCTTTTCTTGGAAGAATCATCTACCATTAAGATATGGTCTCGCTTGGATGGGAAGTGACCTTCAACAGTTTTCAATATGTTAAGTAAATCAGGCAAGCTGACATCCAACTAATTCATGTGGAAATTCACAACAAATTGTGAGAAGGTGTCCGGGAGTGACTGCAAGATCAAATCTTGTCTTAACTCCCCATTCATGGTGAACCCCAATTGTTCTAGTTGTTCAATCCGATTAATTAACTTTAGACAATGAGTCTCAACTGTAATGCCCTAGGATATGGGAGATCGAAAGAGCTTTATAGATATCTGATACCTAGTAGTCTTGCTTTGCTCACCATATAATTCTTTTAAGTGTAACAAAATAGAATAGACATCCATTTTCTCATGCTGACACTGTAGCTCGTTACTCATGGATGCGAGCATGATGCACTGTGCAATGGATGCATCATCTTGCTACTTTCTAGAAGTAGCGATCTCTTCCTCAGAGGTTATTTCTACAACCTTTGCAGGGACAGATGAATCTTGGATATAAGAAAGTTTTTCAGCAGTGAGAACAATTCTCAAATTTCTTAGCCAGTCCGTGTAATTCGGTTCGGTCAACTTGTTAGCATCAAGTATGCTACGCAGTGATAGTGAGTGTGACATTTTTCAAATTCTGTATGTTAAATAAAACAACATTTTAACATACATTCATTTAATTAATTATCAAAATAAATTAGGCCTTATTTTAAATTGGTATCTCCCACTATTTTCTTTAAACTATATTAGCCTCACAATTTATAGTTCGACAAATCTAATTAAAGATTTGCTAGTGAGAATAAGGATCCTACTTCAAATATATATAGCCTTTTGTGTGCACAACAAACTATATATAAATAAATAGGTAGACAACTTTTGTCAACTACATCACCATATAACTCCTTATATTTTGCCTCTTAGATCATTATGGTCAAGTGTGTGCACATCCGAACCAAAACGATCTTAGTTAAGTCTGACCCAACATTTTCATATAAGTGAAGAGAAAATTATAGCCCTTGTGTGTGCACAACAAAGCAGTAATGTTCAATTCCTTTATAAACATTTAATGTAATAAAACAACATCTTAAATATTTAATACTCGTCTAGTGTGTACACAACAAACTCATATTAAATATTTAATACTTTATTGTTTTATCATACTAGAAGGCGACGTTCAATATTCCAAATATCTTTGAACGTTATAACTTAATATAATTTCTTTGAAGGGGTTGTTATTAATTATCTCATTTTGTTTAGCGTGCATGTACATATATATATAAAATATACGCGTCATATTAATTGACATGCGAAGCATGTTGAATATAATATATATATATATATATATATATAGTATAAACATGCATATAGAATACAATATTCTACCTGGATTGATTATGATCTTTATTTCTAGTTTGGTTCACTCGAGCCATCAAGTAAACCAAAAAGGTCAAACCTAGAAGTGCAAGAATTAAATTTAAATATAACCATTGCATTTAAATCTCGGGCTCTATTAAAAACGGGTCTTCATGCGCTCCTTGCTCATTGGTCTCTAATCCTTCAAGATAATTCTAACTAATCCTATTACATAAACTATTTACATTAAATAGAAACCTTGATCAGCAGTCAAGAGGAAGTACATATGAGGGAGATAGAATTCACATCAAAAACAATTAGAGAAGACGAGGTACGCATACCCCATTTAATAAAACCCATACATTCAAGCATTCAACTAAAATAAAATCCAATCGCATTGGTCAATAGTCCATAATTAACCCCATTTATTATCATACATATCACTATATGCATCAATAAATAAAACATTCAATATATACATTGATATCGATTTAATGGGCAATCCTAGTTAGTTTCAAAATCCAATTTCAACTCTAATTAGTTATCATGGAATCCAATTCCAACTTTAATTAGTTAGCATGAAATCCAATTCTAATTAAAATAAACATCTTTATTTTAATCCAATTCCAAATCCAATAAACTCCTTTAATAATCTAAAATTACACAAAAACATATAATTTTAATTTTAATTAAAATAAACCTTTAATCTTAATTTAAAATCAAAAATAAAATAAAATTTATTTGTCTGAAGAGTGGCGCTGCGGTGCTGCTAGTGAACTAGCACCCGGCGCTGCGACGCCACGTCAGCAGTTTTCAAAAAATTAGGGATGGCGCAGCAGCGCCCTGATTATACTGTAATCAGAAGCTGCCGCGCCACGTCACCTATCTAGAGCCTGAACTGGAGCTGCAGCGCAAGAAATTACACTGTAATCTGGCGCTGCGGCGACAATCGCCAGGAACTATTTTTCCAGTCCGCGAATTGTGTAGTTTTTCTCCAAAACATGATTCCTTACTAACAATTATGCCCAATTAAATTGTTTAATTACATATCAAATAAAGAACAATTAATAACTCGCATAACGCTTTGGCTCTGATGCCACTGTTAGGTTTGTAAGATCAAATTAGCATGCAATAATTACATACATAACAACAAAAGTATAAAAATAGAGTTTTAAAATTTTACAAACCATGAACTTAGATCATTCTTTATGCACAATTATTAATTCAATCTAAAGAGATAAAGAACGAATCATACCCTTGAAGATTCGTACTTCCTCAGGTACGAGTTCAACTCCAATCCTTTCCATGTTCAACTTGAATCTATCAGGTGTGATTCCTTCTTTTGATCAACGTCAGCCACCCAAGTGATTGGCCTCAAGAGGTGATCCACCAAGGATGAATAATTATTAAGAAGGTGGGTTATTGGCAAAACCCTACTTTTTTCTCTCTAGAAAAGGTGTGCTCCCCCAACAACTTGAAAAAACATTAGTCCTTAATCAAAATAAGACTCCTCTTATTTATAGAAGTAGGTAACCGTCCTAACCATTTTAGGATTAGGGTTTCATATTAATTAATTAAACTCTTTTAATTAATTAGGCTTTCTAATCTTATTAGGAGCAATTAATTAAACTCCTTTAATTAATTTATCTCCTAATCTTATTAGGAATATGGGAGCGTACTTTTATTAATTAATTCCCAAACTCCTTTAGGAATTAAACTAATAATAATAATAATAAGACTCCTCTTTTTAATTTATATTTAATATTTCTAAAATATTAAATAATAAATATTAAGCTATTTAATTTATTCTATCACAATAGATTAGATTAAATACACTTAACTTATTTTTACTACTTTGTCATTTGCTTCTTAAATAAATATTCATCCTTTTATGGTGTGACCCTTTAGGTTCTCCATATTAAATCGGTTGTGAATAAATTAATTATAACAATTCTAATTTTATTTAAATAAATAAATTAACTATTAATTTATTTAAATAAATATTTATTCTACAATAAGGGTAAGCCTCCTTAGCGCTCAACGACTTTCCAGATAATATAGATTTCAACATTAATCATAAATAAACCTTTGAGTAAATAGTTACCGTATAATTTATTCTTTCTACCATACAATGCCCCAATTAAATATAAGACATGAATTTACTATCAAGTCTTATTTTATTTAATTATATGTATTCCGATCCTAAATGCACAAACTCCGATAATGCAAATTAGAAACTATTTTCTAATTTCATTCTGCCTTGACCAAGGACTACTGAGTTGTCATTTATCGAATCACATATGACATTCACTTCTTTTACTAGAAGTGGTAGATCCTTTATTAAACATTCATTATCTTCATATATAATTAATTATACCTAAACATACCATTTGATATACCCACAGGGTCATAAGGGACGTGCCAAAGTATAACTCAATATACATAAGATACTATGATGATCTCAAGTCTAAGGATTACTTGTACTACTATCACTAAAGGAATTCCTATTGATAGGCGAGTAAAACAACATTAGGTATTCCTTAGTGAGCCACGTTTAGTGTACTTATTCTCCAATAAGCACCTACATACTTGCTTTAGTGTATCAACACAAATGATCATGAGATTGATCATCCTATTCCAAAGAGCAAGCAACGTATGTACCAATCTATCTGGATTCACTAATCTCCTATTTAGTAATCCATCTATTGGAAACTATTTTAGTTTTAAGCTTTCTAAGAATTTAGATCTCATTAGATTGATCATCATCATTATTCTAAAAGCATTGCTTAAAACTATGGGTTTATCACATTTAAATATAACAACATTATGTAGATAATATAAATGCCTTTAAATAAAGAATTATTTTAATAATTAATGAATAAGATTGTTACAAAGTATATGCTTTATCATCATATATGATTGTCTTGTGTGCATACTACTTTCATCCCTTGCCTACGCCCAATTACTGCTTTAGGTCTGGAGACCTACCCGCGGGGATGGTGCTGGAATTATTCCACCTTGGCGGAGGTCTATGTGGCAGAGGGGTTTACCCATTCTCGCTTGCAGTTGGAGTTGTTGACCGTCGATGTCGTCACATGGGTTCCTTATACCCCCGATCATTTGACAGTTAGTTTGAAGAATGATTTTTCGACCGGATGGAGTATATATTATCCACTTGTCGGATCCCTTTCTTGATGGAGGGAGGTTGGGAGCTCTACTTGGGAGAGCATGCCATCAGGAGTACTGTAGAGGAGATTCGTATTCCATTTCTTCCTCTTGCTAGACATCATTGGTATTTATCTCAGCCAATCAAAGAGATTCCCCTGGTGGGTTTGGACGACTTCACATTGTCAGAGGGTCCCTATACTCAGGATGCATTTTATCACTGGTGGACTCCTCGCACCATTGGGGCTCAGACCCGCGCCACTTAGTTCTTAGCGGACATGGTTCTTGGGTCTATGATGATGACAGACTGGATTGCATATGTCAGAGAGCCCACTCATTTGGAGCAGATTACCAGCTTGACCCAGCGGTTGGACCGAGCACATTTTTTCATCAGGCATTTGAGCAGAGATACCTCAGAGGTAGATTCTTTTGATCCTTCTAGCTCTGGAGCTAGCCACTTAGGTGGCCCATATTCTGACAACTTTACTAGAGTAGTCCCACTCTGGCAGAGATACGGTGACTCAGGCGGAGTTATAGTAGGTTGATCGGCTAGATCCAAATATCATAGATTTCTTTTGATAGGCTCGTTATCTCTTTGATAGGCCTCTGTTAGATATTGGGCGGATGTACCCCATTTCCCTATACTTTTTAATTTTTAGCTTTTAGACAAAGATGATGTATTAGATGATGATATATTTAGGAATGTATATATAATGCTTTCTCTTAATTGCATCATATTGTCATTTATCATTGTCATTTATCATGATGCATGCATTATATGTCATGGATATGCATGTATATTGATGAGTTTAGCATTGACCCCTGGATGGTCTTATGATACGGTTCTACAGATGTCTTCATCCACCGTGACCAGGATCGAGCACAGTCCTCCTACTTTGATAGCCTCATCTTTGAGGCTGTGGTATGATAGTCTACCCCATTAGGTTTGAGTGGCAGTTGATCTCCTGCTGGGACATTCTATGGCCCTCCTGACATTCAAGGTTCCAGTGGGCTTTGTGAAGGGCATGTTATCATGTTGTATCCCTGAGAGACAGGTCTTCAAGTTTGGGACTTATGAGTTGACTCCTACACTAGAAGAGTATGAGCGCATCACAGACTTCCCGCTGGACCGACCTTGTGCTAGGGTAGCTAATAAGTACACAATATTCATAATTTTTTATTCCTTTACGTTTGGTTTTATTGCATGTTTTATGTGTATATGAGCTCAATAAGTTGTTTATTGTTTTCAGTTAAATTAAAGCTAAAAGGATGAAAACAAGTTGATTTGGAGTTGAATTGAAGAGAAAAAGAAAATTTGGAAATCTTGGATTTTTGGAAAGTTTCTAAAACCAGATTTTGGCATCTTTCTACATGGATTTGGATTGATATTGCTATTAGAAATAGGATTGCTTTCGACTGAGATTTTATTTCTTTATTAAATTCTATTTCTTTATGGAAACTAATTATAATTTGTAATTCCTTTTAGGATTTGGATTTCTAGTTCTTATAGGATTTAGAACTTTGTCTAACACTATAAATAGATGTAATAGTCAGGGTATTATTCATTCTACCATTTAATCATCTACTACATTCTCTCATCTACACCATTGGAGTGCAGACTTGGAAGCATGTCAGGCAAGTTTTCTTTATTCAGTTCTAAGGGATGTTGAACCTTATTTATAATTAATGTTTAATTGAGTATTCATTATTTATTCCTTCTCACATGAAATTCATTCTTGATAATCTGATTTAATTTTTGAATGCTATTTGGCTTAACTGATTTGATTTCTGCAGGATTGAGTTGGTTAACAAATATCATATGCTAGATCAATGAATAGTATTATGTGTAATTGATATTGTTCCTAATCACAAGTAGTAATTAGTAATACTTGAGTGTGGACAAGCTTTTGAGTATTGCTATGATTATCAGAAGACAAGTTAAACAATCCGAGCTTATGTGTTTGTTGCTCAGAATAGTCTAATTCCCTAGTTCTTAATGATGCTGTTATATTAAATCTAGAGAGCTTGTTCTAAGTTATATAATGGTTAGAATCTTGTGAAGAGCTTGTTTTATTAAGTGACAATCTAAGGGGAGTTTCGGGTAGCAGATCTTGTTGTTACCTAGGGCTATTAATTTCAGTGAAGGGTAAATAATGTTATACTAGATTAATCTATTGTTGTAAAAAGGTGATACTGAACTGAAGAACTGAAACTTTTTATTCATTATTAATTCTTATTAGTTTATTCTTGTAATTTAGTTTAATCAATTAAAACCCCACTTCTTATTGGAAACAATTGAATAAATATAAAACAAATCACTCTCTGTGGGATTGATCCTTTCTTACTACTATGCTAATTGTTTGAATTTATAAAGTGAATGTGAGGTTAATTTAGGAGTGTAAACGACAGCTCCTAGTAGCTGTTGGAGAGTTGAGGAGTTTATAACCTTGATCGGTTTGCGATGCCCTGTTGTCTTAGACGAGATTACCTCAGGGCATGTGGTATCCCTGGATTTCTTGATCGACCATTTCGGATCGCTAGACAGTTATCTATTGCATTTAGGAGATGTCACCTTTACCTAGGATGAGTGGCGAGTTGCGCGAGTAGATACTTTATTGATGTGCGTTGTGGCTTATCTATACATGCCGTTGTACATGGACCATCTGGATATTGGCCTGGTCACAGTAGTTAGTGCTCTCAAAAAGGGTCGTCCCATCCTACCTATGATATTAGCGGAGACATTGATGTCAGCCTCATTTTGCCATACCCATACTACTGGGTTATTCAGAGGTAGTGCAGCATTAGTATACATCTGGTTTATGATACATTTGAGACCGATCGATATTTTAAGACCCCATGGTTATTGCTTGACACAAGAGATATTTGCGTCTTATTCTTTTTGACCGGTCGATTGTGTAGATACAACGTCTTAGTTTATCTTCTTGACCGTGACTGAGGATCATTTCTTCATTTTGCATTGCTCAGGATTTAGCTCCCCTTATAGATTTTCACCCATGCAGTGGTTATGGACTTTTTCCATTGGTTGGTCTGAGAGGCATCCTTTGGCTGTCATGGGATAGTTCGACCAGTATCAGGATGTTCATTCTGTGGATGGAGCTTTTGATCAGTGGTCACCAACCTCGTCTTTGTCAGGGGATGATTTATCTAGAGTTTATGATTATTGGATCCATCAAGAGAGGGCTGATTTTTCCTCGAGTTATTCGGGTCATTCCTCAGAGTATTCTGCATGGATGGAGGTAGATATTGCATCATCTATGGTTGTTTATTCAGAGCCTAGTACCGATTCTGATCAGGATTATCCTATGGAGGATCCAATTTCTCCCACCGAGGATGAGCTGCTGGTTTGATAGCAGCCCTGATCAGTGATGTTTCTAGTTCTTCAGCTGCTGCTGCCCCACCTTCTGTAGAGTCTTTGGAGCAGGTGATACAACTCTTGACCTTTGAGAGGGATCAGACTAGAGCCTTAGTGTTGACGACCCTTTCTGGCCGGGATGTTGCCCTTACTGAGAGAGATGAGGCTCGGGCTTCTGAGGATGCTTTGGCTGTTGAGAGATATGAGGCCCGGGTTACCAAGGATGTTTCTATTGCTGATAGTACAACTCTTAGATCCTATATAGAGAGAATTATTACAGATATGAGTGCCTTTATGGATGATAATGGTAGCACCTTACAGATGGCGGTAGATTTTTTAGCTCCTCATTAAGGCTACACAACTTCCTTCGGTGATGTTAGTCGCCCGTGTTTCTCAAAAAAGAAGACAAAAAACTCGAAATCGGAAATGTCGTAAGTGAGGTTCGAAACCACTGATGTCGATCCGGTGGCGGAGTACCGTCAGTTCTGAAACCTCGTATCTCCGTATAGTTTTGTATCCCTAAACTAATGGTTCAATTTCTTACTTTTGCTTTCTTGTTGTCTTGACTTGTTATAGAACGGCTTTATATCAGGTATAGTTGGTAGGATGAAGTGGGATGAAGCGTTAGTGGATATAGCAAGTGTGCCGGGGATGCGGCTCGGGCGTAGTGGGTCTGGACGCCTAGCACGAAACAGCCTTCTCTGGTAGCGGCACTATACCTTAGTCTCTCTCTAGCTTCCAGTCTATATAAACCGTAGTTAGCAGAGGTAAGTCTGTCTGACGTTCCCTCGCGTCAAGGGCTATACTTTTGCATTGGCTCTCTCTGCAGGCCAGGAGCTCAAAGATGCATCTCCATCTCCAGAGAGGGATGCTATGTTGGATTTTTTGTCCCGTTTGACCGCGGGTTTATAGACTAGCTTTCCTTTTCCTGCATATACTAGGTTAGCCATTTTTGTCATGTATATGACACATTGTATATATTAAACAATATTATATGGAAAGGACATATATTTTGATTCACTTCCCTTTTGCATATATCTTAATCTTTGCTTGATGATTACCACTTTCTTTATGACTTGATGTCTTGATGTATCACGTGCTCTTCCTTGATGGACTGACATTGAGATGTCGGAGGGTCTCTCAGAAAGGTTCATTGATCTGGGAGATTTTATATGATTTGGATTTTATATAAGGTTTGGTGTCTCGAGACTGGTATTTAGTTAGATATTTGAGTGTATAGGTAAAGTGTTTTGGTTTTCTTTTGAAGGTTAGATCGCACCATAGATGGCTACTTATGTACTCTCGAGGATGGGGGAGATCAGGTCTTTCGTAGTTCAGGCCTAGCAGTAAAGACCTGAATTATTTTGATTTGATTTTTTGATTTTTTTCTTCTTTATTTTTTATTATCAGTACCAGGATGGCAGTTACAGGTAACTCAGACATAGTACCTTTTCATGGTGTCTGAATTAATAAGCTGGGGAAATGTTTCCCCATCCATTTCTTGTAATCTGAGGGCTTCTCCTGTCAACACTTCATTGACAATGAAAGGGCCTTCCCAGTTTGGGGCGAATTTTCCTCTAGCTTCATCTTGATTGGCGAGGATCTTTTTCAACACCAAGTCATTTTCTTTGAATTGCCTAAATTTGACCTTCTTATTGTAGGACAGAGAAATCCTTTGCTAATATAACTGACCATGGAAGATGGTTGCCTCCCTTTTCTCATCTATCAGAGATAACTGGTGCTACTGTGCTTGTATCCATTGGTCTTTTTCCATCTGAGCATCTATCAACACTCTTATGATTCTATTTCCACTTCTATGGGGAGTACTGCTTCCATGCCATAGACCAATGAGTAGGGGGTAGCCCCAGTAAATATGCGCATTGATGTTCTGTAGGCTAACAGAGTCAGAGCCAATAAGTCAGGCCAGTATTTATAGTTGGCAGCCATCTTTTGCATGATCTTCTTAATATTCTTGTTGGTTGCTTCGACATCACCATTTATCTTGGGACGATAGATGATAGAATTAAGATGTTTGATATGGAATTTGCTGCATAATTCCTTCATCATCTGGTTGTTCAAATTCTTAGCATTGTCTGATACGATCTCCATCGATTGTCCGTATCGACAGATTACATTATTTCTGATGAAATAATTGATTACCTCCTTGGTGACTTTGGGAAAGGAGGCATCTTCGACCCATTTGGTGAAGTAGTCGATCATAGTGAAGATAAACCGATGACCATTGCTGGCGTTGGGATCTATTAGCCCGATCACGTCCATCCCCCACATGGAAAAGAGCCATGTTGAACTCATATTGTGCAGTTTCAATTGGAGGAGCATGGATGGCATTTCTATGGATTTGGCATTGATATCATCTCCAGACGTGATCATCACAGTTGGCTTTGAGGGAGATCCAATAATGCTCTGTTCTTAATATCTTATTGGCAAGTAAAGGACCGCTCATGTGTGAACCACACACTCCACCGTGGACTTCATCCATAAGTCTTTGGGCTTGGTCTTTTTCTAGGCACCTTAGTAAGCCTATTTCAACATCTCTTTTGTAGAGTGCATCTCCGCTTAGATAGAACTTCATGGCGATTCTATGGATCCGCTTTCTTTCGGCTTGAATTGCCCCAGTGGGCGTAGATCTATCTCGCAGATATTCTTTGATGTCTTAATACTAGGACTGTTTGATGGGAGGCAGTTCATCTGATACTTCTCCAATATAATTTCCATAGGCTGGTGCCTTCTGGTTTGCAAATTTGATATCAGGGATTCTTCTCCCATCAGATACATGGATCAAGGAAGCCAGTGTTGCTAATGCATCTGTGAAATCATTTCTATTTCGAGGGATGTGGATGAAGGCTATTTCTTCGGACTCCATAGCCATCTTGATTACTTGTCGATGATAAGGCAACAGATGCAACTCTTTGGTGTGATATACCCCAGTGGTTTGTCTAATGACCAACTCGGAATCTCCAAAAATTGCTAACCATTGGATACCCATGAATTGGGCCAATTTCAATCCCATTATACAACCTTCATACTCGGTTGTGCTGTTGGTATTGACAAACTGCAATTTGATAGCTATGGGATACTGTTCTCCCATGGGAGATACAAAGACTGCCCCTGCTCCTGCACCTTTCATGTTTACAGCCCCATAGAAGTACAGTTTCCAGAATTGGCCGGTATCTTCTTGAGGGTTTTACTGAATTTTCATTATTCCATCATATGGGAAATAGGTTTCCAAGGGTTCACAGTTCCCTGATGGTGCTTCGACAAATTTATCTGCAATTCCTTGACCTTTGATGGACTTTTGAGTTACATAGATGATATCGAATTAATGGAGGATCAATTGCCATTTAGACAATCGGCAATTTAACATGGGCTTCCTGAATAGGTACTTTAGAGGATCCATGCGGGATATGAGGTAGGTTGTATGCCCATGAAGATAATGCTATAATCTCATGGCGGCCCATGCTAAAGCACAACAGGTATTTTCAATCAAGGTGTACTTCTGCTCACCGCTGCTGAATCTTTTACTGAGGTAATAGATAGTTCTTTCCTTGCCTCTATCATCTTTCTGCCCCAGCATACATCCCATAGCATTGACAATGACCGATATGTACATGAATAAGGGAATTTTGTCCCTTTGTGGTACCAAAATGGGAGATTCCACCAGTTGCTTCTTGATGAAGAGGAAAGCTTTTTAACAACCTTCATTACATTTTATGGAGGAATTTTTCCTCAACAGCTTGAAGATGGGCTCACAAGTTGCGGTGAGTTGAGAGATAAATATGCTTATGAAATTAATTCTCCCAAGGAATCCCCGTATTTCCTTTTATGTTTGGGGTACATGCATGTTAGTGATGGCTTTAATCTTGGCGGGATCCAGCTCAATGCCTTTGTTGCTTACCAAAAATCCCAATAGTTTGTCGGATTTGACACTGAAAGCACACTTGACTGGATTCAGCTTCAAGTTGTAATTGCAAAGCCTGTTGAATAGCTTTCTGAGATGGTTGATGTGGTCATCTTCCCTTCGGGATTTAACGATGATGTCATCCACATACACCTCTATCTCCTTGTGCATCATGTCATGAAAAAAGGCCATCATGGCTCGTTGATATATAGCACCAGCATTGATAAGGCCGAAAGACAATCACCTATAACAGAAGGTTCCCCAAGAGGTGATAAAGGTTGTTTTATCCCTTTCTTCTTCGGCAACCATGATTTGGTGGTATCCAGTGAAACAGTCCACAAATGAGTACATGCCATACTGTTCCGTGTTGTCTATCAGTATGTGGATGAAAGGTACTGGGAAGTCATCTTGGAGACGAGCTTTGTTCAAATCCCGGTAATCTATGCATACTCTCACATTCCCACTGGGCTTAGGTACAGGAACTATATTGGACATCCATTCAGGGTAGGTTGAGACCATGATAATGCTTGCTTTGAATTTCTTGACAACTTCTTCTTTGCTCAGACTCCACTCGGGCTTTAGTCTCCTGAGTTTCTGTTTGACAGGCTTGAATCCCTCTTTGATGGGCAGTCGGTGAATGACAATTTCAGTGGACAAGCCGACCATGTCTTCATGTGACCATGAAAACACATCCTAGAACTGAGTTAGGAGTTCAATAAGGTCTGTGGTTTGGTTTGGGGTAAGGTCGTTGCCTATTTGGATTTCTTTTGGAATTTCTGAGGTTCCGATATTAATTATGGTGGTTTGATCGAGGTTTGGTTTGGGTTTGTCTTCGACCCATTCTTTGATCTCCTCAGGCACCTCATAGTCATTGATCTCCTCTTGATCAATCCCCATCAAGTCAAAGTCCAGTTCTGCATCAAAGTCGTAGTCACTGCTGAGACTTGGGAATTCATCGGCAAGGTTAAACAAATCCAAATTTGGAGTCCTGAAAACAAAATGCTTTCACTTAATATATAAAATTGTTTAATCACACAAAGCATCAATGAAAGCTTGCCAAAAGTAATTGCTAGTACTATACAACAAAAGTAAGCAGTATATAATATCTACACGTTAGGGTATACAGACTCTCTACCCTTTTACCCTTTACGATTGATGCACAGAATGCCTCCTCCTCTTTGATGATGACTATGAATTAATTCACATCAGGGTCAGTACTTTCCTTTGAAATGTTCTCCTTATCCCTATAAATGCGAGGGATTAGGATTTGATCTTCTGAATAGTCATCATTTGGGATATCCTCGTTCATAACCTCAGTATGTGCCAAAAAATACATCTTTACAAATTGATCTCGCACTTCTTGTAGGAACCTTTCATTCCTTTCCTTGTTTTCCTTAACATGAATCTGGATTCTTTTCTCACTGGCCGATTTGACCTGAGGGATCAGCATACCTGACACAAAAGCAAGAACTTTCCTTGTTGGCTTCATGAATCCAACATCCGTGAGATTTTCTAGCAGAATGGTGGATGTGTTCACTAGCTGATGCTTTTGCGGGTTCTTATGATTTGTTCCATAGGAATAACCTAATCCAGTCTTCCCTGTCTGGCTAGGTATCTGAACTGGATGTTTGATCCTTTGTTAATTTTTCCCTAGCCCTTTGATGGGATAGAAATCCAAAGATATCATTTCTTTACTGATGGACATCACTTCGGAAGAAATTCTTGGCTTCAAGGCTAGAGCCCTAATAGGTCGATAGTGAGTGTTGCTCACTTCGAAGGCTTGAAAACTGGCTGCCTCAACTCCTTCATTGAGACTGATCATAGGCATATCACCTTGTACATAGACTGGATACTCTGGTTTGACATTAACAGTAACCAGATTACCATTGATGATGTATTTGATTTATTGATGAAGGGTGGACGGGACTACTCCTGTCATATGGATCCACGGTCTTCCCAATAGTAAATTATATCCCGTGGTGATGTTAAACACTTGGAAGGATACGTAGAACGTATGTGGACCAATCTCCACATGGAGTTTGAGTTCTCCTACAGCATTTCGTTGAGACTCATCGAAGGCTCTTATGACTATATGGCTGCTCTGGATTCGATTTGGAATGATCTTCATTCTTTCCAAAGTGTCATAGGAACACATGTTCAGGGAAGATCCTCCATCTATCAACACGCCCCCTATCACATATCAAGAGGACATCACTGCTATCTGTAATAACTTGCAATGACCAGTCCCTTCCCCTGGTATGTCATCATCAGTGAAAGATATCACATTGCTATTGAAAATGTGCTCTATCAAGACACGAAACTTTTTTGTATCTACAGCTTTCGGCAGATGCGCTTCTTCCAGTACTTGCATTAAGATTTTACGACGATCTTCTGAAGACAAGACCAAAACCAAAATGGATATCTGTCGAGGTGCCTCTTTTAATCTTTGCACCACCTTGGCTTCATTATTCCCCATTTTGCTGAGGAATTCTTCAATCATTTCCTCGGGCACTCTACCCTTGGTCTTGATGACTGGCTTTATCACTCGCTTAGGTAGATACAACGAGTTTTTCTTTAATATAGCCATTGTATATTTTGAGGTTGATCCTTCATTTTCCCCATAGTTCCATGAGACTCTTTTCAGGCTGATCAAAGGATAATGCAGTCTGAAGGGCAACATCAATGGTTCTGGTGCAGCCACTTTCAAAGGATTCTTTCCTCCTTTGTCCCCTTGTCCTTGAATTATCAGGGGTATGACAGCTGTGTTCTTCTCACAGTAAATAATAGCTATAACCTCCTTTAGACTCCATGCCGGAGGAGGAAATATTACTTCTTCACCAGGAAAGCCATTATCTGGACTTACTTTTAGCAGTTCGCCGCTTTCAATCAAGTTTTGAATTAGGTGACGAAGTCCCCAACGTTATTCAGTAGCATGACCAGGAGTGTTGGAATGATATTGACATATTTTGGAAGGATTGAACTTCCTTGATCGAGGGTACGTTGGAGGTAATAGCTGTGTGCCTTCTCCCTCATATATCAACATCTGGAGAATTTCTTCCATAGGCTGATCCAAAGCTATGAACTTTCTCTTGAAAGCAAACTCTTTATGAGCTCAGACTCTTTCTTCCCTAGCAACTTTGTCCGCCCAGGTTTTGTGTTCATGGAACTGATGGTGATCCTTCCTTACAATTGGAAGAATTTTGGGCGTGGGAGGATTTGTTCTTCTTTGGTTGACTTGAGTTATCAACTGTCGCGTCACTTGGTGTTGGTAATCCTGAAAGTAGTATGCATACAAGTCAATCATGTATGATGATAAAGCATATACTTTGGAATCGATCTTATTTATTTATTAATAAAAGAATATATTCATTAATTAAAGGCATTTAATTATCTACATGATGCTATTTTTTATAATATGTAAATAACCCATAATTTTAAGCAATGCTTTTAGAATCATGATGTTGATCATACTAATGAGATCTAAATTCGTAGAAAGCTTAAAACTAAAATAGTTCTCAATCGTTGGATTACTAAAAAGGGGATTAGTAAATCTGGATAGATTGGTACATATGCTGCTTGCTCATTCGACGAGGTTGATTGATCTCATGATCATTTGTGTGGAGACACTAAAGCAAGTATGTAGGTGCTTATTGGAGAATAAGTACACTGAACGTGACTCGCTAAGGAATACCTAATAGAGTTTTACTTGCCTGTCAATAGGAATTCCTAATGTGATAGTAGTACAAGTGATCCTTGGACTTGAGATCATCATAGTATCTTGTGTGTAATGAATTATACTTTGACTTATTCCTTAAGACCCTTAGGGTATATCAAAGGGTATGCTTGGGTGTAATAAGTTACATATGGAGATAATGAATGATCAATAAAGAATCTATCACTTCTAGTAAAAGAAGAGTTATGTCCTATGTGATTCGTTAAATGACAACCTGGTAGTCCTTGGCCAAGGCAAAATGAAATTAGAAAGCAGTTTCTAATTTGCATTATTTGGAGTTGTGCATTTTCTAATCGAAATACATATAATTAAATAAAATAGGACTTGACAGTAATTACATATCTTATATTTAATTGGGACATTGTATGGTGGAAGGATTGAATTGTACGGTAACTATTTACTCACAGGTTTTTTTTATGATTAATGTTGAAATCTATATTATCTGGAAAGTCGTTGAACGCTAGGGAGGCTTATCCCTGTTGGGGCGAACTTTCCTTTAGCTTCGTCATGATTGGCCAAAACTTTCTTCAGCACTAGGTCATTTTCTTTGAATTGCCGGATTCGAACTTTCTTGTTGTATGATCGAGCAATCCTTTGCCGATATAACTGTCCGTGGAAAATGGCTGCAACCCTCTTTTCATCTATCAGGTATAGCTGGTGGTACCTCTCTTGCAACCACTGATCTTCTTCCATCTGAGCGTCTATCAACACTCGCAAGGACTCCATCTCTACTTCTATGGGAAGGATTGCTTCCATGCCATAGACCAATGAATAGGGGGTAGGCCCAGTAGAGGTACGCATTGACGTCCTGTATGCTAACAGAGTCAGTGGTAACAGGTCAGGCCATCCTTTGTGATTGGCAGACATTCTCTGCATGATCTTCTTGATGTTCTTATTGGCCGCTTTGACAACACCATTCATCTTGGGTCGGTAGATGATGGAATTGAGATGCTTGATATGAAACTTGCTGCATAAGTCTCTCATCATCTGATTGTTTAGGTTCTTGGCGTTGTCTGAGACGATCACCTCCGGTTGTCCATATCGACAGACGATATTATTTCTGATGAAACCAATGATTACCTCTTTGGTGACTTTAGGAAAGGAGGCCGCTTTAATCCACTTGGTGAAGTAATCGATCATAGTGAAGATGAAACGATGACCGTTACTGGCTTTGGGTTCTACTTGACCGATCACATCCATTCCCCACATGGAGAAAGGCCAAGGCGAACTCATATTCTGCAGCTCATTTGTGATAGTAGTGTGCATACAAGCCAATCATGTATGATGATAAAGCACATACTTTGTAAACAATCTTATTTATTTATTAATAAAATATTCATTTAAGGCATATAATTATCTACATGGTGCTGTTTTTATAATATGTAAATAACCCATAGTTTTAAGCAATGCTTTTAGAATCATGATGAGATCATGATAATGAGATCTAAATTCTTAGAAAGCTTAAAATCTAAAATAGTTCCCAATTGTGGGATTACTAAAATGGAGATTAGTAAATCCGGATAGATTGGTACATATGTTGCTTGCTCATTGGATGAGGATGACTGATCTCATGGTCATTTGTGTGGAGACACTAAAGCAAGTATGTAGGTGCTTATTGGAGAATAAGTTCACTGAACGTGACTCTCTATGGAATACCTAATGGAGTTTTACTCGCCTGTCAATAGGAATTCCTAATGTGATAGTAGTACAAGTGATCCTTGGACTTGAGATCATCATAGTATCTTGTATGTAACAAATTATACTTTGACTAATTCCTTAAGGCCTTTTAAGGCATATATAGGGTATGCTTGGGTATAATGAGTTACATATGAAGATAATGAATGATCAATAAAGAATCTACCACCTCTAGTAAAAGAGGAGATATGTCCTATGTGATTCGTTAAATGACAACCCAGGAATCCTTGGCCAAGGTAGAATGAAATTAGAAAGAGGTTTCTAATTTGCATTATTTGGAGTTGTGCATTTTCTAATCGAAATACATATGATTAGATAAATTAAGACTTGACAGTAAATCCATGTCTTATATTTAATTGGGACATTGTATGGTAGAAGGATTGAATTGTACTGTAACTATTAACTCATAGGTTCTTTTATGATTAATGTTGAAATCTATATTATCTGAAAAGTCGTTGATCGCTAGGGAGGCTTATCCCTATTGTAGAATAAATGTTATTTATTTAAATAGATTATTAGTTTAATTTATTTATTTAAATAAGATTAGAATTGTTCTAATTGATTTATTCATAACCGGTTTAATATGGAGAACCTAAAGGGTCACACCATAAAAGGAAGAAGAATTATTTAAGAAGAAAATGGCATAATAGTAATAATGCATTAAGTATAATTAATTTAATCTATGGTGATAGAATAAATTAAATAGCTTAATGTTTATTATTTAATATTTTAAAAATATTAAATATAAATTAATAAGAGGAGTCTTATTATTATTATTATTATTATTATTATTTTAATTCTAAAGGAGTTTAGGAATTAATATAATATCAGTACTCTCTTTCAATCCTAATAAAGATTAGGATATAAATTAATTAAAAGTATTTAATTAATTAAATAAAATCCTATTCTAATTGGATTAGGAGGGTTAACCTAATATCTATATAAGAGAGTCTTATATCAGAAATAAGGTACGTGAATTTTTCCAAGAGTTGGGAGTACACATATTCTATAGAGATATAAACAAGGGTTAAGCCAATAACCCATCTTCTTGAGTTCTTCATCTTCCTTGGTGGATCACCGTTAGAGGCCAAACAATTGGGTGGCTGACATTGATCAAGGGAAGGAGCCACTACAGAGGAATCAAAGAAATCAAAGGAGTAGAACTTGTACCTGAGGAAGCTTGGATCTTCAAAGGTATAATTCCATGTTCTCTCTTTTCTGTTATTGATAACTAGCACAAAGCATGATCATGGTTATGGGTTTGTATAAATTTTTGAAAACCTAGTTTTTGCGCTTTTGCCCTATTTATGTGATTTGATTGCATGATTGCATTACGTACAAACCCAACAATTTGGAGGAGCATGGATGGCATTTCCATGGACTTGGCATTGATAGCATCTCCTGACGTGATCATCACAGCCAGCTTTAAGAGAGATCCAGTAATGCCCTGTTCTCAATATTTTCTTGGCCAGCAAGTGACCGCTCATGTGTGGACCGCAGACTCCACCATGGACTTCATCCATTAATCTATGGGCTTGCTCTTTATCGGGGCATCTTAAGAGGCCTATTCTAGCATCCCTTCTGTAGAGTGCATCTCCTCTCAAATAGAATTTCATGACCATCTTATGAATCTACTTCCGCTTGGATTGGATTGCCCCAGCTGGTGTAGATCTATCTCGGAGATATTCCTTGATGTCTTGATACCAAGGCTGATTGATAGGAGGTATTTCATTTGATACTTCTCCGATGTAATTCTCGTATGTCGGGGTATTTTGGTTTGTGAATTTGATGTCGGGAATTCCCCTCCTACCCGAGACATTGATCAAGGAAGCCAAAGTTGCCAATGTGTCTGCAAAGTCGTTCCTACGTCTAGGGATATGGATGAAGGTTATCTCTTCAAAATCCATTGCTATATTGATGACCTGCCAGTGATAGAGCAGCAAATGTAGTTCTTTGGTGTGATATACCCCAGTGGTTTATCTGATAACCAACTCATAATCTTCGAAGACTAATATACGCTGGATACCTATGCACTGGGCTAGCTTCAATCCCATTATGTAGCCTTCATACTCAGCTGTGTTTTTGGTGTTGTCAAACTGCAACTTGGTAGCCACAGGATACTGCTCTCCTGTACCAAAGATGAGGACTGCCCCAGCTCCGGCACCTTCTATGTTCACCGCTCCATCGAAATACATTCTCCATAGTTGGACTATATTCTCTTGTAGGATTTGTTGAATTTTCATGATCTCATCGTCCAGGAAATAAGTCTCCAAAGGTTTAAAACCCCCTGACGGAGCTTCGACTAGTTGATCTGCAATGTTTTCCCTTTGACGGACTTCTGAGTCATGTATATAATGTCGAACTATTGGAGGATCAATTGCCATTTGGATAATCCACAATTTAACATTGGCTTGTTGAATACGTAATTTAGTGGATCCATGGGGGATATGAGATAGGTCATGTGCCCATGTAGATAATGTTGCAACCTCATGGCAGCCCATGCTAACGCACATTATGTTTTCTCAATCAAAGTTTACTTCTGTTCACCATTGCTGAATCTTTTGCTGATGTAGCAGATAGCTCTCTCCTTGCTACTATCATCTTTTTGTCCCAGCATGCAGCCCATT
The DNA here is from genome assembly GCA_020205555.1 of Panax stipuleanatus. Classification (NCBI taxonomy): domain Eukaryota; kingdom Viridiplantae; phylum Streptophyta; class Magnoliopsida; order Apiales; family Araliaceae; genus Panax; species Panax stipuleanatus. The sequence continues at coordinate 80,386,593 of CM035121.1, forward strand.
GCGTTGGCATTGACGGACATGTACATAATCAGAGGATCTCTGTCCTTCGGGGGTACCAAGATAGGTGCTTCGATTAGCTGCTTCTTGATGTCAAGGAAGGCTTTTTGGCAATCCTGATTCCATTTCATGGAGGAATTCTTCCTTAGTAGCTTGAAGATGGGTTCACAAGTTACCGTGAGCTGAGAAATAAACCGGCTTATGAAATTAATTGTTCCCAAAAACCCGCGTATCTCCTTCTCTGTTCAGGGGTACTGGCATCTTCGTAATGGCTTTAATCTTAGTAGGATCCAGCTCAATGCCTCTATTGCTCACTAGGAATCCCAACAACTTGCCCGATTTGACGCCAAAAGCACATTTGGCTGGATTCAGCTTGAGGTTGTACTTTCGCAGCCTGTTGAACAGCTTTCTAAGATGGTTGATGTGATCGCCTTCCTTCCAAAATTTAAAAATGATGTCATCCACATAGACCTCTATCTCCTTATGCATTATATCATGAAATAGGGCCATCATGGCTCGCTGATATGTGGCACCGGCATTGATAAGGCCAAAAAACAATCGCCTGTAACAGAAGATTCCCCAGGGAGTGATGAAAGCTATTTTCTCCCTGTCTTCTTCAGCGACCATAATTTGATGGTAACCAGCAAAGCAATCCATGAAAGAATATATGACATACTGTGCTGTGTTGTCTATCATGATATGGATGTAAGGTACCGGGAAATTATCTTTGAAAAAAGCTTTATTCAAATCCCGGTAATCCACGCATACTCGTACCTTCCCTCCGGGTTTAGGCACAGGAATTATGTTCGACAGCCACTCCGGGTATGTTGACACCATGATGATACCGACTTTGAATTATTTAACAACTTCTTCTTTGACTTTTAGACTCCATTAAGGTTTCAATCACCTGACCTTCTGCTTAACTGGCTTGAATCCATCTTTGATGGTGAGTCGATGGATAACAATGTCAGTAGACAAGCCAATCATGTCTTCATGCGACCATGCAAACACATCTTGGAACTGAGTTAGGATTTTGATCAGGTCAGTTCTTTGGTCTTTGGTGAGGTCTAGGCCTATCTGGATTTCTTTAAGGTTTTTGGAGGTTCCGATATTAACAGTGATGGTTTGATCGAGGTTTGGTTTGGGTTTATCATCGACCTCTTTGATTTCCTCGGGAACCTCATAGTCATCTTCCTCCTCTTGATCAATTTCCATCAAGTCGAAGTTCAGTTCTACATCTAAGTTGTAGTCACTGTGACAGGTTGGGATCTGATCAGCAGGGACAAACAAATCCAATCTTGGAGTCCTGAAAACAAAATGATTTCACTTTAATATATGAAACTGTTTAAACATACAATGCATTTAGCAAAGCATGACAAAAGTTACTGCTATAGTTGTGCAATAAAACAAGTAGTAAATGAAACCATGTTACAGGGCAGATGGATTCTTTGTCCTTTTACCCTTTTTGAATGAGGCAAGGGACGCTGCTCTAGTTGTTCAGGGTTAGATCCTCATGAATAGGGAGGATACAAGATTTGTGGTTGTCTGCCTCATCTTTGATGACGACTAAAATATCCTTCAGATCAGAGCCGGGGTTTTTCCTTGAACTGTCCCCCTTTTCTTTCTTGATGTGAGGAATTTGGGTCTGATCCTCTTCATCACTATCTGGGATATCATCATTCATAACGTCGTAGTGTATGAGAACACGCATGTTAGCAAATGGGTCTCGTCCTTCGTAAAGGAGCTTCTCTTTTCCCTTTTTGCTATCCCCCTCAAGCTTTGGGGCTTTTCTCTTACTTATTGGTATGACTGGAGAAATAGCATGGCTGACACAACAGTAGGAATCTTCCTTATTGGCTTCACAAATCCAGCATCAGTGAGGTTTGACAGTAGTATAGTGGAAGCATGAGCCTTTGGATGCTTATGTGGGTTCCGGTGGTCTGACCCGGATGTGTAGCCCAATCCGACTTTCCCTGACTGGCTTGGGATTTGCACTGGACTCTTGATACCTTGTTGATTCTTTCCTAACCCTTTTCTATGGTGGAAACCAAAAGATACCATCTCCTGGCCCACTGTCATCACTTCGGGAAAAACCTTTGGTTTCAAAGCTGGTGCCCAGACAGGTAGGTACTGAGTATTGCTCACCTCCAATGATTGAAAACTTGCAGGTTCAATCCCTCCATTCAGGCTGATCACTGGCATGTCTCCATGTATGCAGACAGGATATTCAGGTTCGGCATTCACTGTGATTAGGTTACCATTGATAATGTACTTGAGCTGTTGATGGAGGGTGGATGGAACTACTCCTGCCATGTGGATCCATGGCCTTCCCAGTAATAAGTTGTATCCAGTGGTAATGTTGAGTACCTATAAGGATACATAGAAGGTATGGGGACCAATCTCCAGTGGCAGCTCAATTTCTCCTTCTCGGCGAGACCCATTGAAAGCCCGAATAACCACATGACTAGTTCTGATCCGGTTTAGGGTTGATTTTTATTCTCTCCAAGGTATCGTAGGGACAGATGTTCAGAGAAGATCCTCCATCTATAAGCACACCTACGATCACATACCCAGATGACATTACTGCTATATGCAGGGACTTGCGATGACCCGTCCCCTCTGCAGGTATATCATCGTTAGTAAAAGAAATCACATTGCTGTTGAAGATGTGTTATATCACATGACAAAATTTCTCAGTGTCCACCGTCTTTGGCAGATGGGCTTTCGTTTAGTACTTTCACTAGAATGTTACGATGATACATCTGCTTGGGTGCATCTTTCAGGCTTTGCACCACCTTAGTCTCGTTATGCCCCATTTTGCTGAGGAATTCTTTGAGTTTCTCTTCAGCCACCTTCCCTTTAGTTTTGATGACTGCATTGATCACCAGCTGAGGCAGGTACAATGGATTCTCCTTGGATACAATGGCGATGTTTTTTGAGGTGGAACCTTGATCATTCCCATAGTTCCATGGGACTCTTTTTCAGACTAATGACAGGATACTAGGGTCTGAAATGCAGTATTAAAGGCTCGGGCGCAGCTACCTTCACAGGATTCTGTGCTTTTTGAACTCTTTTTCCAGGCAGTACTAAAGGTGTTCCAGCTAGCTCCTTCTCACAGGAAATAGCAGCCATTGTTCCCTAATTCCATGCCATGGGAATAAAGAGTGTTTCCTCATCAGGGAGGCCATAGTCTTGATTCCCTATTATCAACTCACCGCTTTCAATCATATTCTAAATCAGGTGCTGAAGTCCCCAACAATCCTCGGTGTCATGACCGGGTGCATTAAAATGATACTGTCAAATCCTGTCAGGTTTGAATTTCTTGGATCGAGGGTTTACTGAGGGTAACAAATCTGTAACCATCCCCTCATTGATCAACATCTTAAGGATTTCCTTCATCGGCTGGTTCAGATTAGTGAAATTCCTCTGGAAGGCGAATTCCCTATCTGCTTGGAACTTTTCTTCCTTGGCCACCTTGTCAACCCAGGGTTTATGTTCATGAATTTGGTAGTGATCCCTTATAGCGATGGGGTTAATTTTTTGTGTAGACGGGCTTGCGTCAAACTGGTTAGACTGGTTTATCAGCTGTCTGGTTACCTGATGTTGGTATACGACCAGATCCGCTAGCTGTCTAATCTGTTCCTTAATAGACTTGATCTCTTGTTCTATCAGGAGCTGCCTTTCTGATAACTCCCAACTGTCTGGGCTATTGTTTCTAGATTGAGTTGACTCTCCGACGTACCGAAGGTATTTGGATCCTTCTCCACTCCCCGTGCTAATCATATTGACACTCTCCTCTTTCTGCTAAGGGAGGGGATTATCCTGCACATGGGGTTGCTTCGGTTTGGTCACCATATTCTCAACGCTGTCTATTAAGTCTTGTATTTTGTGCTTGAGAGACCAACAAGCTTGTGTATCATGGCCCAGAGATCTGGAATGGTATGCACACTGTGACGCCACCATATCCGTGACCGCCACTTGGTCTCTCGAATTCGGTTCGTCACATGCTCATGGTAATACAATAATAACTAAAATCACACATTCACAGCGGAATATCTAATTTAAAATAATATACAACAATTTATAATAATTATTCCCCCAAGTTTTGCAACCTACAGTACCTAATAGATTACATAATAATATCAATTACGACTTATTACATAATCTAACTTAAGCTTAAACATAATCAAATCTAATCTTACTACATCATCTTAATACAACATTAAAATATTTAAAAACATAAAAGACACAAGCTAGTTGGTAGCCTTGCCCTTGCCCTTATCAACGCCTGAAGGTTCACCATGCTTTGCCTTAACTGAAATATTTTAGGGAAAGCAACAATGAGCACAAATTGCCCAGCAAGTAATATACAATAAGGTTAAGTAATAAAATTCTCAATTCTCGAAAGGGTATAACAAGGTTTGATAGTTCAAGGATAACAAGAATATCATCAGTTTTCAAATACAGTCGCTAAGGACAAAATAATATCAATGTGATTCAATAATAAATCGATTCAAGATTTCAAGATAACTGAATACTGAGCAGTCGCTAAGGACTATGAACTTCTACTAGAATTAACAGTTATAAACTAAAAATCCAACAAAAATAGGTACAACAGGTGATCAGCCTAAAGCACCATCGTTATGCATAACAATCAATTATACTCAAGTGCGCGCGTCGGTTCTCCGACAATTATATATTCCCTTCAAAGAAGGTTGTTCTTCTCAGTCAAATACAAGATCCCGCACCAATCAATTAGTTTGGGTCGCTTTTCAATAATATAAGTCTAGCCGAATCAAATGGCATAGACACTTTAACAATATTCAAGAACAATACCAAGTTCCACATGAATAATAGCTTTAATGAAATAAGAGTTCAAGTATGCTAATTCAATTTAAACGAGTAAGTAAAGAAATTAGTTCGCAATATACAAGGATAGAATACTTGCATAAAGTAAATGCGTCGGTTAGGATACTTGCACCGTAAAAGAGTGTAAGTTAGGAAACTTGCCTGAAGCGTAGTTTATCCCCGTAATTTAATCAACACTTTTCGAATCTTATCGTAATATACTTACGTATATATATGATATTCTTTAGTCATATAATTTAACTTCACATTTTATCTTTGAATATACGATCAACACATGAGCTAAGTTTTAACCTAGCTACACAGTTATATAGAATATAATTTCTATCCTTAACTTCCTCTTTTCTCAAGTTGATCATAGTTATACATCATTACTATCATGTGAGACTACCACAATTAGCAAACATACTCGCATATTATTAATATCACATAAGACCACAATCAATACTAAATATATTTTATTTTAGCAAGTTATGGCATTCCCATAAGTTAACCGTCAAAATCAGGTTCAAGTAACATCGTAGCATATAATCATTCTTGAGTTCATTATCATAATTTTAACTTACATTTTACATGGTATTAAGGGATAGAAAAATTATATGATTATCATGCTTTATAACTTGGCTATATGTTTTCAAAGATGTCACATAATCTATTAATACACATGCTTATAGTGTTCACATTATTTATTCATAGCTAGTATTGTTTAATACTTGGGAGCATGCTTTAAACTTATGTTATCATTATGTCTACTACATACGAATCATGTTTAGAGGCATATCAAACCCGAACATGCCATCTTAACCCTTTAGAATATAGATACTCACGTGATGTAACTATCTTTTTGAAAACATGTTCAAGGTTTACGTTTCCAACTTACACTTTTACTAGTAAGGTTCGCAAACGAAGTCCACATGCTCATGTCATGCAATGAAACATATCTAAACAAGTCAACATGCTTTTCGTGCATTCTTAAACCATATCAACATGCTTGTATGGTCAGAATATCAACATTAATATAATTTATCGAAGTTTTTTTTTTAATCTACGCTTTTGTTAGAAATGTGCACTAGTTAGGTTCACATGTTCATATTGTATCACGGAACCTATATACATAAGTTAGCATGCATTTTATGTGTTTCTAAGTCATACTAACATGTCTCAAAAGTCAGAACCTAACTATGGCGCTTATATATCAAAGTCCATTCTTAAAGCTTCTAAGTTCACTTCGGAAACCTAACGCTTTTTGTTAACCATTTATGCTAGTATAATACAACATGCTCAAATTAGATCAATATACTCATATATATACATTACTCATGCTTACATACTTGCCTAAGCTTATAGTAATTCATTACACTTAGCAGCTTTTAAGCAGGAAATCAAAATCTGGAACAGGCTGCTGGCACAGCTGCCCAGTACAAGACTGGCGTAGCTGCGCTGGCTCTTGGCCAGCGGCAGACAGTTCCTGTAATCGGCAAACCACAAACCCAATTTCCAAATTTCACAATAATTCTAACTGTAACCAAGTTGCATTGCATACTAAACATGTATATAAGTTCTTATAACTACTAAACAAGTGTTCTATATCCCAATCACAATCCAATTCGACATAACCAAGAATTAAGAAATCTCAAAATTTTTGCAGAAACAGAAAATAAAGAACCAAGAATTCTGTAATTATACCTCTGTTAATGCAATCTAAGTTTGCTGCTAATCCACACCTCTCACTCTACTGCTATAACTAGTGTATGCTCTCAACACTTAAACAACTCTCAGCAATTTGAAAAGAGAAGGGAGGGAGCCATATTTATAGAGCAATCCTTACACAGACAATGCAATTGTCCATTAAATTGAACCAATAGATTGAAGCTTTGTATATCAGCTAAGGAAGAGTTGGTAGAGTGGTTGAAGAACACTGTTGTGCCCACTCCCCATATCATGATTTGCTAGAATGCTGAGGATTGATTTATGCAAGTAATAGGCTTAGGCTTTGATTTGTTCACGTGTGGAGAGAATGAGCCATACATTTAGGGACAACTCATTCTCAGCAGCATGGCAAAATAACATACTGCATACTTAGTTTTATCACATATATATTATATACCCTTAGGCTATAAATTCCATTAGTCTCACAATATAGTTTTAAATGCAGAAATGATATTACAATATAGAAATTTGAGGTTCATATATACACCTCTACATATAATTCATGTACATTTCTATCTTACCGATATAATTTAATCGGATGTTATCACATTACATTATCTCATGTATTATTAAATTGTTCACCATATATTCATGATGTCTCACTTTAATGTATATTCACATTGTTACATAGGCATTTCATGTAACTCTCATAATTAAATAACTTTACTATATAGTTTATATATAATAGAGTCGCATTACAATTTACACTTTATATAATATATAGTTAGCTACTATACGTTATACTTTTTGATTCGTATGCTCGCACATAGAAGTAAATAATTTACTTATCTCATCAATTAATTAATAATAATATTAATTAATTCGCTTCTCACTAGTCCATACAATTATTAATATTCACAATAATAGATTAACACTTACATGATTAAATATCACATGAATAATTGTAATTCTTATTATATTTATAAACACGTTGCTTATTACTATTATATTATTTGCAATAATAATAATCCCCATATCATCAATTAATTATCATTAATATTCTATAACAATTAATTAATATTCTCTAATAACAATTAACAATTAATATAGATTAATTGTTCACTTAATAATTCCTTCGTTAATTAATATAATTATTAATATCCACAACCATTGCTCATTTATCACGCACAGTATATAAATATAAATCTTATTATATTATAGGCACGTTGCTCATTATCATTATTATATTTCTTGCAATAATAATAATCACATATTATTAATTAATCACCATTAATAATCCTCATCACTGTGCCACACAAGGCTATAAGCGAGTTTATCGCAAACTTCATCAATTTCTCAATTATTATAATTATTCAATTTTATATAATTGAATTAATTTATCTCATAACACAAAATCATTTATATTCAAATAAATTCTTATTTCCATTAATATATTTATTTAATAATATTGGAAATTCTCGGGTATTACATCCTCCCCCCCTTATAAAAATTTCGTCCTCGAAATTGTTACAAGGTTACACAAATAGATGGGGATAATCCTTCATCATCCTATCTTCTAATTCCCGCGTAGCCTTCTCGACATCGTGGTTACGCCAAAGTACTTTTACAGATGAAATAATTTTATTTCTCAAAGTTTGCTCTTTCCTATGTAATATCTGGACAAGAATTTCTACATACGCCAAGTTCTTCTCCACTTGAATGGGCTCTTAAGAAATCACGTGCTTGTAGTCGGCCTTGTACGGTCGCAACACGAAAATGTGAAACACGTTGTGGATGTGCTCCAGTTCGGGTAGTAACGCAACTTTGTATGCCACTTCGCCCACTCGCTTCAGTATCTCGAACGGTCCTATGAATCTCGGACTCAATTTTTCCTTCTTGCCGAAACGGATCTTTCCTTTCCATGGAGATACTTTCAAGAATATGAAACTGCCGACTTTGAAGTCTTAGTCCTGCCGATGCAAATCTACGTACTTTTTCTGGCGGTCTTGAGTTGTTACTAATCTGGCTCTTATCATTGTCACCACGTCTGCGGTTTGTTGAACTAACTCTAGTCCGAGTATTCGTCGTTCTCCGACTTCGTCCCAACATAATGGCGTTCTGTACTTTCTCCCATAAAGAGCTTCGTACGGTGGCATGCCGATACTCGCATGGTAACTATTGTTATACGCAAATTCGACTAAGGGTAGGTGGTCGTCCCAATTTCCCTTAAAATCCATCACGCAAGTCCTAAGCATATCCTCCAGCGTTTGTATTGTTCGCTCACTCTGTCCGTCTATCTGAGGATGATAAGCCGTACTCAACCTCAACTGCGTTCCCATTCTTTCTTGCAAACTCTTCCAAAAATTGGACGTGAAGCGCGGATCTCGATCAGAGACAATAGATCCCGGCACTCCATATCGTGAGACAATCTCCTTTATGTATAGACTTGCTAATTGGTTCAAACTGTAGCGGATCTTTATTGGAAGAAAATGTGCGGTCTTCGTTAGTCGATCCACGATAACCCAAATAGCATCACAACCTTTCTGCGTAACTGGAAGTCCTACCACGAAGTCCATCGTAATATGCTCCCCTTTCCACTCTGGTATTTCCAACGGTTGTAGTAAACCACTCGGCCGTTGATGCTCTGCTTTAACGTGTTGGCAAGTCAAGCATCTACTAACGCACTCTGCGACTTCTCGTTTCAAATTAGGCCACCAAAAATGTTGCTTCAAATCTCGGTACATCTTAGTGCCTCCCGGATGAACAGAATATGTCGTATTATGTGCCTCGTGCAAAATCTCTTCCCTTAATTCGGTTACCGCTGGTACCCATACTCTTTCTTCAAATCTCAAAATACCGTCTTTATCCATTCGAAATTTCTCTTCCTCATTTTCTGTGATCCTCTTTCGGATTTTCTCACACTCTTCATCCTTTTCCTGGGCTTCCTTCACTCTATCCAACAACGTCGGACAAGCTTCCATTACAATTAACTTCTCACCAGACTTTTCTGGTCCTTTCACTTCTATCTCCAATTTATCCATCCCTCTTATCAATTTTTCTTGAGTCGTCAAATTAAATAATTTCTCCCTTCCTTTTCTGCTCAAAGCGTCGGCAACCACGTTTGCCTTCCCTGGGTGATAAAGAATATCGCAGTCATAGTCTTTGATTAATTCTAACCACCTCCTCTGCCGCATGTTCAACTCCTTCTGTGTGAAGATATATTTCAGACTTTTGTGGTCCGTGTATATCTCACATTTTTCCCCATAAAAATAATGCCTCCATATCTTTAACGCAAAAACTACTGCCGCTAACTCTAAGTCGTGAGTAGGGTATCGTTTTTCATAATCCTTCAATTGTCGTGATGCATATGCACTGACCTTGTCGTGCTGCATAAGCACACAGCCAAGTCCCTTGTGCAATGCATCACTATACACCACAAAATTTCCCACATCATCTGGTAATGATAACACAGGTGCTTCGCTCAATCTCCTTTTCAGTTCTTGAAAACTTTCTTCGCATTTGTCGGTCCATATAAATTTCACCGTCTTTCTAGTCAAATTGGTCAACGGGGTTGCTATCTTAGAAAAATCTTGGATGAATCTTCGATAGTACCCGACTAACCCTAAAAAGCTTCTCACCTCTGTCGGTGTTCTCGGTTGTTCCCAATTACTTACTGCTTCTACCTTCGTAGGGTCTACAGCGATTCCATTCTTATCCACCACGTGGCCTAATAATTGAACCTTCTCCATCCAAAATTCGCACTTTGAAAATTTGCATACATCTTCTCCTTCCTTAGTGCCTGTGACGCCCCCAAATTCCAGGACCGCCACTTGGTCTCTCGAATTCGGTTCATCACGTGCTCATGGTAATACATCGCAATAATGATAACTAAATATCACACAACCACAGCGGAAAATCTATTCTAGAATAATTTACAATGATTTATTATAATTATTCCCCCAAGTCTCGCAACCTACAGTACTTAATAGATTACATAGCAATATCAATTAACGACTTGTTATATAATCTAACTTAAGCTTAAACATAAACAAATCCAGTCTTACTACATCATCTTAATACAACATTAAAATATTTAAAACATATAAGAGACAAGCTAATTGGTAGCCTTGCCCTTGCCCTTATCAACGCCCGAAGGTTCGCCATGCTCTGCCTTAACTGAAATGTTTTAGGGAAGCAAGAATGAGCACAAATTGCCCAGCAAGTAATATATAATAAGGGTGAGTAATAAGATTCCCAATTCTCGAAAAGGTATAACAAGGTTTGATAGTTCAAGGATAACAAGAATATCAACAGTTCTCAATAACAGTCGCTAAGGACAGAATAATATCAATATGATTCAATAATACGTCAATTCAAGATTTTAAATAATTGAATACTGAGCAGTCACTAAGGACTATGAACTTCTACTAGAATTGACAGTAATAAACTGAAAATCCAATAAAAACAGATACAGCAGGTGATCAGCCTAAATTACCCTCGTTATGCATAACAATCAATCATACTCAAGTGTGCACGTCGGTTCTCCGACAATTATATATTCCCTTCAAAGAAGGTTGTTCTTCTCAGTCAAATACAAGATCCCGCACCAATCAATTAGTTTGGGTCATTTTTCAATAACATAAGTCTAGCCGAATCAAATGGCATAGACACTTTCACAATATTCAAGAACAATACTAAGTTCAACATGAATAAAAGCTTTAATGAAATAAGAGTTCAAGTATGCTAATTCAATTCAAACAATTAAGTAGGAGACTAGTTCGCAATATACAAAGATAGAATACTTGTATCCAAAGAGATAAGTTTTAGATACTCGCTTACGATATCCGTTGCTAATTGGTAACCTTGCCCTTGCCCTTATCAACGCCCGAAGGTTCGCCATGCTCTGCCTTAACTGAAATGTTTTAGGGAAAGCAAGAATGAGCACAAATTGCCCAGCAAGTAATATATAATAAGGGTGAGTAATAAGATTCCCAATTCTCGAAAAGGTATAACAAGGTTTGATAGTTCAAGGATAACAAGAATATCAACAGTTCTCAATAACAGTCGCTAAGGACAGAATAATATCAATATGATTCAATAATACGTCAATTCAAGATTTTAAATAATTGAATACTGAGCAGTCACTAAGGACTATGAACTTCTACTAGAATTGACAGTAATAAACTGAAAATCCAATAAAAACAGATACAGCAGGTGATCAGCCTAAAGTACCCTCGTTATGCATAACAATCAATCATACTCAAGTGTGCACGTCGGTTCTCCGACAATTATATATTCCCTTCAAAGAAGGTTGTTCTTCTCAGTCAAATACAAGATCCCGCACCAATCAATTAGTTTGGGTCATTTTTCAATAACATAAGTCTAGCCGAATCAAATGGCATAGACACTTTCACAATATTCAAGAACAATACTAAGTTCAACATGAATAAAAGCTTTAATGAAATAAGAGTTCAAGTATGCTAATTCAATTCAAACAATTAAGTAGGAGACTAGTTCGCAATATACAAAGATAGAATACTTGTATCCAAAGAGATAAGTTTTAGATACTCGCTTACGATATCCGTTGAATAAAGTAATGCAAGGGTTTAGGATACTTGCCTTATGCGTAGTTTACTCACGTAAAGCTAGTCAACACTTTTGAATTCCTATCGTAATGATAGTCATTAGTCATATAATTTAACTTCACATTATATCTTCGAATATACGATCAACACACAAGCTAAGTTTTACCCTAGCTACACAATTATTTAGTATCTAATTTCTATTCTTAACTTTCTCTTTTCTCAAGTTGATCATATTCATACATCGTTACTATCATGTGAGACTACCACAATTAGCAAACATATTCGCATATTATTAATATCACATAAGACTACAATCAATACTAAATATATTTCATTTTAGCAAGTTATGGCATTCTCATAAGTTAACCGTCAAAATCGGGTTCAAGTGACATCATATAATATCACGTAGCATGTATACATTTTTAAAGGATACTTTTAAGTTTGTATAATATCTTTCCTCGTTCTAATCATTTATGATTTTGTTTTAATTCACGATCCCTAACGACTTAGGGTTATACAATGCCATGAATTCACATAAATTGTCATGCTTATCATTTAGACATATAAAGTAGTCATATATTTTATTGATACACATGTTCATATGTTTCTTATGTCATGGATATGTGATTCTAGCACTATTACTAGTTCGTGACTTAATCAAACTCATGCTTGATTAACTTGCATTACATCTAAGAAGTACGTACATATATGATGCCTTCAAACTACATTCAATCATGTTGAAAATATCAGAATGTAGAGTCCTAATATAACATGTCAAAGTCCACATTTAAAGCTTATGTTGTCATTAGTAAAGCTTGCTAATAAGGCCTAACATGCTCATGCTATCTAGATTCATATGTTAACATATTTGACCCGCATTTCAAGGTCACATAACATGCTTGAAAAGTCAGAATGTATACATGGTCTTCACATGTCAATATCAACCTTCAAAACTTGTATTTTTGTTAGAAAGGTGCACTAGTTGGGTTCACATGTTCATATTATATCACGATACATATATACTTAAGTCAATATGCATTCCATGTGTTTCTAGGTCATACAAACGTGTCTCAAAAGTCAGAATACTATTATGGTATTTATATATCCAAGTTCCTCTTTTCATAACTTTAAGTTTTCTTTGAAATATTTAACTAAAACAACTAGCATAGATTGCTATAACCTAGTAACCTTATTCCGTATGTTAATGTGAGTTATATGCATATCCTAACAGTACATCATGCTCAATACATCAGAAGATATAAAAGAAATCATCAACAAATTCTGCAGTGGCGCGCGGCCGCGCCCAAATTGTACTAGGGAGACGCGCGGCCGCGCGGCTCCTGTTCCAGTCCAGAGAGCAGCCTGCAACGGCACATAACAAATCCAACTCACGAAATTACTTCACAAAAACTTTTCTAAGCAGCCACATTATGGTTTAAACATGTTTATAAGTCTATATAACAACTAAGAACATGTTCTAATCCAATCTAGCATGAATTGTAATCAAAATCAAGAATTGGAAACTTTGACAGTAAACAAAATGATGAACCAAGAATGAAGGATTTATACCTCTGTAATGCAAAGTAAGCTTATTGAAATCTCTCTGTCTGTGATTATCTTGCTATTAAACGCACAACACTCTCAATTCAATACTTAGACAAAATCTCAGCAAATGAAAAGAGAAGGGAGGGAGCCATATTTATAGAGCAATTCTTACACAGACAATACATATATACATCAAATTAAACCAATGAGAATGTTAGATTGCATGATGGTTAAAAGAGAGTTGGTAAATGGTTGTTGAAGATCATCATGATAACCACTCCCCCCATAATCATGAGCTAGAAGGAGCTTGGGAGAAGGAGTAGCTCCTTAGCCTTTTTGTTCTTCACGTGAATGAGAATGAGACTAGCATTTAGGGACAAGGCACAATACTAACTCAGCATTTGCAACATACTATACTTAAATCATTATACACATATGTATTAAATACTTAGGTTATCTACACATATATATATATATTTTATACATATGTCTTTTTTTGAAATGTCACACTATAATTCACATAATGTAGTAAGTGTGACTTGTACACATATAATCCATGTACATTTTTATCATACTGGTATAATCTTTTCAGATATTATCACACTATATTGTCTCCTTTATTATTAAATTGTATTAATCAACAAGTGATTACAATATATTCATAATATATCATTTTAATGTATACTTACATACACATTGTCACATAGGTATTAATCATGTAGCTCACATAGTTTAATTAATCTTAATACATGGTCCATATGTGTAATATATTCACATTGCATTATATAGCATAGTTTATGTATACTTGTATGGTCACACCTAAGTGTTTCTCTACACTATATAATATAGTCGTATTATATATTATTGCATGCTTGTACATAACAATCAATATAATCTTATTATATTAATAACTTACTTATTTGTTTTATTATTCATAATGTCAAATAAATAAATTATTTATCTTATCAATTAATTAACAATAATATTAATTAATCCATTCCTCATCGATTATTAATAACACCTAATTAATAATCATAGGATTCATTATCACATTAACAAGTATAAATCTCAGCACAATTATAAACAAGTGGTTTATTATTATTATATTTCTTGCAATAATAATAATCACGTATTATTAATCAATCACAGTTAATATTCCATAACCATCAACTAATATTTTACAATAGCAATTAACAATTAATATAGATTAATTATTTACTTAATAATTCATCCGTTAATTAATATAATCATTAATAATTCTCAACAATTAATTAATATTCTACAATAACAATTAATATAGATTAATTGTTCGCTTAAATTAATATAATCATTCTTATATTACGTCACTGTGCCACACAAGGCATTTCATCGAGTTTATCGTAAACTCCATCAATTTCTCAATTATTATAATTATTCAATTTAATATAATTGAATTTAATCATTCTCATTACACAAAATCATTTATATTCAAATAAATTCTCATTTCCATTAATATATTTATTTAATAATATATGGAAATTCTCGGGTATTACATCCTCCCCCCCTTATAAAAATTCCGTCCCGAAATTGCTACAAGGTTACACAAATAGATGGGGATAGTCCCTCATCATCCTATCTTCTAACTCCCACGTTGCCTCCTCGACATCGTGGTTACGCCAAAGTACTTTTACAGATGAAATAACTTTATTTCTCAAAGTTTGTTCTTTCCTATCTAATATCTGGACAGGAATTTCTCCATACGCCAAGTTCTTCTCCACTTGAATGGGCTCGTAAGAAATCACATGCTTGTAGTCGGCCTTGTACGGTCGCAATACGAAAATGTGAAACACGTTGTGGATGTGCTCCAGTTCGGGTGGCAATGCAACTTTGCATGCCACTTCGCCCACTCGCTTCAGTATCTCGAACGGTCCTATGAATCTTGGACTCAATTTTCCTTTCTTGCCGAAACGGATTTTTCTCTTCCATGGAGATACCTTCAAGAATACGAAACTGCCGACTTTGAAGTCTCGGTCCTGCCGATGCAAATCTGCGTATTTCTTCTGGCGATCTTGAGCTGCTACAAGTCTGGCTCTTATCACTGTCACCACGTCTGCGGTTTGTTGAACTAACTCTGGTCCGAGTATTCGTCGTTCTCCGACTTCGTCCCAACATAACGGCGTTCTGCACTTTCTCCCGTAAAGAGCTTCGTACGGTGGCATGCCGATACTCGCATGGTAGCTATTATTATATGCGAATTCTACTAAGGGTAGGTGGTCGTCCCAATTTCCCTTAAAATCCATCACGCAAGTCCTAAGCATGTCTTCTAGCGTTTGTATTGTTCGTTCACTTTGTCCGTCTGTTTGAGGATGATAAGCTGTACTCAACCTCAACTGCGTTCCCATTCTTTTTTGCAAACTCTTCCAAAAATTGGACGTGAAGCGCGGATCTCGATCAGAGACAATTGACACCGGCACTCCATGTCGTGAAACAATTTCTTTTACATATAGGCTTGCTAATTGGTTCAAACTGTAGCGGATCTTGATTGGTAGAAAGTGTGCGGTCTTCGTTAGTCGATCCACGATAACCCAAATAGCATCATAACCTTTCTGTGTAACTGGAAGTCCTACCACGAAGTCCATGGTAATATGCTCCCATTTCCACTCTGGTATTTCTAACGGTTGTAGTAAACCACTCGGCCGCTGATGCTCTGCTTTAACGCGTTGGCAAGTCAAGCATCTACTGACGCACTCCGCGACTTCCCGTTTCAAATTGGGCCACCAAAAATGTTGCCTTAGATCTTGGTACATCTTTGTGCCTCCCGGATGAACGGAATATGTCGTATTGTGTGCCTCGTGCAAAATCTCTTCCCTCAACTCGGTTATCGCTGGTACCCACACTCTCCCTTCAAATCTCAAAATACCGTCTTTATCCATTCAAAATTTTTCTTCCTCATTTTCTGTGATCCTCTTTCGGATTTTCTCACACTCTTCATCCTTTTCCTGAGCTTCCTTTACTCTATCCAACAACGTCGGACAAGCTTCCATTACAATTAACTTCTCACCAGACTTTTCTGGTTCTTTCACTTCTATCTCCAATTTCTCCATCTCTCTTATCAACTCTTCCTGAGTCGTCAAATTAAACAACTTCTCCCTTCCTTTCCTGCTCAGAGCGTCGGCAACCACATTTGCCTTTCCCGGGTGATAAAGAATATCGCAGTCATAGTCTTTGATTAATTCTAGCCACCTTCTCTGCCGCATGTTTAACTCCTTCTGTGTGAAGATATATTTCAGACTTTTGTGGTCCGTGTATATCTCACATTTTTCTCCGTATAGATAATGTCTCCATATCTTTAACGCAAAAACTACTGCCGCTAACTCTAAGTTGTGAGTGGGATATCGTTTTTCGTAATCCTTTAATTGTCGTGATGCATATGCAATGACCTTGCCATGCTGTATAAGCACACAGCCAAGTCCCTTGTGCGATGCATCACTATACACCACAAAATTTCCTACATCATCTGGTAATGATAATACAGGTGCTTCGCTCAATCTCTTCTTCAACTCCTGAAAACTCTCTTCACATTTGTCGGTCCATATAAATTTCACCGTCTTTCTAGTCAAATTGGTCAACGGGGTTGCTATCTTAGAAAAATCTTGGATAAATCTCCGATAGTACCCAGCTAACCCTAAAAAGCTTCTTACCTCCGTCGGTGTTTTTGGTTGTTCCCAATTACTTACTGCATCAACCTTCGCAGGGTCTACAGCAATCCCATTCTCATCCACCACGTGACCTAAGAATTGAACCTTCTCCATCCAAAATTCGCACTTTGAAAATTTTGCATACATCTTCTCCTTCCTTAGTGCTTCCAAAACAATCTTCAGATGTTCGGCGTGTTCTTCCTCTGTCTTCGAGTAGATCAAAATGTCGTCAATAAAAACCACTACAAATTTATCCAAGTATAGCTTGAAAACTCTGTTCATCAAGTCCATAAATGTTGCCGGAGCATTAGTCAATCCGAATGACATTACCAAAAACTCGTAGTGTCCATAACGGGTTCGAAACGCAGTCTTTGGTATGTCCTCATCCCTCACTTTCAGTTGATGATATCCTGTTCGTAGGTCGATCTTTGAGAAACACTTTGCTCCCTTCAGTTGATCAAATAAGTCGTCTATCCTCGGTAGCGGATACCGGTTCTTGATCGTTACTCTGTTCAATTCTCGATAATCGATACAGAGCCTCATCGATCCGTCCTTCTTCTTAACGAATAGTACTGGTGCTCCCCAAGGAGAAACACTCGGTCGAATGTAACCCTTATCCAACAATTCTTGTAATTGTATCATCAATTCCTTCATTTCTACTGGCGCCATACGATATGGAGCTTTCGAAATCGGTGCCGTTCCCGGTGCTAAGTCTATTATGAATTCGATTTCTCTGTCTGGCGGAAGACCAGGCAGATCGTCCGGAAACACATCTTGGAATTCATTAACTACGTATATATCCTTAATTTCTACTCCCTTTTTCCGAGTATCAACGATGTAAGCTAAATATCCTACACATCCTTTCCTTAACAATTTCTTGGCCTGCATCATCGTAACGCAACACGATTGCTTAAGCGATGAGCTACCATAAAACACTACCTTAGACTTACTCGGAGTCTGAAGGTTCACACATTTGTTCTGACAGTCAATTATCGCAGCATGGTTATACAACCAATCCATTCCCAGTATTACGTCAAATTCTCCCAGTCTAATAGGAATCAAGTCTACGCTCAGTTCATGTTTACTAATACTTGCGCGACAATTTCGATAAACGTATTCTACAGGGATCACTTCCTTATTAGCAACTTCTATGATCAAAGGATTTTCTAAAAGTTCTCGGGGTGTACTAAGTCTACTAGCAAATTCTTCAGATACAAAAGAACAGGTGTCACCCGAATCAAATAATACATAAGCATTATATCATTGATTGGGATTATACCTGACACCACATTCTTCGCAGCCACTGCGTCTTGGACGGTCATGTTAAATGTTCTGGCGGTTGGGCGGTTGGATTGTGCCGGTACACCGATCATCAGCTTGTTGCCTCCTTGCTGATTACTACCCCCGCCACTTCCCTTCTTTGGGCAGTCCTTAATTCGGTGCTCCGTCGAGCCACACGCAAAGCATCCTTGTATCTTTTTCGGTTTCAAACAGTTGGGCGAGATGTGCCCTTCCTGTCCGCAGTTGTAGCAAGTGCCACGTCCCTTCCAGCACTCGCCCTGGTGATTCTTCCCACACTTCGGGCATCCTTCAGCCCTCTTCTTGAAACCTCCACGAAAATTACCTGATTGATTATTGTTGTTTTTGTTGTTGTTGTTATTCTCCCACTTTCTCTTTCCCAAGTTGCTTCCTCCGCTACTGCTTCCTCCCGTACGATTCTCTCCTCCAGTATTCTTTCCTTTCTTTTCTTTGTTATACAGACTTAAGGCCTCACTGCCTCCTTCCGCAATGATTGCCTTCTCCAGTAATGTTGCAAAAGAATCAATTTGAAGAACTGATACCTTATTTAACAGCCATGGCTTCAACCCTTGTTCAAAGCATCTAGCCTTCCTCTCTTCATCACCAACTTGGTGCTCCGCAAATCGCGCTAGTTCGTTAAACCTAGCCGCGTATTGCGCCACTGTCATCTCACCTTGTTTTAACTCTAGGAATTTCACCTCCATCCTATTCTTCATACTCTTCGAAAGTAATTCTCGAAGAACAATGTCTTAAACTTATCCCAAGCTATTATCCCTTCTCCAGCTCTTTGTTGATTAGCCTCCCACCAGTAGTTCGCTTCTCCCCTCATCATGTACGTGGCAAACACTGTCTTCTGATCTTCGCCTACGCTAGATATAGTGAAAGCTTTTTCGATCTCTTTGATCCACGTTTGTGCGACGATTGGGTCGGTAGTTCCCTCGAACTCCGGGGGTCCTACACTCTTAAAGTCTTTAAAGGTTGTTACTGGCACAGTTTGAGGGTTCGGGCGAACGGGTTCATTGTTCCTTCCCCTTAAGGCTTCTCCTAACAAGTCTACCAGTTTCTGGATCGGTCTACTTGTTCTCTCTCATTGTTAACGGATTCTTCGGGTGCAGTCAATCTACGTATGGGCGGCATTATCTGCATCACAATTTTTCATTTTATTATTATTCAAGTATATCACTTAAGTATTTCTTTTAATACTAAAAGAATAAATTTATAACACGTTTCTAAAAGCAACTCCATTTATATTCATATGCCATTTCATTTCATTACATGATTTTCCTAGCATACTGCTATAAATGTTATCACATATATCCCCTAATATCACAAAAGACGGGGAATATACCAACCTACTACCATACTACCCCTCTAACAAAAGCTAACTCGGGGTTTACATCATCATCCCACATCTTACACAAAAGATCGGGATTACAACATAGTATATACAATACATAAAGACACAACTAGTACTACCACTAGACTGACTATGGAAATCTCATCCCATCATCCCGCGCTCCACTGCGCTCTTGTACTCCAACTGTGCTATATACACAACCAGCTCTCGGCTCAAGGTATGTAGAGTCTGTCCCTGTTCTGCCGGGTAATGGTACACACCATCAATCACCCTTTCAAAAGCTGAACGGAACACATACCCCATCTTGTTCATCTTTCTCTTCTTGCACCTGACCTCGTCCTCAAGGTCGTCAGCTCTCTCATTGGACGCTTCCCACTTCTCCTCGAAGTGTAACCTATCCATCACCTCCAACTCTAGCTGAGTACGGAGTGCCTCTTTCTCAGTCTTCTCACTCAGCTCCCTCTGCTCAACCTCTTCTAGCTTCTCTGCCAAATCTACATTCCTAGCCACTGACCTGTGAAATAGAGTCCCCATCTGGATCCCTGCCTCCCTACGGTAGGCAATCTCCATCTCTAACTCTTGCATAGTCATCTTCCTCTGGTGGTCCTCGTCCCTCAGCTTCTGGAACTCGGACTCTCTCTCTTGGGCCTCTGCCTCCAGCTCTTGGACCCTGTAGTCTAACTCTAGGATCCGCTCCTCGTATTCTCCTAACATCTGCTCCTCTATAGTAGCCTCATCAGAGTCCTCTACTGGCTCATCCTCCATCGACTCCTCCTCTGGATCAGTCTCTATCTCAATCTCGATCTCATCCTCGTCATCAAACTCGGATGGTGCAACTGCCTGCACTGGCACAGCCTCTAGAGGTGCCTCGTATACTACATGTATATCTCTAGGCTCCTCCTCTGCTACTCTACTAGTTACACCTGTGTCTGTCATCCTACAATCACAAACACAAGGCAAACAAACAGCAACTCCATTAGAATGTTAAATAAAACATAAGTTCATTGTATAGAATGAAGTTACATTTCATAACAGACTAAGTCTCTCAAGGAAAACTCTACATGAGTTTTATCTCCTTCCTAACTTCTAAGTTCACCTAAGCTATAGTCCAAGGACACTCGTTCCTAAGGTTTATAACTACAGCTCTGATACCAACCTGTGACGCCCCCAAATTCCAGGACCGCCACTTGGTCTCTCGAATTCGGTTCATCACGTGCTCATGGTAATACATCGCAATAATGATAACTATATATCACACAACCACAGCGGAAAATCTATTCTAGAATAATTTACAATGATTTATTATAATTATTCCCCCAAGTCTTGCAACCTACAGTACTTAATAGATTACATAGCAATATCAATTAACGACTTGTTATATAATCTAACTTAAGCTTAAACATAAACAAATCCAGTCTTACTACATCATCTTAATACAACATTAAAATATTTAAAACATATAAGAGACAAGCTAATTGGTAGCCTTGCCCTTGCCCTTATCAACGCCCGAAGGTTCGCCATGCTCTGCCTTAACTGAAATGTTTTAGGGAAAGCAAGAATGAGCACAAATTGCCCAGCAAGTAATATATAATAAGGGTGAGTAATAAGATTCCCAATTCTCGAAAAGGTATAACAAGGTTTGATAGTTCAAGGATAACAAGAATATCAACAGTTCTCAATAACAGTCGCTAAGGACAGAATAATATCAATATGATTCAATAATACGTCAATTCAAGATTTTAAATAATTGAATACTGAGCAGTCACTAAGGACTATGAACTTCTACTAGAATTGACAGTAATAAACTGAAAATCCAATAAAAACAGATACAGCAGGTGATCAGCCTAAAGTACCCTCGTTATGCATAACAATCAATCATACTCAAGTGTGCACGTCGGTTCTCCGACAATTATATATTCCCTTCAAAGAAGGTTGTTCTTCTCAGTCAAATACAAGATCCCGCACCAATCAATTAGTTTGGGTCATTTTTCAATAACATAAGTCTAGCCGAATCAAATGGCATAGACACTTTCACAATATTCAAGAACAATACTAAGTTCAACATGAATAATAGCTTTAATGAAATAAGAGTTCAAGTATGCTAATTCAATTCAAACAATTAAGTAGGAAACTAGTTCGCAATATACAAAGATAGAATACTTGTATCCAAAGAGATAAGTTTTAGATACTCGCTTACGATATCCGTTGAATAAAGTAATGCAAGGGTTTAGGATACTTGCCTTATGCGTAGTTTACTCACGTAAAGCTAGTCAACACTTTTGAATTCCTATCGTAATGATAGTCATTAGTCATATAATTTAACTTCACATTATATCTTCGAATATACGATCAACACACAAGCTAAGTTTTACCCTAGCTACACAATTATTTAGTATCTAATTTCTATTCTTAACTTTCTCTTTTCTCAAGTTGATCATATTCATACATCGTTACTATCATGTGAGACTACCACAATTAGCAAACATATTCGCATATTATTAATATCACATAAGACTACAATCAATACTAAATATATTTCATTTTAGCAAGTTATGGCATTCTCATAAGTTAACCGTCAAAATCGGGTTCAAGTGACATCATATAATATCACGTAGCATGTATACATTTTTAAAGGATACTTTTAAGTTTGTATACAATCTTTCCTCGTTCTAATCATTTATGATTTTGTTTTAATTCACGATCCCTAACGACTTAGGGTTATACAATGCCATGAATTCACATAAATTGTCATGCTTATCATTTAGACATATAAAGTAGTCATATATTTTATTGATACGCATGTTCATATGTTTCTTATGTCATGGATATGTGATTCTAGCACTATTACTAGTTCGTGACTTAATCAAATTCATGCTTGATTAACTTGCATTACATCTAAGAAGTACGTACATATATGATGCCTTCAAACTACATTCAATCATGTTGAAAATATCAGAATGTAGAGTCCTAATATAACATGTCAAAGTCCACATTTAAAGCTTATGTTGTCATTAGTAAAGCTTGCTAATAAGGCCTAACATGCTCATGCTATCTAGATTCATATGTTAACATATTTGACCCGCATTTCAAGGTCACATAACATGCTTGAAAAGTCAGAATGTATACATGGTCTTCACATGTCAATATCAACCTTCAAAACTTGTATTTTTGTTAGAAAGGTGCACTAGTTGGGTTCACATGTTCATATTATATCACGATACATATATACTTAAGTCAATATGCATTCCATGTGTTTCTAGGTCATACAAACGTGTCTCAAAAGTCAGAATACTATTATGGTATTTATATATCCAAGTTCCTCTTTTCATAACTTTAAGTTTTCTTTGAAATATTTAACTAAAACAACTAGCATAGATTGCTATAACCTAGTAACCTTATTCTGTATGTTAATGTGAGTTATATGCATATCCTAACAGTACATCATGCTCAATACATCAGAAGATATAAAAGAAATCATCAACAAATTCTGCAGTGGCGCGCGGCCGCGCCCAAATTGTACTAGGGAGACGCACGGCCGCGCGGCTCCTGTTCCAGTCCAGAGAGCAGCCTGCAACGGCACATAACAAATCCAACTCACGAAATTACTTCACAAAAACTTTTCTAAGCAGCCACATTATGGTTTAAACATGTTTATAAGTCTATATAACAACTAAGAACATGTTCTAATCCAATCTAGCATGAATTGTAATCAAAATCAAGAATTGGAAACTTTGACAGTAAACAAAATGATGAACCAAGAATGAAGGATTTATACCTCTGTAATGCAAAGTAAGCTTATTGAAATCTCTCTGTCTGTGATTATCTTGCTATTAAACGCACAACACTCTCAATTCAATACTTAGACAAAATCTCAGCAAATGAAAAGAGAAGGGAGGGAGCCATATTTATAGAGCAATTCTTACACAGACAATACATATATACATCAAATTAAACCAATGAGAATGTTAGATTACATGATGGTTAAAAGAGAGTTGGTAAATGGTTGTTGAAGATCATCATGATAACCACTCCCCCCATAATCATGAGCTAGAAGGAGCTTGGGAGAAGGAGTAGCTCCTTAGCCTTTTTGTTCTTCACGTGAATGAGAATGAGACTAGCATTTAGGGACAAGGCACAATACTAACTCAGCATTTGCAACATACTATACTTAAATCATTATACACATATGTATTAAATACTTAGGCTATCTACACATATATATATATTTTATACATATGTCTTTTATTGAAATGTCACACTATAATTCACATAATGTAGTAAGTGTGACTTGTACACATATAATCCATGTACATTTTTATCATACTGGTATAATCTTTTCAGATATTATCACACTATATTGTCTCCTTTATTATTAAATTGTATTAATCAACAAGTGATTACAATATATTCATAATATATCATTTTAATGTATACTTACATACACATTGTCACATATGTATTAATCATGTAGCTCACATAGTTTAATTAATCTTAATACATGGTCCATATGTGTAATATATTCACATTGCATTATATAGCATAGTTTATGTATACTTGTATGGTCACACCTAAGTGTTTCTCTACACTATATAATATAGTCGTATTATATATTATTGCATGCTTGTACATAACAATCAATATAATCTTATTATATTAATAACTTACTTATTTGTTTTATTATTCATAATGTCAAATAAATAAATTATTTATCTTATCAATTAATTAACAATAATATTAATTAATCCATTCCTCATCGATTATTAATAACACCTAATTAATAATCATAGGATTCATTATCACATTAACAAGTATAAATCTCAGCACAATTATAAACAAGTGGTTTATTATTATTATATTTCTTGCAATAATAATAATCACGTATTATTAATCAATCACAGTTAATATTCCATAACCATCAACTAATATTTTACAATAGCAATTAACAATTAATATAGATTAATTATTTACTTAATAGTTCATCTGTTAATTAATATAATCATTAATAATTCTCAACAATTAATTAATATTCTACAATAACAATTAATATAGATTAATTGTTCGCTTAAATTAATATAATCATTCTTATATTACGTCACTGTGCCACACAAGGCATTTCATCGAGTTTATCGTAAAATCCATCAATTTCTCAATTATTATAATTATTCAATTTAATATAATTGAATTTAATCATTCTCATAACACAAAATCATTTATATTCAAATAAATTCTCATTTCCATTAATATATTTATTTAATAATATATGGAAATTCTCAGGTATTACAGTGCCTCCAAAACAATCTTCAAATGTTCGGCGTGTTCTTCCTCTGTCTTCGAGTAGATCAAAATGTCGTCGATAAAAACCACTACAAATTTATCCAAGTATGGCTAGAAAACTCGGTTCATCAAGTCCATAAATGCTGCCGGAGCATTCGTCAATCCAAATGACATTACCAAAAATTCGTAGTGTCCATAGCGGGTTCAAAACGCAGTCTTTGGTATGTTCTCATTCCTCACTTTCAGTTGATGATATCCTGTTCGCAGGTCGATTTTCGAGAAACACTTTGCTCCCTTTAGTTGATCAAACAAGTCGTCTATCCTTGGTAGCGGATATCGGTCCTTGATCGTTACTCTGTTCAATTCTCGATAATCGATACAGAGCCTCATCGATCCGTCCTTCTTCTTAACGAATAGTACTGGTGCTCCCCAAGGAGAAACACTCGGTCGAATGTAACCCTTATCCAATAATTCTTGCAATTGTATCATCAATTCCTTCATTTCTACTGGCGCCATACGATATGGAGCTTTTGAAATCGGTGCCGTTCCCGGTGCTAAGTCTATTACGAATTCAATTTCTCTGTCTGGCGGAAGACCAGGTAGATCGTCTGAAAATACATCTTGGAATTCATTAACTACGGTTATATCCTTAATCTCTACTCCCTTTCTCCGAGTATCAACAATGTAAGCTAAATAACCTACACATCCTTTCCTTAACAATTTCTTGGCCTGCATCATCGTAACGCAACACGATTGCTTAAGCGATGAGCTTCCATAAAACACTACCTTAGACTTATTCAGAGTCTGAAGGTTCACACACTTGTTCTGACAGTCAATAATCGCAGCATAGTTATACAACCAATCCATCCCCAGTATTACGTCAAATTCTCCCAATCTAATAGGAATCAAGTCTACGCTCAGTTCATGTTCTCTAATGTTTACGCGACAATTTCGATAAACGTATTCTACAGGGATTACTTCCTTATTAGCAACTTCTATGATTAAAGGATTT
This sequence comes from Panax stipuleanatus, assembly GCA_020205555.1. Taxonomy (NCBI): domain Eukaryota; kingdom Viridiplantae; phylum Streptophyta; class Magnoliopsida; order Apiales; family Araliaceae; genus Panax; species Panax stipuleanatus. The sequence goes on from CM035121.1 coordinate 80,412,855, forward strand.
TCTAATCGCTCTCGGGGTGTACTAAGTTTACTAGCAAATTCTTCAGATATAAAAGAACAGGTGGCACCCAAATCAAATAATACATAAGCATTTATATCATTGATTGCGATTATACCTGGCACCATGTCCTTCGCAGCCACGGCGTCCTGGACGGTCATGTTAAAGGTTCTGGCGGTTGGATTGTGCCGGCCCGCTGATCATCAGCTTATTGCCTCCTTGCTGATTGCTACCCCCGCCACTTCCCTTCTTTGGGCAATCCTTAATACGGTGCTCAGTTGAGCCGCAAGCAAAACTCCCTTGGATCTTCTTAGTTTCGGACAGTTAGGCGAGATGTGCCCTTCTTGTCCGCAGTTGTAGCAAGTGCCATGTCCCTTCCAGCACTCGCCCTGGTGATTCTTCCCACACTTTGGGCATCCTTCAGCCCTCTTCTTGAAACCTCCACGAAAATTCCTTGATTGATTATTGTTGGTTTTGTTGTTGTTGTTGTTCTCCCACTTTCTCTTTCCCAAATTACTTCCTCCACTGCTGCTTCCTCCAATACGATTCTCTCCTCCTGTATTCTTTCCCTTCTTTTCCTTGTTATACAGACTTAAGGCCTCACTGCCACCTTCCACAATGATTGCCTTTTTCAGTAATGTTGCAAAGGAATTAATTTGAAGAACTGATACCTTATTGAACAGCCACGTCTTCAACCCTTGTTCGAAGCGTCTAGCCTTTCTCTCTTCATCACCAACTTGGTGCTCCGCAAATCGCGCTAGTTCGTTAAACCTAGCCGCGTATTGCGCCACCGTCATCTCACCTTGTTTTAACTCTAAGAATTTCACCTCCATCCTATTCTTCATGCTTTTCGGGAAATAATTCTCGAAAAATAGCGTCTTAAACTTATCCCAAGATATTATCCCTTCTCCAGCTCTTTGTTGATTAGCCTCCCACCAGTAGTTCACTTCTCCCCTCATCATGTACGTGGCAAACACCGTCTTCTGATCTTCGCCTACACGAGCTATAGTGAAAGCTTTTTCGATCTCCTTGATCAACGTTTGTGAGACGATTGGGTCGGTAGTTCCCTCGAACTCTGGGGGTCCTACACTCTTAAAGTTTTTAAAGGTTTTTACTGGCACAGCCTAAGGGTTTGGGCGAACGGGTTTATTGTTCCTTCTCCTTAATGCCTCTCCTAACAGGTCTACCAGTTTCTAGATCGGGTCAACTTGTTCCCTCTCGTTATTAACAGATTCTTCGGGTGCAGTCAATCTACGTCTGGGCGGCATTATCTGCATCACAAATTTTCATTTTATTATTATTCAAGTATATTACTGAAGTATTTCTTTTAATATTAAAAGAATAAATTTATAACACGTTTCTGAAATAAACTTCATTTATATTCATATGCCAAATCGTTCATTACATGATTTCCCTAGCATACTGCTATAAATGTTATCACATATATCCCCTAATATCACAAAAGACGGGGAATATACCAACCTACTACCATACTACCCTCTAACAAAAGCTAACACGGGGTTCACATCATTATCCCACATCTTACACAAAAGATTGGGATTACAACATAGTATGTACAACACATAAAGATAAATTCTACTAAACTACGACCAGACCATCTAAGGAAATCTCATCGTATCATCCCGCGCTCCACAGCGCTCTTGTACTCTAACTGTGCTATATACGCAACCAGCTCTCGACTCAAAGTATGTAGAGTCTGTCCCTGTTCTGTCGGGTAGTGGTACACACCATCAATCACCCTCTCAAAAGCTGAACGGAACACATACCCCATCTTGTTCATCTTTCTCTTTTTGCACCTGACCTCGTCCTCTAGGTCGTCAGCTCTCTCATTGGCCGCTTCCCACTTCTCCTCGAAGTGTAACCTATCCATCACCTCCAACTTTAGCTAAGTACGGAGTGCCTCTTTCTCAGTCTTCTCGCTCAATTCTTTCTGTTCTACTTCTTCCAGCTTCTCTGCTATATCTACATTTCTCGCTACCGACATGTGGAATAAAGTTCCCATCTAGATCCCTGCCTCCCTGCGGTAAGCGATCTCCACCTCTAACTCCTGCATGGCCAGCTTCCTCTGGTGGTCCTAGTCCCTCAGTTTCTGGAACTCAGACTCTCTCTCATGGGCCTTTGCCTCCAGCTCCTGAACCCTGCAGTCTAACTCTAGGATCCGCTCCTCATACTCTCCTAGCATCTGCTCCTCTACAGTAGCCTCATCAGAGTCCTCTACTGGCTCATCCTCCATCAGCTCGTCCTCCATCGGCTCCTCCTCTGGATCAGACTCTATATCAATCTCGTCCTCGTCGTAAGACTCGAACGGTGCAACAGCCTGCACTAGTGTAGCCTCTAGAGGTGCCTCGTATACTACATGTATATCCCTGGGCTCCTCCTCTGCCACTCTACTAGGTACACCTGTGTCTGTCATCCTACAATCACAAACACAAGACAAACAAACAGCAACTCCATTAGAATGTTAAATAAAACATAAGTTCATTGTATAGAATGAAGTTACATTTCATAACATGCTAAATCTCGCTCTAGGGAAAACTCTATGTGAGTTTTATCTCCTTTCCAACTTCTAAGTTCGCCTAAGTTATAGTCTAAGGACACTCGTTCCTAAGGTTTATAACTACAGTACTGATACCAACCTGTGACGCCCCCAAATACGTGACCGCCACTTGGTCTCTCGAATTCGGTTCATCACGTGCTCGTGGTAATACAATAATAACTAAAATCACACATTCACAACGGAATATCTAATTTAGAATAATATACAACGATTTATAATAATTATTCCCCCAAGTCTCGCAACCTATAGTACCTAATAGATTACATAATAATATCAATTACGACTTATTACATAATCTAACTTAAGCTTAAACATAATCAAATCTAGTCTTACTACATCATCTTAATACAACATTAAAATATTTAAAAACATAAAAGACACAAGCTAGTTGGTAGCCTTGCCCTTTCCCTTATCAACGCCTGAAGGTTCACCATACTCTGCCTTAACTGAAATGTTTTAGGGAAAGCAAGAATGAGCAGAAATTGCCCAGCAAGTAATATATAATAAGGTTGAGTAATAAAATTCTCAATTCTCGAAAGGGTATAACAAGGTTTGATAGTTCAAGGATAACAAGAATATCATCAGTTTTCAAATACAGTCGCTAAGGACAGAATAATATCAATGTGATTCAATAATAAATCGATTCAAGATTTCAAGATAACTGAATACTGAGCAGTCACTAAGGACTATGAACTTCTACTAGAATTAAAAGTAATAAACTGAAAATCCAACAAAAACAGGTACAACAGGTGATCAGCCTAAAGCACCATCGTTATGTATAACAATCAATCATACTCAAGTGCGCGCGTCGGTTCTCCGACAATTATATATTCCCTTCAAAGAAGGTTGTTCTTCTCAGTCAAATACAAGATCCTGCACCAATCAATTAGTTTGGGTCGCTTTTCAATAATATAAGTCTAGCCGAATCAAATGACATAGACACTTTAACAATATTCAAGAACAATACCAAGTTCCACATGAATAATAGCTTTAATTAAATAAGAGTTCAAGTATGCTAATTTAATTTAAACAAGTAAGTAAAGAAACTAGTTCGCAATATACAAGGATAGAATACTTGCATAAAGTAAATGCGTCGGCTAGGATACTTGCACCGTAAAAGAGTGTAAGTTAGGAAACTTGCCTTAAGCGTAGTTTATCCCCGTAATTTAATCAACACTTTTCGAATCCTATCGTAATATAGTTACGTATATATATGATATTCATTAGTCATATAATTTAACTTCACATTTTATCTTCGAATATACGATCAACAAATAAGCTAGGTTTTAACCTAGCTACACAGTTATATAGAATATAATTTTTATCATTAACTTCCTCTTTTCTCAAGTTGATTATATTTATACATCATTACTATCATGTGAGACTACCACAATTAGCAAACATACTTGCATATTATTAATATCACATAAGACCACAATCAATACTAAATAAATTTTATTTTAGCAAGTTATGGCATTCCCCTAAGTTAACCATCAAAATCGGGTTCAAGTAACATCGTAGCATATAATCATTCTTAAGTTCATTATCACAATTTTAACTTACATTTTACATGGTATTAAGGGATAGGAAAACCATGTGGTTATCAATCTTTATAACTTGGCTATATGTTTACATAGATGTCATATAATCTATTAATACACATGCTTATAGTGTTCACATTAGTTATTCATAGCTAGTATTGTTTAATACTTGGGAGCATGCTTTAAACTCATGTTATCATTATGTCTACTACATACGAATCATTTTTAGAGGCATATCAAACCGGAACATGCCATCTTAACCCTTTAGAATCTAGATACTCACGTGATGTAACTATCTTTTTGAAAACATGTTCAAGGTTTACGTTTCCAACTTACACTTTTACTAGTAAGGTTCGCCAACGAAGTCCACATGCTCATGTCATGCTATGAAACATATCTAAACAAGTCAACATGCTTTTCGTGCATTCTTAAACCATATCAACATGCTTGTATGGTCAGAATATCAACATGAATATAATTTATCGAAGTTTATTTTTTTTTAAATCTACGCTTTTGTTAGAAATGTGCACTAGTTAGGTTCACATGTTCATATTGTATCAGGGAACCTATATACATAAGTTAGCATGCATTTCATGTGTTTCGAAGTCATACTAACATGTCTCAAAAGTCAGAACCTAACTATGGCGCTTATATATCAAAGTCCATTCTTAAAGCTTCTAAGTTCACTTCGGAAACCAAACGTTTTTTGTTAACCATTTATGCTAGTATAATACAACATGCTCAAATTAGATCAATATACTCATATTTATACATTACTCATGCTTACATACTTGCTTAAGCTTATAGTAATTCATTACACTTAGCAGTTTTTAAGCAGAAAATCCAAATCTGGAACAGGCTGCTGGCGCAGCTGCCTAGTACAAGATTGGCGTAGCTGCGCCGGCTCTTGGCCAGCGGCAGACAGTTCTTGTAATCGGCAAACCACAAACCCAATTTCCAAATTTCACAATAATTCTGACTGTAACCAAGTTGCATTGCATACTAAACATGTATATAAGTTCTTATAACTACTAAACAAGTGTTCTATATCCCAATCAAAATCCAATTCGACATAACCAAGAATTAAGAAATCTTAAATTTTTTGCAGAAACAGAAAATAAAGAACCAAGAATTCTGTAATTATACCTCTGTTAATGCAATCTAAGTTTGCTACTAATCCACACCTCTCACTCTACTGATATAACTACTGTATGTTCTCAACACTTAAACAACTCTCAGCAATTTGAAAAGAGAAGGGAGGGAGCCATATTTATAGAGCAATCCTTACACAGACAATGCAATTGTCCATTAAATTGAACCAATAGATTGAAGCTTTGTATATCAGCTAAGGAAGAGTTGGTAGAGTGGTTGAAGAACACTGTTGTGCCCACTCCCCATATCATGATTTGGTAGAATGCTGAGGATTGATTTATGCAAGTAATAGGCTTAGGCTTTGATTTGTTCACGTGTGGAGAGAATGAGCCATACATTTAGGGACAACTCATTCTCAGCAACATGGCAAAATTACATACTGCATACTTAGTTTTATCACATATATATTATATACCATTAGGCTATAAATTCCATTAGTCTCACAATATAGTTTTAAATGAAGAAATGATATTACAATATAGAAATTTGAGGTTCATATATACACCTCCACATATAATTAATGTACATTTCTATCTTACCGATATAATGTAATCGGATGTTATCACATTACATTATCTCATGTATTATTAAATTGTTCACCATATATTCATGATGTCTCACTTTAATGTATATTCACATTGTTACATAGGCATTTCATGTAACTCTCATAATTAAATAACTTTACTATATAGTTTATATATAATAGAGTCGCATTGCAATTTACACTTTATATAATATATAGTTAGCTACTATACGTTATACTTTTTGATTCGTATGCTCGCACATAGAAATAAATAATTTACTTATCTCATCAATTAATTAATAATAATATTAATTATTTCGCTTCTCATTAGTCCATACAATTATTAATATTCACAATAATAGATTAACACTTACATGATTAAATATCACATGAATAATTGTAATTCTTATTATATTTATAAACACGTTGCTTATTACTATTATATTATTTGCAATAATAATAATCCCCACATCATCAATTAATTATCATTAATATTCTATAACAATTAATTAATATTCTCTAATAACAATTAATAATTAATATAGATTAATTGTTCACTTAATAATTCCTTCGTTAATTAATATAATTATTATCATTCACAACCATTGCTCATTTATCACGAACAGTATATAAATATAAATCTTATTATATTATAGGCACGTTGCTCATTATCATTATTATATTTCTTGCAATAATAATACTCACATATTATTAATTAATCACCATTAATAATCCTCATCACTATGCCACACAAGGCTATCAACGAGTTTATCGCAAACTTCATCAATTTTTCAATTATTATAATTATTCAATTTTATATAATTGAATTAATTCATCTCATAACACAAAATCATTTATATTCAAATAAATTCTTATTTTCATTAATATATTTATTTAATAATATTAAAAATTCTCGGGTATTACACACACTTTTTACTTGGGTCGAAATTCCTTCCCCTGGTACTGGTTGGTGGAAGGTGTGACACCCCCAAATCCGGGTACTTCAATTCCATGAGATTTGGTGCTCACTATTTAAATAAAATATAACTACTGCTCATAAATAAGGAATGCAAAATAAATTACAACCTTAAATAAATAATAAAATCTTTCTTATCTAAAGGATTACAACCTTATTCAAAATATCCCAAGGTTTGCTAACCTTAACGCCAATAAAATGCAGAAATAAAATATCATATCATAAATAAAGTCTTATTACAATCACATCATAATTATAAACAAGTCTTCACTTGTTCATCTTGTTTTTGCCCTTACTAGTTGACGGAGCATCAATACTTTCAACTTTAGCTGCAAGGGTTATATAATGCAAGAGTGAGCAAACAAAAGCTCACTTGGAATAACAAACAATAATGACGATATATTACTGAATAGCTTCAACTGAATTGAATAACATTTCTTCCGTTAAAAATAAAGAATTGAGTATGGAATATAGAATTCATCTGACGGTCGTAAGACATTGAACTATGTCCTAGGTTATAAATATTTCTATTTAAAACCTTTAATAGTCGTTAGACTATATAGACTCTTAACTCGTACTTATGGGGATTAGCCCTTCGAATCATGTATTGTGCACAAACATCTTAACTCTTTCGTATGGTAATCCTCTATTAAAAAGGGTTGTTTATCTCAGTATTTAATAACAAGTCCGCACCAAAGAAAGTTTGGTTTGGATAAGCTTCAAGGGTAATTTAGAGTTCAACTATCATCAACTAAGGAGTAGTTGAATCGACTTACAATAATAATTCAACAATAAAGGATTACGAAATAACTTATACTTTAGAACTAAACTTAAAGTAATTGTAAGATAAGATAGACATTGCTTGAACAATTAAGTTAAGGTCGCATTAACTCAATAATGAACTTTGATAAGATATTTATTCAATATATAATTTATAGAGAATACAATAACTTGCATATGAATAACAAGTTAGAAATAGGAAACTTGCTCAAGTAAAGTTTGAGTTTAGAAAATTTGCCTTAAGCGCAAGCTACAATTACAATCACGTTCCACAATTATCCTACATATTACATTACGTTTACAATATCAATTAGTTTCATAACCACTACGTTTAACCGTTGAACTTTTTACTTAAGTTCAACTTAACAACGTGGTTTATAAACTTAACTCGCTAACTAACCACATACGTGAGTCTAAACTCACAACATGAATATCACACATGTATAACACTTTAAACTATCATAATCATACCCTATGATAACAATATCTAAGTTCACACATAACATGTTAATATGAGTCTTCAAATTGTCTTATACATGTCAACAATATGTTATCTTATTGTTTTATACACTTAACATGTCATCACATTAAGTTAACTAATCATGTAATGCCTAAAAACTACACAGAACCCAAAAAAAAAATTCAGACAGTAGGTACACCCACTGGGGCTGGTGTTTCTAAGCCAAAATGCCCGCTGGGGCGGGTCCCCCTGCTGGTAGGATTCCTGGTTCGCGAACTATACAGAGAAAAATATAATTTTGCTTATTTCTTTGCATCAAATTCTGACTTTAACTAACACAATGCATATAAAACTTTATGAAAATAAAATCTTAAACTTATAACATATTTTTAATATACATAAACACCACAACACATAATCAGAACACATAATTTCACGATTTTGAAGGAAACACCATTTTTAAGCGTTCTTGAAGAAAATTAACACTGTAGGTTTGTTTTTAAACCAAATCATGTAATTCAAATCATATTAACTTCGTTTCTTACCATATTATCATAATCTATGATCAATTTACTTAACATATCATAATCAACCATAATTTTAATAATTTAAAAGACTATTTTTCAAAATTAGTTCACTGTAACTTTTGATGAATATGATTTCTTCATGTTCATCATGTTTACATGAATTTAACCACTTAAATTATTATACTAATTATATACAAATAGTTTATGGACACAAATTATATATATAATTCATGTTTATATGAATTTCATAAAAACTCATACATATAAAGAACTAAAACATGAAGAACATAAAAATACAATTTTAATAATTATAGAGTTAGAATTATACCCTTTGATTTTAGAGGAAGAAGATGATGGTGATGATAGGCTTCAAGTTTTAACAAATCCTTCTTCTTCTTCCTTCTCTCATTTCTCTCTAGCTCTTCTTCTCTTTTCTTTCTTTGTAATACTGACTAACTCTATTCTAACTTAACGTATAATATAAAACTGATATACGTTTATAATATAAAACATAATTATCCAATATATAACTGACAAATAATTATAACATATTAATACACTATATTAGTAATATGTCAGTTATATTTTATTTGAAATTCAAAAGCCATAAGGCTTTGTTTGGCAAAACCTCTTTATCTTAAAAATAGATTTTTAGTAGTTAAGGCCCTATTTGGTAAAAACTCTTTAAAACAGATTTAAGGGCTTTGTTTGGCAAAACTAATTTAAAACCCTTTTATTTTATTTTACTAACTCCTTTAACACATAGTTTCCAATGTTACACTTTATTTAATTAAATCCTAACATTCCAATTTAATTAAATACAAGCTAACTGATAAGTGATTTTTATGACCACTTATTCGGATAGTAACCAGCTTGTTTCGTTGCTTAAACTCAAGTATTCCTGTGCTTTTAATATGTTTTTCCTTTGTTTTGCATTATTCAGGTTTAGGAACTCTCTGAGTGCAAATTGAGCTCTAAAGGACAAAAGATAGCCTAAATAGGGCAATGCACAGAAAGTGGCTTAAAGCTTGATGGAGGCTTGATAAAATAGCAATGCAATGTAAGGAGGCCATGAGGCTAAAAGAAAGCAAAAAGGAATGGCATAGGTGTATGGTAGCCAAGTAGAGGCAAAACAACAACAAAGGGCAGCTTTTTATGCTCGCACGGTCGCGCCGTGTTAAAGCAGCCAGCCAGAGCGCCCGTGCCAATCCCCAGATCAGAACCTCAGCATTTCAGTGCTGCGCGGCCGTGCCAGTGTCAACGCCTAAAGCCGCGCTGCTGCGCCAGTCTATTTTTCGGCCAGAGTTGACTTTTCACTTGGGCAGTCAGAAGGAGGCAGCATATAAGGGCTTTATGCCCCATTTGTTCAGTAATTCTCCCCTTGGGAGTTCATTTGGCCCTAAGCCCTAGCTAGTTTTCAATTTCCTTCTCTTTCAATTTCTTGTCTAGGAGTAGATTAGGTTAGAGGTTAGGGTTAATTAGTTAGTTAGTTAGATTCTAGGGTTAGATTAGGATTGAAGATTGAAGCAAAGGATTAGCATTGAAGATCCACACTTGGAGAAAGGACAAAGATTTGCATTTTTTATCCCTTAACTCTCCTTGTATTCAATTTGTATTCGAATAATGTATAATCTACTTGTGGATGATATATTTGAATTGTCTATGACTTAAATCATATTTTGGGGTTCCAATGGAACCTAATGAGTAGTGTAATTTGATTTTCTTCCATGCTGGTTCTTATTGATTGCTATGTGATTGTCTACTGCGATATATGCTTTTTGAAAGACGAAGTATAGGTTTAGATCTAATCGTAGTGGCGAGCAATTGTACGTTCACATGACGTTGGACGTATGATTTGTGCTTAGGATAGACATATACCGAAGCGCAGTTCATAGTCATCAAAGAACTTGACCTTAAACCCTAATTATTTGTAAATCACATAGACATATAGTGGTTTAGGTAATGTGGGTGTTCACGTGCGTTCTATCATCTATGGATTGCACGTGATATGGATTAGGTGCATCGAAAGATGGCCTTCTCTCACTTTCGTGTTCTCGGCTAGCAACTATAATGATTAATTTGACTTAATTGGAAGTATGTCGACTTAGACGAATCATTAGGGGAAATTGGAATCTCTTATCTTCATTATCTGATTTTACTCTAGGATTAATTAGTTTAAGTTTAATTCCTTGCCTAGTTAACTTAGTTTAAATTCATTCTCTCTACCGCTCATTTAAATAAGACTGAGATGATTATGTGCTAGTGGTTAGGTGTCTTTTATCCATTAATTCTCTGTGGGACGATATCTGTACTTACACTTTATTACTCGTTGGCCACGTATACTTGCGCGTTAATTGTGTCATTTAATCGGACCAATAAGTTTTCAAATACCCCCAAACTTAAACGTTGCTTGCCCTCAAGCAACCAAAACAAAACTAAACACAAGATGCAATGCAATATATACAATGTATGCAACCTACACTACTATGAATGCAAATCCATGCCTCAGTCAGTATGAAACCTCAAATCACTGCCTCAGAAAACCACAAGATAATCAAATAGAAAAGCTACCTAAGACAAGATAATAAGGCATATTTTGCAAATCCAAAACTGTCAGCTCCGATGTATTGTGCGTAGTGTGCCTAGCAACCATTAAACATGCATTAGACAAATAAATCACATGCTATGCTTCTTAGGGGAAAAACAAGTTTCAACTTAAGAAAAGCAGTAAATTATATAAGTTCTAACCAAGCCCATGCATTACTAGAGTTAAAAGTCAACAGGGGGGGTTTCATGCAGCTTTTATTACTCACGAGGGCGTATTTGCACTTTCCCGTGTACACAATCGACTGTACAATGCCTAGTCCTCATAGGCTTTTCAATGATACCCGTGTAGCGAGCTTTCGACCAACGACTCCCAAACCAGACGGCCTTAGGGCACTGGGTGTAGAGACACCCCGAGGGCTTACTTGCTCAAATATCAAAGGCCACAAAACTTGACGTAGCGGACGTGTTTATTCTATTTTTTTTCTTTTTCTGAATCTTTTTCTTTTGCTTTCTTTTCAAAAGGGGAGTGCGTCTTACGCTCCATCTCCCCACATAGCATGCATACACCCTGTTTTCCCCCAAACTTCATCTTTTTACAGTTTAGTTATTATCATATGATCACTAAAACTCTTTTGTTAAAACACAGGTTTCCCACCAGAAGACAAGTATGTGAAAATTTAAATTTAGCATGTCATAATGGTTACTCTATTCTGCTAACTGGCTACATAGTATCTGACAGATAAAGATTTACATATATGACCATACAAGCAAGCTTAAGTCTTAAATCAGTTCAAAAATCAAGTGAATTCAATTTCTTCATAGGCCAAATACATAACTAACCACTGAAACTGGATTCATGCAATATACTCTAACACAGAATACAAAAACAAAAAAAAATTAAAATTTTGACAAATTTTAACAAATATGATCTACATGCGCTACTACATGCACTACATGAACTGACACAATATGAAATGAACTAACTACATGCAAAACAAAACCAATACCCCCAAACTTAAAATGTTCAATGTCCTCATTGAAGGTAAAGGTAAAAAGAAAGAAACTCCCCTATTCTGCTTCGTCGTCGCCTCTCTATCCTATCAATATGCTCATGTACAGTGTGCCTCACTCGGACTGCATCATAGTCGATGCCATCTCCCCTGTGCTCAGAATCACTGCCCATGGATGCAAACTCCCTCCTACTCCTCTTGGATGCCATATGAAATGAGAATAGACGATGCAATCCAATATTGAACTCAACTAACCCAACCAAATTCAGAAATCTTTCTATGCTATCTAACCCCCCCCCCCCCCACACTGTCTCAATTGATCAGGTTGAGAAGATGGGAGTGATGGGTGGTGGTCGATTGTGATTAGGAGATAGGAGGTTTTGTTTTCAATTAAAATTAGGGATTGTGATGGAGGAAATTTGTGGCAAGCTCGTCTGATAATGCAATTGAAGTATGGGCTGAAAATTACTTAAGCTAGGCATAGTCTGTGTGCGGCGCGGCCGCGCGCCCCAACAAGCTTAATCAGGCCCGGCCGCGCGCGATGCCAGATTTGGCTTTCTGCAAAATTTATTTCATGAAGCTGCTATGGCATTCGAACTTTGCTTCATGTTGCATGGAGGGACTCTGAGAAAAGCATATAACATTAATAAGCCCTCTTAACTATCACAAGTAAATAGTAATTACGTACATTAAGAGATTTAAACATGGAAAGATATATGCATTTAAATTCCCAAAAAAAAATTCTCTATGTTCGTATACGCAATGTGCAAGTGCATCAAAATATGTGCAATAAGCTTTATAGTCCCAAAAATATACGCATTCATGCCTAAGTCCAAAAATGTAGGCAATGAAATCCTAAAACTGAACTGTTGAACTATTTTCAAAAAAATTCAACTATATTTAAACTACTAAGAATTAAACAAGGGGAGGGAAATATGATAGAACGCAGGTAATGGAGAATTAAACAAGTAGGGAGAAAGAGAAATGATGGGGTGCCTCCCATCGAGCGCTTGATTTATAGTCCTCTACCTGGACTGTGTCTGACACTACTATCCGACCCCCCGACGATATTTGAGGAACCCTCCATTCATTAGAACTGCTATATGCTTTTGGAGGCTTCCCAATAGGAGAAAACTCGAATTTAAACTACCTAGCATCGGATGTGTACAAGAATTCCCCACTATGAAGGTTGGGGAGCTAGGCAATGGTTCCGTTGTGCTTGTGAAATGAATTGGGCATTGAGCTTCTATCAACACAATGGATTCTTCTTCTATTCTCTTTTCTTCTAACCACCATGGCTTCGAGATAGCAAACTCTCTCATATCATCGAGATCCGGCTCTACGATGTGGCTACCAAGGGGGCAAGGGTGTGCAAACTTGACTGGCTTGTTCCACTCAGGCGGAGGAGGCTCTTGGGGGATTGTCACTGTTGGTTCACATTCATACTCCACAGCCCCAATTGGCTCCTCGATATCCATTACCTTTCGCTCGTCCAGTTCCAAGTGCACCTCAGGCTCTTCATCAGTCTCTGCATCCATCGCATAGCACCAATCTTTCTGAGGGTCATAACTCACGGCTTTAGTCATTGGAGGCACAAAATCTTGCACTGTTGTCTCTTGTTCACATACCTCCTCCTTCCTCAATGCCATGCTAATCTGCTCCACCCAAATTTGAGGATCCTCAATCGATTGCTCTTGCTCAATCAAGGTCTCCTCTGTCGATGCTATGGAATTCCCCCATATAATTTCCAATCCTTCCTTTTCTGTTTCAGCCTCGGGCTCCATGTACTGATGCTCATTGGTAGGAGTGTTGTGGATTAGGGCCATCTGATTTTGGAAGTTCTGGTTTAATTGCTCTTGGCTCCTAAGCCTCTCCCCTTGGCTTTCTAAGCTCCTATACATGAATTCCATTGGAGACTGTTCTCCTTGTAAACATGGGGATTGATATGGGGGTTCTGGTGCATAAGTTGGACTTGGCTCGCATTGGTCTTGATAGCTCACAGTATGGGTCTGCATCCTTTGCTCATCCTCTTTCATCAAGGCCATGCTAATTTGCTCTGCCCAGTTCTGAATATTTTTGAATGACTATGCTTGCTCAATCAAGATATCCTTCAATGATGTTATGCCACCTTCTTCCTCCAATCTTGCTTTTTTTGTATCACCCTCAAAATCTATGTATTGAGACTCATGAGTTGGAGTCTGGACGATGCATTCTAGGGCGCAGGCGGGATTTGGATCCCAGTATTGGTCTTGATAATAGTTTGCTGAGGGGTTTGGGTGATACCCCCAATCTTGCTGATAATTGGGATAAGGCTCATTGTAGGAGTACTCACCCCCATACTGCTCCTGTCCATAACTGATAGGCTCCTGATGGCTTGTGTAGCTCCCAGCACCATAGTCATATGTAATTTCTGGCTCTCGACTCTGTTGGGCTGCAACAGTATCCAACTTTCTCGAGAGAACCTCCAATTGTGCTGAAAGTGAAGCAATTGGGTGGACGCCATCATTTCCCATTTCCCTTGGTTGCTCTTTCCTTGTGTAACACCATGGAAAAAAATTTAGATCCATTGTACCTGAAAAGAGAATATAGGAAGATAATTAAACAAAAATAAAAATATTTAAATTAAGACTAATTTGATTTAAACTAATGTTGACAAACAGTTATCGAATTAATTCCCCCGCAACGGCGCCAAAAATATGTTGATCGTTTTACCGATCAATATATTCGTGCAAGTATACACGGTCAACAAGTAATAAAGTGTAAGTACAGATATCGTTCCCACGAGGAAATAACGGATAAAAGTTCGCCAAAGCACTAGCACATAATCATCTCAGTCTTATTTAAACGAGTGGTAAAGAGAATGAATTTAAACTAATTAAACTAGACAAGGAATTAAACTTAAACTAAATATTCCTAGAGTAAAATCAGATAATGAAGGCATGAGATCCCAATTTCCCCTAATGTTTCATCTAAATCAATAAACTCCCAATTAGGTCAAGTTAACCGTCATGGTTGTTAGCCGAGAACACGAAAGTGAGAGAAGGCCATCTTTCGATGCACCTATTCCATACCACGTGCAATCCACAGATGATAGAACGCACGTGGACACCCACATTATCTAAACCCCTATATGTCTATGGTGTTTACAAATAATTAAGGATTAAGGTCAAGTTCTCTAATGACTACGAGCGGCGCTTCGGTATATATCTATCCTAAGCACAAATCATATGTCTAACGCCATGTAAACACACAATCGCCCGCTATTACGATTTGATCTAAACCTACATTTCATCTTTCAAGTCCACATAGGTTATCATAGTAATTGTTAGCTAAGCAATTAAGCAATGAAGGCATGAATCGCAATAGACAATCACATAGCAATTAACAATAACCAACACGGAAGCAAATCAATATTAATTACTCAAAAGGTTCCATTGGAATCTCAAAATAAAACCTAAGTCATGAATGACTCAAGTATATCATCCATAAAAGGAATACACATCATCCGAATACAAATGAATAACAAGGAGAGTTAAAGTAAGAGAGTGCAAATCTGTGTTCCTTCTCCAAGCTTGGATCTTTGATGTCCTCCAATTGTTTCAACCATCAAGTCTAATCTAACCCTAGAAAACTAACTACTAAGAACTATCCCTAATCACTAAGCTAATCTACTCCAAATCTAACTAAACAAGAAATGAAAAGAGAAAGGAATGGAAAAGCTAGGGCTTAAGGCCTTGTTTTCTCCCTATTGGAGATGCTCGACAAAATGAGGCAAGAAGCCCTTCTATCTCTACCTTCTCCCGTCCATTTAAGCAAAAGTCAAATCTGGCCAACATGCTGACTGGCGCGGCCGCGCCCTACTCAACCCTAAAACGCGCGCGGCTGCGCGGTTCTGGACCTGCTGATTTTGCTAGCTGCTTGCTTATGGTCTGCTGCACTCGGCTCTTGGTCATGAACCTATTACCTTCATGCATCCTTTATAGCTCCTATGCCCCATCATCCAGCTCGACTTCATTCCATAAATATGCCATCAATCCTGTAAACTCCTTTTGGCAACATTTCATCCTTTTAAGCTCAATAAGCGCCGAAAGAGTTCCTGAACCTGGAAATAACAAAAGAACGCAAAAACACATTAAACGCACATGATTACTTGAGTTTAAGCCACGAAACAAGCTGGTAACTATTCGAATAGGTGGTAATAAAACCACTTATCAAATATTCTCTTTTAAGGTGCAATGGACTTAAATTTCTATCCATGGAATGGTACAAGGCAAGAGCAGCCAAGGGAAGCATACAATGATGGCGTCAACCCAATTGCAACACTTTCAGCACAACTAGAGGTTCTCTCGAGGAAGTTGGATATTGTTTCAGACCAACGGATATATTCGTTGGTCGTTTTACCGATCAATATATTCGTGCAAGTATACACGGTCAACAAGTAATAAAGTGTAAGTACAGATATCGTTCCCACGAGGAAATAACGGATAAAAGGTCGCTAAAGCACTAGCACATAATCATCTAAGTCTTATTTAAACGAGTGGTAAAGAGAATGAATTTAATCTAATTAAACTAGACAAGGAATTAAACTTAAACTAAATATTCCTAGAGTAAAATCAGATAATGAAGGCATGAGATCCCAATTTCCCCTAATGATTCATCTAAATCAATAAACTCCCAAAAAACTCTGAACTATATGATCATTCAATTCAGATATTGTGTGAGTATATACTGTAACTCTTTAAAACTTGCTGAGCCTTTTAAAGCTCATCCATGCAATTATTCTTTTCCTTTGCAGCTGCATCTCACACACCAGGAAGTTCAGGCAATCATACTTGTGGGCAAATAGTAAATCTATAAGAATGAATGTTTATTGTATTAAGACTAAAAATATAATTTGGTATTTCTATGATGTAATGGTTGAACCTTATGTAACCGGATATTATTATGATATTAGTTTAACAGTTGAGTAGATTTACATTCTTAATAGAAAACCATATTAAGTACAATATCTATATGAACTATACATCTGAATGAGGGTAATGAATGATCTTGGGAGTTCTGTAAGCACTGAGGTCGCTCCTCAGTTCCAAGAACAATTTTATCATTTGTACTGTGAATGTTAGATAGATAGAAATTATTGATATGCAAGAAATATCTATAAGATCATAAATCTATAAATGCAAGTGAGGGTATCCAGATATGATAATTGTTCTGACGAGAACTCTTAATTGATTGGGATATTGTGAATTTTGGATTTATAGAAGTTATTGTCTTATAGAATATTTACGTGAGCACCAAATCTGCTACAGGAAATGTAGACAATTTGGGGGCGTCACAATTTGGTATCAAGGCCATAGGTTAAAAACCTTAGGAGGAAACCCTTAGGCTATAACCTCGGAAGTATTTAGATGATATAGGAGAGTGCAAGAAGATAAGCTCAAATAGAGTTATAATGAGTGAATTACGAGAGGGGAAAGTTGTTAGGAAAGTTAATAAATAAGAATACTAATAAAGTATTAAGTTATGATTTCTAGATACTAATCGATTTTATAAATCTGATTGTAGGATGTCGAACGAACGTCAGATAATCATGGTTGAAAAAGTCATAGACGCTTTACCATTACAAATGATACCTCCTCGTCAAACTTGGAGGAATAGGGCTTTCAGTTCAGGACCTAGTGTGGCTCATGAGGTCAAGTACCTAGAGGAAAGGTTACAAAAGTTAGAGAAGATGGTGGAGAAACTAAAGTAAAGGATAGCAACAAAGAAGAAAACACGGTAGATTAAGGGAATTTCATAATATAGCTAGTGATAGGGATAAATCACTAGTCGGCTATGCTATGTAGTTTATTTCTGTCGTGTGTAAAACTAGTGATCTAGAATGAGTCACTAGATATGTATATATAGACTTGCAATGTGAAATACAAATTTTTGTTTATCAAATTGAGTTATTTAATTATTGAACTGGTATTCATCCTTAGTTATTTGTTATATTTAGATAAATGGCACACAGAAGAAGAACTCGTGGAGAACTTGAGCAAGAACAAGTAGAGGCAGACCCCACCCAAACTTTGGTAAATATTCTGGTGGGAGCTTTACAAGGAAGGCAAGCTAACGCATTACCATCTGTACCCAATAACCCAACTATAACTCAGTTTAAAGATTTTAAACTAGTGGGACCACTGAAATTCAGGGGAACGGATGAGGCAATAAAGGCTCAGACTTGGATTGCAGAGATGGAGAAAATGTTTAAAGTAACCAAGGTGAATGACGACCAAAAAGTGTATTTTGCCACTTTCTTTTTAAAGGAAGAAGCTAATCACTGGTGGGAAGCAAATAAGGGTAGAGACGGAGAAGGTGCCACTAATTAGGACAAGTTCAAGGAGTTTTTCTTTTCCAATTACTTTTCAACTTCGATGCAGGATAGTATGGAAGTTCAATTCTTGGAATTGAAATAAGGGGAGATGACGGTGTCACAATACGCAGCCAAATTCAATGAGTTGGCTAGGTTCGCATCACATCAGGTAGATACTGAGGTAAGAAAGACAAGGAGATTTGAAAGGGGGATGAAACCCCAAATTAAGAGCAGAATATCGGCGTTTCAGGTGAAGACTTTCGTAGAGATCTTCGAAAAGGCCATTATAACAGAGAAGGAAGGGGAAGCTTTATTATAATTCCATAAGGAGAAGAGGAAAGGGAAGAACATGTGGGAGTAACAACAATAATAACAACAATAACAGCAACAACAATAAGAGAAGGTGGGAGGTAGCTTTTCCAAACAACCCTGGAAAAGGAGGATATAACCCTAGCAACAATGCCAATAAAGGAGGGAACAACAACAACAATCAAAGAATTGAGCGCTGTTAGATATGTGGAAAGAATCACAAAGGGGAATGTTATTTCAAAGGGTCGAAGTGTTATACATGCGGAGAAGATGGGCATTATTCTAACTGGTGTCCACAAAAAAAGGAGAAGAGCAATAATGTTAAATGTTTCAACTGTGGGGCCGAGGGTCATATGTCTAAGTTTTGTCTAAAACCCAAGAAGGTGAATGTGGGAGGAGGTCAGAATTTCAACAATAACCCCAGAACGGCGGCTATAGGAGTTGCTCAGAATAGTCCGAATGCAAGAACTTTTAACATGACAGTGAGGGATGCTGTGGCAGCACAAGACGTGGTGACAGGTATTATACCAATTGATGCCATAAATGCTTATGTGTTATTCGATTCTGGTGCTTCTTGTTCGTTTGCATCTGTTGATTTTGTTAAGAGATTAAAAATGCCATGTGAAGATCTAGATGTACCTTTCAACGTAGAAATTGCTAACAAAGAAATAATCCATGTTCATATAGTACATAAGAATTGTAGTGTAGAAATTCAAGGACATAAGTTACCCGTAAACCTTATTCCTATACAACTAGGGGAGTTTGATGTAATCTTGGGTATAGATTGGTTGGGTAGACATAAGGCAGTAATTGATTGTAAGAGAAAATAAGTAAGTTTAAGGACATCTTTGAAAACAAAGGTAGTGTTCAAGGGCAGCTGTTCACCAAACCAAGTCCGGTGTCTAACAGTTATGCAGGCTAAGAGATTGCTTCGAAAAGGTGGTACATGGTATTTAGCCTATGTTGTAGATACAAGGAAAGAAGGGGGAAAGTTAGAATAGATCGCTATAGTAAATGAGTTTTCGAACTTGTTTCCAAGTGATCTACCTAGTCTTCCACCTGACAGAGAGATTGAGTTTGTGATTGACCTTGCACCTGGTACATCACCAATTTCAAAGGCACCATACAGGATGGCACCGGTAGAATTGAAGGAGTTGCATGTTCAATTGCAAGAACTCTTAGACAAGAAGTAAATACAACCTAATGTTTCACCATGAGGAGCACCTGTGTTATTTGTAAAGAAGGATGGAACGTTAAGATTGTGTATAGATTATCGGAAGTTAAATAAGTTGACTATCAAGAATAAGTACCCTTTACCAATGATTGATGATTTGTTTGATCAGTTAAAAGGTGAAGAACATTTTTTTAAAATTGACCTACGATCGGGTTATCATCAACTGAAGGTAAGAAAAGAGGATGTACCAAAGACCACTTTTAGGACACGATACGGACATTATGTGTTTCTTGTGATGTCCTTTAGGTTAACAAATGCACCAGCAGATTTTATGGATTTAATGAATCGGGTGTTTAAGTCATGCTTGGATAAATTTATGGCGGTGTTTATTGATGATATATTAATATACTCTAAGACACGGGAGGAACATGCGGAGCACTTGCGAGTGGTATTAGAGATATTAAGAAAAGAACAACTCTACGCCAAATTTTCCAAGTGTGAGTTCTGGTTAGAAGAAGTTCAGTTCTTAGGTCATATAATTGATAAGAATGGGGTGGCAGTGGATCCGACGAAGATAGAAACAATCATGAATTGGGAACAACCAACAACACCAACAGAAGTTCGCAGTTATCTTGGTTTAGCAGGGTACTATAGTTAATAAAAGATTTTTCAAAAATAGCAACCCCGCTAACAAATTTAACTCGAAAGACTGTGAAGTACATTTGGACAAACAAGTGTGAGGAGAGTTTTCAAGAATTAAAGAAATTGTTGAGTAGGGCACCATTACTATCATTACCAGATGATACTAGGGGTCTTGTGGTTTATAGTGACGCTTCACACAGGGGATTAGGATGTGTGTTAATGCAACATGTGAAGGTGATCGCCTATGCTTCGCGACAACTTAAAGATTATGAGAAAAGATATCCTACTCATGATCTGGAGTTAGCCGCGGTAGTTTTTTCTTTGAAGATATGGCGACATTATTTGTATAGGGGAAAGTGTAAAATATATTCGGCTCAAAAAATTCTGAAGTATATTTTTACACAGAAGGAGTTGAATATGAGGCAGAGGAGGTGCTTGGAGTTAATAAAGGACTTTGATTGTGAGATCCTATATCATCCTGCTAAAGCCAACGTAGTTGCCGATGCATTGAGCCAGAAGAATCATAAGAGGTTGAATATCATCACAAACAATGAGGTACTGATAAAAGAGTTTGAAAAACTCGAGATTGAATTAAGAGCTCCAACTAACTCTAACCAGAAGTTATTTGTGATAGAGACAGTCTTAACTTTAATGGATAAAATCAAAGAAATGCAGGAGAAGGATGAAGCATGACAGAAGTGTAAGGATGAGATAACTCAGGAGAAGAACATTAAGTTCCGACTGGACAAAGAGGGAGTTTTGAGGTGTAAGGATAGAGTTTGGGTTCCATCGGTACAGGTACTGAAAGATGAAATCTTAAAGAAAGCCTATAGTTCTAAGTTTGTTGTGCACCCGGGAAGTACTAAGATGTATAAAGACTTAAGTTAGCATTTTTGGTGGTCGAACATGGAAAAAGAGATAGCAGAATGGGTAAGCAAGTGTCTCACATGCCAGAGAGTTAAAGCCGAGCATGAAAGATCGAGTGGATTACTACAACCTCTACCGATTCCAAAATGGAAGTGGGAGCATATCACCATGGACTTTGTGGTAGGACTTCCTGTCACTCAGAAAGGTTACAATGTTATTTGGGTAAAAGTTGATCGTCTCACCAAGTCAGCCCATTTTCTACCTATTAAGGTTACTTATAATCTCGATCAGTTGGCAAAGTTATATATAAAAGAGATTATTTGCAGACATGGAGTTCCTGTATCCATAGTGTCAGATAGAGATCCACAGTTTACTTTGAACTTTTGGAGGATTCTTCAGGCGCACTTGGGAACCCAGCTGAAGTTGAGTACAACATATCACCCGCAAACCGATGGACAAAGTGAGAGAACCATTCAAACATTGGAGGATATGTTGAGAACCTGCATTATGGATTTTAAAGGGAGTTGGTAGGATCGGTTGCCTTTGGTAGAGTTCGTGTACAACAGTTATCATGCCAGTATTGGAATGCCAACTTATAAAGCCTTGTATGGTAGGAAGTATAGAACACCTTTATGTTGGGATGATGTTAGGAAAAGGCAAATGCTTGGACCTGAGTTAGTTCAACAAACCACTGAGAAGATCTAAATTATACGACAAAGGTTGCAAGCGTCTCATGACAGACAGAAGAAATTTGCAGATCAACACAGACAGCTACGAGAGTTTAGTGTTGGGAGTCATGTCTTTCTGAAAGTATCTCCTTTGAAAGGCAAGATTTGTTTTGGTAAAAAGGGAAAGCTGAGCCCGAGATTCATTGGCCCATTTCAAGTATTAAAGAGAATAGGTGAAGTAGCCTACGAGGTAGCCCTACCCCCAGAGTTAGGACACATTCATAATGTGTTTCATGTATCTGTTCTACGTTTGTATAAACCTGATTATAAGCACGTGATAAACTATGAACCTGTTCAGATAGAGAAAGATTTATCGTATGTAGAAGTTCCGGTACAGATAGTTGATCGGAAAGAACAGTTGTGGAGAAATAAGGTTATATAATCGGTTAAGGTAATCTGGAAGAATGATGATATTGAAGAAGCTACATGGGAGCTGGAGGATAAGATGCGAGAAGATTTTCCGCCGTTATTTTCATAGGGTATAATTTCAATTTCGAGACGAAATTCTTATAAGAGGGGGTGATTGTAATATTCCAAACTTTGAACATAAATATTAATATAAAAAGTAAATATTAATATATTTTATATCTTGTTTGATGTGTATTTAACTTTATTATTAGTATATATAATTGTATGTCAACACATAAGATATAACTATGTAAATATATATGGAAGGTTTTATAAGTAAACCCTAATTTAAGATTTTATCTAAATAAGGAATCCTAACCCTAATTGTTATAATAAATAGGAATTATAACATAATACATTGATAATTTTATATAGGATAATGAATATATACATCATATTAATTTAATATGATGTATTAAAGATTTAATTGCAAAAGATTTCTAGAAAACCCTAATTAGGGATTAGGAAACCCTAACCCTAATTTCAATTATAAACCCTAATTCTAATTAACAAAATCTAATTGTTCATTCTTGTTTTTAAGTTTCTAGAGAAAATAGAAAATGACTAAATTACCCTTGGATTTAAGTGAAAAATTACCAAAATACCATTAGTACATGTAAAATGACTAAAATGCCCTTATTTATTTTCTTTTAAAATGAGATAGGAACAAATCTTTTGCTTAACAAGTAAAAGATTTGCCCAATGCTAAGTTTACCACAAAAGCTTGACAACACAACCTACTACATTAATCACTTAGGCTTATTTGTCAAAATAATAGAAAACTTAGGTTTTAACCCCCACTTTGAGTTTCTATACAAAGATAAGCAAAGTAAACATAAGGCCACGAAAATTACACTCAATATACACCACTAACTAACTTAGAAACAACACTCAACAAGTCAGTAGCAGAATCAGAAAGGGAAGAATAAAAAACTGCCCAAAAAGGTTAAAAACTTAACCCTAACTATGAATTTTAGATTCTAAATTTATTGTTGTTGCTATTGTTTAAGGATGTTAATTAGTAAGTTATTTAGTGTTCTAGGTTGCTAAAACATGGATCTATAACACTTAAAAGTATCAAAATGGAGATTTAAGCAAAATTGCCAAAGTATAAAAAAGTGGTTTGATAGTGAATGTCAGGGCTCGTAGATCGCTATCTGTTTAATGTTTAGATGTTTTAAAGGTTTATAGTTATAGTATGTAATGTTGTTAATGGACTGAAAGTAGTAAAATGGACATCAGATAAGTAGATTGGTAGATATAAACGGTCAAAACCCATTAACCGGCATTGACCGCACGTTTTTTGGGTACCCGAAAAATATATGAACACGCCTGACAGTTTAATTTGACCGGCTTGATCTCTCCCCTGTCAGTCGGTTTGGATGGAAATTGTTAGTTAGATTATACCTTGACATGAGGTCTACACAATGAGAGCACTGTAAGGCCTTATAAAGTCAGGGATCAGAAGTTATTAAGGGTCAAAGGACGTTGACCGTCCAGATTTGAATTCTGGGTAACCCAGAAATTGTTGGCAGTGGTCTGACAATTAGTTTAGAGGCTTAGATCTTGCTATTTGTTGATATATAGTCTCTTTGAGTGCTTCAACCGTGTACCCTGGTAGTGATACTACAATCCCCAACCACTAGAACACCTAAAGTACGATCAGCCTGCAAGATATAAGGCAAGAAAAAGCGTTGACCGGCATTGACTATGCATTTCTGGGCAGCCCAAAAATGAAGAACAACCCTTGGGTGGGTGGTTTGACTGGCCATGGAATCTTGTAGCAATGTTTTTAGGCAATGAAATGAACATAGACATGTACTACTACATTAGAACTACAACTTGATCAAACTCTTGTGCCTATAAACTAAACAGATTGGTTGCAGGATCGAGTCAAACGTAGCCCCAAGGCGTTGACTGACTTGTTCTTGAGCCAACCAAGAACTGTGACATCCCGGATTTTTAAGAATTAATAAATGAGAATTTAATAAATAAAATTCTTATTTTAAGATGTTTAAGTACGAGTATGTGTGTATGTGTTATATATTGTAAAATATGTGATTTGGTGTGAAGAGAATTTATATATTTATTGAATTAAATAAATATATTAATTGAATTATTTATTGAGTTAAATAAATAATTATGTGATTATTATGGAGTAATTTAATTAAGTGTTATATGTTAATTAAATGAATATTTGGTATTTAATTTAATTGACATAATGATTTTATGTTATAGTTCTAATTTAATTGGGATAATTAAATTAGATGAGTTATGTGGTGAGAGTAACATGAAATTATAATTAGTGAGTAATTATAATTATGTGATAATTTTATATGATTAATTGATGTTAAACTTTTAATTAATTAAATTAATGTTGAGTTTTAATTAGTTAAAGGATAACATTAAAAAGTATGTGTTAAAATGATTTATTAAAAGAGTTTTCAAAACTATTTTCCCAAACAAGGCCCTAGCACCGTTTTTAAATTCGTTTTGCCAAACGGGGCCTTAACTATTAAAACCTATTTTTAAAATGATGAGTTTTACCAAACAAGGCCTTTGTACTTGTTTAATCTTATTTCTTCCAAACAATGCCATAAACTCAAGAAGTTAGTTTTTAAAAATAATGTGGTTTTGCCAAACATGGCCTTGGGCTTTTCAAATTTTGTAACCTATGTAATAAGTGGTAGTTAGTATAGCAATTAGTATATTATTTATTAGCTATATTAATAATATAAGTTACATATATTGTATATGTATATTGTATATTGTATAATATATGCTAAGTTAAAAGATACGTTAGTTTTCTAAAAGTCTAAGTCTAAACAAAACAAAGAAAGAAGAAGAAGAGGGTTAGAGAGAATTGTCAGAGAAGAAGAAGAGAGAAGAGGAAGAAAAGCTTGAGAAGGCAAGAGAGAATCATCATCTTCATCATCTCTCTCTTAAGTCAAAACTAGTAAGGTTATAATTTTAACCCTAGAATTAATTCATATGTGTTGTGTTTTCTTCTTTATCAAATTAGGTTTTTACAATCATAAAATTATATGTATATATGGTGTTCATATGTTTTCATATGTAATTGTATGCCATGAAAGGGTTTTCAAAATCAATTGTTGTAAAAACATGTTTTCAAAGCATATTCTTCTATGTTTTCATGGTTTTAGAATTCTATGTGGAAGTCTCTTTGTGAAACTTCATAATTTTGTTATGAGAATAGGATATGTATGTATATATATATATATATATATATATATATATATATTTACATGAGAGTTTCATAGTTGTTTAAGAATTTCAATTCACAAGTATATGATGAACACCATGAAATTCATGTTCATAGTGTTAGATTATGGAATTATGTTGAAAATTCTTTAAATCCTTGATGTGAGCATGAATTATGTGTAATATGTGATATAACATGATTATATATGAGTTATATGGTTGTTCAAGCAATTCCATCCATGAATGTTTGATAAACAATAGGAAGTGTGTCCATAGTGATTCTCGGTGAAGTAATTTCTGAAAAATAACTTTTGAAACTATCAAAATTGATGTTGATTATGAGTTATTGTTAAAATTGATTAAGTATTATGTTAGTATGTTAACAATAGAAGTGATTACAGTTGGAATCACTTGAATTGATTGAAAAACGAGTTCGTAGTAGCAATTTCTGTCAAGAACGCTTAAAGTTGTGTTTTTCTTCGAATTCCATGAAATCTTGGTTGTGATTATGTGTTTATATGAAATTTTTATGTTATGAGCATGTTAATAAGCTTAAAATATTGTTTGTCACATGTTTCATATTTATCATGTTGGGAAAATTCGAATTCGGTGTGACGGAATAAGCCAAATTGGCTTATTTCTCCACCAGTTCGCGACCCAGCACCTCCACCAGCCCCTGGACCCGCCCCAGCGGGTGTTTATGCCTTGGGGGACCCGCCCCAGCGGGTATACTTGCTGCCCGAGGTAGTTTAGTTGTCGTAATGCAAAACTGTTTTGACCTATGTTACTAAAATGGCCATAACTTTTTCATACGAACTCTGATTGAGGTGATTCAAGATGATTCAGAACAAGCACGCGTAGACCTACAACTTTTGTGTTTTTGACTTTTTGATTTGAGGTCGTTATCTAGGGTCAAAATGGTCATTTTTGGGACAGATGCGTATTCTGAGGCAATCGGAGGGCGTCGGTCATGCGCATACACAAGTATAGTGCTGTCGACGATATTAGATGTTGTTATAAGTTATAAAACATGAATGTTAGTAAAAATATAATTATGTTTAACTTGAAATGTAATTTGATTGACGTAAGATGTAATTATAATTGGTTAATTATGTGAAATGTAATATGATTATGTGAGGTGATTAAATTACGTGGTGATTAAGTATTAACTTATTAGTTAATGAAGAATGAGTTAAACTTAATTGGTTAACTAACAATGAAGATTAGATATGTAATAATTATACATATAATTTGACAGCGAGTGTCAAACTAGTGAATGGAAGAGAGTTACGAAGTGTAAATTAGAAAGTGTAAATTAGAATTTACTTAGATGTTTGATAAGCGTTGCTAAGTGACTAATAATTGATGCATATGGTGATACGTTATGTAGGATCATGAATCAGATTATATTAAGCAGTTTTTCGGTAATTGGTAATCCACGAACCAGGCAAGTCTTTCGGTTTCTACTTGTCTACGTGAATTTGGTGAACTGTTTTAAATTGCAAGCGAGCATGATATGTTATACATGTTGTAATCATGAAATGTCAATGTCAATTTAAGACTACACTGTTTGGTTAAATAATGTTGATTGAGTATGAAACTCAATCTTTATATTTGTTATGTGAATTAAAGCATGTATGCTATGTTACTTTAATTATTATGAGATTTATGTTGAGCATGTTTATTATGTGATACGTGATGCATGAAAACTGTTAGAACTTGCTGAGCTGTCGAGCTCACTCTTGCAAATAACCATTTTTGCAGGTTAAGGACGCAAGGTAATGATACGTGTTAAGAGATTTATAGAGATCAATGTTCAAGAATATTAGTTATGTTCAATTTTAAATTGTAGTTAATGTTTTGAATGAAATATGTCGCTGAGTTATAAGTAGAGTTATCCAATATAGATGGATATTGTTTTATTATGTAAGACTTTGTATAGTCATTTTGTTGTAATGATTCATGATATAGATTTGAATCAAAGAGATATAATGCAAAGGTTGCGATTCAGGGCAATATAGAAAGAAAGTTTATAAAAGTTTTAAATATTTCGCATTTTTAGTGATTTTTAATATCGAATAATGATGTAATGAGAGATTAAAGTTGTATTATTAACGATCGAGAAGGAGAATATTATTGTATGAATTTTGGGGTCGTTACAAGAACGACTAAGGCGACAGATCCATCGCTATAGACATTTAGCGACGGGTTAAAATTGAATAATAATTAAAATAAATAGAAATAAATACTAAATAACTAATTAAAAAATCTAAAAAATCATTTTTAATTATAATAAATAACTTTTAATATTTTGACATAAAATTTTATTAATATTTTATTTATTTAAATATTAATGACAATAAAAGTAAATAATAATAAATTATTTAAAAATAGTATTAATAATTTAAAAATCATTTAAATAATAATAAATTATTTAAAAATGTTATTAATGATTTAAAAATCATTATTAATAAAAATAAATTATTTAAAAATAATATTGATGATTAAAAAAATCATTATAAATTGTTATTAAATATTTAAAAATAATATTAATATCTTAAAAATCATTTTAAATGATATTAAATTATTTAAAAATTATTTTGAGCATTTGTAAATTATTATAAATAATAACTAAAATATCTAACAAGATATTAAAACTTTTAAATAAAGTTTGTCGAAAAACTAATTTGATAACTATTAAATGAAGCTATAACATACTGAACGGACTCCAAAAGCAGCCCAAACACTAATAACTTAATTAGAAATTAATTGTTATCATTTCTAATGACTGTTATAATATATATAGGTTGTGTGTATATTTTCAAATAGCTTAAGTAGCCTATCTGGATAAAGGCAAGTTTTCTAACTTCATTTAATTTCAATATTAAATGTAAGTCTTGTATATTGACATACGAACTTGTTATACACATTATTCGTGATATCTGTGCTTTAAAGAAGGTGATGACTTATTGTTCAAGCATAATCAAACTCTATGAACTGTTATTTGTGTAAAAATGTATTTGATTTAATATCATAACATAAAAGGTGGAAAAACCAATATTATTTGGTACAAAAATATATACTGATACTATTCGGACCGACAGTTATAGCACTGACCGGGGGTTATATTTACAGGCAGTTATAGCACTGACCTTGTTGGATTGGTAGGATGATATACATACTCCTAGGATATGATTAGGCTGATTACTTATGAGATATCCGAACAGAGCTCCTATAAGTTTTTGTGACTGTTAGGAGTGTGGTGTGGTTGACCGAATCAACCCGGGTTGCTAAGTCTTTATGACTAACAGAAACTCGTAATGGATGGACTCAGTATATATGTGAAAAAACTCTGAACCATATGTTCATTCAATTCAGATATTGTGTGAGTATAAATTATAACTCCTTAAAACTTGATGAGCCTTTTAAAGATCATCCTTGCAATTATTCTTTTCTTTTGCATCTACATCTCACACACCAGGAAGTTCAGGCAATCATACTTGTGGATAAATAGTAAATCTATAAGAATGAATGTTTATAGTATTAAGACTAAAAATATAATTTGGTATTTCCATGATGTAATGGTTGAACCTTATGTAACTGGATATTATTATGATATTAGTTTATCAGTTGAGTAGATTTACATTCTTAATAGAAAACCATATTAAGTACAGTATCTATATGAACTATACATCTGAATGAGGGTAATGAATGATCTTGGGAGTTCTGTAAGCATTGAGGTCGCTCCTCAGTTCCAAGAACAATCTTATCATTTGTACTATGAATGTCAGATAGATAGAAATTATTGATATGCAAGAAATATATGTAAGATCATAAATCTATACATCCAAGTGAGGGTATCCAGATATGATAAGTGTTTTGATGAGAACTCTTAATCGATTGGGATACTGTAAATTTTGGATTTATAGAAGTTATTATCTTATAGAATATTTACGTGAGCACCAAATCTGCTACAGAAAATGTAGAGAATTTGGGGGCATCACACAAATACTTCACCGCACTCTTGACGAAGTATGGGGTCAAACACTGGATTGGCACAACTTATCACTTTCAGACGAGTGGCCAAGCCGAAGTATCTAATCGAGGGGTGAAAAGAATTCTAGAAAAATTTGTCAACCCAAATAGAAAGAATTGGTCGTTGAAGCTAGACGATGCTTTGTGGGCATATCGGACCGCCTACAAGATGCCGATTGGTATACCCCCATATCAGTTGGTTTACGGGAAGGCGTGTCACCTTCTGGTAGAACTTGAGCACAAGGCATATTGGGCCATCACAAAATTGAATTTTGACTTATCAGCAGCAGGCGAGAAGAGAATGTTGCAAATCAATGAGTTATACGAGTTTCGCCTGCAGGCATATGAAAATTCGAAGCTATACAAGGAAATGGTAAAGAAATGGCATGATCAGAAAATTATGGAGAAGGGCTTCAAATCGGGACAATCAGTATTGCTATTAAACTCTCGGTTGAAACTTTTTCTCGAAAAGCTGAAATCCAGGTGGTCAGGCCCGTTTATAATAATGACAGTATTTTCTCATGGCGCCATTGAAATATACAGTAGGGATTCGACCGAATCATTCAAAGTTAACGATCAACGGTTAAAGCAATATTAGGGCAGAGACATCAATCGCCAGGCAACCGCGGTCGACCTAGTCGAACCACTCTAGAACAGGAAGGAGTCAAGCTAACGACATAAAATTAAGCGCTTTATGGGAGGCAACCCAATTATTAATTTATTTTAAGTTGTTTTAAATTAATTTGATTTGAGTTAAGTAGATTAGTAGTGGACTAGGATAGGTTTTAGAGTAGGAATAACATTTAATGGTCAAGGTACGAATAATACTAATTAGTTATGTTTTGTTTGTAGGAAGAAATCAGAAAAGGTAAGAGACCAAAGGTGCTAATCAAATGAGCAAGGAGCAAAAATGAACTGCCAAGTCAAGAACCAAACAGCTGCAGAAAGTCACACGCTCCCAGGCAAAAGATAGTGAAAAAGAACTCTCGCCCTGACGCCAAGGCCTCTGGCCATTCTCGCCTCGGCCAAGCTTCCTAAAGAAATTATCACGCCCCGACGCCCACCTCTCTGGCCAATTTCGCCGCGACGCGCCTCTTCGACCAAAACCTCTCGCCTCGACGCGCATATGGATTTTCCGTTTTAAAAAAAAAACTACCTTCAGCAGTTGGCAACTCATAAACCTAACACACAATTACACCCTTATCTCTAATCCAAAACCAAGAGGGCTTCAATGATTCAACCACACCACCATCACGATCAAGCCACTACTAATTCTTAGTCAACATCAACAAGCAGTACACTTTCCACCATCTAGGAGTCACTCTCATCCAATAATCAAAGGACAAGGGAGAAACTTTTCACCCCAAATTCGTAATCTTTTGAGTTTGACAATAACAAAGAGGTAACAGTGAATTGGGGATAATCATTTGCTATTTCTCAGGGTTCGACACTAGGCTTTAACGAAGTCACCAATTGGGCATATGACGT
The DNA here is from genome assembly GCA_020205555.1 of Panax stipuleanatus. Lineage (NCBI taxonomy): Eukaryota > Viridiplantae > Streptophyta > Magnoliopsida > Apiales > Araliaceae > Panax > Panax stipuleanatus. The sequence goes on from CM035121.1 coordinate 80,444,174, forward strand.
CCAGTTTGGGGGTGAGATACACATACTTTTACAGGGTGCCTACCAAGTGTTTGTAAAAAGGCTTCAACAACACTTCCTTCTATCAACAATAAGTAAGAGGCACACCGGCGACACCATGACTTCCAGACAACCCAAAAGGCAACGAGGGGAAGGTTCATCCACCGCCTCGCTTTAATTTGACAAAAAGAAATTCTTAACCGCCGAGGCGGCGGACCAGTTTGACTACCTTGCAAACAAGCCATTGGTGCCAAAACGAGGATTAGCTCCCGATGAATTCAATTGGAAAATGTTCAATTAGATTTAGGAGAGGGGTTGGGAAACGCTTGTAGCTTACCCTGACGCCGCCGTAGTAGCGGTGGTCAAAGAATTTTACTCCAACGCTCCTGATAAGTCACCGTTCATCGCCTTCGTGAGGGGAAAAATGGTGCCATTTACAGTACAAGAGATCAACGGACACTATAATCTGCCACATATATCGTGTTCATATTCGGCCCTCAAAGAAAGCGGAGCGAATTATGAACAAATTCTGACTGAGTTGGGAAAGCCCAACGCCACATGGTCGTCCAACGGATTAAATTTTTAGAAGAACCACCTGAGTCTATATGGGAAGATATGGCATGCATTCTTGTGTGCCAAATTGCTACCTTCCACACACACGAGCGATGTCACGAAGGAATGGTTAATTCTGTTGTACTCCATCTGCAAAGATCGATCAATTGACGTGGGCAAGCTTATTCACCACAATATCTGCCAGAATCTTAGGGGAATAGTCCATAGCGGTCTCCCACACCCGTCCTTGATATGTGCACTATGTGCCCGGGCAGGGGTATAATGGAGTTCCACGGAGCCTGTCCAGCTGCCTCTCCTATGCCTAGATTCGAATTTGATTCAGAGGTATGAATGCTAGAAATGGGGGCAGTTGCATCCACATGGCCTTGGATTTGTATTTCCTTATGCTGAGCAAGAAGATGAGTCAAACGCACAAGATGAAGATTTTGTGGATGAAGAAGAACAAGTAGATGACCAAGCCGATGATGAGACATCGTCCCACCCAAAGTCCACTGTTAGTGCCCAATTCAAAAATATGCAACACTATATCGATGAGCTATTCCAAGGGTTAACGGTTAGGCAAGACCACATGTTTGCCATGCAGAATGAATTCAACGCTTCTCTAGCAGCCGCCTTTGCCCGACTCAACACCACCAGTGCAGAATTACAGTTCCCAGTCCCACAGCTACTCCCAGCATTTTTCCCCCCACAGCCCGTGGAGGACCCGGTTGATGACCCACCTACCAAAGATCCACCGGTCGAGCATGATGCTTGATCGCTTAGGGCAGTCCTCGAACTTTTCTTGTTATATCCAATGAGGACATTGAATTGTTTAAGTTTGGGGGAAGTTTAGTCATTTAGTTAGTAAATTGCATATTGCATGTCATGTTAGTTAATTACACGTAGAATAAGCATATTAGTATTAGTTCGATTTTTGCATTAATTACATATAAAAAAATATAAGAAAATCAAGAAAAATCACAAAAATATTTGCTTTGCATTTAGGCATATAGGGTGCATGAGTTGAGCAATAGATTGGCATGCTTTTAGCTCGGCCGATGATAGGATTGGTATTGTAATTTAACTCAAACAAACGTGAAGATTAATGATGAGTTCTGAGGTTAATCAAGATGAAAGTCCAATTTTGTTCAAAACTTGTGTAACTGGTTGGCATGTAAAAGTTAAACTGTCTAATCAACGCAGTTCAAGGGGCCACAACTTATTTTTGGGGGGAAAATCTTAGTTAATTTTGATAAAACTGTTATATTGACATGAAAGGTTTAAAAGTAAGTAAGAGCTTCAGTTTGGGGGAATCAGTGGGGTGAAAGAAAAAGAGAAATGAAAAAAAAACAAGAAAAATAAAGTAGAAAAAATAATAATAAATAAGAAAAATAAAGAATAAACACATGGACTAGTTTGTATCTGTGGCCTTTGTTACTTGAATAAGTAAGCCCTTGGGGTGTTTCTACACTTAGTGCCCTAAAACCATCTTGTTTGGGAGTCGTTGGTCGAAAGTTCGCTAAACGGGTAACATTGAAAAGCCTAATAGATGCAGACATTACACGGTCTATTGTGAGCATGGGATGGAGCGTAAAACGCACCCGTCAATGAAAAATAAAGAAATCTAATCCCTATCTGAAATCCCCGAACTCAGTAATTACTATGATTGTTTGGTTGTGTCATAAATACAGAATAGTCAGAGTTTAACTAAAATTTTCCAGCGAAGAAATTTGAATGTGATGTTTTTGAACTGTTGATGGTTAGAATAGTTAACAAGCACACACGCACAACATGAGTAAGGACAGGGTTGGATTGACTGATTGAGTACTAGTGAACTGTTAATTAACTTTTCAGTATTGTTTGAGTATCATATGATATCTTTGAGGCCTGCGTTGAATAACATGTTGATCTTTTACTAGATTCGTAGGCATGTAGAGAGTAGGTCATGCATATGCATACATATTGATACATTATTTGTTCTTTTCTAATTTGTTGTATTTGTTTTCACTTGAGGACAAGTAAAATCTTAAGTTTGGGGGTATTTGATGAATAGGTTTCATACCTATAAATCAGTATCATTTAAACCTATGATATCGCTACTTTAAGTATGTTTTAGGTTCGCTTCATGCATGTGTGCTGGTTTTATGTGCAGAAGTTGAGTGGGTGAAGGAATGGACTGAATTGGTGGATTAAAAGCTAAAATGGGTTGGATCTATACAAGGCACGCCGAGACAAACTTATAGGTGTAATATCTCGTCAGGGCGCAGCTGGCCGGGGCGCGCCTCCAAGAGCTAAAAGCGCGTCGGGGCGGATGTCAGGCAGAATGGGCTTGGTGTTTTATTTCGAGTAGGATTTGGTGCAAGAAGTGGCTGAAGGTTGCTGTCGAGATGAACATACATATATAGCAAAAGCGGGTCATAGAGGGAGACACTTAGCCACCAAGAAGCCCTAGTTTAAGACTTGAGCAAAAAGGAGAATTGTAGCGGAGCTTAATCTAATGATTGCGAAGCGACTTGGAGACGAGTAATTGTAAGAACCCGAATTTTCAATAAAATTATTAAAATGAGAATTTAATAAATAAAATTCTTAAGGCATGTATTGGGTTCAAATATATATATGTGTGTGTTATGAGGTAGGAAATATTGTGTTACATAGGGTAATATGAACTATGTAATATGTGATTTTTGTGATTTATAAATATATTCTTATTATATATTTATTATAAATTGTAGAGATGAATTAACAAGAAGATGGATAAGATTTATCTATCGGTATTAAATAATTTATCTAATTATTTATCATGATAAGATTGGTGACATTAAATATCTTTGATAATCACCATTTTCTGGAGTATATGTACGTTGTTGAAGAGAGAGAGAATATGACAAATATATCTTTAGATAAACATTGGTTAGTGAATTATTAGTTGATTTAATATACCGCGAGAAGTGAAGATTAACGAAATATACATGTGTTATATATATATCTTGAATTATGTGGAAAGAATTAGATATATATACATATATATGAGAACCTTATAGGGGAATAGAGTTTGAACTTATAGTTTAAACCTTGAATCATTGAAGGATGTAATAAAAGATGTTGGTTAACCGATGTAGCAAGATAGCACATTAAAAAGCATGTTCAAGTATTTAAGAATTGAGATTATAGTTCTGCTATAGCAGAACTTGTCTGCCTATGAACTTGTGGTGGCGCAGCTGCGCCACCTCCAAGCCTTATACCAGCGCAGCTGCGCCGGTCTGTAGGATCAGTTTGTGGAATTTAAATTCAAGAAATGAATTCTAAGGACTCATAGGGATAATAAAATCTTAAATGATGATTAAGTTGTCCATAAATGGATTTGAATAAGAGTTAATTAATTAACCCGAAATAAATATGGTTAATTAAGAGATATTATTGAATTTTATATTGTATTAATTAGTAGAGTACATAATAATCATTGAAAAGAAAATAAATGATTAATATTAATTAATCGTTGTGATATTAAAATGTGATAATGGGTTGGAAGTACCCAACTAAATGATATTTAGCCCAATTAAAAGTTTAATGTGGACATTATCATTAAATAGTATTTCATGTTACTATGTGTAATATGGAAAATGTGGGTAGTAGTAATATATAATACCTATGGCTTAAGACTATATGAAGTGTGACATTTAATTGGGATTAATGATATACAAAAATCATATGGTAAAAGTAATTAAAACATAAGGTTGATTGAAATAAGTTTTGTTATCTCATCCTATGTGGTGAGATAATTAAATGTGTACTCTAAAGTATAGGAGTAAATAAAGATGTATTATTAAAATATTTATTTCTATATCAATGGGTGATTGATAGTAAAAAAAAAGAGATATTAAATTATTAGTGATCAATGGAATTAAGTCCACATATGTTTTAAAGATTAAATTATGTGGACTAATGTACATGGATTATATGATGTGAGTACATAAATAATCCCTAATTTTTCTAATATAGTAACTATTGTACATTAAAATTTTATTGTGGGAATTAAAGAAACCAAACCAAGCCTTAGATAACCAAATGCTGAGGATTTAGAACTGTGTCCCAAAATCAGTGACCATCACAGTACATGAACAATAGTCTATAAGTTCATTGCGTAAACTCAACTTCCTAGCAGTGTTGCTGTGATGATGGCTATGAAATGGTGGTTGGCCAACTCCCTTATACACATTGTTTTCTCCTAATTTCCATTGAATCAAACTATAGTGCAAGAGCTTTAACTGGGCAACCATCTCCCTTTATATAGTACCCCCATTCTCTCATTTTCTGTTGCGTGAAAATTTTCTAGTAAGTTGTATTAGAGTGTTGAGTTGCTAAGCAAATTGAAGAAGTGTAATTAGTGTGTGAGGAGTTCAATTCAAGCAATCAAGAGGTAATAACATTAACTTACATGATTTTGATTCCTAAGTTTTGTAATTCCTTAGTAATAACAAGAAATAGCTGTTTTTGAGTCACAAAATTTATGGCTAAGGATTGTTATAATCCATGAATTGTTGTTAGATACTGTTAATACAGTTAAATGCGAAAACAACGGAAGTTAAACGGACCAATTTGGTTTAGAAACGAATTCGTAGTGAATGATTTTGCTAAACTTTTCAAAACATGAAGAGTGAGTATGAATATGAGTTTTGGATTAATATTTGGGTTAGTTAATGTTTATGTTAATTGTTGGGTATTTGGTATGTTGTAGTTTTATGAGTTATAAACTCATGGAATCGAAAACGGACTAATTTGGATGAGTATAACTCATGTTATGAAAATCGGAAGGTGTAGGGTTCTGTAAAATTGCGAAGAACAGAACCTGAGGGGCTGTTCTGCCTCCCAGGGCGCAGCTGCGCTGCCCCCAAGGCCAATTGGGGCGCAGCTGCGCCGGACATCAGTGTCGGGTAGGACTGCTTTGACCTTCTGTAGTAAATTAGGCATAACTTTTTCATACGAACTCCGATTGAGGTGATTCAAGATGATCCGGAACGAGGACGAATAGACCTACAACTTTTGTTCTTTAGGTTTTTTAATTTGAGGTCGTTAGGAAGGGTAAAAATAGTCATTTTTGTGACTGTTACGTAATCGAATGCAATCGAAGGGCGTCGGACAAGCATATACGCAAGTATAGTGCTCCCGAGGATGGAATATGTTATTCTAAGTGATAAAACATAAATATGCATGATAATAGACATGACATATAAGATTACCTTACTCATAATGGAATGCTTTAGCATGACTTAGTATGTGTTTTGAAAAGAAACTTGGAGTTTTGAAAACGAATATTGACGAACCTTGAGTCTTTGAAGTTATGATATTTTAACACATACATATTGTTGAGTTATGAGTATACCTAAGCATGAGAAGTGATTTAAAGTTGCTTTACTTATTATCAACTTACAATAGCTTAGTTGAAAATGATTTCTAAAGAAAACTTGAAACTTTGAGAACGAACTTAAAGTAACTTGTGTACTTAAAGTTCTATACGTGATAACATACATACATGGCTTAGTTAGCTATGAAATGAGATTTAAAGTTGCACCTAGTTGCTTTAGCTTGTCCTAGAATTACTTTTAAACGTGAACTTGAACGCCTTATGCCTCTAGACATGACGAATATATTTATCATCTAGCTAAGCATGAATTGGACCTTTCAAGTGTAGTTTAAAATACATTTTCAAATACTGAGCTATGAGAAGCATGCTATTAGAAGCTTATTAGAACCAATATATGGTTTAAAAGCTCATAATATTGAATCTTGTCAAAGAAAGTTGTTAAGACTTATTGATTGAAATAAATCATTATGGAGCTAAGTAGATTGAATATGAACTTGAAAATAGATCACAACCTACTTGAGGTATGCTTACAATACGTATTAGAATACGTGTTATGCTAGAATTTATAATGGATAATAAAAAGCCTAAATCTGGTCTGGCCAGGGGACGGCGCAGCTGCGCCCATCCAAGGCCAAACTACAGCGCAGCTGCGCCATAGGGCAGTGATGCCTGATTATTTTAACTTTGATCTAGACCTTAAAGCATATGTGTAAGGAATGTCTAAAGCTATAACACTTGACGTAGATGATGTTTTAAGCATAAGACCATGTAATGGTTATATAAAACACAGAGTTGTTAAATTTTGTTAAGGTTTGCAAAATGCGAGAACTATGTGAAACATTCATATATAAGTGCAACGAACACATAGTGAGTCAAGTGTGTGATAGATGTATATGAACGTTGATGTAAAGTACGGGTGGTTAAGGTATACCTATACCTACCTAGCTATTCTAAAAGTATGATGAGAAAGTGAAATGTAGGTTTTACAAACCTAGTTAGGAAACAATGTAACATTACTATTATATTAAGAATGTATGAAACGTATGACTAATGGATATGAATCCATGATTATATAACTGTGTAGGAAAACTCGAGGCGCAGATAACTATAAGCAGTTTAAGTCGTAGTTGATAAACTACGAATCAGGCAAGTCTTTCAGTTCCTATTTGATATATGAATTCAATAACTGTTAGTTGAATTATATTATGCTGTGATAATGTGAACTTATATATGAACTGTATATGAGATATAAATGAGATTGAAAGTTGATCTTTGATGATATACTTGTTATGTGAAAAGTAACATGCGTAGTAAATATAAATTGTTTATAAATGCATGAACTGAGTATAATGTTGTATGCTATGTGATGCATGAAAACTGTTAGAATTGTTGAGCTGTCGAGCTCACTCTTGCAAATAACCACTTTTGCAGGTTAAGGACTTACGATAAAGACTTCGTGCTTCTTGATTGATAAAGATAGATAGTATCACAACGAAGAATACTGATTAGATTATTACTCGAACCATGTCTAGGTTCTAGTAGTTGTACTTGATATTTGTTTACGAGGTTTAATGCTTGTCATACTATAAAGATGTATTAGATAATACATAGTGGATATCGAGTTGAGTTGTAGATGTTTATACGATAACTCAGATAAGAAGGAATCATATTATATAGTTGATTCAAGATTTGTAATCGGTATCAAAGTTATGGAATCAATAAAAAGATTTTTATTCAAAGGATATTGAAAAGTTTAAATTATTCCGCATTTTAGTAACATCGAATATGATGTAAAGACGAGATCTTGGATATGAATAGAATTTATATTCTAAATTGTAATAAAGCAAGATGTATTCTTTTAGTAATGATAAAAGATATAATAATTTGGCGATAATAGTATCGTGACTGCATCGAATCCGAGGTTTCGAAGAAACGTGGATTTGGGGGCGTCACAGGTTGGTATCAAAGCTGTAGGTTATAAACCTTAGGTAAGTGTACCTTAGACTATAACCTGAGAGAGGGAAAGATAAGATTAAAATATATACGTGAAGATTCAAAGAAGAATCTCGAAGTATCTAGAGAATGAGAATCAGGAGTTTCCTGACTCCGGTAATAAAATGTTAAGATGATGTCTATAAGATATATATGACAAAGATAATGAGAATGAACTCAGATGGATTTTGGTTGATAATAGGGAAAGAACCCTGAGGTATAGTGATGATCACGACGTGATCAGATTGAACTGTGAAATGATAGATAGTCTGTAATGACTAAGTATGTATAGCTTGATGCTATGAGAGAATGTACTATAAAAAGTACGAGATGAACTCATGAGGAGTTGTATGTGGTGAAACATAGAAAGCTCGTAATGAGCAAGTGATAGAGTAAGATATAGTTAAGTGTTGGAATTCCATTGAGGACTCATGTGATGGCTTAGTTGTATAAACTTTTGTATGGGCAGAAGTTCTGTGCTTGCACTGAGTGCGTCACATTGATAATCGTTGGAATGTTAGTGTCGCGGTATCATTATACATATGGCGGAAAGGTGATTCTTTTCTCATATTTATTTTGATAGATAGAGATTTCTAAGATATAATTAGATAATATTAAGATTAGGTGCGAGTTCTTAAAACTCATGCCTATGACAAGTTCGTGACTCATAATCGTATGATGGGACCCCTCAGCGAATGGACGATTTTGGTCTGACTAGGATAAGTTCCTCAACCCATATGATTATGGTAAGTTCCTGAGCTTCCATGGTGTGGTAAGTTGGTGAACTGTACGAAGAATAGATATATTATATAAGAGTTTTGGAATAATGAGCATTGATGGAGTAAGAGATTGGAGTTGATGGAGAAATTTGGATTTTTCTAAATCTTCTAGCTACGCTAGATTTTCAAAATTTATTGACTTCGTGCTAGTGTTTGCACTTCGGTTTTCTTGAGAAAAATATTGGGTCAGGTAACTGAACTAATGAGTTTTTTAAAAAAAAAAAAAAACAACACCGTTATTCGTATGTCTACGCTATTTGTTTCGGCTAAGACAAAAATAATTTGAAAATATTTCAAAATGTATTTCGACCATGTGCATCATTTGATATGGTGTAGATGGTAAAACGATGGAGTCATTAATGCAATCGAACCTAGTGTCGGAAGTGATCGTAAGATCGTCAACCCATTATGGTAAGATGTATTATGGCAAAGTCACAAAATGACGGAATCCTCAACGTACTACTAATCTGGTATGGTATCATGACGTCATAAAAGAATTTTTGGTTTTCTTATAAATTATGAAGAAGGTCAATTAAGTTGGCTAAATTATTTCGATTGATGTTCGGATTATTGATAAGAGTCTAAGCTATTTGATTCGGCTAGGCGACTTTGAAAAGAGATTATAGAATTCAAGCATTCTTGTGTATTTATGCCAAACCGGATTGCTTTGGTGCGGATTTAGATGTTGAAAAGCTGAGGTGAACAACCCTATAAAGGGGACATGTTTTCGGGAACAATGGTTCCGAACGTAACGCATATAGTCGTTACAAAACACTACGTTGCGGCCCAACGTAGTGGTACAATAGGTTGGCCACCTAGAGTACGCGTGGAGGGTGTTTTCAGTCTTTGTGATTGATAAACACTCTGGTTTGCGGTGTGAAGAATTGTGTTGAAGCATTAGTAAACCTGGAGAAAAGTTCACGGTCTTGTGACCCCTCAGCATAAATTTGGAATCTGAGTTATTCATACTACTTCCCGATTATTGAAAAATCGTGGAAGATTCTTATTCTTCTGAAGATGAAGGTAGTAAGTAGAATGTTCCCTAGAAAGGAAAAAGTGGCAGAATACGATGGAGAATGTTATAATAATAAAACTTCCGAAAAGAGAATGAATAAAATTATTCAAGAGAATATGTAATATTCGGGATAGCACCGAGTAGAGGAGGTTTAGGTGATTCCGAGGACGGAATCCTTATAAGGGGGAGAGGATGTAAGAACCCGAATTTTCAATAAAATTATTAAAATGAGAATTTAATAAATAAAATTCTTAAGGCATGTATTGGGTTCAAATATATATATGTGTGTGTTATGAGGTAGGAAATATTGTGTTACATAGGGTAATATGAACTATGTAATATGTGATTTTTGTGATTTATAAATATATTCTTATTATATATTTATTATAAATTGTAGAGATGAATTAACAAGAAGATGGATAAGATTTATCTATCGGTATTAAATAATTTATCTAATTATTTATCATGATAAGATTGGTGACATTAAATATCTTTGATAATCACCATTTTCTGGAGTATATGTACGTTGTTGAAGAGAGAGAGAATATGACAAATATATCTTTAGATAAACATTGGTTAGTGAATTATTAGTTGATTTAATATACCGCGAGAAGTGAAGATTAACGAAATATACATGTGTTATATATATATCTTGAATTATGTGGAAAGAATTAGATATATATACATATATATGAGAACCTTATAGGGGAATAGAGTTTGAACTTATAGTTTAAACCTTGAATCATTGAAGGATGTAATAAAAGATGTTGGTTAACCGATGTAGCAAGATAGCACATTAAAAAGCATGTTCAAGTATTTAAGAATTGAGATTATAGTTCTGCTATAGCAGAACTTGTCTGCCTATGAACTTGTGGTGGCGCAGCTGCGCCACCTCCAAGCCTTATACCAGCGCAGCTGCGCCGGTCTGTAGGATCAGTTTGTGGAATTTAAATTCAAGAAATGAATTCTAAGGACTCATAGGGATAATAAAATCTTAAATGATGATTAAGTTGTCCATAAATGGATTTGAATAAGAGTTAATTAATTAACCCGAAATAAATATGGTTAATTAAGAGATATTATTGAATTTTATATTGTATTAATTAGTAGAGTACATAATAATCATTGAAAAGAAAATAAATGATTAATATTAATTAATCGTTGTGATATTAAAATGTGATAATGGGTTGGAAGTACCCAACTAAATGATATTTAGCCCAATTAAAAGTTTAATGTGGACATTATCATTAAATAGTATTTCATGTTACTATGTGTAATATGGAAAATGTGGGTAGTAGTAATATATAATACCTATGGCTTAAGACTATATGAAGTGTGACATTTAATTGGGATTAATGATATACAAAAATCATATGGTAAAAGTAATTAAAACATAAGGTTGATTGAAATAAGTTTTGTTATCTCATCCTATGTGGTGAGATAATTAAATGTGTACTCTAAAGTATAGGAGTAAATAAAGATGTATTATTAAAATATTTATTTCTATATCAATGGGTGATTGATAGTAAAAAAAAAGAGATATTAAATTATTAGTGATCAATGGAATTAAGTCCACATATGTTTTAAAGATTAAATTATGTGGACTAATGTACATGGATTATATGATGTGAGTACATAAATAATCCCTAATTTTTCTAATATAGTAACTATTGTACATTAAAATTTTATTGTGGGAATTAAAGAAACCAAACCAAGCCTTAGATAACCAAATGCTGAGGATTTAGAACTGTGTCCCAAAATCAGTGACCATCACAGTACATGAACAATAGTCTATAAGTTCATTGCGTAAACTCAACTTCCTAGCAGTGTTGCTGTGATGATGGCTATGAAATGGTGGTTGGCCAACTCCCTTATACACATTGTTTTCTCCTAATTTCCATTGAATCAAACTATAGTGCAAGAGCTTTAACTGGGCAACCATCTCCCTTTATATAGTACCCCCATTCTCTCATTTTCTGTTGCGTGAAAATTTTCTAGTAAGTTGTATTAGAGTGTTGAGTTGCTAAGCAAATTGAAGAAGTGTAATTAGTGTGTGAGGAGTTCAATTCAAGCAATCAAGAGGTAATAACATTAACTTACATGATTTTGATTCCTAAGTTTTGTAATTCCTTAGTAATAACAAGAAATAGCTGTTTTTGAGTCACAAAATTTATGGCTAAGGATTGTTATAATCCATGAATTGTTGTTAGATACTGTTAATACAGTTAAATGCGAAAACAACGGAAGTTAAACGGACCAATTTGGTTTAGAAACGAATTCGTAGTGAATGATTTTGCTAAACTTTTCAAAACATGAAGAGTGAGTATGAATATGAGTTTTGGATTAATATTTGGGTTAGTTAATGTTTATGTTAATTGTTGGGTATTTGGTATGTTGTAGTTTTATGAGTTATAAACTCATGGAATCGAAAACGGACTAATTTGGATGAGTATAACTCATGTTATGAAAATCGGAAGGTGTAGGGTTCTGTAAAATTGCGAAGAACAGAACCTGAGGGGCTGTTCTGCCTCCCAGGGCGCAGCTGCGCTGCCCCCAAGGCCAATTGGGGCGCAGCTGCGCCGGACATCAGTGTCGGGTAGGACTGCTTTGACCTTCTGTAGTAAATTAGGCATAACTTTTTCATACGAACTCCGATTGAGGTGATTCAAGATGATCCGGAACGAGGACGAATAGACCTACAACTTTTGTTCTTTAGGTTTTTTAATTTGAGGTCGTTAGGAAGGGTAAAAATAGTCATTTTTGTGACTGTTACGTAATCGAATGCAATCGAAGGGCGTCGGACAAGCATATACGCAAGTATAGTGCTCCCGAGGATGGAATATGTTATTCTAAGTGATAAAACATAAATATGCATGATAATAGACATGACATATAAGATTACCTTACTCATAATGGAATGCTTTAGCATGACTTAGTATGTGTTTTGAAAAGAAACTTGGAGTTTTGAAAACGAATATTGACGAACCTTGAGTCTTTGAAGTTATGATATTTTAACACATACATATTGTTGAGTTATGAGTATACCTAAGCATGAGAAGTGATTTAAAGTTGCTTTACTTATTATCAACTTACAATAGCTTAGTTGAAAATGATTTCTAAAGAAAACTTGAAACTTTGAGAACGAACTTAAAGTAACTTGTGTACTTAAAGTTCTATACGTGATAACATACATACATGGCTTAGTTAGCTATGAAATGAGATTTAAAGTTGCACCTAGTTGCTTTAGCTTGTCCTAGAATTACTTTTAAACGTGAACTTGAACGCCTTATGCCTCTAGACATGACGAATATATTTATCATCTAGCTAAGCATGAATTGGACCTTTCAAGTGTAGTTTAAAATACATTTTCAAATACTGAGCTATGAGAAGCATGCTATTAGAAGCTTATTAGAACCAATATATGGTTTAAAAGCTCATAATATTGAATCTTGTCAAAGAAAGTTGTTAAGACTTATTGATTGAAATAAATCATTATGGAGCTAAGTAGATTGAATATGAACTTGAAAATAGATCACAACCTACTTGAGGTATGCTTACAATACGTATTAGAATACGTGTTATGCTAGAATTTATAATGGATAATAAAAAGCCTAAATCTGGTCTGGCCAGGGGACGGCGCAGCTGCGCCCATCCAAGGCCAAACTACAGCGCAGCTGCGCCATAGGGCAGTGATGCCTGATTATTTTAACTTTGATCTAGACCTTAAAGCATATGTGTAAGGAATGTCTAAAGCTATAACACTTGACGTAGATGATGTTTTAAGCATAAGACCATGTAATGGTTATATAAAACACAGAGTTGTTAAATTTTGTTAAGGTTTGCAAAATGCGAGAACTATGTGAAACATTCATATATAAGTGCAACGAACACATAGTGAGTCAAGTGTGTGATAGATGTATATGAACGTTGATGTAAAGTACGGGTGGTTAAGGTATACCTATACCTACCTAGCTATTCTAAAAGTATGATGAGAAAGTGAAATGTAGGTTTTACAAACCTAGTTAGGAAACAATGTAACATTACTATTATATTAAGAATGTATGAAACGTATGACTAATGGATATGAATCCATGATTATATAACTGTGTAGGAAAACTCGAGGCGCAGATAACTATAAGCAGTTTAAGTCGTAGTTGATAAACTACGAATCAGACAAGTCTTTCAGTTCCTATTTGATATATGAATTCAATAACTGTTAGTTGAATTATATTATGCTGTGATAATGTGAACTTATATATGAACTGTATATGAGATATAAATGAGATTGAAAGTTGATCTTTGATGATATACTTGTTATGTGAAAAGTAACATGCGTAGTAAATATAAATTGTTTATAAATGCATGAACTGAGTATAATGTTGTATGCTATGTGATGCATGAAAACTGTTAGAATTGTTGAGCTGTCGAGCTCACTCTTGCAAATAACCACTTTTGCAGGTTAAGGACTTACGATAAAGACTTCGTGCTTCTTGATTGATAAAGATAGATAGTATCACAACGAAGAATACTGATTAGATTATTACTCGAACCATGTCTAGGTTCTAGTAGTTGTACTTGATATTTGTTTACGAGGTTTAATGCTTGTCATACTATAAAGATGTATTAGATAATACATAGTGGATATCGAGTTGAGTTGTAGATGTTTATACGATAACTCAGATAAGAAGGAATCATATTATATAGTTGATTCAAGATTTGTAATCGGTATCAAAGTTATGGAATCAATAAAAAGATTTTTATTCAAAGGATATTGAAAAGTTTAAATTATTCCGCATTTTAGTAACATCGAATATGATGTAAAGACGAGATCTTGGATATGAATAGAATTTATATTCTAAATTGTAATAAAGCAAGATGTATTCTTTTAGTAATGATAAAAGATATAATAATTTGGCGATAATAGTATCGTGACTGCATCGAATCCGAGGTTTCGAAGAAACGTGGATTTGGGGGCGTCACAGTAATAATGAAGTTTTATATTCCATTCTTCCTCTATTCATATTTACTTTGTACTCATCATGATTAATACTCTGTGGATGATTGGTTTTTATTCATTCGTTATGAACTAATTACTTATTTAAGCCTATGACGGATCTTTTTATGTGATGAATGATTAAATAGACTTTAATTTAATTTATGAATGTTATTCCTGGATTATTTGCTATGAGTTATGCTTAATTTATATAATTGTCTGATCAACAATTATTTGTTATCCCATATGAAATCGAGAGAGGACATATGGGATTGGAACTAGCCATAGTGACTTATGTTTGTGATTTCTGCATAATTGGATTTCATAATTCACGGATAGGATAGAGATATCTATGCGTCATATGTAATCTGATAAGAACTTGATTTTAAACCTTAATTAATTATAATTCACATATAGATATAGTGAATTAGTTATCTAGGGTGTCTTGCTTAATTCTATCATATGTGGATGCAAGTGAGTATGGATATAGTGCATTGAGAGATGGTTATATCTACGTTAGTGTTTTTGATTAATAATCTGAGGTAATTGATATAAACTAGAGGAAAGAATATTATCTGAAGTGAAATATTAAGTGAAGTTGTAAGCTTAATTCTCTAAAACTTGTTAAAATTTTGAGTTAGTTTTGAAATTGGTTTAAGTAGTAGTTTAATTAGAAAATCACTTTGTAATCATAGTTTAATAAAGCTGAGATAGTATAAAATTGGTACTTGTTAGAATAAATAGGAATTATTGTCCCTGTGGGTACGATATCTGAACATATATTATATTACTTGTTGATCACGTACACTTACGTGTAAAGCGTATAGAAAATACTCAACATTGGGTAAGGGTTTGAGTTCTAATACAGGTTGTTCCTCCAAAGATGGTTTCATTCTTGCTATCGAAGTTCTTGCTGCTTCCAACGGCTCAAACGGTAATTTGAACCTGCTCACTCTAGGATGTGCCTCTGACAACTGCAGATATTCCAATAACTCTGGCTCATCTCCATCATAGTCTCCCATCAATATAGATTCTAACGGGTCGGTACTCAATATCCAATGTTGTTCAACTCCCACCACTTTATCGATTATATCCATCCAGAAACACTCCTCATCCTCTTTGGGGAAATTCATGGACTTAAACACATTGAAGGTTATCTCTTGATCTTGAACCCTCGTGGTTAACTCTCCTTTCTGAACATCAATAAGAGTCCTGCCAGTTGCCAAAAATGGTCGCTCAAGGATTATTAGAATATCCTTATCCTCTTCATAGTCTAATATGATGAAATCTGCTGGGAAGATGAACTTGTCTACTTTAACCAAAACATCCTCAACAATTCTCCATGGATATGTTACCGATCTATCCGCCAGCTGTAGGGAGATGTTTGTGGGTCTAGGTGCCGATAAACCTAACTGAGTGTAAACCGATAGTGGCATGAGGTTTATACTTGCACCTAAGTCACACAAACATTTGTTGAAGGCCAAACTCCCTATTTTGCATGGGATGGTGAAACTACCCAGATCTTTCAATTTTGGTGGAAGCTTATTTTGCAATATCGCACTACATTCCTCCGTTAGTGCCACAATCTCGAAGTCCTCTAATTTCTTTTGACAAAATATCCTTCATGAACTTGGCATAACTAGGCATCTGCTCTAATGCCTCCGCGAAAAGAATGTTGATGTGTAGCTTTTTGAACACCTCCAAAAATTTAGTAAACTTTTCTCTAATTTTTATTTTCAGATCCGTTGTTGAAAAGGTGGTGGTGGATAAACTATTGGTGTAACAACCTTCTCCTGTACCGCAGATTTTTTGCCTTCTTTATTCCCGTCCACTGTCTCTTCCACACTAGTCTCCACTTTCTTCTCAGTTATTGGCTTTTCTGAATCTTGTTTGGCTAGCTGTTTTCCACTCTGAAGTGTAACGGCTTAACATTTCTCATGACCTCCCCTCGAATTCTTTTTTGTGTCTCTCAATAAGGTTCCTTGGGGTCTACTATTCAATGCACTAGCAATCTGTCCTATCTGAGTTTCCAAATTCTTGATCCCAGCCGCCTAAGTTTTCATTGCCGCTTCATTTCTTGTTATGTACTTCGATAGTAGCTCCTCAAAATATTTCTTTTTCTCTTAATGCGTAGCTGCCTGTTGATGTTGATTTTGAAAACCAGGGGGTATGCTGGTCATGGAGCCTGCTGCTGATTCTGATTTTGGTTGTTGCTCCATGAAAAATTCAGATGGTTCTTTACCCCCTGATTATATGCATTCTGATATGCGTTAGGTGGCCGATTATAGCTACCCACAAACTGTACTAAAGCTGGGTTGATCGCACACTGTTCTGTCGGATGCTCACCTGCACAAAGCTCACATATAAATGCTACCTGCTGCACGTTTCCTGTGGATATGGCATCCATCTTCTTCGATAACGCTGCTATTTATGCCGATAGTGCTGTCATAGTGTCCACTTCCAAAATACCTGCTGCTTTAGGTTGAGTCATTCTCTCAGTCGACCACTGATAGTTGTTTGCAGCCATTGTTTCTATCAAGTCCCATGCCTCCTCAAATTTTTTTACCAAAAAAGCTCCACCTAAGGCTGCATCGATGCTAGTCCATATATAACTCCCTAACCCATTGTAAAATGTATTCATCTACATCCAATGCGAGAATTCATGATGTGGACATTTTCTCAAAAGCTTTTGTACCTTTCCCACGCTTCATATAATGGTTTTCCCTGCTGCTGTGCAAATAAAGAAATCTTCGTCCTCAATTTATGTGTTTTTGAAGGCGGAAAGAATTTAGCCAGAAATTTCTGCACCAAATCATTCCATGTGGTGATTGACCCAGGTGGTAGAGAATCGTGCCAACCCTTTTCCTTATCCCTAAGTGTGAACGGAAATAATCTTAATCTGATAGCATCGTCTGAAACCCCGTTGCAGTTGAAGATATCGCATATCTCTGTGAAATTGACAATGTGCTCATTCGGGTCATCATTCGGGAGACCCCCAAACTGGCAATTATTATGCACCATCTTTATTATTCCAGACTTGATCTCAAAGTTATTTGCATTAATTACCGGCCTGGTGATACTTGACTGAATTTTTGTAATCTACGGTGTAGCATAGTCACACAGTGCTTTCTCTTTCGGTTCAGCCATGTTGTCTTTGGGTGTTTCAAGTTCTTCTTGTAGACACTCAAAATTTTATTTCCCTGTTACTAACACTGTAGGAGGGCTAAACTGTCTTTTTAATTCAACCTCGGTCTCAATATCGGGCCATCACATCAACCCCGATCTCAATATCGGGCCATCAATTCAAATCCGGTCTTAATATCGGGCCATTAATTCAACTCCAGTCTCAATATCGGGCCGTCAACTCAACCCCAGTCCCAATATTGGGCCATTAAATGAACCCCGATCTCAATACCGGACCATTAACTCAACCGCGGTCTTAATATCAGGCCATTAACTTAACCCCGGTCTCCATACCGGGCCGTCAATTCAACCCCGGTCTCAATATCGGGCCATCAATTCAACCCCAGTCTCAATACTGGGCCATCAATTCAACCTTGGTCTCAACCCGGGAGGTAAAGGTCAGCCCCAGTCTCAACCCGGGAGGTACAGGTCAGCGTCGGTCTCAACTCGGGAGGTACAGGTCAGCTTCGGTCTTAACCCAGGAGGTATAGGTCAGCCCTGGTCTCACTTCGGGAGGTTAGGTCAACTTCAGAAATAGTTTTGAAGCCTCATAACATCTCCAGAGTAAAACCTAGAAGGACCAAGTTAGCCTCGGAGACAACCCTGAGGACAAACATAATCGGCTTGGATCCAAACCTCGGAGACAACCCCGGGAAGTCAGCCTAAGGCCATGCCAACACTGAGGGCAACCCCAGGAGGGGAAAAATGGTCATTTTACCAACTTAAAGCTGATTTGTTCAAACTCAAGCCAAATTGATGCCACCAAGGTCGGAAAGAACTATAACAATGATCTGGAGTGGAAACTGCGCATGACAGCTCAAAGGATAAACTACGAGGAATCAAAGACTTGGTTATAAACCTATCTTTTTGGACTCAAAAAAGGTTTAATCCCATGTCATTGCGACACTCTCGGCGAGGGCTTTCTAGAAAGGTACAACACGCCTCCAATGGACGCTCCGATCAAAAGTTAGAAAGTTTCGAATCTAACCTCGCATTACTTAAAGTGCATATACTTCGATGCAACGGGACCCACCATGTGGGCCCCACCATATGGAGCCACACCTCTACTTGCGGCTGCCGCACATAAAGCTGCTTCTCCTGGGACTATATATATGAGGTGACCCCCAGCTCATTTTATAATCGAAAACGCTCTGAACCTCTGCCCGTTTGGTTTCTCAACCCCACTCTTGTACTCCAAATCCAAATTTTATTATTCTAACATGTAGATATACTCCTATACTACCATATATCAAAAATTAACCTATAGAAACGGACGTTTAAAGCCTACGATCTGGCAAAAAGCCCGTGTACCAGTCCATTGTGAGTATTTTTACGATCAGAAAGTTTATATTACATTATTGCATTTGTATACATTTGCACGTTAATTTTTACTTTTTGGTTAAGCCCGGAACTCCATTTCGTGGCCGTTTTGCTTACATTTTCGTACATTTTAGTACATAAACTCATTTTCTGGCATTTCTACAACTCGAATCGATCCGTCGCTTCTAACAGCTTTTATATACATATATCTTAATTTCTAGCAACTTCATCGGACTGGGCTATCTTCCCAGTCCGGGTTTGGATTTTTAATGTGTCTATTTAACTGTATATATATACTAACTTTTCAATTTTGTTAAGCCCGAATGTCAAATCTGAGGTAGTTTACTACTTTTATATATATAACTATATATATATATATATAAATTTTTCTGACTTAGTTGGGCCTGAATTTATACTTCGTGGCCTTTTTATTGCTTTAATATATATATATATATATATATATATAACTATATATATATATATATATATATATTAACTATATATATTATTATTTACATTCCAGTTTGGCCTGGATTATTCTGTGGCCTTTTTACTACTTTTATATATATATATACATATATATATATATATACTTACATTTTCTATCCGGGCAAAGGATAGAATGTTCGTCGCCCTTTACAGCTTTTATATATATATATTTATATTCTGTCCGGGAAAAGGATAGAATGTGTTGTGAATGTCATAAAATGTGTAAGCCATATATATGATCCAATAATGTTATGTTGAACCTCTATGAAATACGGACATAACCTAAGTGGAATCGTAGTAATCGGACATAAAACGAACTCATAGCAAAACTTTTCGTAAAGCACGTCCTAATGTAAACCCTAGCTTGGAAAACGATAAAATTTGATTGAATAAATGTTGGGTAAAATCTATACGCGCTACACGCAAGTGTACGTGGTCAACAAGTAATACAATGATAAGATCAAGTATCGTATCCACAGAGACAATAATCCCAATTTATCCAAACAAGTACCAATTTTGTATTATTCCAATTTTATTAAACTAATGATTAAATGATTATTTTTATAATAATTTAATACTCAAACTATCACTAACACTACTTCAAGGGTTTAACAAGTTTTAAGAGAATTAAACCTAAAACTTCACTTATTACTTCACTCCGGATAATATACTTTCCTTTAGTTTATATAAATTATAACCATCTCTCGATGCAGTACACCCATACTCACTCAAATCCACAATTGATAGAATTAAGAAAGACACCTTAATTAACTAACTCACTATATCTCTATGTGAATTATATTTGAAAAAAGTTTTAATACCAAGTTCTCTTCAGATTACGTATGATGCATAGATATCTCAATCCTACACATGAATTATGAATCCCAACTAACAGTAGAAATCACAAATATACGTCACTATGGCTAGTTCCAATCCCATATGTCATCTCTCGAATTCATATGGGATAACAGATAAGTGGTGATCAAGCAATTATATAATTTATGCACAAGCCATAGTAAATAACCTGGAAATAATATTCATAAACTAAATTGAAAGCATATCAATCAGTCATTACATAATAAGATCCGTCATAGGATTAAATAAGAATTTAGTTCATCATGAATGAATTAAAATCCATAATCCACAAAGTATAAAGCATACTGAATAAAATATACAGAGGAAGAGAAAAAATACACTCTAGAATTGTATCACCGCTCTTCTTCACGCTCCTTGCGTTCTTCGTGCTTCAATCGTGCTTCAATTCTCCGTCTATGTCAAAACTTACGAACTAGGGCTTGAATTTTGTCTAAGTGTATCTATAATAGCCTCTATGATAGCCTTAAATATCCTCCTAATCACAAACCAAATAGTTCTCTCTATTTCTGCAGAATCCCAATTGAAGAAGGAAACTACCATTCTTGCTGCCGTACCCCCGCCCCAGCGAGGGTTTTTACTCTGCTAACAACCAACCCAGCGGGCATCTACTTTTCCTGATGGACTTTTCTGCACCCTCGCCCCCGCGGGTGGTTTTGCCTTATAAGGCCCGTCCCAGTGGGTGTCACTTTTCCATGATATGTTGAAATGTTGCCTTTAAGCCCCGGTTTCCTATCAGTCCACTTCCTGCAATCAACACGACCAAAACAAAGTAAAATGATACTAAAACTACGTGAAGTAGCCAAGAATCAAGCTATAAAGGACATCGATTCGTAGGTATAAAACCAACTCACCAATAAACATTTTGTAAAATTGTTTAAGAAAGCAAGTATTGAAGAATTGTAAGTTAGTGAAATAATGGAAGTGGTTTGGCATCAATTGAATATATAATGCAAGATTGAATCAAAAAGGCTAAAAGAAAATTTTCAAAAATTTTGAGCCAGCGCCGCAGCGCTGTCCAAAGAACTGGGCACGGTGCCGCCGCGCCATGGCTATTTCAAGAACAAAAGTCTCTAGATCGCCGGCGTCGCTGCGCTATCCTCAGTATTAAATAGGGCGCCACAACACCACTACCCTGTAAAGTTTCTGGATGACCAGCGCCGCAGCACCTAAAATAAGCTTAGACCTGGTGCCGCAGCGCTAGGACAGATTTACAGTTGACCCGGATTCGGGGTCAAACCGGGTCGGTCAGGTCAAACCGGATTGAAACATAAAATTTTTCTACAATAAAATAAAAATAAATTATAATAATAATAATTAATTAGATTTATATTAAGAGATTTTAATAAACAATTAAAGTAAATTAATTATGAATTAAGTAAATACAATTTGTGATTAAAAGTTTAAGATTTATTTTACTTGAAGAAGATTAAACAATTAAAATAATTTTAATTGTAAATCAACATGTGATAATTATTTTAATAATTAGGATTTCTTTAAATTTCCTAAATTATAGACAATTAAAATTAAATAAGGTTTTATTTGTGAAACGAATAAACAATTAAGATAATACTTAATTGTAAATCAATAAAACTTAAACCATTTGGAAATTTATATGGTAATAGTGAAGACTATTTCTAATTGTGTTGTCGACGTCGGGAAAAAATTTGCGGGTCGGGTCACAACCCGGATCTTTCTCTCTTCCTAAGTTATCTCTATCCTCACTCTTTTTATTACGAAAAAGGTTTTGAAGGATTTTTTAGGAAAAGGCCAACATATATAATGTTGATGATTTGAACGTTTTACAGAGTCACCAGTTGGTAGATTTGAAATGGTTGTACCAACTCAACCGAGTTTTATTTGAAAAAGGCCCAATTGCTAGACACTGTCGAAACTGGATATTTGAAAACAAAGTTTTGAGCTCGGGGTTCTTAGTTAAGTGTGGGGAAGGTGTTAGGAACCCACGACTCCCGTGTAAACATGGTACCGTATCTTTTCAATATTTCCCTTAAAATTAAAATACGTGTGTGAATGCTGTTTGAAAATTGGGCCTATGTTTGATTGGAAAGCATGTCTGTGCATCGTTGAACCTATATACGAAGGGATTGATTTGATTTGCAAAAAGTCTTTGATTGGATTTGCAAAAGTGTTTGATTTGATTTGCAAAAGCTTATGTTTTCGAAAAGTTTTAAAATGATATTTTGAAAGCTGATTTTTAAACCCTTACGCTAACATAGGAATTGAAGCATATTGATACTTCAGTTTTAACTTTTCATCCTTAAGGCTCAATTTGAATGGTGATTGTCGGTCTGCGAAGTATCCTCGACCACAACATATATACAAGTGTCAGTCTCCTCACGGGCATGATAGCCATCGGAGGGACTCTGACATGACAAACCATATTTTCATTATGTTGAGACCTTAAATTCGGATAACCATTTTAAGGTCTTTTGTATGTACATTTTCTACAAAAACTGGCATGGTACATCTGTAAAGTGGAGTTTGTTCACCGTGAAAATCAGATTCTGATCAATTTGATCATGAATCCCACGATTCCTAAGCTCACATATGAGTAGCCAATAAACCTGCACATCTCAAATTTGTACAGAAAAATAAATATATCTCAAATGTCGCCAGAACCGAGGATTCATTCAGTAAATCCTAGTTCGCACCTAGCCGAAGCGTCTCGTTCCCACTAGAAAGCGATCTAAGGGCCGCGAGGTAGCTTTTGTAACTAAAACTAGAAAAATTCTTGATTTAAATAAATCTCAGCCATTCTAGCTTCCCGGTTCCGTCTGTGCCGATTTTGAACCGTTTGAAAGCTAGAGTTGGCGAGATTTAAATAAATCTAGTTCGCCTGTAGATATGTTAGTGCGGATTCATATAGAATGAATATTTAAAGCAACAATTTAATAAAAGCAAGTAAAGCAGGATATATATATATATATACATATATATATAATTATATATATATATATAAGCTGTAAAGGGCGATGGGTTTTCACACCGGTGCCCGGGCAAGAATTGAAATATATATATATATATATATATATATATATATATATATTTATAAAAACTGTGTAAAAGTCACGGAATGATCTAGGCTGGACAGAATTAAAATATATATATATATATATATATATATATAGAAAAATAGTAGAAAATGGCGATGAGTTTTCACGCCTGTGCCCGAATTGAAATTGAAATGGACAGAAAAGTAGTCAACCAAGACTGGAAAGATAACCTATTGTGGTGAATGTTACAGATATGTACAAAAATAGTAAAAAGGCCACAGAATGATCCAGACCAGACTGGAATGTAAATGTACATAAAAGTAGTCAACTAAGACTGGGAAGATAACCCATTGTGGTGAATTTACTTATATATGCATATTTATATATAAAAGCAGTAAACTATCTCAGATTTGACAATCGAGCTTGACAGAATTGAAAAGTTAGTATATATATATACAATTAATTATATACAAAAAAAAGCCAAACCTAGACTAGGAAGATAACGCAGTCCGACGAAGTTGCTCAGTATGAAGCTGCAAGTATGAACAAGCTGCTGGAAGCGACGGATTGTCAATCCGAGTAGTAAAAATGCCAGAAAATGCATTTAGGGACTAAAATGTATCAAAAGTTGAATAAAACGGCCACGGAACTGAGTTCAGGGCATATTTAGAAAACGAAACTTAACGTGCAAGCGTATAAAAAGTGCGAAGTAGTTGTATTGACTTGCTGATAGTAAAAATACTCACAATGAACTACTACACGGGTTTTTTGCCAAATCGTAGGCCTTTAACCTCCGAATCTACCGATTATTTTTTGAAAATATTTGGGTTTGGAAGACAAGAAATTGATATGTTATTGCGAGTTTCGTATTCTGATATTCTGACATGTTTGGTAGTGCTCTTAACCTCATTAATATGTCATAAACGTATACATGCCATGTTAGATGCCATAAAGATTAGTTGAGCACAAGTGAAGTATAATTTGAGCTAAGTAACAATACTAGTTATGTGTATATAAAGTACAAACTTGAAAGCATGCCCAAAACAAGTTATGTGATCACCCCATATGTTTAAAATAACAAGCATGATAGCTAATGTGGTTTCATGACCTTGAATGGACTTAAGTTATTAAAGGTATTAACTTAGAATCTATATCATGTAAAATTGAATGTGAAAAGGTTGAACAAACATAGAAGGACCCTTTAACATGTATATATGTTATGTAATATCATATGTTGATACTTGAATCCTATCTTGACGGTTAACTTATAACAATGCCATAACTTGCTAAATAAAGTATGTTTGGTACTAGTTGTGGTCTTATGTGATAGTAATAATATATGAAGATGTTTTACTTATAAAAGGAACTCTAGAGATAATAAAGACATAACCAATTTAGTGTTATGATTTACTACAATGCCATACATGATATTACTATGTTACTTTATTTCATGATGTTTTATAATCTAATTTCGTATGACATGTGTGTAAGTAAATAATAACATACTATGAAGACGTTTAACTTGAGAGAAGGAATTCCATAGATAATAATGACCTAATCGGTTAAGCATTATGATTTAATACAATGCTATATGTGTTATAACTGTGTAGTAAGGTTAAGACCTAACTTATGTGTTGATCGTATCTCCAAGACATGATATGATATGTCTAATGGATATCATATATATATACGTAACTATATTACGATAGGAATTCGAAAATGTTGATTAATTTACGTGGATAGACTACGCTTAAGGCAAGTTCTGTGATATCCCGAATATTAGTAATATTTCTTTTAAAGAAAATATTAAATGATTAAATAAAAGTTAGAGATTGAACCTAATTTTTAATAAGGGAAATGTGAAAAGAGTGAATTAAAATTTTATTTTATTATAAGAACCGATAATGATGATATATAAATTGTGAAGGGAGACTTTTAAGATAAAAGGCTAACTAAGAATGACATGGGGCATTATGAATAATGTAATTAATTATAATGAGAAAAATGTAATGTGTGAAATTGGTTTATGTCAAGATAAATATTTGAGTATGATACAAATATGGAACTAGTTTGTGTGTTAATATTTAACACGTTAAATGCTTTGAGAAAAGAAATAAGTAGTAGGACAAATAAATATATAAAAATTATATATATTTATTTATCGGCCAAACAAGACATGAAATAAAATATATGGGTTTAAGGTTAAGGTGTGATGAGATTAATAACGAAATGAAATATGGAAATGAATGAAATCAATTGATTAATATTAATTAATTGAGATTAAGTTAAAATTATATTATGAATAATATAATTTGAATACTAAGCCTTAAACGGCAATAGAATTATTATGAATTAAATTTCATAAAACGATTTAATGAATTCACTTAAATTAGTGAATTAATGTAGGTATTTTGTTCTAATAAAATGAGGGAGCTAATTAAACTCATTATATTATAAATCCATTACATAGGAATGTAATATATTTATGTAATAACTTAATATATGATATTATGTCAAACAAATATAGATTAAATATGGAATGAGGTAAGTAATTCACTATTTGAAAATTGGTGGGTTAAAATAATTGTTTTAATTAATTGAATAAAAAATTTATTCGATTAAATGAGAAGTGGGACTGTGACAGTAATTAAATGTAACATGGTTAATGGCTTAATATACGACATTTCGCCAAGTAAATATAAATGAATACGATTGAAGGACCAATATATAAATATCGGTGTTGAATTAGAAAATTAAATTAATATTTAATTAGAGATAAAATGTATAATGGTAATAAATTGTTTGAAAACAATTTATGGAAAGAAGAAAGAATCAAATTTAATTTAATTATACAATATTAATTGTATAAATTAAATGAGCTCTTATTTTAAGAAATGGTTCGTTACACTAAAAGTGTTAACTTTATTATGAATTAATTCCATAATTAGAGAATGTATTTATACATAAATATAAATGTATAAATTACCAAATAATGTTATCATAGCAACATTATTATATATATATATATATAAAAGGTTAAGTCGGCTGAAATCATTTATGGGATAAGTATTGTTAGCAATTAAAAACAAACATCATCACATCACGTGGGTAAGTCAGAGGGCAAGGTCGGCAACCCCATTAGATAAGGAACAAAGGGTTTTTTTAATTGTTTTTTTTTAACCTTTAGAATGATAAGGATCAAGCTTGGGGAAAGTTAACTAATATATCTATATATACATATAAGCCCACTTCAGACACTCGAGGGAAAAAAATAGGGCGGCTGGAAGTGAAGAAAAAGAAGAAGAAAGTCTGATTCAATCTCAAATCAAGAATGGAAGCAACGAATTTAACCAAGTCTCTAACCAAAGTGGGTAATATACTTTCTCTTAAATTTCAAAGAAATTATGAACTTTAATTGTTAAATTGTGATTGAAATTGGTTGTGGGAGGTTGTATTGAAGGAGAATCAGATGGATGATTTTGAAGGTATAAGGAGAGATTGTATGGAGATTATGTGTTAACATATTGAAATGTATATGAAAAATGAATTTTTCATACATGCAAACAAAGTGTTTGTCGAAATGCGTCAAAAAAGAGAGAGAAGCTATTGTACTAAAAAAATATGGGAATTAATTGGTGATTTTGGTAAATTGGAAGGCTCTTCAGTATTCCATTTTTGATTTAAAGGGCAAAAAGGGGGAGTTTCATTTTGGATCTAGAACCAACCAAACAACTCATTCATTCACCAATGGCTTGTTGACTCTCTGATGGAACATCTAGTGGGGTTCAATTTTGGTGCTGTGTTGTTTTTGTCGTTTTCCTTGTACACATCTTGTGTCAAACAATGCTTTATTTGGGTTTGTTAACGGAAGGGATTTTATTGAAGATATGGAATATCCATTCCATGCAAATATTCATTTCTCTTATGGGTAATTTCTAATTGATCAATTAGTTTTTTTGGGGATAATTAGTGAAAATTTTTGGAGGAAGGTGTACAACAAATTCTTGATTTACTTTGAGAAATTTGTTTCAATTTTTGGTTAAAAAGGTCTAGTCTCTCCAATCATTCTGACCCATTGACTGTAAGAAAGTAGTGAGCATGTTAGTTGTACATGCATGAATATTACACCTTTCATAGTGAGGCAGAGGACATACCAATTACCAATAATTATAATGTTTTGATATTATTTCAATATTGGGCATATTTGCTTTCTTCAATTCTATTGTTCTTAAGGTAGGATAAATATTAGTAGGCATTTGGAAGGTTAATAATTCTGTACAAACAAAAGTTCAGAAACAGTTTTATGTCCTTACTATTCTAGGGGGTGATGACTTTGGAATTAAAATTGGGGAAAATAGGAAAATAGCTCCTATTTCCTCCTAAGTTGTTAAGGAAATTGAGTTACTTTAATTTGAGCGGATTTTGTAGGTTGAAGTTGTATAGGCCTTCAAGACTTTTACAGGTTTTAGACCTAAAAGCAAGATACCCAGACGTAAAATTAGTTGTAGGTAACACTGAGGTGGGAATTGAGATGAGGTTAAAGCTGGGAATCCAGTACCATGTTTTGATATATATTATGTATATGCCTGAACTTAATACAATAACTGTGACTGATGGTGGAGTTTTAGAAATCTTTAACTCTGAGCTTCTTAAATTTTGAATTTTGTTTTTAAACTGAGTTTCAGAAATAGAGTTATTACATCATAAAATGATTTTAAGATATAAACCATGATTATATGGTATGTTAAGTCCAAATCGATAATGAATCGAAGAAGTGAAATTTATACTACATATTGTATAAATTAAGTTGAAAGACAAATAATTGTATTCACTAACCTATATATGGTATGAATTAAAGTGGAGCGTAAAGTAAATAAAGATTTGTAATCTAATCTTAAGTAGTTTAAGTCTCGAAATGAGATTAAAATGGGATTTAAAGAATATGTTTTAACCCGAATCATGGATTCTAGGTTATGCGATGAATGAAAGCGTATGGGTTTTTGCTAACCAACAAAATGAGGCTAAACAAGGAACGTTCGACAAGCGTATCATAATAAACACAAACAGAGGCAAGTTTCTCAGTTCTATTATGTTTGTGGATTTGGTATTGATTATGTGTAATCATTGTTGCATTGTGATATGATTTTTATGTGAATGTTAAATTACATACCATGCTTTATGAATTTCTTAAAGTCAATATATGACTAGATCAATTGGGTTATGGAACTCAATTTTACTGTGATATATGATAACATATGTTATATGATGTAACTCTATAATTTGAGATGTATGATACATGTTTAGATGCATTCTATAAAATTTATGATGTATGTATCATAGGCATAGTAGAAGGAATATGTTATATGCAGTGGTGTACTATGTGAAACATGATAGACTGTTAAATTTGCTGAGCTGTCGAGCTCAATCTTGCAAAAATATAATTTTTGCAGGTCTAAAATATAATATGATCTCTAGCTGACCAGATGATAATGATTGGAAGACGTGCAAAGGATATCTCTTCTTTATTTAGAAATTTTAGAGAATCATGATAAGGATTCAAATTGTACAGTTCGAAATGTTTAATGAATAAGGAATATTTATTTGAAGAGATGAGTTGTATATATTCATATCTTACTCTGACAAAATAAATTATAAAATAAATATGATTTTGAAATAAGAGAATCGTAAAGGTTGCTATTCAGGGAAACGAATGAAAGACAGAAAGAAAAGTTTTAAATTATCTATAATTTTATCAATTATATTATTGATAACCAGAATAAGATAGTCGTTAACGCACAAGATCGGGAAGGGAAAATAGTCCTGATTTTGGGGTCGTTACAGTTGGTATCAGAGCTGTATGTTATAAACCTTAGGTAGGATTACCTTAGGCTATAACTGCAGAGATGAGGATGATAAATAAACTCAAATAGAGTTTAAGTGCTAAGAGATGAATTCAGGAAATTCATCATTAAGATAAGAGGATGATAAATAAGATTCAAAGAAGAATCTTGAAGAATTATAAGGTAAGAATTTGGAGTTACCTGACTCCAGGAATAAAGATAAAAAGTGATAATAAATAGACAAAGTCTATAAGATGAAAAGTGTAAAATCATAATATAATATAATTAAAGAAAAAGAAGGCCGTAAAATAAAACGATCATAAGATGGAAAAGAATCGTAATATAACACGATTATAAGAAAAGGTCACAACGTGATCTGATGAAGTCATAAGAGGACAGATAATCAATCTATTGATTGAAGACTTTATAGCAGAATTGCTATACGAATATGGTACTGTGAAATAGTACGAGTTAAACTCAAAAGAGTTGAAAAGGATGATACAGATTAAATGAAATTCGTATTGAGCAAAGGAGAGACTAAGATTATATGGGATTTCAATTGAGGACTCATGTGATTGCTAAGTTGTACAAACCTTTGTATTGGCGGGGGTTTTGTGCTTGGTCTAACGACTACTTACTTTATCACATTGATAATCATTGAAATGTTGTGTCGCACTATTCGCTATATGTATGTTAAGAAGATGATTCTTTTCTCATGTGTATAACGAATAGGTAGAGAATATAAGATTAGGTGCGAGTTCTTTAAACTCATACGTATGGTAAGTTCGTGACTCATAATCGTATGGTGGAACCCCTCAGCGAATGGACGACTTTGGTCTGACTATGATAAGTTTCTAAACCCATATGATTGTGGTAAGTTCCTGAACTCATAACGTGTGACATGTTTGATGAACTATACTGGGGTATAGAAAAGTGATGGATGAAGAATGAAGAATTATAAATTTTGATGGTGATAGAATAGATAGAATGATTAAGAAATTGATCATTAGAGAAATTGAAGTTGATGATAGAAGCATAGGTATTCCAAATCTTCTAGCTGTGCTAGATATCAAATTTTTGACATCAAGCTAAATTCGCACTGATGTGCATTTAAAGATATAAATGAATTTTTGTTATCAGCACCACAAGGTTACAATTGTGTAGAAGTGGGTTTTGTACCACTAACACATCGTTACCTGTTGCGGTATGATAACATCAAAAATGATTTTCAATGATTTTGAACGGTTTAAAGAAGAGTCTACGCTAATTGTTTCGGCTAGACAAAAATAATTTGAGATATCAAAATATATTTTATATATCATCGATGCATCATGGAACCTGATGTAAAAATGATAAAAATGATGGAGTTATCAATGCAGAATTACCTAGTGTTGGATGTGATCTAAGGATCGTCAACCCACTATGGTACGATGTAGTATGACAAAGTCATAAAATGACGAAATCCTTAAACGGACTGCAAATACAGTGCGGTATCATGACGTCATAAAATGATTTTTAGAATTTTAAAGAAAAGTTAAGTGCTAATTTAATTTGGCCAAACACATGTTTCGATTGATATTCGAATTATTGGTATACGTCTAAGCTAATTGATTCAGCTAGACGAATGTTTATGAAAAATTCAAATGTCTCTTTGAGAATTTATCCCGAGCCAAATTGTTTTGGTATGGACTCTGATATTAAGACTGAGGTGAACAACCCCGAAAAATGGGAATATACTAGTTGGATGATATATTCCAGTCCTTGAACGTATACAGCCGTTCTGAGAACTAAGGTACAATAGATTGATCACCTAACGTACCAGTATCGGTAGTTTACCTTCTTCGTGATTGTAAACAGACCAAGTACAACATGGTTAACAGATTTGGTTACGGTGAATACCGTTAAACCTGAGAGTTCACGGTCTATATGACCCCTCAGTCCGATATAAAAAGTTTTCTTGAATAAAACTTTACAGGTTATTGATATTGCTTCACATTTATTGAACAATTATAAAGACTCCTGAATGATTAGAAGATGTAAACTCCTAGTGAGTAGCTATTGTAGAATGAGATGATAGAAGAGAAATCCTCAGAGGAGGAAAGAGAATTTTTTTGCAAGATATTGAAGTGAAAATGTAAAGGTTAAGTTGGAAACCTAGTTTTGGTTAATAGAATGAGCAGAGAAATAAGTACGCTATAATTTCGAGGACGAAATTCTTTGAAGGAGGGGTGAATGTGATATCCCGAATATTAGTAATATTTCTTTTAAAGAAAATATTAAATGATTAAATAAAAGTTAGAGATTGAACCTAATTTTTAATAAGGGAAATGTGAAAAGAGTGAATTAAAATTTTATTTTATTATAAGAACCGATAATGATGATATATAAATTGTGAAGGGAGACTTTTAAGATAAAAGGCTAACTAAGAATGACATGGGGCATTATGAATAATGTAATTAATTATAATGAGAAAAATGTAATGTGTGAAATTGGTTTATGTCAAGATAAATATTTGAGTATGATACAAATATGGAACTAGTTTGTGTGTTAATATTTAACACGTTAAATGCTTTGAGAAAAGAAATAAGTAGTAGGACAAATAAATATATAAAAATTATATATTTATTTATCGGCCAAACAAGACATGAAATAAAATATATGGGTTTAAGGTTAAGGTGTGATGAGATTAATAACGAAATGAAATATGGAAATGAATGAAATCAATTGATTAATATTAATTAATTGAGATTAAGTTAAAATTATATTATGAATAATATAATTTGAATACTAAGCCTTAAACGGCAATAGAATTATTATGAATTAAATTTCATAAAACGATTTAATGAATTCACTTAAATTAGTGAATTAATGTAGGTATTTTGTTCTAATAAAATGAGGGAGCTAATTAAACTCATTATATTATAAATCCATTACATAGGAATGTAATATATTTATGTAATAACTTAATATATGATATTATGTCAAACAAATATAGATTAAATATGGAATGAGGTAAGTAATTCACTATTTGAAAATTGGTGGGTTAAAATAATTGTTTTAATTAATTGAATAAAAA
The DNA here is from genome assembly GCA_020205555.1 of Panax stipuleanatus. Taxonomy (NCBI): domain Eukaryota; kingdom Viridiplantae; phylum Streptophyta; class Magnoliopsida; order Apiales; family Araliaceae; genus Panax; species Panax stipuleanatus. The sequence continues at coordinate 80,476,659 of CM035121.1, forward strand.
ATTTATTCGATTAAATGAGAAGTGGGACTGTGACAGTAATTAAATGTAACATGGTTAATGGCTTAATATACGACATTTCGCCAAGTAAATATAAATGAATACGATTGAAGGACCAATATATAAATATCGGTGTTGAATTAGAAAATTAAATTAATATTTAATTAGAGATAAAATGTATAATGGTAATAAATTGTTTGAAAACAATTTATGGAAAGAAGAAAGAATCAAATTTAATTTAATTATACAATATTAATTGTATAAATTAAATGAGCTCTTATTTTAAGAAATGGTTCGTTACACTAAAAGTGTTAACTTTATTATGAATTAATTCCATAATTAGAGAATGTATTTATACATAAATATAAATGTATAAATTACCAAATAATGTTATCATAGCAACATTATTATATATATATATATAAAAGGTTAAGTCGGCTGAAATCATTTATGGGATAAGTATTGTTAGCAATTAAAAACAAACATCATCACATCACGTGGGTAAGTCAGAGGGCAAGGTCGGCAACCCCATTAGATAAGGAACAAAGGGTTTTTTTAATTGTTTTTTTTTAACCTTTAGAATGATAAGGATCAAGCTTGGGGAAAGTTAACTAATATATCTATATATACATATAAGCCCACTTCAGACACTCGAGGGAAAAAAATAGGGCGGCTGGAAGTGAAGAAAAAGAAGAAGAAAGTCTGATTCAATCTCAAATCAAGAATGGAAGCAACGAATTTAACCAAGTCTCTAACCAAAGTGGGTAATATACTTTCTCTTAAATTTCAAAGAAATTATGAACTTTAATTGTTAAATTGTGATTGAAATTGGTTGTGGGAGGTTGTATTGAAGGAGAATCAGATGGATGATTTTGAAGGTATAAGGAGAGATTGTATGGAGATTATGTGTTAACATATTGAAATGTATATGGAAAATGAATTTTTCATACATGCAAACAAAGTGTTTGTCGAAATGCGTCAAAAAAGAGAGAGAAGCTATTGTACTAAAAAAATATGGGAATTAATTGGTGATTTTGGTAAATTGGAAGGCTCTTCAGTATTCCATTTTTGATTTAAAGGGCAAAAAGGGGGAGTTTCATTTTGGATCTAGAACCAACCAAACAACTCATTCATTCACCAATGGCTTGTTGACTCTCTGATGGAACATCTAGTGGGGTTCAATTTTGGTGCTGTGTTGTTTTTGTCGTTTTCCTTGTACACATCTTGTGTCAAACAATGCTTTATTTGGGTTTGTTAACGGAAGGGATTTTATTGAAGATATGGAATATCCATTCCATGCAAATATTCATTTCTCTTATGGGTAATTTCTAATTGATCAATTAGTTTTTTTGGGGATAATTAGTGAAAATTTTTGGAGGAAGGTGTACAACAAATTCTTGATTTACTTTGAGAAATTTGTTTCAATTTTTGGTTAAAAAGGTCTAGTCTCTCCAATCATTCTGACCCATTGACTGTAAGAAAGTAGTGAGCATGTTAGTTGTACATGCATGAATATTACACCTTTCATAGTGAGGCAGAGGACATACCAATTACCAATAATTATAATGTTTTGATATTATTTCAATATTGGGCATATTTGCTTTCTTCAATTCTATTGTTCTTAAGGTAGGATAAATATTAGTAGGCATTTGGAAGGTTAATAATTCTGTACAAACAAAAGTTCAGAAACAGTTTTATGTCCTTACTATTCTAGGGGGTGATGACTTTGGAATTAAAATTGGGGAAAATAGGAAAATAGCTCCTATTTCCTCCTAAGTTGTTAAGGAAATTGAGTTACTTTAATTTGAGCGGATTTTGTAGGTTGAAGTTGTATAGGCCTTCAAGACTTTTACAGGTTTTAGACCTAAAAGCAAGATACCCAGACGTAAAATTAGTTGTAGGTAACACTGAGGTGGGAATTGAGATGAGGTTAAAGCTGGGAATCCAGTACCATGTTTTGATATATATTATGTATATGCCTGAACTTAATACAATAACTGTGACTGATGGTGGAGTTTTAGAAATCTTTAACTCTGAGCTTCTTAAATTTTGAATTTTGTTTTTAAACTGAGTTTCAGAAATAGAGTTATTACATCATAAAATGATTTTAAGATATAAACCATGATTATATGGTATGTTAAGTCCAAATCGATAATGAATCGAAGAAGTGAAATTTATACTACATATTGTATAAATTAAGTTGAAAGACAAATAATTGTATTCACTAACCTATATATGGTATGAATTAAAGTGGAGCGTAAAGTAAATAAAGATTTGTAATCTAATCTTAAGTAGTTTAAGTCTCGAAATGAGATTAAAATGGGATTTAAAGAATATGTTTTAACCCGAATCATGGATTCTAGGTTATGCGATGAATGAAAGCGTATGGGTTTTTGCTAACCAACAAAATGAGGCTAAACAAGGAACGTTCGACAAGCGTATCATAATAAACACAAACAGAGGCAAGTTTCTCAGTTCTATTATGTTTGTGGATTTGGTATTGATTATGTGTAATCATTGTTGCATTGTGATATGATTTTTATGTGAATGTTAAATTACATACCATGCTTTATGAATTTCTTAAAGTCAATATATGACTAGATCAATTGGGTTATGGAACTCAATTTTACTGTGATATATGATAACATATGTTATATGATGTAACTCTATAATTTGAGATGTATGATACATGTTTAGATGCATTCTATAAAATTTATGATGTATGTATCATAGGCATAGTAGAAGGAATATGTTATATGCAGTGGTGTACTATGTGAAACATGATAGACTGTTAAATTTGCTGAGCTGTCGAGCTCAATCTTGCAAAAATATAATTTTTGCAGGTCTAAAATATAATATGATCTCTAGCTGACCAGATGATAATGATTGGAAGACGTGCAAAGGATATCTCTTCTTTATTTAGAAATTTTAGAGAATCATGATAAGGATTCAAATTGTACAGTTCGAAATGTTTAATGAATAAGGAATATTTATTTGAAGAGATGAGTTGTATATATTCATATCTTACTCTGACAAAATAAATTATAAAATAAATATGATTTTGAAATAAGAGAATCGTAAAGGTTGCTATTCAGGGAAACGAATGAAAGACAGAAAGAAAAGTTTTAAATTATCTATAATTTTATCAATTATATTATTGATAACCAGAATAAGATAGTCGTTAACGCACAAGATCGGGAAGGGAAAATAGTCCTGATTTTGGGGTCGTTACAAGTTCTCTAACTTACACTCTTTTACGGTGCAAGTTTCCTTGAACCCGTTCTTGTATTATTAATTGCAAGTATACTGAACCCTTACATTTCTTTATTCGATGAATCTTGTAAGCAAGTTCTCTAACTTACACTCTTTTACAGTGCAAGTTTTCTTGAACTCGTTCTTGTATTATTAATTGCAAGTATCCTGAACTCTTGCATTTCTTTATTCAATGAATCTTGTAAGCAAGTCTCTTAACTTACACAACTTTGGATTTTGTGCAAGTATTTAAACCTTATCTCTTTAATGCAAGTTCTTACCCTACTTTTATTGAGCAAGGTGCCTAACTTCATTTGATTTATATATTGAATGCAAGTATCTAACTACTCTTTTTATTAAGCAAGTATTTGATTCATACTCTTTATTGAACACACATTTGAGCTTGTACTATCATTGATTGTACGAGTAAATAGGAGCTAGAATAATTCATGCCTTATAAAATTATATTTCATAGCTTGATTTAAATTACGATTATATCCTTCGAATTATTGTTGCGAGTATTGAACTCATAAATTGTTCTTATATACATTGTTAAAATTGTCTACGCCATTTGATTCAGCTAGACCAATATCATGAATTGGAAAGCAATCCACACCAACTGCCTTGGTGCGGACTCTTATAAATTGACTGAGATGAACAACCCTCGTAGAAAGGGGAGCTATATAGTTGGGGTGCCGACAGTAGCGTGATAGGTTATGCATAACACCAGGTACGATAGGCTGATCCCTTAATTGTACTTGTTTGGGTTACCAGAAATATTTTTGGTGATTCTAGTAAAAGTTCGTGTTTCTTAGCGAGCACTCAGTATCTAGTATTTATTAACTTGAAACTTTGAATTCATTGGATTCTTTTATTAATCCTTGGTTTAAAGCGACATTTAGTGATATCTATTCATTCACTTGAAATTGTTAAAACTTTTGAATCCTTTCATAACTTCTTGACCCGTAGTGGTCCTTATTTAACTTCACAGAATAGATTTGGAAGTCATTGCTATTTATTTTGTTCACAACATTCTTATTTGAATTCCTGAGCGAATAATTACCATTTTACCCTTGAGATTAAGAACCGTATATATTTCTGTTCACATTTATTGGCATATTACTTGCTGAGCAAATTTATTGCTCACTCTTGCTTCCCATAACATTTCAGTTAGGGCAGGACAAGGTGGAACCCCAGGACAGGACAAGAGCGAAGGCAAAGCTATGAAGTAACTGTGCTCATCTATATTAGGATGTTTCCTTTATGGTGTATTATAACTTATTTAATATTATGTATTAAGATATGTTTGGATTAAGTTATGCAGTGTATTAGTAATAGTTTCGAGACTTGGGACGAGAATATTTATGTTATATCAATGTAAATTATTCTGTTATTCCATTGTTTGAGATTTTAGTTGTTATTAGAATTAGTACGTGATGAACCGAATTCGAGATCAGTGACGGTCTGAATTTGGGGGCGTCATAGATGTTACTGTTGAATATCTTTGGCCCGTAGTGCAAAGATAAATTGATTGATATGATTATTACTAAAGGCTGTAGACTAGTATGATCATGACCATTGATGTTACAAATGAATATCTTTGGCCTGAGTGCAAAGATGGATTTATTAGCATAATTATGAACAGGAACTGTGATTTGGTATAACCATGATCTTTGATGTTTCAAGTAAAGACAGGTGCTAAAAATTATCTTCGTCCTGGGTGCAAAGAGGAATTTATCAACATAATTATGATCATGAACTATTTACATAATTATGGGCAGGAACTGTTGATTGATGTTACAGGGATGAAATATTGTTGGTGGACTTTTAACATGGAGAAGATAAATAGACATTATGGTCTATTTGACTCTTCTAATGGATTGTTCGTTCCGCTGCAACTATGGTTGAAAGTTTTTATCATCTACCATATGTTCTAAATATCTGATTTATTATTGATGAAGGCTATTGATAATTTAATTATCTTTAGTCATGATATTATTTACTAGGCTATTTGTGCTCACCCTTTTGCTTCACAATTCCTTTCAGGTAATAAGAGTGTAGTTGGGTCGAGCGGGGACAACAAGGGAATAGAGTGATGGTCGGTGACTGTTGAAGTTTCTCAATACATTACAAAATAGCATAACAATATATAATGGTATTGAGAACTGTAAATGTGTGTGTCGTATTTTATACGTCATTTAACAGTTGATTTTTGTGAATCAAATAGGGTGAGGTGAACCCGAATTTGGAATCGTCAAAAATGCACCCCATTAGAATAATGAGAGCAGAAATCTTCTCGAGTTCCTTTGAGGATTTGAAATATTTGTTGATTTATTTGATACGACATTATAATATTTTGGGTGTGAATACTGTCGTACTATATACGGCATGGTAATAGTTGTAAATAGGAAGATTTGTATTTGAATTTTGTTGTCTATATTTCTGGAGACTCAGAATGGGTTGTGTGGACCTATTTTAGGGGCGTCACAGTTGGTATAAGAGCTTAGGGATATTGTCGCTGGCGGAGATCTGAGATTAGAACTAGGAGGGGAGAGACGAGTAATATACTTCGCTAGTGTGTGACTTACCTAAGTTGAATTTTCTTACTTAATAAATTGACAAATTGTGATATGTCAATTAACCTTTGTTTTGAAGCTATATTCTAGAATGATATCTGAAATCTAAGAGATGAGCATTGGAGAAATTATGATACAGAAGAAATGTCCGGGAAGATAGAATCTGAAATGAAAGCAAGGTATCCTTACCTCTTCGAACTACCAAGTACGTAAATTTCGAGGACAAAATTTCATAAGGAGGGGAGATTGTAAGACCCCGAATTTTATGAAATAAAAGTATTCAATTTTCTTATAAGTATTATTCTATTCAGTAAATGGTTAAATTGATAAAAGGTTAAGTTAAGGGTGATATGTGCAAATTTTATAAAATAAGCAAATTGACATAAAATATTCGTTGTGTCGGGGAATATTCGTTTGGTCGAGGATAATTCTTTTTGTCGGGGAATAATCGTACGACGGGGCAGTCATTGGTGGACCCCACAACGGAATAATTATCGGATATAAAAAGCGATAGAAGTAACCTTTTTATAAAAATAATGGAAAAACTTTTACCGTTAAACTGTTGAAATACCTGATGATTAAAATACAATAATACGCGTTGTTGCATAGTAGCACACGGTATTGCACAATAATTTTAATTATTAATTCTTACGTAAGAAGTCACTCATTCAATAATTGTTACAGTAATTACTGTTCAGTATTTGATATTATTAATTCAATAATTGCTACATTGATAATTGCATATTATTTTATATTATTGATTTAATCATTGCCACAATAACCACTACACAGTATTTCACATTATTAAATCAATAATTGTCACTCATATTATTGAAATGATATTATTAGATAGCATTATTGACAATGTCTAGAAAGTTCTGTCGAAGAAAGGGATTAGGTTATATAATTGCGCGCCAATAAAGAGAAATTCTTATTGGAAAGCCCCCTCTTTCTTGGTAACGACCTGATTGTCAATATGGTGATTCTGTAATATTAATTGTGAATAATAATTGATGAATAAAATAAAAATTGTTGATAAATATGATAAGTAAATATTTATTCAATTTTGATATAAATGGAAGAATTTTTAGCATGAGACATTTGTTGAAAGTTGACATTTTATCTTCTCCGATAAAATAATTCATTCAAATATATTATTATAATATTATATTACAATAGTATAATGTGATAATATAATAGTATAATTTTATAATTTAAATGGTAACATTATTATAGTAAATTCATGGTATAAAAATAAAATGAGGTGGAAAATAGCAAAATTTAATTTGAATCCTTTTTAATAATTATAAATATTTTTAAAAGGAAAAAAACATGTGAAAATGTGGGTGGAGGCAACATGAATGGTCCTTGTTGGTGTATTGAAGTTGGTTCAAAAATGGTGTGCTTTCAAAGGTGGTGTGCGTAGGAGCAAATTGTCAGAATTGGTGTTCTGGCATTTTTCTGTAAATAGGGTGCTTAGTTAAAAAATAAAAATCACACCAGAATCAGAAAATTCTTTCTCTATACTATTGACCGTATTTCTTGTGAATATAAGGATATTTTGAGTGTGAATAACAGTGCAAGATTTTCTCAATATAATATTCGATATTCCAGTCAGATCTAGTATTCTACTAAGGTAAATGATATTATTTTTCTCGTAAATGATGTTATTTTCTTTCAATATTCGTAAAGGATATTATTTTCTTTCATATTTTATATTATGAAAGTGATAATATTTCATTTCATATTACCAAATTTAAACTTACTACGGTAAGTATTGCTTCTATAATTCCTGAAATGATTAGAAATCCTTTGAATTTTGTGTTTCATCTAATATCATTTCACTGGAATATTGGTCTGAACTTTCTTATGAAATTTTTATCTTTTCATGTCAGGGTATTATTCATGCCAGAGTACTATTCACGACGAAAAACTATTCACGACAAAATTGGTTTCTTTTTTTGTCCAAATTATCTTTTATTCCTATAAGAGTACTATTCATCTGGGGTACTATTCATGCTGGAGTACTATTTATTCGGGTACTATTCATGGGGTACTATTCACCATGTACTATTCACAGAGTACTATTCACAGGATACTATTTATGGGATACTATTCACGACAAAAATTGGTTTATTTTTCTATCCAAATTATCTTTTATTTATAAATCTTATTCTTGAAATTGGATCCATGTTTTGATCTTCATGTTGATAATTTAGATATTATTGAACTCTGGATAAATTGAATTATAAATCTCTAATATTTGTCCTTGATCTCACTTGATTCATTTCTTATATCATTGTCATAATACTCAAACTTAAATTGTAGTTAAAGTTATCTTTGGTCGTAGTGCAAAGATGAACTGTTGATTGATATCTTTAACCCGTAGTGCAAAGATGAACTGTTGATTGATGAATATCTTTGGCCCGTAGTGCAAAGATGAACAGTTGATTGATGAATATCTTTGGCCCGTAGTGCAAAGATGGACATATGTTTAGCATGATCATGATCATGAATGTTACTATTGAATATCTTTGGCCCGTAGTGCAAAGATGGACATGTGTTTGACATGATCGTGACCATTGATGTTACTATTGAATATCTTTGGCCAGTAGTGCAAAGATGAATTCACTTGTATGATTATTACTAAAGGCCGTAGACTAGTATGATCATGACCATTGATGTTACAAATGAATATCTTTGGCCTGAGTGTAAAAATGGATTTATTAGCATCATTATGAACAGGAACTGTGATTTGGTATAACCATGATCTTTGGTGTTTCAGGTAAAGACATGTGATGAAAATTATCTTCGTCCTAGGTGCGAGAGGAATTTATCAACATAATTATGATCATGAACTATTTAAATAATTATGGGCAAAAACTGTTGATTGATGTTACAGGGATGAAATATTATTGGTGGACTTTTAACATGGAGAAGATAATAGACATTATGGTCTATTTGACTCTTCTAATGGATTGTTCGTTCCGCTGCAACTATGCTTGAAAGTTTTTATCATCTACTATATGTTCTAAATATCTGATTTATTACTGATGAAGCCTATTGATAATTTAATTATCTTTAGTCATGATATTTTTTACTAGACTATTTGTGCTCACCCTTTTGCTTCACAATTCCTTTCAGGTAATAAGAGTGTAGCTGGGTCGAGCGGGGATAACAAGGGAATAGAGTGATGGTCGGTGACCGTTGAAGTTTCTCAATACATTATAAAATAGCATGATAATATATAATGGTATTGAGAACTTTAAATGTGTGTGTCGTATTTTATACGTTATTTAACAGTTGATTTTGGTGAATCAAATATGGTGAAGTGAACCCAAATTTGGAACCGTCAAAAATGCAGCCCATTAGAATAATGAGAGTAGAAATCTTCTCGAGTTCCTTTTAGGATTTGAAATATTTGTTGCTTTATTTGATACGACATTATAATAATTTGGGTGTGAATATTGTCATACTATATACGACATGGTAATAGTTGTAAATAGGAAGACTTGTATTTAAATTTTGTTGTGTGTATTTTTGGTGACTCAGAATGGGTTGTGTGGACCTATTTGGGGGGCGTAACATAACTGCCCGTGGAAAATGGTTGTAGCCCTCTTTTCATCTATCTGGGACAATTAGTGATATCAGTCTTGCAACCATTGATCTTCGTCCGTCTGAGCATCGATTAACACTCGCAAGGACTCCATCTCTACTTCTATGGGGAGGACTGCTTCCATGCCATAGATCAATGAATAGGGGGTAGCCCCAGTAGAGGTGCGCATTGATGTCCTGTATGCTAACAGGGTTAGAGGCAGCAGGTCAGGCCATTCTTTATGATTGGCGAACATTTTTTGCATGATATTTTTGATGTTCTTATTGGCCACTTCGACAACACCGTTCATCTTGGGTCGATAGATGATGGAGTTAAGGTACTTGATGTGGAACTTACTGCATAGTTCTCTCATTATTTGATTGTTCAGGTTTTTGGCGTTGTCTGATATGATCACCTCTGGTTGTCCATATCGACATACGACACTGTTTATATATAAAAGCATCAGCGAAGTCATTCCTACCCCGAGGAATATGGCTGAAGGTTAGGTTTTCAAATTTCAGGGATAATTTGACAATCTGCTGATGATAGGGCAGCAAATGCAGTTCTTTGGTGTGATATGCCCCAGTGGTTTGTCTAATGACCAACTCAGAGTCTCCAAATACCAGTAGGTGTTTGATACCCATGGATTGGGCTAATTTTAACCACATTATATAGCGTTCATACTCGGCTGTGTTGTTGGTGTTGCCAAATTAAAGTTTGGTAGCCACATGATATTGTTCTCTTGTACCAAAGATAAGGACTGCCCCAGCTCTGGAACCTTCCATGTTTACTGCTCCATCAAAATACATTTTCCATGGTTGGACGGTATCCTCTTGCTGGAGTTGTTGAATCATCATGATCCCATCATCCGGGAAATAAGTCTCCAGGGGCTCGAACCCTCTTGAAGGTGCTTCAGCTAATTGATCTGCAATGCCTTGACCCTTGATTGACTTCTGAGTCACGTAGACAATGTCGAACTATTGTAAGATCAACTGCTATTTGAACAGTAGACAATTCAACATTGGCTTGTTGAATAAATATTTGAGTGAATCCTTGCGGTATATGAGGTAGATCGTATGCCCATGCAAATAGTGTTGCAACCTCATGGCGGCCCATGCTAATGCATAACATGTCTTCTCGATCAGGGTGTACTTTCGTTCACCACTGCTGAATCTTTTACTGATGTAGTAGATGGCTCTTTCCCTGCTACTATCATCCTTCTATCCTAGCATGCAGCCCATTGCATTGGTATTGACGAACAGGTACATGAACAAGGGAACTCCATCCCTCGGAGGGACCAAAACAGGTACTTCGACCAATTATTTTTTGATGGCAAAGAAGGCTTGTTGACAATCTTCATTCCACTTAGTGGAAGAATTCTTCCTTAGTAGCTTGAATATGGGTTCACAGGTTGTTGTGAGCCGGGAAATGAATCGGCTTATGAATTTGATTCTCCCCAGGAGCCCACGTATCTCGCTCTCTATTTGAGGTACTGCCATCTCAGTGATGGCTTTGATCTTGGCAGGGTATAGCTCGATGCCTCAATTACTTACCAAGAATCCTAAAAATTTGCCTGATTTGACGCCAAAAGTACATTTGGCTGGATTTAGCTTGAGGTTGTACGTGCGTAACCTGTTGAACAGCTTCTTGAGATGTTCGATGTGATCATCCTCCCTCCTTAGATTTAATGATGATGTCGTCCACATAAACCTCTATCTCTTTGTGCATTATGTCATGAAACATGGCCATCATGGCTCACTGATACGTGGTTCCGGCATTGATAAGGCCGAAGGATAGTCGCCTATAACAGAAGGTTCCCAGGAGTGATGAAAGCTATTTTCTTCCGGTCCTCTTCAGCAACCATGATTTGATGGTAACCAGCAAAGCAATTTACGAAGGAATACATGTCGTACTTCGCAGTATTGTCTATCAGGATGTCGATAAAAGTTACCAAAAAATTATCCTTGAGGAAAGCTTTGTTCAAATCCAGGGAATCTACGCATACTGGTACTTTCCCTCCAGGTTTAGGTATGGGAACTATGTTTGACAGGGTATGTTGATACCATGATTATTCCGGTTTTGAATTGTTTAACGACTTGTTCTTTGACTTTCAGACTCCATTCAGGTTTCAATCGCCTGAGCTTTTGCTTTATCGGCTTGAATACCTCTTTGATGGGCATTCGAGGGATGACAATGTCAGTGAACAGGCCAATCATGTCTTTATGTGACCATGCAAACACATCCTTGAAATGTGTTAGGAGTTCGATCAGGTCAGCTTTTTGGTCTTGGTTGAGGTCTAAACCTATCTAGATTTCTTTGATATTTTTGGAGGTTCCTATGTTGATAGTGGTGGTTTGGTTGAGGTTTGGTTTGGGTTTGTCTTCGACCCATTCTTTGATCTCCTCGGGCACCTCATAGTCATCTTCCTCCTTTTGATCAATATCCATCAAGTCAAAGTTCAGTTCTACATCAAAGTTGTAGTCACCTTGACAGGTTGGCATCTCATCAGCAGAGACAAACATATCCAATACTTGAGCCCTGAAAACAAAAAAATGCTTTCATTTTAATATATACAACTGCTTAAATATACAAAGCATTTGGCAAATCATGACAAAATTTATTGCTATAGCTGTGCAATCAAAAGTAAGAAGTAAATGAAAGCATGTTTAAAGGGCAGACAGACTATCTACCCCTTTACCCTTTTCGACTGAGGCAAGGGACACTGCTCCAGTTATCCAAGGTTAGCTCCTCATGAGCAGGGAGGATCAAGGATTTGTGATCATCTGTCTAGTCTCGGATAACGACTGAGACATCCTTTATAATAGGGCCGGGGATTTTCTTTGAGCTGCCCCCTTTTCCCTTCTTGATGCAAGGAATTTGAATCTGATCCTTGTCGTCGCTGTCTGGGATCTCATCATTCATACCATAGAAATTTATAATGACCCGCATGTTAGCAAATGGGTCTCGTCCTTCGTACATGATCTTTTCTTTTCCCTTTTTGCTATCCATCTCGGATCTGGGAGTTGTTCTCTCACTTGTTGGTATAATGGGAGGAAATAACATAGTTGACATAATAACTGGGATTTTCTTCATGTGTTTCACCCATCCGACATCTGTAAGGCTTGGCAGCAAAATTATGGAAGCATAAGCCTTAGGATGCATGTGTGGGTTCCTGCGGCTTGATCCTGATGAAAAACCCAATCCAGCTCTCCCTGTCTGGCTCGGGATTTGGACTGGACTTGTGATACCTTGTTGGTTCTTTCCTAACCCTTTTTCAAGTTGGAAACCCAAAGATACCATCTCTTGGCCTACCGTCATAACTTTAGTGGAGACCTTCAGCTTTAGGGCTAGTGCTCCGATAGGTAGATACTGAGTATCACTCACCTCCAGAGCTTGAAAGCTTGCAGGCTCAATCCCTGCATCTAGGCTAATCACTGGCATATCTCCCTGTATGCAGAGAAAATATTCTAGTTCGGCATCGATCGTGATGAGGTTGCCATTGATAATATATTTGAGCTATTGGTGGAGGGTGGATGGCACTGCCCCTGCCATGTGGATCCATTGCCTACCCAACAACAAGTTGTATCCAGTGGTGATGTTGAGCACCTGAAAGGACACATAGAAAGTGTGTGGGCCAATCTCTAATGGAAGCTCTATCTCTCTCATAGCCTGTCGGCGAGATCCATGGAAAGCCCGGATGACCACATGACTAGTTTTGATCCAGTTTGGGTTGATCTTCATTCTTTCCAAGGTATCGTAGGGACAGATGTTGAGGGATGATCCTCCATCTATGAGCACACCTCCGATTACATACCCGGAAGACATCACAGCAATGTACAGGGACTTATGATGGCTCGTTTCCTCTGCAGGGACATCATCGTCAATGAAGAATATCACATTGCTGTTAAAAATGTGTTCCACCACGTGACGGAATTTCTCGGCATCCACGGTATAAGGCAGATGGGCTTCTTCTAGTACTTTCACTAGAATGTTGTGATGATCCACCGATGATAAGACCAAGTCTAGGATGGACATTTGCTTGGGTGCGTCTTTCAGGCTTTGCACTATCTTGATTTCATTGTGTCCCATTTTAATGAGGAACTCTTCAATTTTCTCAGCATCCACCTTCGCTTTGGCTTTGATGACTGGTTTGATCACCCGCTGAGGCAGGTATAATGGATTGTCCTTTTGTACAATGGCAATGTTGTTTAAAGTGGAACATTCATCATTCCCGTAGTTCCATGGGACCCTCTTCAGACTAATAACTGGGTATTGAGGTCTGAAGGGCAAGATTAAAGGCTCGGGTGCGGCCACCTTCACACGATTTTGTATTTCTTTGACCCCTTTTCCTGGAAGTACTAAGGGTTTAAGGGATGGCTCCTTGTCACAAGATACAACAGCCACTATATCCTGATTCCATGCAGTGGGTATCCAGAGAGTGTCTTCTTCTGGAAGGTCAAGAAGTTGATTTCCCCTTATCAATTAACTGCTTTCAATCATGTCTTGAATCAGGTTACGAAGTGCCCAGCAATCCTCATTATCATGGCCGGGTGAATTGGAGTGGTATTGATAAATTTGGTCAGGCTTGAATTTTCTTGATCCAGGGTTTACTGGAGGTAATAAATCTGCAACCATTCCCTCGTTGGTGAAATTCCTTCGAAATAGGAATTTCCTACCATATTGGATAATTGCTTCTTCCACCCCCTTGCTGGTCTAGGGTTCATGCTCATGAGACCAGCTATGATCCATCATGGGATTAATCTCCGGTGTGGGAGGATGATCGATATCAGACTGCTTGGCCTGTTTTATCATCTTACTGGTGATCTGATGCTAGTAGACGACCAGTTCTGCCAATTGTTCAATTTGTTCCTTGATAGACATTATCTCTTGCTTTATCAGGAACCTCCTTTCTGAGATTTCCCAACTGTCTGGGCTGTTGTTGCTGGATGGAGTTGACTCTCCCATATAACGGAGGTACTTGGATCCTTCTCCACTTATGGTGCTGATCATATTAACATTTTCCTTTTTATGTTGTGGAAGAGGATTGTCTTGAACATGTGTTTGTTCTGGTTTTGTTACCATAATCTCTCCGTTGTCAATCAAGTCTTGGATTTTGAGCTTGAGAGACCAACATTCTTGAGTGTCATGGCTTGGAGATCCGGAATGATAAGCACATTTCTTGCTTGGATCAAAATTTCATCCACCGGTATTGGTGGGTGGAAGGAGTTGGACAATCTTCTTCTGAGCTGTTAGAAGTTTGAAGTAGTTTCTCGATTGAATCCCCTAAAGGGGTGAAAGTTCTTCGACGCCTGACCTCCATATTTTTCTAGAATGGAGGGTTTGAAGGCTGTGCTGGAGTTTGGAAATGGGTATAGTTCCTCCTCTGAATAGGCATACTATTTGACTCGCCTATTTGATTTTGTCCTTGCAATACTAAGGACACTTCTTCCTCTTTCTTTTTATGTACTCTCCGGGGATTACTCCAGTAATTTTTGGACTGGATATGCTCGACGACAGCTTCGAGGGTGGTTAGATCTTTTATCTTTCTGGACATGAGCCCCATTTTGCCATTTCGCCGTGTTTGATCATTTCAGAGAATGATTTTCCTATGCCTGCTAGGACCCTCTCATAATATGGTGCTTCTTGGATGTCGATGAAGGTCATGACTATCTCAGACTTAGTCATGGCTGGGGTGACTTGTGCTGCAACCTACCTCCATCGTTGAGCATATTCTCTAAATGATTCAATACTCTATTTTTTGATTTTAGCTATTTGGTATCTGTCTTGAGCCAGTTGAGATTGGAAGCTGTACTGAATGAGGAAGGCATAGGCCAACTCTTCCCAACTGTGAATCTTAGAGTTGTCCAGACGGGCATACAAGCTCTGGCCTTTCCAGTCAGACTCTTTTAAAATAATTTCATTCGAAGCTTCTCGTCCTCTGCATAGGATTCGAGTTCTCCAATGAATACTTTTAAGTGGGTATAACGATCTCCCAATCCATCGTATTTCTTGAAATTAGGAGTTCTAAATTTTTTTGGATAACGAACCCCGGGGAATATACAGAGGTCGGAGTAATTAACACTGCAGAATGCCCCAGTCCCTTTGATAGACCGGAGAGTTTTCTCCATCTGCTGTACTTTCTTCACAATGTTATGAGCTTCCTGCTCTTTGTCGAGGATGGTGTTGGTTGTGTCCTGGTTCTGTGGTCCAGGAATCTGAGTCTCAGCTTTTTCAGTCTCTTGACTGCCACTACTACCACCAGGTGCCCCTGGTTCTATGTGAGTTTGGGCTTGCTTCCCTTTAAGGGCCTTTCTTTGTTCTCTCAGAAAATAAGCCAATTCGGCTATCTGACTTCTCAGTCCTTCAAATTCTTCCCTAGATACAAGGGTAGATTCTGGATGAGCACTCAAAGTCATGTTCTTGGATGGACGTAGTGCTTTCTTAGCCTTAGATGTAGTGACAGGACAAATTTTTCACCTACAACAAAATGTAGGCGTGTCAATTTCCTGAGGTAGGTAAGGATAATATGCATGTTATGACGTGGTTTTTAATCTTATTCCTGCAAAATAGAGGTCAGTTATTTTGATGACAGAAGGTAAATATTGAAAATTGGACATTGAATTGAAAGAGGAAGATATGTAGAAGCTTCCCTTAGGATTTGGTTAATCAAAGGCTGACCTATCTTAGGCTACTCTCGCGGCTTTTTGGCATGAAGGTCCCCAGATCATCGCAATTTACTAGAGGGGAAATTAATCCAATCTTTCAACTGGAGCGAATCTGGGTGGTGCATTTTCATGAGCCCTAGAGACTTAGCCGATCCTGAGAGACATTACTTATCACCGACGGGTTTTGCCTCCTTGTGAGAGGAACACAACATACATTCACATACATCGCCCTCACCGTATGCATATGATGACAGTTGGTACGAAGCACTAATATGGGTTGCGAAGCACTAAAAAGTAGGAAAACATTCATTCACATTCATTCAATGTAAAGATGCAGCATTCACGCATTCATTTAATGTAGAGACATAGAATTCACTCATTCATAGTTTTGAAAGGGAAATGTTTTAAAAAGATTTGAAAGCAACCTAAGCCCTCTACGTCATCCCCAGCAGAGTCGCCACATGTCGACATCGGGAAAAAAATCCGCGGGTCGGGTCACAACCCGGATCTTTCTCTCTTCCTAAGTTATCTCTACCCTCACTCTTTTTATTACAAAAAAGGTTTTGAAGGGTTTTTAAGAAAAAGGCCAACATGTATCATGTCGACGATTTGAACGTTTTACAGAGTCACCAGTTGGTAGATTTGAAATGGTTGTACCAACTCAATCGAGTTTTGTTTGAAAGAGGCCCAATTGTTGGACACTGTCGAAACTTGATCTTTGAAAACAAAGTTTTGAGCTCGGGGGCTTGGTTAAATGTGGGGAAGGTGTTAGGCACCCCACGACTCCTGTGTAAACACGGTACCGCATCTTTTAAATATTTCCCTTAAAACTGAAATGCATGTGTGAATGCTGTTTGAAAATTGGGCCTATGTTTGATTGGAAAGCATGTCTATGCATCGTTGAACTTATATACGAAGGGTTTGATTTGATTTGCAAAAAGTCTTTGATTTGATTTGCAAAAATATTTGATTTGATTTGCAAAAGCTTATCTTTTCGAAAATATTTAAAATAATGTTTTAAAGCTAGTTTTCAAACCCTTACGCTAACATAGGAATTGAAGAATATTGATACTTCAATTTTATCTTTTCAACCTTAAGTCTCAATTTTAATGGTGATTGTCAGGCTGCGAAGCATCCTCGACCACAACATATATACAAGTGTCGATCTCCTCATGGGCATGATAGCCATCGGAGGGACTCTGACACGACAAACCATATTTCCCTATGTTGAGACCTTAAATCCGGATAATCGTTTTAAGGTCTTTTGTATATACATTTTCTACAGAAAAACTGACAGGGTACATCTGTAAAGTGGAGTTTGTCCGTCGTGGGAATCAGATTCTGATCAGTTTGATCATGAATCCCACGGTTCTTAGGCTCATATATGAGTAGCCAATAAACCTGCACATCTCAAATTTGTACAAAAAAAGAAATATATCCCAAATGTTGCCAGGACCGAGAATTCATTCAGTAAATCCTGGTTTGCACCTGGCTGAAGCGTCTCGTTCCCACTAATTAGCGATCTAAGGGCCGCGACGTTGCTTTTGTAACTGAAACTAGAAAAATGCTAGATTTAAAATAAATCTCAGCCATTCTAGCTTCCCGGTTCCTTTGTACCAATTTTGAACCGTTTGAAAGCTAGAGTTGACGAGACTTAAATAAATCTAGTTCGCCCGCAGATATGTCAGTGCCGATTCATATAGAATGAATATTTAAAGCAAGACTTTAATAAAAACGAGTAAGGTAGGATATATATATATATATATATAATTATATATATAAAAGCTGTAAAGGGCGATGAGTTTTCACACCGGTGCCCATACTGGAATTCAAATATATATATATATATATATATATATATATATTTATTTATTTATTTATTTATTTATTTATAAAAGCTGTGTAAAAGCTACGGAATGATCCAGAATGGACAAAATTGAAATATATATATATAGAAAAATAGTAGACAAGGCCGATGGATTTTTACGCATGTGGCCGGACTGAAATTGAAATGGACAAAAAAGTAGTTAACCAAGACTGGGAAGATAACCTAGTGTGGTGAATGTTGCAGATATGTACAAAAATTATAAAAAGGCCACAAAATGATCCAGGCCGGACTTGAATGTAAATGTACAGAAAAATAGTCAACCAAGACTGGGAAGATAACCCAGTGTGGTGAATTTGCTTATATATGCATATTTATATATAAAAGCAGTAAACTACCTCGGATTTGACATCCGGGCTTGACAGAATTGAAAAGTTAGTATATATACAGTTAAATATATACAAAAGAAAAAGCTAAACCCGGACTGAGAAGATAACCTAGTCTGGCGAAGTTGCTCAGTATAAAGATGCAAGTATGTGCAAGCTGCTGGAAGCGACAGATCGTCAATCCGAGTTATAGAAATGCCAGAAAATGCGTTTAGATACTAAAATGTACCAAAAGTTGAAGAAAACGGCCACAGAACTGAGTTCCGGGTATATTTAGAAAAATGAAACTTAACGTGCAAGTGTATAAAAGTGCGAAGTAGTTGTATTGACTTGCTGATCGTAAAAATACTGACAATGGACTGCTACACGGGCTTTTTGCCAAATCATAGGCCTTTAAAGTCCAAATCTACCGGTTATTTTTTGATATGTGGTAGTATGTGGATATATCTACGTGTTAGAGTGAATATTTGGGTTTGGAAGATAGGAAATTGGATAAAAAACTAAACAGGCAGAGGTTCCAACTATTTTTCTTTTTTTTAAATGAGGGGGGGTGCCCTCATATATATAGGCCAGGGAGCCTCCACCCTACCTGCTACTATCGTAGTTAGAGGTGCGGCTCCCCTGGTGGGGCCCACATGTTCGGTTCAGTTGTCTCGAAGTACGTGCACTCTGAGCAACGCGAGGTCGAAGTCAAAACTTTCTAACTTTTGATCGGAGTGTCCGTTTAAGGCGTGCTATATTTTCCAAAAATCCCTCACCGAGAGTGTCACAATGACATGGGATAAAATATTTTTCGGGTCCAAGAAGACGGGTTCATAACCAGGTCTTCGATTCCCCGCATTTTATTTGTTCCGCTGTCTTGCGCTATTTACACTTGGGATCATCGTTATGGTTCGTTCTGACCTTTGTGGCATCAATTCGGCTTGAGTTTGACCGCATCGGCTTAGAGTTGGTAAAATAACCGTTTTGCCCCTCCCGAGGTTGCAGGTAGTGTCGGCATGGCCTTCGGTTGACTTCATGGAGTTGTTTCCAATACTTAAATCCCATTCGAGTCTGTTTATCCTCAGTGTTGTCTCTGAGGCTGACTTGGTCATTCCAAATTTTCCTCTGGAGATGTTGTGAGGCTTCAGGTTTGTTCTCGAAGATGGCTTGACTTTCCGGGTTGAGACCGGGGCTGACCTGTACTTCCCGGGTTGAGAACGGGGCTGAGTTGACATCCTGAGACTGGTGATTGAGGCTTGGGTTGTCTGGGTATTGGTGATCGGGGTTGAGTTGACATCTCGGTATTGAGATCAGGGTTGATTTGAAGGCCCGATCTTGAGATCAGGGTTGATTTGATGATCCGATTTGAGATCGGGGTTGATATGATGGCCCGATTTGAGATCAGGGTTATTTTGATGGCCCGATATTGAGATCGGGGTTGATTGGATGGCCTAATATTGAGATCGAGGTTGATATGATGGCCCGATCTTGAGATCAGGGTTTATCTGACGGCCCGATCTTGAGATCGGGGTTGATCTGATGGCCTGATATTGAGATCGAGGCTGAATTGATGGCCCGATATTGAGATCAGGGTTGATCTGATGGCCCGATTTAAGATCGAGGTTGAATTGATGGCCTAATCTTGAGATCGGGGCTGAATTGATAGCCCGACATTAAGATCGGGGATGATCCGACGGCCCGATTTGAGATCAGAGTTGAATTGATGGCCTGATATTGAGATCGGGGTTGATATGACGGCCCGATTTGAGATCAGGGTTGAATTGATGGCCTGATCTTCAGATTAGGGTTGATTTGATGGCCCAATATTGAGATCAGGGTTGATCTGACTGCCCGATTTGAGATCAGGGTTGAATTGATGGCCCGATATTGAGATTGGGGTTGATCTGTCAGCCCGATTTGAGATCGGGGCTGAATTGATGGCCCGATCTTAAGATCGGGGTTGATCTGACTGCCCGATTCGAGATCGTGGTTGAATTAATGGCCCGATTTTAGATCGGGGTTGATTTGATGGATTGATATTGAGATCGGGGTTGATCTGATGGCCCGATTTGAGATCGAGGTTTATTTGATGACCCGATATTGAGATCGGGGTTGATTTGATGACCCGATTTGAGATCGGGGTTAAATTAATGGCCCGATCTTGGGATCAGAGTTGATCAGACGGCCCAATTTGTGATCGGGGTTGATTTGATGGCCCGATATTGAGATCGCGGTTGATCTAACGGCCTGATTTGAGATCGGGGTTGAATTGATGGCCCGATATTGAGATCATTGTTTATCTGACGGCCCAATTTGAGATCGAGGTTGAACTGATGGCCCGATCTTGAGATCAGGGTTGATCTGACTGCCCGATTTGAGATCGGGGTTGAATTGACGGCCCGATCTTGAGATCAGGGTTGATCTGACTGCCCGATTTGAGATCGGGGTTGAATTGACGGCTCGATCTTTAGATCGGGGTTGATTTGACGGCCCAATTTAGATCGGGTTTAATTTGACGGCCCGATTAGAGATCGGGGTTGATCTGACGGCCCGATCTTGAGATCTGGGTTGATTGGATGGCCCGATATTGAGATCAGGATTGGTTTGATGGCCCGATATTCGGGGTTGATTTGACTGACAGTCTTGCCATCCTATAGTGTTAGTAACAGGGAAAGAAAATTTCGAGTGTCTACATGTGTAATTAATAAAGTGTGAACAATTAAAGTGACATTAATGAACATTTTAATTGTAGACGATAATTACCTTAATATTAATAAACAATTAAATACTTTTGAAGATTATTTAATTATGAACCAATGAGACATGAATAATTAATATAAATATCCCTAATTATGAATTAAGGCAATTACTCAGATAATAATTAAGTAAGGATACCTCATAAAAATAATGAGGTATAAACCCTTAATCGAATAATAAGGATATTAAAATATTATCTAATGAAGTGCTAGATTAATGATAGAATGAAAGAGATAACGATTAGAGAAACAATAAATAATTATTTTGAGAAGTCTTAGATACCTAAGGCTAGTGTGTTAGACCAATTAAGGTTTATATGTTTATGAGTTGATAGAGATTAACCATTATAATAACAATAAGTTATTTCAAGGATAAGAAGTCAAGGTCGGAATTAGTCAACTACTCAGGCTAGTATTCGAACCTTACTTTTTATTGAGAAAGTACTTAAACTTGTACTCTTACTATTCGTACAAGTAAATAATTGCTAGAATAATTCTTGTATTATAAATTAATATTTCATAGCTTGATTTAAATCACGATTATATTCTTCGAATCATGTTGCGAGTATTAAACTTTTAAATTATTCCTATGTACATTGTAAAAGTTGTCTACGCCATTTGATTCGGCAAGACCAATATCATGAGTTAGAAAGCGATCCAAACCAATTGCCTTGGTGTGAAATCTTATAAATCTGCTGAGATGACAACCCTCATTGAAGGGGAAACTATAAAACTGTCGGGGAACCGACGTGAGCACAATTGGCATGTAAATACTATTCATAATGTAGGGTACTTTAGGCTAATTACATGTTGTACTTGTTTATATTGGATTTTCAGTAAAATACTATTAATTCTAGCAAGAGTTCTTGGTCCTTAGTGACTGCTCCGTGTTAAAATTCTATCTATTGGAAAAAACGTTGAAACCTTTGAATCCTTTTGAGAATGCTTCGGTCTATAATGACCATCTATTTACAATTCAAAGGACAGTTTTGGAACTATTGATATTTCCTTGTCACCACATTATTCCTTAAACCCTTGAGCTATCTTTTAACATTATACTTGGATATTATTAGCTTTATACTTATGCTTACCCTTATTGCTATATTACTTGCTGGGAAAATTTGTTGCTCATCCTTGCTTTCCTTAAACATTGTAGTTAAGGCAGAACAATGCGGACCCTCTGGCACGGATAAGGGCAAAGGCAAGGCTACGACATAACTTTGTTCTTTTTTAGAACTATTATTATGTTGTAATGAACTTAATTTATGTTTTAAGTTATGTATTAAGTTAGCCATGGTTATGAGACTGGGGACACGAATATTTATATTAAATCAATGTAAATTAATCTATTATTTCGTTGCATGAGATTTTAGTATATTATTAGAATTAGCACGTGATGCACCGAATTCGAGGTACATGTATCTAAATTTAGGGGCATCACAGGTTGGTATCAAAGCGTTAGGTTATAAACTTTAGGAGTGAGAACCCTTAGACTATAACCTTAAAAGAACTTAGAGAATAGAAGGCGATAAAATTCATGTAGAGTTCCTTAAAGAGTTAGTAGCATAGTGAAATATATTTTTATTCCATACAATGAACTTATATTTTATCTGACGATCTAATGGAGTTTGTTGTGTGTTATTTTGTGTTTGTGGTTGTAGGATGTCGGACATGGGAGAACCTAGTAGGAGGAGCCACGTTATATACACGTAGTGTATGAGGCCCGTTTAGTGGCTGAACCTATCATAATAGCGGCACCTGTCGATAATGAGGATGACGAGGAGATGAAGTCTGACCCTAAAGAAGAGCCGATAGAAGTAGGATTGGATCCCGAGGAGGAACCCATATAGGATGAGCCCGTGGGAGATTCTGACGAGACCCCGATCGAGGATTGTATGTTGGGAGAGTATGAAGAGAAAATCCTAGAGTTGGAATGCCAAGTTGAGGAGCTAGAGACCCAAGCTCAAGGGAGAGAGACCGAGATGCAGAAGCTGATAGATGAGGACCACAAGCGGAAGTTGGAGATGCAGGAGATGGAAGTAGAACTTGTATATCGCAAGGAAGGAGGTATACAGATGGGAGCTCTTTTTCACCGTTCGATATCTAGGAATGTGGAATTGGCAGGTAAACTAGAGGAGTCTGAGTAGAATGAGTTGAGTGAGAAAGCATAGAAGGAGGCTCTTCGTACTCATCTCAAGTTAGAGGTTATGGAGAGGATCCACTTCGAGGAGAAGCGAGAAGGAGCTAATGATAGGGCAGAAGACTTGGAAGATGAGGTGAGGAGTAAGAAGAGGAAGATGAACCGAATGGGCTATGCTTTTTGCATAACTATAAAGAGGTTGATCGATGGCACGTACCATTATCCAGTAGAGCAAGGGCAAACCCGTTATACCTTGAGTAGAGATATGATGGCACACATGACGCAGGTGGAGTACTAGAGCGTTGTGGAGCGCGGGATGTTAGGTTGAGACCTATTAGACTAGTAGTAGTAGTGATAGTTATATTTATGTGATGTATGTATTGTTGTGTAATCCCAATCTTTTGTATGAGATATGGGATAGTTATGTAAACAGTGAGTAGGTTCATGTTAGAGGGGTAGTATGACAGTGTTTCCCCATCTTTTGTAATATTAGGGGATAGTAGTTGACTTTTATAAGAGTATGCTAGGAATGATCATATCGATGTAATGATTTGGAATATGAATATAAATGTCCTTTATTTCAGAAAATGTGTTATAAATTTTATTCCTTTTGCATTAAAGAAATACTTAAGTAATATAATTAGATGATAAGAATGAAATTTTGTGATGCAGAAAATGCCGCCCATGTTGGGTTTGTACGAAATCATGGGCGTAATCAAATTGCAAAATAAGCGGAAGGATGGTATATCAGAGTTTAAAAAATTTCTTCAAAACCATTACCCGGATCATCCTTTATACAAATTATTCATTTAAAACGATAAATAAGAAGTTATGGAATCATATCATTGTAGAACGAAGCTTCCTCAAGTACGAGTTCAACTCCTTGTTCTTCGTGATCTCCTTGAATTTCCAAGTTAAATTGCTTCCTTTGATCAACGTTAGCCACCCAAGAGTTTGGCCTCTAGAGGTGATCCACCAAGGAAGATGAATTATTCAAGAAGGAGGGTGGTTGGCTAAACCCTAGGTTTCTATCCTCTATAGAAAAGGAGTACTCTCCAACAATTGGAATTGCATCAACATATATCTAACATAAGACTCATCTTATATAAATATTGGTCAACCCTTCTAATCCTATTAGATATAGGTTTTCATTTAATTAATTAAACTCCTTTAATTAATTAGGCTTCCCAACATATTGGGATTAATTAATTAAACTCCTTTAAATAATTTGCCTCCTAGTCTTATTAGGAATAAATGAGAGTACTAATATTAAATTAATTCCTAAACTACTTTAGAAATTAAAATAATAATAAATTTAATAATATTAATAAGACTCCTCTTATTAATTTATATTTAATATTTCCAAAATGTTAAATAATAAACATTAAGCTATTTAATTTATTCTATCACTATAGATTAAATTAATTACACTGAATGCAATATTATGATTATGTCATTACCTTGTTAAATAATTATTCTTCCTTTTATGGTGTAATCCTTTAGGTTCTCCATATTAAACCGGTAGTGAATAAATCAATTAGAACAATTCTAATCTTATTTAAATAAATAAATTAAATAAATAATCTATGTAAATAAATAATATTTATTCTACAATAGGGATACGCCTCCCTAGTGATCAATTTTTCAGATAATATAGATTTCAACATTAATCATAAAAGAACTTGTGAGTTAATAGTTAACGTACAATTCAATCCTTCCACCATACAATATCCCAATTAAATATAAGACATGGAATTACTGTCAAGTCTTATTTATTTAATTATATGTATTTCAATTAGAAAATGCACAACTCCAAATAATGCAAATTAGAAACTCCTTTCTAATTTCATTCTGCCTTAGCCAAGGGCTACTGGTAGCTGTCGTTTACACTACTAAATTTACCTTACTCTTTATTCAACTAACTCAAGAATTAGTATTGTAATAAGCAAGGTTCGATCCCACAGAGAGTGAATTGTCTTATATCTATCAAAATATTTCCAATAAATTGGGGGTTTTAGTTTGAAAATTATAATTAACTAAAGTGAATTGTAAATAAAATATCAACGAGTAAAAGAATTAAATTTTTCAGTTCAGTATCCTATTTTCACAATTATGATTTAACCAAGTGTCTATACTATTTATCTTCCAATGAGATTAATAACCCTAGATAACTGCGATCGCAAATTACCCGAAATTCTCCTTATGTGTAGATCTAATGCGATGATCGCCAACAAAAGATTCTAACTAACATACAACCTAGAACTATCAGTCTAGATTTAATATGATAGAAGCATTAAAAATGAGAATTAGATTATTCCAAGCAACAATTACACAATCAAGAATTTTTTAACTTGTCTTGTGAAAACCTTAACAATATTTCAAAGCTTGACCACAATAAAATATCATTAATTGCTACGTGGACTAGATATACGTCATTTGGTTAATATATATCATAATCTAGCATACATGAAAGTTTATGTGGATAATCGGAATAAATCTCATGAAAGAATAAATAATATAATTGATCAAACCATTAATTGATAGTCAGGTTTACATCCCATCAGAATTGACTTGGAAGAATAAGTTCATGCCTTCAAGAAATCCTAGATCTAATATAAAAGATAATAAGAAGATGAAAACACAAGAAAAAGACTCTCCCTCTATATGCTACGTCAATCCCTTTTATAACACCAGAATTTCAGCCCTCATCCCCCTTCCTTATTGCACCGTCCGAGTAGGAAAAGGAAAAGGAGACCGGCATTCCGCGCGCCTCCTTGCCCCAACGGGACAACCCTTTGCCCGGAATGAATTGGCATGGATCCTCTTCTTTTGCAAACCCTTGCTCCATGATATTCTATTTTCCATTTTGCTTCCTAATTCCGTGGCTGCTAATCAACTAAACCTCTGGCCCACATGAACATATATGCTGAATACAATTTAATTGCCATAATACTACTTTGGAATTCGTGTGTTGCTCTTCCCATGAATCAGATTATGGACCCATGAATATAATGAATATGTTAAGCAATATAAACCTTGGCCCACATCATATCTACTTGATTGCTAGGAATCCTCTTTGTTAATTCTGTGAGCTGCTAGGATTTCCTTAAGCTGCTTTAATTTGGGCGTGAGCTTCTTGTGTGTGGCACACTACAAGTTGGCGGTATGATAATGATTTGCATAGATTAGAAGGCTAGGCTACTTCATTTCAAAAACCAAACCGTGGCCCATTTCATCTTTCTAATATATTTACTTGATTACTAGAAATTTAATCAAGTAAACAATTCATGGCCCACATGCTAAAGCTCTTAATTATTTCATGTAAATGATGATTTGCTAGCATGAACTGATCCCTTGGTCCAATAATTACCAATTTAGACATGAGCTTATTAGAACTGCTAAATTGGGTTAGCCTGTCCGTCAAGCGCGCCCTGCTCCTGGATTCCCTTAAGAACGGCGCGCCCCGCGCTACTAGGACAGGAACTTCATCTTGCTACGGTGCGGCCCGCACTTGTGGAAGCTCTATTCTAGCGTAACCCTAGCGCGCCCCGGACCTAGGTGTCAGATTCATACTTTCAACCCATTTCCGTACTTTAGCTCCAAATAATCCTGAAAATAATAAACACACTAATAAGCCCATTTACATCACAAACCATGTAATAAACTAAATATAATGGAATTGAAATAAATGAATAATATGCACTTATCAAATTCCTCCACACTTAGCCTTTACACGTCCTCGTGTAAACTAAAAGCTTGATTTCCAAAAACTCTACTCAACCATAACGTCAAAAGATTTCAAGATCAAATCATGATTATCAACACTAAACCCACAAAAATATAATCAACGCTTCATTAATCAACTCAAGATAACCACTTTGCCACCTCACCAATGAATTTCATTAAGTCAAATTGTAACCACTTAGGCACTCTTCTATGATCCACACACTTACTCAACCTAGTTACCATGGAGCAAAAATCGTGCACACCACTCAAAAACTCAAAACATATTTTTACTACTTTTTTTTACCAGAACCCTTTCCTTTTCCTCTTTGATTCCGGTGAAAGCATTTTATGCTCCGTTTCACATTCCTCAATCATTCTTTTGTATGTGAGTGCATTTTATGCTCTATCTCACTTATTCCCACGTGTTTATGGGAGAGTGCGTTTTATGCTCCATCTAATCCCACCATATAGTTTCTCTTTTGCTTCCTTTTCTCTTTTTCAACAATTTCTTTGATTCTCAATTTTTTTGATATTATATTTTTTTCATATGGCCCTGCAAAAAACATAAGCAGTTCAATAGTTCTAAAGCATGAGATTAGTGCACATAGACAACTCCACAGATAACTAAGCCAAATGAGCATATATCACATGTTTAAGTACTCATGCGACACATTCAATTCAAATCAACTACTATGGATCATGACTTAGTTTTTTATAATCATTAACCAATAAAACATCAAATAGATTTTGAAATTTAGCATTGATTTTCAATTTTTGACTTTAACCTTCGAACACATAGGTAAATAGAATTATGGAACTCAAATTTTTCAAAAAATAAATAAAAAAATTCAAAGGCATCAAATTTTCAAATCTACTATCAAAATAATTTTCAAATCTTATATCAAAATCGGATCAATATCCCTAACTAAAATAAAAACCTAAATCTTTCCCCCCACACTCAAACCTTACATTGTCCCCAATGTAAGAAAATCATGCAAAAAAGAAAGAACTACATGTAAATAAAAAAACTAATAAGTAAAGGGATAGAAAAAATCAAATCTGAGATTTTGGGTTACCTCCCAAGCAGCCGCCCTTGTTAATTATCATTGGCTTGACATCTTCCCTATTATTCTATGTAATTGGACTTGTGAACTTCAAGTGGACTAGTAACAGTTTCAGCTCTAAATTACGAACATTTTGTTCATCATGATCCTGCTCCTTTCCCGCCACCAAATCCTCCTTGTATAATTGTATTCAATCAAAAGATTCCTGCACTGAATAATCCACAACATCAATAGCAAAAATAAATTTAACATTAACAAGATACCTTTTAGCCTTATATGCGTTGAACTGGAACTTTTCATTTTCTAATTCCATGGTAAAGGTTCGATGGTGTGTATCACTCATTGTTTCTGTTGGTTGTATTGATGGAGATAAATCTACATCTTTCTTATCGAGATCTATAGAACTTATCGAATCATTTCCCTCTTCCTCTTGTTCCTTTTCTTCATCAAATTATATATAATCGTCTGTTCCTGAAGTAACCACTGAATCCTCCTATTCCTCTTCGTCACATCCCATTGCAAACTGAGGAGTTAACTTCCCTAAACCTTGAGATTCCATACTGCTGACTGTGGTAGCAAGCTAACTCATCTAATTCTCCAACTTGTGGATAGAAGTCATTGTCTCTTGTTGGAACTGTTGTGTCTGATTCATGAAAGCTTTAAACATATCCTCCATAGACGCTCCAGAATTAGTAGGTACTTCGTAGCTCAAGTCGGGATGTTCTCTCCATCCGGGATTGTGAGCTTCTGCCCAAGGATCATATTGATGCGGATGATGGCCTAAGAATGTTCCCACAACATTAACAAGTTGCACCGTTTCATCCTCATGCAATATTGGACAAGCATCTCTGGTATGTCCTGACTTTGAGCAAATTCCACAATCTTTTGCAACTTGCATATTACCTGTAGCCATTTGACGAATCAAAGCAGTTAATTCAGAAATTTGTTGTTCAATATTACTTGTACTTACCCCATTTACCCTTTGAGGTGTATGATCCATCCTAGTTCCATACTGCTGCGAGTTAGCTGCCATGGTTGCAATTAAGTTCCTTGCAGCTTCTGGAGTCTTGTCTACCACTGCTCCTCCACTTGCTGCATCAATCATGCTTCTATACATTGGTAGCAACCCCTCATAGAAGTACTGAATCAAGTGATAGTCATCGATTCCGTGAGGTTGACAGCTGGAACACAACTTCTTGAACTTTTCCCAATACTCATATAGATTCTCTCCATTGAATTGCCTGATCCCAGATATCTCATTTCTTAAGCTGGTGACTCTCGAAGCAGGAAAGTACCCCTCCAAGAATAACCTTTGCATATCTCCTGAAGGAAGATAGTATAACCAGTCTTTAGCCACATCTGCTAATGAGAAAGGAATAAGTCTAAGCTTGATCTGCTCCTCTGGCACTCCTTGTGATTTCATTGTAGAACACACCATATAGAACTCCTTTAGATGCTTGTATGGATTTTCACCTATAAGACCACAAAAAATAGGCAAAAGACTAATTAGTACATAGTTAAGTTCAAAAGCAACATCTAAAGTAGGATATTCAATACACAAAGATGGTTGATCAAGATCAGAAGTAGCCAGTTCTTTTAAAGTCCGGTTGTTGTTCGGCACCGCCATCTTTTCCTTTTCAAGTGTTGGAACAAGAGCTTCTTTTGTATCTGCAGTTATCTCTATCTCTTGATCAAAATTTAAGTCAATAAAGTGAAAGGATTGAGTTATAAAAATAAAAAATAAAAAAAAATTCAAAATAATTGAATAAATAACAATCCCCGACAACGGCGCCAAAATTTGGTAACTGTCGTTTACACTACTAAATTTACCTTACTCTTTATTCAACTAACTCAAGAATTAGTATAGTAATAAGTAAGGATCGATCCCACAGAGAATGAATTGTCTTTATCTATCAAAATATTTCCAATGAATTGGGGGTTATAGTTTGAAAAATATAATTAACTAAAGTGAATTATAAATAAAATATCAATGAGTAAAAGAATTCAATTCTTCAGTTCAATATCCCCTTTTCACAATTATGATTTAACCAAGTGTCTATACTATTTATCTTCCAATGAGATTAATAACCCTAGATAACCGTGATCGCAAATTACCTGAAATTCTCCTTATGTGTAGATCTAATGCGACGATCACCAACAAAAGATTCTAACTAACATACAACCTAGAACTATCAGTCTAGATTTAATATGATAGAAGAATTAAGAATGAGAATTAGATTATTCCAAGCAATAATTACATAATCAGGAATTTTTTAACTTGCCTTCTGAAAATCTTAACAATATTTCATAGCTTGACCACATTAAAATATCATTAATTGCTACGTAGACTAGACATACATCGTTTGCTTAATATATATCATAATCTAGCATACATGAAAGTTTATGTAGATAATCGGAATAAATCTCATGAAAGAATAAATAATATAATTGATCAAACCATTAATTGATAGTCAGGTTTACATCCCTTTAGAATTGACTTGGAAGAATAAGTTCATGCCTTCAAGAAATCCTAGATCTAATATAAAAGATAATAAGAAGATGAAAATACAAGAAAAAGACTCTCCCTCTATATGCTACTTCAATCCCTATTATAACACTAGAATTTCAGCCCTCATCCCCCTTCCTTACTGCACCGTCCGAGCAGGAAAAGGAAAAGGAGACCAGCATCCCGCGCGCCTCCCCGTTCCAGCGGGAGTCTCTTTTATTAAATCTGCGCCCCAGCGGGACAACCCACCACCCGAAATGAATTGGCATGGATCCTCTTTTTTTGCAAACCCTTGCTCCATGATATTTTATTTTTCATTTTGCTTCCTAATTCCGTGGCTACTAATCAATTAGACCCCTGGCCCACATGAACATATATGTTGAATATAATTTAATTGCCATAATGCTACTTTGGAATCCGCGTGTTGCTCTTCACATAAATCAGCTTTTGAACCAACGAATATAATGAATATGTTAAGTAATATAAACCTTGGCCCACATCATATCTACTTGATTGCTAGGAATCCTCGTTGTTAAATCCGTGAGCTGCTAGGATTTTCTTAAGCTGCTTCAATTTGGACGTGAGCTGCTTGTCTGTGGCCCACTACAAGTTGGCTGCATGATAATGGTTTGCATGTATTAGAAGGCTGGGCTACTTCATTTCAAAAACCAAACCGTGGCCCATATCATCTTTCTAATATATTTACTTGATTAGTAGAAATTTAATCAAGTAAACAATCCATGGCCCACATGCTAAAGCTCTTAATTATTTTATATAAATTATGACTTACTAGCATGAACTGATCCCTTGGTCCAATAATTACCGATTTAGACATGAGCTGATTAGTACGGCTAAATTGGGTCAGCTTGTCCGTCAAGCCTGCCTCGCGCCTGGATTCCCTTTAGAACGGCGCGCCCCGCGCTAGTAGGCCAGGAACTTCATCTTGCTACGGCGCGACCCGCTCTTGTGGAAGCTCTATTCTAGAGCAACCCTAGCGCGCCTCGCACCTAGGTGTCAGATTCATACTTTCAGCCCGTTTTCGTACTTTAGCTCCAAATACTCCTGAAAATAATAAACACACTAATAAGCCCATTTACATCACAAAACATGTAATAAACTAAATATAATGGAATTGAAATAAATGAATAATATGCACTTATCAACTACTGGGTTGTCATTTAACGAATCACATAGGACATACCACTTCTTTTACTAGAAGTGGTAGATTCTTTATTGACCATTCATTATCTCCATATGTAACTTATTACACCAAAGCATACCCTTTGATATACCCTAAGGATCTTAAGGAATAAGTCAAAGTATAATTCATTACACATAAGATACTTTAATGATCTCAAGTCCAAGGATCACTTGTACTATTATCACATTAGAAATTCCTATTGACAGACAAGTAAAACTTCATTAGGTATTCCATAGCGAGTCACGTTTAGTGAACTTATTATCCAATAAGCACCTACATACTTGCTCTAGTGTCTCCACACAAATGATCATGAGATCAATCATCTTCATCTAATGAGCAAGCAACATATATACCAATCTATCCGGATTTGCTAATCCCTTTTTCAGTAATTCAACGATTGTGAACTATTTTAGTTTTAAGCTTTCTAAGAATTTTGATCTCATTAGCATGATCAACATCATGATTATAAAAGAATTGCTTAAAATTATGGGTTATTTATATATTATAAAATTAGCATCATGTAGTTAATTAAATGCCTTTAATAAGTGAATACTTTTATTAATAAATAAATAAGATTAGTTACAAAGTATGTGTTTTATCATCATACATGCTTGGCTTGTATGCACACTACTATCAATTTCCTACTTGCACTAAAGCCAATCGCCACGGTATCTCATATCCATCTTCTCTAAGTGACGATCAAACTGCTGTTGTGTTAAAACTTTAGTAAATAGATATGCAATGTTGTCTTGGGAGTCTACACGCTCCAAGGTGACATCTCCTCTTTTAATGATTTCTTTAATCAAAGTGTCGCAACATATGTTTGGATTCAAGATGAGACTTAAGAACTATTCCTAGTTCTGTAATGAACTTTTCATTCGAAACATCAACTTGTAGCTTCACTTACAGTTATATACTTTGTCTTTGTCACTAAACTGGCAACCTTTTGCTGTTTGGAACATTTCCAATTCACTGCACCACCTTTCAAGGCAACAACTTATCCAAAAGTGGATTTGCTGTCGTCTTGGTCAGTCTAAAAACTTGAGTATGTTTAGTCCTCTAGTTTAATTCAGACCCATCATGTGTTATGATGACATCCTTAGTATTAGTTAAGTACTTTAAGATATTTATCACTATCTTACAGTGATCTTCTCCAGAATATAACTGATCAACATCAAATCTCGTATATTTCATTGCATACATGATAATAATTCATGAGATCTCTCTTTTATTGAGGATAATTTTAGAGAGATATATACACTCCATGGCACATCATTATGAGACACCTTTTGGAGTTTGCCATGCTAAACGCTTTTAGCATCTAATAAATATACGTTCATTGGGTTAAGACGAACATTTTTTTAAATCTATCTATACATATTTATATCCCCAATTAAGATGTTCTACCCAAATCATTTATGGAGGAAGGTTTAGACAACTTTATTTTGATCGATTGTAGCATAGGAATGTCGTTCCTTATCGGTAATATACCATCACCATATAATACAATGAATGAAACAGCGCTCCCACTAACCTTCTTGTACACACATGCTTCATCCTCGTTTTTGATAAAATCAAACTCTTTGATTGTCTCATCAAAAAGAATGTTCCATCTACGAGAAGCTTGCTTCAATCCATAAAAGGATTGTTGTAGCTCATATACATGATTTGCTTCAACCATTGAAACAAATCCATATGGTTGTATCATACATACATTCTCCTCTAATAATTTATATTTGAGGAAGAGCGTCTCCACGTCCATTTTTCCAGATCTAGTAATAATAAGCTGCAATCGCAAGTAAAATCCAAATGGACTTTCGCATTTACTTCAAAGATCCATTTTAGATTTTATGGTCATCTACCATTTTTCTGAGTCTATTTTACTCATAGCCTGTTCGTAATTCAGTTGATCATCATCATCCTTGATGTGTACCTCATCGCCATCCTCTCTGACGAATCTATACCTTTCAGGTATCTTCGGTACTCTTCCAGATTTACGAATAGGGTGTTGTACAGTAGTATCTCTACTTGGACAGGTTCATCCAATTGATCTATAGTGGTTTGTGGTTCATGAATTTCTTCAAGATCTATTTTCCTCCCACTAACACTTTCAAGGATAAACTCCTTTTCCAAGAAGGCAGCGTGTTTCGCAACAAACACCTTTTGCTCAGTAGGATTGTAGAAATAGTATCCCAAACTTTCTTTAGGATATTCCACAAAAATGCACTTATCAGATCTTGCCCAAGCTTATCATATTGAAACATTTTCACGTAAGTTGGACATCCCCAAATCTTAACATGCTTAAGATCAGGTTTCCTCCCTGCCACATCTCATATGATGTCTTGGGGATGGATTTCGAGGGGACCTTATTTAGTAGATATGCAGCCACTTTTAAGGAATAACTCCAGAATAAAATTGGAAGATCGATAAAACTCATCATGGAACGAACCATGTCCAACAATGTTCGATTTCTCATTTCAGATACTCCATTCAACTTTGGTGTACCTATTGGAGTCAGTTATGAGATTATACCATTTTCTTTAAGATAATTGAGAAACTCACCGCTTAAGTATTCTCCACCTCGATCTGATCGAAGAATCTTAATACTCTTGCCCGTTTATTTCTCTACTTCACTTTTGAACTCTTTGAACATTTCAAATGATTCAGATTTGTATTTCATTAAATACACATATCCAAATCTTGAGTGATCATCAGTGAAAGTAATAAAATAAGAATACCCTCCCCCTGCATTCGTTGTCATAAGTCCACAAATGTCTGTGTGAACCAACGCTAACAACTCTGTAACTCTTTCTCCTGTTCCACTAAAAGTAGATTTAGTCATTTTACCCATGAGACAAGATTCACAAGTTGGATATGATTCATAATCTGATAGCTCTAAGAGCCCAATCCTTATGCAACTTGGATAATCTTGTTTCATTGAAATGACCGAGTCTACAGTGCCACATATAGGTATAATGAACACCATCTCTTTTCCTTTTCTTAGTTTGTTCCATTTGAAATATATTTTCATGCAAGTCAAGTATGTGAAGTCCATTTCACAAATTACCAACACCATATAAAATATTATTTTTATAAATAGAACAACTGTAGTGCTTTATTATAATGTCAAATCTATCCATATCTAATACAGAAATATAAATAATTTTTCTAATGATATTCATAACAAAATAACAATTATTTAAATAAATGGACTTGCCCGTAGGTAGTGCTAAACAATAAGTGTCTACAGTTAATGCAACAACATTTTCTCCATTTCTCACTCGTAGGATAACCTCATCCTTGTTCATCTTTCTACTTTTGACCAGTCCCTGCACAGTATTACATATGTGAGAACCACAGTCGGTATCCAATACCCAAGTAGAATTTTGACTTTCTAAAAAATTAATTTCAATTATAAACAAACCTTGATTGAAAGTCAAAGCTTCTCCAACCTTCTTCTCTGCCATAAACTTCTTATAGTTCCTCTTCCAATGACCCGACTCGTTGCAATGGAAACACATTCCTTTGCTAGCTGGATCAGGTTTCTTTTGATCCTTCAATTTCGCCTTGCCCTTAGCCTTCTTAGATTTTTTCTTTTCAGACCTTGGGCCTCTTCCTTTTCTTGGAAGAATCCACCATTAAGACATGGTTCTTCTTTGATGGGAAGTGACCTTCTGCAGTTTTCAACATGTTAAGTAATTTAGGAAAGCTGACATCTAGCATATTCATGTGGAAATTTATAACGAACTGCGAGAAGGTCTTAGGGAGTGACTGCAAGACTAACTCTTAACTGAACTCCCCATCCATGACGAACCCAAGCTGTGCAAGGCATTCAATCAGATTGATCACTCTTAGGACATGAGTCTCAATGGCAGTGCCCTCGGTCATCCGAGATCAGAACAGCTCCTTAGATATCTCATATCTAGCAGTCCTACTTTTTTCACCATACAACTCCTTGAGGTGAAGCAACATAGTAGGAGCATCCATGTTTTAATGCTGACGCTGAAGCTCGTTATTCATGGATGCAAGCATGATGTATTGAGCCACATATGCATCATCTTGCCATTTTGTTATGATGGCAATCTCTTCCTCAGAGGCTGATTCTGGAACAGTTCTAGGGACATGTGAATTTAGGACATAAGAAATCTTTTCAGCAGTTAGAACTATTCTCAGATTCCATAACCGTATAATTCGGCCCGGTTAGTTTATTAGCATCAAGTATGCTACGTAGCAAAATTAGTGATTTCGACATTTTTAAATTTCTGTATAAGAAAAGACAATATTTTAACAAACATTCATTTAATTTATTTTATATACCAAAATAAATTAGGTCTTATTTTAAATTGGTATACCCTCACTGATATAGTTCGGTAACATCTAATTAAAGATTCGCTAGTGAGAATAAGGATCTCATTTCAAATGTATATAGCCTTGTGTGTGCAAAATAAACCATATATAAATAAATAGGTAGACAACTCTTGTCAATTACATCGACATGTAACTTCTTGTATTCTGCCTCTTAGATCATAATGGTCAACTACGTGCACATCCGAACTTAAATGATTGAAGTTAAGTCCATCCTGGTACTCCATATATTCAAAAAAAAAATATTGTCCTTATGTGTGCACAACAAAACAATATTGTTCAATTAACTTTATAAGCATCAAATGTGATTAAATTAATATCTTAATTACTTAATACTTGCCTTGTGTGTGCACAACAAACTCATATTAAATATTTAATACTCTATTAATTTATCATATTAGAAGGTGACGTTCGATATTCCAAATATCATTGAACGCTTTAGACTTAATATGATTTCTTTGAGGGGTTTGTTATTATTTGTCTCATCTTGTTTAGTGCGCATGCACATATATATATAAAATACGCGTCATTTTATTAAAACATGCGAAGCATGTTTGCATAAAATATAATATATATAATACTAGTATGCACATATAGAATAATATATTCTACCCGGATTGATTATGGACTTTTATTCTAGTTTGGTTCACTAGAGCCACCAAGTGAACTAAAAGGTCAAACCTAGGAATGCAAGAATTTAAATTTAAATGTAACTATTATATTTAAACCCGGGCTCCATACAAACGGGTCTACACGCGTTCCTTGCTCCTTGGTCTCCAATTTTTTCAAGATAATTCTAACTATTTCTATTACATTAAAATATTTAATAGAAACCTTGATCAACAATCAAGGGAAAGTACATAGGAGGGAGATAGAATTTTATATCAAGAAAAATCAGAGAAGACGAGGTACGCATATCCCATTTAATAAACCCCTTTCATTCATGCATTCAACTAAAATAACTCCAATCACATTGGTCAATAGTCCCATAATCAATCTCATTTATTATCATATATATCACTATATGCATCAATAAATAAATATTTATCTCATGAGTTAAAACATTATATATATATATATATATATATGAATATCATTTAATGGGCAATTTTAAGTTGCATGAAATCTAATTCCAATATTAAAATAAACTCTTTATTTTAATTATAAAATTATTAAGAATATTATATATATATATATATATATAACCATATATATATATATATATAAGGTTGGTATATATTTTTATATATAATACGGATAATATATATATGTATATATATGTGTATGTGTGTGTGTGTGTGTCAGGTGAGTTTATCATATATATATATATATATATATATATATATATATATATATATATATATATATATAGTTAAGCACCAACATTTCTAAGTGTGGATACCTTTTGAAAACATTCAGGAAACTTTAGAATAACAAATCGGGACACTTCCTCTTTTCCCTTTTTTCCAATAACACGGATCCACAGCGAAAGGAAAAAAAAATTTGGTTTTCGTGTTTTTTTCTTTCATAAAAAAATAATTTGATACAACTAATTATGCACAATAAATTATTCTAAATACATACCCATACTTATATGGAATCAAAACAATTAATAATTGCATAAAGGTTTGGCTCTGATGTCATTGTTGGGTTTGTACGAAATCATGGGCGCAATTAAATTGCAAAATAAGTGGAAGGACGGTATATCAGAGTTTAATACAATTCTACAAAACCATTACCCGGATAATCCTTTATGCAAATTATTAATTTAAAACGATAAATAAAAAGTTATGAAATCATACCCTTATAGAACGAAGCTTCCACAAGTACGAGTTCAACTCCTTGCTATTTGTGATCTCCTTTAATTTTCGGGTTAGATTCCTTCCTTTGATCAACGCTAGCCACCCAAGTGTTTGGCCTGTAAGAACCCGAATTTTTAAGAAATTATTAAATTGAGAATTTAATAAATAAAATTCTTAAGACATGTATTGGGTTCGAATAGAAATATGTGTCTTATGAGGAAGGAAGTATTGTGTTACATAGGGTAATATGAACTATGTAATATGTGATTTTGTGATTAATAATTATATTATTAATATATATTTGTTATAGAGATAATTTAATTAAAGTAAAGGAGGTGGATAAAATTATCCATCGATATTAAATAATTTATAGAATTATTTTATCATAGTACGTGGTGTCATTAAATGAATAATCGCCTTTCCCTTGAATATATAAACTCGAGACTAGAATGATGTAATATGAGTTTTAATTAGTGCTTAAGCTATCCATGAATAGATTGAGATAGTAAAGCATAAATTAGTTAATTATGAGAATTAACTAACAAGTATAAATATTGGTTAATCTATATTAAATTGGAAGTTATATTACGGAATAATATAATTTCAATATTAAAGCCTTAATTAACTATGGTGATATAGTAGGGATTTAAGAATCGCTTAAGTAAATAGTGAGTTAATACACGTGTGGAATATGTGATTATAGTTGTGCTATATATTTTGAGTTTTGTGTTATTGGTGGTAAGAAAACCGTAAAGGAGATTTTATAGTTGGTTAAATTATTAAGGAAAAATAGAGTTTTAAAACTTGAAGTGTGATCCTTAAATTGTTAAGGAAAGTAGTAGCCGATGATATGAAATCAAAGAGGAGATTGATGTTAGACGAGTTAACACTTAAGAAGGATGTGCAAGGTATTTAGGAATCTAGATTCTATTTATGCTAAAACAGAAACTTGTTGTGTCTGAACTTGGTAAGCCGCAGTTGCGCCATTTCCAAGCTTATGACCAGCGCAGCTGCGCCGGTCTGCATAAAGCTCTGAGTGAGTTTGTGAAATTTGAATTTCAAGACATGTGTATTAAGGACTCATATGTGTAATAAAGGTCATAAATGGTGATTAAGTTGTCCATGAATGAATTAAGTTAGCAAAACATGATTTGAATAAGAGTTAATTAATTAACCCGGAATAAAGGTTGGTTAATTAAGTGATATTATAGAATATTACATTATAAAGCTTTGCGTGGTAGTGGCATGATATTAAATTGAATAGAAAGGATTAATTCACTTACATATGATGGTGAGTTAATATATGTGTTTAACATAAAGAAAATAGAATGAATGCGTAAATTAAAACGGAATTTTAATATATTACATAGTGTAATAATATATGACAAGATTTGACAGCTGAGATATGTTATGGATGATAAGTGTCTGATAAAAGAAGGGGACCAATATATTTAAATATTGGATAGAAATGGATATATTAAGTTGATGCATTGAGATGTGGTTAACTGAAAATGTGTTGGGACAATTTATGGAAGAAAAAAAATTGAGGAATTATATTGGTATTGTACATACTAATTATTTTTTTTTAAAAATGATTATTTTAAATAAGGATGTCATGATTACAATTTCATAAAGTATAATTAATTAAGGTGGTTAAATAATTTAGAATTAAGGTAAAGTGTGTCAGACAAACTTTATATTAAATGAATATTAAAATAAAGTGAGATTGGGGAAAAGCCAAATGTGGTCCACCCCTAATATTTTATCGTTGAAATTATGAGCTTGAATTATATAACTCTAATAAGTGGGATAAATGAGCCTTGTGTGGCCTGAGTACTAAAGTTAAATCAGACTGAAGGTTTAACTGAAATTATTAAAAGAGAATTAATGGTACGGGAATAAATGATTGATATTAATCATTGTGATAGGAAATAATGGGTTAAGAGTACCATATTGATTTATATTTAGCCCAATTAAAATAATATTTGGACTAGCCCAATTTACATGGGATATAAGATTATATATTGGTGTATATTTAAAATATAAGTATACTTCCTATATGTGGGTAGGTACATATATATGTGTATATATGTGCCCATAGCTGAATTTAGTGTAGTAATGTTAAATAATTATAATTAATTTAATAAGCCCGAAAGGAATTAACCTTAGTATAATAAGACCCATTTTACTGATAAATTAGAGAGTAATGAGCTTTGTCCCAAAATCAGTGCCACACTTTTATATATCAGCCGTGTGTTAGTCCATTGGCCTAGTCTACTGTTATTGATGAAAATTAGAGCTGATGATGGCTAGAGGGATGGAGGAAGATGGTGTAGTTCACCAACCCTTCTCAATCCCCTGGCTTCTTCTTCTTCCCCTTGGATTAATTCATTGTGCAAAGAGATTAACTGAGTACTAAATTCTCTATAAATAGAGTCTTCTTATTCTCCTTTCCCATTTGATACATTGTCTGGGAAAACTTAGCTATAGAGAGTTAGGAGAATTGGAGAGCAATGGGAGTATTGAAGAGCTATACTTAGCATATTGAAGCATTCAAGAGGTAATGTTACTGACATTAATGCTCTTGAGTTCTAAGCTTTGTAATTTCTTAGTAATCACAAGAAATAGTTGCTTTTGAGTAACATAATTATTGGCTAAAGGTTGTTGTAATCTATAATTTGTTGTTAGATATTGATAATGCAGTCAAATACGAAAACAATGAAAGTTAAACGGACCAATTTCGTTTAGAAACGAATTCGTAGTAATGAAAATTAGTTAAACTTGTCAAAGCATGAAAATATAGTATGAATATGAGTTTTGGATTAATATTTGGTTTAGTTAATGTTTATGTTAATTTTTGATTCTTTGGTATGTTGTAGTTTTATGAATTACGAATTCATAGAATCGAAATCGGACTAATTTGGATAAGTATAACCCGCGTTATGACGATCCGAAAGTGAATTGGTCTGCTAAATCGTGAAAGAACCAAGTCTGAAACACCTTTTACCTCTTGTGGCGCAGCTGCGCTGCCCCCAAGGCCATTTTGGGCACAGCTGCACCGGGCATGGTCAGACAGAAGAAAAAAAACACTATTTTGACCTACTGTAGTAAATTAGGCATAACGTTTTTATACGAACTCCGATTGAGGTGGTTCAGGATGATTCGGAAAGATAACGAGTAGCCCTACAACTTTTGTTCTTTAAGGTGTTTGATTTGAAGTCGTTAAGAGGGGTAAACTGTCCATCTTTGTGATTGCTCTGTATTCAGAAGCAATCGGAGGGCGTCGGACATGCACATACGCAATTGTAATGCCCCCGAAGATGAAATATGTTATTCTAAGTGATAAAACATAAAAATGCATGATAATAGATATGACATATGGTCTTGAGTAACTTTTCATATCATGAGTTGCTTAAATGGTTATTTTCCAAAGATTATATAAAGGTTTTGAAAGCAAACTTTGACAAAACTTGTGTCCTTTAAGTTCTGACCATTTGAGTATGTTTATATGGCATAGATATGTGTTCAAATTCATGTGAGTTTTGATTTCAAGATACTTTGCATATACTAAGTTACCTTTGTTGACTTAGTGCTATTTTTATGAAAACTTAGAATGTGAAAGGTAATAGCATCAAACACTGTGTGAGTTACATTATGATCATGCAAGCATGTATACTAGGATTCATTATGCCTATAGACATGTTGACATGAGCATCATTTTATGAAACATGGATATCACCTATGCACACGTATTCAAGAAATAAATTTCTAAGGCATGAACTATGTGATTAATGTATACATGTGTAGTATACGCACAAGCATGACTACTTAAACATTGTTTGGTCTTGTTATGTGGTAACATGACTTTAGTAGCTGACCATGAAGCATGGACTTGATTTAGTTAAGGTATATGAAAGTCCGGCATGAAAACCATGTAACTTTGAATTGAATTTGAATATGCATGCTAGGTTTCAAACTTGAGTTAATGACCCTATAGACATATATACATAATGGATATCAGTAATTTGAATGCTAGTGAATGACCTCGGGTTGTCCAGCAGCATGAAATGTCATTTCTGGTTTGACTAGTGAGTGGCGCAGCTGCGCCACTCTTAAGGCCAATACCTGTGCAGCTGCACCAGCATGTTTTCAAGATTTGTGTAGTCTGTTTGTACTTGATTTTGTAGTAGACTTGTATTATTACTTAAACTGCAAATCATGGTCTGACCCCTACTGGTTTATGACTATATGATGAACATAGTAACCGTGCATGAAATACGACAAGGATTTTGAAAGGTGAAACTTAAAAAGTTTGAATGTAATGGTTTCGATAAGGTTTGAGAAACGTGAGAGCAATATAGATCATGTATCTATGAGCTTTAAATACATGTTGAACACATAGCGAGTCGAGTAAAGGTGTATGAATGTTTATATTAAAAGTATACCTATACATACCTAGCTATTATAAGAGTATGTTAAGAAAGTGAAACAAAGGTTCTAAGAACCAAGAAAAAAAATAATGTAATACTTATTCTTATATTGGGAATGTATGGATGTGTATAACTGACGAGTGTGAATCCACGATTATATAACTGTGTAGGATTACAAGAAGTGCAGATATCTATAAGTAGTTAAGTCGTAGTTGTTAAACTACAAATCAGGCAATCTTTCAGTTCCTATTTGTTATATGAATTCGATAACTGTTAGTTGAGCTATATTATGCCATGAAAATGTTGATGTATATATATGAAATGCATATGAGATATGTATGAAATGTGATAGTTGATCTTTGACGATATGCTTGTGAAATAAACCTATATGCCTGT
Source organism: Panax stipuleanatus (assembly GCA_020205555.1). Lineage (NCBI taxonomy): Eukaryota > Viridiplantae > Streptophyta > Magnoliopsida > Apiales > Araliaceae > Panax > Panax stipuleanatus. The sequence goes on from CM035121.1 coordinate 80,519,323, forward strand.
TATATGAGAAGTAATATGCGTAGTAAATATTAATTGATTATGAATGTATGAACTGAATATGCAATTATATGCTATGTGCTGCATGAAAACTGTTAGAATTGCTGGGCTGTCGAGCTCACCCTTGCAAATAACCACTTTTGCGGGTTAAGGACTCATGGTAAAGTTACGTGCTACTTGATTGATAAAGTTCAATAGTATCGAATGAGATTGATTTATTATTTAAATAGATGCTCTTGAACCATGTTTAGGTTCTAGTAGATGTACATGATAGTAGTTTACGATGTGTAATACAAGTTAAGTTGTAAAGTTGTACTAGGCGGTACATAGAGGAATTCGAATTGAGATGTAAAAATTTATACAGTAATTGAATAGAATGAATCATAGCATAATTTGATTCAGGGATTTGTAATTGATTCAAGTTAAAAAAATAAATAAAAGATTTTATTCAAAGGATATTAAAAAGTTTAAGTTATTCCACATTTTAGTAACATCGAATGTGATGTTTAGACAGGGATTGTATATGACCGGGTTTTGAAACTTGTAAAAGTTTGGAGTCATCATACAAAATCCTAGATATGAAAAGAATTTATATTCTAAATTGTAATAAAGCAAGTTTATTCTTTAATTTATGAATAAAAGATGTAATAGTTTGACGATAGTAGTATCGTGACTGCACCGGATCCGAGAAAAGAGAGGAACCCGGATTTGGGGCCGTCACATGGCCTCTAGAGTTGATCCACCAAAGAAGAGGAATTATTCAAGAAGGAGGAATTATTCAAGAAGGAGGGTGGTTGGCTAAACCCTAGGTTTCTATCCTCTATAGAAAAGGAGTACTCTCCAACAATTGGAATTGCATCAACATATATCAAACATAAGACTCCTCTTATATAGATATTGGTAAACCCTTCTAATCCTATTAGAAATAGGTTTTCATTTAATTAATTAAACTCCTTATATTAATTAGGTTTCCCAACATATTGGGATTATTTAATTAAACTCCTTTAATTAATTTGCCTCTTAATCTTATTAGGAATAAATGAGAGTACTAATATTAAATTAATTCTTAAACTCCTTTAGAAATTAAAATAATAATAATTGTAATAATATTAATAATACTCCTCTTATTAATTTACATTTAATATTTCCAAAATATTAAATAATAAATATTAAACTATTTAATTTATACTATCACTATAGATTAAATTAATTACACTTAATGCATTATTACGATTATGTCATTACCTTCTTAAATAATAATTCTTCCTTTTATGGTGTGACCCTTTAGGTTCTCCATATTAAACAGGTTGTGAATAAATCAATTAGAACTATTCTAATCTTATTTAACTAAATAAATTAAACTAATAATTTATTTTAATAAATAATATTTATTCTATAATAGGGATAAGCCTCCCTAGCGATCAACGATTTTCTAGATAATATAGATTTCAACATTAATCATAAAAGAACCTTGAGTTAATAGTTACCGTACAATTCAATCTTTCCAGCATACAATGTTCCAATAAAATATAAGACATGGAATTACTGTTAAGTCTTATTTTATTTAATTATATGTATTTCGATTAGAAAATGCACAACCCCAAATATTGCAAATTAGAAACTCCTTTCTTATTTCATTCTACCTTGGCCAAGGACTACTGAGTTGTCATTTAACAAATCACATAGGACATATCTCTTCTTTTACTAGAAGTGATAGATTCTTTATTGTCCATTCATTATCTCTATATGTAACATATTACACCAAAGCATACCCTTTGATATACTCTAAGGGTCTTAAGAAATAAGTCAAAGTATAATTCATTACACACAAGATACTATGATGATCTCAAGTCCAAGGATCACTTGTACTACTATCACATTAGGAATTCCTATTGTCAGGCATGTTAAAGTCCATTAGGTATTCCATAGCGAGTCACGTTAAGTGAACTTATTCTCCAATAAGTACCTACATACTTGATTTAGTGTCTCCACACAAATGATCAAGAGATCAATCATCCTCATCCAAAGAGCAAGCAACATATGTACCAATCTATCCGGATTTGCTAATGCCCTTTTTAGTAATCCAACGATTGGGAACTATTTTAGTTTTAAGCTTTCTAAGAATTTAGATCTCATTAGCATGATCAACATCAGGATTCTAAAAATATTGCTTAAAACTATGGGTTATTTACATATTATAAAAACAACATCATGTGGATAATTAAATGCCTTTAATAAGTGAATACTTTTATTAATAAATAAATAAGATTGTTTACAAAGTATGTGTTTTATCATCATACATGATTGGCTTGTATGCACACTACTATCAGCCCAATCGTAGAATAGCAGCCCCAGAAGAATCAATCAATGACGTAAGGAACCAAGCCGATCCCATACAACGATTAGTCGACCTTCTATGAGAAGCTCATTGGGGAAGGAACAATGAACCCGTTCACCCAAATCCCCAAGCAGTACCTATAACTAACTTCAAGGACTTTAAGAGCGTAGGACCGCCATAATTTAGGGGTACTATCGACCCTATCGAGGCGCAGACATGGATCAAAGAGATGGAGAGGCATTCACCATCGCTCTGGTGGATGAGGATCAGAAGACCGTGTTCGCTACTTACATGGTGAGGGGTGATGCAAATTTTTGGTAGGAGGCCAATCAGCATCGAGCGGGAGAAGGAACCATAGCCTGGGAAAGGTTTAAGACTTTATTCTTCAAAAATTACTTTCCGAAGAACATGAAGAATAGGATGGAAGTGAAGTTTTGGGAACTGAAGCAAGGGGAGATGACAGTAGTCCAGTACGCTGTAAGATTCCACAAGCTCGACAGTTTGCAACGCACCAAGTAGATACTGAGGACTGAAACCTTGGTTGTTCAATAAGGTGTCAGTTCTCCAAATCGACTCATTCACCACAATGTTGGAAAAGGCCATCATTGCGGAAGGAGGTAGTGAGGCCTTGAGTTAATACAACAAGGAGAAGAAGAACATGAATACCAGAAGAGAGAGCCGTGGAGGAAGCAGTAGTGGATGAAGTAATCTAGGGAAGAGAAAGTGGGATAATGATAAGTAGGTTTTATACCTACTTATTGGATGCCAACTTACTATGATTATGTCTTAAACTCAAGCACGTTAGTGTCTTTTAATGCATTTTAGCTTTGTTTTACATATTATAGACAGGGAACTCTTTTGTCATGAAAGGGCACTATAATGGCATGGAATGGCATAAAAAGGGACAAAGCGGCATGGTACTGGCAAACGCAAGGTGGAGAGCTTAATTGGAATAAATGTGGACTTGGCATAAGGACTAAGCATGAAAGGCTGGCATGATGTTGAAGTGCGCAAGAGGGAGCATGAAGATGGCATGAGAAAAGGGTCCGAGGAAATATCTTAAAGCAGCAGTACGTGAAGGAGCCAGAAGCATCAAGGATTGTGCAAGCAATCAACCAAAATCAGATTGCACCAGCAACAACAAAGTGCTCACGCGGCCGTGCCAAGAAAGCATAGGCAGCCCGCACGCCCGCGCCGAGTGCCAGAACTAGAGAACTACCCTGGACAAGAGCGCGGCCGCGCCGCCAGTAAAGCTAGACCCCGCGCTCCCGCGTCGGTCAAAGATGTTAGACTTTAGTTTATTATGCTGAGTGTAATAGTTTATAAGGCTTGTGGATTTCATTAAAAGAGATATGACTTATCTTATTCTCAGACTACATTTAATTTGAAAGCTTGTTCCTATTTTTTAGTGTTAGAGAACTAAGGAGGTTTTGGAAGCTTATCTTCTTCTTCCTTCTAGTTCTAAGTAGTTTTCATTTCTAGGGCTCATCTTGAAGCTCATTTGTGGTCTAAACTCAAGCTTGCTAGATTCTATTGAAAAGGGGAACCACAAAATTTGCTCTTTCTATCTCTCTTTCCGCTACTTTCATAGTTGTTCAATGCTTGGATTAAATCCCCTAATGGTTGGTGGTTCAGTGATGAACTAACTTCCATTATGGGATTCTAATGGATTCTATTTGCTTATTCTAGGGTTTTAAGCCTCTTTGAAATGTATGTATGAGAATGTATGGTTTGCCTTGCATGGTTGTGTTTTATGTTTAGATGCTTGATCAACATCTACTGTAATAGTTTATATGGAATCGAAAGAGGATATGTAAACTAGATTTTGTCATGAGAGCATGTGTTTATGAAACTTTCATTTGATGAGTTTTGATATTCGTAATCCGGATAGAAATTTATCGTATTGCCATGTGTAGTCAATAGGGAGCTTGCACTTAAATCGGTTTAGCTTGTAAATTGCATAGACATATAGCAATTTAGGTTTTATCGATGTTCATGTGATTTCTATCTCTTTTGTGGATATTATATGATATGGACTTGGTTTATTGAAAGATAGCCCTATCCCACATTCGTGCTCCTAGCTAGCATTCCTATGTGATTATTCATACATGACTTGAGGTGTTGTTAACCTAGATGACACAATAGATGAAGTTAGGATCCCATATTTCTGTGATTTGAACCCCTTGCTTGTTAATTAGTTAAGTTTATTCTAAAACTAGTCTAGTTTATTAAAGAACACTTTGACACACGTTTGAGCAGACGAAAATAACCATAGGACTGTTGCATGATAGTTTAAGCCTGACTCCTTTCTCCGTGGGAACGATCTCGACTTATCAAATTTATTATTTGTCGACCATGTATACTTGCACCTATTTTGTGCCCACTTTTGTTTACACCTAAACGGTGCAACAGATAATAACCATAACAACAACAACAGAAACACCAATCAAATGGGGAGTCATAAAGGAGGGTTTAATAAGAGAGTGCAGGGATGCTCAAAGTGCGGAAAGAACCATCAAGGGGAGTGCTAGAAGAGGCACAGTGTTTGCTACAACTGCGGCCAAGAGGGTCACATTTCACCAAACTACCAAAAGCCAAAGAAGATAAAGGGGTGTTTCGCTTGTGGCTCAACCGAGTATCAGATCAAAGACTATCCTAAGAAAGGAAGCAGCGGAGGAAGCAGCAGAGGAAGCGGCTAACATGGAGGAGGTAGCAAGCTGATGATTGGCGAACTGACACAATCTAACCGACCCACTGCCAGAACCTTTAACATGACTGTCCAGGATGCAGTAACTGCAAAGGACGTGGTGTCAGGTATTATCCCAAACAATAATGTAAATTGCTATACATTATTTAATTCGGCTACTACCTGTTCATTTATGTCTGAAGAATTTGCTAATCGATTAAACTTATCCCAAGAACGATTAGGAAATCGTTTAAACATAGAAGTTGCAAATAAGGAAGTAATCCCGATAGAGTTTATATACCGAAATTTTTATGGAAACCTTAGAGGACACAAACTAAGTGTAGACTTAATTTCGATTAGATTGGGGGAATTTGATGTGATACAGGGATTTGAGTGGTTATATAACCATGCTGCGATAATTGACTATCAGAAGAAGAGCGTGAACCTTCAGACCCCAAATTGGTCTAAGCTAGTGTTTTATGGTAGCTCATCACTTAGGTAATCGTGTGCTTTATGATAATGCAGGAAAGAAATTGTTAAGAAAAGGATGTGTATGTTATTTAGCCTATATAGTAGACACTCAAAAAAGGGATTAAAAATGAAGGATATATTCGTGGTGAGAAAATTTCAAGATGTATTTCTGAACGATCTGCCTGGTCTTCCGCCAAACAAAGAAATCAAATTCGTAATAGACTTAGCACCGGGAACTGCACCTATTTCAAAAGCTCCATATCGTATGACACCGGTAGAAATGAAGGAATTGATGATACAATTACAAGAATTGCTAGATAAGGGTTATATACGGTCGAGTGTGTCTCCTTGGGGAGCACCAGTTTTGTTTGTTAAGAAGAAGGACGGATCGATGAGACTCTGTATCGATTATCGAGAATTGAACAGAGTGGCGATCAAGAATAAGTATCCGCTACCGAGGATAGACGACCTTTTCGACCAATTGAAGGGAGCAAAGTGTTTCTCGAAAATAGACCTACGAACGGGTTATCACCAGTTGAAGGTACGGGAGGAGGACATACCAAAGACAGCGTTCCGAACTTGTTATGGGCACTATAAGTTTTTGGTAATGTCATTCGGATTGACTAATGCTCCGGAAGCATTCATGGACTTGATGAACCAAGTTTTCAAACCATACTTAGATAAATTCGTAGTAGTTTTCATCGACGACATATTGATTTACTCAAAGATCAAGGAAGAGCACGCCGAACATCTGAAGATGGTTTTGGAAGCGCTAAGGAGAGAGAAAATTTACGTGAAGTTATCATAGTGTGAATTTTGGATGGAGAAAGTCCAGTTTCTAGGACACGTAATTGACAAGGATGGAATTTCAGTGGACCCTGCGAAGGTAGAGGCAGTAAGTATCTGGGAACAGTCGAAGACACCAATAGAGGTAAGAAGTTTCTTAGGGTTAGCCGGGTACTATCGAAGATTTATCTAATATAGCGACCCCATTGACCAATCTAACAACGAAGAATGTGAAGTTTGTTTGGACGAAAAAATACGAGGAAAGTTTCAAGGAGTTAAAGAAGAGGTTAAGTGAAGCGCCTATATTATCATTGTCGGACGATGCGAGAGACTTGATGGTGTATGGTGATGCATCACACAAGGGGCTTGGCTGTGTGCTAATGCAACATGGCAAGGTCATTGGGTATGCATCACGCCAATTGAAGGATTACAAAAAAAACGATACCCTACCCATGACTTGGAGTTAGCGGCAGTAGTTTTTACGTTGAAGATTTGGAGGCACTATTTAAATGGAGAAAAATGTGAGATATACACGGATCACAAGAGTATGAAATATATCTTCACACAAAAGGAGCTAAACATACGACAAAGGAGGTGGTTGGAATTAATCAAGGACTATGACTGCGAAATTCTTTATCACCCAGGAAAAGTTAACATAGTTGCCGATGCACTGAGTAGAAAGGGAAGGGAGAAATAGCTCAAGTTGACAACTCAGAAGGAGTTAATAAGAGAAATGGAGAAATTGGAAATAGAAGTGAAGGGACCTGGAAGGTCTGAAGAAAAATTATTTCTAATGGAAGCTCACCCAACATTATTGGATAGAGTAAAGGTATCACAAGAGAGGATGAAGAATGAGAGAAGATAAAGAAGAGGATAGTAGAAAATAAAGAAGAAAGATTCAAGATGGATAAGGACAATATATTAAGATTAGAAGGTCGAGTATGGGTGCTAGCTGTAACCGAACTGAGAGAGGAAATCTTGCACGAAGCACATAATACAACGTATTCTGTTCATCCAGGAAGTACGAAGATGTACCGAGATCTTAGACAACACTTTTGGTGGCCCAATCTAAAACGAGAGGTTGCAGAGTGCGTCAGTAGATGTTTTACTTGTCAACGAGTCAAAGCAGAGCACTAGAGGCCGAGTGGTCTACTTCAACCATTAGAAATACCGGAGTGGAAATGGGAGCACATTACAATGGTCTTCGTGGTAGGACTTCCAGTCACACAGAAGGGTTATGATGCTATTTGGGTTATCGTGGATCGACTAAAGAAGATATCCCATTTTCTACCAATCAAGATCTGATTCAATCTAAATCAGTTAGCAAGCCTGTAAGTAAAGGAAATCATTTCGCGACATGGAGTGCCGGTATAAATTATTTCTAATCGAGATCTGCACTTCACGTCAAATTTTTGGAAAAGCTTACAAGAAAGGATGGGAACACAGTTAAGATTGGGTACTTCTTATCATCCTCAGACAGACGAATAGAGTAAGAGAACAATACAAATGCTAGAGGACATGCTTAGAACTTGCGTGATGGACTTCAAAGGGAATTGGGACGACCATCTACCCTTAGTAGAATTTGCTTACAATAATAGTTATCATGCGAGTATCGGTATGCCACCGTACGAAGCTCTTTACTAGAGAAAGTGCAGAACACCGTTGTGTTGGGACGAAGTCAGAGATTGATGAATTTTAGGACCAGAATTAGTTCAACAAACAACCGATGTAGTAACGACGATAATAGCCAGATTAGTAGCAGCTCAAGATCGCCAGAAGAGGTACGCGGATTTGCATCGTCAGAACCGAGACTTTAAAGTCAGTAGTTTCGTATTTTTGAAAGTATCTCCCTGGAAAGGAATGATATAATTCAACAAGAAAGGGAAATTGAGTCCGAGGTTTATAGGACCGTTTGAAGTTTTAAAGTTAGTGGGCGAAGTGGCGTACAAGGTAGCTTTACTGCCTGAGCTGGAACACATCCACAACGTGTTTCACATTTTTGGTTTACGTCCATACAAGCCCGACTATAAGCACATGATATCCTATGAGCCCATCCAAGTGGAGAAGAATCTAACATATGAAGAAATATATGTCCAAATAATAGACAGGAAGGAACAAACATTAAGGAATAAAGTCATATCTTCAGTAAAATTAGTTTGGCTAAACCAAAACGCGGAGGAGGCTATGTGGGAGTTAGAGGATAAGATGAGGAGATACTATCCCCATCTATTTATGAAACCTTGTACCAATTCCGAGGATGAAATTTTTATAAGGGGGAAAGTTGTAATACCTAAGATTTTTATAAATAATTTTAGTAATAAAACAAAGGTAATTGCAATTATTTGTCTGCATATATATATATATATATATATATATATATATATATATATATGACATGGGACTAATAATTTAATTTAAAGTGAATCATGTATGAATGATTAAGAAGTATATGGATAAGGAAGATAAGTTTGGTTATAATTAATTAAGCTTAAGTGTCAAGCCTTGTGTGGCATAATTAATTTCCTAATTGGACTAGTTGGGTCATGATGTTAATAAAGTATTGGACTTAGGTTATATCCATGCCCAACATTATTAATGTGATATACTTGCAAGAGTTAGGAGGTGTGGCCAAACAATGTATGTGCTAGGTTAATGTTAAAGTCCATTGTGTATTAATATTTGTGACTAACCCAACTTAATTTGGCTTGAGACTAGCCCAATGTGAAATGGTATATAGGATATGGTTACATATGTATATGAAGGTATAAGTATCTATGTGAGTATATGTATGTATGTGGGAGAATATATATAGGTATATATACATATAGGTGTGTATATGTATATGTAGTGGCTATTATAAGACCTAAAATATACATTATATATATATACTACCCTCTCAACCGACCACCCCTCCCCTATACCCAATGTGCTGATTTTTTGCCTTCTTTTAGCCAACAAGTTAAGCCATGTGGGGGGGGGGGGGAATGATGAAGAAGTATCATAAATAGTGAGGATTGGTGAAGCTTTTCACCAACTCCACTTTTACCCTAGGTTAATGTCCAAATTATTGGATATTAATTCCTCTATAAATAGCAATCTCCAAATTCATCTCCTTATTTTCAAAAACTTTTAGTGTTGGGAGTTATAGAGAGCTAGAGAGAATTTTGAGAGAAAAAAAGAAAAACTTAGGAGCTCTTGCATTTTGGTGGAGTACTAGAAGGAAGGAATAAGGTGGAGGCCTATTGGAAGTTCATCTCAAGAAGGAAGAAGGCATCTAAGAGGTAAGTTCATCATCTAGCTTCATTTTCTTTTGTCAAGCTAAGTTAGTGTAGGTAGAAATGAATGTAATCATGAAATCTAAGTTAAAACACTTGAAAGCATGAGATGTGTTGTGAATGTCATAAAATGTGTAAGCCATATATATGATCCCATAATTTTATGTTGAACCTCTATGAAATACAGACATAACCTAAGTGGAATAGTAATAATCGGACATAAAACGAACTCGTAGCGAAACTTTTCGTAAAGCACGTCTGAATGTAAACCCTAGCTTGGAAAACGATAAAATTTGATTGAATAAACATTTTGTAAAATTGTTTAAGAAAGCAAGTATTGAAGAATTATAAGTTGGTGAAATAATGGAAGTGGTTTAACATCATTTGAATCTATAATGCAAAAGTTATGCAAGAATAATCAAAAAGGCTAAAAGAAAATTTTAAAAAATTTTGAGCCTGCGCCACCGCGCCATGGCTATTTCAAGAACAAAAGTCTCTGGATGGTCGGTGCCGCTGCGCCATCCTCAGTATTAAATAGGGTGTCACAGTGCCACTACCCTGTAAAGTTTATGGATGACCAGCGCCGCAACAAAAAATATAAGCTTAGACCTGGCGCCGCAGTGCTAAGTCAGATTTACAGTTGACCCGGATCCGGGTCAAACCGGGTCGGGTCAGGGTAAACTGGGTCGGTCAATTCGGTTACCGCTGGTACCCATACTCTTTCTTCAAATCTCAAAATACCGTCTTTATCCATTAGAAATTTCTCTTACTCATTTTTTGTGATCCTCTTTCGGATTTTCTCACACTCTTCATCCTTTTCTTGGGCTTCCTTCACTCGATCCAACAATGTCGGATGAGCTTCCACCACAAATAACCTTTCTCCAGGCTTCTCTAGTTCTTTCACTTCTATCTCTAATTTCTCCATCTCTCTTATCAATTCTTCCTGAGTCGTTAAATTAAATAACTGTTCCCTTCCTTTTCTGCTCAGAGCGTCGGCAACCACGTTTGCCTTCCCCGGGTGATAAAGAATATCGCAGTCATAGTCTTTGATTAATTCTAACCACTTTCTTTGCCGCATGTTCAACTCCTTCTGTGTGAAGATATATTTTAGACTTTTGTGGTACATGTATATCTCACATTTTTCCCCATACAAATAATGCCTCCATATTTTTAACCCAAAAACTACTGCCGCTAACTCTAAGTTGTGAGTAGGGTATCGTTTTTCGTAATCCTTCAATTGTCGTGATGCATATGCAATGACTTTATTGTACTGCATAAGCACACAGCCAAGTCCCTTGTGCGATGCATCACTATACACCACAAAATTTCCCGCATCATCTGGTAATGATAACACAGGTGCTTCGCTCAATCTCCTTTTCAGTTCTTGAAAACTTTTTTTGCATTTGTCGGTCCATACAAATTTCACCGTCTTTCTAGTCAAATTGGTCAACGGGGTTGCTATCTTAAAAAAATCTTGGATGAATCTTCGATAGTACCCAGCTAATCCTAAAAAGCTTCTCACCTCCGTCGGTGTTCTCGGTTGTTCCCAATTACTTACTGCTTCTACCTTTGTAGGGTCTACAGCGATTCCATTCTTATCCACCACGTGGCCTAAGAATTGAACCTTCTCCATCCAAAATTCGCACTTTGAAAATTTCGCATACATCTTCTCCTTCCTTAGTGCTTCCAAAACAATCTTCAGATGTTCGGCGTGTTCTTCCTCTGTCTTCGAGTAGATCAAAATGTCGTCCATAAAAATCACTATAAATTTATCCAAGTATGGCTTGAAAACTTGGTTCATCAAGTCCATAAATGCTGTCGGAGCATTAGTCAATCCAAATGACAGTACTAAAAACTCGTAGTGTCCATAACGGGTTCGAAACGCAGTCTTTGGTATGTCCTCATTCCTCACTTTTAGTTGATGATATCCTGTTCGCAGGTCAATTTTTGAGAAACACTTTGCTCCCTTCAGTTGATCAAATAGGTCGTCTATCCTTGGTAGCGGATATCTGTTCTTGATCGTTACTCTGTTCAATTCTAGATAATCTATATAGAGCCTCATCTATCCGTCCTTTTTCTTAACGAATAACACTGGTGCTCCCCAAGGAGACACACTCGGTCGAATGTAACCCTTATTCAACAACTCTTGCAATTGTATCATCAATTCCTTCATTTCTACTGGTGCCATACGATATGGAGCTTTCGAAATCGGTGCCGTTCCCGGTGCTAAGTCTATTACGAATTCGATTTCTCTGTCTGGTGGAAGACCAGGCAGATTGTCCGGAAATACATCTTGGAATTCATTAACTACGGATATATCCTTAATTTCTACTCCCTTTTTCCAAGTATCAACGATGTAAGCTAAATAACCTACACATCCTTTCCTTAATAATTTCTTGGCCTGCATCATCGTAACGCAACACGATTGCTTAAGCGATGAGCTACCATAAAACACTACCTTAGACTTACTCGGAGTCTGAAGGTTCACATAATTATTCTGACAATCAATTATCGCTGCATGGTTATACAACCAATCCATTCCCAGTATTACGTCAAATTCTCCCAATCTAATAGGAATCAAGTTTACGCTCAGTTCATGTTCTCTAATGTTTGCGCGATAATTGCGATAAACGTATTCTATAGGGATCATTTCCTTATTCGCAACTTCTATGTTCAAAGGATTTTCTAACCGTTCTCGGGGTGTACTAAGTTTACTAGCAAATTCTTCAGATATAAAAGAATACGTGGCACCCGAATCAAATAATACATAAGCATTTATATCATTGATTGGGATTATACCTGACACTACGTCCTTCGCAGCCACGGCGTCCTGGACGGTCATGTTAAAAGTTCTGGCGGTTGGGCGGTTGGATTGTGCCGGCCCTCTGATCATAAGCTTATTTCCTCCCCCTTGTTGGCTACCACTTCCGCCATTTCCCTTCTTCGGGGAATCCTTAATATGGTGCTCAGTTGAGCCACAAGCAAAACACCCTTGGATCTTCTTTGGCTTCGGACAGTTTGGAGATATATGCCCCTCTTGGCCGCAGTTATAACACGTGCCCTTTCCTTTCCAGTACTCCCCTTGGTGACTTTTCTCACACTTATTACAAGCTCCACTCCTTTTCTTAAAATTTCCCTGGTGACTCCCACCTTGATTATTGTTTCTGCTGTTGTTATTCTCCCACTTTCTCTATCCCAAATTACTTCCTCCACTGGTGCTTCCTCCAGTACGATTCTTTCCTCCAGGATTCTTTCCTTTCCTCTCTTTGTTGTACAAGCTCAAAGCTTCACTTCCTCCCTCGGCAATAATAGCCTTTTCCAGCAGTGTTGCAAAAGAATCGATCTGAAGAACTGACACATTATTGAATAGCCAAGGCTTCAGTCCTTGTTAGAATCGTCTAGCCTTCCTCTCTTCATCTCCTACCTGGTGCTCCGTAAATCGGGCTAGTTCGTTAAACCTAGCCGCGTATTGCGCCACCGTTATCTCCCCTTGTTTTAACTCTAGGAATTTCACCTCCATCCTATTCTTCATGCTTTTTGGGAAGTAATTCTTGAAAAATAGCGTCTTAAACTTATCCCAAGCTATTATCCCTTCTCCAGCTCTTTGTTGATTAGCCTCCCACCAGTAGTTCACTTCTCCCCTCATCATGTATGTGGCAAACACCGTCTTCTGATCTTCGCCTACGCGAGATATAGTGAAAGCTTTTTCGATCTCCTTGATCCATGTTTGTGCGACGATTGGGTCGGTAGTTCCCTCGAACTCCGGGGGTCCTACACTCTTAAAGTCTTTAAAGGTTGTTACTGGCACAGCCTGAGGGTTTGGGCGAACGGGTTCATTGTTCCTTCCCCTTAATGCCTCTCCTAACAGGTCTACCAGTTTCTGGATCGGGTCTACTTGTTCCCTCTTATTGTTCACTGACTGCTCAGGTGCAGTCAATCTACGTCTGGGCGGCATTATCTGCATCTCAAATTTTCATTTTATTATTATTCAAGTATATTACTTAAGTATTTTTTTTAATACTAAAAGAATAAATTTATAACACGTTTCTGAAATAAGCTTCATTTATATTCATATGCCAACCGTTTCATTACATGATTTCCCTAGCATATTTCTATAAATGTTATCACATGTAGCCCCTAATATCACAAAAGACGGGGAATATACCAACCTACTACCATACTACCCCTCTAACAAAAGCTTACACAGGGTTTACATCACTATCCCACATCTTACACAAAAGATTGGGATTACAACATAGTATGTACAACACATAAAGATAAATTCTACTAAACTACCACTAGACCATTTAAGGAAATCTCATCACATCATGCCACGCTCCACAGCACTTTTGTACTCTAACTGTGCTATATAAGCTACCAGCTCTCGACTCATAGTGTGTAGAGTCTATCCCTGCTCTTCTGGGTAGTGGTACACACCATCAAGCACCCTCTCAAATGCCAAACGGAACACGTATCCCATCTTATTCATTTTCCTCTTCTTGCATTTGACCTCATCTTCCAGGTCATCTGCTATCTCATGGGCATCCTCCCACTTCTCCTCGAAGTGTATCCTATCCATCACCTCTAATTCCAACTTAGTGCGAAGTGCTTCCTTCTAAGTCTTCTCGCTTAGTTCCCTCTGTTCTACCTCTTCCAGCTTTCCTGCCAGATCCACATTCCTCGCCACCGACCTGTGGAATAAGGTTCCCATCTGGATCCCTGCCTCCCTGCGGTAAGCGATCTCTACCTCTAGCTCCTGCATGTCTAACTTCCTCTGGTGGTCCTCGTCCCTCAGCTTCTGGAACTCAGACTCTCTCTCCTCGGCCTCAGCCTCTAGCTTCTGGACTCTGCAGTCCAACTCCAGAATCCGCTCCTCATACTTGCCTAACATCTGCTCCTCTACAGTAGCCTCATTAGAGTCCTCTACTGGCTCATCCTCCATCGACTCCTCCTCCATCGGCTCCTCCTCTGGATCGGACTCTATCTCAATCTCGTCCTCGTCGTCAGACTCGAATGGTGCAACAACCTGCACAGGCACAGCCTCAAAGGGTGCCTCGTACACTACATGAATATCCCTGGGCTCATCCTTAGCCACTCTAGCGGGTACTCCCATATCTGCCATCTACAATCACAAACACAAGACAAGAAACAGCAACTCCATTAGAATGTTAAACAAAACATAAGTTCATTGTATAAAATGAAGTTACATTTCATAACAAACTAGGTCTCTCAAGAAAAACTCTACATGAGTTTTTATCTCCTTCCTAACTTCTAAGTTCGCCTAAGTTATAGTCTAAGGACACTCGTTCCTAAGGTTTATAACTACAGCTCTGATACCAACCTGTGACGCCCCCAATTCCAGGACCGTCACGGGGTTGCTCGAATTCGGTTCGTCACGTGCTCATGGTAATACATCACAATAATAATACGACTAAATGTCACATCGCACAACGAAATAATACACAAATAATACCGAATAAATTATATTTAAATAATATAATTATTCACGTCCCAAGGTCTCGTAACTTAAACAGTGATTACATAGCTTAGACATATCTTAAGCATAAATAACCTTAACTAGTACATAATATCATAAGTTTTTTATTACAATCATAAGTCCTACATAATTTAAGCCACTCAGTAGCCATTCCGTTGCCCTTATCTGTGCCCGAAGGTCCGCACTGCTTTGCCATAACTGATATGTTTTAGGGAAAGCAAGAATGAGAACAAATTTCCCAGTAAGTAATATACAATAAGGGTGAGTAATAAAATTCTCAATTCTCGAAAGGGTATAGCAAGGTTTGATTGTTCAAGGATAACAAGAATATCAACAGTTCTCAATAACAGTCGCTAAGGACAGAATAATATCAATGTGATTCAATAATGAATCAATTCAAGATTTCAAGATAACTGAATACTGAGCAGTCACTAAGGACTATGAACTTCCACAAGAATTGACAGTAATAAACTGAAAATCCAACAAAAACAAGTACAATAGGTGATCAGCCTAAAGTACCCTATGTTATGCATAACACTCAATCATACTAAGGTGCGCGCGTCGGTTCTCCGACAGTTATATTTTGTTCTTCTCAGTCAAATACAAGATCCAGCACCAATCAATCGGTTTGGGTCGCCTTTCAATAATATAAGTCTAGCCAAATCAAATAGCATAGATCACAACAACTATAAGTTAAATTTCAAGATTTAAAGTCCGAAGAATATTGTTCGACTTTTATCTTATTCATGAAGTATATGATTCATAATATCTGAATTTAAATCTCAAGAGTTTTCTTGTACGTCAATAATAGCATAAGCCAATTGAATGTTCAATAAAGAGTAGAGTTAGGAACTTGCTTACAACGTTCCTTGAATAAAGTAAATACGAAGGTCTAGGATACTTGCACTATAAATAAGTGTAAGTAAGAAAACTTGCACTTTAAAAGAGTGTAAGTTAGAGAACTTGCCTTTAGCGTAGTTTATCCACGAAAAGTAAATCAACACTTTCGAATTCCTATCGTAATATAGTTACGTATATATATGATATTCATTAGCCATATAATTTAACTTCACATTTTGTCTTCGAATATACGATCAACACATAAGCTAAGTTTTAACCTAGCTACACAGTTATATAGAATATAATTTATACCCTTAACGTTCCTCCTTTTGTGATTAAACACATTCTCATATCATATAAGATCGCAACAATTAGCAAACATGCTCTCATATTATTAATATCACATAAGACCACAATCAATACTAAATATATTTCATTTTAGCAAGTTATGGCATTCTCATAAGTTAACCGTCAAAATCGGGTTCAAGTAACATCATATAATATCACGTAGCATGTATATATTTTAAAGGATACTTTCATGCTCGTTCAACCTTTTCACGTTAAATTTACATGATATAGGTTCTAGATCTATATTTGGAACAAATTAAGGCTTTACAACATCGTGAAATCATGTAAGCTACCATGCTTTGTTAGTTTAAGCATGCGAGGTGATCACGTAGTTTGTTTTAGACATGCTCACAAGTATCTTTACCACATACATATTACTAGCATCGCTATCGATTTTGAAATTATGCTTCACTTTGCGTTTATTTAGTTTTCATGGCACTTAGCATGGTATGTACACATGTATGATATATTAGTGAGTCTAAGATTGCTATCAACATGTTCAAAATTATCAGATTCTAATTCTCGACATAACATACCAAAGTTCACGTTCAAAGTATAGTTCACTAATAAGGTCTATCATGTTCATGCTTCTTTATGAAACCTATATATGCAAGTTAACATGTATTACATGTGTTTCTAGGTCATGTAAACATGTTTGCAAAATCAGAACATGGATATGGTACATACATGTCAAAGTTTACTTTTAAAACTCGTATTTTTGTTAGTAATGCCCACTATTGAGGTCCACATGCTTATGTTACATTATGACACCCACATACATAAGTCAACATGCATCTCATGTGTTTCTAGGTCATACTAATATTCTCAAAAGTCAGAATATTAATATGACTCATATACAACAAAATTCGATTATAAAACCTTAAGTTTATTTTCAAAACTATAACTTTATCATTCATGCATGAAATCTTAATAAAACATGCTTGCATTATCTTAACGTACTCATATAGGCATGCCAATCATGTTCCCATGTTCGTCTAAGTCATAATAATCAACTAGGCTTAACAGATTTTTAAGCAGAAACAGGAAGCTATTTACAAAGGCTGGCGCAGCTGCGCCGTGTCCAGTCCCTGTCAGTGAACTCCCTGCTTCGGCAGGACTTAGGCCAAAACTCAAAATTCCTTCACAACAATAGTTTTAAACAGCCATAATGTAGGTCCAACATGTATATAAGTCCACATAACAACTACACAAGTGTTCAAAAACCCAATTATCATCAAATTTGGCATAATCAAGATTTGAAACTTTGACAGTAAACAAAATGAGGAACAAGAATGAAGAATATGGAATTTAGAGTTATACCTCTTGAAGCTTAGTTTGCTTAGCTTCTAACTTTCTGAGATTGCTAGACTCTTCTTTGAACAACAAACACTCAAACTTAAATTCTCAGAGTTTTATCAGACAAAACACAGCAACGTGAACTTAGTAACATAGCTGCCAATTTATGGAGGAATGGTGGACTGGCTAAAGGTTTTACATGGAAGTTGAAACCAAAGTGTGGAAGAAGAACACATTGGTTTACAGTGGGTTGCTCAACCACCCACCATCAGCCATTCCCATAGCCAATGATCACAGCTTGGAAGTTACGTACATAGGTTATAGGTTACTGTTTGGTAACTGATTTTGGGACAATGATTTAAAAGCTCAGCAACTTGGTTAAACAATGCTTAGTTTGGTTTCTTAAATTCCCAAAAATGTAATCTAATTGCACAATTGTTACTACAAAATGGAGAGTTAGGGATTTAATATATACCCATATTATATAATTCATGTACATTTATCTCACCAGTTTAATTTAATCTGATGTTATCTCATTATACTGTATCCCTTATTTACTAAATTACCTACCATATATTCATGATGTCTCACTTTAATGTACATTCACATTGTCACATAGGCATTTCATGTAACTCATATAATTTAATATCCCTACTATGTAGTTTATATAACATAGTCACATTATAATATATAGTTAGTTACTATACTTTATACATTTTAATTCGTATGCTCGCACATAGAAGTAAATAATTTACTTATCTTATCAATTAATTAATTCGCTTCTCATTAATCCATACAATTATTAATATTCACAATAATAGATTAACACTTATATGATTAAATATTACATGAATAATTGTAAATCTTATTATATTTATAAACACGTTGCTTATTACTATTATATTATTTACAATAATAATAATCCACACATCATCAATTAATTGTCATTAATACTCTATAAAAATTAATTAATATTCTACGATAATAATTAATAACAATTAACAATTAATATAGATTAATTGTTTACTTAATAATTCATTCGTTAATTAATATCATCATTAATATATCTCATCGCGGTGCCACACAAGGCTTCCCGAGTTTATTATAAACTCCATATTTTCCTTATTATAATTATTCAATTTAATATAATTGAGTTAATTCTTCTCATAACACAAAATCATTTATATTAAATAAATTCTCACTCCCATTAATATATTTATTTAATAATATTAAGAAATTCTCGGGTATTACACAATCGCCATAGTATCGCATACCCATCTTCTTTAAGTGACGATCAAACTGATGTTGTGTTTAAGCTTTAGTTAATGGATCTGTAATGGATCTACTTTCAATGATCTCTTTAATCAAATAAAATCGCCGCAACACGTGTTTGGATTTTTGATGAGACCTGGGTTCCTTAGCTTGTGTAATAACTCCGGGGTTGTCATATAATAAAGGTAATGCTCCTCAAATTCTAGGAACCACACCAAGTTTAGTTATGAACTTCTTCATCCAAACAACTTCCTTTGCAGCTCCACTTGCAGCTATGTACTCTGCCACTGTTACTGAATCAGAAACTGTTTGCTTCTTGAAACTCTTCCAACTCACTTCTCCACTGTTTAAGGTAAACACATACCCCGAAATGGATTTACTGTCATCTTGGTCCGTTAGAAATTTTGGGTCTGTGTAGCCCTCTAGTTTCAACTCAGACCCACCGTAGACAAGAAATACATCCTTAGTTCTTCTTAAGTACTTTAGGATATTTTTCACCGTCTTCCAGTGGTCTTCTCCAGGATTCGACTAATATCTGCTCGTTACACTAATTGCATGAGCGGCATCAAGTCTCATACATATCATACCGTACATGATAGATCCTATTGCTGAAGCATAAGAAATCTTACTCATACGATTTCTCTCCTCAGGTGTCTTTAGGACCTATTTCTTGGAGAGATTTATTCCATGGCTCATCCGTATGAGACCTCTTTTGGAATCTTCCATGCTAAACCTCTTTTACATCGTATCAATGTATGTTCCTTAGGATAAGCTAAGCATCATTTTAGATCTATCTCTATAGATCTTTATCCCCAAAATAAAGGATGCGTCTCCCAAGTCCTTCATGGAGAAGTGTTTAGATAACCAGATTTTAATTGACTGTAGCATCAGAATATCATTCCCTATCAGTAATATATAATCAACATATAATACAAGAAATGAAACAGCACTCCCACTAACCTTCTTGTACACACATGGTTCATCATCATTTTTGATAAAATCAAACTCTATGATTGTCTCATCAAAACGGATATTCCACCTACGAGAAGCTTGCTTCAACCCATAAATGAATCGTTGCAATGTACACACTTGATTTGTTCCTACCATTGAAATAAATCCTTCTGGCTGTGTCATATGAACATCCTCCTCAAGGTTTCCATTGGGAAAGGTCATTTTCACGTTCATCTGCCAGATTCCGTAGTCATAGTAAGCTGCAATCGCAAGCAAAATCCGAATGGACTTGAGCATTGCTACTGGCGAGAAAGTTTTATCATTGTCAACACCTTGTCTTTATTTGAAACCTTTCGCACCCAGTTGGGCCTTATAGGACTCTACCTTGCCGTCCGCTCCAGTCTTTCTTTTAAAGACCCATTTGCACCCAATAGGCTTAATGCCTTCAGGTGATGAAACCAAAGTCCATACTTTATTCTCATACATGAAGTCCATCTTAGATTTTATGGCTTGTAGCCATTTCTCTGAGACTTTACTACTCGTAGCCTTTTCATAATTCAATGAATCATCATCATTCATGATGCATAACTCATCGTCATCCTCTATAACGAATCCATACCTATTAGGTATATTCGGTATCCTTCCAGATTTACGGATAGGGTGTTGTAAAATAGGTTCTTCTACTTGGTTAGGTACCTGACTTTGATCCGTTGTTATTTGTGGCTCTTGAACTTCTTTAAGATATATCTTACTCCCACTAACCCCTTCGAGGATAAACTCCTTTTCTAATAAGGCAGCATAAAATAATACCCTGATGTTTCTTTAGGGTATCCCACAAATCTACACTTGTCGGATCTAGTCTGCAACTTATCATTCTCAAACTTTTTGACATAAGCTGGACAACCTCAAGTCTTAACGTGCTCAAGATTTGGTTTCCTCCCTGTCCATATCTCATATGGAGTCTTTGGGACGGATTAGTAGGTACCTTGTTAAGTAGGTATGCAACCAATTCTAGGGCATAACCCCAGAAGGAAATTAGAAAATCGGTAAAGCTCATCATGAAACGAACCATGTCCAACAGTGTTTGATTTCTCCTTTCAGACACACCAATCAACTGTGGTGTTCCTGGTGGAGCACATTGTGAGATTATACCATTTTCTTTGAGATAATTAAGAAATTCACCGCTTAAGTATCCACCACCTCGATCCGATCAAAGAATCTTAATACTCTTGCCAGTTTGTTTCTCTACTTCACTTCTGAATTCTATGAACTTTTAAAATGATTCAGATTTATATTTCATTAAATACACATATCCAAATCTTAAATGATCATCAATGAATGTAATAAAATAAGAATACACTCCTCGTGCATTTGTTGTCATAGGTCCATAAATGCATATGTGTACCAACGCTAACAACTCTGTAACTCTTTCTCCTTTTCCACTAAAAGGAGATTTGGTCATCTTTCCCATGAGACAAGATTCACAAGTTGGATATGATTCAAAATCAGGTAGCTCTAAGAGCCCATCACTATGCAACTTGGATAATCTTGTTTCATTAATATGACTGAGTCTATAGTGCCACATAAAGGTATAATTAACATCATCTCTTTTTCAATTCTTAATTTGTTTAATTTGAAATATATTTTCATGCAAGTCAAGTACGTAAAGTCTATTAAGTAATTTTCCAAAACCATATAAAAAATCCTTATTATAAATGGAACAACGACTGTTCTTTATTATAATATTGTAACCATCCATATCAAACAATGAAATAGAAATAATGTTTCTAATGATGTTTAGAAACAAATAACAATTATTTAAACTAATTGACTTGCCTATAGGCAGTGCTAAACAATAAGTCCCTACAGCTAATGCAGCAACCTTTGCTCTATTTCTCACTCGTAGGACGACTTCATCCTTGTTCAACTTTCTACTTCTGACCAGCCCCTACATAGTATTACATATGTGAGAACCACAGCCGGTATCCAATACCTAAATAGAAGTTTGACTTTCAGAAAAATTAATTTCAATCATAAACAAACCTTGATTGGAAGTCGAAGCTGCTCCAAGCTTTTTCTCTGCTAGAAACTTCTTGCAGTTCCTCTCTTAGTGACCCGGCTCGTTGCAATGGAAGCACATTCCTTTGCTAGCTGGATCAGGTTTCTTTTGATCCTTCACTTTCACCCTGCCCTTAGCCTTCTTGGTTTTCTTCTTTTCAGAAGATACCTTGGGCCTCTTCCTTATCTTGGAAGAATCATCTACCAGTAAGACTTGGTTCTTCTTGGATAGGAAGTGTCTTTTAGCAATTTTCAACATGTTAAGTAATTTAGGCAAGTTGACATCTAACTTATTCATGTGAAAATTCACAACAAATTGTGAGAAGTTATCTGGGAGTGACTACAAGATCAAATCTTGACTTAACTCCCCATCCATGATGAACCCAAGCTGTCCAAGACGTTCAATCAAATTGATTATCTTTAGGACATGAGTCTCAAAAATAGTGCCCTCGGTCATCCGAGATCGGAAGAACTCCTTAGATATCTCATATCTAGCAGTCCTACTATGCTCACCATACAACTCTTGGAGGTGCAACAATATAGCAGGAGCATCGACAGTTTCATGCTGACGTTGAAGCTTCTGACTTATGGATGCAAGCATGATACATTGAGCCACAGATGCATCATCTTGCCACTTTTTAAAAGTAGCAATCTCTTCCTCAGAGGCTTCTTCTGCAACATTTGCAGGGATAAAAGAATTTAGGACATAAGAAATCTTTTCTGTAGTCAGAAAAATTCTCAGATTCCTTAACCAGTCTGTGTAATTCAGCCCAGTTAGTTTGTTAACATCAAGTATGCTACGCAATGATAGTGAGTGTGCCATTTTTAAATTCTCCGTATGAAATAAAATAACATTTTTAGCAAACATTCATTTAATTAATTACCATAATAAATTAGGTCTTATTTTAAATTGGTATCTCCCGCTATTTTCTTTAAACTATATTACCCTCATAATATATAGTTCGACAAATCTAATTAAAGATTTGCTAGTGAGATTAAGGATCCCATTTCAAATATATATAGCCTTGTGGTGACACAACAAACAATATATAAATAAATATGTAGACAACTATTGTCAATTTCATCATCATATAACTCTTTTTATGCCTCTTAGATTATTTTGATCTAGTGGTGACACATCCGAATCAAAATTATCCAAGTTAAGTCCAACCTAGCACTTTGATATATTCAAAAAGATAAATACTATCCTTGTAGTGACACAACAAAACAGTATTGTCCAATTTCTTTTTAAGCATCAAATGTGATAAAATAACACCTTAAATATTTAATACTTGCCTTGTGGTGACACAACACAATCATATTAAATTTTTAATACTCTATTAATTTTATCATGCTAGAAGGCGACGTTCGATATTCCAAATATCTTTGAACGCTTATGACTTAATATAATTTCTTTGAGGGGTTTGTTATTAATTATCTCATCTTGTTTAACGCGCATGCACACACACATACATATATATATATATATATATATATATATAATACGCATCATATTAATTAACATGCAAAGCATGTTGCATATTATATAATATATATAGTATAAGCATGCATATAGAATACTATATTCTACCCGGATTGATTATGGACTTTTATTCTAGTTTGGTTCACTAGAGCCACAAAGTGAACCAAAGCTCAAACCTAGGAGTGCAAGAATCAAATTTAAACAAAAATATTACATTTAAACCCGGGCTCCATACAAACGGGTCTTCAAGCGCTCCTTGGTCTTCAATTCTTCAAGATAATTGTAACTAGTCCTATTACATAAACTATTTAATTTAAATAGAAACCTTGATCAGCAGTCAAAGGAAAGTACATAGGAGGTAGATAAAATTTTACATCAAGAAAAATTAATGAAGACGAGGTACGCAGACCCCATTTAATAAAATCCATACATTCAAGCATTCAACTAAAATAAAATCTAATAACATTGGTCAATAGTCCATAATCAACCCCATTTATTATCATACATATCACCATATGCATCAATAAATAAAACATTTAATAGATACATTGATATCGATTTAATGGGCAATTCTAGTTAGTTTCAAAATTCAATTTCAACTCTAATTAGTTATCATGGAATCCAATTCCAACTCTAATTAGTTAACATGAAATCCAATTCTAATTAAAACAAACAACTTTATTTTAATCCAATTCCAAATCTTAAAAACTCCCTTACTAATCTAGAATAACAAAAAAATATTTAATTTTAATTTTAATTAAAATAAACCTTTTATCTTAATTAAAAATAAAAAAAATTCAGTTGACCGGCGCTGCGGCACCGCGGCGCCGCTTCTATACTAGCAAGGGGGCGCTCAGGCACCGGGTCTCTGTTTCTATGACCCGAAACCGCGCCGCGGCGCCTGCTATTACTCGAGGATACTGACCTGGCACTGCGGCGCTGCAGCTAAGCCTGCAATAGGTGATGCAGTGCCGCTGGGCAGAATTAGTTTTCCTGGTTGACGAATTGTGTAGTTTTTCTTCGAAAACATGATTTCTAGCTAACAATTATGCCTATTTAAATTGTTCAAAACACATATCAGTATATATATCAAATCAAACAATTAATAACTCGCATAAAGGTTTGGCTCTGATGCCACTGTTAGGTTTCTAACAATTAAAGTAGCGGAAACATGATAAAATCAGATTTTAAAATTTTACAAACCTTATACCCGGATCATCCTTTATGCATAATTATTAATTAAACGAAAGAGAAAGAATTATCGAATCATACCCTTGTAGAACTAAGCTTCCACAGGTACAAGTTCAACTCCAAATCCTTCGTGATCTCCTTGAATTCTCCAAGTTTGATTCATTCCTTTGATCAACGTTAGCCACCCAAGTATTTGGCCTCTAGAGGTGATCCACCAAGGAAGAAGAGATATTCAATAAGGTGAGTGTTTGGCTAAACTCTAATTCTATCTCTATAGAATGTGTATACTCTCCCAACTATTGGAATAGTATAATGTCTTACCTTGTTCCATAGTAAGACTTTCTTATTTATAGATGTAGGCAACCCTCCTAAACCTTTTAGGAATAGGGTTTCATATTAATTAATTAAACCATTTAATTAATTAGGCTTCCAATCCTATTGGGAATATTTAAACTCTTTTAATTAATTAGTCTCCTAATCTTATTAGGATTATATGGGAGAGAGAGATTATCTTATTAATTAATTCTCAAACTTTTTTAGAAATTAAATAATAATAACAGTAATAATAATAAGACTCATCTTATTAATTTATATTTAATACTTCCAAAATATCAAATAATAAATATTAAGCAATTTAATTTATTCTATCACCATAGATTAAATTAAACATACTTAACTTATTATTACGATTATGTCATTAGCTTCTTTAATAAATATTCTTCCTTTTATGGTGTGACCCTTTAGGTTCTTCATATTAAACCGGTTGTGAATAAATAAATTAGAACAATTCTAATCTTATTTAATTAAATAAGATTAAACTAATAATTTATTTAAATAAATAACATTTATTCTACAATAAGGGTAATCCCCCTTAGCGATCAACGACTTTTTAGATAATATAGATTTTAACATTAATCATAAAAGAACCTGTGAGTAAATAGTTACCGTACAATTCAATCATTCCACCATATAATGTCCCAATTAAATATAAGACATGGATTTACTATCAAGTCTTATTTTATTTAATTATATGTATTTCGATTCTAAAATGCACAACACTAAATAATGCAAATTAGAAACTACTTTCTAATTTCATTCTTCCTTGGCCAAGGACTAATGTGTTGTCATTTATCGAATCACATATGATATTCTCTTCTTTTATTAAAAGTGGTAGATCTTTTATTGATCATTCATTATCTCCATGCATAAATCATTACACCCAATCATACCCTTTGATATACTCTTAGGGTCTTAAGGGACATGTCAAAGTATAACTCATACACATGATACTATGATAATCTCAAGTTTAAGAATTATTTGTACTACTATTACTTAAGGAATTTCTATTGATAGGCAAGTCAAACTCCATTAGATATTCCTTAGCGAGCCACGTTCAGTGAACTTATTCTCAAATAAGCACCTACATACTTGCTTTAGTGTCTTCACACAAATGATTGTGAGATCAATCATCCTCATTCAATGAGCAAGTCAACGTATGTACCAATCTATCCGGATTCACTAATCCCCTTTTTAGTAATCAATGATTGGGAACTATTTTAGTTTTAAGCTATCTAAGAATTTAGATCTCATTAGCACGATCATCATCATGATTCTAAAAATATTGCTTAAAACTATGGGTTTATCACATACTATAAAAATAGCACCATGTAGATAAATTAAATGCCTTTAATTGAATAACACTTTTATTAATAAATAAATAAGATTGTCTCAAAGTATATGCTTTATCATCATACATGATTGGCTTGTATGCATACTACTTTGATGTTTCTCCACTTCACTTCTGAATTTTTTGAACTTTTCAAATGATTATGATTTTTATTTTATTAAATACATATATCCAAATCTTGAATGGTCATCAGTGAAAGTAATAAAATAAGAATACCCTCCTCGTGCATTCGTTGTCATAGGACCACAAATATTTGTGTGTACCAACACTAACAACTCTATGACTCTTTCTTCTTTTCCACTAAAAGGAGATTTAGTCATCTTACCCATGAGACAAGATTCACAAGTTGGATATGATTCATAATAAGATAGCTCAAGGAGCCCATCTTTATGAAACTTGGATAATCTTGTTTCATTAATATGACCAAGTCTACAGTGACACATGAAGGTAAAATTAACATCATCTCTTTTCCATTTCTTAGTTTGTTCAATTTGAAATATATTTTCATGCAAGTCAAGTATGTAAAGTCCATTCAACAATTTTCCAACATAATATAAAATATTTGTAGACACTAAAAATTTTGCATTCCTGTTACTAACCTTGCAGGAGGGCAAAACCGTCTTTAACCTTCCAGAGACAACCCTGGAAGTTTAAATCAAAGTCAAACCCTGGCAAAAACTTTGGGATGTCAAGTTAAGTCCCGGCGATAACCCTAGGAGAACAAAGCAAGCCCTGGCAACAACCCCGTGAAGTACAGAAGCCCCGGCAACAACCTCGGGATGTCAAGCCAAGCCCCGGCGACAACACTGGGATGTCAAATCAAGCCCCAGCGACAACCCTGGGAAATCAAAGATTCCCCGACAACAACCCCGGGAAGTACGGAGGCCCCGACAACAGCACCGGAGGACCAAATCAACTTCAGAGATAGCCCGAATGATCAAATCATTCCTAGAAACAACCATAAGAGACCAAATCAACCTCGGAGATAACCTTGAGAAAGAACAGAGTCGGCTGGGACCAAACCTCAGAGACGACCCTGAGAAAATAGTTAAAAACCTTGTCAATCCGGGAGATAACCCCTATAATGGCAAAATGGTCGTTTTACCAAATTGAAGTCAAATCACATCAAAATCAAGCCAAATTGTTGCAACGAGGGTCAGAAGGTGCCATAACATCAATCTCGACTGAAAACAGCATAAGACAGTTCAATGGACGGACTGCAAAAATTCAAAGATCTGGCCGCGGACCCATCTTCCAAGATTCAAAAAAGGTCAAATCCCATGTCATTGTGTAGCTCTCGGAAAGGGCTTTCCGAAAAGGAATATCACACCTCAAACGGATTCCTGAATTGAAAGTTATGAAGGTTTGAAGCAGACATCGCGTTGCTCGGAGTGAACGTACTTCGAGACGACGGGACCCACGGGACTAGGCCCCACACAGGGAGCCACACCTCTACCCGTGACTGGCACGGGTAGACCTGCTATCATCTGGTCTATAAATAAGACCCCCCCCCACCTTTGCAAAAAAAGGGAGAAAAAAAAAAGAAAATACAGAGAAACTCCGCCCATTTCGACCTTTAGCCCTACTTCTAGTACTCCAAACTTAATTTTATTCCTCCAATACGTTTGCATACATATATTCTACAACATATCAAAAATTAACCGATGGAAACAGAGATTTGAAGCCCTGCGAGTGGTAAAAAGCCTGTGGACCAGTCCATTGTAAGTATTTTTACGATCCAAAACTATTTCCTACTTTATTACGTATATGTGAACGTGCATATAAAGTTTCATCTTCTGGTTTTGCCCGGATCTCAAATTTGTGGCCTTTCTAGCTTATTTTTTAGTCTTTATAAGTATATATATATATATATATATATATATATATATACGTTTTTCTTTGTTTGAACATCCTGGAATGTTAAGTCGTGGCTTTTACTCGCTTATATATATATATATATACTAACTTGTTTGACCTGGATTTCTTAATTCGTGGCCTTTTAAACTTTATTATAAAAAACTGACTACATATATACTAACTTTCAATTACGTCAAGCCTAGATTGTAAATCCGTGGCATTTACCACTTTTATATATATAATTATTCTGACTTTGTTTGGCCTGGATTGCAAATTTGTGGCCTTTTTCAGCTTATATATATATATATATACATATGTACATGTATACATGTACATATATATATGTATACATATATATATATACATTTTTGTCAAGCCTGGATTGTAAATTCGTGGCCTTTTACAGCTTATATATATATATATATATATATATATATATATATATATATATATATATATACATTGATGTCGAGCCTGGATTAGAAATTTGTGGCTCTTTACAGCTTTATATATATATATATATATTTACATTTCTCAGTCGGGCCTGGATTGGAAATCCATGGCGCTTTATAGCTTTTCTATATATATAAATATATATATATATATATATATATATTCTTTATTCAATGTGATTAAACATCTGCCTTAATTATTCATTTGATATGAATCTGTGATAATGTAAATTTTGTGGATTAGATTCATCCAAATCTAGCAATTTCTAACTTTCAAATGGTTCAAAATCGGTCAAACCGGAATCGAAAATCTAGAATGGCTAAGATTTATTTAAATCTAGTTTTTTCTAGCTTTGTAAATATTAAAGCGGTCACGTGACCCTAGATCCATATCTAGCGGAAACGGAAAGCTTTGGCTACGCGCATGCAAGGATTTAACTGATGAATCCTTTGTTTTACGACATCTAGAGTACAATTTATACTATATGTCAATATCTTTGTTGTGCAGGTTCTTTGATATTCTCTGTGAGCCTAGGAATCGTTGGATTAATGATCAATCACACTGATCTAAATCTGATTCCCACGATGGACGACTCTGCATTATAAACATATCCTGCCAGTTTTTCTGTAAAATGTACATCCGAGGGACCTTAAAACGGTTGTCCGGATTTAAGGTCTCAAACATAGTGAAATATGGTTTGTAATGCTAGAGTCACTTGGATGGCTTTCATGCCCATAAGAAGACCAACACTTGTATATATATTCTGTGGTCGAGGATGCTTCGCATCCCTGCAATAAACATCTAAATCAAGCCGAATGCGGAATAAAATAAAAAATGGAAGTATCAACAAGCTTCAATTCCTATGCAAGCATAAGGGTTTGAAAGTCATCCTTCAAAATATCATTTTCATATCTTGTCTAAAAATAGACTTTTCAAACAAATCAAACCCTTCGTATATAGGTCCAACGAAGCACGACACTACTATTAAATCAAACACACGTAGGCTCAATTACTTCCAGCATACACATACACATTGCAAATAAAAAAGGGAAATATTGAAAAGATGCAGTAACCATGTTTCACGGAACTCGGGGGGTGCCTAACACCTTCCACCCGCTTAACCAAACCCCTAAACTTTATGAATCTCGGTTTCCAAGGCCACGTTTTGACAGTGTCCAGTAATTGGGCCTACTTGCAAAAAAAAAACTCGGTTGAGTTAGTTCAACCATTTCAAAATATACCAACTGGCGACTCTGTAAACCTTTCAAAATTGTCAACATGATACATGTTGGCCTTTTCCTAAAAATTTCACCCTTCATAAAACAGATAAGATAAACAAGGGTAGAAAATAATAAAATTTAGGGAGAGGAAGATCTATCTAAAGAGAAGATTTTTTCTCGACGTCGATAGGTGGCGACTCTAATGGGGACAATAGAGGGTTTAAGTCACGCTCAAATCTTTTCAAAATTTCCCTTTTCTATCTACGTATGTCTGGATGCTGCACTTTACATTGAATGGATGTGAATAAATGCTTTACTGCTTTATGTTAGTGCTTCGTACAAATGTCATAATTTTATACAGTGAGACACGATGTATGTTAATGTATGCTGTGTGATTCCTCCACCTGGAGGCGATCCCATTGGTGTTTGAATACTGGACTCAAAGGAGATTAATCCTGCGAGGCTCATGAAAGGCACCACTTAGATCCGTTCCAATTGAAAGATCGGATTAATTTCCCCTCAAGTAGATTGCGATGATCTGTGGACCTTCATGCCGAAGAGCCACGAGAGTAGCCTAAGATAGGTCAGCCTCTGATTAACCAAATTCGAAGGGAAGCTTCTTCATGCCATCCTCTTTCAAATTAAATAAATGTAAATATACATTTCATTGTAAATCCTGTCATACTATCCTGTTATCAAAACACCTGACCTTTATTTTACAGGATAAATTTAAAAACCTAAAAAAAACACATTGCATATCATGCATCCTGGTGATATTTACATCAAAATTAACACACCTACTTTTATTGTAGGAAAAAATTGGTCCAAACAACAGATCAAAATCTAAGAAATCACTAAGCCCATCTCCAAACATGGCTTCAAGTGCTCAATCTGAATCCACCCCTGTCTTTAGGGAGGAATTTGAAGGATTAAAGAACCAGATAGCGCAATTAGCTATTTTCCTCAAAGAACAAAGCAAAGGTCTTCAAGGTAAACAAACACCCGGTCATACGGAATCATCTATACCCAGTAGCAGTCAAGATACCAGCAAGAAAGATACTCAGATTCCTGAGCCTTAGAACCAATATCTGAACAACAAAACCCCAAAAATCATTAACCTCAACAAAGAGCAGGAAGCTAGTGATATTCTGAAAAAGGTCCAACAAATGGAAGAAACCATCTGGTCCATCAAAGGGACTGGGGCATTTTGGATAATAAATTACTCAGATTTATGTATATTCCCAAGGGCTCATTATCCAGACAAGTTCCAAGTCCCCTAATTTTGAAAAATATGATGGATTAGGAGATCCCTACACCCATTTAAAGGTATTCATTGGAGAGCTCAGATCCTATGTACAGGACGAGAAGCTCAGGATGCAATTATTTCAGAAAAGTCTGACCAGAGAGGCTAGAGCTTCATATGGCCGACTAGACAATTCAAAAATTCACAGCTGGGAAGAGTCAGCGCATTCCTTCCTCAATCAATACAGCTTCCGGTCTCAGATGGCTCTAGATAGATATCAAATCACCAAAGTCAAGAAGCAAAACACTAAGTCGTTCAGAGAGTATGCCCAACGATGGAGACGAATGGCGACAAAAGTCACTCCGCCTATGACAGAGACTGAGATAGTCCTAACCTTCATCGACATTCATGAAACTCCATATTACGAGAGGGTCCTGGAAGGCATAGAAAAACCATTCTTGGATATGATCAAACACGGAGAAATGGTTGAAATGGGTCTAAAGTCTGGGAAGATAAAAGATCTTACCGCTATGGAAGCCGTGGCCGAACATATCCAATCTGGAAACTATGGCAGTAATCCTAGGAGAGTACACAAGAAGAAGGATGAAGAAGTGTCCTTAATACTGCAAGGATATAATCAAAGAGGCAATCCAAGCTTGCCTGCTCAAAGGAGAAGTTATTCCCCATTTCAAGCTCCTGCACAACCTTCTAACCCTCCATTTCAGAAAGCTGTAGAGACCAGACGTCGAAGAACGTTCACACCCTTGGGGGATTCAATAAAAAATATGCTGAAATTACATACAACACAAAAGAAGATTTATTCAGCTCGTTCGCCCGGCCAGTTCAAGCGGACAGAATTTTGACCCAAGTAAAAAGTGTGCTTACCATTCCGAAGCACCGGGCCACGACACAGAAGACTGTTGGTCTCTTAAGCATAAAATCCAAGACTTGATAGATAACGAAGAGATTGTGGTGACAAAGTAAGAGCAACTGCATGTGCAAGATAATCCTCTTCCTCAACACAATGAGGAGATAGTCAATATGATTAGCACAAAGAATGGAGAAGGATCCAAATACCTCCGGTATGTTGGAGAGTTGACTCAATCAAGCACCAATAGCCCAGATAGTTGGGAGTTCTCGGAAAGGCGGTTCTTGATGGAACAGGAAATCAAGTCTATTAAGGACTATGTTGGACAATTGGCAAAGTTAGTCGTGTATCAACATCAGATAATCGGACAGCTGATAAATTAGACCAACCAGCATGAAACAAGTCCTCCTACACCAAAAATTAGCCACATTGCTATGAGGGATCATTACCAGTTTCATGAGCATGAACCCTGGGCCGACAAGGTGGCCAAGGAAAAGCAGTTCCAAGCCAACCGGGAATTCGTCTTTAAGAGAAATTTCACTAATTTGAACCAGCTGATGAAAGAAATCCTCCAAATATTGATCAATTAGGGGATGGTTATGGATTTACTACCCTTGATGAACCCTCGATCCAGGAAGTTCAAGCCAGATCGGATCTGTCAGTATCATTCCTGTGAGAACCCAGAATTTCACATAATTCAAATTTTTTGAATAATTTTTTTATATTTTAATATTGATATTGATTATCAATATTGTGCTAAGTATCTGTGATACGAGTTTAGAAAAGTGGTCAAACTGTGAATTGACTGAGAAATGTGAGTACAATTTGTTTAACAGAGAATAGAAACCCTGACCCTAGTTACTAATAGGGATTCGGTACAAAATACAGTTATAATAATTGTATTGATGAATATGTGAGTGTGTATAACTTATTAAGTCAATTAGGGCTATTAAGTTAATACACTAGGGGAATATGTTATGACATATGTGAATTATGCACGTGATTGAATAAATATGTATTATGAATGTGTATATATTTATTTAGCGTCTAAAGAGAATTAAGAATAAAGTTATGTGACCTAATATATATATTAGGTATAATAATTAAATAACCTAAGGGTTATAATATGGGAGAATGATAGTATTTAAATGTATACTAACCCTAAGAGATTTATGTTATACATCTCAAATAATTAATTTTATAACCTAAGTAAAGCAAGTCTAATTGGGTTATGAAATTAAAGATAGTTGAGTAAGGATTAACTTGCTAAGGTGTGTAAGGAAATCCTAACTACATGATTAGGAGAGGATAAAAATTAAAAAGTATAAACTAAGTTGAATTGCAAGCCCAAAGAATTAGAATTGCTAGCCTAAATAATTAATTGAGTGGCCCAACCCTTAGCCCAATTGGGAGGGGACCTTTTGGACCATTAAGTAAGCTAAATGGGCCTTAAAAAGAAAATAAAATGGGGCAAAACAAGGCCCCTTGGCCAAAATTTAGAGAGAGGAGGGAAAGGGGGGTGGTATCTAATGATTATTTACTTTAGTTGCTCAACCACTCCTCACTCACTCCCTTAGGTGTCACTCAATGAAAGGAGACAACACTTTTAAGCTTACTTGCAAGAAATCTAAACCATAATGAGAGAGAGAGAGAGAAGGCAACCTTGTGGTGGGATTGTATAGATATATGCCATATATCTATAAAAACAAATCAAGTATATCTTTTGTTTCATTTCATTTTCTTTATTATTGCAAGAACAAAAGAACTAAGAGAGAGAGAGAGAGAGAATATAGAGAGAGTTCGGCCACCAAGGAGAGGAGAGAGAGGGTGAGTTCTTGTAGTTTTATAGTTCCTAAGCAAATCATAGGAAGGAGAAGAAGAGGAATCTAGCTAAGGTATAAAGGATTCCTACTTATGTATTTTAATTTTTTGTGTTTGATTTAAGATTTAATTTTTGTAAAAATATGATCTTGAGGTTTAAAACCTTAGATCCATATTTTTAAAAGTGTTTCATGTATAGATTGAAACCTTTTGTGGATCAAAAGTTAGATTTAAAGTGTGAAATATAAGTTTTGTTTTTCAATAGATAGAAAATCAAATTTTTCTCAGTTTTGGTTGTGTTTGATCTTGTGTTTGTTGATTATTTGATGATATAGATCATGGATCATGGTATATCCATGAGTATATGAGTTATTTTAAGTATTATGATGAGCTATGTTGGTTTTATGTGAAAATATAGAAGTTTTCTTAAAAATCACCAAAAGTTGAAAAATAGATTTTTGGGAAAACAAAGTATGAAATAGAAACAACCATATCTCTCATTCAACTTTGAAGTTTTGAGTGTGGTCAAATTCTGGAGTTAGATATATGAGTCTTCTAATAGATCTAAGTGGAATCACTAAAAAATATGTTACATATTTTTGTGTGGACTGATTTTAGTAACGGAAGAAAAATCTGAAAAAGTCAAAATAGTAAGCTGTCCGGAAATTGTAAGGGTAATTTAGTCCACTTAAATATTGAAATAAAATCCAAAATTTTGGGACATGAAAATATATGGAATGAAGTAGCTTGTGTCCAAAAATGAGCTCATTCTGACTTAAATTGAGTAAGTTATGGCCATTTCAATTTTTGGGATTTTCCGATGAAAAATGCTATAACCGGAGTTGTATAACTCCGATGGCCATGAAATTTAAATTGGAGACTCACGTTAACATGTGTAAGATCCTGCCAAGAGTTGGGAAGTTTTGGAGTTAAGCGTAAGGTAGTTATTTTCTTAAGGAATTAACTAGAAATGTTTTTGGAAAATACTTAAGTAAGTTGAAAAATTCCAGAAAAATTCTTTTTGTGTATGGAATATATGTATATATGATTGGCCAAAAGATAAAAAAATAATAAGCTGATTTTGTATTTTCGTGAATAGTGTATTTCAGCTTCCTGAAATGAACATTTCAGGTTACTAAAATGAGAAACTGAAATGTCAAAAGAGATGTCAGTTTTGTTTTAGCTTGCTGAAATAGAAATTGAAATAATATATGACTTATCTAAAATAATATTAAAGCTTTGAGATCGAGTTAATTAACAATAAATGTGACCAGGACACCGAATTGAGACCAAAGTCCAACCAGACCGAAATAGTTAGACTTGATAAGTGTTTATACAGGTTATAAACACTGATGTGGCTACGTGATGATGTGTCTAGGAGATATATTAACTGTAAATTTCAGTGCTATGTGTTGTGATTTGTGATGCTAATTAAGAGATCGATCTTATTAATGATAGGTCTTACAAAAGAAGTTAACTTAAATTGCATAGCAGTAGTCAACGAATCAGGCAAGTTTCCTTAACTCAATCTCGATTTATTACTTTTCAAATATAATGGTGGTTAATTATTGCTGATTATACCACGTCTGAGAATTATTGTTGATTATTCGCAGTTAGTGCATGTTTATTAATTCAAATTGAATTATTGAGTTTGAGAATATGCTTGGGGAATAACTATTGTTGGTTATTCACATCCGTAGAAGTTATTATTGATTGCAAATAGTACAGTTAATTTCTGTCTATTATTGAATCATTTTAAGATATGTCGTAGCTAATTGTTTTGGCTAGACGAACATTTGTTGAAACTCGATAGGTTCGAGAAGAGAACTCAATTATTATTGACAGGTCAATGCCAATTATTCCGGCTAGATCGAGAAAGCGATTAGATATTGAAATCATTGTATTTCGTTGTTGTGATTCGAATTCAGATTATAAGACTGAGAAGAACAACCTTTTTATATAAAAAGGGGCTTTTGTGGTCTTATATTCGGCCGTTGTGCGCGTGTAAGTATTATGCATAATATAGGGTATAAAGAAGCTGATCACTTTATATACTTGTAGAGGGGTATAATTTAATCTTTATGGTTATCTGATACGCCTGGGTACTTCAAAAAAAAACCTTTGATAGTTACTCGAGAAGTTCAAGATCTTGTAGGGTCGCTCAACATAAAATCTGGATAATATTCCACTTTATTATTGTGTAGAATTGATTCTCGTTATTCAATTGAGAAATTTCGAAAGCGTTTTACTCTTTCACTATTGAATTATTATTTTGCATAAAATGCGAGAAAGTCTTGTTATTGATTAACAATTTGTTCAGCTATTTCAAAGTCCTTTGAACTTTGGTGATATTCTATCGAATTGATAGTCTTATATTCTTGATTCTTATACTTTATTGTATGATTTAACTTGCGGAGCAAATTTGTTGCTCACCCTTGCTTAAATACAATATTTCAGCTAGGAACGAGGTAGCCGGAGGGGCAGAGAAAGACAAAGGCAAAGGTGTATTGTTGGAGTAGTTATAATGAACATATTTATTATGTTATTTTGTATAACCTTTTTTGTATATCTAAGGGTATGTTTATTATATTAAGGTTAGAAAACTTGGGACAATGTATTAACAATATCAGTTAATGAGATGTATATTTCTATTCATAAATAAATGAGTAGTTAGATAATATTTATATGTTGGATCGTGAGCGCCAAACTCGGGAGTCAGGTAACTCGGATTTGGGGGCGTCACAAGTTGATATCAGAGCTATAGGTTATATACCTTAAGTGGGGGGGGGGGGAAACCGTAGGATTATAACCATAAGCGAGATAGAGAAAACTCATTTAGAGTACTAAGTGAGGGATTGCTGAAGTACATCAATAGAAAGATGTGTGGACACATAGTGAGTATGAAATTCGTACTAGTAAAGTATTAATTAAGTTGTTTAAACTGATTGTAGGATGTCAGGAGAAGATGAAATGAGTACAGAAGTGTTGGCAGCTGTTGCATCAATGCCAGTAGCCGAAGTGCCAGCGCAGAGCGAGTCAGTTGAGGAAGTTAGAAAAGATGAACCCATGGTGAATCTGGGGAGTGATAATAATGAGTATCCCAAAATGTATCTAAATGAAGATGAGGAGGTAGAGTCCGAAGAAGTTAAGGTGGAGACAGAGATTAAGACCAAAGTGGGAGAAAAAGATCAAGTATCTACAGAAGTTCAAGAACTCCAGAGTAAAGTATTTCTCTTGGAGGAGTTGTGGAAGACAGAGCGAGCATTACGCGAGATGACTGAAGAACAAAACGAACTGAAGACACAAGTAAAAAAAATGAAGGCTGAAGGTGGTGGATCATCTGAGGGAGTAGTCAAGCAGAAGAAGAGGAAGCAATAAGCATAAAAGGGACAACGACAGTGATAATAACTCAGGGAACTCAAACCCAAAAAAGAAGAAAGTCTGTGGCAAGTGTGGAAAGACTCACTTGGGAGAATGTATGATGTGGAAGAACGTGTGGGTCAATTGTAAATAGGAAGGGCATATTTCTCCAAATTGTCCTAAGCCGAATATGAGAAAATATTTTTCATGTGGAGGAATGGGTCACAGATTTAACAAGTGTCCTAGTAAGAAGGCAGGAGAAGGGAGTAGACTGTAGACAGCTTAAGTATAAGCAGTAGTACCTTTTGGTAACAAGGTGTAATATAAAGATTGTAATATCGAGAACAATGAGTGAGCATATGTAATATATCTGTTTGTATGAATGTAATCTTTATTTTCAATATGAATATTAGATGATTTTGGAGAATTGCAACTTTTTGTGTAAAGTTATGGTAATTACAACTTTTTGTGTAAGGTTGTGTTGTTAATCCCGATATTTATCAAAATGGGTTATTGACTGATTATAACAGTAGGTGTTAAGTACTAAAAGTACTATGTGCTATTTGAATAAATATCCGATTATATGAGAAATTTGTGTTAAATTCTTATGTTACTAATAAGAATTTGTGTAGAGAAAAAAAATGATTAATGTAAGATTTTCATTTAAATCAGATAATGCCGCCTAGACGACAGAATCGAAATCAAAGAGAAGAGCAATCAATGAATAATGAAGGAGGTCAAGCAGACCCGATGCAAAATTTTGTGGATATGTTAGCCCAAGCTATGCAACATAAGGCGCCAGCAACAAGAGCAAGAGCAAGAGAACAGCCAGCTAATAGATTGGCAAACTTTAAAGATTTTAAAGTGGTGGTACCGCCAGAATTCAAGGGAACTACGGATCCTATCGAAGCCCAAACTTGGATAAAGGAAATAGAGAAATCATTTATTATTGCGAGAGTGGCAGAAGAGCAAAAGACAGCTTTTGCCACCTATTTGATAAAGGGAGAAGCCAATTACTAGTGGGAAACCAATCAGACTAGAGCTGGGACAGCTGTAGTGACTTGGACAAAGTTTAAAGAGTTGTTCTTTGAGAATTATTTTTCACCTAGTATGCAAGCCAGGATGGAAGTCAAGTTTTTAGAACTAAAGCAAGAGAATATGTCGATATCAGAATATGCTGCTAAGTTTAATGAGTTAGAGAGATTTGCACCTCATCAGGTGGACACGGAGGCAAGAAAGGCAAGAAGATTTGAGAATGGATTGAAGCCAAGGATATACAACAAGGTAGCTGTATTGCAGATTAATACGTTTGTGGCTTTGTTGGAGAAAGTGATAATTGCTGAAGGGGGAAGCGAAGCTGCATCCCGATATCATCAGGAGAAGAAGAAGAAAACAAATGAAGGAGGTAGTAGTGGTGGTAGTAATCCAAACAAGCAAAAATGGAGTGAGAATATCCAATCGGGTAATAAGTCAGAAGAGAATAGGAAGGGAGGTGAGCCTTGTGCGACTTGTGGGAAGAATCATCCAGGAATTTGTCTGAAGAGGAAGGGAGTCTGTTATAACTATGATCAAGAGGGACACATATATATCTCCCAATTATCCCAGTCCGAAGAAAATACAAGGTTGTTTTGCATATGGATCGACAGATCATCTAGTTCAGAATTATTCGAAGAAAAATGTGGAGAAGGGAAGTACCAACAAGAGACCCGGTGGCAAAACCCTGACGATTAGAGGACCTGCACAATCAGGAAGATCAATGGCCCGTACATTCAATATGGCGGTGCAAGATGCAGTAGTTGCCCAGTAGGTGGTGACAGGTAACGATTTACTTGAGTAATTAAATTATTCGAGAAATATTGGATAGATATCACTTTGACTTGTTTTCTTTTATAGATTCAAGTCACAGGTTAGTATATGAGACACAAATGAATATTGTGTTGATAAGAATAAATTGATGATACAACTTTAAAAGATTGTAGAGAATAAGAAAGCGGTGATTCCGAGGACATAATCCTTATAAGGAGGGGAGAATGTGAAAACCCAGAATTTCACATAATTCAAATTTTTTGAATAATATTTTTTTATATTGATATTGATTATCAATATTGTGCTGAGTATCTGTGATACGAGTTTAGCAAAGTGGTCAAACTATGAATTGACTGAGAAATGTGAGTACAATTTGTTTAATAGAGAATAGAAACCCTAACCCTAGTTACGGATATGGATTTGGTAGAAAATACAATTATAATAATTATATTGATGAATATGTGAGTGTGTATAACTTATTAAGTCAATTAGAGCTATTAAGTTAATACACTATGGGAATATGTTATGACATATGTGAATTATGCACGTGATTGAATAAATATGTATTATGAATGTGTATATATTTATTTAGCGTCTAAAGAAAATTAAGAATAAAGTTATGTGACCTAATATATATATTAGGTATAATAATTAAATAACCTAAGGGTTATAATATGGGAGAATGATAGCATTTAAATATATACTAACCCTAAGAGATTTATGTTATACATCTCAAATAATTAATTTTATAACCTAAGTAAAGCAAGTCTAATTGGGTTATGAAATTAAAGATAGTTGAGTAAGGAATTAACTTGCTAAGGTGTGTAAGGAAATCCTAACTAAATGATTAGGAGAGGATAAAAATTAAAAAGTATAAACTAAGTTGAATTGCAAGCCCAAAGAATTAGAATTGCTAGCCTAAATAATTAATTGAGTGGCCAAACCCTTAGCCCAATTGGGAGGGGACCTTTTGGACCATTAAGTAAGCTAAATGGGCCTTAAAAAGAAAATAAAATGGGGCAAAACAAGGCCCCTTGGCCAAAATTTAGAGAGAGGAAAGAAAGGGGGGTGGTATGTAATGATTATTTACTTTAGTTGCTCAACCACTCCTCATTCACTCCCTTAGGTGTCACTCAATGAAAGGAGACAACACTTTTAAGCTTACTTGCAAGCAATCTAAACCATAATGAGAGAGAGAGAAGGCAAGCATGTGGTGGGATTGTATAGATATATGCCATATATCTATACATTTTTATTTTTTAAAACAAATCAAGTATATCTTTTGTTTCATTTCATTTTCTTCATTGTTAGCAAGAACAAAAGAACTAAGAGAGAGAGAGAGAGAATATAGAGAGAGTTCGGCCACCAAGGAGAGGAGAGAGAGGGTGAGTTCTTGTAGTTTTATAGTTCCTAAGAAAATCTTAGGAAGGAGAAGAAGAGGAATCTATGTAAGGTATAAAGGATTCCTACTTATGTAGTTTAATTTTTCGAGTTTGATTTTTGTAAAAATAAAATATTGAGGTTTAAAACCTTAGATCCATATGTTTAAAAGTGTTTCATATATAAATTGAAACCTTTTGTGGATCAAAAGTTAGATTTAAAGTGTGAAATATGAGTTTTGTTTTTCAAAAGATAGAAAATCATATTTTTCTTAGCTTTGGTTGTGTTTTATCTTGTGTTTGTTGATTATTTGATGATATAGATCATGGATCATGGTATATCCATGAGTATATGAGTTATTTTAAGTATTATGATGAGCTATGTTGGTTTTATGTGAAAATATAGAAGTTTTCTTAAAAATCACCAAAAGTTGAAAAACAGATTTTTGGGAAAACAAAGTATGAAATAGAAACAACCATATCTCTCATTCTACTTTGAAGTTTTGAGTGTGGTTAAATTCTGGAGTTAGATATATGAGTCTTCTAATAAATCCAAGTGGAATCACTGAAAAATATGTTACAAATTTTTGTGTGGACTGATTTTAGTAGGCTGTCCGGAAAAATCTGAAAAAGTCAAAATAGTAGGCTGTCCGGAAATTGTAAGGGTAATTTTTGTGTGGTCGTATATTCGGCCGTTGCGCGCGTGTAAGTATTATGCATAATTGATAAGGATGAAATATGTTATATTTTAATCCCTTAATACTTATTCTTTTATATTTATTTTGTACCTAAATATATTCATTGTGCTTATATTTGTTATTTTAGGTACAATTGAACCAAGTGAGCGAAATGGGTTCAAAGGAAGCGTTTAAGCACGAAATTAGCTGGCAAAAGGCAAAATAAGGATCCATGCAATTCAATTCAAATATCATTATAGCAGCCCACGGTTTATATCATGGAACAAGCAGCTTACGAATTTACTCAAAGGAATCATATGTGGGACAGAAAATTAAGTGATTAGTTACTCACAAATTAAAAGCCTTGCATGCATATTCCTAGCAGCTGGTAAAGAAATGGGCAGCAGCTTGCAAAGATGTGGGCCACACACATGCATATCACGAATTGGATAAGCTCATGAAGGAATGTTACAATCAGAGTATTATGTGTAATGGGTCAAGTTTATTATGCTTGGTTTGTAATATGAGCCCAGCCTTCTAATCATTACATGTGGGGGCCACGAATTGTAGCAACTTGCAAGTTGGTTCAACAGATTGCTTAAGGATTTTATGGGCTGCTCACGAAATCAGCCCACAAAGAGAAGCACCTCACGAACTAAGTCAGCAGCAACGAACTAAGTAATTAAATGGAGCTAGGCAGTGTGTTATTCCGCCCCAGCGAGATATTAGACAAGGAACCTCCAGCCCCAGCGGGGAGGCGAAATTTGCAGCTCTTTTCCTTTCGCAATTTGAAATGGGTGTAACAAGAATGGTAGCAGCTAGGGCATGTTGAAGATGTAGGTTTTAATATTTATAAATAGGGGGCTTGGGATCTCATATCTCATATCTTGTACTCATTCAATAAAATAATTCTCTCTATAATTCTTGTTTTTTCTATGGCTATGGATAGCTAATTTATTGTTCTTGGATTAAGGAGACGGAAGCCTTGGATTAAATACACTGTGAGATCTATTTAATTTATTCAATTATTATTTTGAGTATTGTTTATTTTTCTGTGCTTGAATTATATGATTGATTTGATTAATTTCTAGAGTGCACACTAGTTTATTATTCATTGAAATCTACTGCTAAATTAGATATCGAATCCGTAATTGTTTGGTCACTCTAATTTGCGAAGCAACTAAGATAAATAATTGACTGCAGATCACGAGATTA
The DNA here is from genome assembly GCA_020205555.1 of Panax stipuleanatus. Classification (NCBI taxonomy): domain Eukaryota; kingdom Viridiplantae; phylum Streptophyta; class Magnoliopsida; order Apiales; family Araliaceae; genus Panax; species Panax stipuleanatus. The sequence goes on from CM035121.1 coordinate 80,561,398, forward strand.
TTATATCTTAGGAAAAATATTCAACTAAATTTAATGCAACCGCTTATGCTTGTGTTATTTAGCTTCATCGGTTTTTCTAATTCTTAAAACTTCTACTAGATTAAACTTTTAGCGCTTGTCTGAGGTTGTTTAGTAGTTAGGGTTATTTAGATCGCTTGTTTCTATCTAACTAAAAATAAGGAAAGACATGGAAGTGATTCTAACGATGAATATTCAAAGTATTGATTGTGTATACTTGAGTCAATATCAGTGTATGTTTCTAAGGTGGAAGTTGACTTAACCCAAGGTTTGTTCTCTTGATTTAATTCATTATAATATTTTACACATAATTTTATTTTAATTAATAACAATCAAAAATCCCCTTATTTTGGAATACAAAGTATATAAAAATAGATTAATCAGTTTCTGTGGGATCGACTCTTACTTGCACTACTACATTATTATCGTTCGCAGTAAGATTTATTTTTGGTTGTCTGCGACAGCACACCAAATTTTGGCGCCGTTGCCGGGGACTGATTTTAGTTTATTTTTATGTTTTTGTAATCCTTATTTTATTTTATTTTTATTTTAGTTTTTTTAGTTAATTTGAATTCCCTTGATTGTTTATGCCCAAAACTCGATCTACTAATCAAGGTGATTTAAAGTGTGATCCAGAGAGAGGGAACTAGTCGCAGATTAAGGAAAGGAGCTCGGGAAATTCGTGAAGAAAAGGGAACCATGGCAGCCAACTCTCAACAATTTGGTACTAGACTTGATTCTGCACCTAGGAATACTAGAGCGGTACAAATTTCTGTTATTGAACAACAACTTGCGAATTTAACCTCTCTTGTTCGTCAAATGGGTGCAGGTAACACACCAACTCTTCAAGAGGATTTTGTTGAACACGCAAATTCAGCAGGAGGATTTCCTAGACAACCACAAAGGAAGTATGATCCCTATTTGAATACATATAATTCTGGGTGGAGGGATCATCCTAACTTTAGCTACGGGAATCCATAAGCAAGTCAACTCGCAGCTCAAACTTTTCCAAATCAGCAGCATTACCAATCGTCGTATCCAAATAGACAACAACAGGGCCAATCTTCTCACCCTAATATGTCCATAGAAGATATTGTTAAAACACTTGCCACTAACACTTTAAATTTTCAACGGGAAACGAGTGCAAGTATTCAGAATTTGGGTACACAAGTGGGACAAATGGCAACTGCAATCAGCCTTTTGGAAGCGCAAAACTCTGGAAAATTATCCTCTCAAACTATTGAGAACGTAAGTGCAATTACCCTGGAATGTGAAGATAAGGAGCGAGAGGAGACGATACTTGCTTCAGAAACGGGCAGTAGTGCTATGTGTAACAATGAAGTGAACATCGAATTCGATGAGGATGAACAAGAGGATGATTTGATAATTTCTGCAGATTTCTATAAGGAGAATATGGATAATGTTACAACTTCATCGATGCAAATAGTGAAGACACTAAATGATAAACACCATGGGACCTTTACCATGGAATTGGATGAAACAAATGTCTAGTTCGACATTCATGAAGCTAAAAGGTTTCTTGTTAATATTAATTTTATTTTTGCTACTGATGTTGTGGACTATTCAGTGCAGAAATCGTTTGATCGAATACAATTACGAGAGGATTTGATGGATGGAAAGGAGCAGGATCATGAAGTATACAATATTCCTCATTTAAGGATGAAACTGTTACTAGTCCACTTAAAGTTCACAAGTCCAATTACATAGAAACGAGAGGAAAGAAGTCAAGCCAATGACCATAAACAAAGGCGCTGCATGGGAGGCAACCCATAGGGGAGTATCTCTCTACTTTTCTTTGCATTTTAGTTTATATTGGGGACAATGTAAGTTTTAAGTGTGGGGGGAAGCATTTAGATAATTTCCAAATTTTTTATTTTTTTATTATATTTATTTTGAATTTTGTGGGTATATTCACTGCAAACCCTCACGAGACAAAACTCGTCCACTTGGGGTAACCTTGGGGTTTAAAGGCTTGTTGCACATGCTAAGTGCAATCGTGTTTCCTACGAAAAGGGAGTAGTTTTAGGATATGTCACTTGAGTAGTAAGTTAATTTTGATTTTGATTTTTGACTAATGATAGAATTTTGATTTCTTTGTGATAACTTCTTGGAAGACTGATAGACGTTGGGTAATCTAAATTCAAGTTTTCTTTGTTGATCACTACTTTATTTGAGACCCTTCACTATTAAGCATATATCCATTTGTTCGACCTAGTTTTGACTTGGAAATTTTTTTTATCTGGTTGAATGTCTAGGGAAGAAACTTTGAACTCTCTCAATTGTTTGATCACCACTTGAAGTTGATATGAGGTATTTTTTAAGAAAAGGGAAATGATTTAGGCAAATTTTGCAGGATTAAAAGAAAAAATTTAAAAGAGAAAAGAAATGATTCATGTGGTGGGCTGAGATGGAGCGTAAAACGCACTCACTCATAAACACGTGACATGCGAGAAGGAGCGTAAAACGCACTCGCGGGTAAGATGGAGCGTAAAATGCACTTACCAAATAAAAAAAAAGAAAGAAAAATAAGACAAAAAGAAAAGCCTTTTGATCCTTTGATGTTATTTATTGGTTTAGCTAAGATTTGTGGGAAACAAGTGGCTGAGTTTATCTTTCTCCTTTAAGGCTTCGATTTTATAAATTTTTCTGTGGTTTGATTGGTTTGATACAGGTGGATTCACACACACACACAAAGGGTTGAGAATAAAGTAAGATTGATAAGTAAAGTTGGGTTTCGGATGATACATTGTTTTGAAGTTCCCCAGAGTTATTATTTTTAATCTTTGAGGTCAATGTTGAAGTTCATGTTAACTCATAGCTCAAGTTTGTCAAGTGTGTTTAGTTAAATTATTTTTGTGTTAGAATTTATTTTTGTTTTGCCCGAGGACGAGCAAAAGATAAGTGTGGGGGAATTTGATAAGGATGAAATATGTTATATTTTAATCCCTTAATACTTATTCTTTTATATTTATTTTGTACCTAAATATATTCATTGTGCTTATATTTGTTATTTTAGGTAAAATTGAACCAAGTGAGCGAAATGAGTTTAAAGGAAGCGTTTAAGCACGAAATTAGCTGGCAAAAGGCAAAATAAGGATCCATGCAATTCAATTCAATTATCATTATAGCAGCCCACGGTTTATATCATGGAACAAGCAGCTTACGAATTTACTCAAAGGAATCATATGTGGGCCAGAAAATTAAGTGATTAGTTACTCACAAATTAAAAGCCTTGCATGCATATTCCTAGCAGCTGGTAAAGAAATGTGCAGCAGCTTGCAAAGATGTGGGCCACACACATGCATATCACGAATTGGAGAAGCTCATGAAGGAATGTTACAATCAGAGTATTATGTGTAATGGGTCAAGTTTATTATGCTTGGTTTGTAATATGAGCCCAGCCTTCTAATCATTACATGTGGGGGCCACGAATTGTAGCAACTTGCAAGTGTGTTCAGCAGATTGCTTAAGGATTTCATGGGCTGCTCATGAAATCAGCCCACAAAGAGAAGCACCTCACGAACTAAGTCAGCAGCAACGAACAAAGTAATTAAATGGAGCTGGGTAGTGTGTTATTCCGCCCCAGCGGGATATTAGACAAGGAACCTCCCGCCCCAGCGGGGAGGCGAAATTTGCAGCTCTTTTCCTTTCGCAATTTGGAACAGGTGTAACAAGAAAGGTAGCAGCTAGGGCATGTTGAAGATTTAGGTTTTAATATTTATAAATAGGGGGCTTGGGATCTCATATCTCATATCTTGTACTCATTCAATTAAATAATTCTCTCTATAATTCTTGTTTTTTCTATGGCTATGGATAGCTAATTTATTGTTCTTGGATTAAGGAGACGGAAGCCTTGGATTAAATACACTGTGAGATCTATTTAATTTTAATTGTTCAATTATTATTTTAAGTATTGTTAATTTTTCTGTGCTTGAATTATATGATTGATTTGATTAATTTCTAGAGTGCACACTAGTTTATTATTCATTGAAATCTACTGCTAAATTAGCTATTGAATCCGTAATTGTTTGGTCACTCTAATTTGCGAAGCAACTAAGATAAATAATTGACTGCAGATCACGAGATTATTATATCTTAGGAAAAATATTCAACTAAATTAAATGCAACCGCTTGTGCTTGTGTTATTTAGTTTCATCGGTTTTTCTAATTCTTAAAGCTTCTACTAGATTAAACTTTTAGCGCTTGTCTGAGGTTGTTTAGTAGTTAAGGTTATTTAGATCGCTTGTTTCTATCTAACTAAAAATAAGGAAAGACATGGAAGTGATTCTAACGATGAATATTCAAAGTATTGATTGTGTATGTTTGAGTCAATGATCAGTGTATGTTTCTAAGGTGGAAGTTGACTTAACTCAAGGTTTGTTCTCTTGATTTAATTCGTTACAATATTTTACACATAAGTTTATTTTAATTAATAACAATCAAAAATCCCCCTCTTTTGGAATACAAAGTATATAAAATAGATTAATCAGTCTCTGTTGGATCGACTCTTACTTGCACTAGTACATTATTATCGTTCGCAGTAAGGTTTATTTTTGGTTGTCTAAGACAGCACACCAATAATATAGGGTATAATGAAGCTGATCACTTTATATACTTACAGAGGGGTATGATTTAATCTTTATGGTTATCTAATACACCTGGGTACTTCAAAGTAAAACCTTTGATAGTTACTCGAAAAGTTCAAGATCCTGTAGGGTCGCTCAACATAAAATCTGGATAATATTCCACTTTGTTATTGCATAGAATTGATTCTTGTTATTCAATTTAGAAATTTTGAAAGTGTTTTACTCTTTCACTATCGAATTATTGTTTTGCATAAAATGCGAGAAAATCTTGTTATTGATTAACGATTTGTTCTGCTACTTCAAAGTCCTTTGAACTTTGGTGATATTCTATCGAATTGATAGTCTTATATTCTTGATTCTTATACTTTATTGTATGAATTAACTTGCGGAGCAAATTTGTTGCTCACCCTTGCTTAAATACAATATTTCAGCTAGGAACGAGGTAGCCAGGAGGGGCAAAGAAAGACAAAGGCAAAGGTGTATTGCTGGAGTAGTTATAATGAACATATTTATTATGTTGTTTTGTATAACCTTTTTTGTATATCTAAGGGTATGTTTACTATGTTAAGGTTAGAAAACTTGGGACAATGTATTAACAATATCAGTTAATGAGATGTATATTTCTATTCATAAATAAATGGGTAGTTAGATAATAATTATATGTTGGATCGTGAGCGCCAAACTCAGGGGTCAGGTAACCCGAATTTGGGGGCGTCACAATTCCAATGCGCCCGGTCATGACACCGAGGATTGTTGGTGACTTTGTCACCTGATTCAGAATCTGATTAAAAGTGGTGAGCTAATGAAGGAAAATCAAGATGATGATTATCCCAATAAGGAAACACTCTTTATTCCCATGGCATGGAATCAGGAAGTAGTGGCTGTAATTTCCTGTTATAAGGATATAGCCATAACACCCCTGATACTGCAAGGGAAAGGGGTCCAAGAAGTACAGAATCATGTGAAGGTGGTTGTGCCAGAGCCTCTAATATTACCCTTCAGACCAAAATATCTTATCTTCAGCCTGAAAAGAGTCCCATGGAACTATGGGAAGGATGAAGGTTCAACCTCAAAAAACATTTCTAGTATATCGAAGGAAAACCCGATGTACCTACCTCAGCGGGTGATCAATTCAGTCATTAAAGCTAAGGGGAGAGTGGCTGAAGAGAAAATTGAAGAATTCCTCATCAAAATAGGGCATAATGAGATTAAGGTGGTGCAAAGCTTGAAAGATGTACCCAAACAAATATCCATCCTGGATCTGGTCTTATCCTCATAGGAACATTGTAACATTCTAGTGAAAGTACTGGAGGAAGCACATCTGCCAAAGACAATAGATACTGATAAGTTTTGTCACGTGATAGAGCACATTTTCAACAGTAATTTGATATCTTTCACTGATGATGATATACCTGCAGAAGGGACGGATCATTACAAGTCAATGCACATAACAGTGATGTCATCAAGGTATGTGATCGGAGGTGTGCTGATAGATGGAGGATCGTACCTAAACATATGTCCCTACGACACCTTGGAAAGAATGAAGATCAACCCAAACCGGATCCGGACCAGTCATGTAGTTAATAATGTTATGCTGATGCCGATTATTTTAACTTATTATTGCTAATAATCTGATAAGGTTATATATGTACTGTACTTAATAATAGTAATTAAGGCGTTAGTGGATGTTAGTTTTAATTAGCTTTCAAGAGCCCCCAGGTCATTTTTAATTCTGAAGTTTACTTCTGGAGATTTTATTTGTGCGGATCTGAATCTATCTAGCACGCGGATTCAGACATCAATGGTAATATGGTTAGATAAATGTGCTGGAAAGAACTACTAATATCATGAAGTTGTATCTCCCAACACTTCTTTTTAAATGTTCTTTCTGTTGTTACTCATGTAAAATTTAATGTTTTTGCATGGTTTTAGTTTTTATTTTTTCTAAAATGGAGATCGTTTGTAGATATGTGCATATATATTGTCCAAGGATTTGGTAGGTTATCTACGGTTGTAGAATCGGTTGTGCAATGAGCTGCCACTGTGGTGCAAGCTGGCACCGAGGATCTCACTTCTAAGCTGGCACCAAGGCCCTATTCAGTTTACCTCTTTTTAGCTGGGTTTTGCTTTTTATTTTTCTATACTTTTGTGGGATTTTTGTAAGGTTACCCTGATATTAAATAGGAATGTTATATGTAGCTTTTATATTATTTTTGTTATGTTGAGCATTTTTTATATTCTAAATTGCATTTTTGTTAGCTTCTTTATGTTTAGTTTTTATGTAAGATTTTATGTATATCATGTAAAAAATAAATGTACTTATTATAGATCACCTTATCATGAAAATTCGGCATAGTTAAGCTGCTAGACAGTAATGTGTAATCTCTTCCTCTTCCTCTTCCTCTTCACTGCCTCCTCTTCAATCACTTCAGTTTCTTCCCCTTCCCCGCGAAATCGATTCCCTCACTTTTTCTTTTGTTCCGTATCTCTCCCTCCTCCCACATGCATCCCAAATCTCTTCTTCTCATCTCTACTTTACCCTAAACTTCTTTTGTAGGACAAATGATTTGGGGCTTTTTGGGTGGACCAAATTGAGAGTTTACGAACTGTGGAGTTTGTGGGATGACTGAATATTTTATAGGACAAACGATATATCGTAATGACTGAATCTATCAAGCAATTCGGGACAAAAAGTAAATCCTCGAATTCCCTCACTTTTATTTTATTTTTTATTTTATTTTTTGTGGAAACCTTTAGGAAAATTAGACCTAAGAGTAGATATGATGCATAATGATAAATTTTGGTTTGACAATATATACTTTTGAAAAGCGTGTTATTGTTTCCATCAGTATATCTTTTATGTGCTTAATTCTTCTATGTGCTTAATACCCTTGGTTCTGTATGCAGATGGCAAAACAGGAGCGGATGTTGGCGTGAAACCAAATATGTAATTTTTCAGAGAACAGAAAATAGAAGGATGCGACAAATTCTCGGTATGTGAATATGAGGGGCAATCATGATCCGTATCAAATTGGCAATTATTAAAATGTTGTGATTCCCAATTTTTTTCTCCTTTCCAAAAAAGAAAACTCAAATTTGCCTGTCACCTCAAAATCTCTTAAATTCTTGCAGATTGGGCACTTTTGCTTGCTGCCTTCAGTTGTCATTCCACTCCATAATCATCCTGAAATGACAGTATTCAGTAAGCTTCTCTTTGGAACCATGCACATCAAATCTCTTGATTGGGTGAATGATGCCTCTGATAAAACAGTTCTGAATGTCAACCCTCCAAATGGTAAGATCTTCTTTGTCTACAAATGCCTGTTTTCTTTCTATTACTTGATCAGACATTTTTTATTTGTGTATTGTTTCTTACGACAAGTACATCTTTTGCTTCTGTTCAAACATGATTTTAACTTATACCCTTAAAAGTTAATTCTACCAAGTCAGATGAGGTTGAGTAAAATCATTATTGTTCAATATCATTTTTGGTGGTTCCATAATATCCAAATGAAAAATGTTTACAGTCCTACTTTTTGATCTATGGTACAATGACATTTTACATTATTGTAATTAGGGGCAGTTTGTTTTATGTTAGGTAAATTATGGAATTCTCAGTTATTTATAATATTAGATTTGCTTATTATTGCATAAATTCCTTAATAGTGACTATGATTTATTGGATTCTCTATGGAATTCACTCAAAGCTTAATGGTCCACGTGTGGATCTTTAACTTTTTAAGTTTTCCCACCCACATTATGAGTTTTCCATTTTTTTTAATCAGATAAATAACTATAGTTGTCCCACCCACAGTTTGTGATAAATTGTGAGATGTGTTTATATTTAACTTTTTTTATGATGAATTATTTTTATTTGAGTGTGAAAATAGGGGTTTTGGATGATCAATTATTTTGTGAACGAAGTGGTGACCCTTTTATTTGAAGTTCTGAGAATCTTCTCCTCCAATTGAATATTTCTCTGTGAGTGTGCTGAACTTTCAAGAAAAAATGATCTTTTTTTAGAGGAGTGTGAAATTTACTTTTCCAAAAAGATGTTGCTAATTCATGATAAGTAATGAGTTCTTTCAAAGGTTTAAGTTCTTAAATTTTAGCTATATATCAAAATTCATCCTTCGGTTTGATGGATTTCTAATTACTTATTAATTAATTTCAGTAATTGTTAGAAGTAGCAATATATCAAAATTCATCCTTGGGTTTGATGGATTTCTAATTAATTGTTAATTAGATTTAGTAATTGTTAGAAGTAGCATTTGTTCTAAGAGGAGTTGATTTTGAGTAAATTACATATTGTGGTACTTAAGCTTCATTTGGAACAAGAAAGGGAGATGAAAAAGGGGGCTGGAGGTTTTTAAGAGGGGAAAGGAACCTCCTTTTCCATATATTATATACAATTAAAAGTGATAACAAGATATGCCATGAGCTATTATGCCAAAGCTTGAGCCTAACTCTTTGGCCTCAATTACGCAGGTACATGCACTTTTTTCCTCTTTTTTTCAAATTAAAATTTTTATATGATTTTTTTAGTTGGACCAAGATTACTGTAGAGTTCAACTATGTAAACAACCTTCTATTTATTTGAATTAGCTTGGGGTTCTGCGTAGAAATTATGTATTTATTAGTTGTTTTTACTTTGGTGGTTGAATTTTTGCAGTCAAGGGAATTTTTTCCCTCTGATTTTATTTTGCCTCACGGTCCATGGATCATATTTGGTCAATTTATCCTCGATGATATGTAATTTTATGGTAGAGTTTGAGCAATTGAAATAATGGTTGATACTGAGATCAAAATTGTCATAGTATGTTCAAAATTTGTTATTCTATCAACATACTTGAATTATGAATTCAATCCTATAATGTTTCAATTACATATGGCTTGAAATAAAGCCTTTTAGTTTGATAAAATATTTTGAGAGTGCTTTTCTTCTTACTTAGTTAGGGCTTGGTTCTATTATTTGTGTTAGTTTAGAAATTATGATAGGGAATTTCACAAATAATATGTGTTTGGTTGAAAGATTCCTCAATCCACAGTGAGTAGAATTTGTATAATTACAAGGAAGTTAAATTACAGGGATTTGTATAAAGGGCAGTTAAATTACAGGGATTTGTATAATTTAACTGCCCTTTGTAAAGATAATCCCAAATCTAGCAATATTCCTCAATCCCTATCGAGTAGAATTTATTTTATATCTGGCAATTTTGATTTGTTTCACTTGGAATTGTAATGTATAAATGACTGCACTTTTACAGGTTTCCTACCAGAAGAATGGGAAATGTTGTGTATGGAGTGTCAAAGTACCTGCAGAATGAGAAATCTAATAGCTAAAATTCGAATGTAAGTCAATATGTCATGGTAGTATTAAGAAAAGCTCTATGTGTTTAAATTGGACTAGAAAGTTGGATGCCCAATAATAGACAATATTTGTTACAATCTCTCTAAATTCTTACTTATATCAATCTAAACTATACCAACTTCGTACTAAGAAAACCTTATTTGATTGTAAGTCTACATTCATCTATATCTTTTCCTAAATAAATTAATAATTTGTTACAATATCTCTAAATTCTTACTTATATCAATCTAAATCATCCCCCCCCCCAACTACATACAAATGTGTGTGCTCAATTGTTTTATTTTGACTCACATATTTTGAAAAATTTTATATTTCAAATTCGAAGGATACTTGGTGTAAACTGTAAAGAATACGAAGTTGTTTCTTTGATTTCTGCATGTGTGTATTTTTTGTGTTCCGTCTTCTGTAAATTTAACTAATTATACATTATTATGATGATTTTGGGTATGGAATGATGGTTGTGTTTGGTGGTTTGGATATGCATTGATGATTGTAAGTTTTGTAGACAAGTTTAGATTTTTCTAAATACCTTTTTTTTAAAATGAAACTCTGCCGATTTTTTTTGAAATTAGTGGCGGCTAGCTTGATGTTTTGGTGGTTGGATATGTGTTGATGATGAGTATGTATTAATTATTGTGGTGGTATGGTAAATTATGATAATTGTTATGTCTGATTGTAAGTTATTTTAGGTTACAAAGAGTCTTTAGGTAATGTAGAATTTTTTGAATTAAATCTAATTTTTCGTTACGTCGTGCTTTTAGGCACAGGCAATTACTAGTATATATATATATATATATATATATATATATATATATATATATATTTACATTTCTCAGTCGGACCTGGATTGGAAATTCGTGGCCCTTTAATTAATACATACTCATCATATATATATATATATATATATATTTACGTCTAGAGTACAATTTATACTATATGTCAATATCTTTGTTGTGTAGGTTCATTGATATTATCTGTGAGCTTAGCAATTGTGGGATTAATGATCAATCACACTGATCTAAATCTGATTCCCACGATGGAGAACTCTGCATTGTAAACATATCCTGCTAGTTGTTCTGTAAAATGTACACCCGAGGTACCTTAAAACGGTTATCCGGATTTAAGGTCTCAAATATAATGAAATATGGTTTGTAGTGCTAGAGTCACTTGGACGGATTTCATGCCCATAAGAAGACCAACACTTGTATATACATTCTGTGGTCGAGGATGCTTTGCATCCCGACAATAAAAATCCAAATCAAGTCGAATGCGGAATAAAATAAAAAATGGAAGTATCAATAGGCTTCAATTCCTATGCAAGCGTAAGGGTTTGAAAGCCATCCTTCAAAATATCATTTTTATATCTTGTCTAAAAATGGACTTTTCAAACAAATCAAACCCTTCGTATATAGGTCCAACGAAGCACGACACTACTTTCAAATCAAACATTTGTAGGCTCAATTACTTCCAGCATCCACATACACATTGCAAATAAAAAAGGAAAATATTGAAAAGATGCGATAACCGTGTTTCACGAAAGTCGGGGGGTGCCTAACACCTTCCCCCCGCTTAACCAAACCCCTGAACTTTATGAATCTCGGTTTCCAAGGCCAAGTTTTGACAGTGTCGAGTAATTGGGCCTACTTGCAAAAATAAACAAAACTCGGTTAAGTTGGTACAACCATTTCAAAATATACTAACCGACGACTCTATAAACCTTTCAAAATCGTCGACATGATACATGTTGGCCTTTTCCAAAAAATTCACCCTTCATAAAACAGATAAGACAAAAAAGGGTAGAAAATAACAAAATTTAGGAAGAGGAAGATCTATCCAAAGAGAAGATTTTGTTCCGACGTTGACAATATTTTTATTATAAATAGAACAACTGTTGTTCTTTATTATAATGTCAAAATCATCCATATCCAATACAAAAATTGAGATAATGTTTCTAATGAGTGTTGAAACAAAATAACAATTATTTAAATAAATGGACTTGCCCGTAGGCAGTGCTAAACAATAAATCCCTACAGCTAATGCCGCAACCTTTGCTCCATTTTCCACTCGTAGGACGACTTCGTCCTTGTTCAGCTTTTTATTTCTGACTAGTCCCTGCATAGTATTACATATGTGAGAACCACAGCCGGTATCCAATACCCAAGTAGAAGCTTGACTTTCAGAAAAATTTATTTCCATCAGAAATAAACCTTGATTGGAAGTCGAAGCTTCTCTAAGCTTTTTCCCTACCAGAAAATTCTTGCAGTTCCTCTTCCAGTTACCCGACTCGTTGCAGTGGTAGCACATTCCTTTGCTAGCTGGTTCAGGTTTCTTTTGATCCTTCACTTTTGCCCTGCCCTTAGCCTTCTTGGTTTTCTTTTTTTTTCAGAAGATACATTGGGCCTCTTCCTTTTCTTGGAAGAATCATCCACCAATAAGACTTGGTTCTTCTTGGATGCAAAGTGTCCTTAAGCAGTTTTTAACATGTTAAGTAATTCAGGCAAGCAGACATCCAACTTATTCATGTGGAAATTCACAACAAATTGTGAGAAGGTATCTGGGAGTGACGACAAGATTAAATCTTGACTTAACTCCCCATCCATGATGAACCCAAGTCGTCCAAGACTTTCAATCAAAATAATTATCTTGAGGACATGAGTCTTAATAGTAGTTCCCTCGGTCATCCGAGATCAGAAGAGCTCCTTAGATAGCTCATATCTAGCAGTCCTACTTTTCTCACCATACAACTCTTGGAGGTGCAACAATATAATAGGAACATCCATAATTTCATGTTAACGTTGAAGCTCGTTACTCATGTATGCGAGCATGATATATTGAGCCACAGATCCATTATCTTGCCACTTCTTAAAAGTAGCAATCTCTTCCTCAGAGGCTTCTTCTGCAACATTTGCAGGGACAGACGAATTTAGGACATAGGAAATCTATTCAACAGTGAGAACAATTCTCAAATTCTTTAACCAGTCCATGTAATTCTGGCTGGTTAGTTTGTTAGCATCAAGTATACTACGCAGTGATAGTGAGTGTGAGATTATTAAATTCTGCATGTGAAATAAATCAACATTTTTAGCAAACATTCATTTAATAAATTACCAAAATAAATTAGTTCTTTATTTTAAATTGGTATCTCCCACTATTTTCTTCAAACTATATTACCCTCATAATATATAGTTCGACAAATCTAATTAAAGCTTTGTAAGTGAGAATGAGGATCTTATTTCAAATGTATATAGCCTTGTGTGTGAACAACAAACTATATATAACTAAATAGGTAGACAACTCTTGCCAATTAAATCATCATGTAACTCTTTGTATTTTGCCTCTTATATCATAATGGTCAAGTGTGTGCACATCCGAACTAAAATAATTTCAGTTAAGTCACACCCAGCATTTCCATATAAGTGAAGAGAAAACTTACAGCACTTGTGTGTGCACAACAAAGCGGTAACAATTCCTTTATAAACATTTAATGTAATAAAATAACATATTAAATATTTAATACTTGCCTTGAGTGTGCACAACAAACTCATATTAAATATTTAATACTCTATTATTTTATCATGCTAGAAGGCGACGTTCGATATTCCAAATATTTTTGAACGTTATAACTTAATATAATTTCTTTGAGGGGTTTGTTCTTAATTGTCTCATCTTGTTTAGCGCGCACGCGTCATATTAATTAACATGCGAAGCATGTTGCAGAATATAATATATATATATATATATATATAGTATAAACATGCATATAGAATACTATATTTTATCCGGATTGATTATGGACTTTTATTCTAGTTTGGTTCACTAAAGCCACCAAGTGAACCAAAAGGTCAAACCTAGGAGTGCAAGAATTAAATTTAAACATAACTATTACATTTAAATGCGGGCTCCATACAAACGGGTCTTCACGCGCTCCTTACTCCTTGGTCTCCAATTCTTCAATATAATTCTAACTATTCCTATTACATAAACTATTTAATTTAAGTAGAAACATTGATCAGCAGTCAAGGGGAAGTACATAGGAGGGAGATAGAATTTTACATCAAGAAAAACTAGAGAAGACGAGGTACGCAGACCCCATTTAATAAAACTCATTCATTCAAGCATTCAACTAAAATAAAATCCAATCACATTGGTCTATAGTCCATAATCAACCTTATTTATTATCATACATATCACCATATGCATCAATAAATAAAATATTTAATATATACATTGATATCGATTTAATGGGCAATTCTAGTTAGTTTCGAAATCCAATTTCAACTCTAATTAGTTATCATGGAATCCAATTCCAACTCTAATTAGTTAGCATGAAATCCAATTCTAATTAAAATAAACTTCTTTATTTTAATCAAATTCCAAATCTAATAAACTCCTTTATTAATATGGAATTATAGAAAAATATTTAATTTTAATTGTAATCAAAATAAACCTTTTATCTTAATTGAAATAATTTTTATTTTTCTGGGGAGTGGCGCTGCGGCGCCGCTAGTGAACTAGCATAAGGCGGTGTGGCGCCACGTCACCAGAAACCAAAGACAGCTGGCTGGCTCTACGGCGCGGCTGAAGAGCTAGCTTCAGGCGCTGCAGGTCCACATCACCACCATGGATATGGAGCAGGCGCTGCGGCGCGACAGTAAAGCCTGGAACAGGCTCTATGGCGCCGCTGGCAGAAACAGTTTTTCTGTTTCACGAATTGTGCAGTTTTTTCCAACAAAAACTGATTTCTAGCTAACAATTATGCCCAAGTAAATTATTCCAAACACATATCATTATATATATCAAATCTAAACAATTTATAACTCGCATAAAGGTTTGGCTCTGATGTCGTTGTTAGGTTTGTAACAATCAAAGTAGCGGAAGCATGGTAAAATCAGATTTTAAACTTTTACAAACCTTATACCCGGATCATCCTTTATGCATAATTATTAATTAAACGAAAGGGAAAGAATTATCGAATCATACCCTTGTAGAACTAAGCTTTCACGGGTACAAGTTCAACTCCAAATCATTCGTGATCTCCTTGAGTTCTCCGGGTTTGATTCCTTCCTTTGATCAACGTTAGCCACCCAAGTGTTTGGCCTCTAGAGGTGATCCACCAAGGAAGAAGAGATATTCAAGAAGGTGGGTGTTTGGCTAAACCCGAATTCTATCTCTATAGAATGTGTATACTCTCCCAAGTATTGGAATAGTGTGTTGTCTCACCTTGTTCCGTAATAAAACTTTCTTATTTATAGATGTAGGCAACCCTCCTAAACCTTTTAGGAATAGAGTTTAATATTAATTAATTAAACCTTTTAATTAATTAGGCTTCCCAATTCTATTGGAAATAATTAAACACTTTTAATTAATTACCCTCCTAATCTTATTAGAAATATATGAGAGAAAGAGAGAGTATCTTATTAATTAATTTTCAAACTCCTTTAAGAATTAAATAAATATAATAGTAATAATAATAAGACTCCTCTTATTAATTTATATTTAATACTTTCAAAATATTAAATAATAAATATTAAGCTATTTAATTTATTCTATCACCATAGATTACATTAAACATACTTAACTTATTATTACGATTATGCCATTAGCTTCTTTAATAAATATTCTTTCTTTTATGGTGTGATCATTTAGGTTATTCATGTTAAACCGGTTGTGAATAAATCAATTAGAACAATTCTAATCTTATTTAAATAAAGAAATTAAACTAATAATTTATTTAAATAAATAATATTTATGCTACAATAAGGGTAAGCCCCCTTAGCGATCAACGACTTTCTAAATAATATAGATTTCAACATTAATCATAAAAGAACATGTGAGTAAATATTTACGGTACAATTCATTCCTTCCACCATACAATGTCTCACTTAAATATAAGATATGGGTTTACTATCAAGTCTTATTTTATTTAATTATATGTATTTTGATTCTAAAATACACAACACCAAATAATGCAAATTAGAAACTACTTTCTTATTTCATTCTTCCTTGACCAAGGACTACTGAGTTGTCATTTATCGAATAACATAGGACATTCTCTTCTTTTACTAGAAGTGGTAGATCCTTATTGATCATTCATTATCTCCATGTATAAATCATTATACCCAATCATAGCCTTTGATATCCCCCTAGGGTCTTAAGGGACATGTCAAAGTATAACTCATCATATAAAAGATACTATGATTATCTCAAGTTTAAGGATTATTTGTACTACTATCACTTAAGAAATTCCTATTGATAGGCAAGTAAAACTCCATTAGGTATTCCTTAGCGAGCCACGTTCAATGAACTTATTTTCCAATAAGCACCTACATACTTGCTTTAGTGTCTCCATACAAATGATTATGAGATCGATCATCCTCATCCAATGAGCAAGTCAACGTATGTACCAATCTATCCGGATTTATTAATCCCTTTTTTAGTAATCCAACGATTGGAAACTATTTTAGTTTTAAACTATATGAGAATTTAGATCTCATTAGCATGATCATCATCATGATTCTAAAAACACTGCTTAAAACTATGGGTTTATCACATATTATAAAAACAACACCACGTAGATAATTAAATGCCTTTAATAAATAATACATTTATTAATAAATAAATAAGAATGTCTCAAAGTATTTTCTTTATCGTCATACATAATTGGCTTGTCTGCATATAATTTTCACTTTTGAGATGTCTAGACAAGGATCAGGCCCTAAGACTTATGAATGAAATGCACGGTGGAGTGTGCGAAACACATATGAGTGGACCCTTGCTTGTTAAGAAGATATTAAGGACGGAACATTATTGGATAATCCTCAAATCTAATTATGATGATCACGTCAGGCGCTGCTATCAATGTCAAATTCATGCTAACATTATTCATGCACCGCCTAATCAGCTACATTGCATGACATCACCATGGCCGTTTTCTATGTGGAGAATGGACGTGATCAGACCCGTTGAGCCTAAAGTCAGTAACGGTCGCAGATTCATCTACACTATAACTGAATACTTTACCAAGTGGGTGGTAGCAACTTTTTTCCCCAAAGTTACTAAGAAGGTCATTGTTGGCTTCATCAGAAACAATGTCATCTATCGATACGAACAACTTGAGGTTATCGTGTCAGACAATGCCAAGAATCTGAATAAGTAGATAATGAGGGAACTGTGCAATAAGTTCAATATCAAGCACCTTAACTCGATTATTTATCATCTGAAGTTGAATGGCGCAGTGGAAGCCGCAAATAAGAACATCAAGAAGATAATGATGAAGATGTCGGCAAACCACCGAGGATGGCCGGATTTGTTGCCTTTAACCTTGCTCGCCTACCGCACGTCAACTCTAACCTCGACTGGGGCATCACCCTACTCATTTATCTATGGAATGGAAGATGTACTCCACATAGAGGTGGAGATGGAATCGCTAAGAGTGATACTGGATGCCCAGATAAAAGAGGACGAGTGGACACAAGATCGATATGATCAGTTTGCCCTTATAGATGAAAAGAGAGCCACCGCTACCTTTTATGGTCAGCTATACGAACAGCAAATGTCCCAGTCCTACAACAAAAAGGTGGGACCTCGGGAATTCAAAAAGCATGATTTGGTATCAAAGATGATCATTCCAGGCCAGGAGGCAGCCAAAGGAAAATATATCCCGAACTGGGAAGGACTCTTTGTTGTCAAAGAAATCTTATCGGGTGGAGCCTTGAGATTGGAAGAAATGGACGGCGAAGAATTCCCGCAACTAATCAATTCCGACTCTGTGAAACGGTATTATGTTTGAGAACCCTTTCACCAGCTTGAATCCTTATCTTGAAAATATATATATATATATATATATATATATATATATATGTCAAGTCAACGTTCAGGCCAAGCTTGAACTGTGAAAAACCTGATCTCCCCTCATTCATGGGAGTACATAGACAGCCAATTATGGAGCTGTTTAACCATCAAAAAACAAAAATCAAACCCTTTCACCTAATATTAATCCTAAACATTAAACCTATCCAAACACCAAATATAGCCAGATAAGACCCTCAAAGTCGACGACCCATGCTAAAATGACCTTCCGGCATCTCAGTGTTATTCTATCAGATCTTGCATAAGGATGATGAGAGCCACTCTATATCAAAATAATAAAACATGAAGCGAAAATGGAGATCAACATACAGGTCTAGATGTACTCAAACAAGGGAAGTGGACTAAACCTGGCACTTTTTATATATACAACTGTTTAGAATACAAAATCTATTCTAATATGTGATCGAAGATAATAATATAGTCTGTGCAGGATGATAAAATAAGACCATAAATCTGTAGTCAGGCGAGACATCATCTCCAAATCTCTAGTTGTATCTGTAGTCAAAGGACCGACCTTAAGCTCCTGCTCCAGCGCGTCAACACGCCTCAACAACTCTACAGCTGACCTAAAAATACCCTCTTAACTCTGAATGACACCTCGAGCATGACTAGTAAGCCCATCCATAAAAGATTATATGGCATCCCTATCGACTATAGCCTCATTTCAAACTGTAAGAGCTACATCCCCCTCAACCATAGTAGCATTCTGACCTGCCACAGCGGTCAACATCAAGGCCCGAGCCTAATTCCACTCAAAAGTTATGAGACGCACATGATGATCCAACTCATCCATAGAGGATGAAGCAAAACTCAAAGATGTGCTAATCAAAGCACCTTTTAAACCTGCAAATAACTCCTCCTCAGTAGGAGATATGGGGTCCTCCATCGGCTCCTCCACATCAATTGACTTATCCCCTGCCTCGACCTGATTTGCTACATTCGGGGCTGAGTCCAACTGTAAATAAGCTGAACTCTACAGTCTGCCAATGGGACCAAAACTCGTAAACCCGAGCCAAATCTACCTCGGTAGCTGAGAATATATAAAATCAATAATCCTCAGTACCCTCGAAAGCATGAACGTCCTGGTGTTGATCGAACTGACCCATCACCGCCAAAGGATGATACGTGGTCACACCCCTCAAGCCGACCAAAGGAAGGAAATCCAAGTTAGCCATATAAGTGATGAAGCTCAGGAAGGAGCAATAGCTAGAATACATGACAATCTTAAATGGCTCCTCCATAACATCTAGAAATGAGATCCAAGATTTCACATCCATGCATGAAGATGGACGGAATAAATAGGTCAATGACATACCATGACCAAAGCAAAACCCATGTCGACGAAGTCGACCAATCGTCTTTAGGTGGGTTATGGACCAAACATACAGGAGAACTGGACTACCTCTAAACTCCTGATCCCCGATGGTCTGGCAGAAGGATGCCAATATCAACTTCTCAGCCAATATCAAGGGATGAATGGTGAAGTCATCTCTAAGAGCTCTAACAACCATTGACATCCCGACATCCAAATGATTAGCGTAAAAGGGAATATACAAATAAGATAGAACACACATGATTAGGGCATTTACCCGTGCTGTCTGCTATCGCTCCTCAAAAATAACAAAATCTCCACGATGAACAGTGAAGCTATCGACGAAAGCAAAGTGGTCTATCATAAAGTCGATCGAGATGATGTGGCTACCACCTACCTCAGCTAAAACAACTTCCATCGTCAATCCAGTGGTGGTCATAAACTGACGACGCATATGCCCAACCACCACCCTAGCGCAAGGCCCCTCCATCGATAAACTAGAGATGCGACCATACTTCTCCAAGGTAGGAGTCGGCTCGTCTAAGCCAAACTAGAAAACATAGCGCTCTGGATCCAATGAGAAAGCATCTCATCTATAAATCCATCGGGTACCTGGAAGGACAACAAAGATATGGAATGACAACAAAGCATCTCATCTATCAAACTCGGTGGAGAATGATATAAGTGAATAATAGATGATAAAGCCATCTGTAAAAACTGTGTCAAAAAAACTATACATGAGTCAATCTCTATCCAATCATTTCTATAAAGCATGCATCATAATAAGCAAGAATACAACATATGAAATGAATAAAAGAAAAGATATCATCATATATATCTCAAATAAAATACATCAGTTTTATACATACATTATTGTCATACCTATGATACATGCGAAAACTAAAAATAAAAAGTACATAATAATGGGGCACATACGCCCAATGTCTAACAAATGCTTATAGAATAATATCTATATCATCCAAGAAGGTGCTAGAATCATCAAACTGATCAACTTGAGCCAGATCATCTTGACTGGGCATACCTTGCATATCAGAGCGATAATGCACATCCTACATATCCTGACAATGAGGCATGTCTGTTGCATCCGGGAGATAGTTAAAAGTTCCCTCCCTATCAGCAAAGCGACCAGTACTTGATGGTCCAACCTTATGTCCATGGGAATTAAAAGTACCAGCCAGTGAAGGATCTCCTACCAAATGGCGATAATACATCAACATCCTCTCCAACTGATAGGTCAAATTTGTAATCTGGGATAGATGAGAAGGCTCCTGAAAGCATGTTATCCAATCAGTCATCACAATAGACCATGGAACCATATCTTCCAAGAACTGGGTAGCCTTGGTCTGAGCTCTAATAGTGTGAGGATTCCACTAAGCAAAGAAGTAATTTTAGGTAATGGGTTAGTCTCATAGGTGAAATCCATCATACTCCGCTATAGGAATCTCTAAAATAGGCATAATCAAAGGTCAAAACCGTTGGGGCTGAGGAAGGAAAGGAAGGCGGATCTCCCCGGTGATACATCTGAAAGCACGTTCTCCAAGGTAGAGCTCCCAACCTCTATCAAATAATAAGGGAATCCGACGAGTAGACAGATAATACTCAGGTCCTGTCGGAGACCATCCTCAAAACCCTCTATCAGGTGCTCTGCAGTATAAGGGACCCACACTACATCAAGTGCTGACAACAACTCTAGTTGGAGGAACGTGGGTTAAATCCAACGAAACCGAGACCTTTGATAATGTGGACTGATGCCATCTACGACCTCGAGGGTAGGTATCTAAGCCCAGAACAATAAGAGGTCTAAGGCAAGGAAGCCTCTCGTAAGCCCAGAACTGTCAATTCAAAGAGCTCGACATTAGTCATGGGAAAACACAAATCAAGATTCAGAGAATCATAAATTAGTCAAGATGATTCACCAGAAGAAATGGGTAGAAGCTGAGCCAAGCGTCGGTCACTCCCTCGGAGCGCAATCGCATCCCATGGAGGAATATCACGAATGTAAAAGAACCCCAGTCGTAGTCTCCAATGCGATCTACGTTCCGAACATCCCCTACTAAGCTAAAAGGGACAGTGGATTGTTTGAAATTAAACAACCCCTCATAATGGTCAGGAACAGACGCCGCAAGATGCAATCTCTCTCCACCAAATTCTCAGGTAAAGACTCCTGCAAAGTGCCCTGTGTAACAAACGAGATTTTTGTATTTAATTTTAAACATTTATTAAATTAAATAAATATTTTACTTGATTTATTTATTGAGTTAAATAATTATTTGATGGAATTGTTGTAGATTAATTTAATTAAGTGTGGTATGTTAATTAGGTTAATGTGGGATAATTTTATAGTGTGAAGTTTTAATTTAATTGAGTTAATTAAATTAAATGAGTTGTTTAATATTATAATGTGTTCCAATTTAATTTAATAATTAAATTGGAGATTTAATGATTTGTTAAATAAATTAAAATTTATAATAGGAATTATAATTATGTGATAATTTGATTTATTGTGTTAATGTTAACTTTAATTTAATTGAATTTGAATATTAGAAATTAATTAAATAGAGTGTGACAATTAAACTATATAATAAATGAGTTATTAAAATAAATTAAAAGAGGTTTAATATAGTTTTACTAAACAAAGCCTTATGGCTTTTGAATTCTTATATTAATTTAGTTTTATCCAAACAAAGCATTATGGCTATTTATTTTTAAAATTTTGTAACTGATAAATATTAAGTATATGTATAATATTGTATTAAGTATATATTTTACGTTAAGTTTTATCATTTGTTAAGCCTTACTCTATAGAAAATAGAGAATAGAGAGAAGAGGAAAGCGAGAAAAACATTCTCTGTAAAGTTGAAGCTAAGTTCTAAGAGTCTAGGAAGGAGAAGAAGGAGTCTAAACAATTCTCTATCATCTAACAGCGTAAAAATAAGAACTTGAAGGTAGTAATCTAACCTTGAATTATTAGTTTGTGTTCTTTATTGTTCTTCATTAAAAATTAATTTTTAGGAGTAACTTGTTGAATATATAGGTTATATGTGTTAATTTGTATATATAATCTATTTGTGGTTTCTATGTGGTTTAGAGTTGATTAATCCATGAAAACATGATGAATATGAAAAAATCATGTTACAGTGAGTTTAAATGAAGTATTTTTTTATATAACTTATTTGATACCAAAATTAGTGTTCAATTCGTATTATAATGTGTAAATTGATTTTTGATTGTGTTAAAACATCAAGAAACAAAAAAAATACAATTTGAATGAAGTAATTTGGTTGAAAAACGAGTTCACAGTCATTAATTTTGTTAAGAATATCTAAAAATGGAGTTTTTGCAAAAACATGGAATTTAAAGGTTCATAATTTGATTGTTTATATTGCTTTTTTAGTTATAATCATGCTCTACATGCTTAGTGATGATTCTGTGAAGTCTATATAGTTTGGGTATGCATAGATTATTGTTTGAGCATAATTTATGGCCTTGTATGGCCTAAACTTTGTTCTTCGCGAGCTGTGTCTGCGTGTTGCTGTGTCGTGGCGCCGCAACGCCTGTTTTATGAGTAAACAGAGCATTGCAGCGCTCTGGCAGTATCTTACGTCGAGTAATGGCGCTGCAACGCTTGTTCTATGAGTAAACAGAGCGCCGCAGCGCCATACCTGAGCCGCAACGCCTATTTGCAGGCTTATGTGTTGAGCGGCAGCGCCTTAGTCGCGCCGCAGCGCCAGTTTCCAGTTCAATCTGGGCGCTGCAACGCCACTTGGCAGATTGGCCTATAGATGGTTATTTTAATGTACAAATTTTGGGGATGTTAATTTAATTATATTTAATGATCCTGAAAAGTGTGAATCATATAATGAGATGATTAAATAGATTGTAACATGTAAAGAATGCTTTTAAGTGATTCATTAATAAGTCAAGTGTAAACCTAAAGTCATGGTTCATAATGTTTGATAATGTGCTTAATAGTAATATTTGTATATATGATTTGTATAATCATATTTAAGTTATGAGTTATATAGAAAAGTTAAAAGAAAGTAGTTCGTGGACATACGACCCTCAGACATACTCTTGAACTTATGTTTTATTCTTGATTTGAAAGTTGAGTTTCTATTGAGCTTTCGGTTCTCTTCATTGATAGGAAAGATTTAATTGTCCAACTATTATTATTCATTGGGATTTCATATTTTGTTACTGCTCATGAATATTCCAGTGAGCTTTGATTTTCTTACTCTTACATATAAAAATATTGCAGCTAAGGTCGAGAAAGTCGATGAACCATCCACGAGTAAGAGCAAGGCCAAGATGAACAAGTGTTGAAGACTTGTTTATTTTATTTGTTTCGTTATATGTGTTGAGACTATATTATTTATTGTTCCGCTTTTGAATGATGATGGTTTTAAGGTTAGATTGTCTGGGATTGAGTTTAAGAAGTGTAACCCTTTAATGGGAAAGATTATTATTTAAGTTTATCAAAGTTTATGTTTTAATGTTACTCTTTATTGTGGGTAGTTAGATTTTGATATTTGAACAATGAACACTAATTCATGTGGGAATGAAGTACTAGGATTTGAGGGTGTCACAAGTTGGTATCAGAGCTTTACGTTATGAACCTTAGGTGGGGAACCTTTGGTATTAGCCTTATAGGAGATCGAAAACATAGTGGTAATGACCTCTTATCGAGTTCTATGAAAGATAAATAATAAAAGACTTATGTGTTTATGTGTTATAACTTATGTGCTCGCGAGTGTCGAATAGCATCACGTAATAATTAAAACTTAAATTTTTTTTATCAGGATGACGATTGTTGGAGAAACCAGTCAGGCTTGGGAGGAGATACCCCAATTGCCTAGAGATGAGGAGCCTCGAGACATCCATACTGTGTGGGAGTAGTTGGTTCAGAGAGAGCCATCTCCACTGATCACGGTTGTGAGTCAGGAGTATGAGCCTGTACTTGACCAGGAGGATGAGGAGGAAACAGAGGAAGAGGATGATCCCGAAGAGTTTCCACTTAACTCTATCAATGTTAGGATGTATGAGGAGGTATATGATAGCAACATAGAGTTATAGGATAGAGTTGGGGAGCTGGAGGAGCTGGCAGATGTACGGCAGACCACCATAGAGCAGAGGGATGACACAATCCAAGATCTTGATGAATATCTTGGGAACGTGGAGTGGAAGCTGGTTCAGACAGAGAGTCAAACGGATGATTTTCTAGCTGAGGTTGAGAAATTGAAGGGCGACAAGAAATAGGAGTCGGCAAAGTGCGCTAGAGAGGAAGATGTTTGGATGAAGGCTACCCAGCGTGCAGATCGTGCTGAAGACAAGGTTCAGGTGAAGAAGGCCATGATGAATGAGATGGACTATGCTTTTCATTCAGCTATTAACAGGGCCCAGGATCGAGCCTTTTATTACCCAGCTCAGTTCGAAGATTTACCATGGTATATGGTGGATCGTAGAACAGGGTTTCGTGTTATAGAAGAGGAGCGTATAGAGGTTGTGCGACGTCTTGATATGCCCAGATAAGAAGAATAGTAAGCTATATGGTTATTTATGTATTAAATAAATGTTAATCCCAAATTTTAAGATAAATAATGGGATAAGATGATAATGTAATCCTGGAACTTTTCCATTTCAGGAAAGTTGATGTAAATAGCAGAAATGTTATCCTTTTTCCTATGTTTTATGATTATGAATGAATAAAATATTCGAGTTTCTTGAAACTATTATGTGTGAAGTGTTGATCTTAAAATGTGTGAGTTAAGTCTTAAATAATTAAGGAATTGAGTAATGATCTAATAAGCGTATGTCTTAATAGAAAGATGCCTCCTAGAAGAAGACAAACACGTCAGCAAGCTCAAGAGGGGTCTACGAATAACAATAATAACGAGGCCAATGCCAATCAGGTTCAGCAACGGATAAACTTGTTAATGGGAGCACTTGCGAATCAACCGTAAACTCCAACTACTTCATTTAAGGACTTCAAAATGGTTGGACCGCAAGAGTTTCAAGGTTCCATGAATCCGATTGAGGCCCATACTTGGGTGATGGATATGGAAAAAGTTTTTGATGTTTCCAGAGTCAACGACGATCAAAAGAATGCCTTCGCGACGTTTATGCTGAAGTCGGAAGCTAGCTACTGGTGGCAACCAAATAAAGTTCGAGGAGGTCAGGGGATAATAACGTGGGACCGATTCAAGGAAATGTTCTTTAAGATGTACTTTCTGACAAGCTCGTAGAACCAGATGGAGGTCCAATTCCTGGAGTTAAAGTAGGGAACAATTTCTCTACCGGAGTATGCCATAAAATTTAATGAGTTGGCAAGGTTTGCGACATATCAGGTGAACACTGATGAAAGAAAGGCGAGGAGGTTCGAACAGGGGTTAAAGCCTTGGTTATACAGCAAAGTCTCGATGTTCCTTCTGAACACATTTGCAGCAGTGCTTGAGAAGGAGATCATCGCGGAAGGCGGAAGTGATGCTTTGACTAAGTATAATCAGGAACAAAAGAAGATGAAAAATGAGAATGAAAATAAAGCTGGTGGTAGCAACCAAAAAAGGAAGTGGAATGAAAATTCAAGTGCTAGAAGTCAGTAGAAAAGAAAGTTTGAAGCTTGTGCTATATGTGGGAAAAATCACACTGGCGTGTGCCTAAGGGGTAAGCGGGTGTGTTTTAATTATGGTCAGGAAGGCCACATTGCACCAAACTATCCTAATCCGAAGAAGGGAGCTTGTTTCATATGCTGGTCAAAAGATCACATGGCTCGCAATTGCCCTAAGAAGACAACTGGAGGGTCAGGTGGAGGTAGAGGAACTAATGGTTGTAGCACTTTGACTATCGCTGGACCAACGCAATCGAACCGACCCACCACCAGAACCTTCAATATGACTGTGCAGGATGCTGTGTGGGATGCTGTGCAGTCAAAGGATGTGGTGTTAGGTACCATTTCGATCAATAGTATTAATACTTATGTATTGTTTGATTCGGGTGCTACTTGTTCATTTATATCCGATGACTTTGCTAAGAATTTAAATTTGAACATAGAGATTGCGAATAGGGAGGTAATTCCTGTTAGGTTTGTACATTAGAACTATAGGTTGGTTATTAAAGGTCACGAGTTGATGGTAGATTTAATTCCGATAAAATATAGGGAATTTGATGTTATATTGAGGATGGATTAGTTGTTCAACCATGGGGCAATAATTGATTGCTAAAAGAAGTGTGTTAACCTTACGACTTCGTCGAAGGTAGTGTTTTATGGTAGCAAATCGCCTAGACAAGCGAGTTGTCTGACGATGATGCAGGCTAGGAAGTTGTTGAAACAAGGGTGTGTAGAGTTCTTAGCCTACATAGTTGATACTAGGAAGGAGAGTCCAAAGTTGGAAGAGATACTAGTTGTTAAGGAGGTTGTGGATGTTGGGTTTGTACGTAATGCATAACTGCAATTAAATTATATAATAAAGGGCAGAAGCGCGATAATTAAGTTTTTAAAATTTTATACAAACCCCACCATGATCATGCTTTGTGCTTAATTATCAATAACAGAAAACTAAGGATAAATCAGAATCTTACCCTTGTAGAATCTAGCTTCCACAAGTACGAGTTCTACTCCTTGCTTTCCTTGATCTCCTTGAATCTCCTGTATTGGCTTCTTCCTTTGATCAACGTTAGGCACCCAAGTGTTTGGCCGCTAGAGGTGATCCACCAAGGAAGAGGAATTTCTCAAGAAGATGGGTGTTTGGCTAAACCATATTTTCTATTCTCTGTAGAAAAATAGTACTCTCCAACTTTTGGAATTACGTATATGTCATATCTGATATAAGACTCCTCTTATATAGATATTGGTCAACCCTACTAATCTAATTAGAATTGGTTTTCATTTAATTAATTAATTAAACTCTCTTAATTAATTAGGCTTCCCAACATATTAGGATTAATTAATTAAACTCCTTTAATTAATTTGCCTCCTAATCTCATTAGGAATAAGTGAGAGTACTAATATTAAATTAATTCATACTCCTTTAGAATTAAAATAATAATAATTGTAATAATATTAATAAGACTCCTCTTATTAATTTATATTTAATATTTTCAAAATATTAAGCTATTTAATTTATTCTATCACTATAGATTAAATTAATTACACTTAATGTATTATTACTATTATGCCATTATCTTTTTAAATAATTATTCTTTCTTTTATGGTGTGACCCGTTAAGTTCTTTATATTAAATCGGTTGTGAATAAATATATTAGAACAATTATATTCTTATTTAGATAAATAAATTAAACTAATAATTTATTTAAATAAATAACATTTATTCTACAGAAGGGATAAGCCTCCCTAGCGATCAACGACTTTGCAGATAATATAGATTTCAACATTAATCATAAAAGAACCTGTGAGTGAATAGTTACCGTATAATTCAATCCTTACACCATACAAAGTCCCAATTAAATATAAGACATGGATTTACTGTTAAGTCTTATTTTATTTAATTATATATATTTCGATTAGAAAATGCACAACTCCAAATAATACAAATTAGAAACTCCTTTTCTGCATTAGCCAAGGACTATTGGGTTGTCATTTAACGAATCACATATGACATATCTATTCTTTTACTAGAAGTGGTAGATTCTTTATTGATCATTCATTATCTGCATATGTAACTCATTATACCCAAACATACCCTTTGATATACCCTAAGGGTCTTAATGAATAAGTCAAAGTATAATTCATTACACACAAGATACTATGATGATCTCAAGTCCAAGGATCAATTGTACTACTATCACATTAGGAATTCCTATTGATAGGCGAGTAAAACTCCATTAGGTATTCCATAGCGAGTCACGTTCAGTGAACTTATTCTCTAATAAGCACCTACATACTTGCTTTAGTGTCTCCACACAAATGATCATGAGATTAATCATCCTCATCCAATGAGCAAGCAACATATGTACCAATCTTTCCAGATTTACTAATCCCCTTTTTAGTAATCCCACGATTGGGATTTATTTTAGTTTTTAAGCTTTCTACGAATTTAGATCTTATTAGCATGATCAACATCATGATTCTAAAAGCATTGCTTAAAACTATGGGTTATTTACATATTATAAAAACAGCATCATGTAGATAATTAAATGCCTTTAATAAATGAATACTTTTATTAATAAATAAATAAGATCATTTACAAAGTATATGCTTTATCATCATACATGATTGACTTGTATGCATACTACTTTCAATCTCCCACTTACACTAAAGCCAATCGCCATGGTATCTCATACCCATCTTCTCTAAGTGACGATCAAACTGCTAATGTGTTAAAGCTTTAGTAAATAGATCTGCAATATTGTCTTAAGAGTTTACACGCTCCAAGGTGACGTCTCCTTGATGAGTAGGTTGAAAACCTATGATTTAATCCAATTTAGCTTGTTATATTGGAAGTTTTTAAGTATTGTTCATATTATTTTAGGTGTTTTATGTTTATTGTGCAGGTATGAGGGTTAGAGTTGGATTCGAGTGAAAAAGGATGAAAAATGGGCAAGATGCAGTTAGGCACAGACCGCACGCGAGTTACAAAGGAAGAAGCGCGGGGCGCGCATTTTTGTGATGAAGTTGCTAGACCCCAAGCACTGACCGCGCCCTCGCAGTATTAATCGAAGCGCTGATCACGCATGAACGAGGACTGGGATGTTGCATAAGAGGCACGGAGAGCGCTGCTGTTGTGAAGGACGACGCACGGACCGCGCGTGTCTGACGGGAAAATCTGATTTGTTGCCTTATTGAGCAGAAGTTGATTGGAAATAGGATTGAAGGTTTACTAATTGAACTAGGGTTTTGATAGACTCTAAATATTAGTTACTGTACTTCATCTTTTGAACTAGAAGAAGACTATTCAATCATTCAAACACTAGTTTTGGAGAATCAATGCATGTCAAGCTAAACTACTCAATTCAATTTTGAAAGGATGTTGAACCTTATTTACAATTAATGGTTTGAGAAACTTTATTCTATTTACTCTTTCGTATGTGAGATTTATTCTGATTATCTACATAAACTTTCTTGTATGCTATTTAATTAACTAATTTGGTTTCTGTATGATTAAATTAGTAAATTGATATCATCTACAAGATTAAGATATATATTAAGCAAATGATGTATGTCTGATCATAGGTAGCAATTAATGATATTTGATTATGGTCAAACTTTTGGATATTATTAAGATTTTCAGAAGACAAGTTAAATAATTTCTGATTGTATTATTGTTGCTTGGAAAAATCTAATTCTCATTCTTCATGCTTCTATTATATTAAATTTAGACTGATAGTTCTAGGTTATATGATAGTTAGGATCTTTTGTTGGCGATTGTCGCATTAGATTTATACTTATGGAGAATTTCGGATAACTAACGATTGTGGTTATCTAAGATTATTAATCTCATTGAAAGATAAATATTGTAAACACTTGGTTAATCCATAATTGTGAAGAGGCGATGCTGAACTGAAGAATTGAAGTTTTTTTACTCATTGATACTTCTTTTAAATTCACTTTCATTAATTCAACTTTTCAAACTAAAAATCCCCCAATTCATTAGAAAATATTTGGATAAATATAAAACAAAATACTCTTTGTGGGATCGATAATTGCTTATTACTATATTAATTCTTGAGTTAGTAGAATAGAAGTAAGGTTAACTTTAGAGTGCTAAACGACAGCTCCCAAATTTTGGCGCCGTTGCCGGGGAGTGTTATTTGTTTTTATTTATTCAATTATTTTCATTTTATTTTTTTATGCCTCGATCCTCTCACTCTCTTGAATTGAAATTTGATCCAGAAATAGAGAGAACCACACGAAGGCTTAGGAAGGAAGCTCGGAAATCCCAAGATACACTTGCAGGTTCCGACGAAGCTCCATCACCAAGCCTTAATATCGCACTCACACTACTTTTATACCATTCTTCAAGCAAAATCAGACGAGGAGATGGCGGTGCTAAATAGCAGGACTTTAAAAGAGATGTCCACTCCTAATCTCACTCAACAACCTCTATGCATTTAATATCCTGCTTTAAATGTTGCGTTTGAATTAAAATCTGGACTAATTCATCTTTTACCTACTTTTCGTGGTCTTACAGGTGAAGATCCTTACAAGCATTTGAAGAAGTTTCATGTTGTGTGCTCAACCATGAAGCCACACAACATTACAGAGGAGCAAATAAAATTGAGAGCTTTCCCATTCTCACTGGAGAATTTAGCAAAAGATTGGTTGTATTATATCCCCTTGGGATTAATACAATCATGGAATGACATGAAAAGGCTATTTTTAGAGAAATATTTTCCTGCTTCAAGAGTAGCTAACATAAGTAAAGAAATTTGCGGAATCCGACAATTCAGTTGTGAAACATTGTATGAATACTGGGAGAGATTCAAAAAGCTTTGCTCCAGCTGTCCTCCCCACCAAATTGATGATCAACACCTTATCCAGTACTTTTATGAGGGACTTGTACTGATGGATATGAGTATGATTGACGCTGCTAATGGAGAAGCATTAGTGGATAAAACACCGGAGGCTGCAAAGAATTTGATTGCAAATATGGCCGCCAATGCACAACAATATGGAACTCAGAATGATCATCCAGCACAAAGGGTAAGTGAGGTAAGCACGAGTAATATAGAATAACAGATTTATGACTTATCTGCTGTAGTGAAACAATTAGCAACAGGTAACTTGTCGGTTGCAAAGGCTTGCGGAATATGTTTAATGGCGGGGCACCCTACAGATGCTTGCCTGACATTACAAGAGGAAGAGAATGCACAACAAGCTAATGCAGTGGAAAATTACCAGGCACATCCGCAGAGGAAATATGATCCTTTTTCCAATACTTACAATCCAGGATGGACGGATCATCCCAACTTGAGTTATGGAGGTGCTAGGCCGCAAGCGCAAGGGTTCTACCCAAATAAACAGCAATTTCAGCCAAATCAGCCATAATACCAACCCAAACCAGCAGCACCGGCCAATGCTGGAACATCCTTGGAGGACATGTTCAAAGCATTTATACACAGACACAATAGTTTTAATAAGAGACGAAATCTTCAATCCATAGTTTGGAGAGTCAAATGAGCCAATTAGCTACTACTATGGGTCGGTTGGACTCTCAAGGTTAAGGGAAGCTTCCATCTCAAACTGTTGTGAACCCTAAAGAGAATGCTAGTGCTATAACCTTGCGGAGTGGGAAGCAGATGGATACACCCACAGCCAAAGTTTAGTTTGAGAAAGAGCAAGCTAAGGAAGAACCGAAAAAATCTAAGGTACATCCTAACCCTCCTTGTCAGCTTAAAAATATTCCTCTTCCCTTTCCTCCAAGAAATTCTAGAACTTCAAGGAAAGATCAACATAAAAAAGAAATTCTGGAAACTTTTAGGAAAGTATAAGTGAATATTCCATTACTTGATGCAATTGAACAAGTGCCACGGTATGCAAAATTTTTAAATAAATTGTGCACTAACAAACAAAAATTGAAAAATAATAAAAAGTCACAGTTGGGGAGAATGTATCAGCTGTTCTTCAAAGAAAAATGCCCCCTAAATGTAAAGATCTAGGCATGTTCACGATCCAATGCAAGATAGGAAACACTAGATTCGAGAAGGCCATGCTAGATTTAGGTGCTTCGATTAATGTGATGCCATTATCTGTTTATAAGTCTCTAAATGTAGGTCCTTTGAAAAATACTGGTGTGATTATTCAATTGGCAGATCGTACTAACACTTACCCTCGAGGGGTAGTTGAAGATGTCTTGGTGCAGGTGAACGAACTAATCTTTCCTGCAAATTTTTACATAGTGGATATGGAGGATGATACATCACCAATCTCATCCCACATCTTGCTAAGAAGGCCCTTCCTAAAGACAGCGAGGATTATGATTGATGCGCACAATGGGACCTTAACAATGGAGTTTAATGGCGAAAAGATCCAATTTAACATCTATGATGCCATGAGGTACCCTAGTGATATTTGTCAAGTTTTTGCAATTGATGTGTGTGACTCTTTAGTGCATAAAACTTTTGAACAAATTAAGAGAGACAGCTTGGAGGTTGCTATTTCCAGCAGTTTGGACATGGATGGGAAGTATGCACTTGAGCAAAATCAGGAATTAAAGGAAACTGTGGCTGCACTACACTCATTGCCTAAACTCTCAGATAAGCATGCAGTCCAGTTAATTCAATTACATGTGTCTCACTAAAAACTATTACCATCTGTTGAGAAAGCTCCAACACTTGAATTGAAACAATTACCTGCACACTTGAAATATGCGTATTTGGGGACTAATGAGACTTTACTTGTGATAATTGCTAGTAATCTAACCAAAGTACAGGAAGAAAAATTGTTAAGAGTCCTTAGGGACCATATCATAGTGTTTGGATGGACCATAGTAGACATCAAAGGTATTAGTCCTGCAATGTGCATGCATCGGATCTTGTTGGAAGACTGAGCTAAACCTACGAGGGATGCACAAAGACGATTGAACCCACCCATGATGGAGGTAGTAAAGAAAGAGGTAATAAAATTACTCGATGCAGGAATCATCTACCCCATCTCCGACAGTGAAAGGGTAAGTCCGGTGCAGGTAGTTCCAAAGAAATTCAGAATCACGGTTGTCAAAAATGATAATAATGAGTTAATGCCCACACGGACGCAAATAGGTTGGAGAGTGTGTATTGACTATAGGAGGTTAAATGTTGTAACTAGAAAAGATCATTTTCCCCTTCCTTTTATTGATCAAATGTTAGAACGATTAGCTGGGCATACTTATTATTGCTTTGTAGATGGTTTCTTATGTTATAACCAGCTTAGTGATTGTACCCAAAGACCAAGAAAAGACCACATTCACATGTCCCTTTGGTACTTTTGCCTATCGGCAAAGGTCTTTTGGACTCTGCAATGCCCCAGGTACTTTTTAAAGATGCATGGTGAGTATTTTTTTCAATCTTGTAGAAGAATGCATTGAGGTCTTTATGGATGATTTCATAGTACATTGTAATTCTTTAGACATTTACCTAGATAATCTGACTTGTGTTTTGGATAGACGTTTGGAAACTAACCTTGTGCTAAATTAGGAAAAATATCACTTTATGGTAGAACAAGGAATTGTACTTCATCATGTAGTGTCAGTTAATGGTTTAGAAGTCGATAAAGCTAAAATTGATATTATATCTGCATTGCCTTACCCCGTCAGCGTGCGGGAGATACACTCTTTTCTTGCACATGCAGGATTTTATCGCAGGTTTATCAAAGATGAGGAATTCCATTTTCATGATGAATGCAAGGTGGCTTTCGATACCTTAAAGAAATTATTGACGTCAGCCCCTGTCATTCAACCACCAAATTGGAAGTTCCCATTTGAGATAATGTGTGATGCAAGCAACTATGTTGTCGGCGTTGTCTTGGGCCAAAAGATTGACAAAGTTGTCCATGCCATTAACTATACTTCTAGAACATTAAATGCGACTCAGATAAACTATTCCACAACTGAAACAGAACTCTTATCTGTTGTATTTGCTTTAGATAAGTTTAGATCATACTTACTTAATACTAAAGTGATAGTTTACTCTGACCATAATGCTCTCAGGTACTTGCTTAGTAAGAAAGAATCCAAACCTCGAATCATAAGGTGGATCTTGCTGCAGCAAGAATTCGACTTGGAAATTAGAGATAAAAAGGGTGCGGATAACCTGGTAGCGGATCACTTGAGCATAATTCTTAAGGAGGAAGAAGCACTACCATTACAAGACATATTTTCGGACGAGCATCTACTTTCCATTGGCAATACAACTCCCTGGTATGCAGACATTATGAATTATTTGGTAAGTACGTATTTACCGGATGAGTTATAAAAATCCTAGAAAGAGAAGCTTAGGAGTGAAGCAAAACATTATGTGTGGGATGACCTATACTTATGGAAATTTTGTGCTAATCAGATAGTTAGACGTTGTGTACCTGATAATTAGTTCCAATCTATTCTAGCTTTTTGTCATTCCTATGCTTGTGGAGGTCATTTTGGACCTAAAAGAACATCACATAAGGTGTTAGAGAGTGGTTTCTTTTGGCCCTCAATTTTCAAAGACTTATATCTATTTTGCAAATCATGTGAAAATTGTCAAAGAACAGGAAATATATCACATAGACATCAAATGCCACAAAACCCTATTCTAATTGTTGAAATCTTTAATGTTTGGGGTATTGATTTTATGAGACCTTTTCCTGTTTCCTTTGGTAATATTTACATCTTATTAGCAATTGATTATGTTTCAAAGTGGGTGGAAGCTAAAGCCACAAGGACTGACGATTCTAAAGTTGTTGTAGATTTTGTCAAGACTAACATATTTGTCAGGTTTAGAGCACTACGGGCCATCATTAGTGATCGCAGAACTTACTTCTGTAATAGGGTATTTGTAGCGTTGTTAAAGAAATACAACGTTCTTCACACGGTATCTACATCCTATCATCTGCAAAGCAATAGCCAAGCTGAGGTATCCAACCGAGAAATAAAATCCATTTTGGAGAAAGTAGTTAACCCGAACAGGAAAGATTGAAGTCTTAGATTAGATGATGCAGTATGAGCATATAGGACGGCATACAAAACTCCAATTGGTATGTCGCCTTATAGGCTGGTGTTCGGAGAAACCGTTCCACCTACTTACAGAGCTAAAACATAAAGCTTTTTGGGCAATCAAACAGTGCAACTTGAACATGGATCAAGCTGGTGTCCATAGGAAGTTGCAGTTACAAGAACTCGAGGAGTTGAGTAATAAATCATATGAGAGTTCTAAACTATATAAGGCTAAGACGAAAGCTTTCCATGATAAGAAAATTTTGCGAAAGAATTTCACTGTTGGGCAAAAAGTTCTCCTTTATAATTCACAATTGAAATTATTTCCAGGTAAGTTGCGTTCTCGTTGGGAGGGTCCATTTGTTGTTACTAATACATTTCCTCATGGTGCTATAGATATACAAAACCCAAAGACAGGGAATGTGTTCAAGGTGAACGGCCATAAATTGAAGCCATTTTTGGATAGTAGTCAAGTTGGGGAGGTAGAGATGTTGACACTGATGGATCCGGCTTTCGGATGATTAAATAGATTGCATCGAGCTAACGACGTTAAATAAGGGTAGCTGTGTGGGAGGTAACCCATAATTTCATAATATTTTTGTTATTAGTATTAATTTAATTACATGTATTAGTTCATTATTTGATTTTCTAACATTTAGCGTCTTAGGATTCTGATATGTACTCTATAATTGTGTAGGAAAGCAGAAGTGAAGGAGCAAAATAGTCAAACAAAATGGAAGGACATGGAGCATGCCTCATCAAGCGCTGAAGGCGCCATCCCTACAGCATATTGCCTTAAACAAGTTCTAGTGAGGTGCGGACCGCGCAGCTGCGAGCACTGAGCGTGCGACCTATACAGCAAGTTTTAAGCAAATTTTTCCAGTGTAGCGCGGAGTGCGCTTGATTTTGTGCGGGGCGCACAAGCTATGCAGCAATGTCGAACTATTTCACCACAGGACGTGCGAAGCGTGCTTATTCGGGGGGCTAACCGCACGAAACGGCTGATTCAACTTAAGTTCAAATTTGTGATCGGGTTCGTTGCACCCATACACCACTTGTCCATTTCCTTTTTCGTTTTCAACTTCCATATTCCCTTCTCCTCTTCTAAATCCAACCCAATTCTTCAAATCCTCTCCTACTTAAACCCTAATTCAACAACACCCACTAACTAATTACACACCCAAATCAACATTCTCTCTCATCCAATCTTCTATAGAATTCAACCACACCCAATATTCACCATCCACATTAACATACTATCTTCCCCTACCACATACTCTATTGATTCATCTTCTCCTACCCATCTCATCCTCGTGTGTCACAGTGGAGTGAGCATCCTAAGTAACCATTACAAATAGCAAGAGGTAACAAATTAAGGTAGTATAATTCATAAAAGTTCATCTTTTATATAATAAATTGTGTTGCTTTATCTATATACATTGTGCTTGGCTTACCTTGGGTTACTGATGACCGAAGGATTTTATTGATTAATTTGGCTTAGATTGTGATAGCAAGGAAAGTAAGTTTGGGGGAAAAAGAAGGGTGCACACTAACTGCTTGATAAATTATCATAGTTAGAGCTTGTGTGCAATCTTCCCATCATGACATCAAAAAGACCACGAACGTCAACCTAAGTAACCATTACAAATAGCAAGAGGTAACAAATTAAGGTAGTATAATTCATAAGAGTTCATCTTTTATATAATAAATTGTGTTGCTTTATCTATATACATTGTGCTTGGCATACCTTGGGTTACTGATGACCGAAGGATTTTATTGATTAATTTGGCTTAGATTGTGATAGCAAGGAAAGTAAGTTTGGGGGAAAAAGAAGGGTGCACACTAACTGCTTGATAAAATATCATAGTTAGAGCTTGTGTGCAATCTTCCCATCATGACATCAAAAAGACCACGAACGTCAACCTCTAGTGCTCGGCCAAGGTTTGATACATCAAAGTTTGTGGGCGAGGCAGCGATGACTCGTTACAATGCCGTGCTTGCCAAAAAAATGCTTGTTCTAGAATGGGGGTTGAAGCCCGATGCTAACTTGGATGGTGATATGGCTCTGATGATCGTGGAAAGGCAATGGTTGCAGCTGGTGGAACAACCACTACCCGTAATGCTAAACATTATAAAGGAATTCTATGCTAACGCCATAGAACATGAAGGGCATGTTGTGCAAGTTATGGGAAAATCAGTCTCATTCCACCACACGACGATAAATGAACACTTCGGGCTGGAAACACCAACAGGGGACCGATACGAAGACAACCTCCCAAGCTTGGATAAAATTATTGCTTGCCTATGCAAGCCCTAGAACACAATGGGTAACCAAGCCTAGGACGGACATTAAAGTCACGTTTCCACACTCGACATTGAGCAAGTATTGAAAAGCGTGGTACGCATTCATCTATGCTAGGCTAATGCCCACACGCCATCAAACTGAAGTCACGAAAGAAAGGGCATGCCTCCTCTATGGGATCGTACATCATGGGTTTGAAAGGCCTAATGAAGTATAAATCTTACAAGTGGATTTCGGCATGTGTATTTAAGAGTCAATTGATGGGGCATTGCGCGGAGGCACCACAGGCGGCCTATTACACGAATTTCTGATCACAGACTTATGCCGAAAGGCCAGAGTGCAGTGGGATTAATCGAAGCCTGTTTAGATGCCCATGGGGGCCATTGATCACAAAACAATCATCACCTATAGATAATGGGCGGGAGCACGGTCACATCCTCGGGGTGAGGGCTACATCACGATACCATCATCAGCACCACCCTCACCACCGCCAACAACGAACGTGCCGATGACGGATGAGGCAAAAGCAGGACCATCTATGACTTCTACAACCAGGAGTCAAAAGAAGATGCTCCAGCTTGCTCAATGCCAAGATTCAATGCATGCATACAACATTGGTGCATTCACGGCGTTGGCAGATGCCTTATCCCGTTTTAATCTGAATAAACCAGTCCAGCTTCCAATTCCTCTAATTCTACCTGCTTACCCCCTTCGGATGATAAAGGTTCTCAAGATGAGCATCGACTTGTCTCGCAGGGAAGTCCTTATGCTTAAATTGCTTTATTTTCATGTAATGAGGACATTACTATTGATAAGTTTGGGAGGGTATTTAATTTAATATTATATTTAGGTTGCATACAATGTAGTTTATATTATAGTTTTACTATATCTGCATATATAAAAAAAATCTGCATTCATGTAGGATTTGTGTTAATTTTTGCATGGAGATTGAGCAATTAAGCCTTGATAGTTGTGATGAAAGCCAACGAGGAATCTGATTTATGACGTGCATGCCTAAATTAGTTATCATGTGTTGATTAATTTTAACCATAGGAACTTCATAACATGAATCTTGTGTTTTTCTAATCTCAAGCACACCAACTGATTATCAATAATAACAAGAAAGTAGATTCAAGATAAAACATGGACATGTATTCATTTGAACACAGATTATAATTGAACATTAACGTATACATAAGTTTGGGGGAATTGTGGCTCGAATGAAAAGAAAAGAAAAGAAAAATCAGAGAAAGATATAGGAAAAATCAAAAAAAAATATAGTTCTAGAATAAAGAACTGACTTAGTTCAATTTCGTGGCCTTTGTTACTCGGACAAGTAAACCCTAGGGAATGTCTTAACACCTAGAGCCCTAAAGCCTTCGGGTTTGGGAGTCGTTGGCCGAAAGTCCGTTACACGGGTAGTATTGAAAAGCCTAAGGAAGTTGAACATTGCACAAGTCAGACTTAAGAAATAATTAGTGAGATGGAGCATTAAAATGCACTCACTTGGTACAAAGAGCTTGGTTCCAAAACGTTATTTCCCTCGTATTTATGTGTATGCCATGATTGAATTATAAAATCTAGTCTTGGATGAGTTGTATGCGTATGAATTTATCTATGTTGCTAATTGTTATTGTTGGAGTCATGTTGGACACACACACACACACACAGAAATATGAAAATATTATGTTTATGATGTGAGGATGTGAGAAGTTAAGGTAACGCATGATGCGATATTGATGTCGTAATAGTTATTTATCTCTGAGGCATATGATTCATCTTATTACCATAGTTATTGTTCAATCTCTGTAGTTGTATTCATCTTAGTTTTAGTGTTAGTATCGTTATGTTTGCCTAAGGACAAGCAATGGTTAATGTTTGAGGGAATTTGATGAGTATGTTGAAAACCTATGATTTAATCTTGTTTAGCTTGTTATATTGTATGTTTTTAAGTTATTTTTTTATTATTTTCGATATTTTATGTTTATTGTGCAGGTATGAGAGTTAGAGTTGGATTCGAGTGAAAAATGAAGAAAAATGGGCAAGAAGCAGTTAGGCGCGAACTGCGCGCGAGTTACAAAGGAAGAAGCGTGGGGCGTGCGTTTTGGTGATGAAGTTGCTGGACCCCAAGCACTGACTGCGCCCTCGCAACATTAACTGAAGCGCTGACCGCGCATGAACGAGGACCGAGATGCTGCATAAGAGGCGCGGAGAGCGCTGCTGTTGTGAAGGACCACGCGCGGACCGCTCGTGTCTGACGGGAAAATCTGATTTGTTGCCTTATTGAGCAGAAGTTGATTGGAAATAGGATTGAAGGTTTACTAATTGTACTAGGGTTTTGATAGATTATAAATATTAGTTATTTTACTTAGTATTGATCATCTTTTAAACTAGAAGGAGACTATTCATTCATTCAAACCCTAGTTTTGGAGAATCAAGGCATGTCAAGCTAAATTACTCAATTCAATTCTGAAGGGATGTTGAACCTTATTTACAATTAATGGTTTGAGCAACTTTATTCTATTTACTCTTTCGTATGTGAGATTTATTCTGATTATCTACATAAACTTTCTTGTATGCTATTCAATTAACTAATTTGGTTTTTGCAGTATTAAATTAGTAAATTGATATCATCTGCTAGATTAAGATATATATTAAGCAAACGATGTATGCCTGATCATAGGTAGCAATTAATGATATTTGATTATGGTCAAACTTTTGGATATTATTAAGATTTTCAGAAGACAAGTTAAATAATTCTTGATTGTGTAATTGTTGCTTGGAATAATATAATTCTCATTCTTTATGCTTTTATTATATTAAATTTAGAGTGATAGTTCTAGGTTATATGATAGTTAGGATCTTTTGTTGGCGATTGTCGCATTAGATTTATACTTAACGAGAATTTCGGATAACTTGCTATTGCGGTTGTCTAGGATTGTTAATCATATTGAAAGATAAATATTGTAAACATTTGGTTAATCTATAATTGTGAAGAGGCGATGCTGAACTAAAGAATTGAAGTTTTTTTACTCATTGATACTTCTTTTAAATTCACTTTCGTTAATTCAACTTTTCAAACTAAAAATCCCCCAATTCATTAGAAAATACTTAGATAAATATAAAATAAAATACTCTCTGTGGGATCGATCATTTCTTATTACTATACTAATTCTTGAGTTAGTAGAATAGAAGTAAGATTAATTTTGGAGTGCTAAATGACAGCTCCAACTCCTCTTTCAATGATCTCCCTGATCAAGTGAAATCCCCGCAACACGTGTTTGGATTTCTGATGAAACCTGGGTTCTTCAGCCTGTGCAACCACTCCGGTGTTGTCACAGTATAAGGGGACTGCTCCTCCAATGCTAGGAACCACACCAAGTTCTGTTATGAACTTCTTCATCCAAACAGCTACCTTTGCAGCTTCACTTGCAGCTATATACTCTGCCTCTATTTCTGAATCAACAACTATTTGCTACTTAGAACTCTTCCAACTAACTAGTCCTTCGTTCAAGGTAAATACATACCCCAAAATAGATTTAATTCCATCTTGGTCTGTTTGAAAACTTGAGTCCGTGAAGCCCTCAAGTTTTAATTCAGACCCACCGTAGACAGGAAATACATCCTTAGTCCTTCGTAAGTACTTTAGGATATTTTTCACTGCCTTTTAGTGCTCTTCTCCTGGATTCGACTGATATCTGCTCGTTACACTAAGTGCGTTAGTGACATCCAGTCTAGTACATATCATATCGTACATGATAGATCTTATTGCTGAAGCATAAGGAATCTTACTCATACGGTCTCACTCCTCAGGTGTCTTTGGGGC
Organism: Panax stipuleanatus; assembly: GCA_020205555.1. Classification (NCBI taxonomy): domain Eukaryota; kingdom Viridiplantae; phylum Streptophyta; class Magnoliopsida; order Apiales; family Araliaceae; genus Panax; species Panax stipuleanatus. Next base: position 80,602,344 of record CM035121.1, read on the forward strand.
CTGTTTCTTGGATAGATTTATTCCATGGCTCATCGGCATGAGACCTTTTTTGGAATCTTCCATGCTAAACCTCTTTATCATGATATCAATGTACGTTCCTTGGGATAAGCCAATCATCCTTTTAGATCTATCTCTATAGATCTTTATTCCCAAAATATAGGATGTTACTCCCAAGTCCTTCATTGAGAAGTGTTTAGATAACCAGATTTTAATCGATTGTAGCATAGGAATGTCATTCCCTATCAGTAATATATCATAAACATATAATACAATGAATGAAACAGCGCTCCCACTAACCTTCTTTTACACACATGGTTCATCCTCGTTTCTGATAAAATCAAACTCTTTGATTGTCTCATCAAAACGAATGTTCCATCTACGAGAAGCTTGCTTCAATCCATAAATGGATCGTTACAGCTTACAGACTAGATTTGTTCCAACCTTTGAAATAAATCCCTCGGGCTGTGTCATATACACATTCTCCTCAAGTTTCCTATTGAGGAAGGCCATTTTCATGTCCATCTGCCAGATCTCATAGTCGTAATAAGCTGCAATCGCAAGTAAAATTTGAATGGACTTGAGCATAGCTACTGGTGAGAAGGTTGCATCATAGTCAACTCCTTGTCTTTGTTTGAAACCTTTTGCAACCAGTCGGGCCTTATAGGTCTCTACCTTATCATCCGCTCCAGTCTTTCTTTTAAAGACTAATTTACACCCAATAGGCTTAATGCCTTCAAGTGGTGAAACCAAAGTCCATACTTGGTTTTCATCCATGGAGTCCATCTCGGATTTCATGGCTTCAAGCCATTTTCTTGAGTCTTTATTACTCATATTCTGTTCGTAATTCAACGGATCATCATCATTCATGACGTGTACCTCATCGTCATCCTCTATGACAAATCCATACCTGTCAGGTATCTTTGGTACTCTTCCAGATTTACGAACGGGGTGTTGTACAGAAGGTGTCTCTACTTGGACAGGTTCATCCACTTGATCTGTAGTGGTTTGTGGTTCTTAAATTTCTTCAAGATCTATTTTCCTCCAACTGGCCCCTTCAAGAATAAATTCATTTTCCAAGAAGGCAGCGTGTTTCGTAACAAAGACCTTTTGCTCAGTAGGACTATAGAAATAGTATCCCAAACTTTCTTTAGAATATCCCACAAACGTGCACTTATCAGATCTTGTCCCAAGCTTATCATTTTAAAAAAAATTCATATAAGCTAAACATCCCCAAATCTTAACATGCTTAAGACCAAGTTTCCTCCCTATCCACATCTCATATAGAGTCTTAGGGACGAATTTCGAGGGGATCTTATTTAGTAGATATGCAGTCGCTTCTAGGGCATAACCCCAGAATGATACTAGAAGATCGGTAAAACTCATCATGGATCGAACTATGTCCAACAATGTTTGATTTCTCCTTTTAAATACTCCATTTAACTGTGTTGTACCTGGTGGAGTCCATTGTGAGATTATACCATTTTCTTTGAGACAATTAAGAAACTCGCCGCTTAAGTATTCACCACCTCGATCTGATCGAAGAATCTTAATACTTTTGTCAGTTTGTTTCTCTACTTCACTTCTGAACTCTTTGAACTTTTCAATTAATTCAGATTTGTATTTCATTTAATACACATATCCATATCTTGAGTTATCATCCGTGAAAGTAATAAAATAAGAATACCCTCCCCATGCATTCGTTGTCATAGGTCCACAAACGTCTGTGTGAACCAACACTATCAACTCTGTAACTCTTTCTCCTTTTTTACTAAAAGGAGATTTAGTCATTTTACACATGAGACAAGATTCACAAGTTGGATTTGATTCAAAATTGGATAGCTCTAAGAGCCCATCCTTATACAACTTGGATAATCTTGTTTCATTGATATGACTGAGTCTACAGTGCCATATATAGGTACAATTAACATCATCTCTTTTTCTTTTCTTAGTTTGTTCTATTTGAAGTAAATTTTCATGCAAGTCAAGTATATAAAGTCTATTTCGCAGATTACCAACACCGTATAAAACATTTTCTTTATAAATAGAACAACAGTTGTTCTTTATTATAATGTCAAATCCTTCCATATCTAATACGGAAATAGAAATAATGTTTCTTATGATATTCGGAACAAAATAACAGTTATTTAAATAAATGGACTTGCCCGTAGGCATTTCTAAAAAATAAGTGCCTACAGCTAATGCAGCAACCTTTGCTCCATTTCCCACTCGTAGGACAACCTCATCCTTGTTCAGCTTTCTACATCTGACCAGTCCCTACACAGTATTACATATGTGAGAACCACAGCCGGTATCCAATACCCATGTAGAATTATGACTTTCAAAAATATTAATTTCAATCATAAACAAACCTTAATTGAAAGTCGAAGCTTCTCCAAGCTTCTTCTCTGCCAGAAACTTTTTGCAGTTCCTCTTCCAGTGACCCGACTCGTTGCAATGGAAACACATTCCTTTGCTAGCTGGATCAGGTTTCTTTTGTTCGTTCACCTTGCCCTTAGCCTTCTTAGATTTCTTCTTTTCAGAAAATACCTTGGGCCTCTTTCTTTTCTTGGAAGAATCCACCATTAAGACATGGTTTTTCTTGGATGGGAAGTGACCTTATGCAGTTTTCAACATGTTAAGTAATTCAGGCAAGATGACATCTAACTTATTCATGTGGACATTAACAACGAACTGCGAGAAGGTCTCAGGGAGTGACTGTAAGACTAAGTCTTGACTCAACTCCCCATCCATGACGAACCCAAGCTGTTCTATATGTTCAATCAGATTGATCACCCTTAGGACATGAGTCTCTACGGCAGTGCCCTTGGTCATTCGAGATTGGAAGAGCTTTTTAGATATCTCATATCTAGCAGTCCTACTTTAGTCACCATACAACTCCTTGAGGTGAAGCAACATAATAGGAGCATCCATGTTTTCATGTTGACGCTGAAGCTCGTTATTCATGGATGCAGGCATGATGCATTGAGCCACAGATGCATCATCTTACCACTTTACAATAGTGACAATCTCTTCCTCAGAGGCTTCTTCTGGAACAGTTCTAGAGACAGGTGAATTTAGGACATAAGAAATCTTTTCAGCAGTGAGAACTATTCTCAGATTCCTTAACCAGTCCGTGTAATTCGGCCCGGTTAGTTTATTAGCATCAAGTACGCTACACAGTGAAATAAGTGATTTTGACATTTTTAAAATTCTGCATGTGAAAAGACAATATTTTAGCAAACATTCATTTAATTAATTTTATATTTCAAAATAAATTTAGGTCTTATTTTAGATTGGTATCTCCTACTATTTTCTTCAAACTATATTACCCTCATTTATATAGTTCGGCAACATCTAATTAAAGATTTGCTACTAAGATTAAGGATCCCATTTCAAATGTATATAGGCTTGTGTGTGCAAAAAAAAAGGTATACAAATAAATAGGTAGACAACTCTTGTCAATCACATCAACATATGATTCCTTGTATTTTGCCTCTTAAATCATAATGGTCAAGTGTGTGCATATCCGAACTAAAATGATTTAAGTTAAGTCCAACCTAGCACTCCATATATTCTAAAAAGAAAAATATTGTTCTTGTGTGTGCACAACAAAACAATATTATTCAATTAACTTTATAAGTATCAAATGTGATTAAATTAATATCTTAAATACGGAATACTCGCCTTTTGTGTGCACAACAAACTCGTATTAAATATTTAATACTCTATTAATTTATCATGCTAGAAGTCGACGTTCGATATTCCAAATATCTTTGAACGCTTTGGACTTAATATAATTTTTTTGAGGGGTTTGTTATTATTTGTCTCATCTTGTTTAGCGCTCATGCACATATATATATAAAATACGCGTCATTTTATTAAACATGCGAAATATGTTTGCATAAAATATATTATATATAATACTTAGCATGCACATATAGAATACTATATTCTACCTTGATTGATTATGAACTTTTATTCTAGTTTGGTTCACTAGAGCACCAAGTGAACCAAAAGGTCAAACCTAGGAATGCAAGAATTTAAATTTAAACATAACTTTACATTTAAACTCGATCTCCAATCAAACGGGTCTTCACGCGCTCCTCACTCCTTGGTCTCCAATTTCTTCAAGAAAATTCTAACTATTTCAATTACATCAACTATTTCAGTAAATAGAAACATTGATCAACAGTCAAGGGAAAGTACATAGGAGGGAGTTGGAATTTACATTGAGAAAAAATAAGAGAAGACGAGGTACGTAGACCCTATTTAATAAAATCCATTCATTCATGCATTCAACTAAAATAAAATTCAATCACATTGGTCAATAGTCCATAATCAATCCTATTTTTTTCATACACATCAACATATGCATCAATAAATAATCATTCATCGCATGAACAATAAAACCATTCCATATATGGGTTGATGTCATTTAATGGACAAAAGTTTTGCTAAATTTTAATTTTAAAACAAAATAAACTCTTTTATTTTAATCAAAAACCAAATCCAAATTAAACTCTTTTAATTTTTAGCAATCTGAAATCATATTTCAGATAAAATAAATATTTTTATTTTAAACTTTTATCGATCAAAATAAACCATTTACTTAATTATGAAAAAATAAGTTTTTCAGAATCTGCAGGACGGCACGCCCGCGCCCAGAATGAACTGGGACTCGGCGCGACCGCACTGTGCACGGATCTGTTAGGAGCCTGGCGTACCCGAGCCCAGAATGAACTGGGATGGGGCGCGACCACACTGTTCTTCGCAGAATCGACAGATTTTGATTTTTGTCTAGAAAATTCGATCCAATCTCACATCAATTCATACATAGAATCATACAATTGATAAATAGCACAAATTTAGGCTCTGATACCACTGTTGGGTTTGTACGTAACGCATACATTCAATCAAATTACATAATAAAGGGCTGAAGCGCGATAATTAAGGTTTTAAAATTTTATACAAACCCCACCATGATCATGCTTTGTGCTCAATTATCAATAACAGAAAAGTAAGGATAAATCAGAATCATACCCTTGTAGAATCTAGCTTCTACAGGTACGAGTTTTACTCCTTACTTTCCTTGATCTCCTTGAATCTCCTGTATTGGCTCCTTCCTTTGATCAACGTTAGCCACCCAAGTGTTTGGCAGCTTGAGGTGATCCACCAAGGAAGAGGAATTGCTCAAGAAGATGGGTGGTTGACTAAACCATATTTTTCTATTCTCTTTAAACAAAATTATACTCTCCAACTCTTGGAATTACGTATATGTCATATCTGATATAAGACTCCTCTTATATAGATATTGGTCAACGCTACTAATCTAATTAGAATTGGGTTTTATTTAATTAATTAATTAAACTCTTTTAATTAATTAGGCTTCCCAACATATTGTGATTAATTAATTAAACTTTTTTAATTAATTTGCCTCCTAATCTCATTAGGAATAAGTGAGAGTACTAATATTAAATTAATTCCTAAACTCCTTTAGAATTAAAATAATAATAATTGTAACAATATTAATAAGACTCCTCTTATTACTTTATATTTAATATTTCCAAAATATTAAATAATAAATATTAAGCTATTTAATTTATTCTATCACCATAGATTAAATTAATTACACTTAATGCATTAGTACTATTATGCCATTATCTTCTTAAAAAATTATTCTTTCTTTTATAGTGTGACCCTTTAGGTTCTCCATGTTAAACCGGTTGTGAATAAATCAATTAAAATATTTCTAATCTTATTTAAATAAATAAATTAAACTAATAATTTATTTAAATAAATAAAATTTATTCTATAATAGGGATAAGCCTTTCTAATGATCAACGACTTTCTAGATAATATAGATTTCAATATTAATCATAAAAGAACATGTGAGTTAAAAGTTACAATAAAATTCAATCCTTCCATCATATAATGTCCCAATTAAATATAAGACATGGATTTACTTTCAAGTCTTATTTTATTTAATTATATATATTTTGATTAGAAAATGCACAACTCCAAATAATACAAATTAGAAACTCCTTTTTAATTTCATTCTGCCTTGGCCAAGAACTACTGGGTTGTCATTTAATGAGTCACATAGGATATATCTCTTCTTCTACTAGAAGTGGTAGATTCTTTATTGATCATTCATTATCTCCATATGTAACTCATTTATACCCAAGCATACTCTTTGATATACCCTAAAGGTCTTAAGGCATAAGTCAAAGTATAATTCATTACACACAAGATACTATGATGATCTCAAGTCCAAGGATCACTTGTACTACTATCACATTTGGAACTCCTATTGACAGGCGAGTAAAACTCCATTAGGTATTCCATAGCGAGTCACGTTCAGTGAACTTATTCTCTAATAAGCACCTACATACTTGCTTTAGTGTCTCCACACAAATGATCATGAGTTCAATCATCCTCATCCAATGAGCAAGCAACATATGTACCAATCTATCCGGATTTACTAATCCCCTTTTAGTAATCCCACGATTGAAAACTATTTTAGTTTTTAGGCTTTCTAAGAATTTATATCTCATTAGCATGATCAACATCATGATTCTAAAAGAATTGCTTAAAACTATGGGTTATATACATATTTTAAAAATAGCATCATGTAGATAATTAAATGCCTTTAATAAATGAATTCTTTTATTAATAAATAAATAAGATCGTTTACAAAGTATGTGCTTTATCATCATACATGATTGGCTTGTATACATACTACTTTCAGTGGACGTGTTTCCGGGCAATTTGTCGGGACTTCCACTAGTTAGGGAAATCGAGTTTGTGATTGACTTAGCACCAGGGATTACCCCGATTTCTAAAGCCCCGTATAGAATGGCTCCAATGGAGATGAAGGAATTGATGGTGCAGTTGCAAGAGTTGCTAGACAAAAAGTATATTCAGTAGAGCGTATCGCCATGGGGAGCGTATCGCCATGGGGAGCGTATCGCCATGGGGAGTGTATCGACAAGAAGTATATTCAGTCAAGAAGAAGCACGGGTCAATGCGACTCTGCATTGATTATAGATAATTGAATAAGGTCACGATCAAGAGTAATTATCCTTTGCATAGGATCGATGACTTGTTTTACCAGTTGAAGGGAGTAAGATATTTCTCAAAGATATATTTGAGGAGTGGATATCATCAGTTAAAGGTAAAGAAAGAGGATGTATCGAAGACTACATCATTTGGTCTAACAAATGCACCTGCGGCATTTATGGACCTAATGAATATGGTGTTTAAGCTGTTTTTAGATAAGTTTGTGGTGGTGTTCATAGATGACATTTTAGTATATTCCAAAACCAAGGAGGAGCACACTGAACATTTGAGACTGACGTTGGAATCGTTTAGACGAGAGAAGTTATATGCAAAATTTTTGAAATGCGAATTCTGGTTAGAGCGTATGCAATTTCTTGGACACGTGATTGACAAAGACGGGATTTCAGTAGATCCGTCGAAGGTTAAAGCTGTGATAAATTGGGATCAGCCGAAGACACCGTCGGAAGTGAGGAGTTTCTTTGGTTTGGTAGGTTATTACAGGAGATTCATTCAGGATTTTTCCAAAATTGCGACTCCGTTGATAAATTTCATTAGGAAAACGATAAAGTTCGTTTGGACTGAGAAGTGTGAGGAAAGTTTCCAAGAATTAAAGAAGAGGTTAAGTACTGCATATGTGTTGTCTTTGCCTGATAGTATAAGATAATTTTGTGGTGTATAGTGATGCGTCGCATAAGGGACTAGATTGTGTGCTTATGCAAAACATCAAGGAATTGGCTATGCGTCACGTCAATGGAATGAATATGAAAAGGGGTATCCTGACCAATGATTTGAAATTAGCTGCGGTGGTGTTTGCTCTGAAGATTTGAAGACACTATATTTATGGGGAAAATGGTGAAATATATACAGACTGTGACACCCCCAAATCCGGGTACTTCAATTACACGGGATTTGGTGCTCGCTATCTAAATAAAATATAACTACTGTCCAATAAGAAGGAATGTAAAATAAATTACAACCTTGAATAAATAATAAAATCTTCCATAAAAAGGATTACTACCTTTCCAAACATAATCCCAGGGTTATCTAACCTTGACATAAACAATTAATGCGAAAAAATAAACATCATAAACATTTAAGTTCTATTACTCATCATAATCAAAACAAGTCTTCACTTGTTCATCTTGCTCTTGCCCTTACTAGTTGATGGTTCATCAACTCTTTCGACTTTAGCTGCAAGTGTTATTTAATGCAAGAGTGAGCAAACAAAAGATCACTTTGGAATAATAACAATAATAGTGATGACATAAACTGAATAACTTCAAAAGATTTGAATAACTTTTCTTTCATCAATAATAAAGAATTGAATAATAATTCTTTCATCAACGTTTCGAATTCGAATATAGAAATCATCTGAGGGTCATAAGACCTTGAACTATGTCCTAGGTTATAAACATTTCTATTTAAAACCTTTAACATCCGTTTAGACTGTATGGACTCTTAACTCGTACTTTGGGGGATCAGCCCTTCATACCATGTATTGTGCACAAACATCTTAACGTTTTCGCATGGTATTCCCCTATTAAATAGTGTTGTTCATCTCAGTATTTGATAACAAGTCCGTGCCAAAGAAAGTTTGGCATTGGATAAGCTTAAAAAAAAATTTAGAGTTCAACTACCATTAACAAAGGAGTAGTTGAATCGACTTACAATAATCCAGAAAAATCAACAATAAAGAATTATGAAATAACTTATGCTTTAGAATTAAACTTAAAGCATTCGAAAGATAAAATAGACATTACTTGAACAATTAAGTCAAGGTCACTTTAATTAAATCGTGAACTTTAAATTATTACTTGTCTATTACAGAAATAAAAGGACATGCTCAAATATAATTAAGATTTGAATTTAAAATACTTGCATATAAATCACAAGTTTAGGGATAGAGAACTTGCTCGAATAAAGTTTGAGTTTAGAAAATTTGCCTCAAGCGCAAGCTACAAGTTATGCTCACATTCCTTAATTAACCCTACATATATGTAATTAACAATAATAATATAATTAGTTATCATATAACTAATTCACATAGCTTAGTTAACCCATCTAGGTTAACTCATTCCCCTTAAATTATTAATAATCACATCACATGTTCATATAATTTAACCAAACTTAACTTATACACTCATATCAATTAAATAATAATTAAACAAATTATATAATTTAAATTAAATATTTACTTTAATTATAATTAATTAAATTATAAATATATATTATAATTTAATAATATAATTCATTACTGTCCATTTAGCATTTTAATTTTATTAACATGCTTTATAATTTATGACATCATTAATCTCATACATTTGTACAATTAAAAAAATAGTTTTCTGCCCAATCTGCAGGACCAGCGCGGCCGCGCTCCAATAAGCCTTGGGAGCGTCGCAGCCGCGCCACTGCGCAGACAGGTCTGATAGTGTCACGAACTGTGTAGAGAAAAATCTAATTTGGCTTATTTCTCCACACCAAATTCTGAATTCAGCCCACATAAATCTCATAAACTTTTTTACAATTATCAGTTTATGTTTCTAATCATGTTCTAACACATAAAGACATCAAAACACATAATTTAAAACTCCAATTTTTGTAAATTTTGAGGAAAAGACAATTTTTCAGTATTCTTGAGAAAATTGAACACTGTGAGTTTGTTTTTAAACCAATTCACATGATTCTAAACATATTGAATTCGTTTCTCATCATATTAATATAATCTACAATCAATTTATGCAATAACTTACAATCAAACATGAATTTGGATTTTAAAGAACCAATTATTTTAAAAACAAGTTTACTGTAACTTTTGATGAACATGATTTCTTCATGTTCATCATGTGTACATGATTCTAATCACTTAAATTATCATATAAATCATCTATGGTAGTTTATGTATACAATTTAAACATATATAAGCCATACTAGCATGAATTCTCAAAAAAAATCGAATTACAGAGAAGTAAAACAATGAAGAACAATAAAACATAATTTTAAAAGATTATAGAGTTAGAATTATACCCTTTTTGGTGTTAGGAAGAAGAAGATGATGGTGATTTGCTTTTAAATTCACAACTTTTCTTTTCCTTCCTCTTTCTTCTTCTTCTCTCTTCTTCTCTCTTCTTTTCTCTAACTCTCTGTATATTTTCTTTCTTTGTTTTCTCTAACAATGATAGTCTAACTCTCTAACTAAACTAACGCATAAAATAAAATATACATATAACATACACACACAATATGTAACTGACAACATATAATGCATATAATAATTGACATTAAATCCCATAATAATTACATCAGTTACAATTATTTGAAAATCAAAAGCCCTAAGGCTTTGTTTGGCAAAACCCTTTAATTTAAAAAAATAACTTTTTAGTAGTTAAGGCCATGTTTGGTAAAACAGGGTTAAAATAGGTGTAAGAGCCTCGTTTGGCAAAACTCTTTAAAAACAGTTTTAAGGGCCTTGTTTGGTAAAACTAATTTAAAAACCCTTTTAATTTACTTAATAAATCCTTAAACACACGCTTTCAATGTTACACTTTATTTAATAAAATCCCAACATTCTAATTTAATTAAATTAAAGCTAACATTAATAAATCAAATAGCATTTGCCACATAACAATTATAATTACTCGCTAATCATAATCTCATATAACAATTACCAGATAATATTCATTTAATTTATTTATCTCAATTAAATTAAACTATACCATAAAATTATTACACATCAATTAAATTAACATTCATTTAATTAACATATTGCACTTAATTAAATTACTCCACAACAATCACATAAATTATTTATTTAACTCAATAAATAAATCAATTAAAATATTTATTTAACTCAATAAATATTACAATTCATATATAAAATTCTCATTCGTTACAATCTTCCCTCCTTAAAAGGATTTTGTCCCTAGAATTACAACAACAACAAAAAATTCGTCCATTACATTCTTTCCCCTTAAAAAGATTTTGTCCCAAGAATCGACATACAAAGAATTAAACAAATAAATGGGGATAACTTTTCTTCATTACATTTTTGAGTTCCCATGTAGCTTCTTCAGCACTGTGGTTCCTTTATATTACCTTAACAGAAGGTATCACTTTGTTTCTAAGTATTTGTTCTTTCTTATCAACTATCTGAACAGGAACCTCTTCATATGTTAAGTCTTTATCGAGTTGTAAAGGCTCGTAATCTATTACATGCTTGTAGTCGTATTTGTATGGTCGCAATATAAAAATATGGAACATGTTGTGTATATTATCTAGCTCCGGAGGTAGCGCGACCTCGTAAGCCACTTCGCCCACCCTTCGTAGTATCTCGAAATGTGCATTGAATCGGGGACTTAGTTTTCTTTTCTTGCCAAATTGAATCTTCCCCTTCCAGGGAGATACCTTTAGGAAAATAAAGCTTCCTGCTACAAATTCTCGATTCTGTCAATGTTGATCGTCATACTTCTTTTGTCTGTCTTGAGCAGCAACCGATCTCGTTCTGATCAGCTTCACGATTTCAGTAGGTTTGTTTCTCCAATTCCGGTCCGAACAGTTGTCGTTCACCAACCTCATCCCAGCACAATGGAGTCCTACATTTCCTGCTGTACAATGCTTCAGTAAGGCGGCATGCCAACACTTGCATAGTAACTATTGTTGTAGGCGAACTCCACCAACGGTAGATGATCCTCCCAGCTTCCTTTGAAGTCCATAACGCAGGCTCTCAGCATATCCTCTAGCGTCAGAATCGTTCTCTCGCTCTGGCCATCAGTCTGAGGATGGTACGCCATACTCATTCACAAATGCGTTCCCAAGCACTCTTGTAGTCCCTTCCAGAAATTCGACGTGAAACGTGGATCTCTGTCGGACACAATCGACACCGGAACATCTTGTCGAGAAATAATTTCTTTCACATACAACTTTGCTAACTGATCTAAATTGAACTTAATCTTGATCGGTATGAAATGTGCTGACTTCGTCAGTCGATCCACTATAACCCATATCGCATCGAAACCTTTTTGAGTCGCTGGAAAACTAACCACGAAAACCATCATGATATGCTCCCACTTTCATTCCGAAATCTCTAGCGGTTGCAATAGTCCACTCGATCGCTGGAGTTCTACTTTAACTTTCTAGCACGTTAGACATTTTGTAACGCATTCAGCCACGTCTCTCTTCATATTCGGCCACCAAAAATGATGTCTTAGATCTTGGTACATCTTCGTACTCCCAGGGTGAATCGAATATCTTGAACTGTGAGCTTCGCCCAAAATCTCCTCTTTGACATCTGGTATTGGCGGTACCCAGATTCTCCTTTCAAATCGTAGCAGTCCTTCATTATCGATCTTGAACTTGATTTCTTCACTATCGGCTATTCTTTTTCGGATCCTCTCGCACTCCTCGTCATGAAGTTGTGCCTCTTTCACCTTGTCTACCAGAGTTGAACCGGTAGCTACTTGAAACAGCTTCTCATATGACTCCTTCGAATACTTAACTTCCAGTTGCAACTTAGCCATATCTGCTATCAACTGATCCTGATCAGTTAACATATTTAACTGTTTTTGACCCTTCCTGCTTAATGCGTCGGCAACAACGTTAGCTTTACCCGGATGATAAAGAATCTCGCAGTCGTAGTCTTTGATTAGTTCTAACCATCTCCTTTGGCGCATGTTCAAATCTTTCTGTGTAAAGATATACTTCAGACTCTTATGATCTGTTTATATCTCACACTTTTCTCCATAAAGGTAGTGTCTCCAGATCTTCAGAGCAAACACTACTGCTGCCAATTTCAAGTCACGGGTCGGATATCCTTTCTCATAGTCCTTTAGTTGGCGTGACGCATATTCAATAACCTTGCCACTCTGCATCAGTACACAGCCTAATCCCTTATGCGAAGCATCGCTGTATACCACAAAATTTCCTGTACTATCTGGCAATGACAACACCGGTGCAGTACTCAACCTCTTCTTCAGTTCTTGAAAACTTTCCTCACACTTCTCTATCCAAACAAACTTAACTATTTTACGAGTCAAATTTATCAACGGAGTTGCAATTTTGGAAAAGTCTTGGATAAATCTTCGATAATAACCCGATAATCCCAAGAAACTCTACACTTCAAACGGTGTCTTCGGCTGATCCCAATTCATCACCGCTTCAACTTTTGATGGATCTACCGAAATCCCATCCTTGTCAATCATGTGGCTAAGAAATTGCACACGTTCTAACCAGAATTCGCACTTCGATAATTTCGCATAAAGCTTCTCCCGTCTCAGCGATTCCAATGTCAGCCTCAAATGTTCAGTTTGTTCTTCCTCAGTTTTGGAATAAACCAAGATGTTATCTATGAACACCACTCCGAATTTATCTAGAAATGGCTTAAACACTCTATTCATTAAGTCCATAAATTCCGCTGGTGCATTCGTTAAACCAAATTACATCACCAAGAACTCGTAATGTCCATACCGAGTTCTAAAAGCCGTCTTCGATATATCTTCTCTTCTCACCTTCAACTGATGATACCCACTTCTCAAATCTATTTTCGAGAAGTATCTAGCACCTTTCAGTTGATCAAACAAGTCATCGATCCTAAGTAAAGGATACCTATTCTTGATCATAACTTTGTTTAACTCCCTATAATCAATGTATAGATGCATCGATCCATCCTTCTTCTTCACGAACAATACTGGCGCTCCCCACGGTGAAACGCTCAGTTGAATATACTTTTTGTCTAGCAATTCTTGCAGTTGTTGAACCATCAGTTCCTTCATCTCGATCGGAGCCATTCTGTACGGAGCTTTTTGAAATTGGAGCAGTCCCTGGTGCTATGTTGATCACGAACTCTATTTCTCTATATGGCGAAAGTCCTGGCAAATCGCTTGAAAATACGACCACAAACTCCCTAACCACTGATATCTCTTCTATCTCTGGGCTCTCCTTACGAGTGTCCACTATATAGGCTAAGTATCTTATACAGCCTTGATTCAATAGCTTCTTGGCTTACATAATCGTCAGACAACTCGCTTGTCTAGGCGATCTACTACCATAAAATACTACCTTCGACGGAGTCGTGAGGTTTACAAACTTCTTTTGACAATCGATTACCGCCCCATAGTTGAACAACCAATCCATACCCAATGTTACATCAAACTCCCCAATTTTAATCGGAATCAAATCTACCCTCAATTCTTGACCCTTAATGTCCAATCTACAGTTCTTGTAAACAAAGCTAATAGGAATAACCTCCCTATTCGCAATCTCTATGTTCAAGGGGTAAACTAATTCCTCTTCAGGTAAGTCTAGGGACTTAGAAAAATCATCAGATATGAATGAACAAGTAGCACCCGAATCAAATAATACATATGCATTTAAACTATTGATCGAAATAATACCTGACACCACATCTTTTGACTGCGCAACATCCTACACCATCATGTCGAACTGCCTGCATTGGTCCAGCAATAGACAGAGTGCTGCCGCTGCCATTTCCTCTGTTCCCTGCTGACCCCCTTGCTGGCTTCCTCGAGTAACTACGGGCCATGTGATCCTTAGATCCACATGTGTAGCAAGATTCCTTCTTTGGGTTCGGGAAATTTGGCACAATGTGGCCTTCCTGACCACAGTTGAAGCATACCCACTTCCCCCTCAGACACACTCCAGTGTGATTCTTCCCGCATGTAGCACATGCTTCAATACTTTTCTTCTGCTGACTTCCCTGTTGACTCCCAGTAGTCGTGTTATCGTTCCACTTCCTTTTCTAGTTGATAGCCCCGCTACCACCAGCCTTGTTTTTCGTCTCATTCTTCTTCTTCTTCAGGTCCTGATTATATTTAGTCACCGCGTTGCTTCCACCTTCAGCGAGAATGGCCTTTTCTAGCACAGCTGCAAACGTTCTCAACTGGAACATGGAGACCTTACTGTAGAGCCCAGGCTTCAATCCCGGCTCAAACCTTCTCACCTTCCTCTCGTCAGTACTGACCTAGTACGTAGCAAACCTGGCCAACTCTTTGAATTTAGCGGCGTATTCCGGCACCGACATCACTCCTTATTTCAGCTCTTGAAACTGAACCCCATCTGGTTCTGCGAGCTTATAGGGAAATACATTTCGAAGAACATCTCTTTAAAACTATCCCATGCTATCACTCCTTCCCCTTCCCTAGTCTTGTTGGCCTGCCACCAGAAGCTAGCTTCCGACTTCAGCATGAACGTCGCAAAAGCCGTCTTCTGGTCTTCGTTAACTCTGGCCACATCGAAGACCTTCTCTATTTCCATTATTTATGTCTGGGCTTTTATCGGGTTCACTGATCTTTGGAATTTTGGCGGTCCTAAAACCTTAAAATCTTTAAACGATGTACCCTGCACTTGCGGCTGATTCCCAAGCGCTCCTGTCAGCAGGTTCACCAACTGCTGAACCGCATTGGGATTCATCCTATCGTTGTTGTTGTTGTCATTATTAATCATAGAACCCTCTGGGTGTAGACGTGTGGGTCATCTTCTAGGAGGCATCTTTCTATTAAGAAATACTCTTATTAGATCCCTTACTCATTTCCTTAAATATTCAAGTTTAATTTAAACATTTAATTTAACTCACTTCACACTTGAACACATAACACGTCAATAAACTTTGATACTTTATTCATTCTTAGTTTTAAAACATAGAATAGATAGCATCTCTGCTATTTACATCATCTTTCCTTAACTGAATAAGTTACAGGAGTACATCATTATCTTATCCCATTATTATCTCAAATTATGGGATTTACATTTATTTATATAAAAAGAAACACATAATTAATGACTCAACTATCTAGGCATGTTAAGACGTCGCACAGCCTCTCTACGTTCTTCTTCCATCACTTGAAACACCGTTCTGCGATCCACCATGTACCATGGTAAATCTTTGAACTGAGCTGGTTAATAAAAGACACGATCCTGGGCTCTATCTATCGCCGTATGGAAAGCATAGTCTGTCTCCCTCAGCTTGGCCTTCTTCACTTGAACCTCGTCCTCAGCTCGATCTGCACGTTGAGTAGCCCTCAAGCTTGTTTCCTCCACTGTAGCACGCTTTGCTGACTCCTCCTGGATATCGTTATTTAGCTTTGCTAGCTCAGCCAGTGGGTCATCTCTGTCACTCTTCGCGTGGACTAGATCCCACTTTGTGTTCCCAAGCTCATTGTACAGCTCTTCAATTGTCTTGTCCCGGTGCTGTATGGTCGTTCGACTCTCGTCCACCAGTTCCTCAAGCTCTCCAACTCTCCCATGAAGCTCCACGTTGCGGTCGTAGATCTCCTCGTACATCTCAGCACTAGTCAAGTGAGGTGGAAATTCCTCTTTAGAATCCTCCACCTCTTCCTCTAACTCATCCTCGTCATCTCGGTCAGATACTGGCTCATGCTCTTGACCAACTACGATGATCAATGGAGATGGCTCTCTCTGAACCAACTGCTCCCAGACAACATGGATGTCTCGGGGCTCCTCGTCTTTAGGCATCTGGGGTAACTCCTCCATAGCCTGACTTGACTCTGCAACTTTCGTCATCCTGACAACAAAATTTTTGAAGTTTAATTATTACGTGATATCGATTGATACTCTTCGAATACTTAAACGTAAACACATAGTACATAAGGTAGTTTATTATCTTTACTATCATCACTATTTTTTCGATTTCCTACAAGGCTACTACCTAAGGTTTCCCCCACCTAAGGTTCATAACCTAAAGCTTTGATACTTCAATTCCACGGGATTTGGTGCTCACTATCTAAATAAAATATAACTACTACCTAATAATAAGGAATGTAAAATAAATTACAACCTTGAATAAATAATAAAATCTTCCTTGAAAAGGATTACAACCTTTCCAAACATAATCCCAGGGTTATCTAACCTTGACATAAATAATTAATGCGAAGAAATAAACATCATAAACATTTAAATTCTATTACACATCATAATCAAAATAAGTCTTCACTTGTTCATCTTGCTCTTGCCCTTACTAATTGAGGGTTCGTCAACTCTTTTGACTTTAGCTACAAGGGTTACAAAAGCTCACTTTGGAATAATAACAATAATAGTGATGACATAAACTGAATAACTTCAAAACAGTTGAATAACTTTTCTTTCATCAATAATAAAGAATTGAATAATAATTCTTTCATCAACATTTAGAATTCGAATATAGAAGTCTTCTGAGGGTCATAAGACCTTGAACTATGTCCTAGGTTATAAACATTTCTATTTAAAACCTTTAACAACCGTTTAGACTATATGGACTCTTAACTTGTACTTAGGGGGATCAGCCCTTCGTACCATGTATTGTGCACAAACATCTTAACGCTTTCGCATGGTATTCCCCTATTAAATAGGGTTAGTCATCTCAGTATTTGATAACAAGTCCGCACCAAAGAAAGTTTGGTTTGGATAAGCTTAAAAGGAAATTTGGAGTTCACCTACCATCAACTAAAGAGTAGTTGAATCGACTTACAATAATCCAAAATAATTCAACATTAAAGAATTATGAAATAACTTATGCTTTAGAATTAAACTTAAAACATTTGAAAGATAAAATAGACCTTACTTGAACAATTAAGTCAAGGTTACTTTAATTAAATCGTGAACTTTAAATAATTACTTGTCCATTGCAGAAATAAAAGGACAAGCTCAAATACAATTAAGATCTGAATTTAAAATACTTGCATATAAATCACAAGTTTAGGGTTAGAGAACTTGGTCAAATAAAGTTTGAGTTTAGAAAACTTGCCTCAAGCGCAAGCTACAAGTTATACTCACGTTCCTTAATTAACCCTACATATATGTAATTAACAATAATAATATAATTAGTTATCATATAACTAATTCACATAGCTTAGTTAACCCATAGGTTAACTCATTCCCCTTAAATTATTAATAATCACATCACATGTTCATATAATTTAACCAAACTTAACTTATGCACTCATATCAATTAAATTATAATTAAACAAATTATAATTTAAATTAAATATTTACTTTGTTTATAATTAATCAAATAATAAATATATATTATATTTTAATAATATAATTATTACTGTCCATTTGGCATTTTAATTTTATTCACATGTTTTATAATTTATGACATCATTAATCTCATACATTTGTACAATTAAAAAATAGCTTTCTGCCCAATCTGCAGGACCAGCGCTGCTGCGTTCTAATAAGCCTTGGGAGCGGCGCGGCCGTGCCACTGTGCAGACAGGTCTGACAGTGTCGGGAACTGTGCAGAGTAAAAGCCAATTTGGCTTATTTTTTCAAACCAAATTCCGAATTCAGCCCACATAAATCACATAAACTTTTATACAATTATCAATTTATGTTTCTAATCATTTTCTAACACATAAAGACATCAAAACACATAATTTAAAACTCCAATTTTTGTTCATTTTGAAGAAATGACAATTTTTAAGTGTTCTTGATGAAATTGAACATTGTGAGTTTGTTTTTAAACCAATTCACATGATTTTAAACATATTGAATTTGTTTATCATCATATTAACATAATCTACAATCAATTTATGCAATAACTTACAATCAAACATGAATTTGAACCAATTATTTTAAAAATAAGTTCACTGTAACTTTTGATGAGCATGATTTTTTCAAGTTCATCATGTGTACATGATTCTAATCACTTAAATTATCATATAAATCATCTATGGTAGTTTATGTACATAAGTTAAACATATATAAGCCATACTAGCATGAATTCTCAAAAAAATCAAATTACAGAGAAGTAAAACAATGAAGAACAATAAAACATGATTTTAAAAGATTACAGAATTAGAATTATACCCTTTTTGGTGTTAGGAAGAAGAAGATGATGGTGATTTGCTTTTGAATTCACAAGTACTCTTTTCTTTCCATTTTCTTCTTCTTCTCTCTTATTCTCTCTAACTCTCTGTATATTTTCTTTCTTTGTTTTCTCTAACAATGATAGTCTAACTCTCTAACTAAACTAACGTATAATATAAAATATACATATAACATACACACATAATATGTAACTGACAACATATAATGCATATAATAATTGACAAATAAATCCCATAATAATTACATCAGTTACAATTATTTGAAAATAAAATGCCCTAATACTTTGTTTGGCAAAACCTTTTAATAAAAAATTGCTTTTTAGTAGTTAAGGCCATGTTTGGTAAAACAGGGTTAAAATAAGTGTAAGGTCTTCGTTTGGCTAAACTCTTTAAAAACAGTTTTAAGGGCCTTGTTTGGTAAAACTAATTTAAAAACTCTTTTAATTTACTTAATAAATCCATAAACACACACTTTCAATGTTACACTTTATTTAATTAAATCCCAACATTCTAATTTAATTAAATTAAAGCTAACATTAATAAATCAAAAAACATTTGTCACATAACAATTATAATTACTCGCTAATCATAATCTCATGTAACAATTACCACATAATATTTATTTAATTTGTTTATCTCAATTAAATTAAACTATACCATAAAATCATTACACATTAATTAAATTAACATTCGTTTAATTAACATATTGCACTTAAT
Organism: Panax stipuleanatus; assembly: GCA_020205555.1. Classification (NCBI taxonomy): domain Eukaryota; kingdom Viridiplantae; phylum Streptophyta; class Magnoliopsida; order Apiales; family Araliaceae; genus Panax; species Panax stipuleanatus. Next base: position 80,621,960 of record CM035121.1, read on the forward strand.
TAAATTACTCCACAACAATCACATAAATTATTTATTTAACTCAATAAATAAATCAATTAAAATATTTATTTAACTCAATAAATATTACAATTCATATATAAAATTCTCATTCGTTACACAGACCATAAGAGTCTTAAGTATATCTTTACACAAAAAGATTTAAATATGCGTCAGAGAAGATGGTTGGAGCTTATCAAAGACTATGATTACGAGATTCTATATCATCCAATTAAAGAGAATGTCGTTGCCTATGTCGTAAGCAGGAAGGGTCGGGAAAAACTACTTACAATAACTGCTCATAAGGAGCTAATCTCAGCAATGGCTAAGTTGGAGTTGGAAGTTAGAAGTCCGAAGGAGTCGGATGAGAAATTGTTTCAAATGGTAGCCGGCCCAACGTTAGTGGATAAGGTGAAGGAAGCACAACTTCATGATGTGGAGTGTGAGAAGATCAATAAAAGAATAATCGAAGGTGAGGAGACAAAGTTCAAAGTCGATACTGAGGAATTGCTGCGATTTAAAAGGAGAATTTGGCCTGTACCAGAAGTCAAAGAGGAAATTTTGAAGGAAGTTCATAGTTCGAGATATTCAATTCACCTTGGGCGTACGAAGATGTAGCAGGATCTTCGTCAACTTTTCTGGTGGCCGAATCTGAAGAGAGACGTTGTTGAGTGTGTCGTAAAATGCCTAACGTGTCAGAAAGTCAAAGAAGAACATTAGAGACCAAGCGGATTATTACAACCGTTGGAGATACCGAAATGGAAGTGGGAGCATATCACGATTGATTTTGTGGTTGGACTTCCAACGACTCAGAACGGTTTTGACGCAGTGTGTGTTATTGTGGATCAACTAACGAAGTCAGCGCATTTCCTACCGATCAAAATTAGATTCAATTTGGATTAATTGGTGGAGTTGTATGCTAAAGAAATTATTTTGAGACACTGGTGTTCCGGTGTTAATTGTATCAGACAAAGATCCGCGTTTCACATTGAACTTCTAGAAGCAATTACAGGAATACTTGGGAACGCAGTTGAGAATGAATGTGGCGCATCATCCTCAAACTGATGCGCAGAGCGAGAGGACAATCCAGACTTTGGAGGATATGCTAAGAGCTTGTGTTATGGACTTCAGCGGAATTTGGGATGACCATCTACCGTTGGTGGAATTTGCTGACAATAATAGTTACCACGCCAGTATTGGCATGCCGCCTTACGAAGCGTTGTATGGAAGAAAATGCAGAACTCCGTTGTGCTAGGACGAAGTTGGTGAGCGACAATTGTTAGGACCAGAATTTGTACAACAAACTACTGAAATCGTCAAAGTCATTAGGGCGAGATTGGTAGCTGCTCAAGATAGGCAGAAGAAATATGCTGATCAACATCGTCAGAACCAAATTTGAAGTGGGCAACTTTAATTTTCTGAAAGTGTCTCCCTGGAAGGGGAAAATTCGATTTGGCAAGAAGGGAAAACTGAGTCCCAGATTTATTGAACCCTTTGAGATACTACGAAGGGTTGGTGAGGTAGCTTATGAGGTTACGTTACTTCTGAAATTAGACCATGTTCATAATATTTTCCATATCTCGGTATTAGGACCATACAAGCATGATTACAAACATATCATAAAATATGAGCCATTACAGTATGAAAAAGATTTAACCGACGAAGAGGTTCCTGTTTAGATAATTGACAGGAAAGAGCAAGTACTCAGAAACAAAGTGATACCTTCTGTTAAGGTAATATGGAGGAACCACAATGCTGAAGAAGCTAAGTGGGAACTTGAAGATGTTATGATGAAAAACTATCCTCAATTATTTGTTGAAATCCTTGTATAGCGATTCTAAGGACAGAATCCTTTTAAAGAGGTAAGGATGCAACGAATGAGATTTTCGTATTTAATGTTAAATATTTATTGAATTAAATAAATATTTTAGTTGATTTATTTATTAAGTTAAATAATTATTTGATGAAATTGTTGTAAATTAATTTAATTAAGTGTGATATGTTAATTAAGTTAATGTGGGATAATTTTATAGTGTGAAGTTTTAATATAATTGTGTTAATTAAATTAAATGAGTTGTTTAATATTATAATGTGTTCCAATTTAATTTAATATTTAAATTAAAGATTTAATGATTTGTTAAATAAATTAAAATTAATAATGGGAATTATAATTATGTGATAATTTGATTTATTGTGTTAATGTTAACTTTAATTTAATTAAAATTTGAACATTAGAATTTAATTAAATAGAGTGTGACAATTAAACTATATAGTAAATGAGTTATTAAAATAAATTAAAAGAGGTTTAATATAGTTTTACCAAACAAAGCCTTATGGCTTTTGAATTCCTATATTAATTTAGTTTTATCCTAACAAAGCCTTATGGCTTTTGATTTTCAAAATTTTGTAACTGATAAATATTAAGTATATGTATAATATTGTATTAAGTATATATTTTACGTTAAGTTTTTTCAATTGTTAAGCCTTACTCTATAGAAAACAGAGAATAGAGAGAATAGGACAAAGAGAAAAATATTCTCTGTGAAGTTGAAGCTAAGTTCTAAGAATCTAGGAAGGAGAAGAAGGAGTCTAAACAATTCTTTATCATCTAACAGATTAAAAATAAGAACTTTAAGGTAGTAATCTAACCTTGAATTATTAGTTTATGTTCTTCATTGTTCTTCATTAAAAATTGATTTTTAGGAGTAATTTGTTGAAGATATGGGTTATATATGTTAATTTTTATATATTATCTATTTTTATGTGGTTTGTATGTGGTTTAGAGTTGATTAATCCATGAAAAAATGATTAATATGAAGAAATCATGTTTATAGTGAGTTTACATTGAAGTATTTTTGTATATGGCTTATTTGATACCAAACTTAGTGTTCAATTCATATTATAATGTGTAAATTGATTTCTGATTGTGTTAAAATAACAAGAAACGAAAAGAACACAATTTGAATGAAGTAATTTGGTTGAAAAACGAGTTCACAGTGATTTATTTTGTTAAGAATGTCTAAAAATAGAGTTTTTACAAAACATGGAATTTAAAGGTTCTAATTTGATTGTTTATATTGCTTTTTTAGTTATAATCATGCTCTACATGCTTAGTGATGATTCTGTGAAGTCTATATAGTTTGGGTATGCATAAATTGTTGTTTGAGTATAGTTTATGGCCTTGTATGGCCTAAACTATGTTCTTCGCGAGCTATGTCTGCTTGTTTTTGCGTCGTGGCACCGCAGCGCCTATTTCATGAGTAAACAGAGCGATGAAGCGCTCTGGTAGTATCTGGCATCGAGTAATGGCGCCGCAAAGCTTGTTTTATGAGTAAACAAAGCGCCGCAGCGCCATACCTAAGCCGCAGCGCCTGTTTGTAGGCTTATGTGTTGAGCGGCAGCGCCTTGGTCGTGTCGCAGTGCCAGTTTCCACTTCAATTTGGGGCACTGCAGCGCCACTTGGCAGATTGGCCCAGAGATGGTTATTTTAATGTATAAATTTTGGGGATGTTAATTTAATTGTTTTTAATGATCCTAAAAAGTGTGTTAATCATATAATGAGATAATTAAACAGATTGCTACATATAAAGAATGATTCCAAGTGATTCATTATAAGTCAAGTGTAAACCTAAAGTCATAGTTCGTAATGTTTGATAATGTGCTTAGCAGTAAGATTTGTATATATGTGATTTGTATAATTAGATTTAAGTTATGAGTTATAAAGATAAGTTAAAAGAAAGTATGCCAATGATGTTAGTTAATTTATAATTGATTGGTATTGTGATTCTAAATGGAATGTAGGGTTAATTGGTGAACATGCGTACTAAATTGTCTAATCTACGCACGAGCCATGTTTTCCTATCATTGACTTATTATCTTACGCATATTTTTTTTATCTAATGATTCTTTTCTCCAGAGCTTAAATTCTTCAAATTCGTTGTTTCTAACAAGATTTCCTAATTCTTTTAAAGTAACACTTGATTGTACAATGTTTGTTCAATTGTACAAAGCTATTGTTTAATCTTTGATCATAATTATCATTGATTAATTCTTTAATATTGTAAAAAACTCTTATATGGCTAGTGAACCTTATTGACTCAACTAGTCTATAGTTGATGAAGCGTTCTACAATTCTAGAACTATTTTAGAAAGTGTTCCAAACCAAAATTTATTTAGTGCGAACTCAAATGTGAAAAATGAGATAAACAACCATATTATAGGGGATTATTACGCTTTAGCATTAAGATGTTTATGCACAATACATGGTACAAAGGGCTGGTCCCCCTGAGTACGAGAAATAAGGTTCATATAGTCTTACGACTGTTAAAGGTTTAAAGTAGAGATACTCGACAACATAGGACGTAGTTTGTGGTCATACGACCCTCAGACATACTCTTGAACTTATGTTCTATTCTTGATTCGAAACTTGAGTTTCTATTGAGCTTTCTGTTCTCATCATTGATAGGAAAGATTTGATTGTCTAGCTGTTATTATTCATTGTGATTTTATACTTTGTTACTGTTCATGAATATTCCAGTGAGCTTTGCTTTGCTCACTCTTGCATATAATAACATTGCAGCTAAGGTCGAGAAAGTCGACGAGCCGTCCACGAGTAAGGGCAAGAGCAAGATGAACAAGTGTTGGAAACTTGTTTATTTTATTTGTTTTGTTATATGTGTTGAGACTATATTATTTATTGTTTCGCTTTTGAATGATGATGGTTTTAAGTTTAGATTGTCTGGGATTGAGTTTAAGAAATTATAACCCTTTAATGGGAAAGATTATCATTTAAGTTTATCAAGGTTTATGTTTTAATGTTACTCTTTATTCTGGGTAGTTAGATTGTGATATTTGAACAGTGAACACCAAGTCATGTGGGAATGAAGTACAAGGATATTGGGGTGTCACACCCTGATCCGCATCAACACTAAAAGAACCTGACCAGATTCTATGGGCCTTGAAGGCCCGCTTATGAGGAGAAAAATCGAGAAGGGTACGAACAACAATGGCGGTAATATTAGCTTCCAAAGGCACTCGGCCCCCGACAAACTACAAACCAGTGACGTACCACTAATCCATGGGTGTTATCATAACCTCATAGTCTAAAAGATGAAGGGATTGGCTCTGATGAAACCACCTCTCAGATAAGGCCCGAAGATAGCCCCAAGTGCAGCGACGAGGAGCAATGGTGAAGAAGGCTTGAAAACCCCAAGAATCCACCTGAACCCGATACTTAGGATGAAGCAACCAATGCAAGGAATACACACTGAACTAGTTGCCCATAGGTTGGGTAAACTCCGGAACATGCACGACATTAAGGTTAAAAACTGTTTGTTGGTAAGAATGGAGAATTAAAGCAAATCCATATGAAAACTTTAGTACCTCATTCGCATGCAAGTGAACGGATGGCTGTCGGGAATAGATACCTAGAAGGAATCTAGGCACAACAGTAGGTCGAGCCTCAGGCTCAAGGACATCACCCTCCTTATCTAAATGGGACTAGTCCTCATTAAGAGGACGATGCACTGACTCTATCAAAAGTCGAACCTAGCAGGTAATCTGCGGAATAAGAGTATTTGAGGCAGGCCTCTGAAGGCGGACCTCAGATGAAGCCCTATAGGAAGAAGAGCTACTAGGTCTATCCGAATCCATGCCTAGACAATGAGTCCATGGAATTCAGAATAAGATAAGGTATGACTCTATAACTTCTTTAATATGCATTTACGATAACCTAGAAACAAAAGAGTCCTAGGTATTTAATTTGGGTCATAGCATCATGCATGTCCTATACGTGTCTTAATAGATGCATACATTATTTTGGCATAAATATCCTAGCATAGCTAAGCATGCATATAGGATCCTGTCATTTAACTCGTGATTTTTTTTCCATAGTTTCCTCTATAATATGGATTATCCACATGCATGTAAGCATGTATTAAACCACCCTATGAGGGTATACCATCACAACCAAGTATTTAAATAGCAATTTAAATAGTTTTTCTAATGCATTGTCAGAATACTTGTCTGGACTACTATTAAAGAAAAATATATTGCATCCATACGGTCCATATGTTGATACGTAAGTATGTATTGCATTATAACATGTCTATCAAGCTATCTATGCATACATGTTCAATATATTGCGTTTAATGAAGAAAGTACGGTAAAACACCAGTGAAATCGCAAAAAAAAGATGTGTACATTACTTGTAGTGCGTAGAATGAACGTACGGTGTCAGAATACCCAAAATCAAGCCCGATTTGAGTAGTTCTGAGAAGAAGGGTCAGGATTCTACAGAGAGAATGAAAGAAAACTCGAATCGAATAAGTGAAAATGAGCCTCCCCGAGGGTATAAGGCAAACCGATACTAGCCTCAAGCATACCTTCTCCGTCCCTAAGGTGGGGCCCACTGCTCCCTGTTTGGTAAAATGTAATCTGAAATGCATTCTTACGGGTCTGGGAAAAGGTGTTCACTTAGGAAGATACCCTTCCGTGTCATTTTTAAGCCTCAAAAACCCTACAAAACCTCTAAAAAGGTGCAAAAATCAGGGAAAATCAAAAACCTCGCCGTGGAACGGCGAAGACCAGCAGATTCGACCTAAGTCACTTTTATCAATAATCAATTGTGTAATCAGTTTGCTACAACCCAATGAAGGCGTCGGCTTAACCCCGATGATATAATTCGTTGGCGACAACCCAATGAAGGTGTCGGCTTAACCCCGATGTACATAATCCTTTGGCGACAACCCAATAAATGCGTCGTCTTAACCCTGATGATGTAATCCGTTGGCGACAACCCAATGATGGCATCGGCTTGACCCCGATGTACATAATCCATTTGCGACAACCTAATGAAGGTGTCAGCTTGACCTCAATGATGTAATCAATTGGCGACAACCCAATGAAGGCGTCGGCTTAACCTGGATGGTGTAATTGTTAGGTTTGTAAGATTCATGAACGCAATCAAATTGCATAAAATAAAAGGAAGCATGGTAAATCATAGTTTTAAAATTTTACAAACCATATACCCAGATCATCCTTTATGCACAGTTATTAATTAAACGAAATAGATGGAGATTAGATTCATACCCTTGTAGAACTAAGCTTCTACAGGTACGAGTTCAACTCTAAATCCTTCGCGCTCTCCTTGAGTTCTCCAAGTTTGATTCCTTCCTTTGATCAACGTTAGCCACCCAAGTGTTTGACCTCTAGAGGTGATCCACCACGGAAGAAGAGTTATTCAAGAAGGTGGGTGTTTGGCTAAACCCTAGTTTCTATCTCTATAGAAATTGTATACTCTCCCAACTCTTGAAATGTAGTGTGTAACCTTATTCTATAATAAGAATTTTTTATTTATAGATGTAGGCAACCCTCTTAAACTATTTAGGATTAGGGTTTCATATTAATTAAGTAAATCATTTTAATTAATTAGGCTTCCCAATCCTATTGGGAATAATTAAACTCTTTTAATTAATTAGCCTCCTAATCTTATTAGAAATATATATATATATATATATATATATATATATATATATATATATATATATATATATATATATATATGAGAGAGAGTATCTTATTAATAAATTCTCAAACTCTTTTAGGAATTAAATAATAAAATAATAATAATAATAATAATAGTAATAATAATAATAATAATAAGACTCCTCTTATTAATTTATATTTAATATTTCCAAAATATTAAATAATAGATATTAAGCTATTTAATTTATTCTATCACCATAGATTAAATTAAATATACTTAACTTATTATTACGATTATGCCATTTGCTTCTTTAATAAATATTCTTTCTTTTATGGTGTGACCCTTTAGGTTCTCCATATTAAACCGGTTGTGAATAAATCAATTAGAACAATTCTAATCTTATTTAAATACGTAAATTAAACTAATATTTCATTTAAATAAATAATATTTATTCTAAAATAAGAGTAAGCCCCCTTAGCGATCAACGACATTCAAGATAATATAGATTTGAACATTAATCATAAAAGAACATTTGAGTAAATAGTTACCGTACAATTCATTCCTTCCACCATATAATGTCTCAATTAAATATAAGACATGGAATTACTATCAAGTCTTATTTTATTTAATTATATGTATTTCGATCCAAAAATGCACAACTCTAAATAATATAAATTAGAAACTATTTTCTAATTTCATTTTGCCTTGGTCAAGGACTAATGGGTTGTCATTTATCGAATCACATAAGCCATTCTCTTATTTTACTAGAAGCGGTAGATTCTTTATTGATAATTCATTATCTCTATGTATAAATTATTATACCCAAGCATATCCTTTGATATACCCTTAGGTTCTTAAGGGACATGTCAAATTATAACTCATAATACATGTAGACACTCGAAATTTTGCATTTCTGTTACTAACCCTGCAGGAGGGCAAAACCGTCTTTCACCTTCCAGAGACAACCGTGGAAGTCCAAATCATCAAATCCAACCCCGGCGACAACCCCGGGAGATCAAAATCTAACCCCGACGACAACACCGGGAGGTCACGTAAAACCACAATGACAACACCGGGAGAGCAAAATCCAACCCCGGCGACAACACCGAAAGATCACATCCAGCCCCAACAACAACACCGGGAGACCAAATTCAACCCCGGCGACAACCCCGGGAGATACAGTTAACCCCGACGACAACCCCGGGAGATACAGTAAACCCCGGCGACAACACCGGGAGATACAGCCAACCCCAGCGACAACACCGGGAGATCAAGTTAAACTCCGACGACAACCCTGAAACATCAAATCATCCCCCAAGACAACCCTAGGAGACCAAGTCAACCTCGGAGACAACCTTGAGGAATAACAGAGTCAGTTGGGATCAAACCTCGGAGACAACCCTGAGAAACAATTGAAAACCCTGTCAATCATGGAGACAACCCCCAGAAGGGCAAAATGGTTATTTTACCAACTTGACATCAAATCAAGTTAAAATCAAGACATATCAATGCTATGAGGGTCATAAAGAACCATAACATCAATCCCGAGTGAAAACAGCACAAGACAGCTCAACGGATGGACTGTGAAGACTCAAAGATCTAGTTATGGACCCATCTTCTCGAATTCGAAAAAGGTCAAATCCCATGTCATTGTGTATCTCTCGGAAGCAAACAGTGCGTTGGTCGGAGTGTACGTACTTTGAGATAACGAGGTCCACGGGATTGGGGCCCACTCGGGGAGCCGCAGGTAGACTCGCGGCTGCCGCGAGTAGACCCGCGACCATTTGGTCTATAAATAAGAACCCCCACCAAATGAAAAAGAGAAGAAAAAAGAAGAAAATAAAGAAAACTCTTCCCAGTTCGACCCTTAGCCCTTCCTATAGTGCTCCAAACCTCAATTTTATTCTTCTAATACGTTTGTATACGTATATATAGAAACATATCAAATTTTAACCACTGGAAACGAAGTTTTGAAGCCCTCCGAGTGGTTTAAAGCCCGTAGTTACACACTATAAAATCTTTTACGATCTGAAGCTTTTTACTACTTTATCATATATATATGAGCGTATATATATTTATAGCTTCTGGTTTCTCCTGGATTTCAAATTCGTGGCTTTTCTAGCTTACTTTTATGTATATATAAGTATATATATACGTTTTTAATTGCTTTTGCAGCCTGGATTGCTAATTCGTGCATTTTTACCACTTTAATATATATATATATATATATATATATGCATAATTGTATATATATTTATACTAACTTGTTTGGCCTGGATTGCTAATCCGTGGCCTTTTCAACTTTATTATATATATAACTAACTATATATATTTTTATATTTAATTCAGTCATGCCTGGATTGTAAATCTGTGGCTTTTTACTAATTTCATATATATATATATATATGTAACTATATATATATTTATACTAACTTTGTTAGCCTGGATTACTAATCCATGGCTTTTTATTGCTTTAATATATATATATATATATATATATATATATATATATATATATATATTAATATATACTAACTCGTTTGGTCTGGATTGGAAATTCGTGGCGTGTTCAGTCAATATATATAAACATATATATATATATATATATATATATATATATATATATATATATTTCTCAGTCAAGATTGGATTGGAAATTCGTGGCTCTTTAAAGCTTTAATATATATATAATTATATATATATATATATATATATATTCTTTATTCAATGTGATTAAATATCTGTTTTAACTGTTCATTTGATATGAATCTGTTATATCATTTAAATCTAGCCATTTCTGACTTTCAACCGGTTCAAACGCTGTCAAATTGGAACGGTTGAGCTAGAATGGCTAAGATTTATTTAAATCTAGCTTTCTTTCTAGTTTTGTAAATATTAAAGCAACTACGCGACCCTAGATCCATATCTAGAGGGAACGGGAAGCTTCGGCTACGCGCATGCAAGGATTTAACTGATGAATCCTTTGTCTTGCAACGTCTAGATTTTAATTTGCATTTTATTTCAATATCTTTACTGTACAGTCTTTTTAATAATATTATGTGGGCCTAGGAATCATGGGACCTACGATCAACCATATGGATCTAGATCTGATTCCCACGATTGACAATTTTGCATTGTAAATACATTCTGCCTGTCATTTTGTAAATGTAAATCAGAGGGACCTTAAAACGGTTATTTGAATTTAAGGTCTCAGCATAGTAAATTGTTGTTTGTAGTGCTCGGGTCACTTCGATGGTTGGCATACCCATGAGGAGTCTGGCACTTGGATATATGTTACTTGGTCGAGCATGCTTCGCATCCCAATAATAAAATCAGAATCAGTCGAAGGCAAAATAAAATGGAAGTATCAAAGGGATTCAATTATTATGTTAGTGAAAGGGTTTGAAAACCATCTTCCAAAACATCACTTTCATATCTTATCTAAAAATGAACTTTTCAACAAATCAAACCCTTCCTATATAGGTCCAACGAAGCACATCACTACTTTCAAATCAAGCACGTAGACTTAACTACTGCAATCACGCACACACACACACACACACTGTAAATAGAAAAGGGAAATTGAAAAGACGTGATAACCATGTTTCACGGAAGTCAGGGGGTGCTTAACACCTTTCCCCGCTTAATCAAGCCCCCGAACTCTATGAATCTCGGTTTCCAAGGCCAAGTCAAACAGAGTCCAGTAATTGGGCCTACTTGCAAACTTTTCAAACAAAACTCGATTGAGTTGGTACAACCATTTCAAATATACCAACTGGTGACTCTATAAAATTAAACTTTCAAATCGTCAACATTATATGTCGGCCTTTTCCTAAAAATTCACCCTTTAGATCAAACAAATAAAACAAACAAGGGCAAACACACATTAGGGAAAGGAAGATCTACCAAAGATTTTTTTTCGACATCGACAATACATAAGATACTATGATGATCTCAAATTTAAGGATTACTTGTACTACTATTACTAAAAGAATTCATATTGATTGGCAAGTAAAACTCCATTAGGTATTCCTTAGCAAGCCACGTTCAATGTACTTATTCTCCAATAAGCACCTACATACTTAAATTAGTGTCTCCACATAAATGATTATGAGATCGATCATCCTCATCCAATGAGTAAGCAACGTATGTACCAATATATCTGGATTAACTAATCCCCTTTTTAGTAATCCATTGATTGGGAATTATTTTACTTTTAAGCTATCTAAGAATTTAGATCTCATTAGCATGATCATCATCATGATTCTAAAAGAATTACTTAAAACTATGGGTTTATCGCATATTATAAAAACATCACCATGTAGATAAATAAATGCCTTTAATTAAATAACATTTTTATTAATAAATAAATAAGTTGTTACAAAGTATATGCTTTATCATCAAACATAATTGGCTTGTATGCATACTAATTTCAATCGCCTACTTGCACAAAAGTTAATGGCCATGGAATCTCATACACATCTTCTCTAAGTGACGATTAAACTGCTGTTGTTTTAAAGCTTTAATAAATAGATTTGCACTATTGTCTTGAGAGTCCACATGCTCTAGGATGACATTTCCTCTTTCAATGATCTCTCTAATTAAATGAAATCGCCGCATCACGTGTTTGGATTTTTGATGAGACCTGGGTTCCTTAGCCTGCACAACAGCTCCTGTGTTGTCACAGAATAATGGTACTACTCCTCTAATGCTAGGAATGACACCAAGTTTAGTTATGAACTTCTTCATCCAAACAGCTTCCTTTATAGCTTCACTTGTAGCTATGTACTCTGCCTTTGTCACTGAATCAGCAACTATTTGTTGATTGGAACTCTTCCAACTCACTGCTCCACTAATTAAGGTAAATACATACTCCGAAATGGATTATTGTCATCTTGGTTCGTTTGAAAACTTGAGTCTGTGTAGCCCTCATTCAGACCCACCATAGACAAGAAATACATCCTAAGTTATTCTTAAGTACTTTAGGATAATTTTCACTGCCTTCCAGTGCTCTTCTCTTGGATTCGACTGATATATGCTTCTTACACTAAATGTATGAACGATATCTGGTCTAGTACATATCATACCGTACATGATAGATCCTATTGTTGATGCATAAAGAATCTTACTTATACGGTCTCTCTCTTCAGGTGTGTTTGGGGCTTTTTTCTTGGAGAGATGTATTACATGGCTCATCGGCATGAGACCTCTCTTGGAATCTTTCATGCTAAACTTTTTTAGCATCGAGTCAATGTACGTTCCTTGGGACAAGCCAAGCATCCTTTTAGATCTATCTTTATAGATCTTTCTTTCTAAAATATAGGAGGCTTCTCCCAAGTCCTTCATGGAAAAGTGTTTAGATAACTAAATTTTGATCAACTGTAGCATAGAAATATCATTCTCTATCAGTAATATATCGTCAACATATAGTACTAGGAATCAAAAAGCGCTCCCACTAACCTTCTTGTACACACATGGTTCATCCTCATTTTTGATAAAATCAAACTCTTTGACTGTCTCATCAAAACAGATGTTCCACCTATGAGAAGCTTTCTTCATTCCATAAATGGATTGTTACAACTTAAAGACTTAATTTGTTCCAACCGTTGAAACAAATCCCTCTAGTTGTGTCATATACACATCTTCCTCAAGTTTTCCATTGAGGAAGGCCGTTTTCACATCCATCTGTCAAATCGTAGTCATAATAAGCTGCAATTGCAAGCAAAATTCGAATGAACTTGAGCATAGCTACTGGTGAGAAAGTTTCATCATAGTCAACTCCTTATCTTTGTTTAAAATCTTTTGCAACCAGTCGGGCCTTATATGTCTCTACCTTGTCGTCCGCTCTAGTCTTTTTTTAAAAACCCATTTGCACCCAATAGGCTTAATGCCCTCAGGTGATGAAACTAAAGTCCATACTTTGTTCTCATACATGGAGTCCATCTCAGATTTTATGGCTTCTACCCATTTCTCTGAGTCTTTACTACTCATAGCATATTCCTAATTCAATAGATCATCATCATTTATAATGCGTACCTCATCGTCATCCTCTATGACGAATCCATAACGTTCAGGTATCTTCGGTATTCTCCCTAATTTATGAATAGGGTGTGTTACATTAGGTTATTCCACTCGGTCAGGTACTTGATTTTTATCCGTAGTAATTTATGGTTCTTGATTTTTTTCAAGATATATATTACTCCCACTGACCCTTTCAAGGAAAAACTCCTTTTCCAAGAAGGCGACATGTTTCACAACAAACACCTTTTGATCAGTTGAATGATAAAAATAATACCCTAATGTTTCTTTAGGGTATCCCACAAATCTACACTTGTCGTATCTAGTCTGTAACTTATCATTCTCAGACTTTTTGATATAAGCTGGACAACCCCAAGTCTTAACATGCTTAAGATTTTGTATCCTCCCTGTCCATATCTCATATGGGGTCTTTGGGATGGATTTAGTAGGTACCTTGTTAAGTAGGTATACAGCCGATTCTAGAGCATAACCTCAGAAGGAAACTGGAAGATCAGTAAAACTCATCATAGAACGAACCATGTCCAACAATGTTCAATTTATCTTTTTAGATATAGCATTCAACTGTGGTGTTCCTGGTGGAGTCCATTGTGAGATTATACCATTTTCTTTGAGACAATTAAGAAACTCAGCACTAAAGTATTCAACACCTCGATCCGATCGAAGAATCTTAATACTCTTGCCAGTTTGTTTCTATACTTCACTTCTGAATTCTTTGAACTTTTCAAATAATTCAGATTTGTATTTCATTAAATACACATATCTAAATCTTGAATGATTATCAGTGAATGTAATAAAATAAAAATACCCTCCTCGTGCAATCATTATCATAGGTTCACAAACGTCTGAGTGCACCAACGCTAACAACTCTGTAACTCTTTCTCCTTTTCCACTAAAAGGAGATTTAGTCATCTTACCCATGAGATAAGATTCACAAGTTGAATATGATTCATAATCAGATAGCTCTAAGAGCTCATTTTTATAAAACTTGGATAATCTTGTTTCATTAATATGACCAAGTTTACAGTGCCACATAAAGGTATAATTAATATCATCTCTTTTCATTTTCATGGTTTGTTCAATTTAAAGTATATTTTCATGCAAGTCAAGTACGTAAAGTCCATTCAACAATTTTCCAACACTATATAAAACATTCTTATTATAAATAGAACAACTATTGTACTTTATTATAACATCAAAGCCGTCTGTTAGTCGATTTAACGATCAAATAAACACGCGCAAGTATATGCGGTCAAACAAGTAATATATGATAAGTTGAGTGTCAAACCCACGAGGAATTATTACTAATAGTTACCAAGTACCGACTTTATATCGCTTAAGTCTTATTCAAACTGTTAAATAGAAGATAATTAATTAATCTAATTAATCCTAATTATCAAAGCAAGTAAATGGATAACGATAGGTATCTAATGCGCTACAAGCTAAGATCATAACTTTCCCCCCACACAAGCATTTTGTCAAACACTTGGCGTGCAATGTTTCATTAAACATCCTAACTCTTTCTTGGATTATAGCGGTCATGACGGATAGTCAACCAAGAATTCACAAGTGTTCATACGCCTCTTCCAAAGTACATATTGAAAGTAGTATGCATACAAGCCAATCATGTATGATGATAAAGCATATACTTTGAAAACGATCTTATTTATTTATAAATAAAAGTATTCATTTATTAAAGGCATTTAACTATCTACATGATGTTATTTTTATAATATGTAAATAACTCATAGTTTTAAGTAATGCTTTTAGAATCATGATGTTGATCATGCTAATGAGATCTAAATTCTTAGATAGCTTAAAACTAAAATAGTTCCCAATCGATGGATTACTAAAAAAGGGATTAGTAAATCCGAATAGATTGGTACATATGTTGCTTGCTCATTGGATGAGGATGACTGATCTCATGATCATTTGTGTGGAGACACTAAAGCAAGTATGTAGGTGCTTATTGGAGAATAAGTACACTGAACGTGACTCGCTAAGGAATACCTAATGGAGTTTTACACGCCTGTCAATAAGAATTCCTAATGTGATAGTAGTACAAGTGATCCTCAGACTTGAGACCATCATAGTATATTGTGTATAATGAATTATACTTTGACTTATTCCTTAAGACCCTTAGGGTATATCAAAGGGTATGCTTGGGTGTAATAAGTTATATATGAAGATAATAAATGATCAATAAAGAATCTACCGCTTCTAGTAAAAGAAGAGATATGTCCTATGTGATTCGATAAATAACAACTCAGGAATCCTTGGCCAAGGTGGAATGAAATTAGAAAGGAGTTTCTAATTTGCATTATTTGGAGTTATTTTCTGATCAAAATACATATAATTAAATAAAATAAGACTTGACAGTAATTCCATGTCTTATATTTAATTGGGACATTATATGGTGGAAGGATTGAATTGTACGGTAACTATTAACTCAAGGGTTCTTTTATGATTGATGTTGAAATCTATATTATCTGGAAAGTCGTTGATAGCTAGGGAGGCTTATCCCTATTGTAGATTAAATATTATTTATTTATATAGATTATTAGTTTAATTTATTTATTTAAATAAGATTAGAATTGTTCTAATTGATTTATCCACAACCGGTTTAATATGGAGAACCTAAAGGGTCACACCATAAAAGGAAGAATAATTCTTTAAGAAGGTAATGGCATAATCGTAATAATATGTTAAGTGTAATTAATTTAATCTATGATAATAGAATAAATTAAATAACTTAATATTTATTATTTAATATTTTAAAAATATTAAATATAAATTAATAACAGGAGTCTTATTAATATTATTATAATTATTATTTTAATTTCTAAAGGAGTTTATGAATTAATTTAATTTTAATACTCTCATTATTCCTAATAAGATTAAGAGGCAAATTAATTAAAAGAGTTTAATTAATTATTCCCAATGTGTTGGGAAACCAAATTAATTAAAGGAGTTTAATTAATTAAATAAAACTCTTTTTCTAAATGGATTAGAAGGGTTGACTAAATATCTATATTAGAGGAATCCTATGTTAGATATCAGTTGATGAAAATTTTAATTGTTGGAGAGAGTACTCATTTTCTATAGAGAATAGAAAACTAGGGTTTAGCCAACCACCCTCCTTCTTGAGCAATTCCTCTTCCTTGGTGGATCACCTCTAGAGGCCAAACACTTGGGTGGCTAACGTTAATCAAAGGAAGGAATCAATCTCGGAGATTCAAGGAGATCGCAAAGAACAAGGAGTTGAACTCGTACCTGTGGAAGCTTAATTCTTCAAGGGTATAATTCCATAACTTCTTATTTATAGTTTTAAATTAATAATTTTCATAAAGGATGATTCGGGTAATTGGTTTGTAGAAAATTTTAAACTCTGATTTTATCATGTTTTTGCTAATTTTTGCAATTTGATTGCGCCATGAGTTCTTACAAACCTAACAGTGGCATCAGAGCCAAACATTTATGCGAGTTATTAATTATTTTGATTTGATATATATACTGATATGTGTTTTTGAACACTTTAATTGGGCATAATAGTTAGCTAGGAATCATGTTTTTGGAGAAAAACTGCATAATTCGCGAACTGAAAAAATTGATTCTGCTCACTTGCGCCGCGGTGCCGGATTACAGTGTAATTCCTAGCGCTGCTAGCGCCGGTTCGGATTCTAAAAAGGTGACATGGCGCGATAGCGCCTGATTACAGTATAATCAGGGCGCTGCAGCGCCGTCTCTGGTTTTCTGGAAAATTGGTGATGTGGCGCGGCAACACCGGATGCTAGTTCACTAGCATCGCCGCAGTGCCACCTCACCAGAAAATAAAAATTATTTTGTTTTATTTTTTAAATTAAGATAAAAGGTTTATTTTAATTAAAAAATTAAAATTAAATGTTTTTTTTTGTAAATCCAGATTAATAAAGGAGTTTATTATATTTGGAATAGGATTAAAATAAAGATGTTTATTTTAATTAGAATTAGATTTCATGTTAACTAATTAGAGTTGGAATTGGATTCCATGATATCTAATTAGATTTGAAATTGATTTTCAAAACTAACGAAGATTGACCATTAAATCAATATCAATGTATATATTAAATATTTTATTTATTGATGCATATGGTGATATGTATGAAAATAAATGGGGTTGGTTATGGACTATTGACCAATGTGATTGGATTTTATTTTAGTTGAATGCTTGAATGAATAGGTTTTATTAAATGGGGTCTGCGTACCTCGTCTTCTCTAAATTTTTTTGATGTAAAATTCTATCTCCCTCCTATGTACTCCCATTGACTGCTGATCAAGGTTTCTATTTAAATTTAAATAGTTTATGTAGTAGGATAATTTAGAATTATCTTAAACAATTAGAGACCAAGGAGCAATGAGCGCGTGAAGACCCGTTTGTAATGGATCCTGGGTTTAAATGTAATTGTTATATTTAAATTTTATTCTTGCACCCCTAAGTTTTACCTTTTGGTTCACTTGGTGGCTCGAGTGAACTAAACTAAAATAAAAGTCCATAATCAATCCGGGTAGAATATAGTATTCTATATGTGCATGCTAGTATTATATATATATATATATATATATATATATATTATATTTTATACAAACATGTTTCGCATGTTTTAATAAAATGACGCGTATTTTATATATATGTGTATGCGCGCTAAATAAGATGAGACTAACAATAACAAACCCCTCAAAGAATTTATTTTAAGTCTAAAGCGTTCAAAGATATTTAGAATATCTAACGTCGCCTTGTAGCATGATAAAATTAATAGAGTATTAATTATTTAATATGAGTTTGTTGTGTTTTTCACAACGCAAGTATTAAGTATTTAAAATGTTAATTTATCACATTTGATGCTTATAAAGAAAATTGAGCAATATTGTTTTGTTGTGTTTTCCACAAGGACAATATTTTTCGTTTTTGAATATATGGAAGTGATAGGTCTGACTTAACTTAGATAATTTTAATTTGGATGTGTTACCACTTAATCAAAATAATCTGAGAGGCAAAATAAAAGGAGTTACATGTTGATATATTTGACAAAGAGTTGTCTACCTATTTATTTATATATGGTTTGTTGTGTTTTCCTTATATACATTTGAAATGGGATCCTTATTCTCACTAGCAAATCTTTAATTAGATTTTGCCGAACTATATAAATGAGGGTAATCTAGTTTGAATAAAATAGTGGGAGATACCAATTTAAAATAAGACCTAATTTATTTTGGTATGTTAATTAATTAAATGAATGTTTGCTAAAATGTTGTCTTTTCACATGCTGAAATTTAAAAATGTCGAAATCACTAATTTCACTACGTAGCATACTTGATGCTAACAAACTGACCGGACCGAATTATACGGACTGGTTAAGGAATCTGAGAATAGTTCTCACTGCTGAAAAGATTTCTTATGTCCTAAATTCTTCTATCCCTGTAATTATTGCAGACCCAACCTTTGAGGAAGAGATTGCCACTATAGAGAAGTGGCAAGATGATGCATCTGTGGCTCAATGCATCATGCTCACATCCATGAATAACGAGCTCCAACGTCAACATGAAAACATGGATGCTCCTATTATGTTACTTCACCTCAAGGAGTTGTATGGTGAACAAAGTAGGACTGCTAGATATGAGATATCTAAGGAGCTCTTCCAAACTCGGGTGACCGAGGGCACTGCCGTTGAGACTCATGTCCTAAGGGGTGATCAATCTAATTGAACGCCTTGGACAGCTTGGGTTCATCATGGATAGGGAGTTGAATCAAGATTTAGTCTTGCAGTCACTCCTTGAGACCTTCTCACAATTTGTTGTGAATTTTCACATGAATAAGTTGGATGCCAGCTTGCCTAATTACTTAACATATTAAAAACTACTGAAGGTCACTTCCCATTCAAGAAGAACCATGTCTTAATGGTGGATGATTCTTTCAAGAAAAGAAATAAGCACAAGGTATCTTCTCAAAATAAGAAATCTAAGAAGGTTAAGGGTAATGTGAAAGTAAAGGATAATAAGAAATCTGATCCAGATAGCAAAGGAATATGCTTCCATTGCAATAAGCCAGGTCACTAGAAGAGGAACTGCAAGTATTTCCTTGCGAAAAAAAAAGCAAAAGAATCTTGGAGAAGCTTCGACTCCTAATCAAGGTTTGTTTATGATTGAAATTAATTTTTCAGAAAGTCAAAAATCTACTTGGGTGTTAGATACCGGCTGTGGTTCTCACATATGTAATACTATGCAGGGACTGGTTAGAAGTAGAAAGCTGAACAAGGATGAGGTTGTCCCACGAGTGGAAAATGTAGCAAAGGTTGTTGCATTAGCTGTAGGCACTTATTGTTTAGCACTGCCTACGGGCAAGTCCATTAATTTGAATAATTGTTATTTTGTTCCGAATATCATTAGAAACATTATTTCTATTTCTGTATTAGATATGGATGGATATGACATTATAATAAAGAACAACAATTGTTCTATTTATAATAACAATGTTTTATATGGTATTGGTAATTTGCGAAATGGACTTTACATACTTGACTTGCATGAAAATATATTTTAAATTGAATAAACTAAGAAAAGAAAAAGAGATGATGTTAATTATACCTATATGTGGCACTGTAGACTCGGTCATATCAATGAAACAAGATTATCCAAGTTACATAAGGATGGGCTCTTAGAGCTATCTGATTATGATTCCAACTTGTGAATCTTGTCTCATGGGTAAAATGACTAAATCTCCTTTTAGTGGAAAAGGAGAACGAGTTACAGAGTTGTTAACGTTGGTTCACACAGATGTTTGTGGACCTATGACAACGAATGCACGGGGAGGGTTTTCTTATTTTATTACTTTCACTGATGATCACTCAAGATTTGGATATATGTATTTAATGAAATACAAATCTGAATCATTTGAAAAGTTCAAAGAGTTCAGAAGTGAAGTAGAGAAACAAACTGGAAAACGTATTAAGATTCTTCGATCGGATCGAGGTGGAGAATACTTAAGCGGTGAGTTTCTCAATTGTCTCAAAGATAATGGTATAATCTCACAATTATGGACTCGACCAGGAACACCACAGTTAAATGGAGTAACTGAAAGGAGAAATTGAACATTGTTGGACATGGTTTGTTCCATGATGAGTTTTACCGATCTTCCAGTATCATCCTGGGGCCATGCCCTAGAAACAGCTGCATACCTACTTAACAAGGTGCCTACCAAATCTGTCCCAAAGACCCCATATGAGCTGTGGAAAGGGAAGAAACCAAATCTTAAGCATGTTAAGACTTGGGGTTGTCCAACTTATGTCAAAAAATTTGAAAATAATAAGCTACAGACTAAATTCGACAAGTGTTGGGATACCCTAAAGAAACACAAGTGTATTATTTCTATCATCCAACTGATCAAAAGGTGTTTGTTGCGAAACATGCTGCCTTCTTGGAAAATGTCTTTATCCATGAAGGGGTCAATGGAAGTAAGATATATCTTTAAGAAGTTCAAGAACCACAAATTACTACGGATCAAAGTCAAGTACCTGACCAAGTGGATGAACCTACTGTACAACACTCTATTCGTAAATCTGGAAGAGTACCGAAAATACCTGACAAGTATGAATTCGTCATAGAGGATGACGATGAGGTACGCATCATAAATGATGGTGATTCATTGAATTACGAACATGCTATGAGTAGTAAAGACTCAGGGAAATGAAAAGAAGACATGAACTCCGAGATGGACTCCATGGATGAGAACTAAGTATGAACTTTGGTTTCACCACCTGAAGGCATTAAGCCTATTGGGTGTAAATGGGTCTTTACAAGAAAGACTGGAGCGGATGGCAAGGTAGAGACCTATAAGGCTCGACTAGTTGCAAAAGGTTTCAAACAAAGACAAAGTTGACTATGATAAAACCTTCTCACCAGTAGCTAAGCTCAAGTCAATTTGGATTTTGCTTGCGATTGCAACTTATTACGACTATGAGATCTGGCAGATGGACGTTAAAACGGCCTTCCTCAATGGAAAACTTGAGGACGATGTGTATATGACATAGCCAGAGGGATTTATTTTAAAGATTGGAACAAATCAAGTCTGTAAGCTGCAACGATCCATTTATGGATTAAAGCAAGCTTCTCGTAGATGGAACATCCGTTTTGATGAGACAATCAAAGAGTTTGATTTTATAAAAAATGAGGATGAACCATGTATGTACAAGAAGGTTAGTGGATGCGCTGTTTCATTCCTTGTATTATATATTGATGATATATTACTGATAAGGAATGATATTCTTATGTTACAATCAATCAAAATCTGGTTATCTAAACACTTCTCCATGAAGGACTTGGGAGAAGCATCCTATATTTTGGGGATAAAGATCTACATAGATAGATCTAGAAGGATGCATGGCTTATCCCAAGGAACGTACATTGACTCGATGCTAAAGAGGTTTAGCATGGAATATTTCAAAAGTGGTCTCATGTCAATGAGCCATGGAATACATCTCTCCAAGAAACAGGCCCCAAAGACACCTGAGGAGAGAGACCGTATGAGTAAGATTCCTTATGCTTCCGAAATAGGATCTATCATGTATGTACTAGACCGCATGTCACTCATGCACTTACTGTAATGAGCTGATATCAGTTGAATCTAGGAGAAGATCACTGGAAGGCAGTAAAAAATATCCTAAAGTACTTACGAAGAACTAAGGATGTATTTCTTGTCTACGGTGGGTCTGAATTAAAACTCGAGGGCTTCACAGACTCAAGATTTCAAACGGACCAAGATGACAGTAAATCCGTTTTGGGGTATGTATTTACCTTGAACGGAGGCGCAGTGAGTTGGAAAAGTTTCAAGCAGCAAACAGTTGCTGATTCAGTGACAGAGGCAGAGTACATAGCTGCAAGTGAAAATGTAAAGGAGACTGTTTGGAGGAAGAAGTTCATAACCAAACTTGGTGTGGTTCCTAGCATTGGAGGAGCAGTCCCCTTATACTGTGACAACACCGGAGCAGTTGCACAGGTTAAGGAACCCATGCCTCATCAAAAATCCAAACACGTGTTGCGGTAATTTCACTTAATCAGGGATATTGTAAGGATTGAGATTTTATATATTAATTTTTAATATTTATTGAGTGAATAAATATTTTAAGTGATTTATTTATTGATTTAAATAAATAAATTATGTGATTTCGTGGAGTGATTTAATTAAGTGCTATATATTAATTAAATGAATGTTTAATATTTAATTTAATTGATATATATTAATTTTATAGTATAGTTCTAATTTAATTGAGAGAATTAAATTAGATGAATTATGTGATGAAATGTTACATGAATTATAATTAGCGAGTAATTATAATTATGTGGCAAATTTATATGTGATTAGTGATGTTAGATTTTAATTGATTAAATTAGATGTTAAAAGATTTAATTAGTTAAAGTGTAACATTAAAGTATGTGTTAAAATGATTTATTAAAATAAAGAAAAGAGTTTTTAAATGATTTTAACCAAACAAGGCCCTTACTTTTGTTTTAAAAGGTTTTTATCAAACAGGTCCCTTGCACTAGTTTTAAATCTATTTCACCCAAACAAGGCTTTAGCTAATAATCTGTTTAAAAATAATAATAATAAGGGGCTTGCGAAACATATCCTTGTGGCTTTTGAATGTTGTAACTGCTAATTTAATTAGATTATTAAGTAATAGTTAATACGTATATTATTGATATATTAGTTATATATGTATATACTACGTTAAGAAAACTACGTCAGTTTAGCCTAAGTCTAAAACTAAGAACAACGAAAAGAAGAGCAGAAAAGTTAGAGAGAAAGGAATTTCAGAGAAGAAAAGAAGGAGAAGGAGTGCTAGAACACAAGAATCCATCATCTTCATATTCTTCTTCAAATCATCAAAACAAAGGGTAATCTTAATTCCCTTACTTTTCTATATGTTTTTACTGTTTTTCATATTTTGAGTCTCTATGAATATGAAATTTCATGAAAAGGATGGAAACATAAAATAGTATGCATCAATTGTACTCTAGTATGCTCGTATGTGAATTGTATGGATTTTCCAAAATCAAATTGGTTGTATAAACATGTTTTAATGGAATGTTGGTGTTCATATGGATTTTATATATATTGGTTGGTTTAGAATGAAAAATTGAGAATTTCTTATGTGTTAGTGTGCCTAATTAGAATTCTTATGATGATATCTTTAATTTTGGATATATTGTATGTATTATAAGTTGTATTGGTTAAGAATTTGAGTTACTGTGTTCAGTGTTATTAAGAACACTGGAAAAATAGTTTTCTCTAATTTTACAAATATAAGTGCTTTAATCTTGTAATTTGATGTCTTTGTACGTTAAAAATCATGTTAGAAACTACGTATTATGTTTCTGTGATGTTGTTGTATCAATCTTTGGCTGAATTGAGAACTCATTGTGGAGAATTAAGCCAATTTGGTTTTTTTCGGCACTGTTCGTGAGCTGCTCTGTTTCTGTCCGCGTGCTGGCGCAGCTGCGCATGTAGCAAAGGCAGAAGCGGCCGCTGGGTTTTTCTAAGATTGACACCAGCGCGGCTGCGCCAGTGTCAAGGCTAAAGGTGGCGCAGCTGCGCCGTGTCCTGTGCAGAGACAATGAGTTTTAGGTAATTGTGCAGTTTTATTTTATAAGCCTAAGTTAAATTGTTCTATGATAATGATCATGTATCTAAGTTGCAATAGCATGTTGTTAACATGAATTTGACAATTTCATAATTTAACAAGAAAGAAAGTTTTTAAAAACCTTAATGTATTGTTTGAATTGTAAATCATGATTTTCTAATTGTAATTTAATTAATGTGATTTATGTAATTATAACTTGAATAATTATAATTAAGGGTAAAAGTTTAAATTATAATTTTTGTTAAATTATAATAGAAGTTGATTTATTATAATTTAATAAATGCATGTTTAATTATAGATTATAATTTAATAATTTTATGATTAATTGTAATTTGTGATGTAGTTTAATTGATTATAAATTATAATTTGTTTATAATAAGAGGTAATTATAATTTAAGTAATTATAATTAGATTAAGTGTTTAAATTATAATAGTTTAATTATAATTTAGTTAAATACATAATTAATTTAATTATGTGAGCACGCCTATGTGGTGTAATTAACTATGTGATAGTTAATTATTATTTATTTATTTAACTAGAATGAGTTAACTATGAGGGTTAACCAATTATGTGAGTTAGTTACGTGTTAACTAATTTAGGTTATTGTGATTAATTGTATATGAATGTAGGAAGTGTTAGAACATGAATTGTGTTAGTAGCTTGCACTTGAGGCAAGTCTTCTAAACCCTAAACTCATTAATTCTATGCAAGTTCTTTATGGAATATATTGAGAATGTCCTTTTTATTTCTGCATTGGACAAGTGTTTATTTAATTGGCGTGGTCTTGACTTATTGTTCAAGTAAGATCCAACTTATCTTTTAAATGCTTTAAGTTTAATTCTAAGGCAAATATTAGTTCATAATTATTTTATTTATGAACTATTGGAAGTCGATTTAACTAATTTTTAGTTGATGAACTTGAATTCTAAATTACCCTTGTAAGTTTATCCAAACCAAACTTCCTTTGGTGCGGACTTGTATTCAAATACTGAGTTAAACAACCCTATTTATTATGGGAGGTTACTACGCGGAAGCGTTAAGTTGTTTGCGCACAATACATGGTACGAAGGGCTGATCCCCCTAAGTACGAGTTAAGGTCCATAGTCTTAGTGACTGTTAAAGATTTTAAATAGAAATGTTTATAACCTAGGACAAAAGTTCAAGGTCTTATGACTCTCAGATGAATTCTATATTCGAATTATAATTGTGATGAAAGAATTATTATTTAATTCTTTATTGTTGAAGTAAGCAAAGTTTTTCAAATATTTTTAGAGATATTCTTTCATGTCTTTATTATTGTTAAATTCCAGTGAGCTGTTGTTTGCTCACTCTTGCATATTAAATAATCATTGCAGTTAAGGTTGAAAATGTTGATGCCCCGTCAACGAGTAAAGGCAAAGGGAAGCTAAACAAGTGAAGACTTGTTTAATTATTTGGAATGATTGTAATAAGACTCTTATGTTATGTTTTTATTTCCGCACTTTATTATTTATGTCAAGGTTAGATTAAACCCTGGGATTTATTTGAGAAGGTTGTAACCCTTGTTTAAGGGAGATTTTACTATTCTAAATAAAGGTTGTAATTTATTTTGAAGTTATGTTGGGTAGATGTATTTATATTAGAAAGTGAACAGCAAATCATGTGGAAACGAAGTACCCAGATTTGGGGGTGTCACAGGTTGGTATCAAAGCCGTAGGTTACGAAACCTTAGGTGGGGAAAAACCTTAGGTAGTAGCCTTATAGTAAGATCGAAAAGATAGATGTGATAGGTAAAGATAATAAACTACTTTATGTGCTATGTGTTTACATTTATATATTCAAAGAGTGACGACTCGATATCACGTAATAATGAACTTTAAAATTCTTTTATCAGGATGACGAACGTTGGAGAACCTAGTCAGGCTAGAGAGGATATACCTCAGGTGCCTAGAGAGGAGGAGCCCCGAGACATCCATGTTGTCTGGGAGCAGCTGGTTAGGAGAAAGCCATCTCTAGTGATCACCGTAGCTGGTCGAGAGCGTGAGCTGACACCTATTCCAGAGGAAGAGGAAGAGGACAAGGACGAGTCTGAGGATCCCGAAGAGGATCCCGAAGAGGATCCCGAAGAGGAATTCTCACCTCACTCTACTAGTGCTGAGATGTACGAGGAAGTCTACGATAGTAACGTGGAGCTTCATGGTCGAGTCGGAGAGCTCGAGGAAACCATCCAGCAGCGAGACGAGACTATCGAGGATATGGCCAGTGACTTAGGAGAAGCACAGTGGAACCTAATACACATGGAGAATGATAGAGACACGGCTCGAGCCGAGATAGAGAAGCTGAAGCAAGACATCCAGGAGGAGTCGATGAAGCGTGCTAGAGCTGAGGAGACAAGCTTGAGGGCTACTCAACGAGCCGATCGAGCTGAGGATGAAGCCGAAGCCAAGAGGTCCAAGCTGAGGGAGACAGAGTATGCTTTCCATATGGCTAAAGAAAGAGCACAGGATCGTGTTTTCTATTACCCAGCTCAGTTTCAAGGTTTACCATGGTACGTGGTGGATCAAAGAACGTCATTTTGGGTGATGGAAGAGGAACGCAGAGAGGCTGTGCGACGTTTTAATATGCCTAGGCACTAGAGCTTTTGTTTATGTGTGTTACTTTTTATAGTAAATAATGTAAATCCCATAATTCGAGATGAGTTAATAATGTAATCCTGTAACTTTTCCAGTTCAAGAAGGATGATGTAAATAGCAGAAATGCTATCTAATTGATATTCTTAAACTACGAGTAATGAATAAAAGAAGTTTATTGACGTGCTATGTGTTCTATGTGAACTGAGTTATTCAAACGTTTAAGTATGAACTTGAATATTTAAAAAATTGAATAAAGGATCTAATAATAATATTTTTCTTAAGAGAATCGAGGGTTCGACGAACAACAACAACAATAACGACAGGACGAATCCCAACTCGGTTCAGCAGTTTGTGAACCTACTGACAGGAGCGCTTGCGAATCAGCCGCAAATGCAGGGTACTACTTTTAAGGAATTTAAGGCAGTAGGACCGCTTGAATTCAATGGAGCGACAAACCCTATCGAGGCCCAGACATGGGTGATGGAAATGGAGAAGGTCTTCGACATAGCTAGAGTAGGTGAAGACCAGAAGACAGCATTTGCGGCTTTCATGTTAAAGTCAGATGCTAGCTTCTGGTGGCAGGCTAATAAGACCAGAGAGGGTGAAGGAGTCATCATGTGGGAACGTTTCAAAGAGATGTTCTTTGAAATATACTTCCTAGTGAGCTTGCAGGATCATATGGAGGTCCAGTTCCTAGAGCTTAAGCAAGGAGGGATGACAGTGTCTGAGTATGCCGCGAAATTTAATGAACTGACCAGGTTCGCTACATACCAGGTCAACACTGACGCTAGGAATGCGAGGAGGTTTGAGCGGGGATTGAAACCATGGCTCTATAGTAAGGTCTCCATGTTCCAACTGAACACGTTTGCAGCTGTGCTGGAAAAGGCTATACTCGTCGAGGGAGGAAGTGACGCGGTGACGAAGTTTAACCAGGACAAGAAGAAGAAGAATGAGGTGGAAACCAAGGCTGGTGGTAGCAGCGCTATTAACCAGGAGAGAAAATGGAACGACAACACTTCTGCTGGGAGTCAGCAAGGAAGCCAACAGAAGAGGAAGTTTGAAGCATGTGCTACATGTGGAAAGAATCACACTGGAGTGTGCATGAAGGGGAAGCGGGTGTGTTTCAACTATGGTCAGGAAGGCCACATTGCGCCTAATTGCCCAAATCCGAAGAAAGGAGCTTGCTACACAAGTGGATCCAAGGATCACATGGCTCGTAGTTGCCCGAAGAAGCTGATGGCGGGGTCAACAGGGAGCGGAGGGAATGGAAGCAAAAATACCGTGACTATCGCTGCACTATTGCAGGCTGTTTGACCCACTGCCCGGACATTTAATATGACAGTGCAGGATGCCATGCAATTAAAAGACGTGGTGTTAGGTATTATTCCGGTCAATAGTATAAATGCATATATATTATTTGATTCGGGTGCTACTTGTTCATTCATATCTGATGATTTTGTTAAAACCCTAGGAGTTAGTTTACCCCTTGAACATAGAGATTGCGAATAGGGAGGTTATTCCTGTTAGGTTTGTTTATAAGAACTGCAGATTAGACATTAAGGGTCAGGAGCTAAGAGTAGATTTGATTCCAATAAAACTTGGGGAATGTGATGTCATATTGGGTATGGACTGGTTGTTCAACCATGGGGAGGTAATCGATTGTCAGAAGAAGTTGGTAAGCCTTACGACTCCGTCGAAGTTAGTGTTCTATGGTAGCAAATAGCCTAGAAAAGCGAGTTATCTAAAGGTTATGCAAGCCAAGAAACTTTTGACGCAAGGCTGTGTAGGATATCTAGCCTACATAGTAGATACACGTAAGGAAAGCCCGAAAGTGGAGGAGATATCAGTGGTTAAGGAGTTTGTGGACGTGTTTCCGAACGACTTACCAGGACTTCCGCCAGATAGGGAGATAGAGTTCGTGATCGACTTAGCGCCGGGAACTGCTCTAATTTCGAAGTCTCCGTACCGAATGGCTCCAGTCGAGATGAAGGAACTGATGGTTCAACTACAAGAATTGCTAGACAAGAAGTATATTCAACCGAGCGTTTCATAGTGGGGAGCACCTGTTTTATTTGTTAAGAAAAAGGATGGGTCGATGTGTCTTTGCATTGACTATAGGGAATTGAACAAGGTTACGATCAAGAATAGGTATCCTTTACCTAGGATCGATGACTTGTTTGATCAATTGAAGGGTGCTAGATACTTCTCAAAAATTGATTTGAGAAGCGGGTATCATCAGTTGAAGGTAAGAAGAGAAGATATAACGAAGATGGCTTTTAGGACTCGATATGGTCATTACGAGTTCTTAGTGATGTCATTTGCTCTCACGAATGCCCCAGCTGTATTTATGGACCTAATGAATCGAGTGTTTAAACCATTCCTAGATAAGTTTGTAGTGGTGTTCATATATGACATCCTGGTTTATTCCAAGACCGAGGAGGAACACACTAAACACTTAAGGCTAACCTTGGAATCGCTGAGAGCAGAGAAGCTTTATGCTAAATTCTCGAAATACGAATTCTGGTTGGAATGTGGGCAATTTTTTGGCCACGTATCGATAAAAATGGTATTTCGGTGGATCCATCGAAAGTTGAAGCTGTAATGAATTCGGACCAGCCAAAAACGCCATCTGAAGTGAGGAGTTTCTTCGGATTGGCAGGTTATTATCGGAGATTTATCCAAGATTTTTCCAAGATCGCCACTCCGTTGACGAATTTAACTCGTAAAACAGTTAAATTTGTTTGGACGGAAAAGTGTGAGGAAAGTTTTCAGGAGCTGAAGAAAAGGTTGAGTACTGCGCCTGTATTGTCTTTACCGGATAGTACGGGAATTTCGTAGTATATAGCGATGCCTCACATAAAAGATTAGGCTGTGTGTTGATGAAGGGCGGCAAAGTCATTGCTTATGCGTCACGTTAGCTGAAGGAGTACGACAAAGGGTATCCAACTTATGATTTAGAGTTGGCGGCAGTAGTGTTTTCCCTAAAGATATGGAGACACTACTTATATGGAGAGAAGTGTGAGATATACACAGATCATAAGAGTCTGATGTATATCTTTACCTAGAAGAATTTGAACATGCGCCAAAGAAGATGGTTGAAACTGATCAAAGACTACGACTGCGAAATAATTTACCAACCGGGTAAAGCTAACGTCGTCGCCGATGCCTTGAGCAGAAAAGGTCGGGAGAAGTTGAATATTTTAACTGACCAGGATCAATTGATAGAACAGATGGCTAGATTGGAACTGGAAGTGAAGTGTCTGAAGGAGTCGGATGAGATGTTGTTTCAAGTAACTACTGGTTCTACTCTAGTAGACAAAGTGAAAGAAGCACAACTTCACGATGAAGAATGCGAGAAGATTCAGAAGAGATTAGCCGATGGCGAAGAGTTCAAGTTTAAGATCGATAACGAAGGTCTGCTATAGTTTGAAGGTAGAATCTGGGTACCGCCAGTACCAAAGGTCAAAGAGGAGATTCTGAGCGAAGCTCATAGTTCGACATATTCTATTCACCCCGGGAGTACGAAGATGTACCAGGATCTCAGGCAGCATTTCTGGTGGCCGAATATGAAAAGGGACGTTGCTGAATGTGTTGCAAAATGTTTAACGTGCCAGAAAGTTAAGGCAGAACACCAGAGACCAAGTGGGTTGCTACAACCGTTAGAAATTCCAGAGTGAAAGTGCGAGCACATCACGATGGATTTTGTGGTAGGTCTTCCATCGACTCAGAAGGGATTTGATGCGATATGGGTTATAGTGGATCGACTGACGAAGTCAGCCCACTTTTTATCGATCAGGATAAAGTACAACTTGGATCAACTAGCTAAGCTATATGTGAAGGAAATCATTTCTCAACACGGCGTTCCGGTGTCAATTGTGTCAGACAGAGATCCACGTTTTACGTCGAATTTCTGAAAGCGTTTGCAAGAGTGTTTGGGAACGCAATTGCGAATGAGTATAGCATACCATCCTCAGACTGATGGCCAAAGCGAAAGAACGATTCAGACGCTTGAGGATATGCTGAGAGCTTGCGTAATGGATTTTAAGGGAAGCAGGGATGATCATCTACCATTGGTGGAGTTTGCCTACAATAATAGTTATCACGCGAGTATCGGTATGCCGCCTTACGAAGCATTATACGGTAGAAAATGAAGAACTCCCTTGTGCTGGGATGAAGTCGGTGAATGTCAACTGTTGGGACCGAAACTGGTACAACAAACCGCTAAAATTGTGAAACTGATCAGAACCAGATTAGTTGCTGCTCAAGACAGACAAAAGAAATATGTCGACCTACATCGACAAAACCGAGAATTTCTACCAAGAAGCTTCATTTTTTTGAAGATATCTCCCTAGAAAGGGAAGATTCGATTTGGTAAGAAGGAAAAGCTGAGTCCCCGATTTATTGCACCTTTCGAGGTACTACGAAAGGTGGGCGAGGTAGCTTACGAGGTTGCGTTACCTCTAGAGCTCGAGAATATACATAACGTCTTTCATATTTCTGTGTTAAGGCCTTACAAGAACGATTATAAACATGTAATAGATTATGAGCCTTTACAGTTTGATAAAGACTTAACATATGAAGAAGTGCTTGTTCAAATAGTTGATAGAAAGGAACAAGTACTTAGAAATAAAGTGATACCTTCTGTTAAGGCAATCTGGAGGAACCACAGTGCTGAAGAAGCTACGTGAAAACTCGAAGATGTTATGATGAAATCTTATCCGCAATTGTTTGCTTAACTTTTGTGTAACTCCTTATGTACCGATTCTGCGGACAGAATCCTTTTCAGGGGGAAAGAATGTAATAGACAGAATTTTTTTTTATATGTGATTCTGGGAACAGAATCCTTTTAAGGAGGGAAGATTGTAACGATTGAGATTTTATATATTAATTTTAAATATTTATTGAGTGAATAAATATTTTATGTGATTTATTTATTGAGTTAAATAAATAAATTATGTGATTTTGTGGACTGATTTAATTAAGTGTTATATATTAATTAAATGAATGTTTAATATTTAATTTAATTGATGTATATTAATTTTATAATATAGTTCTAATTTAATTGAGAGAATTAAATTAGATGAATTATGTGATGAAGTGTTACATGAATTATAATTAGTGAGTAATTATAATTATGTGGCAAATTTATATGTGATTAGTGATCTTAGATTTTAATTGATTAAATTAGATGTTAAAAGATTTAATTAGTTAAAGTGTATCATTAAAGTATGTGTTAAAATAATTTATTAAAATAAAGAAAAGAGTTTTTAAATGGTTTTTACCAAACAAGGCCCTTACTTTTGTTTTAAAAGGTTTTTATCAAACAGGGCCCTTGCACTAGTTTTAAGTCTAATTCACCCAAGTAAGGCCTTAGCTAATAATCTGTTTTAAAAAAATAAAATAATAAGGGGTTTGCCAAACATAGCCTTGTGGCTTTTGAATTTTGTAACTGCTAATTTAATTAGATTATTAAGTAATAGTTAATACGTATATTATTGATATATCAGTTATATATGTATATACTACGTTAA
This sequence comes from Panax stipuleanatus, assembly GCA_020205555.1. Taxonomy (NCBI): domain Eukaryota; kingdom Viridiplantae; phylum Streptophyta; class Magnoliopsida; order Apiales; family Araliaceae; genus Panax; species Panax stipuleanatus. The sequence continues at coordinate 80,654,296 of CM035121.1, forward strand.
GAAAACTACGTTAGTTTAGCCTAAGTCTAAAACTAAGAACAAAGAAAAGAAGAGCAGAGAAGTTAGAGAGAAATGAATTTCAGAGAAGAAAAGAAGGAGAAGGAGTGCTAGAACACAAGAATCCATCATCTTCATATTCTTCTTCAAATCATCAAAACAAAGGGTAATCTTAATTCCCTTACTTTTCTATATGTTTTTACCGTTTTTCATATTTTGAGTCTCTATGAATATGAAATTTCATGAAAAAGGATGGAAACATCAAATAGTATGTATCAATTGTACTCTAGTATGCTCGTATATGAATTGTATGGATTTTCAGAAATCAAATTGGTTGTATAAACTTGTTTTAATGGAAAGTTGGTGTTCATATGGATTTTATATATATTGGTTGGTTTAGAATGAAAAATTGAGAATTTCTTATGTGTTAGTGTGCCTAATTAGAATTCTTATGATGCTATCTTTAATTTTGGATATATTGTATGTATTATAAGATATATTGGTCACTACAACAAAAAAGCATATTTCCGACGGAATATTTCGTCGGTAGTATGGATATTCCGTCGAGGTTACCTTATTTTCGACGGAATAGTCGGTCGAAAATTCGGTCGTATATAAGCAGGTCAAAATTAAGTCTGTCGGGGTTTCGGTCGGAACTACTTATTGCCGACGAAATTAATCTCGATTGAATATTCAGTTTGTCTTATGACTATCCTCAACTGAATGCCTTCCGTCGAGTTTAGTCCGTCGAAACTAGCCTTGCCACGTGCCAGCTTAAGAAAAATGGAAATGACCTTTAAATTCGACGGAATTCCGTCGAAGTTGTATTTTTTTAGGTCGAGAATAGGCGTGACACGTGGCAACTGACCAAAATGTTCAGGGTTTAATTTCAACGGAATTTCGTTGAGTTTACTCTTATTCCGTCAAGAATAAGCTTTTTTTTAAAAAAAATATTTTATTTGTTTGTGCAATATCCAGGGTAATAACCCACATTTTTGTACCTGTAAACCTGTCCCAACAGCACATAAAAGATAACTATAATCCAAGGCCAACAATAATAATTCCAAGGCCATAACATACTATAACCCAAGGCCAAACTAAGACCAACAATAATAATAATTCGAAGGCCATAACTATAATCCAAGGCCAAACTACTAAGGCCAACAATAATAATAATTTCAAGGCCAACATGAATATGACATTAAACTAAAGTTCAAATCAACTAAAGTATATCAAATATGCATTTAAACTAAAGTAAAGATCTCAAACATCAACTAAACTATATAAATTTACATCACATGAAGCAGATCAATGAACTAAAGTATAAATATGTACAAATCATCTCTACAAAACTAAGTCACAGGCCGTCGTCGTTCGACTGCTCAGCATCTTCAGTCCGCTCGTCAGCCTGCTCGTCACCCTGTTGATACAATATAATGCAACTCATTAGTCCATATATATGATACAGTTAAAGATAATTAACTAAATGAAAATTAAATAACATGCAGAATATATACTTGAATATATTTAAAACAAATAGTATAAATGAGCAGTCGAGCGTTGACTCAACATCGGCCCAAACGCATCCTCGACTAACGTAACCACCATCCGAGCAATCTCATCGCGAATCGTGGCCCACTACTCCGGAGGGATAACCGTAGTCTCGGCGGTGGCACCAGCTGCAACGTCCTGCGCAAACTGATGGAGGTGAGAACAGCTGGGCAGGTCCTAACGATGGAACATCGGATCGGTCTCAAACCTCTCCGACACCGCAGCCATAACCCGTTGGAACAAAGCATCGTCTAAGCCAGCACCCGAAGCTGATGGTCCCACGGGGGCTCTCGGACGCACACGCTGACTAGAGCCTACAAAAATAAATATAAAATGAATAATATTATAAGTTTACTTTATTCATAAATAAGAAATAAACTAAAATATTATACCTCCTGGCAGTGTATAGGCTGGTATCCTCTGCAGCCCCAGTACTCGATACCGGCCAGTAGTGCTAGTAGGAGTATCCTTAGATGCGACCCAAAGAGTCGTCTCCTCATCTTGAGATAAACTAATCTCGGGCAGAGGGACGGTGGAATCTAACATCTTAGCATCGCCCCTAGCAGCCTGCAACTCCGCTATACGTTGGCTGCGGAGCTTCTCAAACCGCTCCTGTAATTTGATATATGTACATGTGAGTTATCTTGGTATCATCATATAAATTATGTAATATTATCCTAAATAATATTATTATAGTAAATGTATTACCCCTATAGCTAGTGCTGCTGGAGATATCGTCGACCCCGAAGTACAGCCCTTCGGTGTATGGACTCTATCCTAGAACTCCATCATAGTAGGAGGTCAGCCCAAGCTACTCCGCATGGCCTAAATCATATACATTAAGTAATATCACCTTACTTTACTATAGTTGCAATTTAATATTAAACTAAACTAAAGGGAAATACATACAAACTTAACCTCCTGAAATGACTGCGAGCCAAAAGTATGTACAACTCGCAGCTTGCCGCGATTCTTCTTCATCTGCTCTGACTTGGTCTTGAACGCAACATCATCCCAGTACGCACACATCGCAGCCCATGCTGCATCTGATACTGCCGGCGGCTGATGTTCTCGCATAGTAGTCCCGGGTGATTCTTCTACCGCCCGGACTGCCCTCTGTCGCATCTCGTATAGCCAGCCGATATAATTCTTCGAGACGTGGGCAATGATAACGGCGTCACCATCCGCCTCAGTGATGTCGGCCTCGTATCTGTAGTATCTCTATCAAACAGACATAATATACGTATAATTAATTATTTGAACAATATATAAATAATATGGACCTTGATTTAATATATGTAATTTAACTTACGTGAAACTCCCGCAACACTATCACCATAAAGCCGGCATCGTAGCGCGAGTAATGGGCAAATCGCATACAGCCGGTAGGGAGATGCGCCTGGCAGATGGCGTGTACAGTCGCCTTAGCGACAAGATCCATAATACTAGAATACACAGTTTATTAAAAACATTTTAATTTATTAATCAAATAATAATATCATTCTAATTGAACATAAGTGATATATTATAGTTGAAACCTACATGGACGAGCCGACATCAACTGGAACTGTGTCGGGCACTACCGGCGGACGACCTAATCGATCGAGGTTAGGCCCTCGATGACGACAACGTCTAGCATCTGTATGTTTAATATAGTTATGACATAATAAATGAATGTTTAATATAGTTATGAAAAAAGTTCTGAGGCTAAAAAGAAAATCAACTCACTAGCATCTGAAGACGACCCGCCTTGGGAGCCATCACTCAATCCGGAGCGGCCGCCACCACGGCCACCTCCACCGCTATGTCGAGGCATAGCTGTACTACTGAAATAAAAGACAGAGATACGATGACATTAATTAAATTTCATTGCAAGTATTATATATAATGATTGGTTTTAGTTGTATAATAATATTGACAAGACACCAATTAGTGAAAAAGTAGTACGTCGTCAAACCCGTCAGAATCAAACTCATTTTCATCCTCTGATTCTATCTCTTCCTCTTCTGTATCAATTTCTTCCTCAGTATCATCTTCTACTATCACATACGGACTGACAACCACATCTTCCTCGACTTCGTCAACATAGGGTACGTCAACGACATCATCAACCAACACATCGTCATCATATAGCAATACGTGGCTGGGATTGCTAACTTGTTCTTACAACGGGTCATCCATTCCAGACAGATTAGTACCATCAAATGACCGAGTCTTCGTTGTTACAACTGCATACCAGGGGGTTCTATAATTTACGACATTAGGAGGGTAGTACACTTGAGTTGCTTGGCTGGCTAACACAAATACGTTATCAGACTGTAACTTGGATTTTATGTTTCCTGTGACGATTCTATTACGATCAACTTTAACACTCTTTGCAGTATCAAACCAGCGACACTTAAATGTAACGACCTTTTTAGCCCCTGGATAATTGAGCACAACAATTTCCTCTAATCTTCCGTAGTAATTGGACTCAGAATCTCCATAAAACTTCCCAACACGACAACGCCAGAGTTGACTGATGTCAATTCATTCAAGTCATCAACCTTGAATCTATACCCATTCACGATACAACCTGGAAATGAACTAACGAGTTTGTACGGGCCTAAAATGACATCTCTAAAACGCTCATAACCGTTCTCTTCTTCGACCCTTCTCAGAAACCACGTATAAAAATTTTCATTAGTGAATGTTTCCATCTGTGATGTAGTCAACCCCGGGTTAGAGGCATGCGCTTCCAATTTGAATGAACTGCGTACAATAATATGGCAATTGTTTACTTGTTGATTAAGGTAAGAAAATTCATTTTCAACTTGAAGTAATACATACGTGATGTACGACGATACTTCAGGCATATTTAAAAGCACATGTGTAGATTCAATCTTTAAATCTTTATCGGTTAGGTAAGTCCTCGTCTCATGTCCAAATGGTTTGACCGGATAAGTGAATACAGCCAACTCATCAGCACGCGTTTAGGGATCGACGATGGCCTCATTCCGACTTAGGCGGTTGTGCTTTGTTGAGACTACATCGTCAAAGTATAGCGAGCAGAAGTTAACAAGCTCTTCCTCCGTATAACGTTCAGCAATATAACCCTCTACACGAGCTTTTTTTCACTTTCTGTTTTAATCGACGCATATACCTGAAATATAATAATATATCGGCTAAAATAATTATTTAGGTGGTGATTATAGCACAATGTACGTGATATTACCTCTCAAAAAGATACATCCATCGATATTGCACCGGTCCTCCAAGCTTAAGTTCATATGACAGATGAATAGGCAAATGCTCTATCGAGTCAAAGAACCCCGGAGGTAAGATCATTTCGAGCTTGCACATTGTCAACACTATATTTTTCTCCATCTGCTTCACATCACTGTACCTTATAATAGTTGAGCAAATATCCCGAAAGAAATTTGAAAGTGCGGTAAAGGCATCATTAATATTCCTCGGTAATACTTCAAGAAATGCAATTGGAATCAACTTCTGCATGAATACATGACAGTCATGACTCTTGAACCTGATAATTTTCAACTGCTCAACCTTAGTACAACGAGAGATGTTAGAAGCATAACCATCTGGTAGCTTCAATACACCAAGCCACTTGCAAATGTTTTCAACCTGTTGCTTGGTAAGACAAAATGGAGCTTTTGGTTTTGAGTTGTTAGGTCGGAGCCATAATTCCGCCTGATGTTCATTTCCTCCAAGTCTTTACGTGATTTATTATTATCTTTTGTTTTACCACTCGTATCTAGCATAGTATAAAACAAGTTCTCGAACATATTCTTCTCCGTATGCATGACATCTATGCAATGACGAAGTGCTAGTGTGATCCAGTATGGCAACTCAAACCAAATGGGCGAGTGTGTCCAGTTATGAGTTTTATCATACGCTATTGCTCTCAACTTACCAGTCTCCTTCCCAAGCGGTGGAAATGTCAGATCATTTAGCCATCCCAGTACATCGCTGCCCGATAAGCGACCAACTACCCCCTTCTTTTCTGTTTTTCTGTTGAACTGTGTAGACATCTTTCTATAACTGTGCTCAACAGGCAAGAATCTTCGAGCAGTTCCAAATAAACTAGTTTTTCACCCATGACGCAGTTGTGTGCCCTGCACATCCCCCATACAGACTGGACATGACAACTTACCATGGGTCGACCAACCACTGATCATCCTAAGTGCCGGAAAGTCAGTGATAGTCATGCTCATTCTTGTAGTGTAAAAGCTTCGTCACTGCAGAAAGCCTGGTGTGCTTGTCGTGTTCAGGATACAATGGGGTCCCTGATTCAGATAGCATCTTGTAAAAGGCAGCTGCTGAATCATTTGGCTTTTGTTAATCAGCACTTCTTAACGCAGGCTCATTTTCAGCCCAGTCAATATTCGTAGGGCCATACGCATCTACCAACATCTCCACGACATCATAGTTATCTGATTGGTCTACAGTACTGTCTGTCAGTTCTATAAACTCAACTGATTCCCCATGATGAATCCATACCGAATACCCATCCACAAACCCACGTGAATATAAGTCAAATTTCACTTCATCGATAGTCTTCCATATCATGTTCTTACACTTGAGACACGGGCATCTCATCTTTTCGTTCAAATCATCAGCATGTTCTATTGCTTTGTTCATAAAATTGGACACCCCGTCACGGTACGCATCAACTAATCCCTTCCCATCAATCTTTATCCTACGGTACATCCAACTCCGGTCGGCATTCATCTTTAATTGAAGAAAATACCCAATCAGATCATGAATAATCATGAATGTGGTCCAAGCATGAATTTAGTTTACCTAGTATATATCTCCACTCTATAGGGGTTAGGCTTCTATCCCGTTCCTGGATGTGTCTCCTCACTAGTGGCAATCTTAAGCACGTTTCTACTATTTTCAAAAAAATTCAGCAGCACCTCCCCATGGTCCCCAAGTACACGAAATAGACCAAGAAAACTTAGTCTAAGTATTAATTAATTATTTACTATTTATTATTTATTATTTATTTATTATTAATATTTATTATTTATATCATTAAATTAATTATTTTATTTTATTATTTATTTTTATTTATTATTTATTATTTATCTCTTTTAATCAATTATTAATTAATAATTATTCGTAAAATTTAATATTATTTATTATTTATTATTTATCTCTTTTAATTAATTATTTACTATTTATTATTTATTATTTATTATTATTATTATTTATTATTTACATCATTAAATTAATTATTTTATTTTATTTTGTTTTATTTTATTTTATTTTAAGAAAACTTTATTTAATTTAATTTCATATAATATAATATAAAATAATTTAATTTATTATATTATATTATATTATATTATATTATATTATTTATTTATTTATTTTAATTTATTTAAATTATATTATGTTATATTATATTGCAATTGTTGAATTCTAACAGAATTCAGTTGGGAATTCCGTCGGATATAACAAATATGACTAAAAATATCACAGTTTATATAATTCAACAATTGTATATACCCAAATCTACAAATTAGGAACATGAACAATCTTCAAATAAACATTTCTGTCAAACAAATTAGTGTTAACATTTGTATATACTTAAACAAATTAACTATGCCTGTTCAAGGTTCACAACAATTCATTCACAACAATTCATTAACATCTATATAGCAACTTAATTCATTCAATTCATTCACAACGATATTCAAGGTTCCCAAAATTATAATTTCAAAACTCTAACTACAAAAACAATTAACATCTAACCTTTAAAATTAAAATCACCAATAGAGGAAGAACACCACCACTGCCGCCGCCTAACACCAACAGTAGCCGCCGCCTATAACACCACCACACCAGTCAAAACCACCACCAGCCGAAACAACCACCACCAGCCGCGTGCCACCACTAGCCGAAACCACCGCCACTCGCCGAAACCACTACCAGTCGCCGAACACCACCACTGCCGCCACCACTCGCCGACAACTCACAGTAATATATATTAGGGTTTCCATGTACACAAAATGGGGGGTTTCCAAGTTAGGGCTTATAGATAATTAGGGCTTAATACAAATGATTGTAGAGGAGAGATTTGTAATGGAGATGAAGACTTGACGCAGCTGCTTGCGAGAGAAACGGAGAGAAGAAAATGAAAGAATAAGACAGATAGGGCTGGGCTCGGCTGTTTAGAAAAAATATCTTTGTTAATTCGGTCATACTTTCGTCGATATTATATTAAATTTGACTGATTATTCCGTCGACAGTAGATACTTCCGTCGATTTTATATTTCGCGCAGGCGGGAATACTTCGCGCCAAGGACCTATGCTTAAGATCAACTGAATTCGGTCGAGGATATTATAAGGTCGACTGAAATAAAGCCGACCGAAAATTCCGTCGAGACTAGTATATGGTCGACGGAATTACTTTCGTAGAAGATATTTCCGTCAGAAATATAGTTTTTTCTTGTAGAGGGTTGAGAATTTGAGTTACAGTGTTCAGTGTTATTAAGAACACTAGAAAAATAGTTTTCTCTAATTTGACAAAATTAAGTGCTTTAATATTGTAATTTGATGTCTTTGTACGCTAAAAATCATGTTAGAAACTACATATTATATTTTTGTGATGTTTTTGTATAATCTTTGGCTGAATTGAGAACTCATTGTGGAGAATTAAGGCAATTTGGTTTTTCTCGGCACTGTTCGTGAGCTGCTCTGTTTCTGTCCGTGTGCTGGCGCAGCTGCGCATGTAGCAAGGGCAGAAGCGGCGCAGCTGCGCCGCTGGGTTTTTCTAGGATTGACACCAGCACAGTTGTGCCAGTGTCAAGGCTAAAGGGGGCACAGCTGCGCTGTGTCCTGTGTAGAGACAGTGAGTTTTAGTTAATTGTGCAGTTTTATTTTATAAGCCTAAGTTAAATTGTTCTATGATAATGATCATGTATCTAAGTTGCAATAGCATGTTGTTAACATGAATTTGACAATTTCATAATTTAACAAGAAAGGAGGTTTTTAAAAACCTTAATGTTTTGTTTGAATTATAAATTATAATTTTCTAATTGTAATTTAATTAATGTGATTTATGTAATTATAACTTGAATAATTATAATTAAGAGTAAAAGTTTAAATTATATTTTTTGTTAAATTATAATAGAAGTTGATTTATTATAATTTAATAAACGTGTGTTTAATTATAGATTATAATTTGATAATTTTATGATTAATTATAAGTTGTGATGTAGTTTAATTGATTATAAATTATAATTTGTTTATAATAAGAGGTAATTATAATTTAAATAATTATAAATAAATTAAGTGTTTAAATTATAATAATTTAATTATAATTTAGTTAAATACATAATTGATTTAATTATGTGAGCATGCCTATGTGGTGTAATTAACTATGTGATGGTTAATTATTATTTATTTATTTAACTAGAATGAGTTAACCATGAGGGTTAACCAATTATGTGAGTTAGTTACGTATTAACTAATTTAGGTTATTGTGATTAATTGTATATGAATGTAGGAAGTGTTAGAACGTGAATTGTGTTAGTAGCTTGCACTTGAGGCAAGTCTTCTAAACCTTAAACTCATTAATTCTACGCAAGTTCTTTATGGAATATATTGAGAATGTCCTTTTTATTTCTGCATTGGACAAGTGTTTATTTAATTGACGTGGTCTTGACTTATTGTTCAAGTAAGATCCAACTTATCTTTTAAATGCTTTAAGTTTAATTCTAAGGCATATATTAGTTCATAATTCTTTTATTTATGAACTATTGGAAGTCGATTCAACTAATTCTTAGTTGATGAACTTGAATTCTAAATTACCCTTGTAAGCTTATCCAAACCAAACTTCCTTTGATGCGGACTTGTATTCAAATACTGAGTTGAACAACCCTATTTATTAGGGGAGGTTACTACGCGGAAGCGTTAAGATGTTTGTGCACAATACATGGTACGAAGGGCTGATCCCCCTAAGTACGAGTTAAGGTCTATAGTCTTAGTGATTGTTAAAGATTTTAAATAGAAATGTTTATAACCTTGGACAAAAGTTTAAGGTCTTATGACCATCAGATGAATTCTATATTCGAATTATAATTGTGGTGAAAGAATTATTATTCAATTCTTTATTGTTGAAGTAAGCAAAGTTTTTCAAATCTTTTTACAGATATTCTTTCATGTATTTATTATTGTTAAATTCAGTGAGCTGTTGTTTGCTCACTCTTGCATATTAAATAATCATTACAGCTAAGGTTGAAAATGTTGATGCCCCGTCAACGAGTAAAGGCAAAAGGAAGCTAAATAAGTGAAGACTTGTTTAATTATTTGGAATGATTGTAATAAGACTCTTATGTTATATTTTTGTTTTCGCACTTTATTATTTATATAAAGGTTAGATTAAACCCTGAAATTTATTTGAGAAAGTTGTAGCCCTTGTTTAAGAGAGATTTTATTATTCTAAATAAAGGTTGTAATTTATTTTGAAGTTATGTTGGGTAGATGTATGTTATATTAGAAAGTGAACACCAAATCATGTGAAAACGAAGTACCCGGATTTAGGGGTGTCACAAATATCATTGAAAGAGGAAAAGTGACCTTTGAGCATGTAGACTCTCAAGACAACATTATAGATCCATTTACTAAAGCTTTAACACAATAGCAGTTTGATCGTCACTTAGAAAAGATGGGTATGAGATACCATGACGATTGGCTTTAGTGCAAGTGGGAGATTGAAAGTAGTATGCATACAAGCCAATCATGTATAATGATAAAACATATACTTTGGAAACGATCTTATTTGTTTATTAATAAAAGAATTCATTTATTAAAGGCATTTAATTATCTACATGATGCTGTTTTTATAATATGTAAATAACCTATAGTTTTAAGCAATACTTTTAGAATCATAATGTTGATTATGCTAATGAAATATAAATTCTCAGATAGCTTAAAACTAAAATAGTTCCCAATCGATGGATTACTAAAAAAGGAATTAGTAAATCTGCATAGATTGGTACATATGTTGCTTGCTAATTTGATGAGGATGACTGATCTCATGATCATTTATGTGGAGACACTAAAGCAAGTATGTAGGTGCTTATTGGAGAATAAGTACACTGAATGTGACTCGCTAAGGAATACCTAATGGAGTTTTTCACGCCTTTCAATAGGAATTTCTAATGTGATAGTAGTACAAGTGATCCTCAGACTTGAGATCATCATAGTATATTGTGTATAGTGAATTATACTTTGACTTATTCCTTAAGACACTTAGGGTATATCAAAGGATCTGCTTGGGTGTAATAAGTTATATATGGAGATAATGAATGATCAATAAAGAATCTATCGCTTCTAGTAAAAGAAGAGATATGTCTTATGTGATTCGATAAATGACAACCCGGAATCCTTGGTCAAAGTGGATTGGAGTTGAGCATTTTCTAATCGAAATACATATAATTAAATAAAATAAGACTTGACAGTAGTTCTATGTCTTATATTTATTTGAGGCATTGTATGGTGGAATGATTGAATTGTACGGTAACTATTAACTCAAGGGTTCTTTTATGATTGATGTTGAAATCTATATTATTTGAAAAATCATTGATCGCTAGGGAGGCTTATTCCTATTGTAGAATAAATATTATTTATTTAAATAGATTATTCATGTAATTTATTTATTTAAATAAGATTAGAATTGTTCTAATTGATTTATCTACAATCGGTTTAATATGGAGAACCTAAATGATCACACCATAAAAGGAAGAATAATTCTTTAAGAAGGTAATGGCATAATCGTAATAATATGTTAGGTGTAATTAATTTAATCTATGATGATAGAATAAATTAAATAGCTTAATGTTTATTATTTAATATTTTGAAAATATTAAATATAAATTAATAAGAGGAGTCTTATTTATATTATTACAATTATTATTATTTTAATTTCTAAAGAAGTTTATGAATTAATTTAATATTAGTACTCACATTTATTCGTAATAAGATTAGGAGGTAAATTAATTTAAAAAATTTAATTAATTATTTTCAATGTGTTGGGAAGCCAAATTAATTAAAGAAGTTTAATTAATTAAATTAAACCCTATTTCTAAATGGATTAGAAGGGTTGACTAAATATCTATATAAGAGGAATCCTATGTTAGATATCAGTTGATGAAAATTCCAATTGTTGGATAGAGTACTCTTTTTCTATAGAGTATAGAAAACTAGGGTTTAGCTAACTACCCTCCTTATTGAACAATTCTTCTTCCTTGGTGGATCACTTCTAGAGGCCAAACACTTGGGTGGCTAATGTTGATCAAAAGAAGGAATCAATCCCGGATATTCAAGGACATCGCGAAGAACAAGAAGTTGAACTCGTACCTGTGGTATGATTCCATAACTTCTTATTTATTGTTTTAAATTAATAATTTGCATAAAGGATGATCCGGGTAATTGGTTTGTAGAAAATTTTAAACTCTGATTTTATCATGCTTTCGCTAAATTTTGCAATTTGATTGCGCCATGATTTCTTACAAACCTAACACATATAAACTTATCCTTTCCAGATCTACCCTAAGGGGAATAGAACGGAAAGGAACATCTTAACTAAATAATTCGACATATTCCTATGCGAATTAACAATAGATAAGGAATTCAAGCTCAGATTATCAATTAGGTCACACATGGCGCACATGTATATTCCTATCTTATACACAAATTACGCAGTCTAACGATGTAAACAAATCATAATCACATGCCAAATATTCAAGGTATAAATATATAATGCATTTCCTAATTTCTCATAGATTACCAATTTAATTACTAATCCCTTAGTAATTATCATTAAGCACAAATATATTAGACCAATCAATATGGTACCAACCAAAGTGATAAGGAAATCAATTCAACTTAACAATGAGTTCCATTATAATCTTAGACAAATGCCTAGTTCATAGCTTTTAAATTAAACAAAAGTAGCAACATATACAACATTTATAGATTATAAAATCAAAGGAAGTAAAAAGAGAAGAATAAACTCTGTCAAAGCATTCTTCAATCTCCAAGAACTCCAATCAATTCGTGTTCTCCATTCCTTGTTGCTAAGTCACTCTTGAGCTCCATAAAATCCCAATCATCTCCCTAATCTATCTTGTTTCCCAAAAGTTATGTACAAACATTGAAGAGAAAATACTAAGTTCTAAGCTATGGGAGTGATCTCCCTATCTGAGATATATCATAAAAGGAGGATGTCTTTATTTTTTTAACTGATAAGATTTAGGTCATTCATAAATTACTGTCTGCCTGGGAACCAGAGATGGCGCTGCAGCGTCGGCTTTTAGCCTTGGACAGGCGCTGCAGCGCCAGTCAAAGCTGATTGGTCAATAGGTAGCGCTGCGGTGCCAACTTTGTGAAGCATAAGGTGTGCTACGACGCTCCAAGTGGGTGAGCTGGCAGGCATGTGGCGCTTGCGGCGCCACTTTTGTAATATGCACCGGTGCTGTGGCCCTGACAGTGGGCTGTGCTGGCATAGGAAGGCGCTGCGGCGCCACTTTACAAAGGAAATCTGGCGTTACGGCGTCGGTTGTGAGAAAATGACAGTTTTGCCCTTTAAAAGCTGGAAATGACCTAATAATCCTTGCAAAGTACTTTTAAGCCAAATAATAACAAACACTATATAAAAGAATTATAAAATATGAAGAACATGCAACTTCTTAAGTATTGATGGGTCCGATTTGCGGGTATAAATCTCACTCATCAAATACCCCAAAACATAAGCCTTTGCTTGTCCCCAAGTAAAAATATCATAACAAGAACATCAAAAATTTATATACAACTCACGATTCAAACAATAAATTGATATTTACCTGCATTATAGCCTCTAAGCTCAAAACATCAAACTCAAGGCGAAGCAAAATATAGTCGAGTAAAACTTTAATCTAATTGCTAGCCTAAAACTACTTTTGATCAAATTTGGTGCGTGTGTGAATACCACCTACTTTAACTAGCCAAAGCCCAAATAAACTCACATAATCAACCGCATAAAGAAAATGTTAACTCTTAAAACTAATGTTACATCAAGCTTTTAGAACAATACAACATATACAAGAACAGATCTCAAGAGTATTAGCATGAAAATATCTAAATTTTGACTTGCGCAATGCTTAATTACCTTAGGCTATTCAGAGCTACTCATGTAACAACTGTTCGATCAATGACTCCCAAACCAGATGTCTTTAGGGCATTAGGTGTAAAACACCCCTAAGGATCTATTAACTCGAGTAACAAAGGCCACGTAATCAAACTTAAGCCAAACTAGCATTTTAATTCTTTATATTTTAACTACTCAACCTCAAGCATGACCTTGCAATGCCTAATTACATTAGGCTATTCAGGGTTATCCATGTAACGAGTGTTAGATCAGTGACTCCCAAACCAGTCGGCTTTAAGGCACTAGGTGTAGAACACCCCTAAGGATTTAATAACTCGAGTAACAAAGGCCACGTAATTAGGCTTAGTCAAACTGAAGTTATTATTATTATTATTATTATTATTATTATTATTATTATTATTATTATTATATATTCGACATGCCAACACTACAAGAGTTTTCCATTACTTGCACAAGTGTCTAAATCAAATTACCATTGATTCACTTAAGTTGAACAGAGTTAATGCATTTTCAAAAGCATTTAATTATACAAGCATTTTCTGAATTCTAACTAGCCATAACATGAGGTGTGTGCTCAATAAAAGAAAGGATCACTATACAGCCTCAAACTAGCAATTGAGTTTAAAAGAAAACTACAACAACATATTATATTACCTTTGTCTGAATTAGAACTAACCAACTAACTCTTCATTGGCCACAATCAAAATATACCCAAATTTTTTAATAATAAACAGTCTAATAAAGCCATAGCATGGCACAAAAATGGATATCAACAAGTATAATTAAAACATAATAATCTATAATATCCCAATCCTGCATAAGCCCCAAAAGTGGCTATAATCCCAACATACCCAAAATATGAAGAAAATATGCATCTATACATAATAAACTGTAATCTAAGCATATCCATGCATCGAAACATCAAAATAATACTTCACAATTGCAATAAATAATAGGTCCTTGCAGCCTAAAATACTAACAAAACCCAAAAGATATCATACTAGCAGTTTATAACAGTTCATAGATAATAATAATAAATGACTGATAACTCCCCCCAAACTTGAATCGGGCAATGCCCTCATTGGCCAGTCTTTCAGAAGGAGCATCAGTCTGCGTCCTCACCCTCAGTAAGGCTCATCGTGGCCCTCAATATGTCCCTCATCCATGGATGGAGATAGTGGTGGATATAGCAGAAAGACAGGAGGCTCGGAGAACTGGAATGGCATGGGGTCAGCTTCGTCTCCACCAGACGCTGTTTAGATATTAGAAATAGTGTTGGTAAACTTGATGTGATACTGTGCAAATAGATTCCACCTCTAAGCAACGGTATCAACCTTCCGGTGGAGGAAACTCAAGGAAGCCATAATGTCCGCTAATGGTCCAGTTGCAGAAGAACCATGCTCTGGAATCTGAGTATAAGGCCCCGCCTCCGATGAAGGTAGCGGCTGAGTGATCGATAAGTACCCCTCTCCTCGGATATGAGATTTTGCCCCCTCCTACACACTAAAATGCAAAATGACATGATGGTCAATGACTAAAATAGGTGGCTAAGTGATGTCATCTTGCTACCACTATACACCTGCCTGCTTACACAGTCGGATGATAAGCGATGGATGTGGGAGTCCCCCAGATGTGCTTCTCCTGATAGCCTTCCGAATGGATTCTTGAATGAGAACCCCAATGTCAACCTTCAGACCCGTGATAATAGCAAAAAGCAGGATCACACGCTCTTTAGTTACGTCACTATGATGGCAGGTGGGCATGATACTGGGACAAATGAAGCTGTATCATGCCTTACCATAGCGACTGAGCGCCTGGTGAGGGAAAAGTATCTTTTCCCCATGGTACTCATTAGTCTTCCATGCAGTGTTGGGCTTGCAAAGCCTTCTGATAATTTCCTCTAGGTCATAACTGCGAATGCCTGGCTCCAAGTAGTCATTGCCACTATAGCCAGGCATTGAGAAAAGAGTACTGATGGTCTAACTGTCAAATGCAACTGCTTTCCCTCGAACGTGAACTACAGCAGAACCGTCAGCACTGGCGTTCCCGTAGAACTCATGGACCACAAAAAAAATAGCCGACTGAGGCTGCTTTGTAAAGTGGACCCACTTAAGATTAATTATCATAGCCATCATGTCTCCATCTTTCTTTGAGTCCGATCGCAAGCCTTTTTCAGGCACTAAACTCCTTTTGGCAAAGGATTTATCGAATCTTTTTCAGGCCTCTTCGCTAACAAACTTAGCTTGGTCCCATTTGGGTGCTGCTGAAGAGAAGCCGTCAATGCTAAGCTTTTGACGCTTGGATGCCATGTCAGGAAGGTAGGAAGTAGTAAGGTTAAAGGCCAAAATTGAATCAAAGGCAAGCCAAAGCAAACTGAATTCTCAACCATACCAGAAATTTCCCAACTAAACCAACTTTTGCTCAAACCAATCAAACCAAACATAACACCAAATGTGAAGCCAAAGGCAGACTCAAAACTAAGCCAATTTCTAGAAAGTGACTGCCAAATCTCAAGTTAAACTGAGGCAAAGAGATCCAAAATGAATACCAAATACTTTGCCCAATAAAAACCAAGCCTATCTGAGCCTAAGAGAGCCAAAACCAATACCTAAACTCACTGAGGCAAACTATCGAGCACCTGGTGTGCACTGCCCTAACTCAACCTTGACAGCCCTTGGTTGATTATGTGCAAAACCCAAAAAAAAATAATTCCAAACAGATAAAATCAACCAACCACATCAGTACAAGACAATACAGAATCAATTTCAAACTAATCCTAAAACAACTAAAGTAAAGAAGCACTCTTGAAACTGAAACCCAACTACCTAGACAATTTCTGAAAACCCTAGTCTTAAACTAGTCTCTATGAGCAAGCCCTTGACTTTGGAAGCGATTTGAAGCCGAAACTGGGTTAATATGATTTAGTATAGACGATTTGGGAGCTGTGGGACAATGTTGGGGAGTTTTGGGGCTGAAGTGCCGAGAGAGATGGGAATTTTGTGTTGTGAATGTCGAGAAAAGGCTTACTTAAAAACAAATATTCGTATAGACGATGCGGCGCCTGCTTTTGAAACTAGGTTTTGGTCGAGGCACTGCGGCGCCTTTTGAAGATCAAATACAGGCACTACATCGTGAATTAACAGGGGGTTGGGGTTATTCAGGCGCTGCGGCGTCGCTTGCTCGACTTCTAGAGGCGCTGCAGCGTAAAGGTTCCAAGCCAGGCATGAAGATAGGAGCTGTGGCGCCACTTATAAGGCAAATACAGGTGCTGTAGTGCCTTCCTTACACCAGTGAAAAAAACTTAGAGCTATTTTCTGCAGACCATACCAAAACACTTAGCCAAAACTTAGCCCATGATATTTGTCTCCAAAATGTATATACATGCACAAAACAAACTTAATGAAACTAAACTAACAACTAAAACTAAAAGCTAACATGTACAAAAACTTCATAAATTTAACTAACAACTAAAACTTCTACATTAGGCACTTAGAAATCATTATGAACAACAAGCACTAAAACTGAAATTCTACGGAACCTAAACATCTTGACAAAAGTTATACCAAAATGTTTATACATGATAACAACTAATGGCTACCGAGACTAAAATAAAACTAATGGCTACCAAAATCTTGCAGAAATAGACTAACATACTTACTACAGAATATATGTTATATATAGCATATGTACAGTTTACTATCATGAAACTAACAAAAGTATGGCAATATACATATATATTACTAAACTACTAAAAATAGATGAAAACAAACTTATTAACATAACAGAAAACTAAAAGGATATAAGAGTGATACTGAAATGGGGTTGCCTCTCCATCGAGCGCTTGTTTTAATGTTGGTAGCTTGACTATTTCACTTCCTTTCAATCAGACTCATATGCAAAAATAACTATATAATGCTTCCTCTTTGTCTTTTCTTTGATTTGCATAGCGGACATAGATGATTGGCGACCCTCAAACTCCACTTCATCCACCGGCACAAAGAAACTTTCATTGTTCGAATTACCCACTAATTCGCCATTCAAAATTTGAAAACGTTCTTCATGCTCTATTCGGTCCTCTGTGGTTTCAACAACCTTGAGTGTGGTGTCCAAATTTTCATCATTCTTGACATTACACCCACTCATGCTCCTATTTTCTCCAACTTCAAAATCCACATTCACATCAGGATGCATTTCCACATTGCCTTCAAGAATTTCATGTAACTCCTCGCCATTTCCTTGCGTATCCACCATACATTTCTCTTCACCCTCCTCGGTAGGATTCATTTCTGTGTGGCTCGATAAAATGTTATACGATTGATTAAGGGAAATATTGACAAGTTGTCCTAGTTGATTCTCAAGATTCTGCAATGAGGCTTCTTGGTTCGTCATCCGAACCTCATTTTTTCCTATGAATTTAGAAAGGAGTTCCTCCAACCTTCTTTCTTCTTCATGCTCTAAGTACTGGTCAAGAGCCTCCTTTAACTTAAATGTTTCCTCATATTACGGTGGAGTTTGGTATGAATATTCTGACTTTTGTAAAAAATTTGGAGCATAGGATTGATCTTGGTTGTTGTCCCATGGAAAGTTTGGATAGCTCTCTGGATGATAGTAGGTTGAGCCATAATCAACTTGATCCTGACAGTAGGCATTCTGAGTGGATTGACCCACCCTCCAGATTATCAGAAAACCTTGAGAGATTTGCAATTTGCTCTTGCAATTGCTCAAGTATTCCTTCCGAACTTCGTTGCGTCGTCCTCTCACAAGACCATTGAAAGTTATGCTCATCCATAGCTGAAAGGACTTAAAAACAAAACCAAGCAAAAAAAGATTAAATACAAATATACACGTTCAAAATTAGGACTAAATTGGTTGAAATTGATATTGGTTAATATTGGAAGAAATAAGTCCCCAACAACGGCGCCAAAAACTTGTTGGCCGATTTAACGATCAAATAAACATGCGCAAGTATACGCGGTCAAACAAATAATATATGATAAGTTGAGTGTCGAACCCACTAGGAATTATTACTAATAATTACCAAGTACCGACTTTATATCGCTTAAGTCTTATTCAAACAGTTAAATAGAAGATAGTAAATTAATCTAATTAATCCTAATTATCAAAGCAAGTAAATGGATAACGACAGATATCTAAGGTGCTACAATCTAAGATCATACCTTCCCCCCCACCCCCACAAGCATTTTGTCAAACACTTGGCATGCAATGTTTCATTGAACATCCTAACTCTCTCTTTGATTATAGTGGTCACGACAAATTGTCAACCGAGAATTCACAAGTGTTCATACGCCTCTTCCAATGTATATATAAAATTATCCTCTCCAGATCTACCCTAAGGGGAATAGAACGGAAAGGAACATCCTAGCTAAATAATCCAACATATTCCTATGTGAATTAACCATAGACAAGGAATTCAAGCCCATATTCTCAATTAGGTCACACATGGCGCAAATGTATATTCCTATCCTATACACAAATTACACAGTCTAACGATGTAAACAAATCATAATCACATGCCAAATATTCAAGGAATAAATCTATAATCCATTTCCCAATTTCTCATAGATTACCAATTTAATTACTAATCCCTTAGTAATTACCATTAAGCACAAATATATTAAACCAATCCATATGGTGCCAACCAAAGAGATAAGAAAATTAATTCAACTTAACAATGGGTTAGACAAATTCCTAGTTTATAGCTTTTAAATTAAACATAAGTAGCAACATATACAACATTTATAGATTACAAAGTCAAAAGAAGTAACAAGAGAAAAATAAACTCTGTCAAAGCATTCTTCAATCTCTAAGAACTCCAATCAATTCATGTTCTCCATTCCTTGTTGCTAAGTCACTCTTGAGCTCCATGAAATCCCAATCATCTCCCTAATCTATCTTGTTTCCCAAAAGTTATGCACAAACATTGAAGAGAAAATACTAAGTTCTAAGTTATAGGAATGATCTCCATATCTGAGATGTATCAAAAAAGAAGGATGTCTATATTTTTTTAACTGATAAGCTTTAGGTCATTAATACACTGCAGTCTACCTAGGAATCAAAGGTGGAACTACGGCGCTGACTTTTAGCGTTAGACATGCGCTACGGCGCCAATCAAAGCTGACTGGTCAATAAGTAGCGTTGCGACGCCAACTTTGTGAAGCATAAGGTGCGTTGCGACGCTCCAAGTGGGTGAGCTGGCAGGCATGTGGTGCTGCGGCGCCACTTTTGTACTATATACCGGCGCTATGGCGCTAGTATTGGGCTGTACTGGCATAGGAAGGGGCTGCGGCGCCACTTTATAAAGGAAATCCGGCGCTTCGGAGCCAGTTGTGAGAAAAAGATAGTTTTGCCATTTAAAATCTGGAAATGACCTAATAATCCTGCAAAGCACTTTTAAGCCAAATAATAACAAAACACTATAAAGGCAATATAAAATATGAAGAACATGCAACTTCTTAAGTATTAACGCAGGTATAAATCCCACTCATCACCGTCCATATCCAATACGAAAATTGAAAAAAAGTTTTTAATAAGTGATGGAACAAAATAACAATTATTTAAGATAATAGATTTACCCATAGTCAGTGCTAAACAATAAGTCCATACATCTAATGCAGCAACCTTTGATCTATTTCCCACTCGTAGGACGACTTCATCCTTATTCAGCTTTCTACGTCTGACCAGTTCCTGCATAGTATTACATATGTGAGAACCACAACCGGTATCCAATACCCAAGTAGAAGTTTGACTTTTAAAAAAATTAATTTCAATTATAAACAAACCATGATTGGAAGTCGAAGCTTCTCCAAGCTTCTTCTCTGCCAGAAAATTCTCACAATTCATTTTCTAGAGACTCGACTTGTTGAAATGGAAGCACATTCCTTTGCTAGCTGGATCAGGCTTTTTTTGATCCTTCACTTTTGCCTTGCCCTTAGCCTTCTTGGTTTTCTTCTTTTCAGAAGACATCTTGGGCCTCTTACTTTTCTTAGAAGAATCATCCACCAGTACGACTTGGTTCTTCTTGGATGGGAAGTGTCCTTCAGCAGTTTTCAACAGTTAAGTAATTCAGGCAAGCTGACATCTAACGTATTCAAGTGAAAATTCACAACAAATTATGATAAGGTGTCTAGGAGTGATTGCAATATCAAATCTTGACTTAACTCCCCATCCATAATGAACCCAAGCTGTCCAAGACGTTAAATCAAATTGATTATCTTTAGGACATGAGTCTCATCATTAGTGCCCTCGGTCATTCGAGATCGGAAGAGCTCCTTAGATATCTCATATCTAGCAGTCCTACTTTGCTCACTATACAACTCATGGAGGTGCAACAATATAGCAGGAGCATCCATGGCTTCATGCTAACACTGAAGCTCGTTACTCATGGATGCGAGCATGATGCATTGAGCTATAGATGCATCATCTTGTCACTTCTTAAAAAAATCAATCTCTTCCTCAGAGGTTGTTTCTACAACAGTTGAAAGGACGGGCGAATTTAGGACATAAGAAAGCTTTTCAGCAGTGAGAACAATTCTGAGATTTTTTAACCAGTCCGTGTAATTCGGTCCGGTCAGTTTGTTAGCATCAAGTATGCTACGTAGTGATAGTGAGTGTGACATTTTAAAATTCTACATGTGAAAGTAAAACAAACATTTTATTATACATTCATTTAATTAATTATCAAAATAAATTAGGTCTTGTTTTAATTTGGTATCTCCCACTATTTTCTTCAAACTATATTACCCTCATAATATATAGTTCGGCAAATCTATTTAAAGATCTGCTAGTGAGATTAAGTATCCTATTTCAAATGTATATAGCCTTGTGGTGACACAACAAACTATTATAAATAAATAGGTAGACAACTCTTGTCAATTACATCATCATGTAACTCCTCTTGCCTCTTAGATTATTTTGATTAAGTGGTGACACGTCCAAATCAAAATTATATAAGTTAAGTCCAACCTAGCACTTATATATATTCAAAGGGAAAAATATTGTCCTTGTGGTGACACAACAAAACAGCATTGTTTAATTTCTTTATAAGCATCAAACGTGATAAAATAACATCTTAAATATTTAATACTTGCCTTGTGGTGACACAATAAACTCGTATTAAATATTTAATACTCTATTAATTTTATCATGCTAGAAGGCGACGTTCGATATTCCAAATATCTTTGAATGCTTAAGACTTAATATAAATTCTTTGAGGGGTTTGTTATTATTTGTCTCATCTTGTTTAGCACGTATGCACACACATACACACACACACACATATATATATATAAAAAATACGCGTCATATTAATTGACATGCGAAACATGTTGCATAATATAATATATATATATATACAGTATAAGCATGTATATAGAATACTATATTCTATCTGGATTGATTATGGACTTTATTCTAGTTTGGTTCACTAGAGCCACCATGTGAACCAAAAGATCAAACCTAGGGTGCAAGAACAAAATTTAAATATAACTATTACATTTAAACTCGGGCTCCATTACAAACAGGTCTTCATGCGCTCCTTGCTCCTTGGTCTCCAATTCTTCAAGATAATTTTAACTAGTCCTATTACATAAACTATTTAACTTAAATAAAAACATTGATCAGCAGTCAAGGGAAAGTACATAGGAGGGAGATAGAATTTTACATCAAGAAAAATTAAAGAAGACGAGGTACACAGACCCCATTTAATAAACCAAATGGAATTTTGATTTCGCGATTTTTTATTTCTTCTTCCAAAAATTTTTATTCTATACAACAAATTATGCCCAATAAATTGTTCCAAACATATACCCATACATATATGAGATCTAAAACATTAATAACTCGCATAAAGGTTTGACTCTGATTCTACTGTTAGGTTTGTAAGATTCATGAACACAATTAAATTGCATAAAATAAGCGGAAGTATGGTAAATCAGAGTTTTAAAATTTTACAAAACATATACCTAGATCATCCTTTATGCACAGTTATTAATAAAATGAAATAGATGGAGATTAGATTCATACCTCATAGAACTGAGCTTCCACAGGTACGAGTTCATCTCCAAATCCTTCGCGCTCTCCTTGATTTCTCCGGGTTTGATTCCTTCCTTTGATCAACGTTAGCCACCCAAGTGTTTGGCCTCTAGAGGTGATCCACCAAGGAAGAAGAGTTATTCAAGAATGAGGGTGTTTGGCTAAACCCTAGTTTCTATCTCTATAGAAATTGTATACTATCCCAACTCTTGGAATGTAGTGTGTAACCTTGTTCTATAATAAGACTTTTATTTATAGATGTAGGCAACCCTCCTAAACCAATTCGGATTATGGTTTCAAATTAATTAATTAGACTTCCCAATCCTATTGGAAATAATTAAACTCTTTTAATTAATTAGCTTCCTAATCTTATTAGGAATATATATATATATAAGAGAGAGTACCTTATTAATTAATTTCCAAACTCTTTTAGGAATTAAAAATAATAATAATAATAATAATAATAAGACTCCTCCTATTAATTTATATTTAATATTTCCAAAATATTAAATAATAAATATTAAGCTATTTAATTTATTCTATCACCATAGATTAAATTAAATATACTTAACTTATTATTATGATTATTTCAATTGCTTCTTTAATAAATATTCTTCCTTTTATGGTGTGACCCTTTAGGTTCTCCATATTAAACCGATTGTGAATAAATCAATTAGAATAATTCTAATTAATATTATTTAAATAAATTAATTAAACTAATAATTTATTTAAATAAATAATATTTATTCTACAATAAAGGTAAGCCCCCTTAATGATCAATAACTTTCCAAATAATATAGACTATAACATTAATCATAAAAGAACCTTTGAGTAAATAGTTACTGTGGAATTCATTTCTTCCACCATATAATGTCCCAATTAAATATAAGACATGTAATTACTATCAAGTCTTTGTTTTATTTAATTATATGTATTTTGATCCTAAAATGCACAACTCCAAATAATACAAATTAGAAACTCTTTACTAATTTCGTTTTGCATTGGCCAAGGACTACTGGTGTAACGAATGAGAATTTTATATATTAATTATAAATATTTATTGAATTAAATAAATATTTGATTTGATTTATTTATTAGCTAAATAAATAAATTGTGTGATTGTTGAGGAGTAATTTAATTAAGTGCAATAGAATTAATTAAATTGATGTGTAAATAATGGTGTAGCATAATTCTAATTTAATTAAGAATAATTAAATTAGAGCAATATTATATGCTAAGTGTTTATAATGATTTACTAATTTGTTACATGAATTATGATTAATAAGGGAATTACAATTATGTAGCAATTTAGTATTATGTGCAATTTTAATTAATTAATAAATATTTGCTTGTATTTAATTAAATTAGAAGGTTGCAATTTAATTAAATAAAGTGTAGCATTTAAACTATTGGGTAAAAGATTTATTAAAAGAATAAAAAGAGATTTTAAATTGGTTGTACCAAACAAGGCCCTTACTTTTGTTTTAAACCCGTTTTACCAAACATGGCCTTAGTTACTATTAATTTGTTTTTTAAAAATAATGTTGTTTTGGCCAAACAAGTCTCATGGCTTTTCAAATTCAAAACTTGTAACTTATGTATTAATTATATTTTTTATAATTATTATAGAGTCATTATATTTTATAAGTTATATATTGTATATTTATGTATAATATATGTAAGTTATATATTATATGTATATTACAATATACGTTAATTAAAGGTTAGTCAGTTAGAACAAAACAAAGAAAAGAAAGAGTAGAGGAAAGGTTAGAGAGAAACTCAGAGAAGAAGAAGAAGAAGGAGTCCTTGCTAGAAGCCATCATCTTCTTCTTCCTCACAATCAAAGGGTAAAATCTCTAAGTTTCACTTTTTACTTATTGTGTTTTATATATTCCATGTTTTTCAAAAAGAACTTCTCTATAATAATCTTTTTGTGTAAATTTCTTGATTATGATATGTGTATGGGATGTGTATATATATATATATATATATATATATATATATATGCTTACATATGATTTTTATAGTTGTTTAAGTGATTCAATTCACGTAGATACGACGAACATGAAGAAATCATGTTCATTGTAATTTACTATGAGCTTATTTTGAAAATAGTCTTTAAATCATCAAAATTGGCATGTGTTTGAAAATTGTTGTTTAAATTGATCATGGATTATCTTAATATGTTAAGAAATATAGTTAACACAATTGGAATTTCATGAATTGGTTTAAAAACGAATTCGCAATAGCAATTTTCGTTAAGAACGCTTGATATTGTCGTTATTTTCAAAAATCATGAAAACTATGTTTTGATTATGTATTGTAATGATTTTGTATGTTATAATCATGTTAAGAGTCTAAAATTTTATTTTCATTAAGTTTCATGTACATCATGTTGAGAAAAATCAGATTTTGGTGTGAAGAAATAAGCCAAATTGGCTTATTTCTCTGCCGTTAGCGAGCTGGGGGAACCCACCAGTAGTGGGCCCCGCCCCAGAGGGGCTGTTAGACTTGCGGGACCCGCCCTAGTGGGGCAACCTACTATCTGGGAATTTTGTTTGTGCTTCGTTGAGTTTTTGTGCAGTGTTTGTTTAGCTAACTTATATTGATGACTTGTTAAGTGTAATAGACAATGAGATAACATACTTTTGATATGTTTAAGATGACTTGAAGTCTTATATGAATATATTATATGTGTACGTGTGTATTACTTTCATAAGGTACGCCTAATAGTTTAAAGCGTTATAAGCTTGTGAATTGTATGTTGTGAGTATAGACTCAAGCATGTGACTAGTTATCAACTTATGTTATAAACCACATTGTGAGTTAAACTTAAGTAAGAAGTTCAACGATGTTAACGTAACAATCGTGTACTAATTGATATTATAAAAACAATGTAATATGTAGGGTAATTATGAAAGTGGTTTGTAATTATAAAGTGTAGCTTGCGCTTGAGGCAAGTTTTCTAATCCTTATTCTTTTACGTTAAACAAGTTTCCTAAGACCTTTCTTTTACGTTTATGTGAGCTTTCTCATTGAATCTTTTAATTGTGCAAGATCTCTAACCCTTTCTCATTATATCATGCAAGTTTATTTCGATTCTTAACTTGTTATGTATTGTAAAAGTTATATTGTATTCTAATGTTCATAATGCACAAGTATTGAAGTTATTGTCATAATGATGTGATCTTGACTTAATTGTTCAAGCGAGATCCACCAATTTTTCGAATGCTTTAAGTTATTCCAAAGCATGTCTAGTTATTATGAAATCTATTGTTGTATCTTACATTTGGTTCAGGATTCTTATATTATCGAACTGTTAAAGTATCGTGAGTCGATTCAACTACTCCTTAGTTGATGATATTTGAAACTCCAAATTTCCTTTAAGCTTATCCAAACCAAACTTTCTTTGGTGCGGACTTGTATTCAAATACTGAGATGAACAACCCTATTTATTAGGGGAGGTTACTATGCGAAAGCGTTGAATGTTTGTGCACAATACATGGCACGAAGGGCTGATCCCCCTAAGTACGAGTTAAAGGTCCATAGTCTCACTGACTGTTAAAGGTTTTAAATAGAAATATTTATAACCTAGGACATAGTTCAAGGTCGTATGACCCTCAGATAAATTCTATATTCGAATTTTAAATATGATGAAAGAATTATTATTCAATTCTTTATTTTGAAGAAAGTAAAGTTATTCAAACCCTTTTTGAAGTTATTCAGTTATGTCATATCATTGTTATATTTCACGTGCGCTTTTGTTTGCTCTCTCTTGTATATTTTATAACCCCTTGCAGTTAAAACCGAGAATGTTGGCGTACCGTCAACCAGTAAAGGGAAAGGAAAGATGAGCAAGTGAAGACTTGTTGTCTTCAATCTTGACTGTAATAAGACTAGTTTATGATATTTCATTTCCGCACTTAATTGTTATGTTAATGTTAGATAACCCTGGGATTTATTTTGGACAAGGTTGTAATCCTTTTATAAGGTAGATAATTTTTATTTAAGTAATTATGAAGGTTGTAATCTACTTTGTAATTCTTTATTATTGGGTAGATGCATGTTTTATTTAGAAAGTGAACACCAAATCTTGTGGAAATGAAGTACCCAGATTTGGGGGTGTCACATGTTGGTATCAGAGCAGTAGGTTATGAACCTTAGGTGGGGGAAAAAACCTTAGGTAGTAGCCTTATAGAAAGATCGAAAAGATAGTGGTGATAGATAAAGATAATAAACTACCTTATGTGCTATGTGTTTACGTTTAAGTATTCGAAGAGTGACGACTCGATATCACGTAATAATAAACTTTAAAACTCTTTTGTTAGGATGACAAACGTTAGAGAGTCCAGTCAGGCTAGAGAGGAGTTACCTCAGGTGCCTAGAGAGGAGGAAACCCGAGACATCCATGTTGGCTGGGAGCAGTTGGTTAGGAGAGAGCCATCTCCAGTGATCACCATAGCTGGTCGGGAGCATGAGCTAACACCTATTCCAGAGGAGGAGGACGAGGATGAGTCAGAGGAGGAAGAGGATCCCAAGGAGGAGTTCCCACCTCACTCTACTAGTGCTGAGATGTACGAGGCAATCTACGACTGAAATGTGGAGCTTCAGGAACTGGTGAACGAGAGTCGGACTACCATCTAGTAGCGGGACGAGACCATTGAAGAGCTGGATAGTGAGCTAGGAGAAGTGCAGTGGAAGCTAGTCCACGTATAGAATGATAGAGACGAGGCACGGGCCGCGTTAGCGAAGCTGAAGCAAGATATCCAGGAAGAGTCAACGAAGCGTGCTAGAGCGGAGGAAACAAACTTGCGGGCTACTCAACGAGCCGATCGAGCTGAAGACGAAACTGAAGCCAAGAGGGCCAAGCTGAGGGAAACAAAATACGCATTCCATGCGGCTATAGATAGGGCCCAAAATCGTGTCTTCTATTACCCAGCTCAGTTCCAAGGTTTACCATGGTATGTGGTGGACCGAAGGACAGTGTTTCGGGTGATGAAGGAAGAATGCAGAGAGGCTGTGCGACGTCTTAACATGCCTAGACAGTATAGTCCTTAATTATATGTTTCTTTTTGTAATAAATAAATATAAATCACATAATTTGAGATAATAATGGGATAAAGTGATGATGTAGTCCTGTAACTTGTTCTAGTTCAGGAAAGATGATCTAAATATCAGAGATGCTATCTATTCTATATTTTTTTCAAAACTACGAGTAATGAATAAAAGAAGTTATTGATGTGCTATGTGTTCATATACGAACTGAATTATTTAAATGTTTAAGTATAAACTTGAATACTTAAGAATTTAGTAAAGGATCTAATAAGAGTATTTCTTAACAGAAAGTGCCTCCTAGAAGAAGACCTACAAGTCAAAATCCCGAGGGTTCGAGAAAAAACAACAACAATAACGATGGGACAAATTCCAACTCGGTTTAACAGTTGGTGAACCTACTTACAGGAGCACTTGTGAATCAGCTGCAAGTGCAGGGCACGACGTTTAACGAATTTAAGGCAGTAGGACCGCCGGAGTTCAAGGGATCGGTAAACCCGATAGATGCCCAGACGTGGGTAATAGAGATGGAGAAGGTCTTCGATGTGGCTAGGGTTAGCGAAGACCAGAAGACAGCTTTCACGACTTTCATGTTAAAGTCGGATGCTAGCTTCTGGTGGTAGGTCAATAAGACCAGAGAGGGTGAAGGAGTGATACCGTGGGAACGTTTCAAAGAGATGTTCTTTGAAATGTACTTTCCCGTGAGCTCGCAGGACCAGATGGAGGTTCAATTTCTAGAGCTGAAGCAGGGAGGAATGACGGTGTCGGAATATGCAGCAAAATTCAACGATCTGGCCAGGTTGGCTACCTACCAGGTCAGCACTGACACTAGGAAGGCTAGAAGGTTTGAGTAGGGACTGAAACCCTGGCTCTATAGCAAGGTCTCCATGTTCCAGCTAAACACATTTGTAGCTGTGCTGGAAAAGGCCATTCTCGCTGAAGGAGGGAGCGACGCCGTGACTAAATTCAATCAAGACAAGAAGAAGAAGAATGAGACGGAGAACAAGGCTGGTGGTAGCGGGGCTATCAACTAGAAAAGGAAATGGAACGACAATACCTTTGCTGGGAGTCAGCAGGGCGGCCAGCAGAAGAGGAAGTTCGAAGCATGTGCTACATGCGGGAAGAATCACACTGGAGTGTGCATGAAGGGGAAGCGGGTGTGCTACAACTGTGGTTAAGAAGACCACATTGCGCCAAATTGCTTGAACCTGAAGAAAGGAGCTTGTTACACATGTGGATCCAAGGATCACATGGCTCGTAATTACCGAAGAAGCCAGCGGCAGGGTCAACAGGGAATGGAAGAAATGGCAGCGGTAGCACTCTGACTATCGCTGGACCACTGCAAGCCGTTAGACCCACTGCCCGCACATTCAACATGACGGTGCAGGACGCTGTGCAGTCAAAAGATGTGGTGGCAGGTATTATTCCGGTCAATAGTATAAATGCATATGTATTATTTGATTTGGGTGCTACTTGTTCATTCATATCTAATGATTTTGCTAAGACCTTAGACTTACCTAAAGAGGAATTAGTTTACCCCTTGAACATAGAAATTGCAAATAGGGAAGTTATTCCTGTTAGGTTTGTTTATAAGAACTGTAGATTGGACATTAAGGGTCAGGAATTAAGGGTAGATTTGATTCCGATAAAACTTAGGGAACTCGATGTCATACTGGGTATGGACTGGTTGTTCAACCATGGGGCGGTAATCGACTTTCAGAAGAAGTCGGTAAACCATACAACTCCATCGAAGGTAGTGTTCTATGGTAGTAAATCACTTAGACAAGCGAGTTGTCTGATGATTATGCAAGCCAAGAAACTTTTGACGCAAGGCTGTGTTGGATATCTAGGCTACATAGTAGTACGCATAAGGAGAGCCCGAAGATAGAAGAGATATCGGTGGTTAGGGAGTTTGTGGACGTGTTTCCAGATTATTTACCAGGACTTCCACCAGATAGGGAGATAGAGTTCGTGATCGACTTAACGTCGGGAACTACTCTAATTTTAAAAGCTCCTTACCGAATGGCACCGATTGAGATGAAGGAACTGATGGTTCAACTACAGGAATTACTGGACAAGAAATATATTCAACCGAGCGTTTCGCCATAGGGAGCGCCAGTTTTATACATGAAGAAAAAGGATGGATCGATGCGGCTTTGCATTGATTATAGGGAGTTGAACAAAGTTACGATCAAGAATAGGTATCCTTTACCTAGGATCGATGACTTGTTTGATCAGTTGAAGGGTGCTAGATACTTCTCAAAAATTGATTTGAGAAGTGGGTATCATCAGTTGAAGGTGAGAAGAGAAGATATACCGAAGATAACTTTTAGGACTCGGTATGGTCATTACGAGTTCTTGGTGTTGTCATTTGGTCTAACGAATGCCCAAGCTGTATTTATGGACTTAATGAATAGAGTGTTTAATCCATTCCAAGATAAGTTCGTAGTAGTGTTCATAGATGACATCCTGGTTTATTCCAAGACCTAGGAGGAACACACAGAACATTTAAGACTAACCTTAGAATCGCTGAGACGAGAGAAGCTTTATGCAAAATTCTCAAAGTGTGAATTCTGATTAGAACATGTACAATTTCTTGGCCACGTGATTGAAAAAGATGGGATTTCAGTAGATCCGTCGAAGGTTGAAGCTGTAATGAATTGGGATCAGTAGAAGACGCCGTCTGAAGTAAGGAATTTCTTGGGATTGGCAAGTTATTACCGGAAGATTTATCCAAGACTTTTCTAGAATCGCAACTTCGTTGACGAATTTGACTCGTAAAATAGTCAAGTTTGTTTGAACGGAAAAGTGTGAGGAAAGTTTTCAGAAACTGTAGAAGAGGTTGAGTACTGCGCCTGTATTGTCATTACTAGATAGTACGGGAAATTTCGTAGTATATAGTGATGCCTCATATAAGGGATTAGCCTGCGTGCTAATGTAGAACGGCAAGGTCATTGCCTATTCATCAAGACAGCTGAAAGATTATAAGAAAGGGTATCTGACCCATGATTTAGAATTGGCGGCAGTACTGTTTGCTCTAAAGATATGGCGACACTATTTATATGGAGAAAGGTGTGAGATATACACATATCATAAGAGTCTGAAGTATATCTTTACACAAAAGGATTTAAACTTGCGCCAAAGGAGATGGTTGGAACTGATCAAAGACTACGACTGTGAGATTCTTTGCCATCCGGGTAAAGCTAACGTCGTCGCCGACACCTTGAGCAGAAAAGGTCGGGAGAAGCTGAAAATGTTAACTGATCAGACCAGTTAATAGAACAGATGACTAGATTGGAACTGGAAGTGAAGTTTTCGAAGGAATTGGATGAGAAGTTATTTCAAGTAACTACTGGTTCTACTCTGGTAGACAAAGTGAAAGAAGCACAACTTCAAGACGAAGAGTGCAAAAAGATCCGGAAAAGAATAGCCGATGGCAAAGAGTTCAAGTTCAAGATCGATAATGAAGGTCTGCTACGATTTGAAGGAAGAATCTGGGTACTACCACCATTACCATAAGTAAAAGAGGAGATTTTGAGCGAATCACACAGCTCGAGATATTCTATTCACCCTGGAAGTATGAGATTTACAAGGATCTCAAACACCATTTCTGGTGGCCGAATATGAAGAGGGATGTTGCTGAATGCGTTGCGAAATGCTTAACGTGCCAGAAAGTCAAAGCAGAACACCAGAGACCTAGCGGATTGCTACAACCGTTGGAAATTCCAGAGTGGAAGTGGGAGCATATTACAATGGATTTTTTAGTGGGTCTTCCAGTGACTCAGAAGGGTTTCGACGCGATTTGGGTGATTGTGGATCGACTAACAAAGTCAGCCCACTTTCTACCAATCAGGATTAAGTACAACTTGGATCAGTTAGCGAAGCTGTACGTTAAGGAAATCATTTCTCGACACAGTGTTCTGGTGTCAATTGTGTCCGACAGAAATCCGCATTTCTTGGCCACGTGATTGACAAAGATGGGATTTCGGTAGATCCGTCAAAGGTTGAAACTGTAATGAATTAGGATCAGCCGAAGACGCCGTCTAAAGTAAGGAGTTTCTTGGGATTGGCAGGTTACCGGAGATTTATCCAAGACTTTTCTAGAATCGCATCTCTGTTGAAGAATTTGACTCGTAAAACAGTTAAGTTTGTTTGGACGAAAAAGTGTGAGGAAAGTTTTTAGGAGCTAAAGAAGAGGTTGAGTACTGCGCCTGTATTGTCTTTACCGGATAGTATGAGAAATTTTGTAGTATATAGTGATGCCTCACATAAGGGATTAGGCTGCGTGCTAATGCAGAACGGCAAGGTCATTGCCTATGCATCAAGACAGCTGAAAGATTATGAGAAAGGGTATCCGACCCATGATTTAGAATTGGCGGCAGTAGTGTTTGCTCTAAAGATATGGCGACACTACTTATATGGAGAAATGTGTAAGATATACACAGATCATAAAAGTCTGAAGTATATCTTTACACAAAAAGATTTAAACATGCGCCAAAGGAGATGGTTGGAACTGATCAAAGACTACAACAGCGAGATTCTTTACCATCCAAGTAAAGTTAACGTCGTCGTCGATGCCTTGAGTAGAAAAGGTCAGGAGAAGCTGAACATGTTAACTGATCAGGACCAGTTAATAGAACACATGACTAGATTGGAACTGGAAGTAAAGTTTTCAAAGGAATCGGGTGAGAAGTTGTTTCAAGTAACTACTGGCTCTACTCTGGTAGACAAAGTGAAAGAAGCACAACTTCACGACGAAGAGTGCGAAAAGATCCGGAAAAGAATAGCCGATGGCAAAGAGTTGAAGTTTAAGATCGATAATGAAGATCTGCTACGATTTGAAGGAAGAATCTGGGTACCACCAGTACCATAAGTAAAAGAGGAGATTTTGAGCGAATCTCATTGCTCTAGATATTCTATTCACCCTGGAAGTACGAAGATATACCAGGATCTCAAACACTATTTTTGGTGGCCGAATATGAAGAGGGATGTTGCAGAATGCGTTGCGAAATGCTTAACCTGGCAGAAAGTCAAAGCAGAACACTAGAGACCTAGCGGATTGCTACAACCATTGGAAATTCCAGAGTGGAAGTGGGAGCATATCACGATGGATTTTGTAGTGGGTCTTCCAGCGACTCAGAAGGGTTTCGTCGCGATTTGGGTGATTGTGGATCGACTGACAAAGTCAGCCCACTTTCTACCGATCAGGATTAAGTACAACTTGGATCAGTTAGCAAAGCTGTACGTTAAGGAAATCATTTCTCGACACGGTGTTCCGGTGTCCATTATGTCTGACAGAGATCCGTGTTTCTTGGCCACGTGATTGACAAAGATGGGATTTTGATAGATCCGTCGAAGGTTGAAGCTGTAATGAATTGGGATCAGCCGAAGACGCCGTCTGAAGTAAGGAGTTTCTTGGGATTGGCAGGTTATTACCGGAGATTTATCCAAGACTTTTCTAGAATCTCAACTCCGTTGACGAATTTGACTCATAAAATTGTTAAGTTTGTTTGGACGAAAAGTATGAGAAAAGTTTTCAGGAGCTGAAGAAGAGGTTGAGTACTACGCCTATATTGTCTTTATCGGATAGTACGGGAAATTTTGTAGTATATAGTGATGCCTCAAAAAAGAGATTAGGCTGCGTGCTAATGCAGAACGGCAAGGTCATTGCCTATGCATCAAGAAAGATGAAATATTATGAGAAAGGGTATCCGACCCATGATGTAGAATTAGTGGCAGTAGTGTTTGCTCTAAAGATATGGCGACACTACTTATACGGAGAAAGGTGTGAGTTATACATAGATCATAAGAGTCTGAAGTATATCTTTGCACGAAAAGATTTAAACATGCGCCAAAGGAGATGGTTGGAACTGATCAAAGACTACGACTGTGAGATTCTTTACCATCCAGGTAAAGCTAACGTCGTCGCCGACGCCTTGAACATGAAAGGTCGGGAGAAGCTGAACATGTTAACTGATCAGAACCAATTAATATAACAGATGACTAGATTGGAACTGGAAGTAAAGTTTCTGAAGGAATCGGATGAGAAGTTATTTCAAGTAACTACTGGTTCTACTCTGGTAGAGAAATAGAAAGAAACACAACTTCACGACGACGAGTGTAAAAAGATCCGGAAAAGAATAGCCGATGGCAAAGAGTTCAAGTTCAAGATCGATAATGAAGATCTGCTATGATTTGAAGGAAGAATCTGGGTACCACCAGTACCATAAGTAAAAGAGGAGATTTTGAGCGAATCTCACAGCTCGAGATATTCTATTCACCCTGGAAGTACGAAGATGTACCACGATCTCAAACATCATTTTTGGTGACCGAATATGAAGAGGGATGTTGCTGAATGCGTTGTCGAAATGCTTAACGTGCCAGAAAGTCAAAGCAGAACACCAGAGACCTAGCGGATTGCTACAACCATTGGAAATTTAAGAGTTGAAGTGGGAGCATATCACGATGGATTTTGTAGTGGGTCTTCCAGCGACTCAGAAGGGTTTCGACGCGATTTGGGTGATTGTGGATCGACTAACAAAGTCAGCCCACTTTCTACCGATCAGGATTAAGTACAACTTGTATCAGTTAGCAAAGCTATACGTTAAGGAAATCATTTCTCGACACGATGTTTCGGTGTCCATTATATCTGACAGAGATCCGCGTTTTACGTCAAATTTTTTGAGGCGATTACAAGAATGTCTGGGAACGTAATTGCGAATGAGTACGGCATACCATCCTCAGACTGACGGCCAGAGCGAGAGAACGATTCAGACACTAAAGGATATGCTGAGATCTTGCGTTATGGACTTCAAGGGATGCTGGGATGATCATTTACCGTTCGTGGAGTTCGCCTACAACAATAGTTATCACGTAAGTATTGGCATGCCGCCTTACAAAGCGTTATATCGCAGGAAATGTAGAACGCCTTTGTGCTGGGATGAAGTCGGTGAACGTCAACTTTTGGGACCAGAACTGGTACAACAAACTGCCGAAATCATGAAGCTGACCAGAACAAGATTGGTTGTTGCTCAAGACAGACAAAAGAAATATGCCGATCAACATCGACAAAATCGAGAATTCTTACCGGGAAGTTTCGTTTTCTTGAAGGTTTCTCCCTGGAAGGGAAAGATTCGATTTAGTAAGAAGGGGAAGTTGAGCCCCCGATTTATTGGACCTTTTGAGGTACTACGAAAAGTTGGCGAAGTGGCTTACGAGGTGGCGTTACCTCCGGAGCTAGACAATATACACAACGTATTCCATATTTCCGTGTTACGACCGCACAAACACGACTATAAACATGTAATAAAATACGAGCCTTTACAGTTTGATAAAGACTTAACTTATGAAGAGGTTCCTGTTTAAATTGTTGATAGGAAGGAACAAGTACTTAGAAATAAAGTGATACCTTCTATTAAGATAATCTAGAGGAACCAAAGTGCTGAAGAAGCCACGTGAGAACTCAAAGATGTAATGAGAAAATCGTATCCTCAATTATTTGCTTAGCCTTTGTGTAACCCTTTATATATCGATTTTAGGGACAAAATCTTTTTAAGGGGGAAGAATGTAACAGATGAGATTTTTTTTATGTGATTCTGGGGACAAAATCCTTTTAAGGAGAGAAGATTGTAACAAATGAGAATTTTATATATTAATTGTAAATATTTATTGAAATAAATAAATATTTAATTTGATTTATTTATTGAGCTAAATAAATAAATTATGTGATTATTGTGAAGTAATTTAATTAAGTGCAATAGAATTAATTAAATTGATGTGTAAGTAATGGTGTAGCATAATTCTAATTTAATTAAGAATAATTAAATTAGAGCAATATTATGTGCTAAGTGTTTATAATGATTTACTAATTTGTTACATGAATTATGATTAATAAGGGAATTATAATTGTGTAGCAATTTAGTATTATGTGCAATTTTAATTATTTAATAAATGTTAGCTTGTATTTAATTAAATTAGAATGTTGTAATTTAATTAAATAAAGTGTAGCATTTAAACTATGGGGTAAAAGATTTATTAAAAGAATAAAAAGGGGAATTGGTTGTACCAAACAAGGCCCTTACTTTTGTTTTAAACCCGTTTCACCAAACATGGCCTTAGTTACTATTAATCTGTTTTTAAAAATAATGTTGTTTTGGCCAAACAAGCCTCATGGCTTTTCAAATTCAAAACTTGTAACTTATGTATTAATTGTATTTATTATAATTATTATTGAGTCATTATATTTTATAAGTTATGTATTGTATATTTATGTATAATATATGTAAGTTATATATTATATGTATATTATAATATATGTTAGTTAAAGGTTAGTCAGTTAGAACAAAACAAAGAAAAGAAAGAGTAGAGGAAAGGTTAGAGAAAAACTCAGAGAAGAAGAAGAAGAAGAAGAAGAATAAGAAGAGTCCTTGCTAGAAGCCATCATCTTCTTCTTCCTCACAATCAAAGGGTAAAATCTCTAAGTTTCACTTTCTTCTTATTGTGTTTTATATATTCCATGTTTTTCAAAAAGAACTTCTCTATAATAATCTTTTTGTGTAAATTTCTTGATTATGATATGTGTATGGGATGTGTGTGTGTGTGTATATATATATATGCTTACATATGATTTTTATAGTTGTTTTAGTGATTCAATTCACGTAGATACGATGAACATGAAGAAATCATGTTCATAGTAATTTACTGTGAGCTTATTTTGAAAATAGTCTTTAAATCATCAAAATTGGTATTTGTTTTTCAATTGTTGTTTAAATTGATCATGGATTATGTTAATATGTTAAGAAATAGAGTTAACACAATTGAAATTTCATGAATTGGTTTAAAAACGAATTCGCAATAGCAATTTTCGTCAAGAATGCTTGATTTTGCCGTTTTCTTCAAAAATCATAAAAATTGTGATTTGATTATGTGTTGTAATGATTTTGTATGTTATAATCATGTTAAGAGTCTAAAAAAAATTTCATTAAGTTTCATGTACATCACGTTGAGAAAAATCAAACTTTGGTGTGAAGAAATAAACAAATTGGCTTATTTCTCTACCGTACGCGAGCTGGGGGAACCCACCAGTAGTGGGCCCCACCCCAGCGGGGCTGTTAGCCTTGGAGACCAGCCCCAGCGGGGCAACCTGCTGTCCGGGAATTTTGTTTGTGCTTCGTTGAGTTTTTGTGCAGTGTTTGTTTAGCTAACTTATATTGATGACTTGTTAAATGTAATAGACAATGAGATAACATACTTTTGATATGTTTAAGATGACTTGAAGTCTTATATGAATATATTATATGTGTATGTGTGTATTACTTTCATAAGGTACGCCTGATAGTTTAAATCATAATAAGCTTGTGAAGTGTATGTTGTGAGTATAGACTCACTGTATGTGGCTAGTTAGCAACTTATGTTGTAAACCACGTTATGAGTTGAACTTAAGTAAGAAGTTCAACGATGTTAACGTAACAATCGTGTACTAATTGATATTATAAAAATAACGTAATATGTAGGGTAATTATGGAAGTGGTTTATAATTATAAAATGTAGCTTGCGCTTGAGGCAAGTTTTCTAATCCTTATTCTTTTACGTTAAGCAAGTTTCCTAAGACCTTTCTTTTATGTTTATGCGAGCTTTCTCATTGAATCTTTTCATTGTGCAAGTTCTCTAACCCTTGCTCATTTTATCATGCACGTTTATTTCTGATTCTTAACTTGTTATGTATTGTGCAAGTTATATTGTATTCTAATGTTCATAATGCACAAGTATTGAAGTTATTGTCATAATGGTGTGATCTTGACTTAATTATTCAAGCGAGATCCACCAATTTTTCGAATGCTTTAAGTTATTCCAAAGTATGTCTAGTTATTATGAAATCTATTGTTGTATCTTACATTTGGTTCAGGATTCTTATATTATCGAACTGTTAAAGTATCGTGAGTCGATTCAACTACTCCTTAGTTGATAATAGTTAAAACTCCAAATTTCCTTTAAGCTTATCCAAACCAAACTTTCTTTGGTGCGAACTTGTATTCAAATATTGAGATGAATAACCCTATTTATTAGAGGAGGTTAATACGCGAAAGCGTTGAATATTTGTGCACAATATATGGTACGAAGGGCTGATCCCCCTAAGTATGAGTTAAAGGTCCATAGTCTCACTGACTGTTAAAGGTTTTAAATATAAATATTTATAACCTATGACATAGTTCAAGGTCGTATGACCCTCAGATAAATTCTATATTCGAATTTTAAATATGATGAAAGAATTATTATTTAATTCTTTATTTTAACGAAAGTAAAGTTATTCAAACCCTTTTTAAAGTTATTCAGTTATGTCATATCATTGTTATATTTCAAGTGAGCTTTTGTTTGCTCACTCTTGCACATTTTATAACCCCTTGCAGTTAAAATCGAGAATGTTGGCGTACCGTCAACCAGTAAAGGGAAAGGAAAGATGAGCAAGTGAAGATTTGTTGTCTTCAATCTTGATTGTAATAAGACTAGTTTATGATATTTCATGTCCGCACTTAATTGTTATGTTAAGGTTAGATAACCCTGAAATTTATTTTGGACAAGGTTGTAATCCTTTTATAAGGAAGATGATTTTTATTTAAGTAATTATGAAGGTTGTAATCTACTTTGTAATTCTTTATTATTAGGTAGATACATGTTTTATTTAGAAAGTGAACACCAAATCTTGTGAAAACGAAGTACCCGAATTTGGGGGTGTCACAACTGGGTTGTCATTTATCGAATCACATAGGACATTCTTTTCTTTTACTAGAAGCGGTAGATTCTTTATTGATCATTCATTATCTCCGTGTATAAATTATTATACCCAAGCATACCCTTTGATATATCCTTAGGGTCTTAAGGGTCATGTCAAAGTATAACTCATCATACATAAGATACTATGATGATCTCAAGTCTAAGGATTATTTGTACTACTATCACTAAAGGAATTCCTATTGATAGATAAGTAAAACTCCATTAGGTATTCCTTAGCGAGCCACGTGCAGTGTACTTATTCTCCAATAAGCATCTTCATACTTGCTTTAATGTCTCCACACAAATGATTATGAGATCGATCATTCTCATCCAATGAGCAAGCAACGTATGTACCAATCTATCCGGATTCACTAATCCTCTTTTTAGTAATCCATTGATTGGGAACTATTTGAGTTTTAAGCTATCTAAGGATTTAGATCTCATTAGCATGATCATCATCATGATTCTAAAAGCTTTACTTAAAACTATAAGTTTATCACATATTATAAAAACAACACCATGTAGATAAATAAATGCCTTAAATTAAATAACACTTTTATTAATAAATGAATTAGATTGTTACAAAGTATATGTTTTATCATCAAACATAATTGGCTTGTATGCATACTACTTTCAGTAATCCGTTGGCGACAACCTAATGAAGGCATCGACTTAATCCAGATGTATGTAATTCGTTGGCGACAACCCAATGAAAAAGTCGGCTTAACCTCGATGATGTAATCCAGTGGTGACAACCCATTGAAGGCGTCGGCTTAACCGCGATGGTCTAATCTGTTGGCAACAACCCAATGAAGACGTCAGCTTAACCTCAATGTATATAATCCATTGGCTTCGATCCTCGTGAAGGCGTTGGCATAACCCTGACGATGAATCCGTTGGCAATAACCCAACAAAGGTGTCGGCAGTACCCGACGACATTCAAATAATCCTCATTCTCCCCAGCAGGTGGGAGTAACTCTTTTTAAATTTAACATTTACATATCATTGCATACGTTTCATATAGCATTGCATCCTTTGATATGCCTTGTCATGTATCATCGTGTCTAGTAATCTTTGTCGTGTTCATTCCATTGCATTGCATGAATATGATTACGAGGGGCATCTGTAGACACTCAAAATTTCACTTTCCTTGGACTAACCTTACAGGAGGGTAAAAGCATAATTTCACTTTATATACAACCCCGAGGTAGGGCAAAAGCATTTTTCACCCCGGAGACAACCCTATGGAGGAATCAAAGTGCCAACGACGCCCAGACATGACGCGGACCGAACGAGGATCGCAAAGCTGAGAAAGTGGTCATATGAAGTCACCGCATCAACCATTAAATTGCGTGCTATTCAAGACGAGCCAATTGACGACCCTCGAAAATTGAAAGATACCTTTCAACTTATTGCATCATCTTTTCGGACTCCAATTCAGTCGGACTCGACCTTATTTCGCAGCCTTCCGTAGGGACTTTCTTGGATTTTTGGGTACGCAGCTCAACTTTCACCGGGTCGAGACCGAAGAAACAAACTTTGAGATGGTGGGACCCGTGGGGCTCAGCCTCAGACATACCTACTCCATCAGCAGGTATACCTGTGGCTGGTCTCCCAACTCCTTAAACAGAAGCCAACAGCTCATTTGCAAAAAAAGATATAAGAAGTTAGAGAGAGAAGCAGATTTCAGAGAGAGAAAAGCTTGGGTTTGAGCATTTTATACAACATTTGAGTTGTTTAATCTTCTTTATCATACAAATTGAGTGTCTTGAGCGACATAAGTTGATCCCGAGCCAAAAGAAGCTTGTTCATACGTCCCCTAAGGTGAAAAGCGCTCATTTTGGTCACTTTCTTTGTAAATCTTGTTTAATATACTAGATTTATGTTATATATTGCTTGAATTTAGTTAAACTTGTTATTTTTTTATATATATTGTGTAGCAGTTGGTAGATCTAGAGTTTCTACCGATTATTTTGTGCATATATTGCTGTAAATCAAGTCCGGAGACTAGATCTACCTAGATCTAAGTCGGATCTAGCCTTTTGGATGGTTATTGGGCATGAAGCTTTAACCAATGTGCTAGATCAATTTAGATTCGTGGTAGATCTAGATGTTTTAATGCTTTTAATTGGTCCCGAATAATCCGTAGAGCCCTAGATCTATATCTAGAGTTAAAGGGGTCATAATGGCTTGATGTGGGGATTTCAACCAATGAAATCGTCAAATATCAAGTCTAGGATGTTGTACATATATATTCAAGTTTAATAATGTGACCTCAGAAATTCTGGTGTCGAGATCCAACAATCGGATCTTGACTTGATTCCCACGATAGACTTTTCCTTTGCGATGTAATGTTTAAATAATGCAAAATTATTGTACATGTAATATTAGATCTTAAAACGAGTTCGAGGGGTTAGTCCCGAGAAGTCAGATTTAAGATCACGTGATAGTAAAATTATAATTGCAGGTGCTCGAATCTATTGAGACAGATTTTATGCCCGATGATGATCTGACCCGTTTGGCGCTTTATTGCATACATTATCGCCCAAAATAATTTTCAAATAAAATCACAAAGAGCTTTCATGAAGAATAAAGCTTTTCGGGGTAGATCACCTTATAAACGTAAAGATAACAAACAAAATATCGAAGTCCTCAATTCCTAGTCGAGCGAAGGATTTGAAAACACTTTTTCCAAAATATCATTTCAATTTATATATCTTATTTAAAACTGAACCTTTTGCTATATCAAATCCTTCGTACCTAGGTGCAAACGAAGTACAACACTACTTTCTCATAATTAAAAATAAGGCTTAGAATAAACCAACCAATAAAACACACACACACACTCACTCACACACACACACACACACTTTATGCATAAAAAATCAATAAGATGTGGTAACCGTATTTTTACAGAAGTCGGGGGTGCCTAACACGCTCCCCTAGCTTAAGCAAGCCCACGAACTCAATGAATCTCAGGTTTCCAAACCAATCCTACGGAGTCACATATTGGACCATATTTTAAAAACCTTCAAAATTAGGATGAGTTGGTATATCCATTTAAACCATACCAACTGGCGGCTCTGTCTCATTCGGTCCAATCATAAACATTAATAATCAAATCAATCTTTTCAAATTGGTTAACATTAATGTCGGTCTCATTTTCCTAAAAATTCATCCTTCAAATAAATCAATCGACATAACGAAATACAAAGGGCAGGAAACAACAATTTAGGAAATCGAGCAAAGAAAACAATCGAGTTTTTTCGCGGCGTCGACAATGCTATAATGTTGTTAAATTATAAATTTATTTATAGAATTTTACGATGTCTAATTTACTATTACTGCGAAGCATATTAGATGCTAATTAATCGGACCAAATTAAACGAATTGGTTAATGAATCTGAGAATAATTCTCAAGGCTGAAAAGCTATCTTATGTCCTTAATACGCTTATCCCTACAATGGTTGCAGACAATGCCTCTAAGGAAGAGATTGCTACTTTTAGAAAGTGGCAAGATGATGCACAGTTGACTCAATGCATCGTGCTCGCATCTATGAGTAATGAGCTTCAGCGTTAGCATGAAACTATGGATGCTCCTACTATACTCCTGCATTTCAAGTATTTGAATGGCGAGGAAAGTAGGACTGCTAGATATCAGATATCTAAGGAGCACTGTGATCTAGAATGACCGATGGCACTACAGTATAGACACATGTCCTTAAGATAATCAATCTGATTGAACATTTAGGACAACTAGTTTTATCATGGATGGAGAGTTAAGCCAAGATTTGATCTTGCACTCACTCCTGGACTCCTTCTCACAAATGTTGTGACTTTTCACATAAACAAGCTAGATGTCAGCCTCGCTGATTTGCTTAACATGTTGAAAACTGTTGAGAGTCACTTTCCAACCAAGAAAGACCAAGTCTTACTGGTAGGGGCCAAAGGATCTTCTGAAAAGAAGAATGATTCAAAGAAGGTAAATAGAAAGGCAAAAATAAAGGATAAAAAGAATAAAACTGATACGGATAGCAAAGGAGTTTGCTTTCACTACAATAAGCCTGGACACTAGAATAAAAACAACGAGAAACATCTTGTAGAGACTAACCAGAAGAAGCTTAGTGAAACTTCGGTTACATATACAGGTTTGTTCATAATTGAAATAAATCTTTCAGTAAGTAAAGTTTCTACTTGGGTATTGGATATCAATTGTGGTTCTCATAAATACAGATTTATGAAAGGACCAAGCAGAAGTAGAAAGCTAAACAGGGGGAAGTTATCGTGTGTGTGGGGAATGGAGCAAAGGTTGGTCCATTAGCCGCATGAACTTATTGTTTAACACTGCCTACGAACAAGTCCATTAGTTTAAATAATTGATATTATGTTCCAACAATTATAAGAAATATTATTTAAATTTTTTTATTGGATATGGATGATTTTGATATTATAAAAAAGAGCAACAGTTGTTCCATTATAATAAAATGTTTTATAAAGAGTTAACAATTTACTGAATGGACTTTACATACTTAACTTACATAAAAATAATTTTGCAAATTGAACAAACTAGTAAAAAAAAGAGATGA
Source organism: Panax stipuleanatus (assembly GCA_020205555.1). Lineage (NCBI taxonomy): Eukaryota > Viridiplantae > Streptophyta > Magnoliopsida > Apiales > Araliaceae > Panax > Panax stipuleanatus. The sequence continues at coordinate 80,697,466 of CM035121.1, forward strand.
TCATTCAAAGAGTTGAATATATGTATTTGGTGAAATACAAGTCTGAATCATTTGAAAGGTTCAAATAATTCAGAAGTAAAACTAATTGGCGAGGTATTATGATTCTTCGATTGGATCGAAAAATAAATACTTGTGTAATGAGTTTTAAGATCATCTTAAATGGTTTTCTCATAATGGACGCTTCCTAATAAACAATAATTGATTGGTGTATCTAAAAGGAAAAATCGTATCTTGTTGGACATGGTGTTGTCCATAATAATTTTTACGGACATTCCAGTATCCTTCTAGGGAAATGCCCATGGAAACGACTGCATATCTACAAAATAAGGTAACCTCAAAATTCGTCCCTAAGACTTCATAAGAGTTATGAACTGGAAGGATTCCTAATCTTAAGTATGTTAAGATAAAGGGTTGTCTAACTTAAGTGAAAAAATTTCAAAAAGGATAAGTTTGAGACAAGATTTGACAAGTGAAGATTTGTGGGACATCCTAAAATAAATTTAGGGTATATGTTCTGTAACGCCTCCAAAATCTGGACAATTTCGTCCCCGACTTTGCTCGTTAACAATATAATCATCTTCTATTTTACATCATCATTCGATGATAAAATCAATAATAATTGCGGAATAACTAATACTTTTCTTCAATTATCACCCTAAATCACAACCTTTATTATTTACATGCCTTTGGACCACATCTAGTTTATGATCTATCAGAGTTAATAAATAAAATATTACATCTTAATTCAATATCCTTTATACTTCGGATAATTCAAACTTTACAACTTAACATTAATTAAACATCGTACACCATTAAATACATCTTTCAGAACCTTAAACATGGTTCAAAAATAATAATTTTAGCTAAAGTAAATTATCTCCTTGCATTACTTCCGATCTTTATCATTAAAATAGCACGTAGCCTTACCTTAAATTCTTAACCTGGAAAAAGGTTAATTTTGGAAGATTAAGCTCGACAGCTCAGCAAATCTACCAGTTTTCATGCATCGCATAGCACATAATATCATGCTCAACATACATATCATAATCATTCTAGTATCCATACTATACATGCATTGATACTCTAAGCAATAACAGTTCATATCATGTATCATATATATATTGGGTACCATAACCCAATCAATTTAGTCATATATTGACTTTCATTGCTCATAAAGAATAACACAAACTTTAGCATATTTAAGAACATTTCTTATAACATCAAAATTTAAGATCACAAACACAAAGGAACTGAAAGACTTGTCTAGCTCGTAGATTACCAATTACAGCTTTTTGCCCTTGTAAACTTCTTACACAACATATGATCATGCACATCAACTATTAGCCACATAAGAACGCTTGGTAATCGTTTAAGTAACTCTACTCTATATTCCATAATCCTTCACTTTTAATCGATACACAATGTTCAATTTGATTGTGTCAACTACAACCTTATATCTCGTTACATTTCTTCTTAGGTGACACACAAACTTCATTTAAGTGTTTAGGTCTTTCTAAGATATTTGTTTGCTCATTCGGTTTAATTACGTCAATCTTTATCTTTCATTTCAACACATTTCCTTCTAATCGTCACTCGATATTCCAATCGAGTGTTTAAGGTTTGTTATGACTCCACATTACGAGTCTAATGTTCTAAAACCTTAACTAAGGTTAAGTAAGTAAACCTTTATCTTATATTCCTTCACGTTTCCCTTTGTTTGATATTTAACATTTAGTTAAGTCATTAAGTTAACCTTCGCCTTAGGTCTCTTTACGATTCTCTATAATCATCGCTTAACATTCAGTTAAGTCATTAGAGTTTGTTTTTATATCACATCAGATGTATCTTAGGTTCATTTAAATTTAATTAGGAACCTTCATATCATGCTTCTAAATTACTTCTTTTAATCTTCACTTAACATTTAGTTAAATCCTTTAAAGTTTTCCATTATATCAGTCTATGTGTATAATGTTTAATTAAAATGAATATAATTAATTTCCCTTAACCTTACTTATAAATCTTATTGTCTGCGCCTGGCTTGAGACCGGCGCTGTGGCGCCCATTTCAGCCTGGCTACCGGCGCTGCGGCGCTAGTACTAAATCCTAGTTGACCAAGACCGACGTTGTGGCGCTACCTCAAAGCTTAAGAACCGGCGCTGCAAGCGTTGTGGCGCTGGCTTTACACTTGGAATCGGCGTTACGGCGCCGCGACTCAAATTCTATTTCTAAACATACCCAAACATTATAAATTTTATTGAATCATAACACAACATGCATAACATGATTCTAACAACAAAAATAACTTTAACAACTAATTTAGAGACTCCAAAAATTAAAGTTCATGCTAGTTTTTCATATTTCAACACATTTAGCGAAATCAACTCTCGCAAATTCGATTTAACTCTGTTTTAGTTCATTCCAATTGGGTTATTTTCGTTTCTCAAAGTATTAACAACATTCATCATCAATTTCAGATTCTATACATGAATTCTTATCTAATTTTAGCCTTAAAATAGACCAATATATATATTAAGCCAAAAACCAAATTCTTCATCTTAAACATGTTTTTCATGAATTTGATTACTCTACAACCATAGACAAATGATATAAAATAGATTATAAGCATTCGTTAACACATTTATCAAATTTCTCAACTAATTTATCATCAAAACCAATTACAGAGAACTAGTTTTCGAAAATAAAAACTAAAACTTTAGAATTTATCTTTGATTCTCTAAGCTTAGTTAGACAACTAGGAGGGCTTGATTATTCTTCTTCTTCTTTCTTTGATTCTCACAAGGACCTTTTTCTCACTTTCACATCGAATTTCTTCGCTTTCTCTCTCAATTTCTCTCCTCCTCTATTTTCTTTCTTCACAAACTAAACTAATAAGCGCAAGAAATAACCTGATGAAACGTGGGTTTTCCGTTAAACAAACAAAGGGTCACAAAGCCATGTTTGGCTAGCACCCAAATAACTTTTTTTAATTTATTTTAATAATTCACTTATTATATGGTTTACAAATGTCACACATAATTTAATTAAATTATTTAACAAATATAACTATAATTTATTTAACAAATCATTACCTTTCTAATTTAATTATAAATTAAATTAGCATATTACCATTTCATTAGCGTAATAAAATACGCATCGACCATAAAATCATTTAACATAAATTTAATCAATATTATCATACTTAACCAAATTATTTCATAATAATTTACATCGAATATTTATTTATTCCATAAATATTTTAATTAAAATATTTATTTTATTCGATAAATATTTTAACTATTTACGAAACTCACAATCGTATTACATTAACATATTACATTTATATGTAATATATATTACTTTCTCATTTAGTTAAAACAAATATATTTATATTAATTCACTATTTTAATCAAGTGAATTACTCACATTATTTATAAAATTTAATTCATAATAATTCCATTTCCAACAAGGCATAATAATCAAATTATTTTATTTCATAATATAATTTTTAACTTAATTAAATTAACTAATATTATTTAGTTAATTTTCTTTTCGTAACAATTTTATTTACGTTCTTCAATAGTTAGATTAACTATTAAATCTCATTTTTTCAATATATGAATATATATTTTTCTTCCATATCCACACTTAATCTCTTCACACCAAATCACATATTTCAAAGTATATAACAAATATATATATTTTCTCAAACTCAAAACATCTCATAATAAGAATTTTATTTATTAAATTCTCATTTTAATAATTTTTAAAAATTCGCGTTGTCACATCATTCTCCCCTTATAAGGATTCTGTCCTCGAAATCAACGGAACATCCCTTACTCAGTTTTCACTAATTCCCCTTCAAAATTTTATCGTCAAATGACTTTATCGCATTACCTTAATATATGTTTTATATTTCCTATTCCATTCATTTTCCTCAACAAATTCTAGGTTTTACTTCATAACCTTTATTTGAATTCGGAATATTTTGAGTATTATATATTCTTTAACCTATTCATTTCCTTTTTCTAAGGATCAGTATCATGTACTCAAATCATTAACACTCGGGATATTACACGTACTCAATTCATTAACACTCGGGATATTATATTCACCCATTCTTCTAAGAATTTCGTCCCCAAAATTTTAACTTATCAATCTTTGTTCAATTGATTCATCAAAATAAACTTTATATTAATCTTTAATCATTTTTTAGGTTCTGTGACCAAATTCCTCCTCTAAGGATATTTCAAAGATCATCGTATTCTTCACATCTCTCTCTTCTAAGAATTTCACATCATTACTCATCATTACCTGTCGCATTCTACAAACTTCTTTTTAAGGAACATCCTCCTCATTCACCTTCAGAATAACAAGATTCTTCCACAATTGCTCAATAATTGGGAAGCGGTATGAATAACTTAGGAATTTAAAATATTCTGAATCATGCTGAGGGATCAAAAGACCTTGAACTCATCTCCAGATTTAATACTTCTTCACCTGTAATACCCGTGATTTTTTTATTTTATTAATAATATTAGTAATGAAAATAAACGTGTTTGAAAATTTTTGAGTATATATATATATATATATATTTGTCATGTAACTTAATAATTCAAATTTAGTTGAATTAAGCATGTGATGATTGAGAAGTATAGTGATGGGCTTGGTTATAATTAATGGAGCTTAAGTGATAAGTTTTGTATGGCATAATTAATTACTTAATTGGATTAATTAAGACATGATTTAATAATGTATTGGACTATGAAATATAATTAGGCCCAATGTGAAAAAATTGATGTGTCTACAAGTGTTAGGAAATATAGTCCAAGTGTTGTGGATGTTTTTTATACTCTCAAGTGCACGAATCGAATACTTAATATAGCTTACAAGTGCGAGGTCGAACCCTAAGGACTTGACGAATAGAACGTGTTTTTCTCACTCACTAATTATAATTAATTCCTAATCTAGCTTAGAACTTTCGAGGACATTTCTATCAACTAAAAATACACGAATAAAATAATCAACAAAAAAATACTAGGGTGGCAGAATCATATAATTGATATCACTTTTCTAATATTCATGCCCAATAAATTCTACTTTTATCTCGCACTAATTTGGTCTCTCGATTTTATTAGATGCGGAAAATAAAATTGACCAAGTCCAATTAATTTGTAAAATTAAATTGTTAATTCTTTCATAGCCAAACATATGTATAAAATCAAAATACTCATTATTTCCATCAAAACACAGTTTATATCTACTTTGAGCAAATCATAAACTGAATCCAATAAATAATAATGAGAATCCAACTTTATTTTTTTATGAGTAAAAATAGGCATCCAATAGAAAGACTTATTTTTAACGCGAAAGCACTAAATTGAAAGAATCAATTGGCATGAATATGTGCAATAGAATCAATCAATTATACTCGTTCTCAACTCTAGAAAATAACCTAGCCTTGCATGCTTGAAATTAGAACACAAGACACAATTAAATAATGCATGTTTAAAAAACAGAATACTTATTTTCATGTACCAATTAATTGAATAAGAAAATAAAATAACTTCTGAATCTCAATCTTCAAAAGTGTTCTGTTCTACTCTAAATTAGAAACAATGTTGTATTTAACAATCAAAAATAAAGAATAAATCAAATAAATGAATTATGGTAATCAATTGCTAAAAGAGGGGAAAGTACCAAAAAGTTATTGTTGTTTTCCTTCTAAAAATATAATGCAAGTGTTGTGCTTGTATCTCCCTCCGTGGCCAACAAAAATGTCTTTTTAAACTACTAGACCACCTCAGATTAGCAGCCCCTCGGGAAGAAAAAAAACGTAAAAGAGAAACAAAAACTAAGACTTTTTTAAGATTCAAAGCATCATTGATTATAAAGGAAGAGAAGTAATATAGTAAAGAACAAAAATCCAAAATTTAAAACTTTAGCTTGCAATTTATTTTTTTCGAGATTTTTTAATTAAAAAGTTTTGAAGACTTGGTTGGGTTGTCTTTAATGACTATTGGACTGCCTCTTTAAAGCCAAGCCAACTGATCTTTCTCTAATCAAGTTAATGGGCTTGGCCCACAACTTGAAATAACTGGCTATTAAGCTCTAAATTACTCTGTTCAAAAATTTAATTTCTTCATTAAAGTTCACACTTGAGAAACACTAAAAACAAAACAATTGTAAAAATATATACTCTCCAAAATATAAATTAGTAGGCTAGGATATACCAATTTTTTGGCACATTTAATTCCCCCCAACTTATATTTTGCTAGTACTCGAACAAAGCAGAAACTAAGAAAATGTAGCAAATAAATAAAATAAATAAACCTAAGCCACTTTTGTAGGGAACATGTGACAACCCGAATTTTTAAGAATTTATAAATGAGAATTTAATATATAAAATTCTTATTTTAAGATGTACGAGTATTTGTATATATGTTATATTCTGAAATGTGCGATTTGGTATGAAGAGAATTATATTCATGTATTGGATTAATTTAATTAAGTGCAATATGATTAATTAAATCGATGTGTAAGTAATTGTGTAGTAAAATTCTAATTTAATTGAGAATAATTAAATTAGATGAATATTATGTGCTAAGTGTTTATAAAAATTTACTAATTTGTTACATGAATTATGATTAATAAGTAAATTACAATTGTGTAATAATTTAGTGTTATGTGGCTATTTTAATTAATTAATGAATGTTAGCTTGTATTTAATTAAATTAGAATGATAGGATTTAATTAAATAGAGTGTAACATTTAAGCTGTGTGATTAAAAGAGTTATTAAAATAAAATAAAAGACTTTTAAATTAGTTTTGCCAAACAAAGCCCTTAAATCTGTTTTAAAGAGTTTTTACCAAACATGGCCTTAACTACTAAAAACCTATTTTTAAACAAATAATGAGTTTTGCCAAACAAGGCCTAGTGGCTTTTGATTTTGAAAAACAAGTAACTGATATATATTAAGTAGAGATATAATGTATATGTCAGTTACATTGTTATGTAATAATACGTATAATATATCTATAGTCAGTTATGTTATACTACGTAAGAAAACAAAACTAGTCTGTGTTAGAAAGAAAAAGAAAGAACAGAGTAACCTAGAGAGAAAAGATAGAAGAAGAAGAGAGAAAGAAAGAAAGAGGAGGAAGGAGTTTTGAGAAATCAAAACTAGAAGCCTATCATCATCATCATCATCATCTTCTTCTAAACAAAAGGGTATAATCCAATTTTAATTGTTGTTCTTCATTGTTTTTATTCTCTGCAAATAGGTTTTCATGATAAACTATAAATTGATGATCAATGTGTTAGATTATGTATATAAACTATTATATATGAGTTATATGACTGTTTATGTGGTTCAATTCATGTAAATATGATGAATATGAAGAAATCATGTTCATAGCAATTTACAGTGAACTAGTTTGAAAATAGTTTCTTAAATATCAAATATTGTGTATGATTATGCTATGATTATGAGAATTAAGTTTAGATTATGATAATATATCAAGAAAAAAAATTAGCATGCTTTGAATCATGTGATTTGGGTTAAAAACGAACTCACAGTGTTAACTTTCTTCAAGAAAGCTTATCAATGGTGTTTTCTTCAAAATCATAAAAATTAGTGTTTTGATTATGTGTTGTGGTATTTATGTATGATAAAATCATGTTAGAAGTTTAAAATTTTATTTTCATAAAGTTTCATATGCATTATGTTAGTTAAAATCGGACTTTGGTGCGAAGAAATAAGCCAAATTGGCTTATTTCTCTGCACAGTTCGCGAGCCGGGGAACCCACCAGCAGGGGGCCCTTCCCCAGCGGGGATTTTAGCCTAGAACTCCTGCCCCAGCGGGGCTACATGCTGTCCGGAGTGGTTTAAGAGTTGTAATGCAAAACTGTTTTGACCTCCTGTAGTAAAACAAGCATAACTTCTTTATACGAACTCCAATTAAGGCGGTTCAGGATGATTCGGAAATATAACGAGGAGACCTAAATCTTTTATTTTTTAATTTTGTCAATTTGAAGTCATTAGAAGGGGTAAAAATGGCCATCTTTATGACTAATGTGTATTCGGAGGCAATCGGAGGGCGTCGGACAAGAACATACGCAAGTATAGTGCTGTTGACAATAATAGATGTTGTTCTAGGTTATAAAACATGATTATTATGATATATAATGATGTTTATCATTAATCAATGATGTAATGACAATTATGTCGGCTTAAACAAACGTTAAATGTCGATTAAAGAGAAGTATAAAGAAATATGAAACGAAGGTTAACATGCTTAATGTTAACAAACATTATACATCTAATGTGATGTAAATACGAGGTTTAAGACTTAAATAAATGTTAAGTGTATTGAAAGAGAACGTAAGGAGAAGTAAAAAGGAAGTTTAACGTAAAATAAATTGAATAAGCGATGAGGAGCCCTAACAGTACTTAACCACATAAATTGAACATTGTGTATCAAACCTAAATAAGATGATAGTAGATCGTAAAGTAGAGTTACTTAAACGATTACTAAGCATTGCTATGTGACTAATAAATAATGTGCATGATTATATATTGTGTAAGATACGTGAGGTATAAATAGCTATAAGCTATATTTTGGTAATTGGTAATCTACGATCAAGGCATTTCTTCCAGTTTCTATGTGCTACTTGAATTCAATTTTTTTATTACGTGTATTAATGGGATCAATATAAGATGTTGAATTACATGTTACTCGCTATGAATTGGAAAAGTCAAATTATGACTATATTTGGTTGAGTTATGGAACTCAACATGTGATATATGGAATGTTGAGCACGTGGAACTTATATTTATATTGAACTGATATTTATGCTGGAGCATGAAATCTTATAATTATTTTAAATTGAGATATATATTGAGCATGAACTTATGTGTTATGTGCAGCATGAAAGATGTTAGATTTGCTGAGTTGTCGAGCTCATTCTTGCAAAATAACCATTTTTACAGGCTAAGGATTCAAGGTAATGTTATGTGCTACTTGAATGACATGGATCAGATTTAATGCATAAAGATTAAATATTTTAGCCAAAGTTGTTATTCATATAAACCATGTTTAAGGTTCTGGAAGTGTACATAAGGGTTTATGACGTTTATTTTATGTTGAGTTGTAAAGTTTGAGTTATCCGAAGTATAAAGGATATTGAATTGGGATGTAAAGTTTTATATAGTAACTTTGATGAAGCGATTCATGTAATATATTTGAATCAAAGATATGTAATGATAAAGGTTGAGATTCAGAGAAATATAGAAAGAAATATAAAAGTTTTAATTATTCCGTAATTTTATTAAAGTTTAATATCGATTAATGATGTAAAGTTAGAAGTTCGATGTATTGTTAACGGCCAAGATTGAGAGTCGAATTGTACGAATTTTGGGGTCGTTACAGTTGGTATCAGAGCTGATAGGTTATACACATTAGGTAAGAGTACCTTAGGCTATGCCCTTAGATTATAAGAAGTTAAGTTTAAGTAGCAGTACAGTCGTACTAGCTAATGGTTGATGTATAGTATCTAGGCGAAACGATTCCGTCAGAGAGCGACGGGTAATACAAACTAGCAACTGATCTAACTCACTATATGAGACAGTGTAGACGAGACGGAAAACTAGTTTGTTGGTTGTTTGTAGGAAATCACATAGCTTACTATATTGAACACTGTTAGAGACTCGATGCGTACCGATTATGGATTTATAGATACGTATGATAAAAAGGTGATTCTTTTCACATACGTAGATGTCTAGGATGAGTTAAGTCCTAGAAATATTATAAGAAGAAGATGAGAATGACGAGGAGTAAAACTCGAATAAAATATTGAGCAATATAAATGAAATTAGAAATTCTTAAAGGAAGAATTGATAAATAAACAAAAAGATTCAAAGAGGAATCTTGGAGCGATATAAAGATAAGTATCAGGAGTTACCTAACTCCAATAATCAAGATGATGAATAATGATGAATAGATAAAGTCTATAAGATTAAAAGCATAAATGAAATCATAATATGACATGATTAATGAAAAAGATAAGAAGATTGTAAAACAAAACGATCATGAGATAAGGAAAGAATCATAAGGGAGATGATTATAGAATAAGATCACGACGTGATCTTTTAAAGTTGTAAAAGACAGATGGTCTGTAATGATTGAATAGTTATAGTTTGATGCTATAACGAGAAATGTACTATGATATAGTACGAGATAAACTCATGAGGAGTTATAAATGATGAGATACAAAAATTTTATCGACCAAAGAGGAAGTTATGAGCAAGATAGAGTTAAGTGGGGTTTCAACTGAGGACTCATGTGGTGGCTGAGTTTTACAAACCTTTGTATGGGCAAGGGTTTTATGCTTACACTTGGTTTATCGCATGGATAATCATTGGAATATTGGTGTCGCGCTATCGATATATATATGGCGAGAAGGTGATTCTTTTCTCATATTTATATTTGATAGTTAGAAACAATTAAGATTAGATTAGGTGATATTAAGATTAGGTACGAGTTCTTAAAACTCATGCTTATGGTGAGTTCGTGACTCATAATCATATGTATGTTTTTGAACCCCTAAGTATATGGACAGCCCCTGATAGGTTCTTGGACTACGTATTGCTAAAACAAGTTCTTAAACTCATATTATTGTGGCAAGTTCCTGAACTTCCAAAGTGTGGTAAGTTTGATGAACTATACTAGGGTATAGAAAGGTTATGGTATAGAAAGCATTGATGGTGCTGAAGATTGATAGAATGATTAAGTAATGAAATGGTGGAGTAAAGAGTTATATTGATGGAGGAATTTTGATATTCTAAATCTCCTAGCTTTGCTAGATTTTTGAAATTATTGATTTCGTGCTGATGTTGCACTTCTGTCTTCTTCAAAAATATTAGATCAAATGATTGAACCAATGGATTTTTTTTTAAAATAGTGCTATTATTCACATGTCTATGCTAATTGCTTCAGCTAGACAAAAATGATTTAAAAATTTAAAAATATATTTTATATATTCTATGCATCATTTGATATGATGTAGGAATAATAATCGAGGAAGTCATCAATGCGGTTAAACCTAGTGTTAGATATTATGAAATGATGAAATCCTCAACGTACCATTACTACGGTACGGTATCAAGATATTATAAAAAGATTTATTTATTTTTAGTTTCCTTTAAAAAAAATTAAGTTGGTTGAAAAAATATATATATATATATATATATATATATATATATTTCGATTGATGTCCGAATTATTGCTAGAAGTCTATGCTACTTGATTTAGTTAGACAAATATTAAAAGATGTTTATGAAATTCGAGCGTTCTTGACAAAGTATGCCAAACCATGTTGCTCTGGTGCGGATTCAGATGTTGAAAGCTGAGGTGAACAACCCTATAAAGGGGACATGTTATCGGAGACAATAGTTTCGAGTGTAACGCATATAGTCGTTACGATGTACTACGTTTGTGTACGGCGTAGTGGTGCGATAGTCTGATCACCTAGAGCACCGATGTAGGATGTTTACAGTCTGTGTGATTGTTAAACATTTTGTTAGAGCAGTTTATAGTGTGAAGTACCGGGGGTGAAGCACTATTAAACCTAGAGATGAGTTCAAGGTCTTGTGACCCGTCAGCATGATTTGGAATCTTTTAAATTCCTGAGTTATTTATATCGCTTCCCAATTATTGAGCAATTGTGGAAGATTATTATTATTCTGAAGGTGAATGTGGCAAGAAGGATATTCCTTAGAAAGAAGTAGCTGTAGAACGTAACTTGTGATGATGAAAGATATTTTTAGAGAAATAATTTGGTTATACAATTCAGTGAATAGAGATTAACGTAAAGTCTATTTTGATAGATTGATATATAAAGATAGATTAAAATTTCGAGGACGAAATTCTTAGAAGAATGGGTGAATGTGATGACCCGAATACTGATAAGATAGTGAATTATGAAGTATATGAACTCGACGAGTAGAGTATTTGGTAATGATCCTTAAAAAGAAAATGAACAGGTTAAAGAATATATAATATTTGAAACATAATTGAGTTAATTGAAGGTTATGAAATAAAACCTAAATTTTTTTGAAGAAATGAATTGAGTAGGATATATATATATATATATATATATATATATATATATATATAAAAAAAACTTTTGTTAAGGTAATGTGTTGAAGTTATTCAACGATAAAATTATGAAAGAGATTTAGTAAAAATCAAGTAAGGGAGGTTTCGTTGATTCTGAGGACTGAATCCTTATAAGAAAGGAAGGATGTGACAGCCCGGATTTTCAAGAATTTATAAATGAGAATTTAATAAATAAAATTCTTATTTTAAGATGTACGAGTATGTGTATATGTGTTATATTCCGAAATGTGCGATTTGGTATGAAGAGAATTATATTCATGTATTGGATTAATTTAATTAAGTGCAATATGATTAATTAAATCGGTGTGTAAGTAATTGTGTAGTAAAATTCTAATTTAATTGAGAATAATTAAATTAGATGAATATTATGTGCTAAGTGTTTGTAAAGATTTACTAATTTGTTACATGAATTATGATTAATAAGTAAATTATAATTGTGTAACAATTTAGTGTTATATGGCTATTTTAATTAATTAATAAATATTAGCTTGTATTTAATTAAATTAGAATGATAGGATTTAATTAAATAGAGTGTAACATTTAAGCTATGTAATTAAAAGAGTTTTAAATTAGTTTTGCCAAATAAGGCCCTGAAATGTTTAATTACATTAGTGGGGAAATGATGAAGTAATGTGACGGACTAATGATTATTATTATTAATTATTATGAGCAATTACATGTGTTGTAAGAGCATACAATGTAATGCAATAAAATTTGCTTCATGGATAAAAATAAGACGAGATGTTAAGAATAACATAATGTGATGTGAATAGTTATAATATAAGGCTATAAGCTTGAATGGTGTAAATTATTAAGCAAGTATAAATGAGACTTGTGTGAAATGATTCATGGTGAATCAATTAAACGTGTATTTTAAAAGTATGGAAGATAGTTAATAGATACTTGATAATAACTATCATTGTAATATTTGAGTATATTTGTGATAATGAATTTTATGGAAAATGATGGGAGGAGAGTACCCAACTAAATTATATGTAACCCAATTAAAATATTAATTGAATTATGTACATAAAGTACATATTATATACGTGGGTATACTTTTTATGTGTAGGTATACATGTATGAAGAGTTGTCTATATATGACATAACTTATATTAATATAGCAACATGAAGTTATTAAAGTGAGACTTGTATTGTCCAAAACAAAATAAACCTAAGTGTTAGTATTTACTAATGTTGCTAGTTGTTGAGAATAGACCTTGTCCCAAATTGGTTGTCACCTTTCTCTCCTCACGTGAATGGCTACAAAGCTAGCTTATCTCTATTCCTCAAACTCAGTGGAATCAAATAATGGATGTGCAATGATGACAGAGGAGATGGCTCAATTAGTAGCCATGAGTTGCTACTTCACCAACTCTTCTCAATCCTATGTGCTCTTCTTTTTTCCGTTGGTTGAATTTAGTGGGTAAAGTTATGATCTGTGCAATTCATTTTCTATAAATGAAGCTCTTTTCTCCTTTTTTTCTAATTGCTGAGATTCTAAAATTGTCTGTTAGCTGAGAATTGAGGGAGAGTAAAGCATAATTGTGAGAAGTATGAATTTGAGAAAACATGATAACAACAAGCTCATATTAAAGCTTAGCAGAGGTATAACTCCCTATCCATGTTCTTCAATTTTCAAATTCTTGATTTTGCTAAGTTATATGGTAAGTAGTTGGAGAATGCTTATTAGTTGTTACACTAGCTTACAATCATGATTGTAATGCAATGTAGTAGTTTAGAATTGAATTTGCTAAACTTGTCAAAAGAAATTAAAAATTTAGTATGATCATGAGTGTTGGATTAATATTTGAGGTAGTTAATGTATATGTTAATTGTTGATTCTTTGGTATGTTGTAGTTTTATGAGTTACGAATCCATAGAATCGAAAACAGACTAATTTGGATGAGTATAACTCGCGTTATGACGTTCGAAAAGTGAAACGATCTGAAAATTCGCGAAGGAGCAAGTTTGGAACAACCTTCTGCCTCTTGTGGCGCAGCTGCGATGCCCCCAAGGCCATTTGGGGCGCAGCTGCGCCGGGCATGGTCAGACACACAAAAAAACACTATTTTGACCTACTGTAGTAAATTAGGCATAACTTCTCATACAAACTCCGATTGAGGTGGTTCAGGATGATTCAGAAAGATAACGAGTAGACCTACAACTTTCATTCTTTAAGTTTTTCGATTTGAAGTCGTTATGAGGGGTAAAAATGTCCATCTTTGTGACTGATCTGTATTCAGAAGCAATCGGAGGGCGTCGGTCATGCACATACGCAATTGTAGTGCTCCCGACGATAAAATATGTTATTCTAAGTGATAAAACATAGAAATGCATAATAATAGATATGACATATGGTCTTTAGTACCTCTGCATATCATGAGTTGCTTAAATGGTTATTTTCTAAAGATTATATAAAGGTTTTGAAAGCAAACTTTGATAAAACTTGTGTCCTTTATGTTCTGACCATTTGAGTATGTTTATATGGCATAGATATGTGTTCAAATGCACGCGAGTCATGATTTCAAGACACTTTGCATGTACTAAGTTGCCTTTGTTGTCATAGTGTAATTTTCAAAAAAAAAAACTTAGAGTTTGGAGACTAATATCATCAAATATTGTGTGAGTTACGTTCTGATCATGCAAGCATGAATAATAGGATTCATTATGCCTCTAGACATGTTGACATAAGCATAAACATGTTTGACTTCATTAGTGTACGTTGACTAAAGAAAGTGTAAGATTTGAAAATGGACTTCAACATATACTTGAGATAGTTATGTTCTTACTTTCCAAGCATGTGAGCATGATCTAGTTATGCATAAGCATGAGGAGAGGTTCAAGGTTGTCTTACATGTGCTAAGTTACTTTGACATTGATTTTGAAGAATAAAATGGAGGAAGTTTTGAAAGTAAGATGAATAAGTATTGAGTTACTTGCATTCTAACCTTATGTTCAAACATGATGGTACTTTTTATGCCTTTAAGCATGAATGATATGTACACCCAATTAGTTAAGCATAACATAAGCTATTCAAGCATGTTTTAAAGTAGGTTGTCAAAAGAGGGACTATACTAACTATGTGTAAGCGAGTTTGATACACATAATCATGTGTATTAAGGATTGTTTAATATTGTTATGTAACTTAATGGTTAACATAGCGAGTCTCTTATGGAATGAACCTATTTTAGTCTCGATTAAAGAGTTTTGAATAGGATGACATATGCTAGCTAAAAGTGAATAATTTGGATGTATTGAAGGATGTTTAACATGCTATATGTTAGTACCTATGCATGCTAGAAAACTAAAACAAAACCAAAAATCAAAAGGCCAAATCTGGTCTGGACAGAGAGCTGCGCCCCTCCCAGGTCTAAATGTGGCGCAGCTGCGCCACAGGGCAATTTTGCCTTATTGTTTTAATTGCAGTTTGAACCTTGTGGTAGGCTTGCATTGTTATCCTAAGTTATAAAACAGAGTCTAACTAATGACATGAGTATTTATTGATGTAATGGTGATATTAAACCCAGAATTGATAAATTTTCCTAAGGTTTGCAAAACACAAGGACAGTGTGATTATATATTTTTGAGTTGAATACTTAGATAGTTAAGTGTGTTGATGTTGGTATTAAGTATGTATGGTTAAGGTATACCTATACGTACATAGTTGTTCTAAGAATACGATAAGGAAGTGAAACGAAGGTTCTATGAACATAGTTAGAAAATAATATACAATTGTTCTTATATAAAGAGCGTATAAAATATATGGATGTGTATAACTGACGAGTGTGAAATCAATGATTATATAACTGTGTAGGATTACACGAAGTGTAGATATCTATAAGCAGTTAAGTCGTAGTTAAACTACGAATCAGGCAAGTCATTCAGTTCTTATTTGATATATGAATTCTATAACTGTTAGTTGAATTATATTATGATGTGATGATGTAAACTTATATATGAACTGTATATGAGATATATATGAGATTAAAAGTTGATCTTTGATGATATACTTGTTATGTGAAAAGTAACATGCGTAGTAAATATAAATTATTTATAAATGCATGAACTGAGTATGATGTGATATGCTATGTGATGCATGAAAACTGTTAGAATTGCTGAGCTGTCGAGCTCACTTTTGCAAATAACCACTTTTGCAGGTTAAGGATTCACGGTAAAGATTTCGTGCTTCTTGATTGATAAAGATAGATAGTATCGCAACGAAGAATACTATTTAGATTATCGTTTGAACCCTGTTTAGGTTCTAACAGTTGTACTTGATAATTGTATACGTTGTTTAAAACTTGTCGTATTGTAAAGATATATTAGTTGATATATGGAGGATATCAAGTCGAGTTGTAAACTTTATACGATAACTCAAATAGAATGAATCATATTATAAAGTTGATTCAGAGATTTGTAATTTATTCAAGTTATGAAATCAATAAAAGATTTTATTCAAAGGATATTGAAAAGTTTAAGTTATTCCGTATTTTAGTAACATCGAATGTGGTGTTTAGTCAGGGATAGTATATGACCGGATTTTGAAACTTGTAAAAGTTTGGAGTCATCATACAAGATCCTAGATATGAATAGAATTTATATTCTAAATTGTAATAAGCAAAATTGTATTCTTTTAGTAATGAATAAAAGATGTAATAGTTCCGCGATAGTAGTATCGTGACTGCACCGAATCCGAGGTTTCGAAGGAACGTGGATTTGGGGACGTCACATGTGATCTAGGTTAAAATGGAATAAGAAAAGCATGTGAGCATGAAACCTAGCCTAGTATACTTGTAAGTATGATATATGATGTTTAATGTCATAAAATGTGTAAAACATATATATGATCCAAAAATGTTATGTTGAACACTTATGAAATACGAACTCAACCCAAGTGGAATCATCAGAATCGGAATTAAAACGAACTCGTAGCGAAAATTTAGTGAAACATGCTAAAACAAGAACCCTAGCTTGGAAAATCAATAAATTGATTAACTAAGGTTTTTGAAAAGTGATTTAAGAGATCAAATACTGAAGATATGTAAATTTACAAGATAAGGAGAGTGGTTTGAGCTCATTTGGATGTAAAATGAGCAAGTTATGAATGATTGAATCAAGAGGTAGGAAATCAAAATGTTGAAAAACCTCAAGCCTAGAAAATCTGTCAGGTCGGCGCGCCCTGCGCCGCCTACGAACAAACTTCGACGTGCCCCGCTCCTGCCCTACAGATTCAACTCTGCCGGACCAGTGTGGCCTGCGCTACTGGTAAGCTTAGACCGACGTATCTCGCGTCGGGCCCCTTTCACAAGTTGACCGGATCCGGGTCAAACCGGGTCGGGTCATGGTGGATCGGGTCAGGGCAGGTCAAACCAGGTAAAAAAAAAATATTTTCCTAAAATAAATTAATAATAAATAATTAAAGTAATATTAAAATATTATTTTAATTAAAGATGATAAAATAATTAAAGTAATTTTAATTGTAAATTAGTAAATTATAATATTAAGGATTTCTTTAGGGAATTCCTAAGATATAATTAAACAATTAAAACTAAAGATGATTTAATTGTGGAGTTAATAAATAATCAAAATAGTACTTATTATAATTGTAAGTTTATACCATGTGGATAATAATGTGTTTCATTAAATAATAAACAATTACAATAATAGTAAAGACTATTTCTAATTGTGGAATTAATGAAGTATAAATAATTAAGATGACCTTAGGTAACATTTTAATTATGGACAAGTAAAGTAATATTAAAAGTTAATAATTACTTTGACTATGGAATGATAATGATAAATAATTAAATATTTAAAAGACTTATTTAATTGTGGTCAAGTGAGACATAAATAATTAGAATGATATAAAGAGATATCTCTAATTATAACCCAAAGTAATAACGAATTAATTATGGACTAATAAAGTATAAAGAGTAATTAAGGAAATTACTTAAAGAATAATTAAATAAAAGAAGTAAGAATGCTTTATGAATACATCAAGGTGTGAAATCTTAAATGTACAATTAAGGTAATAAAAGATTATTTTATGGAGTAAATACGAAGATAAAGTGAGTGAGGAATAAAGCAAAAATTAATAAAATAAATTATTTTGTGAAGTCTTAGTTATCTAAGACTAGTATATTAGATCGAGTAAGATTTATATTTATGGGTTAATAGAAATTAACCGTTATGATAAAAATAGGTTATTCAAAGGATAGGAAAGCTTATTCTTTTTTTCAATCAAGATATATCTTTATTGTATTTAAACTTGCTGAGCAAAGTAGTTGCTCACACTTGCTATATCATGATAACAAATTTCAGCTTAAGACGAAGGCTCGAAGAAATAAAGAGGCAAAGGCAAATTCCAAGAGTAGATTATTATGCATTTATAACTATTAAGTTATCTAATGTAAATCATATATGTGAACCTTTTAAGTTACTGAAGGTATGTATCAAGTTAAGGTTAGAAACCTTGGGTTATGTTGTAAGAATTGATTGTATAAACAATTTAAGTTTATATTTTTTGCGTTAGTTAGAGAATATGTAAGAAAATAATGTATCGTGACGCACCAGGTTCGTGGTTCTAGGGAGCCGGATTTGGGGGCGTTACAATAAAAGCTCTCCCCTGCACCACAGACTTTGACTTGTGCGTAATAGCCTTTCGTGTCACCATAACAGCTGGACTTGATTTTTCTATAGGTTACAATCGAGCTATGTGAACTTCCTTTTCACAACTGTAACACACCTTGGATTGTTGTGTATAGTTTGAACTGATGTGTCCCTCCTGTCTGCATCTGTAACATCTGACTGGTGGTCATTTTCCTCCCTTGGAAACTGGTGATGGTGCTGCTGTCGGTGTATTTCCCTGGTTTTTGTTGAATATCCTCTTCTTAAAGTTGTTTCCACTTGATTCACTTTTTCTATTATCTGGGCCAGGATTATCGCTGAAGTGGTTACCATTTCTGGCATGATAATTCCCTCCTCGCTGGTTCTCATTATTTCGATGGTTATTGTCACTGTTATGATTATTATCGTAGTTTCTCTCTTGTTGTCAGATGTTATCTCCTGGTTGCAATGTTTGTTTCTCTCTTTCCACCAATTGAGCTCTATCCACAATATCTGAATATAAACGAAGTTTCTAAAGTCTCCCTTTCTTCTTCTTTATTCTTCTTCTTCTTCTCTTCCTTTCTCTCTCTATTTTTCTTATGTCTAGGTGAGTGGAAATGGGTGGGAGTATGCTAATTGCTATCCCTTTTTTCTTTCTTTCTTTTTCTCTTCCTTTTCCTCCTCTTTTGTTTTCTTGTCCCCCACCAACTCTCTCTCCCACCGTTGATTCTTTTTTTCCCATCAACTTTCTCTCTCATCTCTTATCAGATTTCAGCCGCCCACATGGGCTGCTTCTAGAATAAATTAATTCACACTCCTCTTTTATTTGCTGATTTATCCGTTTAATTGCTCATTTGATCAATCCGACTTTTAAAAATTAACCTTTACATTAAAATCTTAATTTTCGTTACTCAGTTCTTATTTATAATTCTCATTTCATTAATTGAAAATTCTGGGATATTAAAAATTAGAATAATAATCATAAAGAAAATTAGATTTTTATGAAATAAAAGTCGGGGTCTTACAATCTCCCCTCCTTATGAAATTTTGTCCCTGACATTTACGTACTTACCTAGTATTTCGAAGAGATAAGGATACTTATCTTTCATTTCAAATTTTAGCTCCTAGGTCACTTCCTCTATCTCATGGTTCATCCGTTATCCATCTCGTGGTTCTTAGATGCCCTTTTTAAATACGGCTACAAAACATAGGTTAATATCGTCCAAACCAAATAACAAAAATCAGCTTACGTAGGACACACACTAGTGAATAATTTTACTCATTTGTCCCCTCCTTGTTCTAATCTAAGATCTCCACCAGAGATCATATCCCTAAGCTCTAATGCCAAATGTGACGCACCCAAAATAGGTCAACACAACCCATTCTGAGTCGCCAAAAATAACACTAAAGATGCGAACTTTCCTATTTACAACTATCAAACTGTCGTGCAAAATACAACAACACACATACTGTGAGTGTTAAATGCTAATACTGTACCGTGTATAGTACGACAATATTTACACCCAAATTATTATAATGCCATATAAAATTCAGCAACAAATATTTTAAGTCCTCAAAGGAACACGAGAAGATTTTTGTCCTCCTTATTCTAATGGGGTGCATTTTTGACGCTTCCAAATTCGGGTTCGCATCACCCTATTTGGTTCACCAAAATCAATTATTAAATGACGTATAAAATACAATATGCACATTTTAAGTCCTCAGTACAGTTATTGCCACACTGTTTTATAATGTATTGAGAAACTTCAACAGTCTCGGACCATTACTCTATTCCCATATTATCCCTGTATGGCCCAGCTACATTCTTACTACCTGAAAGGAATTGTGAAGCAAGAGGGTGAGCACAAATAGCCCAGTAAAGAATATCAAGACTTAAGATAATTAAATTATCAATAGCATTCATCAATAATAAATCAGATATTTAGAACATATGGTAGATGATAAAAGTTTTCAACCATAATTGCAGCAGAATCAACAATCCATTAGAAGAGTCAAGTAGAATATAATGTTTACTATCTTCTCCAAATTAAAAGTCCATCATCAATATTGTATTCTTGTAACACCAATCAACAGTTCTTCGTTGTACCCAAGACAAAGAGAACTTTTATCACCTGTCTTTACCTGAAACACCAAAGATCATGGTTATACCAATTCACAGTTCCTGTTCATAATCATGCTAATAAATTCATCTTTGCACCCAGGCCAAAGATATTCATTTGTAACACTAATGGTCATGATCATACTAGTCTACAGCCTTTGGTCATAAGCATGCCAGTCAATTCATCTTTGCACTACGGGCCAAAGATATTCAGTAATAATACCAATAGTCATGATTATACCAATCAATATTTCATCTTTGCACCCCTGGCCGAAGAGAACCGAAGGTTATGATCATGCCAAGCAACAATCCATCTATGCACTATAGGCCAAAGACATACAACTGTAACACCAATGGTCATGATTATACCAATACACAATTTCTGGTCATAATCATACCAATCAACAGTTCATCTTTGCACTGCGGGCTAAAGATAACTTTCCAACACAAATTTAAGTCTGAGGATGATTACAATGATATAAAGGATGAATAGAAATAATAAGAATAATAAGATCAAGAATAAACATTAAAGATTTATAATTTAATTTATCCAGAGTTTAAGAATGTCGAAATTATCAACAAGATGACCAAAACGTCGATTCAAATTCAAGAATGATATTCAAGATTTATATTTCAAAGATAACGATTAATACTCAATAAATTAAAATTTAGGTAAATAAAATGATACTGGATGAAGCGCAAACCTCCAAGGCATTTCTAATCATTTTAGGAATTATAGAAGCAATACTTACCACAGTAAGTTCAGAATTAGGAGTATGAAAGAAAGTGATATCCCTTTACAAATATGAAAGAAATGATATCCCTTTTATCATATTATAAAAAAATGATACCCATTACCTTAGCACGTGACTAGATTCTGCTTTCTATGAAATTGATCAACTTGAACAATGCTTGCACTCCTTATCAGCACATGGACTAACCTTACACTCAAAAGGAATACTCACAATATTGTAGTAGAAGAATTTTATATTTTTGGTGTAGTCATGGTGTGTGTTTAGTTGCTCAATCGAGAAACATTTTTATACTGAAAATTGAGAAAATAATTAGCACACACGTTTTGACAAAATAACCAAACGAGCTATATAAAATAATGGTAGTGGAATTTGTGGTCCCACGGAGAAAATTAAACCAACTTGTACACGTTTTAACAAAATTTGTTTTAATAATAGAGTAGAAAGTGGAGTGTCGGCAAGTCCTGCCAAACTTACTTTTATAAAAAAAAAATTGAACAAACATCTTATCATACTTATCGTTTATCAAAACCTTTTATTCATCAATTACTTACACCTTTGTAATCTTCCAACAATTATTCATAATTATTAACAAAGACTCACAATACTATAAACTGGTCTTCTAATATTGTAGAAACTCAAAATTTTGCATTCCTGTTATAGACGCTCGAAAATTTTGTGTTCCCGTTACTAACCCTATAGGAGGGTAAAATCGTCTTTTTCCTCGGTTACCTCGGGATGTCAATCACAACCCCGGTCACTATACCGGGGTCAAGTCAAACCCTGGCCATCCCGGGATGTCAAGTGAAGCCCCGCTGACCATACTAGGACGTCAAGCAGCCCCGACGACAACCCCGGTGTAATACCCGAGAATTTCCATATATTATTAAAAAATATATATATATTAATGGAAATGAGAATTTATTTGAATATAAATGATTTTGTGTTATGAGATGAATTAATTCAATTATATATAATTGAATAATTATAATATTTGAGAAATTGGTGGAGTTTGTGATAAACTCGTTGATTGCCTTGTGTGGCACAGTGACGTAATATAAGAATGATTATATTAATTTAAGCGAACAATTAATTTATATTAATTGTTAATCGAAGAATATTAATTAACTGTTATAAAATACTAATGAGGATTGATTAATAATATGTGATTATTATTATTGCAAGAAACATAATAATAATGAGCAACGTGTTTATAAATATAATAAGATTTATATCGAAGTGATAGTTAATCATATAAAGGTTAATTAAATTGTTATGGAGGTTAACAATTATATTGATTGATGTATGATATGTGTAGGTGGCAAATGATGTGTGGATATACATTAAAATAATGTATCATGGATCTATTATAAATAATTGTTGAGTAATACAATTTAATAATATATGATATAATGTAATGTGGTAGTATCCGATTGTATTACATCGGTAAGATAAAATGTACATAGATTATATGTATTCAAATTGCATTTATTACATTATGGGGAGAACATTGTAATTATAACTTAAGAGTACATATAATATATAACATAAGTGTAGCATATAGTCCATTTGTAAGAATGCTGAGATTTGCTTGGCTTGTCCCAATATGATAGTCACTATCTCTTCACACGTGAAATGCATCATGAAGCTAGCCTACTCCTACCTTCTCAAACTCAGCAAAATAGCATTGATCATTGCAAGGGGAGTGGCCTCAATAGTGTAAGCCAACTGCTAAATACCAACTCTCCCATACCCACCATGCAATCCTCTCTTCCGTTAGTTCAAAATGATGAGCAAAGCTATGGACTGAATAATGGATTCTCTATAAATAAGCTCTCCTCATTCTTCAGTTCTTTTGCTGAGCATTTTGGCTAAGTGAGACTAGAGAGCATATATATATATATATCAGTGTTATTGAGATAGCAGCAAGCTTAAATCATTTACAGAGGTATAAATCCTCTTCGTGTCTTCATTGTCATTTTCTGTCAAAATTTCTATTCGTGAATTCTTGATTTCAGTTGGAAGTTATGGTTTTGTGAATTGAGAATAATAATTAGTTGTTTAAAGGACTTATATATGTGATTAGAATTACTATATATGCTTCATTGCTCTTCAATTTCATTTTTGGTGTTTCCATTTCTGAGATTTCTGTAAAAACATCAAATATCGTGAAATTAGTTGGTGTTCATGAAATTGGGAATTGATAATTGCTATTGACTGTTATATAAGCATATATGTATGTGTTAGTAAGTTAAACAAGTCTAATATCTGGGTATGGTATGTTGAAATCGATGAAATGGGAGGTTTTAGGTCGGTTTTCGCTGTCGTCTGAACAGCAGAAAACTGCCTCGACGCCGCAGCGCCGCAGCCCGCGCCGCAGCGCCACACGCGCCGCAGCGCCACACGCGCCGCAGCGCCGTACGCAGCGCCACTTGCGCCGCAGCGCCGCACACAGCGCCACTTGCGCCGCAGCGCCAGTAGTGAGCTACTGTGCCGCGCCGCAGCGCCAGCCTCTGTGTTCAGTTTTTTTGTATTCTGCAACAAAACTGTTATGAACTAATTGTTTGATTTTTGTTTAAACAAGCATGGAAGCATGATTAATACATATATATAAACCTAATGAGGCAATGTGAGCATGTTTTAGTATATTAGCATGCATGATTAACCAAACGACATATAGTTTGAAAACGAACTTAAAGTTTCATAAACGACGTTAACATATATGAAGCATGTTGACATACTGACCTTGCAAGCACGTTAGTACCACCTAGAGACACATGAAGTGCATGTTAGCTTATCTATATTGGTTCCGTAATAAAATATGAACATGTGAACCTAACTAGTGCTCATTCCTAACAAGAATAGAAGTTTGAAGGTGGATATGATCATGTAAATGCTATATAGTCATTTTGATGTTATGAGCATGTTTAGATAACTTTGAAATATATGAATGAAGCCTTAACTTACATATATAGGTTTCATAAGGAAGCATGAACATGATAGACCTTATTAATGAACTATACTAACAAAGTATAAGCTTTGAACGTGAACGTTGGTATGTTATGACGAGAATTAGAATTTGACATTTATGGACACATGTGATAGTACTCTTAGACTCATTCATATGTCATGCATGTATATATACCATGATTAGTTGCCGTGATTAAAGTTTAGCATGAACAAAGCATGTTTTCAAGATAATAACAATGCTAGCTACATATAAGTAATACGAGTACTCATGAGCATGACTAATACAAGTTATATGAATATCTTATGTGTTTAAAAGCGACCATGTTAGACCATATGAGTTCGTGTCCTTGAATGGCTTTAAGTATTAACTTAAGAACCTATACCATGTACGATTGGATTTGGAAAAGTTATACAAGCATGAAAGTATCCTTTAAATATGAATACATGCTACGTGATATTATATGATGTTACTTGAACCCGATTTTGACGGTTAACTTAAGGAGATGCCGTAACTTGCTAAAATGAAATATATTTAGTATTGATTGTGGTCTTATGTGATATTAATAATATGCAAGCATGTTTGCAAATTGTTGAGATCTTTTATAATATGAGAATGCGTTTAAACTCTAAAGAAGGAACGTTAAGGATAGAAATTATATTCTATATAACTGTGTAGCTAGGTAAAACTTAGCTTATGTGTTGATCGTATATTCAAAGAGAAAATGTGAAGTTAAATTATATGACTAATGAATATCATATATATACGTAACTGTATTACGATAGGAATTCGAAAGTGTTGAATTGCTTTTCGTGGATAAACTACGCTAAAGGCAAGTTCTCTTACTTACACTCTTTTAAAGTGCAAGTATCCTAACCGACGCATTTACTTTATGCAAGGAAATCTATAATTGTGAAAGTTTCCTAACTTATACTCTTTTACTATGCAAGTATCCTATCTTGTGTATTGCGAACCAGTTTCCTATTTAATCGGTTTAATCGAATTAGCATACTTGAACTCTTATTTCATTAAAGCTATTATTCATGTTGAACTTAGTATTGTTCTTGAATATTGTGAAAGTGTCTATGCCATTTGATTCAGCTGGACTTATGTTATTGAAAAACAACCCAAACTAATTGATTGGTGCGGGATCTTGTATTTGACTGAGAAGAACAACCTTCTTTGAAGGGAATATATAATTGTCGGAGAACCGACGTGCACACTTGAGTATGGTTGATTGTTATGCATAACAAGGGTACTTTAGGCTGATCACCTGTTGTACCTGTTTTTTTATTGGATTTTCAGTTTATTACTGTCAGTTCTAGTAGAAGTTCATAGTCCTTAGTGACTGCTCAGTATTCAGTTATTTGAAATCTTGAATTGACTTATTATTGAATCATATTGATATTATTCTGTCCATCGCGACTATTATTGAGAACTGTTGATATTCTTGTTATTCTTGAACTATCAAATCTTGCTATACCCTTTCGAGAATTGAGAATCTTATTATTCACCCTTATTGTATATTACTTGCTGGGCAATTTGTGCTCATTCTTGCTTTCCCTAAAACATTTCAGTTAAGGCAGAGCATGGTGAACCTTCGGGCGTTAATAAGGGCAAGGGCAAAGCTACCAACTAGCTTATGTCTGTTATGTTTTAAATATATTAATATTGTATGAAGATGATGTAGTAAGACTGGATTTGATTATGTTTAAGCTTAAGTTAGATTATGTAATAAGTCGTTAACTGATATTATTATGTAATCTATTAAGTACTGTAGGTTGCGAGACTTGGGGGAATAATTATAATAAATCATTGTAAATTATTCTAGAATAGATTTTCCGCTGTGATCGTGTGATATTTAATTATTATTATTGTGATGTATTACCATGAGCACGTGATGAACCGAATTCGAGAGACCAAGTGGCGGTCCTGGAATTTGGGGGCGTCACAGGTTGGTATCAGAGCGGTAGTTATAAACCTTAGGAACGAGTGTCCTTGGACTATAGCTTAGGTGAACTTAGAAGTTAGGAAGGAGATAAAACTCATGTAGAGTTTTCCCTGAGAGACTTAGTCTGTTATGAAATGTAACTTCATTCTATACAATGAACTTATATTTTATTTAACATTCTAATGGAGTTGCTGTTTGTTTGCCTTGTGTTTGTGATTGTAGGATGACAGACACAGGTGTAACTAGTAGAGTAGCAGAGGAGGAGCCCAGAGATATACATGTAGTATACGAGGCACCTCTAGAGGCTGTGCCAGTGCAGGCAGTTGTACCATCCGAGTTTGATGATGAGGATGAGATCGAGATTGAGATAGAGACTGATCCAGAGGAGGAGCCGATGGAGGATGAGCCAGTAGAGGACTCTGATGAGGCTACTATAGAGGAGCAGATGCTAGGAGAGTATGAGGAGCGGATCCTAGAGTTAGACTGTAGAGTTCAGGAGCTGGAGGCAGAGGCCCACGAGAGAGAGTCTGAGTTCCAGAAGCTGAGGGATGAGGACCACCAGAGGAAGCTGGCTATGCAAGAGTTAGAGGTGGAGATTGCCTACCGTAGGGAGGCAGGGATCCAGATGGGGACTCTGTTTCACAGGTCAGTGGCTAGGAATGTAGATTTGGCAGAGAAGCTAGAAGAGGTTGAGCAGAGGGAGCTGAGTGAGAAAACTGAGAAAGAGGCACTCCGTACTCAGCTAGAGTTGGAGGTGATGGATAGGTTACACTTCGAGGAGAAGTGGGAAAGTTCCAATGAGAGAGCTGACGACCTTGAGGACGAGGTCAGGTGCAAGAAGAGAAAGATGAACAAGATGGGGTATGTGTTCCGTTCAGCTTTTGAAAGGGTGATTGATGGTGTGTACCACTACCCGGCAGAACAGGGACAGACTCTACATACCTTGAGCCGAGAGCTGGTTGCGTATATAGCACAGTTGGAATACAAGAGCGCAGTGGAGCGCGGGATGATGGGATGAGATTTCCTTAGTCAGTCTAGTGGTAGTACTAGTTGTGTCTTTATGTATTGTATATACTATGTTGTAATCCCGATCTTTTGTGTAAGATGTGGGATGATGATGTAAACCCCGAGTTAGCTTTTGTTAGAGGGGTAGTATGGTAGTAGGTTGGTATATTCCCCGTCTTTTGTGATATTAGGGGATATATGTGATAACATTTATAGCAGTATGCTAGGGAAATCATATAATGAAACGATTTGGCATATGAATATAAATGGAGTTGATTTTAGAAACGTGTTATAAATTTATTCTTTTAGTATTAAAAGAAATACTTAAGTGATATACTTGAATAATAATAAAATGAAAAATTGTGATGCAGATAATGCCGCCCAGACGTAGATTGACTGCACCCGAAGAATCCGTTAACAATGAGAGAGAATAAGTAGACCCGATCCAGAAACTGGTAGACTTGTTAGGAGAAGCCTTAAGGGGAAGGAACAATGAACCCGTTCGCCCGAGCCCTCAAACTGTGCCAGTAACAACCTTTAAAGACTTTAAGAGTGTAGGACCCCCGGAGTTCGAGGGAACTACCGACCCAATCGTCGCACAAACATGGATCAAAGAAATCGAAAAAGCTTTCACTATAGCTAGCGTAGGCGAAGATCAGAAGATGGTGTTTGCCACGTACATGATGAGGGGAGAAGCGAACTACTGGTGGGAGGCTAATCAACAAAGAGCTGGAGAAGGGATAATAGCTTGGGATAAGTTTAAGACGCTGTTCTTCGAGAATTACTTTCCGAAGAGTATGAAGAATAGGATGGAGGTGAAATTCCTAGAGTTAAAACAAGGTGAGATGACGGTGGCACAATACGCGGCTAGGTTTAACGAACTAGCGCGATTTGCGGAGCACCAAGTTGGTGATGAAGAAAGAAAGGCTAGACGCTTCGAACAAGGGTTGAAGCCGTGGCTATTTAATAAGGTATCAGTTCTTCAAATTGATTCCTTTGCAACATTACTGGAAAAGGCAATCATTGCGGAAGGTGGCAGTGAGGCCTTAAGCCTTTATAACAAAGAGAAGAAAGGAAAGAATGCTGGAGGAGAGAATCGTACAGGAGGAAGCAGCAGTGGAGGAAGCAACTTGGGAAAGAGAAAGTGGGAGAACAACAACAACAACAAAAACAACAATAATAATCAATCAGGGAATTTTCGTGGAGGTTTCAAGAAGAGGGCTGAAGGATGCCCGAAGTGTGGGAAGAATCACCAGGGCGAGTGCTGGAAGGGACGTGGCACTTGCTACAACTGCGGACAGGAAGGGCACATCTCGCCCAACTGTTTGAAACCGAAAAAGATACAAGGATGCTTTGCGTGTGGCTCGACGGAGCACCGAATTAAGGACTGCCCAAAGAAGGGAAGTGGTGGGGGTAGTAATCAGCAAGGAGGCAACAAGCTGATGATCGGTGGACCGGCACACTCCAACCTCCCAACCGCCAGAACCTTTAACATGACCGTCCAAGACGCAGTGGCTGCAAAGGATGTGGTGTCAGGTATAATCCCAATCAATGATATAAATGCTTATGTATTATTTGATTCGGGTGCCACCTGTTCTTTTGTATCTGAAGAATTTGCTAGTAGACTTAGTACACCTCGAGAACTATTAGAAAATCCTTTGATCATAGAAGTTGCTAATAAGGAAGTGATCCCTGTAGAATACGTTTATCGAAATTGTCGCGCAAATATTAGTAAACATGAACTGAGCGTAGACTTGATCCCTATTAGACTGGGAGAATTTGACGTAATACTGGGAATGGATTGGTTGTATAACCATGCTGCGATAATTGACTGTCAGAACAAATGTGTGAACCTTCAGACTCCGAGTAAGTTTAAGGTAGTGTTTTATGGTAGCTCATCGCTTAAGCAATCGTGTTGCGTTACGATGATGCAGGCCAAGAAATTGTTAAGGAAAGGATGTGTAGGTTATTTAGCTTACATCGTTGATACTCGAAAAAAGGGAGTAGAAATTAAGGATATATCCATAGTGAATGAATTTCAAGATGTATTTCCAGACGATCTGCCTGGTCTTCCGCCAGACAGAGAAATCGAATTCGTAATAGACTTAGCACCGGGAACGGCACCGATTTCGAAAGCTCCATATCGTATGGCGCCAGTATAAATGAAGGAATTGATGATACAATTGCAAGAATTATTGGATAAGGGTTACATTCGACCGAGTGTTTCTCCTTGGGGAGCACCAGTACTATTCGTTAAGAAGAAGGACGGATCGATGAGGCTCTGTATCGATTATCGAGAATTGAATAGAGTAACGATCAAGAACCGGTATCCGCTACCGAGGATAGACGACTTATTTGATCAACTGAAGGGAGCAAAGTGTTTCTCAAAGATCGACCTACGAACAGGATATCATCAACTGAAGGTACGGGATGAGGACATACCAAAGACTGCGTTTCGAACCCGTTATGGACACTACGAGTTTTTGGTAATGACATTTGGATTGACTAATGCTCCGGCAGCATTTATGGACTTGATGAACCGAGTTTTCAAGCCATACTTGGATAAATTTGTAGTGGTTTTTATCGACGACATTTTGATCTACTCAAAGACAGAGGAAGAACACGCCGAACATCTAAAGATTATTTTGGAGGCACTAAGGGAGGAGAAGATGTATGCAAAATTTTCTAAGTGCGAATTTTGGATGGAGAAGGTTCAATTCTTAGGCCACGTGGTGGATAAGAATGGAATCTCTGTAGACCCTGCGAAGGTCGAAGCAGTAAGTAATTGGGAACAACCGAGAACACCGACGGAGGTGAGAAACTTTCTAGGGTTAGCTGGGTACTATCGAAGATTCATCCAAGATTTTTCTAAGATAGCAACCCCGTTGACCAATTTGACTAGAAAGACGGTGAAATTTGTATGGACCGACAAATGCGAAGAAAGTTTTCAAGAACTGAAAAGGAGATTGAGCGAAGCACCTGTGTTATCATTACCAGATGATGCGGGAAATTTTGTGGTGTATAGTGATGCATCGCACAAGGGACTTGGCTGTGTGCTTATGCAGCACGGCAAGGTCATTGCATATGCATCACGATAATTAAAGGATTACGAAAAACGATACCCTACTCACGACTTAGAGTTAGCGGCAGTAGTTTTTGCGTTAAAGATATGGAGGCATTATCTATACGGAGAAAAATGTGAGATATACACGGACCACAAAAGTCTGAAATATATCTTCACACAGAAGGAGTTAAACATGCGGCAGAGAAGGTGGTTAGAATTAATCAAAGACTATGACTGCGATATTCTTTATCACCCGGGAAAGGCAAATGTGGTTGCCGACGCTCTGAGCAGGAAAGGAAGGGAGAAGTTGTTTAATTTAACAACTCAGGAAGAGTTGATAAGAGAGATGGAGAAATTGGAGATAGAAGTAAAAGGACCAGAAAAGTCTGGTGAGAAGTTAATTGTAATGGAAGCTTGTCCGACGTTGTTGAATAGAGTAAAGGAAGCTCAGGAAAAGGATGAAGAGTGTGAGAAAATCCGAAAGAGGATCACAGAAAGTGAGGAAGAAAAATTTCGAATGGATAAAGACGGTATTTTGAGATTTGAAGGGAGAGTGTGGGTACCAGCGGTAACCGAGTTGAGGGAAGAGATTTTGCACGAGGCACACAATACGACATATTCCGTTCATCCGGGAGGCACAAAGATGTACCGAGATCTAAGGCAACATTTTTGGTGGCCTAATTTGAAACGGGAAGTCGCAGAGTGCGTCAGTAAATGCTTGACTTGCCAACGCGTTAAAGCAGAGCATCAGCGGCCAAGTGGTTTACTACAACCGTTAGAAATACCAGAGTGGAAATGGGAGCATATTACCATGGACTTCGTGGTAGGACTTCCAGTTACACAGAAAGGTTATGATGCTATTTGGGTTATCGTGGATCGACTAACGAAGACCGCACACTTTCTACCAATCAAGATCCGCTACAGTTTGAACCAATTAGCAAGCCTATATGTAAAAGAAATTATTTCACGACATGGAGTGCCGGTGTCAATTGTCTCTGATCGAGATCCGCTCTTCACGTCCAATTTTTGGAAGAGTTTGCAGGAAAGAATGGGAACGCAGTTGAGGTTGAGTACAGCTTATCATCCTCAAACAGACGGACAAAGTGAGCGAACAATACAAACGCTAGAAGACATGCTTAGGACTTGCGTAATGGATTTTAAGGGAAATTGGGACGACCACCTACCCTTAGTAGAATTCGCATATAATAATAGCTACCATGCGAGTATTGGCATGCCACCGTACGAAGCTCTTTACGGGAGAAAGTGCAGAACGCCGTTATGTTGGGACGAAGTCGGAGAACGACGAATACTCGGACCAGAGTTAGTTCAACAAACCGCAGACGTGGTGACAGTGATAAGAGCCAGACTTGTAGCAGCTCAAGATCGCCAGAAGAAATACGCAGATTTGCATCGGCAGGACCGAGACTTCAAAGTCGGCAATTTCGTATTCTTGAAGGTATCTCCATGGAAGGGAAAAATCCGTTTCGGCAAGAAAGGAAAATTGAGTCCAAGATTCATAGGACCGTTCGAGATACTGAAGCAAGTGGGCGAAGTGGCATACAAAGTTGCGTTGCCACCCGAACTGGAGCACATCCACAACGTGTTTCACATTTCCGTGTTGCGACCGTATAAGGCCGACTACAAGCACGTGATTTCTTACGAGCCCATTCAAGTGGAGAAGAACTTGGCGTATGGAGAAATTCCTGTCCAGATATTAGATAGGAAAGAACAAACTTTGAGAAATAAAGTTATTTCATCTGTAAAAGTACTTTGGCGTAACCACGATGTCGAGGAGGCAACATGGGAGTTAGAAGATAGGATGATGAGGGACTATCCCCATCTATTTGTGTAACCTTGTAGCAATTCCGGGACGTAATTTTTATAAGGGGGGGAGGATGTAATACCCGAGAATTTCCATATATTATTAAAAAATATATATATATATTAATGGAAATGAGAATTTATTTGAATATAAATGATTTTGTGTTATGAGATGAATTAATTCAATTATATATAATTGAATAATTATAATAATTGAGAAATTGGTGGAGTTTGTGATAAACTCGTTGATTGCCTTGTGTGGCACAGTGACGTAATATAAGAATGATTATATTAATTTAAGCGAACAATTAATCTATATTAATTGTTAATCGAAGAATATTAATTAACTGTTATAAAATACTAATGAGGATTGATTAATAATATGTGATTATTATTATTGCAAGAAACATAATAATAATGAGCAACGTGTTTATAAATATAATAAGATTTATATCGAAGTGATAGTTAATCATATAAAGGTTAATTAAATTGTTATGGAGGTTAACAATTATATTGATTGATGTATGATATGTGTAGGTGGCAAATGATGTGTGGATATACATTAAAATAATGTATCATGGATCTATTATAAATAATTGTTGAGTAATACAATTTAATAATATATGATATAATGTAATGTGGTAGTATCCGATTGTATTACATCGGTAAGATAAAATGTACATAGATTATATGTATTCAAATTGCATTTATTACATTATGGGGAGAACATTGTAATTATAACTTAAGAGTACATATAATATATAACATAAGTGTAGCATATAGTCCATTTGTAAGAATGCTGAGATTTGCTTGGCTTGTCCCAATATGATAGTCACTATCTCTTCACACGTGAAATGCATCATGAAGCTAGCCTACTCCTACCTTCTCAAACTCAGCAAAATAGCATTGATCATTGCAAGGGGAGTGGCCTCAATAGTGTAAGCCAACTGCTAAATACCAACTCTCCCATACCCACCATGCAATCCTCTCTTCCGTTAGTTCAAAATGATGAGCAAAGCTATGGACTGAATAATGGATTCTCTATAAATAAGCTCTCCTCATTCTTCAGTTATTTTGCTGAGCATTTTGGCTAAGTGAGACTAGAGAGCATATATATATATATATATATATATCAGTGTTATTGAGATAGCAACAAGCTTAAATCATTTACAGAGGTTTAAATCCTCTTCGTGTCTTCATTGTCATTTTCTGTCAAAATTTCTATTCGTGAATTCTTGATTTCAGTTGGAAGTTATGGTTTTGTGAATTGAGAATAATAATTAGTTGTTTAAAGGACTTATATATGTGATTAGAATTACTATATATGCTTCATTGCTCTTCAATTTCATTTTTGGTGTTTCCATTTCTGAGATTTCTGTAAAAACATCAAATATCGTGAAATTAGTTGGTGTTCATGAAATTGGGAATTGATAATTGCTATTGACTGTTATATAAGCATATATGTATGTGTTAGTAAGTTAAACAAGTCTAATATCTGGGTATGGTATGTTGAAATCGATGAAATGGGAGGTTTTGGGTCGGTTTTCGCTGTCGTCTGAACAGCAGAAAACTGCCTCGACGCCGCAGCGCCGCAGCCCGCGCCGCAGCGCCACACGCGCCGCAGCGCCGCACGCAGCGCCACTTGCGCCGCAGCGCCAGTAGTGAGCTACTGTGCCACGCCGCAGCGCCAGCCTCTGTGTTCAATTTTTTTGTATTCTGCAACAAAACTGTTATGAACTAATTGTTTGATTTTTGTTTAAACAAGCATGGAAGCATGATTAATACATATATATAAACCTAATGAGGCAATGTGAGCATGTTTTAGTATATTAGCATGCATGATTAACCAAACGACATATAGTTTGAAAACGAACTTAAAGTTTCATAAACGACGTTAACATATATGAAGCATGTTGACATACTGACCTTGCAAGCACATTAGTACCACCTAGAGACACATGAAGTGCATGTTAGCTTATCTATATTGGTTCCGTAATAAAATATGAACATGTGAACCTAACTAGTGCTCATTCCTAACAAGAATAGAAGTTTGAAGGTGGATATGATCATGTAAATGCTATATAGTCATTTTGATGTTATGAGCATGTTTAGATAACTTTGAAATATATGAATGAAGCCTTAACTTACATATATAGGTTTCATAAGGAAGCATGAACATGATAGACCTTATTAATGAACTATACTAACAAAGTATAAGCTTTGAACGTGAACGTTGGTATGTTATGACGAGAATTAGAATTTGACATTTATGGACACATGTGATAGTACTCTTAGACTCATTCATATGTCATGCATGTATATATACCATGATTAGTTGCCGTGATTAAAGTTTAGCATGAACAAAGCATGTTTTCAAGATAATAACAATGCTAGCTACATATCAGCAATACGAGTACTCATGAGCATGACTAATACAAGTTATATGAATATCTTATGTGTTTAAAAGCGACCATGTTAGACCATATGAGTTCGTGTCCTTGAATGGCTTTAAGTATTAACTTAAGAACCTATACCATGTACGATTGGATTTGGAAAAGTTATACAAGCATGAAAGTATCCTTTAAATATGAATACATGCTACGTGATATTATATGATGTTACTTGAACCCGATTTTGACGGTTAACTTAAGGAGATGCCGTAACTTGCTAAAATAAAATATATTTAGTATTGATTGTGGTCTTATGTGATATTAATAATATGCAAGCATGTTTGCAAATTGTTGAGATCTTTTATAATATGAGAATGCGTTTAAACTCTAAAGAAGGAACGTTAAGGATAGAAATTATATTCTATATAACTGTGTAGCTAGGTAAAACTTAGCTTATGTGTTGATCGTATATTCAAAGAGAAAATGTGAAGTTAAATTATATGACTAATGAATATCATATATATACGTAACTGTATTACGATAGGAATTCGAAAGTGTTGAATTGCTTTTCGTGGATAAACTACGCTAAAGGCAAGTTCTCTTACTTACACTCTTTTAAAGTGCAAGTATCCTAACCGACGCATTTACTTTATGCAAGGAAATCTATAATTGTGAAAGTTTCCTAACTTATACTCTTTTACTATGCAAGTATCCTATCTTGTGTATTGCGAACCAGTTTCCTATTTAATCGGTTTAATCGAATTAGCATACTTGAACTCTTATTTCATTAAAGCTATTATTCATGTTGAACTTAGTATTGTTCTTGAATATTGTGAAAGTGTCTATGCCATTTGATTCAGCTGGACTTATGTTATTGAAAAACAACCCAAACTAATTGATTGGTGCGGGATCTTGTATTTGACTGAGAAGAACAACTATCTTTGAAGGGAATATATAATTGTCGGAGAACCGACGTGCACACTTGAGTATGGTTGATTGTTATGCATAACAAGGGTACTTTAGGCTGATCACCTGTTGTACCTGTTTTTTTATTGGATTTTCAGTTTATTACTGTCAGTTCTAGTAGAAGTTCATAGTCCTTAGTGACTGCTCAGTATTCAGTTATTTGAAATCTTGAATTGACTTATTATTGAATCATATTGATATTATTCTGTCCATCGCGACTATTATTGAGAACTGTTGATATTCTTGTTATTCTTGAACTATCAAATCTTGCTATACCCTTTCGAGAATTGAGAATCTTATTATTCACCCTTATTGTATATTACTTGCTGGGCAATTTGTGCTCATTCTTGCTTTCCCTAAAACATTTCAGTTAAGGCAGAGCATGGTGAACCTTCGGGCGTTAATAAGGGCAAGGGCAAAGCTACCAACTAGCTTATGTCTGTTATGTTTTAAATATATTAATATTGTATGAAGATGATGTAGTAAGACTGGATTTGATTATGTTTAAGCTTAAGTTAGATTATGTAATAAGTCGTTAAATGATATTATTATGTAATCTATTAAGTACTGTAGGTTGCGAGACTTGGGGGGAATAATTATAATAAATCATTGTAAATTATTCTAGAATAGATTTTCCGCTGTGATCGTGTGATATTTAATTATTATTATTGTGATGTATTACCATGAGCACGTGATGAACCGAATTCGAGAGACCAAGTGGTGGTCCTGGAATTTGGGGGCGTCACACCCGGGGTGTCAAGCTCAACCCCCTTTCACTTTACCGGGATGTCAGGTCAAACCCCGACAATACCGGAATGTCAAGTGAAGCCCCGGTGACCATACCGGGATGTTAAGCAACCCTGGTGATAACCCTGGGATGTCAAGCTCAACCCCGATCACTATACCGGGATGTTAAGTCAAACCCCGGCCACTTCAGGATGTCAAATGAATCCTCGGTGACCATACCGGGATGTCAAGTAGCCCCGACGATAAGAAATATAGCCATCCTTGCTGTGACGCCCCCAAATTCGGACCGCAACTGGTCTCTCAAATTTGGTTCGTTGCATTCTCACGATAATATAATAATAACTAAAATCATACAATCACAGCGGATAATCTAGAATAATATACAATGATTTATTATATTTATTCCCCCAAGTTTCGCAACCTACAGTACTTAATAGATTACATAATAATATCAAATAACAACTTATTACATAATCTAACTTAAGCTTAAACATAGTTCAAAATCAGTCTTAATACATCATCTTAATAGACATAATACAACATCATAATATTTAGAACATAAAAGGGGCTAGCTAGTCGGTAGCCTTGCCCTTGCCCTTGCCCTTATCGACTCCCGAAGGTCCACTCTGCTCTGCCTTAACTGAAATATTTTAGGGAAAGCAAGAATGAGCAACAAGTTTGCTCAGCAAGTAATATAACAACAAGGGTGAGTATTGTAGTTCTGGAATCCAAAAGTGTATAGCAAGGTATGATAGTTCAAGGATAGCAAGAAATATCAACAGTTTTCGATAACAGTCACTAAGGACAGCAGAATATCAATAAGATTCAATGCTAAATCAATTCACGATTTTAAGATAATTGAATACTGAGCAGTCACTAAGGACTATGAACTCTTACTAGGATTAACAGAAATATACTGATAATCTAATAAAAACAAGTACAATAGGTGATCAGCCTAAAGTATGCTACGTTATTCATATCGTTCAATCGTACTAAAGTGCGCACGTCGGTCTCCCGACAATATATATTTTCCCTTCAAAGAAAGTTGTTTATCTCAGTCAACATAAGACTCTGCACCAATCAATTGGTTTGGATAGCTTTCTAATCATGATATAAGTCTAGCCGAATCGAATGGCATAGACCACTCTTTATAAGTTCAACACTTGACATTAAAGTTCGAAGAATATAATCGACTTTATCATAACTATAACGTAATAAGTCATAATTTGGATAACTCATTTGTATAACAATAAACTTAATACGTTTTCAATAAGAATAGAGTTCAAGTACTTGCTTACAATATTCGTTGAATAAAGTAATGCAAGGGTTTAGGATACTTGCAATTATTAATACAAGAATAGGTTCAAGGAAACTTGCACAATATTCAAAGTTGTGTAAGATAGGGAACTTGCCTTAAGCGTAGTCTATCCACGTAAAGTAAATCAACACTTTCAAATTCCTATCGTAATATAGTTACGTATATATATGATATCCATTAGTCATATAGTTTAACATCATACTTTATCTTATATATACAATCCACATATAAGGTAAGTCTTTAACCTTACTATACAGTCATACCATGTATAGTATCATACTAATTCACAAAACTCGACTAATATAACTTTTATTATCTTTTATCCTTAACGTTCCTCTTTTTGAGTTAAACATATTCACATATCATCATTATCATATAAGTCCACAATCAATACCAAACATATTTTATTTAGTAAGTTATAGCATTGTTATAAGTTAACTGTCAAGATCGAATTCAAGCATCAACATACGATATCACATAGCATATATTCATGTTAAAGGGTCCTTCCATGCTTGTTTGACCCTTTCACGTTCAATTTTGCATGATATAGGTTATAAATTAATACCTTAATAACTTAAGGCCATTCAAGTTCATGAAACCACATTAGTTATCATGCTTGTCATTTTAAACATATGAGGTGATCACATAACTTGTTTTAGGCATGCTTGCAAGTTTCTATTTCATATACGCATAACTAGTATTGTTACTAGCTTAAATCATGCTTCACTTGTGCTTAACTAGTTTTCATAGCATCTAACATGGCATGTATACATGTATAATATATTAGTGTGGTTAAGAGCACTATCAAACATGTCTATAAATATCAGAATCTAAATCTCAATATAACATGTCAACGTTCATGTTCAAAGCTCATATTTCGTTAGTATCGTTCACTAATGAGTTCAACATGTACATGTTATATTCTGAAATATATATACACAAGTCAACAAGTTTTTCATGGCTCTCTAGGTCATACGAACATGCATCAAAAGTTAGAATACAAACATGAGTCTAATATATCAAAGTTCCTTTTTAAAACTCTAAGTTTATTTCAAAACTATAAGTTTTCATCAATCATGCATGCAATCCTAGTAAAACATGTTTACGTTATCTCAATGTACTTATATAGGCATGTCAAACCTATTAGCATACTCGTTTAAACCATATTAATTAACTGCACTCTAACAGATTTTTAGCAGGAGTCAGAATCTGGAACCAGGGACTGGCGCAGCTGCGCTGCGCCCTAGTTCATTACTAGCGCAGCTGCGTCGGGTCTCGGCCAGCAATTTCAAGGGCAGGTTCTGGCGCAGCTGCGCTGCACCCCAGTATAAATAGGGCGCAGTTGCGCCGTTGCCTGGACAGAGCTGAAAACTTCTGCTTTGGCAGAAAGCAAGCCAAACCTCAAAATTTCTTCACGAAATTGAAGGTAAATTAAGCCACATTATATACTAACATACTTAATAGTTCACGTAACACTTAAACAAGCATTCTATACTCCAATTGTAATCTAATTCAACATGATCAAGAATTTGAGCTTTGACAGAGAACAAGAATGAAGAACAGGAAATGTAGTATACCTCTGTTATACGAATTGAGCTTGCTAAGCTGAACTCTCTCAATTTCTTAGAAGGCTATCACTGCTATATAATTTGCTCTCATTTCTATACTTAGGAAAATTCTCAGCATTTGATTTGTGAAGAGGAGGGACTATATTTATAGAAGAATTATTACACAGACAATGCAATTATTTCCCAAATCAAACTAACGGATTACAAGAATGTTTGATGGCTAATGAAGGGTTGGTGATTAGTTGGTGAAATCAATCATGAAAGTCACTCCTTTGTTCATCATTTGCTAGAACATTGCAGAGTTTAAGGAGAAGAGTAGGCTTAGGCTTGCAAGCTATACACGTGAAGGGAATGAGACTCTCATTGAGGGACAAGACAATACATCTCAGCATTTGGTAACATGAAGAGTAGTAATACATAGGCTATGTATATTTACATATTATGTATACATGGGTTATAATTTAATGTCACAAGGTAGTTCAAATAAATAATACTTTAATGTAGTAAATGTAATTTGCACATATATAATTCATGTATATTTTGTTAACACCAACTGTAATTCAATTAGATATTATCACATTATATCATCCCAATTTTATTATTCAATTATATCAAATATTGAAATATTCATTTAATCAACCGTTGTTTACTATATAATCATGAGGTACTAATTTAATGTCCACACCCACTCACATATTGTCACATAAGTATTATCATGTAGCTTCACAACTTAATGAGTCTTACTATATAGTTTATGTATAATTGTATGGTCACACTTAAGTGTTGAACTACAATTTATATAAAATATGTATAACTATTATATGTTATACTTTTTAATTATCGTATGCTTTGCACATAACAATTAGTCGAGTAATTATAACCTTATTATATTAATAATTTACTCGCTTATGACAATTAATCAATATTAATTACTCATCTCATCAATTAATTATCAAAAATATTAATTAATCAATCCCTCATTAATCTATTCTTTTAATCAAGTATTATTATACGATAAATTATCACATTCCTTAACAATTTAATAAATATAAATCTTATTATATTTACAAATAATTTACTTACTATTACTTGCAATAATAATAAATCAACATATTATTATTATATTTCTCAAAATAGCAATTAATAATTAATATAGATTAATTGCTCACTTAATAATTCTTTCATCCTCGAATTAATTAACTCGTCATCGAATCTATTCTTGTGCCACACAAGGGCATTTCAACGAGCTTATCATAAACTCCATACTTTCCACAATTATTATATATATTCAATTCGAAACAATTGAGTTAACCCATCTCATAACACATAATCATTTATATTCAAATAAATATTCATTTTCATTAATATATTCATTTAATAATATTCAGAAATTCTTGGGTATTACACCTGCCCCCTCACTACAATCCAGGGATGTCAAGCTCAACCCCGGTCACTATACCGGGATGTCAAGTCAAACCCCGACAACACCATAATGTCAAGTGAAGCCCCGATGACCATATCGGGATGTCAAGCAGCCCCGACGATAACCCCAGGATGTCAAGCTCAACCCCGATCACTATGTCGGGATGTCTAGTCAAACCCTGAAAAAATCGAGATGTCAGTGAAGCCCCGGTGACCATACCGAGATGTCAGTAGCCCCTTCGAAAACCCAGGGATATCAAGCTCAACCCCGGTCACTATACCGGGATGTCAAGTCAAATCCCGGTAACACCGGGATGTCCAAGTGAAGCCCCGGTGACCATATCGGGATGTTAAGAAGCCCCAACGGCAACTCCGGGATGTCAAGCTCAACCCCGGTCACTTTACCGGGATGTCAAGTCAAACCCCGGCAACCCTAGGAGATCCGATTCTGCCCCGACGACAACATCCGGAGGTCAAGTCTCATAACCCGGGTAGACCAATCACCGTAGAGACAACCCTGGGAAACCAAGTCAAACTCGGAGACAACCCTAATGACGAACAGAGTCAGCTAGGATAAAAACCTCAGAGCCAACCTTGGGAAATCAGCCGAAGGCCGTGCCAGTACAAGAACCAACCCCTAGAGGGGGAAAATGGTCATTTTACCAAATTAAAACCAATTTGGTCAAAATCTTGCCGAATTGATGCAATGAAGCTTAGAAAGAGCCATAACATTGATCCCGAGTGAAAACAGCACAATACAGCTCAACGGATAAACTGTGAAGAATCGAAGATCCGGTTATAAACCTTCTTCTTGGACTCAAAAAAGGTTAAGTCCCATATCATTGTGACGGTCTCGGCGAGGGCTTTCCAGAAAGGTATAGCATACCTCAAACGGACGCTCCGATCAAAAGTTAGAGAGTTTTGAACCTGACATCGCGTTGCTCAGAGTGCACGTACTTTGAAACGACGGGACCCGCCATGTGGGCCCTGCCACATAGAGCCGCATATAGACTCGTTGCTACCGTAAGTAGGCCCGCTTCCATCGGGTCTTTAAATACAAGTGCACCCCCTTGCCAAAAAAAGAAAAAAAAATAGAAAACGCTCTGAAACTCCGCCCATTTCGTTTCCTAGCCCGACTTCTAGTACTCCAAACCGAGATTTTATTAGTCTAACAAGTACGTATACTCATATACTACAATATACCAAAAATTTAATGGTGGAAACGTTCATTTGAAGCTTACCAAGTGGCAAAAAGCTAGTGTAGCAGTCCATTGTAAGTATTTTTACTATCAAAACTTGTTTCCTACTTCATTGCGTATTTATACACGTGCACATAAAGTTTCATCTTCTGATTTTGCTCGAAACTCAGTTTCGTGGCCATTTTTTGGGGGTGCTTTTTTGTACATTTTAGTACATTTATGCGTTTTCTTGCATTTGTACAGCCTGGATCGTCGATCCGTGGGTTTTAATCGCTTATATATATATACGTACCAACTGTTTTGGACTGGGTCTCTGACTCGTGTCCTTTTTGGCTTTATTATGTATATATTTAATTATATATATACTAACTTTTCAATTCTGTCAAGCCTAGATGGCAAATCCGTGGCAGTTGCAGCTTTTATATATATAACTATATGTATAAAAAAAATTCTGACTTCGTTTGGTCTGGATTGCTAATTCGTGGCCTTTATTGCTTTAATATATATACTAAATGTATATATTAACATTTATATTTCAGTTTGGCATGGATCATTTCGTGACCTTTTTACCGATTATATATATATATATTTCCATCCTGTTGAGCCTGGATCATCCCGTAGTTCTTTTACAGCTTATATATATATATATATATATATATATATATATATATTTACATTCAGTCGAGCCTAGATCATTTCGTGGCTCTTTACAACTTATATATATATATATATATATATATATATATTTCCATTCCAGTCCGGGCATGGGATGGAAAATATGTCGCCCTTTACAGCTTTTATATATATATATATATATATATTTCCATTCTGCCAAGCCTGGATTACTTCGGGGCTTTTTACAGCTTTTATATATATATATATATATATATATATTTACATTCCAGTATGGGCCTAAGAGTGAAAACCTATCGCCCTTTACAGTTTTCGTATATATATATAATATATATATATATATATATATATATATCTTCTTTATTCATTGTGATTAAATTTCTGCTTTAAATATTCATTTGATATGAATTGGCACTGATATCCATTTGGCGAACTATATTTTTTTAAATATAGCCCTTTCTACTTTTCAAACGGTTCAAAATAGGTCCAATCAGAATCGGGAAGCTAGAATGGGTGAGATTTATCTAAATCTGGCTTTCTTTCTAGTTTTATTCATTTTAAAGCAACCTCGCGACCCTTAGAACGCTATCTAGTGGGATCGAGAAGCTTTGGCTACGCGCATGCCAGGATTTGACTGATGAATCTTTGGTTTTTGCGACGTTTAGATGTAAATATATATACTTTCTGTGAATATTTATACTGTGCAGGTTTTCTTGGCCTCCTTCTGCGAGCCTAGGAATCGTGGGATTCATGATCAAGTTGCTCAGAATCTGATTCCCAGGATGGGCAAACTCCACATTACAAATGTACCCTGCCAGTTTTTCTGTAAAAATGTACATCCGAAAAACCTTAAAACCGTTATC
Organism: Panax stipuleanatus; assembly: GCA_020205555.1. Lineage (NCBI taxonomy): Eukaryota > Viridiplantae > Streptophyta > Magnoliopsida > Apiales > Araliaceae > Panax > Panax stipuleanatus. The sequence continues at coordinate 80,741,038 of CM035121.1, forward strand.
CGGATTTAGGGTCTCAAACACAATGAAATAATGGTTTGTAGTGCCAGAGTCACTCCGATGGCTGTCATGCCCATGAGAAGACCGACGCTTGTATATATTTTGTGGTCGAGGATGCTTCGCAGCTTGACAATCACCATTCAAATAGAGCCGAAAGGCTGAAAAGATAAAAATGAAAGTATCAACATGCTTCAATTCCTACGTCAGCGTAAGGGTTTGAAAACCTGCTTTCAAAACATCATTTTAATATCTTGTGTAAAAAGGACTTTTCCAAATCAAATCAACCCTTCGTATATAAGTTCAACGAAGCCTGACAAATACTTTCAATACAAACGTAGGCCCAATTTCTTCTAGCAACCACACACACACATTGCAAATAAAAAGAGAAATATTGAAAAGATGCGGTACCGTGTTTTCACGGGAGTTGGGGGGTGCCTAACACCTTTCCCGCACTTAACCAAGCCCCCAAACTTAGAACTTCGATTTCAAAGATCAAGTTTCGACAGTTTCCAGTATTTGGGCCTACTTTCAAATAAAACTCGGTTGAGTTGGTACAACCATTTGAAATCTACCAACTAGCGACTCTGTAAACCGTTCAAATCGTCGACATGATACATGTTGGCCTTTTCCTAAAAACATTCACCCTTCATAAAACAGACAAGATAATAATGGTAGAAAATAAAAGACTTAGGAAAAGAGAAAGATCGGGTCCAAAGTCACACCGATTTTTTTCCCGAAGTCGACAGGTGGCGACTCTGCTGGGGACAATAGAGGGCTTAGGCCGCATTCAATTCTTTTCAAAATTTTCTTTTATATCTACGTGTGTGGAACCTACATTTTACATTGAATGGATGTGATTGAATGCTTTATCGCTTTATATTAGTTCTTCGCGCAATGTCATCATTTCATACGGTGAGACGCGATGTATGTAAATGTATGTTGTGTGATTCCTCCACCAGAATGCGAACCCGTCAGTGTTTGATTACTGGACTCAAAGAAGGCTAATTCTGCGATGCTCAGGAAAGGCACCACTCAAATCCGCTCCAATTGAAAGAATGGATTAATTTCCCCTCTAGTAGATTGCGATGATCTGGGGACCTTCATGTCGAAAAACCGCAAGAGTAACCAAAGATAGGTTAACCTATGATTAACCAAAACCGAAGGGAAGCTTCTTCATGCTTTTCCAATGTAAATGTCAAGATTCAATGTAAATACACATTCCATGTTTTGTAATCCTGTCATACAATCCTGTCATCAAAATAACTGACATTTGTTTTGCAGGATAAGATTAAAAAACCTCAAAAATAAACACATTGCATGGCCTGCATCCAACTGATACCTACATCAGGAAATTAACCCACCTACTTTTATTGTAGGTAAAAATTGGTCCCGTCACCAGGTCCAAATCTAAGAAAGCACTAAGTCCATCTCCAGACATGGCTTCAAGTGTTCAAACTGAATCCACCCCTGTCTCTAGGGAAGAGTTTGAAGGATTGAAGAACCAGATAGCAGAATTGGCTATTTTCTTGAAAGAACAAAGCAAGGGCCTTCAAGGGAAACAAACACCCGGTCATACAGAATCATCTACACCCGGTGGCAGTCATGACATCGATAAGAAAGACACTCAGATTCTTGAACCACAGAACCAGGATATGACCAATAAAACCCTTGAAAAAACTATCCTCACCAAAGAGTAGGAAGCTGGTGATATTCTTAAGAAAGTATAACAAATGGAATTGACCAACCGGTCCATCAAAGGGACTGGGGTGCTTGGGAGTGTCAATTACTCAGACTTATGTATATTCCCAGGGGCTTGTTGTCCAGAAAAATTTCAAGTCCCTGATTTTGAGAAATACAATGGATTGGGAGACCCCTACACTCACTTAAAGGTATTCATTGGAGAGCTCGGATCCTATGCAGAGGACGAGAAGCTCAGAATGCAATTATTTCAGAAGAGTTTGACGGGAGAGGCTAGAGCCTGATATGCTAGTTTGGATAATTCCAAGATTCATAGCTGGGAAGAGCTAGCATATGCCTTCCTCAATAATACAACTTTCAGTCTTAGATGGCTCCAGACAAATACCAAATCACCAAAATCAAAAAGCAAAACACCGAGTCATTCAGAGAATATGCCCAACGATGGAGGCGGGTGGCAGCACATGTCACCCCGCTTATGACTGAGTCTGAGATAGTTATAACCTTCATAGACATCCAAGAAGCTCCGTATTACGAAAGGGACCCAGCAGGCAGAAAAAAACCATTCTCGGCGACGATCAAGCACAGAAAAATGGCTAAAATGGGGCTAAAATCTGGGAAAGGTAAAAGATCTTACCGCCTTGGAAGCTGTTGCCGAACATATCCAATCTGGGAGTTATGGGAGTAATCCCTAGAGAGTACACAAGAAGAAAGAAGAAGAATTGTCCTTAGTACTGCAAGGATAGAATCAGAGGGGCGATTCGAGCAGCATGCCCATTTAAAGGAGGAACTATTCCCCTTTTCAAGCTCCAGCCCAACCTTCTAATCCTCTATTTCAGAAAAATTTGGAGGCCAGACGTTGGAGAACGTTCACCCCTTTAGGGGATTAACTTGAGAATGTGCTGAAACTATTGATAGCACAAAAGAAGATTATTCAACTCCTTCCACCAACCAGTACCGGTGGATGGAATTTCGACCCAAGTAAGAAATGTGCCTACCATTCCGGATCTCTAGGCCATGATACACAAGACTGTTGGGCACCTAAGAACAAAATCCAAGACTTAATAGACAACAGAAAGATCATAGTGACCAAACCAAAGCAACCGCATGTGCAAGATAATCCCCTCCCTCAGCACAAAGATGATAGTGTTAACATGATTAGCACAAAGAATGGAGAAGGATCCAAATACCTCCGGTACGTCAGAGAGTCAACTCAATCCAGCACCAATAGCTCAGACAGTTGGGAGTTCTTGGAGAGGCGGTTCCTAATAGAACATGAAATCAAGTCTATCAAGGAACAGATTGGACAGCTAGCGAATCTGGTCGTGTATCAACATCAGATAACCAGGTAACTGATAAGTCAGACCAACCAGCATGAATCAAGTCCTTCCACACCAGAAATTAGTCCCATTGCCATGAGGGATCATTACAGGTTTCATGAGTATGAACCTTGGGCTGACAAGGTGGCCAAGGAAGAAAAGTTCCAGGCTGATAGGTAATTCGCCTTCTAGAGGAATTTCATTAATCTGAACCAGCCGATGAAAAAAATCCTCCAGATGTTGATCAATGAGGGGATGGTTACGGATTTGTTATCCTCGATAAACCCTCGATCCAGAAAATTCAAGCCTGACAGGATCTGTCAGTATCATTCTAATGCGCCCGGTCATGACACTGAGGATTGTTGAGGACTTCATCACCTAATTGAAAATGTGATTGAAAATGGTGATTTGATAAAGGGGAATTAAGATTATTGCCTTCCCGATAAGGAAACACTCTTTATTCCCATGGCATGGAATCAGGGAACAGTAGCTGTTATTTCCTGTGAGAAGGAGCTAGCTGGGACACCCCTAAGACTGCCAGGGAAAGGGGTCTAAGAAGCATAGAATCCTATTAAGGTAGCTGCATCCGAACCTTTTATATTGCCTTTCAAACCCCAGTATCCTATCATCAGTCTGAAGAGAGTCCCATGGAACTTTGGGAATGATGAATGTTCCACCTCAAATAATATTTCCAGTATATCCAAGGAGAATCTATTGTACCTGCCTCAGCGGGTGATCAATTCAGTCCTCAAAACTAAAGAGAAAGTGGCTGAAGAAATGATTGAAGAATTCCTTCTCAAAATGGGGGATAATGAGATCAAGGTGGTGCAAAGCTTGAAAGATGCACCCAAACAGATGTCCATCTTAGACCTGGTTTTATCCTCAGTGGAACATCGCAACATTCTGGTGAAAGTACTGCAGGAAGCCCATCTGCCGAAGACGGTGGACACTAAAAAATTCCATCACGTGATAGAACATATCTTCAACAGCAATGTGATATCTTTCACTGACGATGATATACCCACAGAGGGAACGGGTCATCGCAAGTAACTACACATAGCAATAATGTCATCAAGGTACGTGATTGAAGGTGTGTTAATAGATGGAGGATCATCCCTAAACATCTGTCCCTACGATACCTTGGAAAGAATGAAGATCAACCCAAACCAGGTCAGAACCAGTCATGTAATTATCCGAGATTTTGATGGGTCTCGTCGAGAGACTGTGGGGGAGATTAAGCTTCCACTGGAGATTGGTCCCCACACTTTCTATACATCCTTCCAGGTACTCAACATTACCACCGAATACAACTTGTTATTGGGAAGGCCATGGATCCACATGGCAAGAGCAGTTCCATCCACACTCCATCAATAGCTCAAGTACATTATCAATGGTAACCTAACCACAGTCAATACCGAACCAAAATACCCTGGTTGCCTATAGGGAGATATATCGGTGATCAGTCTAGATAAAGGGATTGAACTTGCTAGTTTTCAAGCTTTAGAGGTGAGAAATACTCAGCACCTACCTATTGGGGCACCAACCTTGAAACCAAAAGTCTCTCTCGAAGTAATGACAGTTGGGAAAGAGATGGTATCTTTGGGTTTCTGCCCTAGAGAAGGGTTAGGGAAAATTAGCAAGGAATCAAGAGTCTGGTGCAAATCTCGAGCCAATCAGGGAAGGCCAGATTGGGCTATTCATCAGGGTTAAATCGTCGAAACCCACACAAGCATCCAAAAGTTCATGCTTCTATAATTCTACTGCCAAACCTCATTGATACAAGGTTTGTAAAACCAATGAGGAAGATTCTCGCTGTTGTGTCAGCCATGCTGTTTCCTCCATTCATACCGATAAGTGAGAGAAAAGCCCCAAAGCCTGATGGGAAAAGCAAAAAGGGAAAAGAAAAGTTCATATACGAAGGACGAGACCCATTTGCTAACATATATGTTCTTATGCACTACGAGGGTATGAATGATGATATCCCAGACAGTGATGAAGAGGATCAGATCCAAATTCCTAGCATTAAGAAAGGAAAGGGGGCAGTTCAAAGAAAAATCTCGGCTCTGATCTGAAGGATGTCTCAGTCGTCATCAGAGATGAGACAGATGAGCATAACTCCTTTATCCTCCCTATTCATGAGGATTTGACCCTAGACAATTGGAGCAGCATCCCTTGCCTCATTCAAAAAGGGTAAAAGGGCAAAAAGTTCGTCGGCCCTGTAATATGGTTTCATTTACTACTTATTTTGGTTGCACAGCTATAGCAGTAACTTTTGTCATGCTTTTCTAAATTCTTTGTATGTTTAAACAATTTCATATATTAAAACGAATGCATTTTGTTTTCAGGACTCCAAAATTGGATGTGTTTGTCCATACTGATGAGATGCCAACCTGTCACAGTGACTACAACTTTAATGTAGAACTGAACTTCGACTTGATAGATATTGATCAAGAGGAGATAGATGACTATGAGGTGCCCAAGGAGATCAAAGAATGGGTCGAAGATAAACCCAAACCAAACCTCGACCAAACCACCACTGTCAATATCAAAACTTCAGAAAACCTCAAAATAATCCAGATAGGCCTAGACCTCACCCCAGACCAAAGAACCGACCTGATTGAAATCTTAACACAGTTCCCGGATGTGTTTACATAGTCACATGAAGATATGGTTGGCTTATCCACTAGCATTGTCATCCATCGACTCCCCATTAAAGATGGATTCAAGCCAGTCAAGCAGAAGCTCAGGCGATTGAAACCTGAATGGTGTCTGAAAGTCAAAGAAGAGGTTGTTAAACAATTCAAAGCCGGCATCATCATGGTATCAACTTACCTGGAGTGGCTGTCAAACATAGCTCCAGTGACTAGGCTCGAATGGAAGGTACGAGTGTGCGTGGATTATATGGATTTGAACAAAACTTATCTCAAAGATAATTTCCCGTTACCTTTCATCCACATCCTGATAGATAATACAGCACAATATGGCATGTATTCTTTCGTGGATTGCTTTGCTGGTTACCATCAAATTATTGTCGCTGAAGAAGATAGGGAGAAGATAACCTTCATCACACCTTGGGGAACCTTCTGCTATAGACGTTTATCCTTCGGCGTTATCAATACTGGTGCGACATAGCAACGAGCCATGATGGCCCTATTTCATGACATGATGCATAAGGAGATAGAGGATTATGTGTATGACATCATTGTTAAATCCCGGAAGGAGGACAATCACATTAGCCATCTCAAGAAGCTATTTAACAGGTTGCGCAACTACAACCTCAAGCTGAATCCAGCCAAATGTGCTTTTGGCGTGAAGTCGGGCAAGTTATTGGGATTTCTAGTAAGCAACATAGGCATTGAGCTGGATCCCGCCAAGATTAGAGCCATCATGGAGATGCTCATACCCCATACAGAGAACGAGATATGTGGGGTCCTGGGGAGAATCAATTTCATAAGCAGGTTCATCTCTCAGCTCACAGCAATGTGTGAACCCATCTTCAAGCTGCTAAGGAAGAATTCCTCCACGAAATGGAATGAGGAGTGCCAAAAAGCCTTCATTTCCATTAAGAAGCAGTTGATCGAAGCACCAGTCTTGGTACCCCCAAGGTATGAGGTTCCCCTATTTATGTACCTGTCAGTCAATGCCTACGCAATGGGCTGTATGGTGGGACAGAAAGATGATAGTAGCAAGGAAAGAGCTATCTACTACAACAGCAAAAGAGTCAGCAGCGGCGAATAGAAGTACACTCTAATTGAGAAGACATGCTGTGCATTGGCATGGGCCGCCATAAGGCTACAACACTATCAGCAGGGGCACACAACCTACCTTATATCCCGCATGGACTGATAAGTGGTTTTATAACCACTTATTTAGATATCAACTCACTGCGATTGTTGTTTAAACTCAAGTGTTATCGTAGCTTTTCATGCCTTTTTACTTTCTTTTGTAGATTTATATTTAGGAACGCTCCGGGTGCATTTTGAGCTTAAAAGGATGAAAACGTGCTAAAAAGGGGACAACGCTGAAAGAGTAAGCTAGGCATGAGGGATTGACAGAAGCTAGGAGCAGATAGAATCAAGAAGGAATTCAGAAGGGCAGCAAGAGAGTGCAGCAGCAAAGCAAAAGCAGCAGAATTTCAGAACCTGAGCCTGCGCAGCTGCGCCGGCTGCAGGCATAGGACCTGCGCAGCTGCGCCGGTCAAGCTCCACAGTTGAATTAGTTTTTAACACAGCAGTTTTGGTTTGTTGGGAGCAGCAAGGCAGGCTCGGCGGGAACAGGCATATAAAAGGAATTTTTGGCATACATTTGGGATATCTCCCTTTAAGGGAGCTTAGCCCTAATTTCCTTCTTCTATTTTTCATTTTCTTTTACATTTCTTGTCTAGGAGTAGATTAGAAGTAGAGATTAGACTAGTTTATAGTAGTTAATGTTGTAGGGTTTTATTAGACTTGATTGCTGAAGCATTTGAAGAACATCAAGGATTCGTATTTTGATCAAGAGGAATCAGATTTGCATTTCTTACTCTTATTTTCTCTTTGATTCATATTTTTGTTCTTACGCTGCTTATTCTACATGTGGATGGTATGTTTGAGTTGTCTATGACTTAAAGTATACCTTGAGGTTCCAATGGAATCTAATGAGTAGTCTATATAAATTTCTCTTCCATGTTGGTTCTTATTGATTGTTTTGTGATTGTCTACTGCGATATTTATTTTCATTGCTTAATTGAGTCATGACCAATTACTATGATAACCCACATGGGATTGAAAGACGAAATGTGGGTTTAGATCAAATCGTAGTAGCGAGCGATTGTACGTTCACATGGCGTTGGATGTATGATTTGTGCTTAGGATAGACATATACCGAAGCGCCGCTCGTGGCCAATAGAGAACTTGACCTTAAACCCTAATTATTTGTAAATCACATAGACATATAGTGGTTTAGGTAATGTGGGTGTTCACGTGCGTTCTATCATCTGTGGATTGCACGTGATATGGATTAGGTGCATCGAAAGATGTCCTTCTCTCACTTTCGTGTTCTCGGCTAGCACTCTTAACGATTAATTTGACCTAATTGGAAGTGAATTGACTTCGATGAATCATTAGGGGAAATTGGAGTCTCATGCCTTCATTATCTGATTCTACCTTAGGATTATTTATTTTAATTCCTTACCTAGTTAACTTAGTTTTAATTCCAACTCTTTATCTCTCGTTTAAATAAGACTGAGGCGATTATGTGCTAGTGGTTTGGCGACCTTTTATTTGTTAATTCTCCGTGGGAATGATCTTTACTTATCTTATATTACTTGTTGACCGCGTATACTTGCGCGAATATGTTGACCGTTAAATCGACCAACAAGTTTTTGGCACCGTTGCCGGGGAATTAATTGGATAACTGTTTGCCAACATTAGTTTAAATCAAATTAGTCTTAATTTAAACTTTTTATTTTTGTTTAATTCTCTTCTCATATTCTCTTTTCAGGTACAATGGACTTAAATTTCTATTCATGGAACTGTACAAGACAAGAGCAACCAAGGGAAGCAAGCACTGATGGACTCGACCCAATTGCCACACTCTCAGCACAGTTAGAGGAGCTCTCGAGAAAGCTGGATACTGTTTCAGTCCAACAGAGTCGAGAGCCAGTGACTTCATATGACTATGGTGCTGGAGCTTATATGAGCCATCAGGAGCCTATCATTTATGGACAGGAGCAGTATGGGGGTGGTTATTCCTACAGTGAACCTTATCCCGACTATCAGCAAGAGTGGGGGTATCACCTAGACCCTTCAGTAAACTACTATCAAGACCAACACTGGGATCCAAATCCCGCATACGCCCCAGAATGCACCTTCTAGACTCCAGTTTACGAGCCTCAACACAATTTTGAGGGTGACACAGAAAATGCAAGCTTGGAGGAAGAAGGTGACATATCATTGAAGGACATCTTGATTGAGCAACAGAAGTCAGTCAAGAATATCCAGAACTGGGCAGAGCAAATTAGTAGGGCCTTGATGGTAGAGGAGGAGCAAGGGCAGACCCATACTGTGAGCTATCAAGAACAATGCGAGCCAAGTCTAAATTTTGCACTAGAACTCACTTATCAATCCCCGTGTTTACAAGGAGAACAGTCAACAATGGACTTCATGTATAGAGCCTTAGCGAACCAAGAGGAGATGATTAGGAGCCAAGAGCTATCGAACTAGAATTTTCAGAATCAGATGGCCCTAATCAACAATACTCCAACAAATGAGACTCACTACATGGAGCCCGTGGCTGAAACAGAAAAGAAAGGATTGGAAATTATGTGGGGGAATTCCATAGCATCAACACAGGAGACCTTGGTTGAGCAAGAACAATCAATTGAGGATCTTCAGATTTGGGTGGAGCAAATTAACACAGCTTTGAGGAATGAGGAGGTGATTGAGGAAGGAACCGCTCAAGATCGTCAAAGTCCAATGCCTCAGATAACTGAAGCCGTGAGTAATGATCCCCAGGATACTTGGTGCGATGACATGGGTGCAGAAACTGATAGAAAATCCGAAGTGCAATTGTAACTGGACGAGCCGAAAGCAATGGCAATAGAGGAGCCAATTGGGGATGTGGAGTATGAACCAACAGTGATAATACCCCAAGAGCCTCCTCTGCCAAAGTTTGAGACTCCAGTCAAGTTTGCACACCCTTGCCCCCTTGGTAGCCACATCACAGAGACGGGTCTCGATGACACGAGAAATTTCGCAGTCTTGACACCATAGTGGTCAGAAGAAAAGAGAAGAGAAGAAGAGTCCGTTGTGTGTTCTATGCCTCTATGCCCCGATCATTTCACATACACAACGGAACCATTGCCTAGCTCCCCTACTTTCCGTACGGGGAATTCTTGTTCATATCATGTGCTAGGTAGTTTAATTCCGAGTCCTCCTCTATTGGGAAGCCTCCAAAAGCATATAGCAAATCTGATGGATGGAGGGGTTCTCCAATATCGTCGGGGAGTCGGATAGCAGTAGTCAGACACAGTCGAGCTAGAGGACTATAAATCAAGCGCTAGATGGGAGGCACCCCATCATCTCTCTTTCTCCCTACCTGTTTAATTCTCCATTACATGCTTTCTATCACATTTCCCTCCCCATGTTTAATTCTCAGTAGTATAGTTCTTAGTTATAAATATTTCCACATTTTGGTTGTACAAGGTACATTGACTACATTTGTGGACTTAGACAGTGACGCGTATAATTTTTGGGGCATGAAATGCTTATTGACTATAGTATGATGTCGTGACACATTTCGTATACGCATGTAAAGAATAATTTTTTTTTTGGGATTCAAACGGTTAATGGACATATTTTCGTTGCACGTACATGTTGCATATATATTTTTGGGACTTAAAAGTGTTCTGATCATATTTTTGAAAATGAGCTTGTGGCTTATGTGCACATATTGACATTTTTGGGATTTGATATGCCTATGAGTATCGTCTTTATTATGTAATTTTCTCCCTTTATGTAATTCTCTTAATCGTTATTAGATAATAGTAATAATAATTGTTTGTTGTAATTAAGTGACTAGACACTTTTTGCATGCCTTCTAGGTCTATGTATTTGGTTGCAAAGCCTTTTGATCCACTACAATTGAGATGCTGCACTCCAGACCAGTCACAGAGTTTCCTGAAACTTGGCGCGCCCGCGCCAAGTCTAGCCAACCAGCAGCGCGGCCGCCTTAATTTCCAGACAAGAATCCGGATTCTATACCCTACGCAGCTGCGCCCATTTTCCTCATGTCCTTTGCGCAGTTGCGCCATTATCGTCCTGCCGAAAAAATTTTGTTTTAAAACAAAGCCTGCCCACTTCTTTATTTCATTTCCCTACTTGAAAACTCGGCAGTTCTTTCTGACTAGCTCACTAAAACCGAAACCTCTTTCCCTCACTCAGCAACCTGCATGACTCGATTCCCTCCTACAGAAACCCTATTCCTCTCATTCTCCATCTCTCAAGGCCCATGCTGACCTTCTCCATTCTTTGTAACTTGTGGATTCTAGGGCTCAATTCATTTAGCCAGCACCCCAAGTGTTTGATACAAGTTCAGTGAGAAATCGGGGGGGGGGGGGGGGCACATTTGACGGAATTTGAGGCACTTCACCAAATTTGATAGTAAAAGAGGTAGATTTTTGGGTTCCATTGGAGAGTTGCATTTGATACAAGTCTGACAGAGGGTTAAGGGCAGGTTTTTGGCAGTTTGAAACAGAGCAATTTCTGGCAATTGGGGGCATCCTTCTTGGAGAGATTAGGGGCAGAAATTTTGACAAAGGTTGGGATAATTTTACAGAGCATCGAAACCAAAAGCAGATAGGGTGTATTCCTAGTGTTTAATCATCACTGGGTTTGCATTCATTCAGTTGCTTATTGCATTTCAATTTCAACATGCCCAAGCGAATTCGAACTCCATCCCGTCTCCCCCTCCGAGCACAGAGCATGGCGAGGGTAGTTCCCATGAGGCTCTTGACGCCTTTAGATTTGTGGACTTGACTGCTTAGCGTTACTACTTCAATGTTTTGGACAGAAAGAACTGTGTGAAGGAGAGGGGATTAAAGCCGGGCAAAGACGATGGGCTTATGAAGAGGCAGATTATTGATCATGGCTGGGCGCTTGTTGCGGCCACACCGCTGCCAGCTCCTATTCCCCATGTGAAGGAGTTTTATGCCAATGCACACGAGGCACAGAATGGGATATCATATGTAAGGGGGAAGCAGGTGCCGTACACCAAGCAGGCCATAAATTACATTTTCAAGCTGGACACTATTCCTTCTGGCCCGACAAATTGGGCCGAGTCTCAGCGTTGTGAGACTAACTTGGACGGACTGATAAAGGAATTGTGCAAACCGGGCACCAAATGGATAACATACTCGGGCACGACCAGAAAGATAGGTTTCCCTCAGACTGCCTTGAGTCGATACGCCAAGGCTTGGTACAGCTTCATTTGTGCGAGCATTCTTCCTTCGAGCCATCATGCCTAGGTCACCACTGAGCTAGCTACCATACTCTACGGCATCATCAAGAATAGACGGATTGACATTGGACACATTCTGAATCAGTCCATGCTGAAGTTTATGAGGGGGAGCACCTCAGGAGGGATTCCACATGCCTCGGTGATTACACGCTTATGTTTGGCTGCTGGAGTGGTATGGGATAATGAAGAGCTGCTGCGCCCGATGTACGATATAGACCATACAACCATCCAGCAGTACACCATCTGGCAGGGCGCAAAGTCTCATCCCTGAGGGCTGGGGTTTGTGAGGGCAGATAATGCTGAAGAGGAAGATGATGAAGAAGATGAGCCAGAGCAGGCTCAGCAGGCGGCAAGGCTGACTCCCGCACAGTATGCTTTGCAGCAGAGGGAGATTCGACAGCTGGGTAGAAGGATGGATACCACGTACACAGACTTCCAGACTTATACATCTGGTTTCTCCCAGGCTTTATCTCATGCATTCGGGCAGTTGGGCATACATGCAGAGTTTCCTACATTTGGCACCGGCAGTCAGTACCCTCCTCCAGACACACCAACAGAGCAGATTGATGAGGAGGAGGAGGACGAGTCCGAGTAGGGGAGTACCCTTTTACCCTTTTACCTTCAATGCGGACATTGAACACTTTAAGGGTATTAGGGGGTTTATTTGCATGTAGTTTAATTCATATCATATTGCATTTTGTTTAGTTCATTTAGTGCATATAGTTCGTATTCGTATTTTGTTAAAAATGGTCAAAATTTTTAAATTTTTGTTTTGATTTAGTTAACTGTGTTAGGACATGTTGCATGACATACTGCATAAATCCAGGTTGAAGTTGGTTTGTGAGTTAGTGGCCTATGATGAAAACTAAAATTTCTTAATTTTCGAACTAAGTTGAGACTTAAGCTTGATTTCATTGTTATATATGTAAATCCTTATCTGTCAGATACTGTGTAACCAATGAGCACGATAGAGTAACCATCATGACATGCTAAGTTTAAATGTTCACATACTTGTCTTCTGGTGGGAAATCTTTGTTTTAATAAAGGAATTTTAGTTCTCATATGATAATAACTAGACTGTAAAAAGCTTAAGTTGGGGGAAACAGGGGACATGCATGATATATGCGGGGAGATGGAGCGTAAGACGCACTCCCTTGCAGGATAAGAAAAAGAAAAAGAAAGCAAAAGAAAACGCATTGAAAAGAAAAAAAATAGAATAAACACTTCGGCTACGTCGAGTTCTGTGGCCTTTGATATTCGAGCAAGTAAGCCCTCGGGGTGTCTCTACACCCAGCGCCCTAAGACCATCTGGTCTGGGAGTCGTTGGTCGAAAGCTCGCTACATGGATATCATTGAAAAGCCTAAGAGGACTAGGCATTGCACAGTTAAATGTGTACACGGGTAAGTGCGATTACGCCCTCGTGATTCAATAAGAGGAATAATAAACCCCTGTTGTCTCTTAACTAAAGTAATACATGGTCATAGTTAGAAATTATCTGATTTACTGCTTTCCTTAAATTGAAACTGGTTTTTTTTTCCCCTAAGAAGCATGGTATGTGATTTATTTGTTCAGAGAATGTTTAATGGTTGCTAGGCACAACACATAATACATCAGTGCTAACATATTTGGATTTGCAAGGTTATACTTTTGATCTTATCTTGGGTTGCTTATCTGTTTGATTGGCCTGTGACTTTTCTGAGGCATGGCATGTGAATATCCATTCTGACTGAGACCTGGATTCACTTTCATTCTAGTATTGATTGCATACATTATAGTTACTTACATTGCATTTGTGTTTGGTTTTGTTTGTGTTACTTGAGGGCAAGCAACGTTTAAGTTTGGGGGTATTTGATAAGTGGTTTTATAACCACTTATTTAGATATCAACTCACTGCGATTTTTGTTTAAACTCAAGTGTTATCGTAGCTTTTCATGCCTTTTTACTTTCTTTTGCAGATTTATATTTAGGAACGCTCCGGGTGCATTTTGAGCTTAAAAGGATGAAAACGTGCTAAAAAGGGGACAACGCTTAAAGAGTAAGCTAGGCATGAGGGATTGACAGAAGCTAGGAGCAGATAGAATCAAGAAGGAATTCAGAAGGGCAGCAGGAGAGTGCAGCAGCAAAGCAAAAGCAGCAGAATTTCAGAACCTGTGCCTGCGCAGCTGCGCCAGCTGCAGGCATAGGACCTGCGCAGCTGCGCCGGTCAAGCTCCACAGTTGACTTAGTTTTTAACGCAGCAGTTTTGGTTTGTTGGGAGCAGCAAGGCAGGCTCGGCGGGAACAGGCATATAAAAGGCATTTTTGGCATACATTTGGGATATCTCCCTTTAAGGGAGCTTAGCCCTAATTTCCTTCTTCTATTTTTCATTTTCTTTTACATTTCTTGTCTAGGAGTAGATTAGAAGTAGAGATTAGACTAGTTTATAGTAGTTAATGTTGTAGGGTTTTATTAGACTTGATTGCTGAAGCATTTAAAGAACATCAAGGATTCGTATTTTGATCAAGAGGAATCAGATTTGCATTTCTTACTCTTATTTTCTCTTTGATTCATATTTGTGTTCTTACGATGCTTATTCTACACGTGGATGGTATGTTTGAGTTGTCTATGACTTAAAGTATACCTTGAGGTTCCAATGGAATCTAATGAGTAGTCTATATAAATTTCTCTTCCATGTTGGTTCTTATTGATTGTTTTGTGATTGTCTACTGCGATATTTATTTTCATTGCTTAATTTAGTCATGACCAATTACTGTGATAACCCACATGGGATTGAAAGACGAAATGTGGGTTTAGATCAAATCGTAGTAGCGAGCGATTGTACGTTCACATGGCGTTGGATGTATGATTTGTGCTTAGGATAGACATATACCGAAGCGCCACTCGTGGCCAATAGAGAACTTGACCTTAAACCCTAATTATTTGTAAATCACATAGACATATAGTGGTTTAGGTAATGTGGGTGTTCACGTGCGTTCTATCATCTGTGGATTGCACGTGATATGGATTAGGTGCATCGAAAGATGGCCTTCTCTCACTTTCGTGTTCTCGGCTAGCACTCTTAATGATTAATTTGACCTAATTGGAAGTGAATAGACTTAGATGAATCATTAGGGGAAATTGGAGTCTCATGCCTTTATTATCTGATTCTACCTTATGATTATTTATTTTAATTTCTTACCTAGTTAACTTAGTTTTAATTCCAACTCTTTATCTCTCGTTTAAATAAGACTGAGGCGATTATGTGCTAGTGGTTTGGCGACCTTTTATTTGTTAATTCTCCGTGGGAACGATCTTTACTTATCTTATATTACTTGTTGACCGCGTATACTTGCGCGAATATATTGACCGTTAAATCGACCAACATGGACCCACTGAAGTACGTATTCAGCAAACCAATATTGAATTGTTGATTGTCCAAATGGCAGCTGATTCTACAACAATTTGACATTATCTACGTGACTCAGAAGTCCATCAAAGGCCAGGGCATTGCAGATCTGGTTGGCCGAAGCACCGTCAGGGGATTTTGAGCCATTGGAAACCTTTTTTCTGGCGACGGGATCATGACAATTCAACAAATCCCTCAAGAAAATGCAGTCCAACCCTGGAAAATGTATTTCGATGGAGCGGTGAACATGGAAGGTGACGGAGCTGGGGCAGTCCTTGTCTCTGGCACAGGAGAACAGTATCCTGTGGCTACCAAGTTGCAGTTTATCAACACCAACAACACGGCTGAGTATGAAGGCTGCATAATGGGGTTGAAATTAGCCCAATTCATGGGTATCCAGCGTCTATTAGTCTTTGAAGATTCTGAGTTGGTTATCAGACAAACCACCGGAGCGTATCACACCAAAGAATTGCATTTGCTGCCCTTTCACCTGCAGGTCAACACCATATCCATGAATTTTAAAGAGATAACCTTCATCCACATCCCTCAAGGTAGGAACGACTTCACCGATGCATTGGCAATGTTGGCTTTCTTGATCCACGTATCGGGTATAAGGGGATTTTCGACATTAAATTCACAAGCCAAAAGGCCCCGACATATGAAAATTACATTAGAGAAGTATCAGATGAAATACCTCCTGTCAATCAGCCTGGGTATCAAGACATTAAGGAATATCTTCGAGATAGATCTACACCCGCTGGGCAAGCCAAGTTGAACGAAAGCAGATTCACAAGATGGCTATGAAGTTCTATGTGACACCCCCAAATTCAGGTACTTGAAACCCGAACTTGGTGCTACACGATATCATTTCTTTTAGCGAAATAATATAATTAACAAACTTAATATATATATCAGATGTGTCTAATCCCAGGTACACGACCTTTAAAACATTTCATTATATGATAGATAATAAATATTATCATCTTAATAAAGTCTAACTATTACATAAGATACCATAAAACTTTTCTGTCAGCTTTCCCTTTCCTCTGTCCTTGTCAGAACCTTCAGGTCGATCACGCTTAGCTGAAAATATTTAATTTTAAAACAAGAATGAGCATTCAATTTTCCAGCAAGTAATAACAGTTAATAAACTTTATCTAAAAGAAGTAAATATTTTCTTTGAGGTATACTTCTACAACGAGGCAATAGTTGTGAAGTCTTTCGAAACATATCTTAATAACATATCAAATCGTTTAAAATTTTGAAAAGACGTAGAGACTATAAATGCTGAGCGGTCAATGAACCATGAACTTTTATTTTTTTTCATTTTCAAAAAGGTTTAAACAGAAATTCAACTGCAAACCGCTATGGTCTTACGGACATGTAGGGTGATCAGCCCCGTTATGTCCTGTATTGATCAATACTATCTATTTGAATGATAAATTCGTTCACTCTTTTCGCCTTAGGCACATAAATAATTTCTCCATTACGGGTTGTTCAAACTATTTCTGCAGTTCTAACTAAACAATTTAGTTGAACGACTTTATCATAACCAATACTATTCAACAGTACAATTCAAATTATGTCTAGCCGAGTCAAAAAGCTTAGACAGTCTTTAAACTATAAACACATACCGAAGTTTAATAGTATATAACAGGATTTGTTATATCAAAGGATTTCTAGTTTAAGAGTTCTTGTATGAATACAACAGCTCATACAAGTGGGGACACTTGTATGATAAAAGACAATAATGAGACATTGATAAATAATAACCGAATGAAATAAAATTCCATAATATAAGAATAATTTCATAAATGAATCATGGATATCATTACAGATATGAATAATTATCAATAATTATTCACGAACATGCTTTTCACTTACTAGGATCCATCGCATAAAGTAAATGCAATGAGTAGAGATATTTGCTTAATATAATTTGAGTAAGGTTAGGGAACTTGCCTTGATAGCTGATTACTGCTACGTAGTATAGCTTACGCTTTTATCTTTAATATGAAGTCCTGTCATCAATAGAATTATTCTTTTAATTAGAATAATACAACTTAACACATAATACTGCTTAAACATGTTATCACATATTCATGTCAGTCATTCCAACACGTACGAACGTATACCTAATCAAACTATGTCGATTTAGTTTAAGTTCGGTATCGTTTCGACATCCCAATTGCATTATCGGATAATTAACGAATATATTTTTAATGAAACTTTGTTCAAAAACTTAAATATTATATTAGATAATTTAATTATCATTTATAATATTTTTCCACACATTACAATAATTTATAATGATTTTTCAAACACTTATATCATTTTTAATTATTTAATTGTTAAATAATTTCATTATCATTAATATTTAAATAATTTAAAATATTAATGAACTTCATATCAACACTTGAAAAGTTATTTATTATAACCTGAAAATATTTTTAAAATCTTAATATTACCTTTAAATGATTTTTAAGATATTAAAATTATTTTTTAAAATAATTACCATTAATATTTAAATATTAATGTTATTCATATCAAAATATTAAAAGTTATTTATTAAAAATAAAAATATTTTTAAAACATTAATTTTACCTTTAAATGATTTATAAAACATTAAAAATATTTTTAAATAATTTATTTAATATAATTATTAAATAAATTTGTTATCATTAATATTAAAATATTAATGAAATTCTTATCAAAATATTAAAAGTTATTCATTATAACTTAAAATACATTTTAAAACTTTAATATCATTTTTAAATGAGTTTTTTTAAATATTAAAACCATTTTCAAATAAATTATTTAATATAATTATTAAATAAATTAGTTATCATTAATAAATTAAAATATTAATGAAATTCATGTCAGAATATTAAAAGTTAATTTTTATAACTTAAAATAATTTTTAAAACTATATTATGAATTTCTAATATTTATTTTCTATTTATTCTATAATTTTCGTCCAAAGTCGGGGTCCTCCACGGAAACGCTTGTAGACGGAAATCTACAAGTCCGATTTGGGCCCACTTAGTATCGTTAGAACCGTGACTTCCCGAGCTACGTTTTAGGTTTAAGAAACAGTCCATTTGGTCCAGTATAGCACCCTGAAACGCTTGTATTACAAAATTTACAAAACGGAGTTAGGTCGAATAGGTATCGTTGGATTCGTATTTTACCAAAATATTGTTTCCATATACCAAACATTCATTTTGGTTCTATTTTGGTCCCGGAAAAATGGACATAAACCCATATAAAACCACAAGTTTTCAAACGTTTTTCCATAAACCCATACAAAATCACAAGTTTCACTTATGAAACTCAAGATCTAGCATCCTAACATGTTTCTAACCCTTTACCCCTTGAACCCCAAGAATCTAACATAAAATATATATAGCATACAAGCATAGGATTTTTCTTAAACCATTTGGTACAAAATTGGTTTTCTTTGTTTGGATCTAACTTTTGATTTCAAAAATAGTATGATTCACATATGAAATACCAATACTCATGTAAATCATGAGTTTTTAAAGATCCAAAACAAAAGTTGCTTGTTTCATAAAGATCTAACAAAAGAGAGTATTAAACTTAAAATTTTTCAATATCTTACCTTTTTCTTCTTGCAATCCTTCTTGATCCTTCAAAGTATGTGATAAATCTTGGGTTATCAAGGATCAAACCCTCCCTCTAGGCACACCAAGGCTGTCCAAAATTTTTAACTTTCTTTCTCTCTCTTGTTGTTTTGTTTTTCTTTAGTTAGAAGCTTGGAAAGTGAGAGAAGAAATGAGAGAGAAATGAAGTGTAGTTGATTTTGTTTAGTGTATTAGATTGTAATTATACAATGTATCATCCTACCAACTTGTTTGCTTCTTAGCTTTGGTTAGCTTGCAAGCTTGAATAAAAGTGTTGGGCACATTCACAAGGTGACACCTATGGAAGATTAGGTAGATTGTATCCCACATTTTGGACAAGCTTCCTAAGTTTTCCTTTTCTCCCCTTTTTACCCTTAAAGGGGCCGGGTTTTACACCCTCCATTTAATCAAATATTGATTTATTTTGTTTGCCAAATTAAGCTTAAACAAATAACTACAATGCCCCTCTTCAAGTGGGCTAAGCTTGGGCAATTTTTTAATCATTTTGGGCTTCTAATTTAATTGTTTGGGCTATGTAAACTAACATGACCCAAAACTTAAATTTTAATTTACCCTAATTAGTTACTTAGGATTTCCATTCCATCCAAGTTGGAATTTAAAATGTTTGCTTTTATGCATTCAATCTCATAACCCAATGAGACATGTCTCAATTAGGTTTAAAATAATAAATAGTTTGAGATAATAAAATTTATCTCATACGTTAGTATAATCTTACATACTAACATTTTTTATAAGCACATAATCACATTCCTTTATCATACACGTATTCCCATACTCACTTAATATAAACACTTTTATTTAAATACAAACATAATCAATTACTATGTTTAATAAATAAATTCTTTATACATATTCATATAATTATGTCAATAATCATAATTATAATTAAAATCCATAATCATAAATCATATTAATAAACTTATATATACAAATATAGTTAATAATCATATTTAATATTCAAATTCCTTAAGAAAATAATTTCTTATTATTCATAACATAATTATACTTTCCTTTTAAATACAATTATACAATAATTGCATAAATCATGAAATTCCATAATATAGATAAAAAATTAGGGTTTTGATCTATAGTCACACTCTACCTTATATACCATTATTAATTAAGTTAAAATAATTAACTTAACTAATCTTGATAAATTCATATAATAAAATAATAATTATTATAATTCTAAGAATCATTCCATATATTATTTAAATAATACATTAATCATATTTTCATGGAAAATAAATAATAAAATATTTTTACTATGGAATTAATTTCTTATAAGAATATAATTTATAATAATCAACAATTTCTTTTTCGAAAAATTTATTTGAAATCATTCATGCAATAATTAAATATATATTTTATCACATATACACATATGATTTACCTTACACATATTCCCACCTTTACTTTGATAGAAATAATAAAAAAAAATTTATCAAAATTTCTTTTTTAATTATATAAAGATCTTGGGTTATTACATTCACCCTCCCTTATAAAAATTTCGTCCCCGGAATTACCATTTCAAAACTTATACACACAAGAGTAAATAATATACACATTCATTACAAGTAGATCTCGATATGATTCGATCGAACTGATCTTTAACTTATTCAGTATAAAGCTTATCTATCTGATTAAACGGAAATTTGATTTCTAAAAGAATTCAAATTCCTCCTTCAAAATTTCTTAATAAAACGATTTACTATATATAAAAAAACCATATATAAAAAATAAAATTTATTCGAATAATACCTGGAATTCCATCCCCGTCGGCTACCGTATCTTGAACCGTCATATTGAAGGTCCTCGCAGCTAGCTTGCTTGTCGAAGTTGGATAAGTGATTGCCAGCTTTCCACTACTTTTCCCAGCATTCGTATTTCCACCATCGGTGTTTCTTTTCGGACAATCCTTTGCTATATGATCAGTTGATCCGTAGATGAAACAACCACTATTCTTCCTTGGATTGGGGCAATTAGGAGAGATGTGTCCCTCCTGCCCGCACTTGTAGCATACAAACTTTTCTTTAAGACACTCACCTAAGTGATTCTTCCCATAATTTCCACACGGTTCAACCTTTTTCCTTAATCCTCCTTAACTATTACCAGCACTTCCAAAATTTGTCCACTTTCTTTTCCCACTTGTATTTCCATTGTTTCCTTCCACCTTTACTTTTCTTTCGACCTTACCCTTATTCTTCTTTTCCTTGTTATAGAGACTCATGGCCTCACTTCCTCCTTCTGCTATAATAGCCTTTTCTAAGAGCGATCCAAAGGTAGCAATCTGCAACACTGCACACCTTGTTGTAGATCTAGGGCTTTAGGCCATGTTCGAACCTTCGTACCTTCCTTGTGATAGTAGTGTGCATACAAGCCAATCATGTATGATGATAAAGCACGTACTTTGTAAACAATCTTATTTATTTATTAATAAAATATTCATTTATTAAAGGCATTTAATTATCTACATGTTGCTGTTTTTATAATATGTAAATAACCCATAGTTTTAAGCAATGCTTTTAGAATCATGATGATGATCATGCTAATGAGATCTAAATTCTTAGAAAGTTTTAAAACTAAAATAGTTCCCAATCGTGGGATTACTAAAAAGGGGATTAGTAAATCCGGATAGATTGGTACATATGTTGCTTGCTCATTGGATGAGGATGATTGATCTCATGATCATTTGTGTGGAGACACTAAAGCAAGTATGTAGGTGCTTATTGGAGAATAAGTTCACTGAACGTGATTCGCTATGGAATACCTAATGGAGATTTACTCGCCTGTCAATAGGAATTCCTAATGTGATAGTAGTACAAGTAATCCTTGGACTTGAGATCATCATAGTATCTTGTATGTAACAAATTATACTTTGACTTATTCCTTAAGACCTTTTAAGGCATATATAGGGTATGCTTGGGTATAATGAGTTACATATGGAGATAATGAATGATCAATAAAGAATCTACCACCTCTAGTAAAAGAGGAGATATGTCCTATGTGATTCGTTAAATGACAACCCAGGAATCCTTGGCCAAGGTGAAATGAAATTAGAAAGGAGTTTCTAATTTGCATTATTTGGAGTTGTGCATTTTCTAATCGAAATACATATAATTAAATAAAATAAGACTTGACAGTAAATCCATGTCTTATATTTAATTGGGACATTGTATGGTGGAAGGATTGAATTGTACGGTAACTATTTACTCACAGGTTCTTTTTGATTAATGTTGAAATCTATATTATCTGGAAAGTCGTTGATCGCTAGGGAGGCTTATCCCTATTGTAGAATAAATATTATTTATTTAAATAAATTATTAGTTTAATTTATTTATTTAAATAAGATTAAAATTGTTTTAATTGATTTATTCACAACCGGTTTAATATGGAGAACCTAAAGGGTCACACCATAAAAGGAAGAATAATTATTTAAGAAGGTAATGGCATAATCGTAATAATGCATTAAGTATAATTAATTTAATCTATGGTGATAGAATAAATTAAATAGCTTAATGTTTATTATTTAATATTTTGGAAATATTAAATATAAATTAATAAGAGGAGTCTTATTAATATTATTACAATTATTATTATTTTAATTTCTAAAGGAGTTTAGTAATTAATTTAATATTTAGTACTCTCATTTATTCCTAATAAGATTAGGAGACAAATTAATTAAATGAATTTAATTAATTATTCCCATGTGGTGGGAAGCCTAAATTAATTAAAGGAGTTTAATTAATTAAAAGAAATCCCATGTCTAATAGGATTAGAAGGGTTGACTAATATCTATATAAGAGGAGTCTTATAATAGATATTAGATGATGCAATTCCAATTGTTGGAGAGTACTCCTTTTCTATAGAGGATAGAAAACTAAGGTTAAGCCAAACACCCTCCTTCTTGATAATTTCTCTTCCTTGGTGGATCACCTCTAGAGGCCAAACACTTGGGTGGCTAACGTTGATCAAAGAAAGGAATCTAACCCGGAATTTGCATAAAGGATGATCCGGGTAATGGTTTTGTAGAAATTTTTTAAACTCTGATATACCATGCTTCTGCTAATTTTTGCAATTTGATTGCGTCACGATTTCGTACAAACCCAACAGTGGCATCAGAGCCAAATCTTTATGCAATTATTAATTTATTTTTGATTTCATATACATATGGGTATGTATTTAAAATAATTTATTGGGCATAATTTTATTGTATAAAATTATATTTTAAAAAAAAAAAAAAAAAGACTTTTTTTGGGACGAATCACAATTTTTTTTTGGTGCTAATCTTGAATTCTGCAAAGAAAAGGTATTGTCTCTTTCTTACTCCAAAAAGAAGGTGACCCATCATGAAAGGACTTTTTTAATAAACCTGCAGGACTCTTTTAATAAAAGAAGGTGACTTCTTTTTAAAAAATAAATATGATATATTTATATATTATATTCTAAATAATTTTATAATTAAAATAAAGAGTTTATTTTAATCTTGAAATTGGATTTCATGCAATTTAAAATTGCCCATTAAATGATACTCATATATATATGGAATGTTTTAATTCATGAGATGAATATTTATTTATTGATATATATGGTGATATGTATGAAAATAAATGGGGATTGATTATGGACTATTTGACCAATGTGATTGGATTTTATTTTAGTTGAATGCTTGAATGAATGGGTTTTATTAAATGGGGTCTGCGTACCTCGTCTTCTCTAATTTTTTTTTTCTTGATGTAAAATTCTATCTCCTTCCTATGTACTTCCCCTTGACTGTTGATCAAGGTTTCTATTTAAATTAAATAGTTTAATGTAATAAGAATAGTTAGAATTATCTTGAAGAAATTGGAGACCAAGGAGCAAGGAGCGCGTGAAGACCCGTTTGTATGGAGCCCGGATTTAAATGTAATAGTTATATTTAAATTTAAATTCTTGCACTCCTAGGTTTGACCTTTTGGTTCACTTGGTGGCTCTAGTGAACCAAACTAGAATAAAAGTCCATAATCAATCCGGGTAGAATATAATATTCTATATTGCATGCTAAATATTATATATATTATATTTTATGCAAACATGCTTCGCATGTTTAATAAAATGACGCGTATTTTATATATATATGTGCATGCGCGCTAAACAAGATGAGACAAATAATAACAAACCCCTCAAAGAAATAATATTAAGTCCGAAGCGTTCAAATGATATTTGGAATATCGAACGTCGCCTTCTAGCATGATAAATTAATAGAGTATTAAATATTTAATATGAGCTTGTTGTGCTATCCACAAGGCGAGTATTGCGTATTTAAGATGTTAATTAATCACATTTGATGCTTATCAAGAAAATTGAACGATCTAGTCTTGTTGTGCTATCCACAAGGACGAACATTTTTCTTTTTTGAATTTATGGAAGTGCTAGGCTGGACTTAACTTAAATCATTTTAGTTCGGATGTGCACACACTTGACCATTATGATTTAAGAGGCAAAATAAAAGGAGTTATATAGTGTTGTAATTGACAAGAGTTGTCTACCTATTTATTTGTATATCGCTTGTTGTGCTATCCACAAGGTTATATACATTTGAAATGGGATCCTTATTCTCACTAGCAAATTTTTAATTAGATGTTGCCGAACTATATAAGTGAGGGTAATATAGTTTGATAAAAATAGTGGGAGATACCAATTTAAAATAAAGACCTAAATTTATTTTGGTATGCAAAATTAATAAAATGAATGTTTGCTAAAATATTGTTTTTCACATGCAGAATTTTAAAAATGTCAAAATCACTAATTTCACTGCGAAGCATACTTGATGCTAATAAGCTTACCGGGCCGAATTATACGGACTGGCCAAGAAATCTGAGAATAGTTCTCACTACTGAAAAGATTTCTTATGTCCTAAACTCACATGTCCCTGGAACTGTTCCAGAAACAACCTCTGAGGAAGAGATTGCCACCATTGTAAAGTGTCAAGATGATGCATCTGTAGCTCAATGCATCATGCTCGCATCCATGAATAACGAGCTTCAGCGTCAGCACGAAAAAATGGATGCTCCTGCTATGCTGCTTCACCTCAAGGAGTTGTATGGTGAACAGAGTAGGACTGCTAGATATGAGATATCTAAGGAGCTCTTCCGATCTCGGATGACCGAGGGTACTGCCGTCGAGACTCATGTCCTGAAAGTGATCAATTTGATTGAACGCCTTGGACAGCTTGGGTTCGTCATGGATGGGGAGTTGAGTCAAGACTTGGTCTTGCAGTCACTCCCTGAGACCTTCTCGCAGTTTGTGGTTAATTTTCACATGAATAAGCTAGATGTCAGCTTGCCTGAGCTGCTTAACATGCTGAAAACTGCAGAAGGTCACTTCCCATCCAAGAAGAACCATATCTTGATGGTGGATTCTTCCAATAAAAGGAAGAGACCTAAGGTATCTTCTGAAAAAAAGAAATCCAAGAAGGCTAAGGGAAAGGGGAAAGAAAAGGAACAAAAGAAACCTGAACCAGCTAAAGGAATGTGCTTTCATTGCAACAAGCCGGGACATTGGAAAAGGAACTGCAAGAAGTATCTAGCAGAGAAGAAGCTTGGAGAAGCTTCGACTTCCAATCAAGGTTTGTTTATGATTGAAATTAATTTTTCTGAAAGTCATAATTCTACTTGGGTATTGGATACCGGCTGTGGTTCTCACATATGTAATACTGTGCAGGGACTGGTCAGAAGTAGAAAGCTGAACAATGATGAGGTGATCCTACGAGTGGGGAATGGAGCAAAGGTTGCTGCATTAGCTGTAGGAACTTATTATTTAGCAATGCCTTCGGGCAAGTCCATTTATCTTAATAATTGTTATTATGTTCCGAATATTATTAAAAACATTATTTCAATTTCTGTATTGGATATGGAAGGATTTAACGTTGTTATAAAGAACAATAGTTGTTCTATTTATAAAGACGATGTTTTATATGGTATTGGAAATTTGCGAAATGGACTTTATACACTTGACTTACAAGAAAATATATTTCAAATTGAACAAACTAAGAAAAGAAAAAGAGATGATATTAATTATACCTACATGTGGCACTGTAGACTCGGTCATATCAATGAAACAAGATTATCCAAGTTGCATAAAGATGGGCTCCTCGAGCTATCCGATTATGAATCATATCCAACTTGTGAATCTTGTCTCATGGGTAAAATGACTAAATCTCCTTTTAGTGGAAGAGGAGAAAGAGTTACAGAGTTGTTGGCATTGATTCACACAGACGTTTGTGGGCCTATGACAACAAGTGCACGGGGTGGGTATTCTTATTTTATTACTTTCACTGATGATCACTCAAGATTTGGATATGTGTATTTAATGAAATACAAGTCAGAATCATTTGAAAAGTTCAAAGAGTTCAGAAGTGAAGTAGAGAAACAAACGGGCAAGAGTATAAAGATACTTCGATCAGATCGAGGCGGAGAATACTTAAGCGGTGAGTTTCTCAATTGTCTCAAAGAAAATGGTATAATCTCACAATGGACTCCTCCAGGTACACCACAGTTAAATGGAGTATCTGAAAGGAGAAATCGAACACTGTTAGACATGGTTCGATCCATGATGAGTTTTACCGACCTTCCAATTTCCTTCTGGGGATATGCCCTAGAAACGGCTGCATACCTACTTAACAAGGTACCTACCAAATCCGTCCCAAAGACTCCATATGAGATGTGGAAGGGGAGGAAACCAAATCTTAAGCATGTTAAGACTTGGGGTTGTCCAGCTTATGTCAAAAAGTTTGAACATGATAAGCTACAGACTAAATTCGAAAAGTGTAGATTTGTGGGATACCCTAAAGAAACTGTAGGGTATTATTTCTATCATCTAACTGATCAAAAGGTGTTTGTTGCGAAACATGCTGCCTTCTTGGAAAAGGAGTTTATCCATGAAGGGGTCAGTGGGAGTAAGATATATCTTGAAGAAGTTCAAGAACCACAAATTACAACGGATCAAAGTCAGGTACCTGACCAAGTAGAAGAACCTACTATACCACACCCTGTTCGTAAATCTTGGAGAGTACCGAAGATACCTGAGAGGTATGGATTCGTTATAGAGGATGACGATGAGGTACACATCATGAATGATGATGATCCATTGAATTACGAACAGGCCATGAGTAATAAAGACTCAGGGAAATGGCTTGAAGCCATGAAATCCGAAATGGACTCCATGTATGAAAACAAAGTATGGACTTTGGTTTCACCACCTGAAGGCATTAAGCCTATTGGGTGTAAATGGGTCTTTAAAAGAAAGACTGGAGCGGACGGCAAGGTGGAGACCTATAAGGCCCGACTGGTTGCAAAAGGTTTCAAACAAAGACAAGGAGTTGATTATGATGAAACCTTTTCACCAGTAGCTATGCTCAAGTCCATTCGGATTTTGCTTGCAATTGCAGCTTATAACGACTATGAGATCTGGCAGATAGACGTGAAAACGGCCTTCCTCAATGGAAAACTTGAGGAGGATGTGTATATGACACAGCCAGAGGGATTTGTTTCAAAGGTTGGAATAAATCAAGTCTGTAAGCTGCAACGATCCATTTATGGATTGAAGCAAGCTTCTCGTAGATGGAACATTCGTTTTGATGAGACAATCAAAGAGTTTGATTTTATCAAAAATGACGATGAACCATGTGTGTACAAGAAGGTTAGTGGGAGCGTAATTTCATTCCTTGTATTATATGTTGATGATATATTACTGATAGGGAATGACATTCCTATGCTACAATCAATTAAAATCTGGTTATCTAAACACTTCTCCATGAAGGACTTGGGAGAAGCATCCTATATTTTGGGGATAAAGATCTATAGAGATAGATCTAAAAGGATGCTTGGTTTATCCCAAGGAACGTACATTGATACGATGCTAAAGAGGTTTAGCATGGAAGATTCCAAAAGAGGTCTCATGCCGATGAGCCATGGAATACATCTCTCCAAGAAACAGGCCCCAAAGACACCTGAGGAGAGAGACCGTATGAGTAAGATCCCTTATGCTTCTGCAATAGGATCTATCATGTACGGTATGATATGTACTAGACCGGATGTTGCTCATGCACTTAGTGTAACGAGCAGATACCAGTCGAATCCTGGAGAAGAGCACTGGAAGGCAGTGAAGAATATCCTAAAGTACTTGAGAAGGACTAAAGATATTTTTCTTGTCTACGGTGGGTCTGAATTAAAACTCGAGGGCTTCACAGACTCAAGTTTTTAAACGGACCAAGATGACAGTAAATCTGTTTCGGGGTATGTTTTTTTACCTTGAACGGAGGCGTAGTGAGTTGGAAGAGTTTCAAGCAGCAAACAGTTGCTGATTCAGTGACAGAGGCAGAGTATATAACTGTAAGAGAAGCTGCAAGTTGATGTTTTAGATGAAAAGTTCATTACAGAACTAGGAATAGTTCCTAAGTCTCATCTTGAATCTAAACATGTGTTGCGGCACTTTGATTAAAGAAATCATTGAAAGAGGAGAGTGTAGACTCTCAAGACAACATTACAGATCCATTAACTAAAGCTTTAACATAACAGCAGTTTGATCGTCACTTAGAGAAGATGGGTATGAGATACCATGGCGATTGGCTTTAGTGCAAGTGGGAGATTGATAGTAGTGTGCATACAAGCCAATCATGTATGATGATAAAGCACGTACTTTGTAAACAATCTTATTTATTTATTAATAAAATATTCATTTATTAAAGGCATTTAATTATCTACATGTTGCTGTTTTTATAATATGTAAATAACCCATAGTTTTAAGCAATGCTTTTAGAATCATGATGATGATCATGCTAATGAGATCTAAATTCTTAGAAAGTTTTAAAACTAAAATAGTTCCCAATCGTGGGATTACTAAAAAGGGGATTAGTAAATCCGGATAGATTGGTACATATGTTGCTTGCTCATTGGATGAGGATGATTGATCTCATGATCATTTGTGTGGAGACACTAAAGCAAGTATGTAGGTGCTTATTGGAGAATAAGTTCACTGAACGTGATTCGCTATGGAATACCTAATGGAGATTTACTCGCCTGTCAATAGGAATTCCTAATGTGATAGTAGTACAAGTAATCCTTGGACTTGAGATCATCATAGTATCTTGTATGTAACAAATTATACTTTGACTTATTCCTTAAGACCTTTTAAGGCATATATAGGGTATGCTTGGGTATAATGAGTTACATATGGAGATAATGAATGATCAATAAAGAATCTACCACCTCTAGTAAAAGAGGAGATATGTCCTATGTGATTCGTTAAATGACAACCCAGGAATCCTTGGCCAAGGTGAAATGAAATTAGAAAGGAGTTTCTAATTTGCATTATTTGGAGTTGTGCATTTTCTAATCGAAATACATATAATTAAATAAAATAAGACTTGACAGTAAATCCATGTCTTATATTTAATTGGGACATTGTATGGTGGAAGGATTGAATTGTACGGTAACTATTTACTCACAGGTTCTTTTTGATTAATGTTGAAATCTATATTATCTGGAAAGTCGTTGATCGCTAGGGAGGCTTATCCCTATTGTAGAATAAATATTATTTATTTAAATAAATTATTAGTTTAATTTATTTATTTAAATAAGATTAAAATTGTTTTAATTGATTTATTCACAACCGGTTTAATATGGAGAACCTAAAGGGTCACACCATAAAAGGAAGAATAATTATTTAAGAAGGTAATGGCATAATCGTAATAATGCATTAAGTATAATTAATTTAATCTATGGTGATAGAATAAATTAAATAGCTTAATGTTTATTATTTAATATTTTGAAAATATTAAATATAAATTAATAAGAGGAGTCTTATTAATATTATTACAATTATTATTATTTTAATTTCTAAAGGAGTTTAGTAATTAATTTAATATTTAGTACTCTCATTTATTCCTAATAAGATTAGGAGACAAATTAATTAAATGAATTTAATTAATTATTCCCATGTGGTGGGAAGCCTAAATTAATTAAAGGAGTTTAATTAATTAAAAGAAATCCCATGTCTAATAGGATTAGAAGGGTTGACTAATATCTATATAAGAGGAGTCTTATAATAGATATTAGATGATGCAATTCCAATTGTTGGAGAGTACTCCTTTTCTATAGAGGATAGAAAACTAAGGTTAAGCCAAACACCCTCCTTCTTGATAATTTCTCTTCCTTGGTGGATCACCTCTAGAGGCCAAACACTTGGGTGGCTAACGTTGATCAAAGAAAGGAATCTAACCCGGAATTTGCATAAAGGATGATCCGGGTAATGGTTTTGTAGAAATTTTTTAAACTCTGATATACCATGCTTCTGCTAATTTTTGCAATTTGATTGCGTCACGATTTCGTACAAACCCAACAGCTTGCCTCCGTATTCACTTGTTGTGGAGCAAACCTAGCTAATTCGTTAAACTTTGTGGCGTATTCTGAGATGGTCATATTTTCTTGTTTCAATTCTAGAAATTTAATCTCCATCCGGTCCTGCGTACTGGACGAGAAGTAATTCTCGTTGAATAGTTCTTTGAACCTTGTCCATGTTACCACTTCTGCTCCGGCTCGAGTTTGATTAGCCTCCTACCAGAAGTTTGCTTCCCCTTTCAGCATGTAGGTAGCAAAAGCTTTCTTTTGCTCCTCTGCTACCCTAGCAATAACAAACGCTTTTTCTATTTCCTTTACCCAAGTTTGGGCTTCTATAGGGTTAGTCGTTCCTTTGAATTCAGGCGGTCCTACTGCCTTGAACTCTTTGAAGTTCGCCAATTGATTATTTGACCGATTTCTTCTTGCTGTCTGTGCTTGAGTACGCATTGCTTGTGCCAACATATTCGCAAAATTCTGCATTGGATCTGCTTGTCCTTCTGCGTTGTTTACAGATTCTTCTGCCCTTTGGTTTCGAGTTTGACGTCTTGGCGGCATTATCTGGTTATACCAAAACCTTATATTATTATCCTATACTTCATATTCCTTATACCATATATATAATTATTAGTATCATAACAGTTTAAAATAAAACTTTAAACCTAGTCGAACTCGATTTGCTGAATTCATGAATTCAGCTTGCTAGATTCCTAAATTTAGCTTGTCGAATTACGAGTTTATTAATTTAAATAAAATACTATGTTGACATATAATAATATCATAACATGGATATTCATATTCAAACAGTACATAATACTTTTTATTACATAGTACATGCTGCCATTGCCACTTACTATCCCTTAGTGACAACAAAAGTTTGGATTCAACATGATACTTATGCAAAAGTAATACATTTCACACCTATACATACCATATCATATTCTATGCATAATCCTATTTTACTTATCTTATTCATTTCCTACGCTTTTCCTAGATCCTGGACAAGCCTTTGCCTGATGACCTATCAACCCACATACAAAACATACGCATTGCTTCGGATCAGGGCAATGAGATGAGATATGTCCTTCACGTCCACAATTATAGCATACATTTTTTCCTTTCATACATATGCCTTCATGTTTTCGATTACTGTTAGCACACGTTCCTACTTTCTTGAAGTTGCCTTGATTAAAATCAGAATTTTTTAAATCACGGTTATTCAATTTTCTTTTCCCTTTTTGGCTTGGAGCTGCACACGATTTGCTTCATTTGGCTCCCATCTGTTCAATTTGAACCTTCAACTTATCTTGTTCTTCCATTATTTCGATTAACGCCTTTTGCAACTGACTATTTAATAGCCTTTCCATTTCCAACAACCTTTCCAAACATAACAATTTGTTCTTTAGATTCTGCACTTTTATTGATGCTTGGCCAGCTCCAACTTCAGTGTCTGAATCACTATTTGTCAATAATACCGTTTCTGGTTCTGGTTCTATGTTTTCCAAAATGATGACTTCATCTTGGTTGCTTTAAGGCGGAGTGATTTGCTCCTTCTTTATGATATGAGAGTCTTCTAATCCTTTCTTTCCTGACATCTATACACAAATTATCTTGATTATTGCATAATATATACACACAACAAATATTAGTTTATATCAGTTACTTTTATTTTATTTTACGATGAATTTCCTTAATTCATCTCCTTTAAACTCTATTTGAGTTATTTTTTTTTCAACGCTTCTATCTAGCTTAAGGTTATAGCCTAAGGTATCCCCCACCTGAGGTTTCTAACCTAAAGCTCTAATACCAACTTGTGACGCCCCCAAATTCAGGTACTTGAAACCCGAACTTGGTGCTACACGATATCATTTCTTTGAGCGTAATAATATAATTAACAAACATAATATATATATCAGAGTTGTCGAATCCCAGGTACACGACCTTTAAAACATTTCATTACATGATAGATAATAAATATTTTCTTTGAGGTATACTTCTACAACGAATCAATAGTTGTGAAGTCTTTTGAAACATATCTTAATAACATATCAAATCGTTTAAAATTTTGAAACGACGTAAAGACTATAAATGCTGAGCGGTCAATGGACCATGAACTTTTATTTTTTTTATTTTCAAAAAGGTTTAAACAACAAATCATTTGCAAACCGCTATGGTCTTACGGACATGTAGGGTGATCAGTCCCGTTATGTCCTGTATTGATCAATACTATCTATTTGAATGATAAATTCGTTCACTCTGTTTGCCTTAGGCACATAAATAATTTCTCCATTACGGGTTGTTCATACTATTTCTGGAGTTCTAACTAAACAATTTAGTTGAACGACTTTATCATAACCAATATTATTTAACAGTACAATTCAAATTATGTCTAGCCGAGTCAAAAAGCTTAGACAGTCTTTAAACTATAAACACATACCGAAGTTTAATAGTATATAACAGGATTTGTTATATCAAAGGATTTCTAGTTTAAGAGTTCTTGTATGAATACAACAGCTCATACAAGTGGGGACACTTGTATGATAAAAGACAATAATGAGATATTGATAAATAATAACAGAATGAAATAAAATTCCATAATATAAGAATAATTTCATAAATGAATCATGGATATCATTACAGATATGAATAATTATCAATAATTATTCACGAACATGCTTTTCACTTACTAGGATCCATCGCATAAAGTAAATGCAATGAGTAGAGATATTTGCTTAATATAATTTGAGTAAGGTTAGGGAACTTGCCTTGATAGCTGATTACTGCTACGTAGTATAGCTTACGTTTTTATCTTTAATATGAAGTCCTGTCATCAATAGAATTATTCTTTTAATTAGAATAATACAACTTAACACATAATACTGCTTAAACATGTTATCACATATTCATGTCAGTCATTGCAACCCGTACGAACGTATACCTAATCAAACTATGTCGATTTAGTTTGAGTTCGGTATCGTTTCGACATCCCAATTGCATTATCG
Source organism: Panax stipuleanatus (assembly GCA_020205555.1). NCBI lineage: Eukaryota > Viridiplantae > Streptophyta > Magnoliopsida > Apiales > Araliaceae > Panax > Panax stipuleanatus. The sequence goes on from CM035121.1 coordinate 80,774,474, forward strand.
GATAATTAACGAATATATTTTTAATGAAACTTTGTTCAAGAACTTAAATATTATATTAGATAATTGAATTATCATTTATAATATTTTTCCACACATTACAATCATTTATAATAATTTTTCAAACACTTATATCATTTTTAATGATTTAATTGTTAAATAATTTCATTATCATTAATATTTAAATAATTTAAAATATTAATGAACTTCATATCAACCCTTGAAAAGTTTTTTATTATAACCTGAAAATATTTTTAAAACCTTAATATTACCTTTAAATGATTTTTAAGATATTAAAATTATTTTTTAAAATAATTACCATTAATATTTAAATATTAATGTTATTCATATCAAAATATTAAAAGTTATTTATTAAAAATAAAAATATTTTTAAAATATTAATTTTACCTTTAAATGATTTATAAAATATTAAAAATATTTTTAAATAATTTATTTAATATAATTATTAAATAAAGTTGTTATCATTAATATTAAAATATTAATAAAATTCTTATCAAAATATTAAAAGTTATTCATTATAACTTAAAATACATTTTAAAACTTTAATATCATTTTTAAATGAGTTTTTTTAAATATTAAAACCATTTTCAAATAAATTATTTAATATAATTATTAAATAAATTAGTTATCATTAATAAATTAAAATATTAATGAAATTTAAGTCAGAATATTAAAAGTTAATTTTTATAACTATATTATGAATTTCTAATATTTATTTTCTATTTATTCTATAATTTTCGTCGAAAGTCGGGGTCCTCCACGGAAACGCTTGTAGACGGAAATCTACAAGTCCGATTTGGGCCCACTTAGTATCGTTAGAACCGTGACTTCCTGAGCTACGTTTTAGGTTTAAGAAACAGTCCATTTGGCCCGGTGCTGAAAACAGGCCACTACCGACTGACCATTACATGCGTTGTAAACATTTTCAGATTTGGAGTCTTTTACAGAAACGCTTGTATTACAAAATCTACAAATCGGATTTAGGTCCAATAGGTATCGTTGGATTCGTATCTTCCCAAAATATAGTTTTCATATATCAAACATCCATTTTGGTTCTATTTTGGTCCTGAAAAAATGGACAGAAGTGACTAATCAATAGCTTGTGTTCAACAGTTAGGGTAGTTTGGGATTTAATTCATAACTTGTTCATTTCTTAACATATTGAGTGATTCCAAAGGGGTTTTGCCCTTAACTCATGTATCTAGCATGCCAAGAAAGAAAATCACAAATATCACTTGTATATCTCAAAATGAACCTGCTATAGCACACTAGTTAATCAAATATTTCATAAAAATCCACATAGCTTTATTTTTCCAAACTTTTTCACATAAACCCATACAAAACCACAAGTTTCACTTATGAAACTCAAGATCTAGCATCCTAACATGTTTCTAACCCTTTACCCCTTAAACCCCAAGAATCTATCATAAAATACATATAGCATACAAGCATAAGGTTTTTCTTAAACCATTTGGTACAAAATTGGTTTTCTTTGTTTGGATCTAACTTTTGATTTCAAAAATGGTTTGTTTCACATATGAAATACCAATACTTATGTAAATCATGAGTTTTTAAAGATCCAAAACAAAAGTTTCTTGTTTCATAAAGATCTAACAAAAGAGAGTATTAAACTTGAAAATTTTCAATTTCTTACCTTTTTCTTCTTGCAATCCTTCTTGATCCTTCGAAGTATGTGATAAATCTTGGGTTATCAAGGATCAAACCCTCCTTCTAGGTACACCAAGGCTGCCCAAAATTTTTAGCTTTCTTTCTCTCTCTTGTTGTTTTGTTTTTCTTTAGTTAGAAGCTTGGAAAGTGAGAGAAGAAATGAGAGAGATGAAGTGTAGTTGATTTTGTTTAGTGTATTAGATTGTAAGTATACAATGTATCATCCTACCAACTTGTTTTCTTCTTAGCTTTGGTTAACTTGCAAGCTTGAATAAAAGTGTTGGGCACATTCACAAGATGACACCTACGGAAGATTAGGTAGATTTTATCCCACATTTTGGACAAGCATCGTAAGTTTTCCTTTTCTCCACTTTTTACCCTTAAAGGGGCCGGGTTTTACACCCTCCATTTCATCAAATATTGATTTATTTTGTTTGCCAAATTAAGCTTAAACAAATGACTAAAATGCCCCTCTTCAAGTGGGCTAAGTTTGGGCCATTCTTTTAATTATTTTGGGTTTCTAATTTAATTGTTTGGGCTATGTAAACTAACATGACCCAAAACTTAAATTTTATTTTACCCTAATTAGTTACTTAGGGTTTCCATTCCATCCAAGTTGGAATTTAAAATGTTTGTTTTATGCAATCAATCTCATAACCCAATGATACATGTCTCAATTAGGTTTAAAATAATTAATAACTTGAGATAATAAAATTTATCTCTTAGGTTAGTATAATCCTATATACTAACATTCTTTATTAGGACATAATCACATTCTTTTATCATGCACGCATTCCCATATTTACATAATATACACATTTTCATTTAAATAAAAACATAATCAATTACTATGTTTAATAAATAAATTCTTTACACATATTCATATAATTATGCCAATAATCATAATTATAATTAAACTTTATAATCATAAATCATATTAATATACTTACATATATTTGAATACAAATATAGTTAATAATCATATTTAATATTCAAATTCCATAAGAAAATAATTTCTTATTATTCATAACATAATTACACTTTCCTTTTAAATACAATTATACAATAATTGTATTAATCATGAAATTCCATAATATAGATCAAAAATTAGGGTTTTGATCTATAGTCATACTTTACCTTATATACCATTATTAATTAAGTTAAAGTAATTATCTTAACTAATCTTGATAAATTCATATAATAAATTAATAATTATTATAATTCTCAGAATCATTTGATATATTATTTAAATAATACATTAATCATATTTTCATGGAAAATAAATAATAAAATATTTTTACTATGAAATTAATTTCTTATAAGAATATAATTTATAATAATCAATAATTCCTTTTTCGAAAAATTTATTTGAAATCATTCATACAATAAATAAATATATATTTATCACATATACATATATGCTTTACCTTACACATATTCCCACCTTTACTTTGATAGAAATAAAAAAAAAAAAATTATACGCAAAATTTCTTTTTTAATTATATAAAGATCTTGGGTTATTACATTATATCTAAGCGGAGACGCACTTTACAAAAGGGATGCTGGAATAGGCCTTTTAAGATGCCTCGACAAAGATCAACCTCAGAGACTAATGGATAAAGTACACGGCGGAGTTTGTGGTCCACACAAGAGCAGTCATTTGCTGGTCAAAAAGATAATAAGAACCGGGTATTATTGGATCTCTCCCAACGCTGACTGTGATGATCACGTTAGGAGATGCTACCAATGCCAAGTCCATGGAAATGCCATTCACGCTCCTCCTAATGAGCTGCACAATATGAGTTAGTCATGGCCTTTCTCCATGTGGGGAATGGATGTGATTGGGCCGATAGAACCTAAAGCCAGCAACAGACATCGATTAATCTTCGCCATGATCGATTACTTCACCAAGTGGGTTAAAGCTGCCTCTTTTCCCAAAGTCACCAAAGAGGTAATCATTGGTTTCATCAGAAACAATGTTGTCTGCCGATATGGACAATCGGAGGTGATCGTATCAGACAACGCCAAGAACCTAAACAATCAGATGGTGAGATAGCTATGCAGTAAATTCCACATCAAGCATCTCAATTCCGTCATCTACCGACCCAAGATGAATGGTGCTGTCGAAGCGACTAATAAGAACATGAAGAAAATCATGTAGAAAATGTCCGCCAATCACAAAGAATGGCCTGACCTGTTGCCTCTGACCCTATTAGCATACAGGACGTCAATGCGCACCTCTACTAGGGCTACCCCCTATTCATTGGTGTATGGAAGGGAAGTAGTACTGCCCATGGAAGTAGAAATGGAGTCCTTGCGAGTCTTAATAGACGCTCAGATGGAGGAAGAGCAGTGGTTACAGGAGCGATACCACCAGCTATCCCTAATAGATGAAAAGAAGGATGCAACCATTTTCCACGGGCAGTTATATTAGCAAAGGATTGCTCGATCATACAACAAGAAAGTCTGAATCCGAAAATTCAAAGAAAACGACTTGGTATTGAAGAAAGTTCTGGCCAATCAAGATGAAGCCAAAGGAAAGTTCGTCCCCAATTGGGAAGGTCCTTTCATTGTCAAAGAAATATTGACAGGAGGAGCTATCAAATTGCAAGAGATGGACGGGAGCAAATTTCCCCAGCTTATCAACTCAGACACCGTAAAAAGGTACTATGTCTAAAACACATGCCAGACATCATCCTAGCCTTGCTAATCAATCAAATCATTTTGGTTTTCACTAAAAGATCAAACTACGAATGACCTGATCTCCCTCAAACCGGGAGTACGTAGGAAGCCATTCTTGGTGCGGTCAAACCAAACAAAAAACTCAAAAACCCATCAAACCAAACTCAAAAGAGACACTTCTCAAACCTCTCACACAAAACTTAAACTGCGAATGACCTAATCTCCCTCCGCCTGGGAGTACGTAGGCAGCCATTCATGGTGCGATATGACCTTCAAAGAAAAATAAAAAACCAATAAAAAACCAAACCCAAGACACCGAAACCAGGTAAAACCCAAATTCTATCAGGTCTCCCTGGTCAACAGGCCCTGCTGAGATATTCTCCGACATCTCACTGTCCATCCATAAAGGAGAAGCTCGTAATACATCAACAATAGCCAGTCGTAAAAGAAGTGGTAATCACTCAGCAATGACAATACATACCCAACATGGAAGTGAATCAAAATATATTTCTCTGATATATAATACTGTTTAATATATACATGGTGTCTTGTACATGACAAAAATGGCTGATCTAGTATGTGCAGGGAAAATAAAGCTAGTCATGGACCCATGGACAAGCGGGATAGCAGTGCCAACATGGCATCCCTCTCTGAAGATGGAGGAGTAGCTGCAAGCTCGATACCCTCGGTCTCCATCCGAGCCAGAACATCCATAGCCATCTGTATAGTGGCGCTGTGACCATCTATGTAAGCACTCATATCTGCAACCAGGTCATATGTATATGATCGGATAGTAGTACTGTCAACAATATGAATATCCCGGGTAGCTATGGCCTCGTCCCTCTCCACAAAAGTAACATCTCGGGCAACTAAAGTCTCCTCATTCTCAGCAAAAGACGCATCTCGGGAAGATCGAGCCTCATCTCTCTCAACCAATGCCGCATCCCTAGTAGCTTGAGCCTCATCCTAGTCAGCAAAAGCTTTATCCCTACCAGACAGGGCCGTCAACATCAACACCCTAGCCTGATCTCTCTCGAAAGTTATCCGAGCTAGTGAATCAGCAATACCTGGATCTGTACCGGTGGGAACAATTGGCGGATCACTAACTAACACTGCTGTCAAACCCATAAACAAATCATCCTCCGTGGGAGAATTCGGATCCTCCATAGGCTCCTCCTCATTTGAATCAACACTCAGAGTTGCCTGGATAACCGTAGCTGCTGCTATATCAGCCTCCAACCATGTAGAATACTCTAGAGAGCGATCTGGATGGCTAGTAGAGAAATCAGTCCTCTCATAATAAGTCCAACACTCATAAATCCGGATCAGGTCGGTTGACGATAAAGATGAAGCTAATGTCCACTGATCAATAGCCCCCTCAAACTGGTGAAGGCTCTGGAACTGATCGAACTGACCCATGACTGCCAATGAATGGTAAGTGGTCACCCCTCTCAAACCCGCTAGGGGAAAATAATCTATGCCGACTGCATGGGTGATGAAGCTGTAAGGGGAAACAAGCCCTGAGCACGGAAAGAATGAAAAGGGATGCTCAATATCTGATAAAAAAGCCGACCATGTCGCTGCATCTGAACACTCCACTGGCTGAAAGGAGTATGACATGGCAATCTCATGGGTAAAATAGTACCCATGGTGTCTGAAGGTACCGATCGGACGCAAATGCGTCATGAGCCATATATACAATAGAACAGAGCTACCTCTATAAAACTCCTAGGGATGGGTGCTACAAAAGGTAGCCGACCTCAAGGTCTCGGCCAATATCATCGGCAGAATAGTGTAACCCTGTCCGAGGGCATGGGCCACGACCATCAAGACGATATCCAAATGGTGTAAATATAATGGTATGTACACATAAGCCATGACACACATCAATAAGACGTCTACACGGGCCAACTACCACTTATCTACCGAAATGTTAAAGTCACAAGAGTGTCGATCGTAGCTGTCTAGCCGGCCGAAGTGATCGATCAGGAAATCAATAGATATCACATGTCTTGAAATGATCTCCTCAAGGACGACTTTGTGTCTCAGACCCGACATACTCATAAATGGTCTACTCATGTCAATGATAGCGGTCCGAGTGCAAGGCAGGTCCAGTGCTAAACTTGTAAGACGCTTATTCTCCTCTAGGGTCGGAGTAAACTCGTGCAGTCCAAAGCAAAAAACCTGCCGCTCAGGTATCCAGCATGATAAAATGCCATCTACGAATCCGTGCAAAACCTAGAAATCTAGAAGGGCCAAGGATTGCCCCAGCATTTGATCTACTGTCCCTCTGGCTGTATGGGGCAACTGTCGTACCAAGACCTCAAGGAGGACGCTACCGAAGATGGTGGCGAGTGCTCAATACGGCATATCATAGATGACGACATCTATATCACCGTATCATAAGACCATCCAGGGGTCAAATCCAAACTCACATGTCTAAATGCATATCTATGACATAATATATGCTTAATGACAATGACAAACATGATGCAATAGATAGGAAATATTATGCATATCTAGAATAAATTATCTACAGCAAGCATCATCTCTGTCTGCTAATAAAATATAAAATAAAAAGTACAGGTAGATAGGGCACAACCGCCCAACTACTAACAGAGGCCTATCAAAAGATATAGCGAGATAGGGCACAAGCGCCCAATAGCTAAATAGAGGCCTATCAAAAGATATAGCGAGAAAAACTATCCAAAGAGGTTCAGAATATCTGCCTCCAGGCTATTAACCTGCTCTAGCTTTTCCTGAGTCACAAAGTCTCGGCCAGTGGGAATGTCCGGTCGATACAAGGGAGGATCAGCACCTGCAAAGCTGTTAGAAAATGGACCTGATGAGGGGCCCGCTCCAGAGCTGGAAGGATCAAAAGAATCTACCTCGGATGGCTCCCGGCCAAGGTGGCTGATGAACAAATGTGCCCTCTTTAACTGCTGGGTCAATCCTATAATCTGGTCCAGGTGAGTCGGATCTCGCAGGCAAGCTATCCAGTTTGTCATCATCACAGACCCCGGCACCATATCTGCCATAAACTAGGTAGCACGAGTCTGAGCCCCACTGGTATGAGGACTCCACCAGCTGTGAAATGCCTCATGGCTATAAGGACCCTCTGATAAAGCGAAGCCATCTACACCCACCAGTGGAATATTTGTGAGTGGCTGAGCTAGTGGCCAATGATGCCAAGCAGGAGGAACAAAGGGAATGCGGATATCTCCCGAGGTGCTCCTAATATCATGCGATCCTAAATAGAGCTCCCAACCTCCCTCTGTCAAAAAAGGGACTCAGCGGGTGGACAATGCAAACTCCCGGCCAGTGGGAAAACCATCCTCAAACCCGACTGTCAAAAAGTCTAAGGTATACGGGACCCATGAGATTGATCCGGCCGTCAATAGCTCTAGCTGCAGGCAGGAATGGGTGAATCCCTAGGCTACAGGGACCTCCGTCGATGTGGAATGATACCAACGCCGTCCCCGAGGATAAGTTTTCAGGCTCAAAGTAGTGGTAGGACATAGGCACAGAAGCCTCTCATATGCCCAAAATTGGCCACGCAAATATCAAAAGTCCTTTATGACCAAGACTGACAAACATAAATAAGGAAATCAAAAAGGGGTTGGGTAAAATCTAGTTACGCACAACACGCAAGTATACGTGGTTAACAAGTAATAAAGTGAAAGTAGAGTATCGTTTCCACGAGGAATTATTTAATAACTATCACCAAGTACTAACCTATAACCAACTTAATCTTATTTAAACGAATGATTTCTGGTTTAAGAAGTAAAATATATAATTAAACTAAGATTAACTACCACTAGTTTGCAACCAGATAATGGAAACTTAATATCACAACTTCACTTATTGTTTCATTTAGATTAATACACTTCTCATTAATTATACTAACTATTCCAAATTGTTAATCAAGAATACTAAAGTAAATATAACCATCTTTCAATGCATTATACCCATATCAACTTAAATCCACAAATGATAGAAATAAGATGAACACCCTAATTAACTAACCCCCTATATCTCTATGTGAGTTACAATTAAAGAGAGTTTAAGCACAAGTTCTTACCAGATTACATGTGGTGTAAAGGTATATCTCTATCCTAGACACAAATTATGTATTCTAACGCCTCGCAGAAAATGTAACCATATGCTATTATGATTATATCTAAATCTATACTCCATCTCTCGAGTTTATATAGATTATCACAGTAATTGCTAGCTAGACAATTAAACAAGTAAGCCCAAATCATAATAGACAATCCCTAGAATAGATCACAATAATTAATAAAGAAACATATTAAAATAAACTACACAATAAGGTCTGTTGTAATTTTAAGTAGAAATTAGTTCATAATTGAAGTAAAATCCATGATCCACAATTGAGAAAACATTCAAAATACAAGGGAAAAGATAAGAATAGAATCTGTAGATGAAATCCTTCTTCTCTTTTCAACTTCTGCCTTGAATCCTTCGTGCTAGCCAATTGCTTCAAGTCTCCAAGTCTGAATATCAAAACTAGGCTTTTTATGAATGTAGAAGATAATATGAGATGATGTGTGACGATATATGATCCTCTATTATATTGAGTCTTACATGTCTTTATATAGTCTAAAACAATCCCTCAATCCAAATCCTATTAGAAGTCTGCCTAAAACTTCCCCAAGCTCAATATTACTGTTTTTCTGACATATTTTGTGCCGGGGCATGCTTTTCCTTCAAAAAATTGCGTCGGGGAGCATTTTGGCAGAGAATCTGGGCCGGGGCGCACTTTTTAGCCTAGCAGAATGTGCCTAGGCGCACTTTTATTTTCTGCTGCAACATCCTTTGTTCAAATGAGTATAACTTTTGATCCGGGAAGAGTTACTGGGCCTGCTACCTATCAAATCGAAGATATCGACGAGATATACAACTTTTATTCTTTGAGAATTGAGAAATAATGGACAAAAAAAGTTCAAAATTGTTCTGGAAGTGACTTCTTTGTAATGGCAACCCAAAATATTGACGTTCAACGTCCGTTGGTACAACGGTTATAACTCTCGCCTCCGAACTCCGATTGGGATGATTCAAGATGTTCCGGAAAGCTAAGAAGAAGCTCTACAATAAAACCCAAGTTCCAAGCCAAGAACATAAAATGAACATGAAAGTCCAAATGATTTTTGGATTGCATTTCCTTGCCCTTTTCATACCAATAGTCGCTCGCATAGTTCCCAAGCATGAGATCTACAAAATGAACACAAAATGCATGAAAAGTGATTACGACACATAGGTTTAAGCAACTAATTCAAGTAATAGATATCGGATAAGTAGGTATAAAAATAACTTATCAAATACCCCTAAACTTGAACCGTTGCTTGTCCCCAAGCAATACATATAATGCAATGTAATAAACTAAACAAAATGCAATCTACTCTAAATGTTAACGAATCCAAATACCAGACATATATGAAGCTCACAAGAATTTCCTCAGAGAAACTACAAAATCTCCAAATAGAGAATCCAACCAAGAACAAGGCCATAATGTATATTACTCTGCCAATCAAAACTTGTCATCACTGATGTAGTGTCTGTGTGCTTAGAAACCATTAAACTTGCTACAGAACAAATACTTCACATAATATGCTTTTTAGAAGGAAAAATTATAGTTTCAACTCAAGAAAGGTAGTAAACAAATTAAGCTCCAACCAAAACTACGCATCAACTAAACTAAAAGTCAACAAGGAGTTTATTATGCTTTTATTTACTCACGAGGGCGATATTCACACTTTTTCGTGTTTACACCTGACTGTGCAATGTCTAGTTACCTTAGGCTTTTTCAGTGATACCTGTGTAGCGATCTTTCGACCAACGATTCCCAAGCTAGATGGTTTTAGGGCGCTGGGTGTAAAAACATCCCCTAGGGCGTACTTACTAGAGTATCAAAGGTCACAGAACTGAACTAGCCAAAGTGTTTATTCAACATTTTTTTTTCTTTTTCTCATTTTTATAATATTTATATATATATATAGCATGAATACCACTTGTTTTTCCCCAAACTTAAGTTTTTGCATAATCTAGCAATTGTTAACTGTCTACTAAATCTCTATCATTAAAACACAAGTTTCCCAAAAGAAGACAATTATGTAACCATTTAAACTGAGCAAATCATAAAGGATACTCTCAAGTGTTATTCGAATACATCAGTTTCAAACAGATTAAAATTCACATCATGCTATAACATTACAACCAAGCCTAAGTAATCAAAACTGATCAAAAATCATGCAGTTCCAATATCCTCATCGGCCAAATGAATTTCACACAAACTGAAAACTTGGATTCATGCAATATGACCTAACTAAATGCAATAATTAAAAACAAATATTTTTTTAATTTTTTTTTGATTTTCTAAATTTATTAGATGCAACATATGAGTAAAAACTAAACTATATGCAATACACATAAACATACTAATATGCACCCTAAAGAAGAACAATCCCCCCAAACTTAAAACGAACAATGCCCTCATTGTAATAAAAAGTGAAAGACTACTCCCCTAAGTGGCATCGTCATCTCCGCCCACCTCCTCATGAACCGATGGTGTATCAGGTGGTGGATAAGTCTGGATGGATCCAAAAGTTGGGAACTGAGCGTGGACTTCTCTAATGCCTTGGGCATTCAGCTTGCAATCCCCCCAAACTTATTTGGCACTCCAATTTAATGTTTTAGCTCTTTTTTAAAAACACTTGCAGTGTGCTTTGTTTTTGACTTCTATTCTGACAATTCAACATCATAACAATTGAATTGAACCTGAGAGGATCACAAAATAACCTATTAATACTACTATAATCTACCAAAAATTCTACTTCATATCAAAACTACTAAGAATTAAACATAGAGGGAGAAAGATTGGATTGGATGGGGTGCCTCCGATCGAGCGCTTGTTTTATAGTCCTTCAGCCGGACTTCTTTTTGTCAATGCTATCCAATTCCTCTTCGATAATTTAGGAACCCTCCATCCATCAGAAGCAATGTAGCTTTTGGTAGGTTCCCCGCAATGATAACTATTAAATTAAAGTCACCTAGCTTGATTTTTGTAGATAACACCCCCATTTTAAATGCCACATAGCTAGGTGCTTCCTCCATTGTGTTTGTGATACGCTTGGGGCATTGAGTATTGTCAAACACAATGGGCTTTTCTTCTACCTTCTCTTCCTCGGCCCACCATGGATTCAAAGTTGTACTATCTTTCATGTCATAAAGAGTCTTACCGACTGTATGACTACCGAGTGGGCATGGTTTTGCAAAACTGACTGGATCTTTGATCTTTGGTGGTGAAGGCACTTGGGGAACTAACGGAATCGGTTTGTCTTCTTTGGAATTTACAGTTAGATATTTGCTGACCTCATTTTCTTTATCCCCACTTGTCTCATCTCTTTCAATATCTTGTGGCTCATCCAGTTGTCGATTTGGTTTGGGCACTTCATCAGTATCGGAATCCATGTCATAAAGCTAAATGTATTAAGGACCATTGTTTAAGGCTTTGGTCATTTGCTCTATCTGATTCTCAAGATTTTAAATTGACCTCTCTTGATTAATTCTCCTCTCCACTTGGTTTGCTATGATTTTTGCCATGAATTCCTCCAGATTTGACTTTTCTTCTTGTGGTAATGGAGGTGGACATGAGAATTCCGATGTGTATGTTGGATTTGGAGCGTAGTATTGGTCTTCATAATTGTAGCTCCATGAATAATCTGGGTGATACCACAAATATTGGTGATAGTTAGGATAAGCATAGTTGTTAAGGTAATCACCACTATATTGTATCGGTCCAAAACTGATGGTGCGTTGATGACTTGGATGGTTGCCAACACAATAATTACAAACTACCCCTCCTAGACAGAACTTCCTTAGACATTGTCAATAATGCTATCTAATAATATTATTCAAATAATATGAATTATTGAGTTGATAATGTGAAATACTGTGCAGTGACAATTATTGAATCAATAATACCAAAATATCAACTGTAGCCATTATTGAATCAATCATATAAAATGGCAACGTAGCAATTATTGAGTCAATAAAATATCAATGTAACAATTATTGAGTCAATAATACAAAATAGCAACGTAGCAATTATTGATATAAAATATCAACGTAGCAATTATTGAATCAATATAATATCATGCAATTATTGAATCAATAATATAAAATATTGAACAGTAATTACTGTAACAATTATTGAGTAATGACTTCTCTCGTAAGAATCAATAATTAGAATTACTGTGCAATACCGTGTGCTACTATGCAATACCGTGTGCTACCGTGCAACACCGCGTATTACTATATTTTAACCACCGGGTATTTCAACAGTACTAACGGTAATAACCACGCCGTTATTTTGTAAAAAAGTTATTTCTGTCGCTTTCTATATCCGACAGTTATTCCGTTGTGGGACCCACAAATAGCTGCGCCGTCGTACGAATATTCCCCGACAACAAGAATATTCCACCACCAAACGAATATTCCCGACAATCAGAATATTTTATAACCACTTGCTCATTTTAAAAATGTTTGCACATTTCACCCATAACTTTCATATTTATCAAAACAACACCTTACTGTTTCGAAATAATATATAAAGAAAATTAAATCTTTATTCATAAAAGTTGGGGTCTTACAACCTCCCCTCCTTATGAAATTTCGTCCTCGAAATTGACGTACGTACCTGGTATGTCGAAAAGGTGAGGATACCTCGCTTTCATTTCCGATTCCAACTCCCAGGTCATTTCCCCAATAGCCTGGTTTCTCCACAAAACTTTAACTTGGGGTAAAATTTTCGAGCGTAAGACATTCTCCTTCCTATCCAAGATTTTGACAGGTACCTCCTCGTACGTTAAATCTTCGGCTATCTCGTCTGGTTCTAACTCAGTAATGCGGTTTGGATCCTTCACATATTTATGTAACACGGATATGTGAAACACGTTATGAACACGAGACATGCTTGGAGGTAAAGTGAGTCTATAGGCCACATTTCCTATTCGGTCAAGAATCTCAAATCGACCAATGAATCGTGGGTTGAGCTTTCCTCTCTTCCCAAACCTTGTAACTCCTTTCCATGGAGCAATACGTAATAACACATGGTCCCCAACATTAAATTCCACGTCCTTTCGATGAAGATCCGCATAACTCTTTTGTCGATCTTGTGCGGTTTGTATACGTTGTCGGATTATTTGGATCTTTTCTGTAGTCATACGTACTAACTCCGGTCCCAACAATATTGTTTCACCCACCTCGTTCCAACATACTGGAGAGCGACACTTTCTCCCATACAATGCCTCGAATGGAGCCACTCCTATACTTGCTTGATAACTGTTGTTGTAGGAGAATTCCACCAATGGTAAGTACTTATCCCAACTCCCTTTGAAGTCTAGAACACAGAGTCTCAATAGATCTTCAAGAGTTTGAATAGTTCTTTTCGATTGTTCGTCAGTTTGAGGATGATAAGCCGAACTGAATCGTAAATTCGTGCCCCTAGCTTTCTACAAACTGATCCAAAATCGTGAAGTAAATCTGGGATCACGATCCAAAACTATGGATACTGGCATGCCATGCAATCTCACATTCTCATTCACGTATATATGAGCAAGACGTTCAAGGGAATAAGTCTCTCGTATCGGCAAGAAATGAGCAGACTTGGTTAATCTAACAACAATAACCCAAATCGCATCTAAGCCTTGAGAAACCTTGGGAAGACCCGTAACGAAATCCATCGTAATGTGTTCCCACTTCCATTTCGGAATCTCCAGTGGTTGCAATGGACCCTTCGGCACTTGATGCTCCGCCTTTACACGTTGACAAGTTAAACATCTCGAGATGAACTCCGCGATCTCTTTCTTCATATTGCTCCACCAAAATGTATGTCGAAGATCACGATACATTTTAGTACTCCCAGGATGGATCGCAAACGGTGTGTTGTGTGCCTCCATCATAATTCTATACTTCAAGTCGGAATCGTTAGGAACACACAGTCTGGAGTTGACTCGAAGTATTCCCTCTTTATCGATTCTTGCTTCTAGAATGGCACCTTCTTGCACCTTCTTCTTCATCTTCATCAGCTCCGCATCCGTAGCTTGAGCAACTTTAACTTTATCAATCAAAGCTGGTTCTACGCGTATATTTGACACCATCACACTCGTTCCCATATATGATCCAGGATGGTATTGGATGGTATGATCGTAATCTTTCAACAGCTCAAGCCAACGTCGTTGCCGCATGTTGAGTTCCTTCTGAGTGAAGAAATATTTAAGGCTCTTATGATCCGTATAAATCTCCACTTTCTCTCCGTACAAGTAATGTCTCCAGATCTTCAACGCGAATACGACATCTGCCAACTCTAGATCATGAGTAGGATAATTCCTCTCATATTCTTTGAGTTGTCGCGAGGCATAGGCTATGACTTTCCCATGTTGCATGAGAACACATCCTAACCCTTTGCCCGAAGCATCGCTGTAAATAACAAATCCATATGAACCAGATGGTATTGTTGAACAGTTGCCGAGATAAGTCTCCTCTTGAGCTCTTGGAAGCTCTTCTCGCATTTCTCGCTCCAAACGAATAAAACAGGAGCACCCCAAGGAGACGTACTAGGACGAATAAAACCGATATCTAACAACTCCTGTAATTGGACCTTTAACTCCTGAAGTTCAATAGGAGCCATTCGATATGGGGTTTTAGAAATAGGTTTTGTACCGGGTTCAAGGTCAATAAAGAATTCAACTTCACGTTCTGAGGGTAGACCGGGAAGTTCTTCGGGAAATACATCAGGAAACTCATTAACAACGGAAATATCATTCAAATCTGATGTATTCTAGTTTAGATCAGTGACATGAGCTAAGAAAGCTTGACATCCGTTTTTCAATAAACGAATAGCCTTGGGATTTGAAATGATATTGACTGATTTTAGTGGTTTGGTGGTTTGGATTCGCACAACAGGTTGATTAGGAATATGAAAACTAACAACCTTACGAAAACAATCAATTTTGGCATGGTAAGTGGTTAACCAGTCAATTCCTAAAATCACGTCAAATGCAAGTATTTTTAAAGATATAAGATCAACAGGTAAGGTAAGGGTACCAATCTGAATCAAGCAAGATTTGTAAACTGTAGATGTAACAAAGGTTTCTCCCAACGGAGTTTCAACAAATAAGTCAAAGTCTAATTTATCAGAAGTCAAGTTCAAACGTTGAGCACAAGCAGGTGAAATAAAGGAATGGGTAGCACCGGTATCTAATAAGGTGTAAACTTCGCAAGAGTTTATGATCAGCTTACACGTAATCACCTCGTGCGGATTCCTCGCGTTTTGGGCTGTCACGACAAACGCTCTTCCAGGAATCACCGACTTTGACTTGTCTGCAACCGCCTTTGGAATCACCACCCCCGCTGAACTTGGTTTCGTAACAGGACAATCTCGAGCTATATGTCCTTCTTTTCCACAGTTATAGCATCCTTTGAATTGTTGTGGGCAGTTTGGGCTGATATGTTCCTCTTTCCCGCATTTAAAGCATACGACCGGTGGTCGTTGTCCTCCCCTCGAAATAGTTGATGCTGGTGCTGATGTTGACATCTTCGCATTCTCATTGTTGTACCTTCTCTTCTTGAAATCTCCTCCCGATTCGCTTCTTCTACTATCATGGCCACGACAACCACTGGAGTGGTTACCGCTTCTGTCATACTTTCCTCCTCGCTGGTTGTCATTGCTCCGATGACTGCTGCCACCGGTACGACCTTGGTTGTGGTCCCTCGGTTAAACATAATCATTATCTCGTTCTAATAACTGGGCCCTGTTTACTACATCCGAATATAAATAAAATTTATGAGAAATGAGGTATTGACGTATTTCGGGTTTCAAACCTCTTAGAAACATCCGCGTCATACGTTCCTCATTCTCCACCAAATGAGGTGCAAACCTGGACATCTCCGCGAACTTAGCCTCGTACTGGGATACCGTCATGTTATTTTGTTTGAGTCTAATAAATTCTACTTCCTTCATATGACGAATACTTTCAGGAAAGTACTTGTCATTAAGTAGTTTCTGGAACGCTTCCCAAGACGTCTTGAGTGCGGCAGGCTGGGTACGCGTCACGGATTCCCACCAGTAATCTGCCTCTCCACGGAACATAAACGTGGCGAATGGAACCTTCTGTTCCTCCGTACATCCCAAGACATCAAATATCTTGGTAATTTGTTTAATCCACGTCTCCGCCTTGATCGGATCTGGCTTTCCCAGAAACTCTGGTGGTCCCAATTCTTTGAACTGCTTAGCAGTAACAATTCGCGAGTTGTTATTATCGCCACCTATATGTTGCACACGAGTCTCCCTCGTCTGGTTTTGCATGAACTGCAGAAAACTTCTAAACATCTCATCGTTTATCGTCTGACCAGCGTTATTTTTAGGATGAACATTGCCTTCTTGTTGCACGTTCTCCTGGTTAACGATTAAAGGTGTCTCCACGGTCTCATTCACTTCGTTGTTAACATTCTCAGCTGCCATTCTCAAATACTGCCATAAAACAAAGGTTAATTAAACAAATAACATCCCACATATGAACTCTATGCTCCGACTGACCAATTAAATACCACATAAGCTTAGGTAGGACACACTAGCGAAGGATTTACTCGTCTCTCCCCTCCTAGTTCTATTCCTCGATCTCCGCCAGAGATCATATCCCTAAGCTCTGATACCAACTGTGACGCCCCCAGAATAGGTCCATTCAACCCAACCCATTCTGAGTCGCCAAATACATGGTACAGAATTCAAATACAAACTTTATATCATACGGTCGTGCAAAATACGACCACACAACTGTGAGTGTCAATACAAATATGTAGAAAATATTAAAATTCAAACTAAGTCCTCATTACAATTATTATCACACTATTTATCAGAAATAGTGAGGACTACTACTACTCTAACTCGGACCATCACTCTGTCCCCCGACTAGTTCCCGCGACATTCTCATTTCTTGAAAAGGACAACAGATGAAAAGGGTGAGCTCAACTAGCTCAGTAAAGAATATTATGACTAAGATAATGGAAAATAAAGATCAGATAAAATATAATGGACAACCAATCTTAGATCAATATTCGCAGCGGAAATAACAATTCATTAGAAGAATTAAGCAGAGAATGAAGTCTACTATCTTTTATGATTTAAAAGTCCATCATCAATATTTTATCCCTGTAACATCAATCAATATACATCTCGAATCAAATATTCATCTTTTCACTACAGGCCAAAGATATTCATTTGTATCATCAGTGATCATGTTCATCTCAACACCTATCATCTTTGCACTACAGGCCAAAGATATTCATCAGGTAATCATTCATCTTTGCTCTACAGGCCAAAGATATTCAGTTATATCACCACTTAGAACTGAGGATGATGAAAAACCATATAAATAACGAATCCAGTGAAATAAAGGATAAGATTAAGGATTCGTATTTTAGTATTCAAAAATACTTCGTAATAATCAATTGTGGAGCAAAATTCAAGAATAAAGCTCAAAACTTAGATCCAATCAAAGATAAGAACTTTAACAAGTAATTTGGACATATAGAAGAAAATTTAATTTTTCCGTGAATAGTGCCGTATACGTGAATAGTGCCGTATACGTGAATAGTAACCCCGACGGAAAAAGTAAGAATTTCATAATAAAATCCATGCCAATATTTTGGTATAATGATATTGAAAAGAATAACATCATTTATGAAGAAAATAACATCCCTTACCTCAAAAAGATAGTACCTCTAACTGGAATATCGGATATAATATCAAAGGAAACTTGCGCTGAATATTAATACTCAAAGTATCGAAATACTCACAAAAATACGCTCGATATTATAGAGAGAGAAAACTTATGATTCTGGTGTGATTTTCAATTCTAACTTAAGCACCCTATTTATAGGAAAAGCTTAGGATGCCAAAGGAGACTAAAATAATAAAATAATATTATTTATTAAAAAATCTCCGCCGCCGGCTGCTAAGAAAAAAAATTAGAATTTTTCAACCAACAACAAAAGTGGGTCCCACCCATTTATTAAAAAATATTTATTTTCTGAAACTTCAATAATTCATAATAAATAGCCCCTTCGTCAGAAAAATACAAATTCGATGTCCTTCTATAGGAAATGTAATTCTCTACAACTTTGCAGAAGAAAGTTTTTCCAAATTCCAAACAAAAATTATCCGAAATCCACAACCAGATGATTTCTCACACCAAAATATTGATAAAAAACTCATCAGCGCCAATTCCTTCTTTAATATCCACAAAATAAATATTCCCTTATCATATAAATCAATAATTAATTATTCACAGATAATATTACAGAACTACAATATTGACAACCAGGTCGTTCCTAGGAAAGAGGGGTCCTTCCGATAAGGACTTCTCCTTACTGGCGCGCAATTAAATAACCCCTCCTAGACAGAACTTCCTTAGACATTGTCAATAATGCTATCTAATAATATTATTCAAATAATATGAATTATTGAGTTGATAATGTGAAATACTGTGCAGTGACAATTATTGAATCAATAATACCAAAATATCAACTGTAGCCATTATTGAATCAATCATATAAAATGGCAACGTAGCAATTATTGAGTCAATAAAATATCAATGTAACAATTATTGAGTCAATAATACAAAATAGCAACGTAGCAATTATTGATATAAAATATCAACGTAGCAATTATTGAATCAATATAATATCATGCAATTATTGAATCAATAATATAAAATATTGAACGGTAATTACTGTAACAATTATTGAGTAATGACTTCTCTCGTAAGAATCAATAATTAGAATTACTGTGCAATACCGTGTTCTACTATGCAATACCGTGTGCTACCGTGCAACACCGCGTATTACTATATTTTAACCACCGGGTATTTCAACAGTACTAACGGTAATAACCACGCCGTTATTTTGTAAAAAAGTTATTTCTGTCGCTTTCTATATCCGACAGTTATTCCGTTGTGGGACCCACAAATAGCTGCGCCGTCGTACGAATATTCCCCGACAACAAGAATATTCCACCACCAAACGAATATTCCCGACAATCAGAATATTTTATAACCACTTGCTCATTTTAAAAATGTTTGCACATTTCACCCATAACTTTCATATTTATCAAAACAACACCTTACTGTTTCGAAATAATATATAAAGAAAATTAAATCTTTATTCATAAAAGTTGGGGTCTTACACCAGTCACTCCGTTGAGCCCTAGATCTACATCTAGAGGTAAGGGGGTCCTAATACCTGATGGGGGATTTAACCGATGAAACCACTAGATCTTGAGTTTAGGATATGTTGTACATGTGTTTATTTCCATAAATGTGAGCCTAGGAATCCCGGGGTCGAGATCTACATGTTAGATTTTGACTAGATTTCCACGATGGACATTTTACTTGTGTTGTAATGTTTAAATAATATCGAATCGTTGTACTTGTAAATATTAGATCTTAAAGCCGTCATGAGGGCTTCGTCCCGATAGATCAGGTTTAAGATCTCATAATAATGAAAATATATGATTGTGGATGCTCAGTTCATTGAGATGGCTTTCATGCCTGATGATGATCCGACTCTTTTTTAATGCTTTTCACATGCATAGTCACCAAAATGACTTTCCAATAAAAACCACAAAGAGCTTTCATAAAGAAAAAGGCGATTCGGGGTAGATCACCTTAAGAACGTAAGGATAATGAAAATAAAGTATCGAAATCCTCAATTCCTAGTCAGACGAAGGATTGGAAAACCTTGTTTTCCAAAACATCATTTCAATTCATATATCTTGTTTAAAATGAACTTTTTGCTAAATCAAATCTTTCGTACCTAAGCGCAAAAGAGGTACAACACTACTTTCAAATAACCCAAAATGAAGACTTAGAATAAAATGAGTAAACTTAAAATAAAGAACACACACACACACATATTTACACACACATACACATTTTATGCATAGAAAATCAATAAGATGCGGTAACCGTGTTTTTCATAGAAGTCGGGAGGTGCCTAACACCTTCCATTCTCTTAAGCAAACCCCTGAACTCTATGAATCTCGGGTATCCAGACCAATCTTACGGAGTCACATATTGGACCATATTGTAAAAACTTCAAAATTTCAGATGAGTTGGTACATCCATTTAAAACCATACCAACTGGCAGCTTCGTCTCATTCAGTCCAATCATCAAATATTTAAAAATAAAATCAATCTTTGTAAAATAAGTCGACTAATGTCGGTCTTTTCCTAAATCTCACCCTTTAGATGAATTAACCAACATAGCAGAATAAAAAGGGGTAAGAAACGATAAGAAAAGCGAACAATAAAAGAAGACATCTAATCTTCAAACAAAAAAACAAAACTCGTGAAACTCGCGCAATAACGCATATTTTTCCACAGTGTCGACATGTGGCGACTCTGCTGGGGACTATAGAGGGCTTAAGCCGCGTTCAATCTTTTTTGATTTTCATTATGCATATGAATCTTGTGTGAATGATCTTTGTGTATGATTAATGTCGCAATCTTTAAGCATTCTTGTATTAGTGCCTCGCACAATATATTAGTGCCTCACACAATATATTAGTGCTTCGCACAATGTCATCATATTACATGCGGTAAGGACGTGAATTTATGTTGTTTGGTCCCTCCATTAGGAGGCAATCCCGTCGGTTGTTTATTACTAGACTCCTATGGATGTTTCCATTGTGAGGCTCAGGAAAGGCACCACTCATATCCACTCCAATTGAAAGATGAATGTTTTCATCAAGTAAATTATGAAGATCTAGGATCCAATTTCAAAAAGCCCTTAAGAGTAACCCTAAGATAGGTCAGCCTCTGATAAACCAAACGCGCGGTGTGTCTCTTCATGCCCTATTTACTTTTCCGCGTATGTAAATGTCATCCATCTAAAACTGTCATTTACATATCCTGTCATCAAGTCGACTAACCCCTTGTTTTGCAGGAAAAGATTAAAAAAACCATTAAAATGATGCATAGCATATCATGCATCCCTGTCTACCAATATCCAGTCTAAACTAGATATCGATTTTGTGCAAATTGGTCTTAGAACTCGGTTTCGAGCCAAAAAGGCACAATCACCACCCAACAAAATGGTTTAGGACAGTTCGTCAGAACCCATCCCTGTATCTCGAGAGGAATTCGAGGAGTTTAAGAAACAGATTGTCGAGATGACCACCCTGTTAAGAGAAATGTGTAAAGTGTCTCCAGAACCCAAACTAAAGAATCAGACTGAATCCTCCGCTCAGGAAGAAGTCCGAACACTAGGAAAGAATAGTGATACTTGGGCACTTACCCTAATGTCCCCACCCGACGTCGAAATTGCCAAAGAGGACCCGGTCCAAAAGATGATAAGGGAAATAGTATACCTTCGAGCGAACAGAGAAACAGGAGACATCAGGAAGAAGATGAGATAGATGAAGGATGCTATCCGATCTGTGAAGGGGACAGGATCCCACAGAAGTGTTACTTATTTTGATTTATATATCTTCCCCAAAGCCATATACCCTAGAAGTTCCAGATCTTGGAGTTTGAGAAATATAATGGATTGGGTGATCCCTACACTCACTTAAAGGTCTACATAGGTGAACTAGGAACTTACATCGAGGTTTAGAACCTCCGAATGCAGCTATTCCTGAAAAGCCTTACCAGTGAAGCCCAAACTTGGTATGCCCGAATAAACAACTCCAAAGTCTGGGGTTGGGAAGATCTGGCCCACGCCTTCCTCAACCAGTATAGTTTCCAATCCCAGATGGCTCCTGATCGCTACCAAGTTACCAAAGTCAAGAAACTGAGCAATGAATCGTTCAGGGAGTATGCGCAGTAGTGGAGGCGAATGGCAGCGCAAGTTAACCCACCAATGGATGAAAGTGAGATGGTGACAACTTTCATTGATATACAAGAAGCCCCTTTCTACGTGAGAGTCCTTGTAGAGTTAGGCAAATCCTTCTCTGAAATGATCAAACATGGAGAAATGGAAAAAATGGATTTGAAGTCCGGTAAAATCAAAGATCTCACTGCTTTGGAAGCAGTAGCAGAGCACATATAGTCGGGAAACTATGCAAGCGCTCCCAAGAGAGTATCTTAAAGGAAGGAAGAAGATGCCTCTTTAATACTGCAAGGACAAGCTGCCAATAAGAGCCACAGTCCGCCTATCCAGAAACAGAACACTCATCCTGTGAATTCCCAAAATCATACAGCACTGAAGGTTGGGGAGAATAAGCGAAGAAGGATATTCACTCCCTTGGGGGACTCTTTGGAGAATATATTGGCACTATTGATCGCCCAAAAGAAGATCATTGAGCTTGCTCCACCTTCTGATCCAAACAGAAGGCAATTTGATCCCAACAAGAAATATGCTTATTATTCCAACTCAACAGGGCATGACACTCAGGAATGTTGGACTTTAAAACATAAAATTTAGAAATTGATTGACAATGGGGAGATCGTTGTCAAAATGCCAGAGTAGACGAATGTCAACAACAACCCTTTACCTCAACATAATGCGGAAAGAGTCAACATGATTAGTGCAGGAGGTAGGGAAAACTGCAAATACTTGAGAAAGCTAGGGGAAGCACCCTCTATGAATGACTCTACAATATGGGGATACCCGAAAGAGAAGTATATGGTGGAGCAAGACTTGGCCTCCATTAAAGCACAAGTAGACCAATTGGCAGATCTGGTCATACACCAACATCAGTTGACCCGACAGCTAATAAACCAAGTCCTATAAAGGCAAACCAACACCGTACCCATCCAGGATGTCCCAATTCCAAGAAGGGGTCAGATTCACCTTCAAGAGAAGAACAAATGGACAAAAAAGAGGGCTAGGGAAGCTAGGATTCATCGCCGACGAGAATTTGCGGCCAAACAAAAATTCACACCCTTGGGACAGTCTAGGGTAGAAATTTTGCGCATGATGATCGATGAAGGAAAGATCATAGAATTCCTGCCACACCCAGATCCGCGATCAAAGTGTTTCGATCCTTGTAGGTCATACCTCTATCATTCAAATGCCCTTAGACATGCCACTGAGGAATGTTGGGCCTTGCGACACTTAATTCAGAATCTGATTAAATCAGGAGAGCTAGAGCTGATGAGCCAAACTGAGATCTTCCCTAAAAAAGAGATAATATACCCTCGAGGGGAAGGAAGTTCGGAGGAAATGGTAGCTGTTATCCTTTGCATAGAAGGAGCATCTGGCGGACCCATAACCATTAAAGGATTATCTAGACAGGGAGACCGGATTACTCTGGAAATACCTGCTCCAAAGCCACTGATGTTAGCTCTTTGGCCTCCAATCCCAATCCTTAGTCTGAAGAGGGTACCGTGGAATTATGGAGAAGGCATAAAATTGACACCCGATTGTACATCTATCGTACCTAAGGAGAATCCACTTTACCTCCCGGGGCGTTCATTGAACCCAGCAACCAAGATATTGGGGAAGGTATCAACGGGAAAGGTCACATAATTCCTCTATAAGATGGGGCATAGTGATGCAAGAACGGTGAAGCAGCTGAAAGATTCCCCACCTCAAATCTCCATTCTAGACTTTGTCTTGGCTTTTGACGACCATCACCAAATTCTAATCCAAGTGTTGGAGGAAGCACACCTGCCCAAAACCATTGATACTGATAATTTTTGGCATTTGATCAGCCATGTACTGGACAGTAATGTGATATCATTCACAGATGACGATATACCTGACGAGGGAACTAGGCATCACAAACCATTGCATATCGCTGTCGTATCATCTGGATACGTGGTAGGAGACGTACTTATCGATGGCGGATCATCCTTGAACATCTGTCCACATGATACTCTGGATAGGATGAAGATCAACTCGAATCGGATTCGGGATAACCATGTAGTGGTTCAAGCATTCGACGGATTAGAAAGGGATACAATTGGGGAAATTGAGCTTTCTTATGGATATTGGCCCATTCACATTCAATATACCTTTCCAAATCCTAAAAATCACTACCGGATATAACCTGTTGCTGGGGCGACCTTGGATCCATATGGCTGGTGCCGTTCCTTCAACTCTTCATCAGCAATTGAAATATATCGTCAACGACAGTCTAGTCACCGTCAGTGCTGAACTTGATTAACCTGTCCATACTATAGGAGATATGCCCCTGATCAGCATGAATGAGGGTATTGAGCCCGCCAATTTTCAAGCCTTCGAAGTAAGTAATCCACAATACCACTTTGTGGGTGCGCCAACATTAACTCCCTGGATATCTCTAGAAGTAATGGCAGTTGGCCAAGAGATACTTTCTAGAGGACATCGACTAGGTTAAGGGTTGGGTAGAAATGGTCAGGGAATCAAGAACCCAATCCACATACCCACGTAGTTGGGAAGGGCTAGATTAGGATACTCTGGTGGATCTAAACATCGTAATCCTCACAAGCACATGGCAGCTAACCATTTGATTCCTCTCAAGCCAAACCTCAATGAAGCCGAATTTAAGGAGCCGTTGAAGAAGGTCCCCGCTATTATCTCAAACCTCCTGATCCCTAAGGTTAATCAAAATGAATATAAGGAGATTGGTGATGAAAAACCTCTCAAGTATGCTGCCCGAAAGGCCAAAGGTAAGAAGTTTTTTGAGGAGATTCAGTTGCAGTTTGTGAGCAGCTTTTGCCTTTCTGAAGATGACATGAAGAAATCCAATGGGGTAGACCTGTCGAATGATCAACCCATCCTCCCAGTCCTTAACTGGGGAAGTGTGAACATCCCAAAGGAGGATCCAGGGCCCAGTTCTAAACCAGCTATGGTCATCCTTGAAGACACCGATGACTTTAGCGATGCATCTATTTTAGCTATGCCCCAGGATCTGACTACCAGTAATTGGACGATCACCCCTCAGATCGTCCGAAAAGGGTAAAACCCAGAAAATGATCCGTTGACAGGGAGCTTTACCTTTATATATTTATGTCTATTTTATTTTATCAGCAACTTATTATTGCCTTTTATCATATCAACTGCTGAATCCTTTTGTAATTGACAACCGTTTTATATATATTTAGCCATCAAGATTTTTGTCTCAGGTTTCCAAATTTGAGTATTTCTAGCCCTGTCCATGACTTGCCAAATTTGAGTAATGACTACGATTTTGATATAGAATTGGACTTTGACTTGATGGGGATTGAGCAAGAGGAAGTGGACGATGACGAGGTGCCCGAGGAAATCAAAGTATGGGTCGAAGATAAACCTAAACCCAACCTTGATCAAACCACCACCATAAATATCGAAACCCCTGACAATCCCAAAGAGCTACAGATTAGAACCAACCTCCCCTCTAGCCAAGAAAAAGAACTAATCAAACTCCTAACCCAATTCAAGGATGTTTTTGCATGGTCTCATGAAGACATGATAGGTCTATCCACCGATATAGTTGTCCATCGACTACTAGTTAAGGAAGGGTTCAAACTAGTCAAGCAGAAGTTAAGACGGTTGAAACCAGAATGGAGCCTGAAGGTCAAAGAAGAAATTATCAAACAATTTAAAGCGAGAATCATTATGGTATCGACATACCCTGAGTGGTTTTCCAACGTAGTCCCAGTGCCAAAATCTGGGGGAAAGGTGTGAGTATGTGTAGATTATCGAAATCTCAACAAGGCCAGCCTTAAAGATGACTTCCTAGTACCGTTCATCCACGTGTTAATTGACAATATGGTACAGTTTGAGATGTATTCTTTTGCCGATTATTTTTCCAGATCTCATCAAATTATGGTTGCTGAAGAAGATAGGGAAAAGACCGCCTTCATTACCCCTTGGGGAACCTTCTGTTATCGAAGGCTAGCTTTTGGCCTTACCAATGCCGGTGCTACTTATCAGAGGGCTATGATGACCTTATTCCATGATATGATGCATAAAGAGTTTGAAGTGTATGTGGATGATATCATCATAAAGTCCAGAAAGGAAGATGACCATTGTACCCATCTTCAAAAATTGTTTGAATGGCTCTGCAAATTCAATTTGAAGTTAAACCCAGCGAAGTGTGCCTTTGGTGTAAAGTCCGATAAACTTTTGGGATTTCTTGTGAGCAATCGGGGCATTGAATTGGATCCTGCCAAGATAAAAACCATCACTGGGATGCCTGAACCAAAGACCGAGAAGGAAATTCGAGGTTTCCTAGAAAGAATAAACTTCATCAGCAGGTTCATATCGCAGCTGACAGCCACCTGTGAACCCATTTTCAAGCGGTTAAGAAAGAACTCCTCAGGAAAATAGAATGAAGACTGTCGAAAAGCTTTCCGTACCATCCATAAGAGGTTGATTGAAGCACCTGTCTTGGTACCCCCAAGGGATAGAATCCCGTTATTCATATATATCTCAGTCAATTCCAACGCCATAGGCTACTTTCTGGGGCAAAAAGATGATATGGGAAAATAAAGGGCGATTTATTACCTCAGTAAACGTTTCAGCTGTGGAGAGCAGAAGTATACTCTGATAAAAAGAATATGTTGTGCATTAGCTTGGGCCACCACGAGGTTACAACATTACCTGCACGGCTATACAACTTATCTCATCTTTAGGATGGATCCCTTGAAATACATTTTTAGCAAGCCGATATTGAACTGCTGATTATCCAAGTGGCAGTTGATCCTTCAATAGTTCGACATCATCTATGTGACCCAAAAGTCCATCAAAGGGCAAGGAATTGCAGATCATCTGTCGGCAGCACCGACGGGAGGTTATGAAACTCTTGAAACCTATTCCCCTAAGGAGGAAGTGATGAATATTTAGCTGGCAAGTAGGGAGGATATGGGTCAACTATGGAAAATGTATTTTGACAGCGCATCTTGTAAGACCCAGAATTTTATGAAATAAAAGTATTCATTTTTTCTTATAAATATTATTATATTCAGTAAATGGTTAAATTGATAAAAGATTAAAGTTAAGGGTGATATATGCAAATTTTACAAAGTAAGCAAGCTGTCATAAAATATTCATTGTGTCGGAGAATATTCGTTTGGTCAGGGAATATTCTTTTTTATCGGAGAATATTCGTACGAGGGCGCAATCATTGGTGGACCCCACAATGGAATAACTATCGGATATAGAACGCGACAGAAATAACCTTTTTATAAAAATAACGACAAAACTTTTACCGTTAAACTGTTGAAATAACCGGTGATAAAAAGTAAAGTAATACGCGTTATTGCACAATATCTTTGATTATTGATGCTTACGTAAGAAGTCACTCAGTTTCATTCAATAATTACCACAGTAGTTGTTGTATAGTATCTCATATTATTGATTCAATTATTATCACAGTATCATCTGCATAATATTTTATATTATTAAATCAATAATTTACACGACACAGTTATTCATATTATTATTAGACAATATCTAAAAAGTTCTGTCGAGGAAAGGGGTTAGGTTATTTAATTGCGCGCCAATAATGAGAAATCCTTATCGAAACCCCCCTCTTTCTTGGGAACGATCTGGTTGTCAATATTGTGAATTATAATATTAATGATGAATAGTTGTTGAAAGAGTAAAAATGTGTTGATTAAAGATAAGTGAATTGTAGTAAATATTTATTCAATTTTTGATATAAATAAGGGGGTTTGTCATGAGGCATTTGTTGTATGTTTGGCTTATTATTCCATGGGGAGACGTGCTAATTTTATGAACCGTCGGTTGAAGTTTTAATAGTAAATCAATATGGACCTTCGGTTGAAGCTTTAATAGTAAATCAATATGGACCGTCGAATTAAAGTTTTAATAGTAAATCAATCTGGACCGTCAGTGAATCAGTTACTATTTAGTCCATTCTTCTATAAATAGAAGTTCATTTCTTCACTCTTTCTCATCAATTCACTAAGCTATAGAGAGAGAAACTATAGAGAGAGAATAAGAGAGAAAGAAGAATAGTATCCTGCTACTACCACTATTGCAGTATCCAATCTCCTACTAAGGTAAAAGATGTTATTTTCTTTCAATACTTGTAAGGGTTGCCATTCTATTCCTTATTAAGCTGTAGGAATAACCTGTCTACGCGGATTACCTTATGCCTGGTGAATAACCCTTTGTATTCATTCTTTATTAAGCTGTGGGAATAACATATCTACGCTGATTACCGCATGCCTGGTGAGTAACCCTTCGTATTCATTCTTTATTAAGTTGTGAAAATGATCTGTCTACGTGGATTACCGCATGACGGGTGAAAATCCATTTGCAGTTTCGTATATTATGTCATTTCATAATCCTAAATCTAAACTTAATATGATAAGTATTGCTTCTATAATTCCTAAAATGATTAGAAATTGCTTAAAGTTTTGGCTTCATCTAATATCATTTCATTGGAATATTGGTCTGAACTTTCTTATTAAATTTTAATCTTTTCATGTCGGGGTACTATTCATACAGTACTATTCATGAGTACTATTCACAACAAAATTAAATTTTCTTTTCTTTATCCAAGTTATCTTTTATGAACCTTATTCTTGAAATCGGATCCATGTTTTGATCTTCATGTTGACAATTTGGACATTCTTGAATTCTAGATAAATTGAATTATAAATCTCTAATATTTATCCTTGAACTCACTGGATTCATTCTTTATATCATTGTCATAATCTTCAGACTTAAATTGTTGTGAAAGTTATCTTTGGCTCGTAGTTCAAAGATGAAATGTTGATTGATATCTTTGGACCGTAGTGCAAAAAGATGAACTGTTGATTGATATCTTTGGCCTGTAGTGCAAAGATGAACTGTTGATTGATATCTTTGGCCTGTAGTGCAAAGATGGACAAATGTATGATATGATCATGACCATTGATGATACAAATAAATATCTTTGGCCCGTAGTGCAAAGATAGACTATTGTTTGACATGACCATGACCACTGATATTACAATTGAATATCTTTGGCCCATAGTGAAAAGATAGACAATTGATTGGTATAATCATGACCATTGTTGTTACATTTGAATGTCTTTGGTGTAGGGTGTAAAGACGATATGATTATTGAGTTTCTTTAGCCTTTGCAGCAAGGACATTGAGTGAAAGTTCTATTAAGCCTTTGTGGCAAGGAGAAACTGTTGATTTACATGATTATGAACATGAATTGTGAATTTAACTATAATCTTTGATGTTACAGGTAAAGACAGGTGGTGAAAGTTCTCTTTGTCTTGAGTACAACGAAGAAATGTTGATTGGTGTTACATGAAAATATCGGTGATGGACTTTTAATTTGGGGAAGATAGTAGACATTATGTTCTACTTGAATCTTCTAATGGATTGCTTGTTCCGCTGCAACTATGGTTGAAAACTTTTATCATCTACCATATGTTCTAAATATCTGATTTATTACTGATGAAGGCTATTGATAATTTAATTATCTTAAGTCATGATATTCTTTACTCGGCTATTCGTGCTCACCCTTTTTCTTCACAGTTCCTTTCAGGTAATAAAAGCGTAGCTGGGTCGAGCGGGGATAATAGGGGAATAGAGCGATGGTCTATAAATATTAAAGTTTCTCATAAAACAGTATTGAAATAATTGTATTAAGGACTTAAAATGTGTGTGTCATTTTTTATACGTTATTTAATAATCAATTTTGGTGAACAACAATAGGGTGATAAGAACCCGACTTTAGAAGGGTGTGTTGCCATTATCATACAAGATGTTTAACCACATACAAATTCGTGTTTTCATAAGACATGGTTGTGCGCATCCACTTGTTGATTATATCTATGAGCACTACCTATATAATCTTGGAGTATGGTTGGAATATAATCCTCAGTTTGAGACAATGGAGATAATTATATAGAAAGAAGATACACACCATTGGAATGAACAAGATAGTAATCTTCTTGTTCTTCTTTAGGGTCTATTGGGTCAACCAAGGTTAATTCATAAGTCCTATGATATCTATTATAACTTAGATGCATGGCCTCTCATGTACGAAGGTTTCCTTGAGCATTTTCCAAAGATTTTAATTCCTAAAACAGTTATTGACTGTACCTTTATATAAGGTGTTATCGGTTTAGAGTGTGAGTACTGTTGTTATAATATTTGTATTGAAACTCACAATATATGTGTTGTCATATTTTGTACGACAGTTTCATAGTTATAAATAGGAAGTTTGTATTTGAATTCTGTACCATGTATTTGAATTGCAGGAGAGTTTGAAGACATTGCCTTTATGCATATCCCTTGGAACTGAAATGATTTCGCCGATGCATTAGCTACATTAGCTTCATTGGTAAACCTTTCAGCAAGAAAGGGAATGCCTGTCATCGCTTTCACTGTAAAAAGTGCACCATCATATGGAAACAGCGTGGGGGAAATATTAGATGAGATAGCGTCTACTGAACCACCTTGGTGCCACCACATTAAAGAATATTTGCGAGACAGATAAACCCCTGAAGGAATAAGTCAAGCCACAAAGAAAAGAATACAGAAGATGGCCATGAATTTCTATCTAAGTGGAGATGCTCTCTACAAGAGGGACCCAGGCGTAAGCCTTCTGAGATGTTTAGACAGAGATCAGGCCCAGAGACTTATGAATGAAGTGTAGGTGGGGTGTGCGGAGCACATATGAGAGGACCCCTGCTTGCCAAGAAAATTCTAAGGACAGGATATTACTGGATATCCCTCAAAGCTAATTGCAACAATCACGTCAAGCGTTGTTATCAATGCCAGATCCATACCAATATTATTTATGCACCTCCGAATCATATGCATTGCATGACATCACCATGACCCTTTTCCATGTGGGGAATGGACGTGATCGGACCTGTTGAGCCTAAAGCCAGTAACGGTCACAGATTGATCTTCACTATGATCGACTACTTCACCAAGTGGGTTGAAGTAGCTTCCTTCTTAAAGGTCACCAAGGAGGTCATCGTTGGTTTCATCAGAAATAACGTCATCTATCGATATAGATAACCCGAGGTTATCATATTGGACAACATAAAGAATCTTAATAACGAGATGATAAGGGAATTGTACGACAAGTTCAATATCAAACACCTCAATTCGGTTATTTATTATTCGAAGATGAACGACGCGGTGGAAGCCGCCAATAAGAATATAAAGAAGATAATGATGAAGATGTCAGCAAATCATCGGGGATGGTCTGATTTGTTGCCTTTAACTCTACTTGCATATCGAACGTCGACTCGAACCTCGACTAGGGCAACACCCTATTCATTAGTCTATCGCATGGAAGCCGTACTTCCAATCGAAGTGGAGATGGAATCGCTAAGAGTGATGCTAGATTCCCAGATAGAGGAGAGCCAATGGATACAAGATCGATACGATCAGTCATCCCTGATAGATGAAAAGAGGGCGGCTGCTATCTTTCACGTCCAACTATTTCAACAGCGAATGTCCCAATTTTATAACAAGAAGGTGCAACCTCGAGAATTTAAAGATCATAACTTGGTACTAAAGAATATCATTCCAGGCCAGGATGCAGCTAAAGGGAAATTTGCCCCAAATTGGGAAGGACCTTTCGTTGTCAAAATAATTCTGTCAGGCGGAGCCTTGAAACTGAAGGAGATGGACGGTGAGGAATTTCCACAATTGATCAACTCCAGTTCTGTGAAACGATATTATGTCTGAGACCCTTTTCATTCGAATTGTTTTAATAAAAAAAAAAGAAAAAAAAGAAAAAAAGAGAAAAAAAAGAAAAAAAGAAAAGAAAATATATATATCAAGTCTAGTTTTCACGTCTGAGCCAGAACTACGAAATACCTGATCTCACCAAACCACAGGAGTACGTAGGCAGCCGTTGATGGTGCAGTCTAACCCTTGAAAAAAAATCCAAACACTTTCACCTTATATCCCCAAACACTAACCTTCAAAATCCTAACCTATACAGAAATTAAAATATTCCCCAAACCCGCCAAGTCGACAGCTCATGTGGAGAGGACCTAACGACACCTCAGCTTCGCCCTACCGAATCTGGCGCAAGTATGACGAGACCAGTTTTATGTCGACATAATAAATCATGAAGCAAGAATGGTAACAGTGTACAAAGCTAGACATGCTCAAATAAGGGAAGTGAACTAAACTTGTTTCCTTTTATATATACAACTGTTTAGAATACAAAAGTTGATTCTAACATGTGACAAAAGATAATGACATAGTCTGTACAGGAAAATAAAACAAGGCTACAAGTCGGCAATAAGACAAATCAACATATCCAAATATCTAGCCGTCTCTGCAGTCTGAGGAGCAGCCCTAAGCTCCTGCTCCATCGTATTAACACGGCTCAGCAGCTCTACTGCCATACGATAAACACCATCCTGACTCTGCGTTACACCCTGAACATGACCAGTGAGTCCATCTGCAAAAGTCTAGGCAACATCTCTATCAGCTAGGGCCTGATCTCTGGCAACAAAATCTGCATCTCTCTCAGCAATAGCAACATCCCGACTAGCTAAGGTGGTCAACATCAGGGATCGAGCCTGATCCCTCTCAAAGGTCACCAGACGAATCTGTCTGTCCATCGCCTCCATGGAAACTAATGACAAACTCAAAACAATACTAACTAAAGAAGTTGTCAACTCTGCGAACAAAGCATCCTCAGTCGATCCTCCGTAGGCTCTCATCATTAGCAGACCAACCTTCATCATCAGATAAAGACCCCGCATCAACCTGATCCGCTGCATCTGGTGCTAAATCCGACTTTAGCCAAGCTGAGTACTCTACAGATCGGCCCAGATGACAGTCTCTAAACTCCGTTGTCTGCCGATGGGACCAAA
Source organism: Panax stipuleanatus (assembly GCA_020205555.1). Lineage (NCBI taxonomy): Eukaryota > Viridiplantae > Streptophyta > Magnoliopsida > Apiales > Araliaceae > Panax > Panax stipuleanatus. The sequence continues at coordinate 80,807,656 of CM035121.1, forward strand.
ACCAGTAGCCCTGAGCTAGATTAGCCTCAGTAGCTGAGTAGATGGGGAAACGATAGTCTTCAGTCCCCTCAAATGAATGGACATACTGATACTGATCAAACTGGCCTATTACCGACAGAGGATGATAGGTCGTCACACCCCTCAAACCAGTCAAAGGAAGGAAATCCAGATCAGCCACATGGGTGGTGAAACTCAGAAAGGAGCAATAGCTAGATTACATGACTATATCAAAAGGTTCCTCTATGACACCCAGGAATGTAGTCCAAGATTCCTCATCGATGCAGGAAGTCGGGCGGTAGGAATAGATTTGCGACATGCCATGTCCAAAGCAAAACCCATAACGACGAAGCTGGCCAATCGGTCTAAGGTGGGTCATGAACTAGATGTATAGGAGAACAGGGCTATCTCTAAACTTCTGATCCCCAATAGTCCGACAAAAGGATGCCGATATCAATGTCTCTACCAAGATGAGAGGGAGAATGGTGAAGCTATCTCTGAGAGCTCTAACAGCCATCGACATCCCGACATCCAGGTGGTCAGCATAAAATGGCATATATAAATGATATGAGGCACATGACCAGTGCATCCACTCGTGCAATATGTCATCTCTCCTCTGAAATTACAAAATCTCCAAGATGAATGGCGAAGTTATCAGCAGATGAAAAATGGTCTATCATAAAGTCCATAGAAATGATATGGCCACCACCCACCTCGGCCAGAACAACTACCCTCCTTAATCCAGTGACTGTCATAAACTGGCGGCGCATATAGCCCGCCACCATCCGAGCACACGGCCCCTCCATCGATAACCCGAAGATGAGACCATACTCCTCTAGTGTAGGAGTCAACTCATCAGAACCAAACCTGAAAATATGCCTCTCAGGAATCTAATGAACAAGCATGCTATGCCTCCGGCACCTGTAAGGATAATAGAGACATCGAATGGCCTAATATGTGACCTACGATGATTCGATCAAAATATGGCAGGAAGTCATGCCAAACTCTCAGACTAGTGGATATCCGACCAGGCGGAGAATGCTCAAGACGAGTCACTGCAGAAGAGGCCATTTGTAAAAACTTTGTCAAAAAGACCGTACATGGGTCAATCTCTATCAAATCATTTTAATATGTATGAAGCATGCATCATAATGAGTGATAATATAGCATGTGCGATAAATAAATAGAAAACATCATTTTACATAAATATCTGCAAAATACATCAGTTTTATATATACATCACTGTCATCCCTATGATACATGTGAAAACTAAGAAATAAAAAGTACAAGATACTAGGGTACAAATGCCCAATGACTAATAAGGTGGCTGTAAGTTAATGCCAAAATCCTCTAGAAAGGTGCTAGAATCATCAAATTAATTAACCCGGGGCAAGTCACCTTGAGTGGGCATATCCTGCATGTCTGAGCGATAAGGCATATCCGGCACATCTGGGCAATAGGCAAAGGGACCACCTCAATCATCAAAACCACCCGTACCTGATGGTCCAGCCTCATGAGAGCCACCAGTACATGAAGGTCCAGCCCCATGATCATGGGAATCGAAGGTATAAGCAAATGACAGATCCCCTCCCAAATAGCAGCAGTACATCGACAACCTATCCACCGATGAGTCAAAGCTGCGATCTGAGTCTGATGAGAAGCTCCCGAAAGCATGCTATCTAGTCCATCATCAGAAGAGACTACAGAACCACATCTCCTAAAAATTGGGTAGCCCGGGTCTGAGCTCCTATAGTACGAGGGCGCCACCAAGTGGAGAAGTCATCAGAAGTGATAGGACCATCTGACAGATGAAACCCCTTATATCCAGCTGTAGGAATCACTGCAATTGACTGAGATAAAGGCCAAAATCGCTGAGCCGGAGGATGGTAAGGGAGGTGAATCTCCCCAGTGATATATTTGAAAGCACGCTCCCCATGGTAGAGCTCCCAACCTCCATCAAACATGAATGGAATTCGACGAGTAGGCAGATAATACTCTGGCCCTATCGGTAGACCATCCTCGAACTCCTCAGACAAATGCTCTGTAGAATAAGGGACCCATGCTATGTTAGAATCTGACAATGTCTCCAGTTGAAGGCGGGCATGAGTGAGGCCCTCCGCGACCAGGACCTCTGATAAAGTAGACTGGTGCCATCTACGCCCCCGAGGGCAGGTATCTAAGCCCAGAACAAAGATGGGGCGAAGACAAAAAAGCCTCTCATAAGCCCAAAACTATTAATCCAAAGAACCTGACATTAGTCATGGGAAAAGATAAGCCAATCGAGATTCAAATAAATGAAATTCAGTCAAGATGACTCACCAGAATAAACGGGTAAAATCTGAGCCATGCATCGGTAACTCTCTCAGATTGCATTCGCATCCCGTGAAGGAAGATTGCAAATGTGAAAGAACCCCAGTCGTAGCCCCCTAAGCGGTCTATGTCCCGAACAACTCCCACCAAGAAAAAAGGAACAGTGGAGGAGTTTTTCGCAACGAAAAACCCCCTCAAGATGGTCAGGAACAAACGCCACAAGATGCAATCTCTTTCCCTCAAATTCGTAGGTAATGGCTGCTGCAAAGTGCCTTGAGCAGCATTGACGCTCAAGAATCCAGACCAAATACTATGGGTCTTAAAGGCCCGCTCCTGAGAAGAAAACCCCAGAAGGGTGCGAACAGCTGTCGGAGTAATACCAGCCTCCAAAGGCACTCTGTCTCCAGTGAACTCCAGACCGGTGATATACCTCCAATCCATAGGTGTCATCATGACCTCACAATCTAGGAGATGAAGAGAATGACTATGGTGTAACCATTTCTCAGATAAAGTTCATAAATAGCCCCAGGGGCAGCTATGGGGAGCAATGGTGAAGAAGGCCTAGAACCCCCAAGAATCCACTCGAGCTCGGTACTCAAGGTGAAGTGATTGATACAGAGAATATACACTAAACCAATTACCTCTGGGCTGGGTAAACTCTGGAACCTGCACGACATTAGGGTTAAGAAAATCGATTGTTGGCAGAAAAGAGAAATGAAGACAAATTAATGTAAAGACCATATACCTCGTTCGCCTGCAAATGAATAGAGGGATGATGGCTCAGGTCCATACCCAGCAAATCAGGAACGGCTACCTGAATACTAGGAAGAAATCTGGGCGCTGCAGTGGGCTGAGGTGGAACCTTGGGCTTAGGGATATCCTCCTCATCTAAATAGGGTTTGACCTCATCAAGAGGACGATGCACCAACTCTGTCAAACGATGAACCTGCCTATTAATCCGCAAAATGGGAATATCAGAGGCAGGCCTCCGACGGCGAACTCCAGATGAAACCCGACGGGATGAAGAACTACTGGGTTTATCAGAATCCATACATGAACAATGAGTTCGTAGGATTCAAAGCAAGGTCAGGTATATTCCTATCCTTTTTAAAAAATTCAAATTTTCTATTACCTAGAGATAATATGATCCTAGGAATATAATTTAGGTCATAGCATCATGCATGTCCTACAGCTGCCGTTATGTGTACATCAATTTAACTTATATCCTAGCATATCTAAACATGTATGTAGGACCCTGTCATCTAACTCACGAAAGATTTCACCGGAGTTTCCCCTATAAAATGGACTATCCACATGCCCGAAACATGCATTAAACCACCCTAAGAGGGTATACCATCACAGCCAAGCAATTAAATAACAGTTTAAATAGTTTTTCTAACATATAGTCAAAATACATGTCTAGACTAACTGATAGATTGTAATATGTCGCATCCATATGGTCCATAAGATGATACGTAAGCATGCAATACATTATAACATGTCCATTAAGCTATCTATGCATACATATTCAATATAATGCATTTAACGAAGAAAGTACGATTTTTCACCGGTAAAAACACAAAAAAGTTGAGTCTATACGTTACCTGTAGTGCGTAGAAGGAATGTACGGTTATAGATTGCTCCAAATCAAGCCCAAACTGAGTAGATCTGAGATGGAAGGTCGGATTTTTTAGAGGAAACTCTAGAAAACTCAAATCGAATGCAGGAAAATGAGCCTGCCCAAAGGTATTAACCTAGCCGAGGACAGCCTCAGCCATACCTGCTTTAGCCGTAGGTATAGCTGTGGCTGACAAGTTAGGGACCGCGACTCCCCTTTTGGTAAAATGCAGTTCGAAACGCGTTCATTAGGGTCCGAAATGGGGTCTTTACTTAGAAATGTGCCCTTCCGGGCCATTTTTAGACCCCAAAAACCCTAAAAACCCTTTAAAAAGGTAGGAAATCAATGAAGATCAGAAATCCCGACGTTGAATGATGGAAGACCAGAAATTGTGATTCGGGTCACTTTTATCGACTCCAATGATGTAATCCGTTGGCAACAACCCAGTGAAGGCATCGGCTCGACCCCCGATGATGTAATTCGTTGGCAACAACCCAGTGAAGGCATCGGCTCGACCCATGATGATGTAATCCATTGACAACGACTTAGTGAAGGCATCGACTCGATCCCCGATGATGTAATCCATTGGCAACAAACCAGTGAAAGCATCGGCTCGACCCCTGATGATGTAATCTGTTGACAACAAACCAGTGAAGGCATTGACTCGACCCCCGATGATGTAATCAGTTGGCAACAACCCAGGGCATTAGCTCAAACCTCGATGATGTGATCCATTGGCAACCACCCAACATAGGTCGGCTCCGCCCCAATAATGTAATCTGTTGGCTATAACCCAATGTGGACGTCGGCTTAACCCCAACGACGTAATGCTTATCTTCCCCAGTAGGGGGAGTGACCCTTTTATAATCTCATATATCATTGCATACTTTATACATGACATTGCATCATCAGATATACCTTGTCATGCATTCTCCGTGTCTAGTAATCTTTATCGTGTGCATTCCATTACATTGCATAAACATGACAAAGAGGGGCATCTGTAGACACTCGAAATTTTGCTTTCTTTATACTAACCTTGGAGAAGGGTAAAAGTGTAATTTTACTTTAGAGATAACCCCGAGGTAGGGTAAAAGCATCTGATCACCCCGGAGACAACCTTGTAGATGATTCAAAGGGCCAACGACGTCCAAATATGACGCGAACCGAACGAGGATCGCAAATTTGAGAAAGTGTCCCTAAGAAGTCACCTCAGCAAACATCGAACTGCATGTTATCAAAGATGAGCCAGTTAACTGCAGTTGGGAACCGGAAGATACCTTTCAGCTATAAGCATCATCTTCCCGGATCCCAATTCAGTCAGACACGACCTTATTCCGTAGCTTTCCGCAAAGACTTTTCGGGATTTTTGGAAACGAAGCTCAACTTTCTTCGGATTGAGACCAAAGGAACGAACTTTGAGGCGGCAGGGTCCACGAGGCTCAGCCGCAGGTGTACCTGCGGCTGGTCCCGGGGCATTAACTCAACAGAATTATCTCATTTAAAGAAAAAAAGAAGGAGAAGTTTTAGAGAGAGAAATTAATTTTAGAGAGAGAACCTCGGGTTTGAGCAATATATACACATTTTGAGTTGTTTAATCTTGGTTTATACATACTTTGAGTCTCAAGAGTGTTCTTAGTTGATCCCGAGCAATAAAAAGCTTGTTCATGCGTCCCCCAAGGTGAAAAACGTCCTTTTCGAGCCACTTTCTTTGTAAAGGTGTTTTAAATACTAGATTTATGTGATATTATGTAGACATCGTTAAACTTGTTACTTTATACATATATTGTTGTGTAGGTGGTAGATCCATAGACCCCATCGATTATTTATTGCATATTTAGTTGTAAATCAAGTCCGGAGACTAGATCTACCTAGATCTAAGCCGGATCTAGCCATTCAGGGGGAGTTATAGAGCATGAAGCTCTAACCTACGTGTTAGATCGATTTAGATCCATGGCAGATCTAGATGTTTTACCGCTTTTGGTCCATCCCGGTCACTTCGTTGAGCCCTAGATCTACATCTAAAGGTGAGGGGGTCCTAATACCTTATGATGGGGGTTTCAACCAATGAAACCACTAGATCTTGAGTTTAGGATATGTTGTACATTTATTTATTTCCATAAATGTGAGCTTAGGAATCCCGGGGTCGAGATCTACATTTTAGATTTTGACTAGATTCCCACGATGGGCATTTTGCTTGTGTTGTAATGTTTAAATAATATCAAATCGTTGTACTTGTAAATATTAGATCTTAAAGCCGTCTTGAGGGCTTCGTCCGGATAGATTGGGTTTAAGATCTCATAATAATGAAAATATATATATGTGGATGCTCAGTTCATTGAGATGGCTTTCATGCTTGATGATGATTTGTCTCCTTTTTAATGCTTTTCACATGCATAATCACCAAAATGACTTTCCAATAAAAACCACAAAGAGCTTTCATAAAGAAAAAGGCGATTCACGGTAGATCACCTTAAGAACGTAAAGATAATGAAAAGGAAGTATCGAAGTCCTCAATTCCTAGTCGGGTGAAGAATTTGAAAACCTTGTTTTCCAAAACATCATTTTAATTCATATATCTTGTTTAAAATTAACTTTTTCCTAAATCAAATCCTTCGTACCTAGGCGCAAAAGAGGTACAACACTACTTTCAAATAACCCTAAATGAAGACTTAGAATAAAATGAGTAAACTTAAAATAAAGAACACACACACACTCACACACACACACACTTTATGCATAGGAAATCAATAAGATGCGGTAACCGTGTTTTTCACGGAAGTCGGGGGTGCCTACATCTTCCCCTCGCTTGAGCAAGCCCTCGAACTCTATGAATCTCGGGTATCCAGACTAATCTTATGGAGTCACTGTTGGGTTTGTATGTAACACATACATGTAATCAAATTACACAATAAGGACATAAGCGCGATAAATTAGGTTTTAAATTTTTTTTATACAAACCCTCACCAAGAACATACTTTGTGCTCAATTATCAATCAATAGAAAGAAAAGGATAAATCAGAATCATACCCTTGTATAAACTAGCTTCTACAGGTATGAATTCAACTCCTTGCTCTTCGTGATCTCCTGAATTAATTCCTTTCTTTGATCAACGTTAGTCACCCAAGTGTTTGGCCTCTAGAGGTGATCCACCAAGAAAGAGGAATTATTCAAGATAGAGGGTGGTTGGCTAAACCCTAGTTTTCTATTCTCTATAGAAAAGGAGTACTCTCCAACAATTGGAATTACGTCTATTGATATCTAATATAAGACTCCTTTTATATAGATATTGGTTAACTCTTCTAGTCTAATTAAAAATTGGGTTTCATTTAATTAATTAAACTCCTTTAATTAATTAGGCTTCCCAACACATTGGGGTTAATTGATTAAACTCCTTTAATTAATTTGCCTCCTAATCTCATTAGGAATAAATAAGAATACTAATATTAAATTAATTCCTAAACTCCTTTAGAAATCAAAATAATAATAATTGTAATAATATTAATAAGACTCCTCTTATTAATTTATTTTTAATATATTAAATAATAAACATTAAGCTATTTAATTTATTCTATCACCATAGATTAAATTAATTACACTTAATGCATTATTACGATTATGCCATTACCTTCTTAAATAATTATTCTTCCTTTTATAGTGTGACCCTTTAGGTTCTCCATATTAACCCGGTTGTGAATAAATCGATTAAAACAATTCTAATCTTATTTAAATAAATAAATAAAACTAATAATCTATTTAAATAAATAATATTTATTCTACAATAGGGATAATCCTCCCTAGCGATCAACGACTTTCCAAATAATATAGATTTTAACATTAATCATAAAACAACATGTGAGAAAATAGTTATCATACAATTCAATCCTTCCACCATACAATGTCTCAATTAAATATAAGACATGGAATTACTGTCAATTCTTATTTTATTTAATTATATGTATTTTGATTAGAAAATGCACAACTCCAAATAATGTAAATTAGAAACTCCTTTCTAATTTTATTTTGCTTTAGCCAAGGACTACTGGGTTGTCATTTAACGAATCACATAGGACATATTTCTTCTTTTACTAGAAGTGGTAGATTCTTTATTGATCATTCATTATCTCCATATGCAACTTATTACACCCAAGCAAACCATTTAATATACCCTAAGGGTCTTAAGGAATAAGTCAAAGTATAATTCATTACACACAAGATACTATGATGATCTCAAGTCCAAGGATCACTTGTACTACTATCACATTAAGAATTCCTATTGACTGGCAAGTAAAACTCTATTAGGTATTCCGTAGCGAGTCACGTTCAGTGAACTTATTCTCCAATAAGCACCTACATACTTGCTTTAGTGTCTCCACACAAATGATTATGAGATCAATCATCCTCATCCAATGAGCAAGCAACATATGTACTAATCTATCCGGAATTACTAATTCCCTTTTTAGTAATCCAACGACCGGGAACTATTTTAGTTTTAAGCTTTCTATGAATTTAGACCTCATTAACATGATCAACATCATGATTCTAAAATCATTGCTTAAAACTATGAGTTATTTACATATTATAAAAATAGCATCATGTAGATAATTAAATGCCTTTAATAAATGAATACTTTTATTAATAAATATATAATATCGTTTCCAAAGTATATGCTTTATCATAACACATAATTGACTTGTATGCATACTACTTTAAATCTTCCACTTGCAGTAAAGCCAATCGCCATTGTATCTCATACCGATCTTCTCTAAGTGACGATCAAACTGCTGTTGTGTTAAAGCTTTAGTAAGTGGATTTGCAATGTTGTCTTGAGAGTCTATAGGCTCCAAGGTGACGTCTCCTCTTTCAATGATCTCCCTGATCAAAAGAAATCACCGCAACACGTGTTTGGATTTCTGATGAGACCTGGGTTCCTTAGCCTGTGCAACAGCTCTGGTGTTGTCACAGTATAAGGGGACTGCTCCTCCAATGCTAGGAACCACACCAAGTTTGGTTATGAACTTCTTCATCCAAACAGCTTCCTTTGCAGCTTCACTTGCAGCTATGTACTCCGCCTCTGTCACTGAATCAACAACTGTTTGCTGCTTGGAACTCTTCCAACTCACTGCACCATCGTTTAAGGTAAACACATACACCAAAATGGATTTACTGACATCTTGGTCAATTTGAAAACTTGAGTCTATGAAGCCCTTGAGTTTAAATTCAGACCCACCGTAGACAAGAAATACATTCTTAGTCCTTCGTAAGTACTTTAGGATATTTTTACTACCTTCCAGTGCTCTTCTCCTAGATTCGACTGATATCTGCTTGTTACACTAAGTGCATGAGCGACATCCGGTCTAGTACATATCATACCGTACATGATAGATCCTATTGCTGAAGCATAAGGAATCTTACTCATACGGTCTCTGTCCTCAGGTGTCTTTGGGGCCTGTTTCTTGGAGAGATGTATTCCACGGCTCATCGGCATGAGACCTCTTTTGGAATCTTCCATGTTAAACCTCTTTAGCATCGAGTCAATGTATGTTCCTTGGGATAAGCCAAGCATCCTTTTAGATCTATCTCTATAGATCTTTATCCCCAAAATATAGGATACTTCTCCCAAGTCCTTCATGGAGAAGTGTTTAGATAACCAAAATTTAATCGATTGTAGCATAGGAATGTCATTCCCTATCAGTAATATATTAGCAACATTTTATACAAGGAATGAAACAGCGCTCCCACTAACCTTCTTGTACACACATGGTTCATCCTCATTTTTGATAAAACCAAACTCTTTGATTGCCTCATCAAAATGAATGTTCTATCTACGAGAAGCTTGTTTCAATCCATAAATGGATCGTTACTGCTTACAAACTTGATTTGTTCTAACCTTTGAAATAAATCCCTCTGGCTGTGTCATATACACATCCTCCCCAAGTTTCCCATTGAGGAAGGCTATTTTCACGTCCATCTGCCAGATTTTATAGTCGTAATAAGCTACAATCGCAATCAAAATCCGAATAGACTTGAGCATAGCTACTGGTGAGAAGGTTTCATCATAGTCAACTCCTTGTATTTGTTTGAAACCTTTTTTAACCAGTCGAGCCTTATAGGTCTCTACCTTGCCGTCTGCTCTAATTTTCTTTTAAAGACCCATTTACACCCAATAGGCTTTATTCCTTCAGGTGGTGAAACCAAAGTCCATACTTGGTTCTCATCCATGGAGTCCATCTCGGATTTCATGGCTTCAAGCCATTTCCTTGAGTCTTTATTACTTATAGCCTGTTTGTAATTCAATGGATCATCATCATTCATGATGCGTACCTCATCGTTATCCTCTTTGACAAATCCATACCTATCAGGTATCTTCAGTACTCTTCCAGATTTATGAATAGGGTGTGGTACAGTAGGTTCATCCACTTGGTTAGGTACCTGACTTTTATCCGTAGTAATTTGTGGTTCTTGAACTTCTTCAAGATATATCTTACTCCCACTGACCCCTTCATGGTAAACCCCTTTGCCAAGAAGGCAGCATGTTTCGCAACAAACACCTTTTGATCAGTTGGATGATAGAAATAATACCCTAAAATTTCTTTAGGGTATCCCACAAATCTACACTTGTCGGATTAAGTCTGTAGCTTATTATTTTCAAATTTTTTGACATAAGCTGGACAACCCCAAGTCTTAACATGCTTAAGATTTGGTTTCCTCCCTTTCCACATCTCATATGAAGTCTTAGGGGTGAATTTGGTAGGCACCTTATTAAGTAGACATGCAGTCGTTTCTAGGGCATAACCCCAGAATGAAATTGGAAGATCGATAAAACTCATCATGGAACGAACCATGTCCAACAATGTTCAATTTCTTTTTTCAGATACTCCATTTAACTGTGGTGTACCTGGTGGAGTCTATTGTGAGATTATACCATTATCTTTGAGACAATTAAGAAACTCACCGCTTAAGTATTCTCTACCTCGATCTGATCGAAGAATCTTAATACTTTTGCCAGTTTGTTTCTCTACTTCACTTCTGAACTCTTTGAACTTTTCAAATGATTCAGATTTGTATTTCATTAAATACACATATCCAAATCTTGAGTGATCATCAATGAAAGTAATAAAATACGAATATTCCCATGCATTTGTTGTCATAGGTCCACAAACGTCTGTGTGAACCAACGTAATAACTCTGTAACTCTTTCTCCTTTTTCACTAAACGAAGATTTTGTCATTTTACCCATGAGATAAGATTCACAAGTTGGATATGATTCGTAATCAGATAGCTCTATGAGCCCATCCTTTTGCAACTTGGATAATCTTGTTTCACTGATATGACTGAGTCTATAGTGTCACATATAGGTATAATTAACATCATCTCTTTTCCTTGTCTTAGTATGTTCTATTTGAAATATTTTCATGCAAGTCAAGTATATAAAGTCCATTTCGTAAATTACCAACACCATATAAAACATTGTTATTATAAATAAAATAACTGTTGTTCTTTATTATAATGTCAAATCCATCCATATCTAATACGAAAATAGAAATAATATTTGTAATGATATTCAAAAAAAAAAATAACAATTATTTAAATAAATGGACTTGCCCGTAGGCAGTACTAAACAATAAATACCTACAGCTAATGCAACAACCTTTGCTCCATTTCCCACTCGTAGGACAACCTCATCTTTCTTCAGCTTTCTACTTCTGACCAGTCCCTGCATAGTATTACATATGTGAGAACCACAGCCGGTATCCAATACCTAAGTAGAATTTTGACTTTCAGAAAAATTAATTTTAATCATGAACAAACCTTGATTGGAAGTCGAAGCTTCTCCAAGCTTCTTCTCTGCCAGAAACTTCTTGCAGTTCCTCTTCCAAGGACCCGGCTCGTTGCAATGGAAGCACATTTCTTTGCTAGCTGGATCAGGTTTCTTTTGATCCTTCACTTTTGCCCCGCCTATAGCCTTCTTAGATTTCTTCTTTTCAGAAGATACCTTGGGCCTCTTCCTTTTCTTGGAAGAATCATCCACCATTAAGACATGGTTCTTCTTGGATGGGAAGTGACCTTCTGCAGTTTTTAACATGTTAAGTAATTCAGGCAAGCAGACATCTAACTTATTCATGTGGAAATTTACTACAAACTGTGAGAAGGTCTCAGGGAGTGACTGCAAGACTAAGTCTTGACTCAACTCCCCATCCATGACGAACCCAAGCTGTCCAAGGCGTTCAATCAGATTGATCACCTTTAGGACATGAGTCTCGACGGCAGTGCCCTCGGTCATCCGAGATCGAAAGAGTTCCTTAGATATCCCATATCTAGCAGTCCTACTTTGTTCACCATACAACTTTTTAAGGTGAACCAACATAGTAGGAGCATCCATGTTTTCATGCTAACGCTAAAGCTCGTTATTCATGGATGCGAGTATGATGCATTGAGCCACAAATGCATCATCTTGCCACTTTACAATAGTGGCAATCTCTTCCTCAGAGGCTGTTTCTGGAACAGTTCTAGGGACAGGTGAATTTAGGGCATAAGAAATCTTTTAAGCAATGAGAAGTATTATCAGATTCCTTAACCAGTCCGTATAGTTTGGTCCGGTCAGTTTGTTAGCATCAAGTATGCTTCACAGTGAAATTATTGATTTCTACATTTATAAATTTCTACATGTGAAAAGATAATATTTTAACAAACATTCATTTAATTAATTTTACATACCAAAATAAATTAGGTCGTATTTTAAATTGGTTTCTCTCACTATTTTCTTCAAACTATATTATCCTCACTTATATAGTTCGGCAACATCTAATTAAAGATTTGCTAGTGAGAATAAGGATCCTATTTCAAATGTATATAGCCTTGTGGATAGCACAATAAACCATATATAAATAAATAGGTACAGAACTCTTTGTCAATTACATCAACATGTAACTCCTTTTTATTTTGCCTCTTAGATCATAATGGTCAAGTGTGTGCACATCCGAACTAAAATGATTTAAGTTATGTCCAACCTAGCACTTTCATATATTCAAAAAAGAAAAATATTTTCCTTGTGGATAGCACAACAAAACAATATTGTTTAATTTTCTTTATAAACATCAAATGTGATTAAATTAACATCTTAAATACTTAATACTTGCCTTGTGGATAGCACAACAAACTCATATTAAATATTTAATACTCTATTAATTTTATCATGCTAGAAGGCGACGCTTGATATTCCAAATATCTTTGAACGCTTTAGACTTAAAATACTTTCTTTGAGGGGTTTGTTATTATTAGTCTCATCTTGTTTAGCGCGCATGCACATATATATAAAATACGCGTCATTTTAATAAAACATGTGAAGCATGTTTGCATAAAATATAAAATATATATATATATAATACTAGCATGCACATTTAGAATACTATATTCTACCCGGATTGATTATGAACTTTTATTCTAGTTTGGTTCACTAGAGCCTCCAAGTGAACCAAAAGGTCAAACCTAGGGTGCAAAAATTAAATTTAAACGTAACTATTACATTTAAACACAGGCTCCATTATAAACGGGTCTTCACGCGCTCCTTGATTCTTGGTCTCTAATTCTTCAAGATAATTCTAACTAGTCATATTACATAAACTATTTAATTTTAATAGAAACCTTGATCAGCAGTCAAGGGCAAGTACATAGGAGGAAGATAGAATTTTACATCAAGAAAAATTAGAGAAGACGAGGTACGTAGACCCCATTTAATAAAACTCATACATTCAAGCATCCAACTAAAATAAAATTCAATCACATTGGTCAATAGTCCATAATCAACCCCATTTATTATCATACACATCAATATATGCATCAATAAATAAACTTTTGTCTCATGAATAATAAAATCATTCCATATACGCATCGATATCATTTAATGGGCAAAAGTTTGCTAAATTTTGGTTTTGAAACAAAATAAACTATTTTATTTTAATCAAAAACTAAATCCAAATTAAACTCCTTTAATTTTTAGCAATCTGAAATCATATTTCAGATAAAATAAACATCTTTATTTAAAACTTTTATCAATTAAATAAACCATTTACTTTAATTGATCAAAAGTAAGTTTTCAAAATCTGCAAAGTGGCGCGCCCGCGCCCAGAATGAACTCGGACCCTACGCGACCGCGCTGTTCATCGCAGAAACAACAGACTTTGATTTTTGTCCAGAAAATTCGATCCAATCTCACATCAATTCACATATGGAATCATAAAATTGATAATTAGCACAAAGTTAGGCTTTGATACCACTGTTGGGTTTGTATGTAATGCATACATGTAATCAAATTACATAATAAGGGCGAAAGCGCGACAAATTAGGTTTTAAATTTTTTACACAAACCCTCACCAAGATCTTGCTTTGTGCTCAATTATCAATCAATAGAAAGAGAAGGATAAATCAGAATCATACACTTGTAGAAACTGGCTTCCACAGGTACGAGTTCAACTCCTTGCTCTTCGTGATCTCTTTGAATATTCTGGATTGATTCCTTCCTTTGATCAACGTTAGCCACCCAAGTGTTTGGCCTCTAGAGGTGATCCACCAAGGAAGAGGAATTGTTCAAGAAGGAGGGTGGTTGGCTAAACCTTAGTTTTCTATTCTCTATAAAAAAGGAGTACTCTCCAACAATTAGAATTACGTCTACTGATATCTAATATAAGACTCCTCTTATATAAATATTGGTCAACCCTTCTAATCTAATTAGAAATTGGGTTTCATTTAATTAATTAAACTCCTTTAATTAATTAGGCTTCCCAACACATTGAGATTAATTAATTAAACCCCTTTAATTAATTTGCCTCCTAATCTCATTAGGAATAAATGACAGTACTAATATTAAATTAATTCCTAAACTCCTTTAGAAATCAAAATAATAATATTTGTAATAACATTAATAAGACTCCTCTCATTAATTTATATTTAATATTTCTAAAATATTAAATAATAAATATTAAGCTATTTAATTTATTCTATTACCATAAATTAAAATAATTACACTTAATGCATTATTACGATTATGCCATTAACTTCTTAAATAATTATTCTTTCTTTTATGGTGTGACCCTTTAGGTTATCCATATTAAATCGATTGTGAATAAAACAATTAGAACAATTCTAATCTTATTTAAACAAATAAATTAAACTAATAATCTATTGAAATAAATAATATTTATTCTACAATAGAGATAAGCCTCCCTAGCGATTAACGGCTTTTCAGATAATATAAATTTTAACATTAATCATAAAAGAACCTGTGAGTAAATAGTTACCGTATAATTCAAATCTTCCACCATACAATATTCCAATTAAATATAAGACATGGAATTACTGTCAAGTCTTATTTTATTTAATTATATGTATTTCGATTAAAAAATGCACAACTCCAAATATTGCAAATTAAAAACTTCTTTTTAATTTCATTCCAACTTGGTCAAGGACTGCTAGGTTGTCATTTAACGAATCACATAGGACATATCTCTTCTTTTACTAGAAGTGGTAGATTCTTTATTGATCATTCATTATCTCCATATGTAACTTATTACACCCAAGCAAACCCTTTGATATACTCTAAGGGTCTTATGGAATAAGTCAAAGTATAATTCATTACACACAAAATACTATGATGATCTCAAGTCCAAGGATCAGTTATACTACTATCACATTAGGAATTCCTATTGACAGACAAGTAAAACTTCATTAGGTATTCCTTAGCAAGTCACGTTTAGTGAACTTATTCTCCAATAAGCACCTACATACTTGCTTTAGTGTCTCCACACAAATGATTATGAGATCAATCATCCTCATCCAATGAGCAAGCAACATATATACCAATCTATCCAGATTTACTAATCCTTTTTTTAAGTAATCCAACGATTGTGAACTATTTTAGTTTTAAGCTTTCTAAGAATTTAGATCTCATTAGCACGATCAACATCATGATTCTAAAAGTATTGCTTAAAACTATGGGTTATTTACATATTATAATAACAACATTATGTAGATAATTAAATGCCTTTAATAATTGAATACTTTTATTAATAAAAAAATAAGACCGTTTCCAAAGTATATGCTTTATCATCATACATGCTTGGTTTGTATGCATACTACTTTCAGTTAGATATTGGACCATATTGCAAAAACTTCAAAATTCAAATGAGTTGGTACATCAATTTAAAACCATATCAACAAGCGGCTCTGTCTCATTCGGTCCAATTATCAAAAATTAAACAATAAAATCAAACTTTGTAAAATAAGTCGACTAATGTCAGCCTTTTCCTAAATTTCACCCTTCAGATGAATTAACCAACATAGCAGAATAAAAAGGGGTAAGAAACGATAGGAAAAGCGAAAAATAAAAGAAGACATCTAATCTTCAAACAAAAAAACAAAACTCATGAAACTCGCGCGGGAACGCGTATTTTTCGACGACGTCGACATATATGTTAATTAATTTATATAATCCATGGGCTATCATCTAGAAATGATTTTCAGTAAGAAAATTCATGAAATCGTGTTTTAGAATGGGGAATTTTGTGTTCTTGAGTTTTTGGTAATATATATATAACATGTACGATTTTGGAGTCAGAATTAGTGTTCAATTCATGTTGTAAACTGTAAATTAATCATAGTTTGTGTTAATATGTCAAGAAACGAAAAGAATGCAACTCGTATGGAATGATTTGGTTAAGAAACAAAGCTATGGTTATTGTTCTCGCTAAATATGTCAAATTTTGGAAAAATTAGCATAAACATAATTTTAATCCTTCCAATTTGGTTATTTATGTTGTTTTAAATGTTATAATGATTAAGTGTATATGTTAGGTGGGTTTGGTAAGGTTTATAGTGTAAGGGTTTGTCCATGTTGCTGTGGAATTAAAGAAATTGGAGTATTGGCTCGCAACAGTGCTGGAAGAAAACTAAAGTGTTCTTGTTTACGCACCAGTGCAGCTGCGCCGGTGTCAAGGATAGGAACAACGCAACTGCGCTCCAGCGCAGATACGCCAGTTTAAGGGTTCAGGAAGGCGCATCTGCGCCATCCCTTGGGAGAATCTGTTTTGTTTGTTTTGTTTGTTCAGTCATTAAAACCTAACTTAACATAAACTAATGAGCATAATAATGTGTTACACATATAAAAAGATGTTATAACAGATTGTGAACTTGTATAAAGTGATCTCAAGTTAAGAATTATTGCATTGTATAGGAACTTAAACTTGTTATTCGAGAGGTTGGATTTTGATGTTGATATTGATTATCGTGTAATGATTTCAGATTTGTGATGTGTGATTAGTTTAATGGTCAGAACTTGAACTAAGTTAACAAGTTGAACTAAAAAGTGAGAACTAAACCTATAAGGTTAATATTAGTGTAACTAATGGACATTGTGATTGTAATGAAATGTGTAGGACGTGTGGTGAATGTGAATAGTAATTATTTAATCTACGCATGAGGCAAGTTCTTTAGTCCCTATCTTATTTATAAGAGTTTTGCAAGTTCCTTACCCTATCTTGATTACGATTACGCAAGTTCCTATACTTTTACATTGTGCATGTTATAAACTCTTGAATCTCTACTACAAGAAAAGCTTCTTTGATTATTCCAAAGATACAACTCTTTTGAAAGTATTACTTTGTTATACATGTTTATTCAATCATGCATTGTTATTAATGATCCTTGATCATAAATGTCATTGTTTAATTCTATAATATTGTGTAAAACTCTTATCTGGCTAGTGAACCCATATTGATTCGACTAGTCCATAGTTGATGAGCGTTCTAAAATTATAGAACTGTTATTGAAGCTAATCCAAACCAAACTTTCTTTGGTGTGGACTCATATGTCAAAACAGAGATGAACAACCCAAATATAGGGGATTATATTATGCGATAGCGTTAAGATATTTGTGCATAATATATGGTACAAAGGTCTGATCTCCCTTAGTACGAGAAGGAAAGTTCATATATTCTAACGACTATTAAAGGTTTAAGTAAAAATACTTATTAACCTAGAACATAGTTCATGGTCTTGCGACCCTCAGATGTACTTTTGGTCTTGTATTCTATTCTTGATTCCAAAGCCGAACTTTCTATTATTCAGAATTCATTGATTACTCTCATGTTATTACTATTGTTATTATTATACTTGTGGGCAATTGTTTGTTCACTCTTTTATAATAACATTGCAGCTAAGGTTGAAAGATCCGATGAGACATCCACTAGTAAGGGCAAAAGCAAGATGAACAAGTGATGAAGACTTGTTTAATTTATTTGAAGATGTTATGTAAAAAGACTTATTTAAATATGTTATGTTTTCGCAATTTGATGTATTTAAGGTTAGACGACCTGGGATTTGTTTAAGATGTTGTAACCCTTTAATGGGAGGATTTCTATTTAAGTTGTGAGTTCATTTATATCCTTTATGTATGGGTAGTTAGTTGTGATTTAATTAGACAGTGAACACCAAATTCTATGAAAATGAAGTACCCGGATGTTTGATGTTGGAGGATTCAGTTAACCTAGGGAGGATGAGTCCCGAGTAGCTAGAGAGGAGGAGCCCCGAGACATCCATACCGTATGGGAGCAGCTAGTACAGAGGGAGCCATCTCCATTGATCACAGTTGTGGTTCAGGAGCATGAGCCTGAGTTTAATCAGGAGGATGAGGAAATGGAGGAGGAAGAGGATGAAGATCCCGAGGAGGTACCCCTTACCTCTATCGATGTCGAGATGTATGATGCGATGTATGATCGTAATATAGAATTGTAGGATAGAGTCAGGGATTTGGAGGAGCTGGCAGATATACGTCAGACTACTATAGAGCAGAATGATGACAAGATTGAGAATCTTGATGAACGTATTGGAGACGTGGAATGGAAGCTAGTTCAGGCAGAGAATAATAAGTTATGTGAATAACTATGGAAGTAAATAAGATGTAAATCCTAGTGTGGATATAAACAATGGGATATGTTGATGTAGTCCTGAAGTTTTCTTTTATCTCGGGACAGTTGATGTAAATAGCAGGGATGCTATCTTTTCTATGTTTAAAATTTTGAATGAATAAAATATCAGAGTTTAATGAAGATGTTATGTGTTAAGTGATAATCTTAAAATGTTTAAGCTAAGTCTTAAATACTTAAGAAATTGTGTAATGATCTAATAAGCGTATATCTTAAATAGAAAATGCCACCAAGAAGACGCCAAACACGTCAGCAACCTCAAAAAGGATCTACGAATAACAACAATGAGGACAACGCCAATCTAGTTCAACAACTGGTAAACCTATTAGCAGGAGCACTTGCAAATCAGCAGTAAGCTCAATCTACTTCATTCAAAGATTTCAAAGCGGTAGGACCGCCAGAGTTTAAAGGATCCATGAATCTGGTCGAAGCTCAGACCTGGATTATGGAGATGGAAAAGGTTTTTGATGTTGCAAGGGTCAAAGATGATCAAAAAATTGCCTTTGCAACATTTATGCTGAAATCAGAAGCCAGCTACTTGTGGCAGACAAATAAGGTTTGAGGAGGACAGGGGATAATTATGTGTGATAGATTTAAGGAGATGTTTTTCGAGATGTATTTCCCGACGAGTTCTTAAAACCAGATGGATGTCCAATTCCTAGAGCTGAAGCAAGGTACTATGTCTGTGCTAGAGTACACCGCAAAATTTAACGAGTTGGCAAGGTTTGCAACACATCAAGTTAACACGAATGAAAGGAAAGCGAGAAGGTTTGAACAGGGATTAAAGCCCTGGTTGTATAGCAAGGTTTCGATGTTTCAACTTAATATATTTGCAGCAGTTTTGGAGAAGGCAATCATCGCAAAAGGTGGACGCGATGCTTTGACGAAGTATAATTAGAAACAGAAGAAGAAGAAGAATGAAAATGAGAGCAACAAATCTAGTGGTAGCAATGGTGGTAATATCAACCAAAAATGGAAGTGGATTGACAGTGTGTCTACTGGGAATCAACAAGGGAGTTAGAAGAAGAGGGTGGAGGCTTGTGCTACCTGTGGAAAGAATCACGTGGGAGTTGTTAGGTTTGTAAGATTCGTGAACACAATCAAATTGTATTAAAATAGCGGAAGCATGGTAAATTCGAGTTTTAAAATTTTACAAATCATATAGTTGGATCATTCTTTATGCATAGTTATTAATTAAATAAAAAGATTAAGAATAAGATTCATACCCTTGAAGATTTTAGCTTCCTCAGGTACGAGTTCAACTCCAAATCCTTTTTGCGTTCTACTTGAATCCACCAGGTTGATTCCTTCCTTTGATCAACGTTAGCCATCCAAATGTTTGGCCTTTAGAGGTGATCCACCAAGAAAGAACAAGAATTCAAGAAGAAGGGTGTTTAGCAAAATCCTAATTTCTATCTCTATAGAAAAGGTGTACTCTCCCAACTCTTGGAATAAAGTGTCTGTGTAACCTTGTTCCATAATAAGACTTTCTTATTTATAGATGTAGGCAACCCTCCTAAACTATTTAGGATTAAGGTTTCATATTAAATAATTAAACCCTTTTAATTAATTACGCTTCCTAATCCTATTGGGAATAATTAAATTGTTTTAATTAATTAGCCTCCTAATCTTATTAGGAATATATATATATATATGAGAGAGAGTATCTTATTAATTAATTTCTAAACTCCTTTAGGAATTAAATAATAATAAGACTCCTATTATTAATTTATATTTAATATTTTCAAAATATTAAATAATAAATATTAAGCTATTTAATTTATTCTATCACCATAGATTAAAATTAATATACTTAACTTATTATTACGATTATGCCATTAACTTCTTTAATAAATATTTTTCCTTTTATGGTGTGACCCTTTAGGTTCTCCATATTAAACCGGTTGTGAATAAATCAATTAGAATAATTTTAATTTTATTTAAATAAATAAATTAAACTAATAATTCATTTAAATAAATAACATTTATTCTACAATAAGAGTAAACCTCCTTAGCGATCAACGACTTTCCAGATAATATAGATTTCAACATTAATTATAAAAGAACCTTTTAGTAAATAGTTAGCGTTCAATTCATTCGTTCCACAATATAATGTCCTAATTAAATATAAGACATGTAATTACTATCAAGTCTTATTTTATTTAATTATATGTATTTCGATCCTTAAATGCACAACTCCAAATAATGCAAATTAGAAACTTCTTTCTAATTTCATTCTAACTTGGCCAAGGATTCCTGGGTTGTCATTTATCGAATCAAATTGGACATATCTCTTCTTTTACTAGAAGCGGTAGAATCTTTATTGGTCATTCATTACCTCTATATATAACTTATTATACCCAAGCATACCCTTTTATATACCCTAAGGGTCTTAAGAGACATGTCAAAGTATAACTCATCATACACAAGATACAATGATGATCTCAAGTCTAAAGATCACTTGTACTACTATTACTTCAGGAATTTCTATTGACATGCAAGTAAAACACTATTAGGTATTCCTTAGCGAGCAACGCTTAGTGAACCTATTCTCCAATAAACACCTACATACTTGCTTTAGTGTCTCCACACAAATAATTATGAGATCAATCATCCTCATCCAATGAGCAAGCAACGTATTTATCAATCTATTCGGATTCACTAACCCCCTTTTTAGTAATCCAACGATTGGGAACAATTTTAGTTTTAAGCTTTCTAAGAATTTAGATCTCATTAGCATGATCATCATTATGATTCTAAAAGCATTGCTTAAAACTATGGGTTTATCACATATTATAAAAAAACACCATGTAGATAATTAAATGCCTTTATAAATTAACTTTTATTATTAATAAATGAATAAGATTGTTAC
This sequence comes from Panax stipuleanatus, assembly GCA_020205555.1. Lineage (NCBI taxonomy): Eukaryota > Viridiplantae > Streptophyta > Magnoliopsida > Apiales > Araliaceae > Panax > Panax stipuleanatus. The sequence continues at coordinate 80,829,428 of CM035121.1, forward strand.
AAAGTATATGAAAGTAGTATTCATACAAGCCAATAATGTATAATGATAAAGCATATACTTTGTAAACGATCTTATTTATTTATTAATAAAAGTATCTACTTATTAAAGGCATTTAATTATCTACATGATACTGTTTTTATAATATGTAAATAACCCATAGTTTTAAGCAATGCTTTTAGAATCATGATGTTGATCATGCTAAAGAGATCTAAATTCTTAGAAAGCTTAAAACTAAAATAGTTCCCAATCGTAGGATTACTAAAAAGGAAATTAGTAAATCCGGATAGATTGGTACATATGTTGTTTGCTCATTGGATAAGGATGATTGATCTCATGAATATTTCTGTGATCCTTGGACTTGAGATCATCATAGTATCTTTTGTGTAATGAATTATACTTTGACTTATTCCTTAAAGACCCTTAGGGTATATCAATGGGTATGCTTGGGTATAATGAGTTACATATGGAGATAATGAATGATCAATAAAGAATCTACCACTTCTAGTAAAAGAAGAGATATGTCCTATGTGATTCGTTAAATGACAACCCAAGTAGTCCTTGGCCAAGGCAGAATGAAATTAGAAAGGAGTTTCTAATTTGCATTATTTGGAGTTGTGCATTTTTTAATCGAAATATATATGATTAAATAAAATAAGACTTAATAGTAAATCCATGTCTTATATTTAATTAGGACATTTCTTTTTAGTTCTCCTTTTGGTTTCCACATGTAATTCCAATACATAACATTACTATAAGTAGAAGGTTTAGGGATTATATATGTACTCTTATCATTTAACCCATGTACATTGGTTTCACATTGTTTCATATTCAATGAAGATAACATAAAATAGTTAAGTATTATCAAATTATCTACCCCATACTCATGGTGTCTCACTTTAATGTATATTCACATTGTTACATAGGCATTTCATGTAACTCTCATAATTCAACAAACTTTACTATATAGTTTACATATATGTACATAGTCACATTGTACTTTACACTTTGTATAATATATAGTTAGCTACTATACATTATACACTTAATTGTCACATGCTCGTACATAGAAGTTAATAGATTTCTTATCTTATCAATTAATTAATAATAATATCAATTAATCTATTTCTCATCAATCAATGAAATTATTAATTTCCACAAAAATTGATTAATACTTATATGATTAAATATCACATTAAATGTAAATCTTATTCTATTTATGAACACGTTGCTTATTATTATTATATTATTTGTAATAATAATAATCCCCACATCATCAATTAATTATCATTAATATTTTATAACAATTAATTAATATTCTACGATAACAATTAACAATTAATTAATTGTTCACTTAATAAGTTCTTCGTCAATTAATATTATCATTAATATTCCTCATCACTATGCCACACAAGGCTTTCACGAGTTTATTATAAACTCCATATTTTCCTCAATTATTATAATTACTTAATTTAATATAATTGAGTTAACTCACAAAATCATTTATATTCAAATAAATTCTCATTTCTATTAATATCTTTATTTAATATTATTAGGAAAACCTCGGGTATTACATCCTCCCCCCCTTATAAAAATTCCATCCTGGAATTGTTACAAGTTTACACAAATAAATGGGGATAATCCCTCATTATCCTATCTTCTAACTCCCACGTTGCCTCCTCGACCTCGTGGTAACGCCAAAGTACCTTTACAGAAGATATAATTTTATTTCTCAAGGTTTGCTCTTTCCTATCTAATATCTAGACAGGAATTTCTTTATATGCCAAGTTCTTCTCTACTTGAATGGGCTCGTAAGAAATCACGTGCTTGTAGTCGGCCTTGTACGGTCGCAACACGAAAATATGGAACACGTTGTGGATGTGCTCCAACTCGGGTGGTAATTCAACTTTGTATGCCACTTCGCCCACTCGCTTCAGTATCTCGAACGGTCCTATGAATCTTGGACTCAATTTTTCCTTCTTGCTGAAACGAATTTTTCCCTTCCAAGGAGATACCTTCAAGAATACGAAACTGTCGATTTTAAAGTCACTGTCCTGCCGATGTAAATCTGCGTACTTTTTCTGGCAGTCTTGAGCTGCTACTAGTCTGTCTCTTATCACTGTTACCACGTCCGCGATTTGTTGTACTAACTCTGGTCTGAGTATTCGTCGCTTTCCGACTTCGTCCCAATATAATGGCGTTCTGCACTTTTTTTCGTAAAGAACTTCATACGGTGGCATGCCGATACTCACATGGTAACTATTGTTATATGCAAATTCGACTAAGGGTAGGTGGTCGTCCCAATTCCCTTTGAAGTCCATCACGCAAGTTCTAAGCATGTCCTCCAGCGTTTGTATAGTTTGCTCACTCTATCCGTCTGTCTGAGGATGATAAGCGGTACTCAACCTTAACTGCGTTCCCATTCTCTCTTGCAAACTCTTTCAAAAATTTGACGTGAAGCGCGGATCTCGATCGAAAATAATAGATACCGACACTCCATATCGTGAGACAATCTCCTTTATGTATAGGTCCGCTAACTGATTCAAACTGTAACGGATCTTGATTGGTAGAAAATGTGCGGTCTTGGTAAGTCGATCTACGATAACCCAAATGGCATCACAACCCTTCTGCGTGACTGGAAGTCCTACCATGAAGTCCATCGTAATATGCTCCCATTTCCACTCTGGTATTTCTAACGGTTGAAGTAAACCACTCGGCCGCTGATGTTCTACTTTAATGCGTTGGCAAGTCAAACATCTACTAACGCACTCTGCGACTTCCCGTTTCAGATTGGGCCACCAAAAGTGTTGCTTCAAATCTCGGTACATCTTCGTACCTCTCGGATGAACAGAATATATCGTGTTGTGTGCCTCGTGCAAAATCTTTTTCCTTAACTCGGTTACTGCCGGTACCCACACTCTTCCTTCGAATCTTAAGATACCGCCTTTATCCATTCAGAATTTCTCTTCTTCATTTTCTATGATCCTTTTTCGGATTTTCTCACACTCTTCATCCTTTTCCTGGGCTTCCTTTACTCTATCCAACAACGTCGGACAAGCTTCCATTACAAACAACTTCTCTCCAGACTTCTCTGGTTCTTTCACTTCTATCTCTAATTTCTCCATCTCTCTTATCAACTCTTCCTGAGTCGTCACATTAAACAGCTTTTCCCTTCCTTTTCTGCTCAGAGCGTCGGCAACCACGTTTGCCTTTCCCGGGTGATAAAGAATATCGCAGTCATAGTCTTTGATTAATTCTAACCACCTTCTCTGCCGCATGTTCAACTCCTTCAATGTGAAGATATATTTTAGACTTTTATGGTCCGTGTATATCTCACATTTCTCCTCGTATAGATAATGCCTCCATATCTTCAACGCAAAAACTACCGCTGCTAACTCTAAGTCGTGAGTAGGGTATCATTTTTTGTAATCCTTCAATTGTCGTGATGCATACGCAATGACCTTGCCGTGTTGCATGAGCACACAACCAAGTCCCTTGTGCGATGCATCACTATACACCACAAAATTTCCCGCATCATTTGGTAATGTTAACACAGGCGCTTCGCTCAATCTCTTCTTTAACTCTTGAAAACTCTCTTCGCATTTATCGGCCATACAAATTTCACCGTCTTCCTTGTCAAATTGGTCAATGTGGTTGCAATCTTAGAAAAATCCTGGATGAATCTTCGATAGTACCCAACTAACCCTAAGAAACTTCTCACCTCCGTCGGTGTTCTTGGTTGCTCCCAATTACTCACTGCTTCGACCTTTGCAGGGTCTACTGAGATTCCATCCTTATCCACCACATAACCTAAGAATTGAACCTTTTCCATCCAAAATTCGCATTTAGAAAATTTTGCATACATCTTTTCTTTCCTCAGTGCCTCCAAAACAATCTTCAGATGTTCGGCGAGTTCTTCCTGTTGGGTTTGTACGAAATCGTAACGCAATCAAATTGCAAAAATTAGCGGAAGCATGGTATATCAGAGTTTAAAAAAAATTCTACAAAACCATTATCCGGATCATCCTTTATGCAAATTATTAATTTAAAACGATAAATAAGAAGTTATGGAATCATACCCTTGTAGAACGAAGCTTCCACAGGTACTAGTTCAACTCCTTGTTCTTCGTGATCTCCTTGAATTTCTGGGTTAGATTCCTTCCTTTGATCAACGTTAGCCACCCAAGTGTTTGGCCTCTAGAGGTGATCCACCAAGGAAGAGAAATTATCAAGAAGGAGGGTGTTTGGCATAGTGTTCTATCCTCTATAGAAAAGGAGTACTCTCCAACAATTGGAATTGCATCATCTAATATCTATTATAAGACTTCTCTTATATAGACATTGGTCAACCCTTCTAATCCTATTAGACATGAGATTTCTTTTAATTAATTAAACTCCTTTAATTAATTTAGGCTTCCCACCACATGGGAATAATTAATTAAATTCATTTAATTAATTTGTCTCCTAATCTTATTAGGAATAAATGAGAGTACTAAATATTAAATTAATTACTAAACTCCTTTAGAAATTAAAATAATAATAATTGTAATAATATTAATAAGACTCCTCTTATTAATTTATATTTAATATTTCTAAAATATTAAATAATAAACATTAAGCTATTTAATTTATTCTATCACCATAGATTAAATTAATTATACTTAATGCATTATTACGATTATGCCATTACCTTCTTAAATAATTATTCTTCCTTTTATGGTGTGACCCTTTAGGTTCTCCATATTAAACCGGTTGTGAATAAATCAATTAAAATAATTTTAATCTTATTTAAATAAATAAATTAAACTAATAATCTATTTAAATAAATAATATTTATTCTACAATAGGGATAAGCCTCCCTAGCGATCAACGACTTTCCAGATAATATAGATTTCAACATTAATCATAAAAGAACCTGTGAGTTAATAGTTACCATACAATTCAATCCTTCCACCATACAATGTCCCAATTAAATATAAAACATGGATTTACTGTCAAGTCTTATTTTATTTAATTATATGTATTTCAATTAGAAAATGCACAACTCCAAATAATGCAAATTAAAAACTCCTTTCTAATTTCATTTCACTTTGGCCAAGGATTCCTGGGTTGTCATTTAACGAATCACATAGGACATATCTCCTCTTTTACTAGAGATGGTAGATTCTTTATTGATCATTCATTATCTCCATATGTAACTCATTATACCCAAGCATACCCTATATATGCCTTAAAAGGTCTTAAGGAATAAGTCAAAGTATAATTTGTTACATACAAGATACTATGATGATCTCAAGTCCAAGGATCACTTGTACTACTATCACATTAGGAATTCCTATTGACATGCGAGTAAAACTCCATTAGGTATTCCATAGCGAATCACGTTTAGTGAACTTATTCTCCAATAAGCACCTACATACTTGCTTTAGTGTCTCCACACAAATGATCATGAGATCAATCATCCTCATCCAATGAGCAAGCAACATATGTACCAATCTATCCGGATTTACTAATCCCCTTTTTAGTAATCCCACGATTGGGAACTATTTAAGTTTTAAAACTTTCTAAGAATTTAGATCTCATTAACATGATCATCATCATGATTCTAAAAGCATTGCTTAAAACTATGGGTTATTTACATATTATAAAAACAGCAACATGTAGATAATTAAATGCCTTTAATAAATGAATATTTCATTAATAAATAAATAAGATTGTTTACAAAGTACGTGCTTTATCATCATACATGATTGGCTTGTATGCACACTACTATCAATCTCCCACTTGCACTAAAGCCAATCGCCATGGTATCTCATACCCATCTTCTCTAAGTGACGATCAAACTGCTGTTGTGTTAAAGCTTTAGTAAATGAATCTGCAATGTTGTCTTGAGAGTCTACACTCTCCTCTTTCAATGATTTTTTTTTTAATCAAAGTGCCGCAACACATGTTTAGATTCAAGATGAGACTTAGGAACTATTCGTAGTTCTGTAATGAACTTTTCATCCGAAACATCAACTTGCAGCTTCACTTACAGTTATATACTTTGTCTTTGTCACTAACCCAGCAACTTTTGCTGTTTGAAACCTTTCCAATTTACTGCACCACCTTTTAAGGTAACGACTTACCATAAAGTGGATTTTGCTGTCGTCTTGGTCAGTCTGAAAACTTGAGTCTGTTTAGTCTTCTAGTTTAATTCAGACCCATCATGTGTCATGATGACATCCTTAGTGTCAGTTAAGTACTTTGAGATGTTTATCACTGTCTCACAGAGATCTTCTCCAGAATACGACTGATCAACATCAAGTCTTGTATATTTCATTGCATACATAATAGTTACTTATGCGATCTCTCTTTTACTGAGGACAATTTTAGAGAGATACACTCCATGGCTCATCATCATGAGGCACCTTTTGGAGTTGCCATGCTAAACGCCTTTAGCATCTAATGAATATACGTTTCCATGGGTTAAGCCGAACATCCTTTTAAATCTATTAATACAGATTTATATCCCCAAAATATAGGATGCTTCTCTCAAGTCCTTCATGGAGAAGTGTTTAGATAACCAGATTTTAATCGATTGTAGCATAGGAATGTCATTCCCTATCAGTAATATATCATCAACATATAATACAAGGAATGAAATTGCGCTCCCACTAACCTTCTTGTACACACATGGTTCATCGTCATTTTTGATAAAATCAAACTCTTTGATTGTCTCATCAAAACGAATGTTCCATCTACGAGAAGCTTGCTTCAATCCATAAATGGATCGTTGCAGCTTACAGACTTGATTTATTCCAACCTTTGAAACAAATCCCTCTGGCTGTGTCATATACACATCCTCCTCAAGTTTCCCATTGAGGAAGGCCGTTTTCACGTCCATCTGCCAGATCTCATAGTCGTTATAAGCTGCAATCGCAAGCAAAATCCGAATGGACTTGAGCATAGCTACTGGTGAAAAGGTTTCATCATAATCAACTCCTTGTCTTTGTTTGAAACCTTTTGCAACCAGTCGGGCCTTATAGGTCTCCACCTTGCCGTCCGCTCCAGTCTTTCTTTTAAACACCCATTTACACCCAATAGGCTTAATGCCTTCAGGTGGTGAAACCAAAGTCCATACTTTGTTTTCATACATGGAGTCCATTTCGGATTTCATGGCTTCAAGCCATTTCCCTGAGTCTTTATTACTCATGGCCTGTTCGTAATTCAATGGGTCATCATCATTCATGATGTGTACCTCATCGTAATCCTCTATAACGAATCCATACCTCTCAGGTATCTTCGGTACTCTCCCAGATTTACGAACAGGGTGTGGTATAGTAGGTTCTTCTACTTGGTCAGGTACCTGACTTTGATCCGTGGTAATTTGTGGTTCTTGAACTTCTTCAAGATATATCTTACTCCCACTGACCCCTTCATGGATAAACTCCTTTTCCAAGAAGGCAGCATGTTTCGCAACAAACACCTTTTGATCAGTTAGATGATAGAAATAATACCCTACAGTTTCTTTAGGGTATCCCACAAATCTACACTTATCGAATTTAGTCTGTAGCTTATCATGTTCAAACTTTTTGACATAAGCTGGACAACCCCAAGTCTTAACATGCTTAAGATTTGGTTTCCTCCCCTTCCACATCTCATATGGAGTCTTTGGGGCGGATTTGGTAGGTACCTTTTTAAGTAGGTATGCAGCCGTTTCTAGGGCATATCCCCAGAAGGAAATTGGAAGGTCGGTAAAACTCATCATGGATCGAACCATGTCTAACAGTGTTCGATTTCTCCTTTTAGATACTCCATTTAACTGTGGTGTACCTGGAGGAGTCCATTGTGAGATTATACCATTTTCTTTGAGACAATTGAGAAACTCACCGCTTAAGTATTCTCCGCCTCGATCTGATCGAAGTATCTTTATACTCTTGCCCGTTTGTTTCTCTACTTCACTTCTGAACTCTTTGAACTTTTCAAATGATTCTGACTTATATTTCATTAAATACACATATCCAAATCTTGAGTGATCATCAGTGAAAGTAATAAAATAAGAATACCCACCCCGTGCACTTGTTGTCATAGGCCCACAAACGTCTGTGTGAATCAATGCCAACAACTCTGTAACTCTTTCTCCTCTTCCACTAAAAGGAGATTTAGTCATTTTACCCATGAGACAAGATTCACAAGTTGGATATGATTCATAATCGGATAGCTCGAGGAGCCCATCTTTATGCAACTTGGATAATCTTGTTTCATTGATATGACCGAGTCTACAGTGCCACATGTAGGTATAATTAATATCATCTCTTTTCCTTTTCTTAGTTTGTTCAATTTGAAATATATTTTCTTGTAAGTCAAGTGTATAAAGTCCATTTCGCAAATTTCCAATTCCATATAAAACATCGTCTTTATAAATAGAACAACTATTGTTCTTTATAACAACGTTAAATCCTTCCATATCCAATACAGAAATTGAAATAATGTTTTTAATAATATTCGGAACATAATAACAATTATTAAGATAAATGAACTTGCCCGAAGGCATTGCTAAATAATAAGTTCCTACAGCTAATGCAGCAACCTTTGCTCCATTCCCCACTCGTAGGATCACCTCATCATTGTTCAGCTTTCTACTTCTGACCAGTCCCTTCACATTATTACATATGTGAGAACCACAGCCGGTATCCAATACCCAAGTAGAATTTTGACTTTCTGAAAAATTAATTTCAATCATGAACAAACCTTGATTGGAAGTCGAAGCTTCTCCAAGCTTCTTCTTTGCCAGAAACTTCTTGCAGTTCCTCTTCCAATGACCCGGCTCGTTGCAATGGAAGCAAATTCCTTTGCTAGCTGGATCAGATTTCTTTTGTTCCTTTATGTTCACTTTGCCCTTGGTCATCCGAGATCGGAAGAGCTCCTTAGATATCTCATATCTAGCAGTCCTACTTTGTTCACCATACAACTCCTTGAGGTGAATCAACATAGTAGGAGCATCCATGTTTTCGTGCTGACGCTGAAGCTCGTTATTCATGGATGCGAGCATGATGCATTGAGCCACAGATGCATCATCTTGCCACTTTACAATGGTGGCAATCTCTTCCTCAGAGGCTGTTTCTGGAACAGTTCCAGGGACAGGTGAGTTTAGGACATAAGAAATCTTTTCAGCAGTGAGAACTATTCTCAGATTTCTTAACCAGTCCGTATAATTCGGCCCGGTAAGCTTATTAGCATCAAGTATGCTTCGCAGTGAAATTAGTGATTTTGACATTTTTAAAATTTTGCATGTGAAAAACAACATTTTAGCAAACATTCATTTTATTAATTTTGCATACCAAAATAAATTTAGGTCTTTATTTTAAATTGGTATCTCCCACTATTTTCATCAAACTATATTACCCTCACTTATATAGTTCGGCAACATCTAATTAAAGATTTGCTAGTGAGAATAAGGATCCCATTTCAAATGTATATAACCTTGTGGATAGCACAACAAGCGATATACAAATAAATAGGTAGACAACTCTTGTCAATTACAACACTATATAACTCCTTTTTTTTTTGCCTCTTAAATCATAATGGTCAAGTGTGTGCACATCCGAACTAAAATGATTTAAGTTAAGTCCAGCCTAGCACTTCCATAAATTCAAAAAAGAAAAATGTTCGTCCTTGTGGATAGCACAACAAGACTAGATTGTTCAATTTTCTTGATAAGCATCAATTGTGATTAATTAACATCTTAAATACGCAATACTCGCCTTGTGGATAGCACAACAAGCTCATATTAAATATTTAATACTCTATTAATTTATCATGCTAGAAGGCGACGTTCGATATTCCAAATATCATTTGAACGCTTCGGACTTAATATTATTTCTTTGAGGGGTTTGTTATTATTTGTCTCATCTTGTTTAGCGCGCATGCACATATATATATAAAATACGCGTCATTTTATTAAACATGCGAAGCATGTTTGCATAAAATATAATATATATAATATTTAGCATGCAATATAGAATATTATATTCTACCCGGATTGATTATGGACTTTTATTCTAGTTTGGTTCACTAGAGCCACCAAGTGAACCAAAAGGTCAAACCTAGGAGTGCAAGAATTTAAATTTAAATATAACTATTACATTTAAACACGGGCTCCATACAAACGGGTCTTCACGCGCTCCTTGCTCCTTGGTCTCCAATTTCTTCAAGATAATTCTAACTATTCTTATTACATTAAACTATTTAATTTAAATAGAAACCTTGATCAACAGTCAAGGGGAAGTACATAGGAGGGAGATAGAATTTTACATCAAGAAAAAAAAAATTAGAGAAGACGAGGTACGCAGACCCCATTTAATAAAACTCATTCATTCAAGCATTCAACTAAAATAAAATTCAATCACATTGGTCAAATAGTCCATAATCAATCCCCATTTATTTTCATACATATCACCATATATATCAATAAATAAATATTCATCTCATGAATTAAAACATTCCATATATATATGAGTATCATTTAATGGGCAATTTTAAATTGCATGAAATCCAATTTCAAGATTAAAATAAACTCTTTATTTTAATTATAAAATTATTTAGAATATAATATATAAATATATCATATTTATTTTTTTTTTAAAAAATCACCTTCTTTTATTAAAAGAGTCCTGCAGGTTTATTAAAAAAGTCCTTTCCTGATGGGTCACCTTCTTTTTGGAGTAAGAAAGAGACAACACCTTTTCTTTGCAGAATTCAAGATTAGCACCCAAAAAAAAAATTGTGATTCGTCCCAAAAAAAGTCTTTTTTTTTTCTTTTTTTTTTTTTTAAAATATAATTTTATACAATAAAATTATGCCCAATAAATTATTTTAAATACATACCCATATGTATATGAAATCAAAAATAAATTAATAATTGCATAAAGATTTGGCTCTGATACCACTGTTGGGTTTGTACGAAATCGTAACGCAATCAAATTGCAAAAATTAGCGGAAGCATGGTATATCAGAGTTTAAAAAAATTTCTACAAAACCATTATCCGGATCATCCTTTATGCAAATTATTAATTTAAAACGATAAATAAGAAGTTATGGAATCATACCCTTGTAGAACGAAGCTTCCACAGGTACTAGTTCAACTCCTTGTTCTTCGTGATCTCCTTGAATTTCCGGGTTAGATTCCTTCCTTTGATCAACATTAGCCACCCAAGTGTTTGGCCTCTAGAGGTGATCCACCAAGGAAGAGAAATTATCAAGAAGGAGGGTGTTTGACTTAGTGTTCTATCCTCTATAGAAAAGGAGTACTCTCCAACAATTGGAATTGCATCATCTAATATCTATTATAAGACTTCTCTTATATAGACATTGGTCAACCCTTCTAATCCTATTAGACATGGGATTTCTTTTAATTAATTAAACTCCTTTAATTAATTTAGGCTTCCCACCACATGGGAATAATTAATTAAATTCATTTAATTAATTTGTCTCCTAATCTTATTAGGAATAAATGAGAGTACTAAATATTAAATTAATTACTAAACTCCTTTAGAAATTAAAATAATAATAATTGTAATAATATTAATAAGACTCCTCTTATTAATTTATATTTAATATTTCTAAAATATTAAATAATAAACATTAAGCTATTTAATTTATTCTATCACCATAGATTAAATTAATTATACTTAATGCATTATTACGATTATGCCATTACCTTCTTAAATAATTATTCTTCCTTTTATGGTGTGACCCTTTAGGTTCTCCATATTAAACCGGTTGTGAATAAATCAATTAAAATAATTTTAATCTTATTTAAATAAATAAATTAAACTAATAATCTATTTAAATAAATAATATTTATTCTACAATAGGGATAAGCCTCCCTAGCGATCAACGACTTTCCAGATAATATAGATTTCAACATTAATCATAAAAGAACCTGTGAGTTAATAGTTACCATACAATTCAATCCTTCCACCATACAATGTCCCAATTAAATATAAAACATGGATTTACTGTCAAGTCTTATTTTATTTAATTATATGTATTTCGATTAGAAAATGCACAACTCCAAATAATGCAAATTAAAAACTCCTTTCTAATTTCATTTCACTTTGGCCAAGGATTCCTGGGTTGTCATTTAACGAATCACATAGGACATATCTCCTCTTTTACTAGAGATGGTAGATTCTTTATTGATCATTCATTATCTCCATATGTAACTCATTATACCCAAGCATACCCTATATATGCCTTAAAAGGTCTTAAGGAATAAGTCAAAGTATAATTTGTTACATACAAGATACTATGATGATCTCAAGTCCAAGGATCACTTGTACTACTATCACATTAGGAATTCCTATTGACATGCGAGTAAAACTCCATTAGGTATTCCATAGCGAATCACGTTCAGTGAACTTATTCTCCAATAAGCACCTACATACTTGCTTTAGTGTCTCCACACAAATGATCATGAGATCAATCATCCTCATCCAATGAGCAAGCAACATATGTACCAATCTATCCGGATTTACTAATCCCCTTTTTAGTAATCCCACGATTGGGAACTATTTAAGTTTTAAAACTTTCTAAGAATTTAGATCTCATTAACATGATCATCATCATGATTCTAAAAGCATTGCTTAAAACTATGGGTTATTTACATATTATAAAAACAGCAACATGTAGATAATTAAATGCCTTTAATAAATGAATATTTCATTAATAAATAAATAAGATTGTTTACAAAGTACGTGCTTTATCATCATACATGATTGGCTTGTATGCACACTACTATCACTTCCTCTATCTTCGAGTAGATCAAAATGTCGTCGATAAAAACCACTACAAATTTATCCAAGTATGGCTTGAAAACTCGGTTCATCAAGTCCATAAATGCTGCCAGAGCATTAGTCAAACCAAATGACATTACCAAAAACTCGTAGTGTCCATAACGGGTTCAAAACGCAGTCTTTGGTATGTCCTCATCCCTCACTTTTAGTTGATGATATCCTGTTCGTAGGTCAATTTTTGAGAAACACTTTGCTCCCTTCAGTTGATCAAATTGGTCGTCTATCCTCGGTAGCGGATATCGGTTCTTGATCGTTACTCTGTTCAATTCTTGATAATCGATACAGAGCCTCATCGATCCGTCCTTCTTCTTAACGAATAGCACTGGTGCTCCCCAAGGAGAAAAACTCGGTCGAATGTAACCCTTATCCAACAACTCTTGTAATTGTATCATCAATTCCTTCATTTCTACTGGCGCTATACTATTTGGAGCTTTCGAAATCGTTGCCGTTCCCGGTGCTAAGTTTATTACGAATTTGATTTCTCTGTCCGGCGAAAGACCAGGCAGATAGTCAGAAAACACATCTTGAAATTCATTGACTACGGATATATCCTTAATTTCTACTCCCTTTTTTCGAGTATCAACGATGTAAGCTAAATAACCTACACATCCTTTCCTTAACAATTTCTTGGCCTGCATCATCGTAACGCAACACGATTGCTTAAGCGATGAGCTACCATAAAACACTACCTTAGACTTACTCGAAGTCTGAAGGTTCACACATTTATTTTGACAATCTATTATTGCTGCATGGTTATACAACCAATCCATTCCTAGTATTACGTCAAATTCTCCCAATCTAATAGGAATCAAGTCTACTTTCAGTTCATGTTCTCTAATGTTTGCGCGATAATTTTGATAAACATATTCTACAGGGATCACTTCCTTATTAGCAACTTCTATGATCAAAGGATTTTATAATAGTTCTCGGGGTGTACTAAGTTTACTAGCAAATTCTTTAGATATAAAAGAACTGGTGGCATCCGAATAAAATAATACATAAGCATTTATATCATTGATTGGGATTATACCTGACACCACGTCCTTCGCAGCCACGGCGTCCTGGACGGTCATGTTAAAAGTTCTGGCGGTTGGGCGGTTGGATTCTGCCGGCCCGCTGATCATAAGCTTGTTTCCTCCACCTTGTTGGCTACCACTTCCACCATTTCCCTTCTTCGGGCAATCCTTAATACGGTGCTCAATTGACCCGCAAGCAAAAAACCCTTGGATCTTCTTTGGCTTTGGTGAGTTTGGCGATATGTGCCCCTCATGGCCACAGTTATAACACGTGCCCTTTTCTTTCCAGAACTCCCCTTGGTGACTTTTCCCACACTTATTACAAGCTCCACTCCTTTTCTTAAAATTTCTATGGTGACTCCCACCTTGATTATTGTTTCTGCTGCTGTTGTTGTCCCACTTTCTCTTCCCGGAGTTACTCCCTTCGCCACTGCTTCCTCCATGATTTTCACTACTATTGTTCTTTCCTTTCTTCTCTTTGTTATACAAACTCAAAGCTTCACTTCCTCCCTCGGCGATAATAGCCTTCTCCAGCAGTGTTGCAAAAGAATCGATCTGAAGAACTGACACCTTATTGAATAGCTAAGGCTTAAGTCCTTGTTCGAATCGTCTAGCCTTCCTCTCTTCATCTCCTACCTAGTGCTCCGCAAATCGGGCTAGTTCGTTAAACCTAGCCGCGTATTGCGCCACCGTCATCTCCCCTTGTTTTAACTCTAGGAATTTCACCTCCATCCGATTTTTAATGCTCTTCGGGAAGTAGTTCTCGAAGAACAACGTTTTGAATCTTTCCCATGCTATCGTCCCCTCTCCGGCTCTCTGCTGATTTGTTTCCCACCAATAATTTGCTTCTCCCCTCATCATGTACGTGGCAAACACCATTTTTTGATCTTCGCCTACGCGAGCTATAGTGAAAGCTTTTTTGATCTCCTTAATCCACGTTTGTGCGACGATTGGGTTGGTAGTTCCCTCGAACTCTGGGGGTCCTACACTTTTAAAGTATTTAAAGGTTGTTACTGGCACAGCCTGAGGGTTGGGGCGAACGGGTTCATTGTTCCTTCCCCTTAATGCCTCTCCTAATAGGTCTACCAACTTCTGAATGGGATCTACTTGCTCTCTCTCGTTATTAACGGATTCTTCAGGTGCAGTTAGTCTATGTCTTGGTGCCATGATCTGCATCACAAATTTTCATTTTATTATTATCCAGTTATATCACTTAATTATTTCTTTTAAAACAAAAAGAATAAATTTATAACACGTTTCTGAAAAAACTCCATTTATATTCATATGCCATTTCATTTCATTACATGATTATCCTAGCATACTGCTATAAATGTCATCACGTTTATCCCCTAATATCACAAAAGATGGGGAATATACCAACCTACTACCATACTACCCCTCTAACAAAAGCTAACTTAGGGTTTACATCACTATCCGACATCTTACACAAAAGATTGGGATTACAACATAAATATACAATACATCAGACAAATACTACTAATCTACCACTAAACCATCTAAGGAAATCTCATCCACTCATGCCACGCTTCACAGCGCTCTTGTACTCTAACTGTGCTATATAAGCTACCAACTCTCGACTCATAGTATGTAGAGTCTGTCCCTGCTCTGTCGGGTAGTGGTACACATGTTGGTCGGAAAACCGATCACTAAACGCGCGCAAGTATACGCGGTCTAACAAGTAATACAGTGATAAGGAAAGTGTCGTACCCATGAGGAACTATCACTAATATTTACCAAATACCAACTTTGTATCGCTCAAGTCTTATTCGAACAGTAAACTAATAGGAGTGTGGTTAAACTAGTTATAACTAATTATTAAAGCAAGTAAACGGATAACGAATGGTAATCGAAGGAATTACAAGCTAAGGTTACAACTTCACCCCACACAGGCATTCTGTCGAACACCTGGCGTGCTATGCTTCATCAAACTTCCTACCATTCTCTTTTTGGTCTTAATGGTCACGATAGTTTGTCGACCGAGAACACACAGGTGTTCATACACCTCTGTCGAGGTATGCACAAACTTATCCTCTCCAGATCCACCCGATAGGGAATAGAACAGAAAAGAACATCCAAACTAGGTGATAATCTTACACATGTCTATGCGAATTAACCTAACAAGGATTTAAGCAAAAGTTCTCAATTAGGTCACACGTGGCACACAGATATATGTCTATTCTACGCACAACTTATGCAGTCGCAACCCATAATCACATGCCAATATATTAAGGTGTAAATCTATAATTCTTCTTTCGATATCATATAGATTACCAAAATTATCACTAATGTCTTAGTGAGAATCGTTAAGCATGAATATATTAAACCAAACCATATGGTGCCAACCAAAGAGATAAGACAGTCAATTTAACTAACAAAGGGTTCCATTATAACCTTAGAGCCAATACTTAGTTCATAGCTATTGAACAAAATATAAGTAGCAATAAAGACAACATTTATGGATTACAAAAATAGAGGAAATGAATGGACAAGAATAAACTCTGTCAAGGCTCTTCAGTCTCCAAGCATTTCGCTCCTTTCAAGCTCTCCAATCCGTGTAGCTCACTGCTCTTGTTGCTCCAAGGAAAACCCAAACTTTACCCTAATCTACCTAATCTATATTTACAAACATTACCCAATAACTAGAGAGAGAAAGTACAAAAGAGATCTAATCTATCCTAAGCTAAGCTAACCGATTCTATCCCAGTCTTCCTTCTTTTCCTCTTCTCCCCTCCTTTTTGCAGAGGCGCTCTCTTCTTTTTTTATATATCTCTGTTTTTTCTCCTTTTTCTAGGTCAAAAGCAAGCCTTTTCTGCCTGGGCATCGGAGGTCGCGCTGCGGCGCTGGCAATCAGCTTATAAGTGGCGCTGCGGCACCATATTAAAATCAAAAGACCGGAGGTCGCGCTGCAGCGCGAGCCCATAAAGGAATTATGGCGCTGTAGCGCCAGGATGACATCAGCAAGGACCAGGTGCAGCGCCGCTGCGCGAGAATGATACTAGGCATTGGCGCTGCGGCGCCAGTATATGGAAATTCTCCGTTTTGTCCCCTGAAAGCTAGAAAAGTCCTGTAAATCCTGCAATACATCGGTTAAGCATAATAATACCATAAACATAATAAACTAAATAAAAACTACGAAGATCAGGCAACTATTTAAGCCATAAAGTATCCGATTTGCGGGTATAAATCCCACTCAACAAATACCCCCAAACTTAAGTCTTTTCTTGTCCTCGAGCAAACTATCTAACACAAACTCACACTAGAAAACACAAGCGAAATAAAAATATCACTGTATACTAGTATCATGGCTTCTAAGCACGAACATGGCTACTCCCAAAGAACAGGGCAAACACAGATATAAGTAAGAGTTCATTCAGCTTCAAGCATAAGATTGTATTCAATCCATTCTATGTATGTGTGCGGGGACCAACCATCCTAACTAATCATTGCTCAAATAAGTTCGCACAGTCGATTGTTAATACCCATATGCACACTCCGTAACTTAAACATTCAACAAGCATTAAGAATAAGACGCAATTGCAGAAAAGGATCAAAAGATTCTAGCATAAAGAAAGTAAAATCTGACTCGGACAGTACTTAATTACCTTAGGCTAATCAGAGCTACCCATTAATGAGCTTTTGATCAGTGACTCCCAAGCCAGACGGCTTTAGGGCACTAGGCGTGGAACACCCCTATGAATCTAATAACTCGAGCAGCAAAGGCCACGTAATCAACATAAGCCAAATTAGACTTTACGAAATCTGAAGATTATTTGGCGAGTGCATTTTATGCTCCATCTCAACATCGGTCCTGCGTTTATGGATGAGTGCATTTTACGCTCCATCTCGACCCACCGCAAGACTTTCGATATTCAATCTTCTTTTTTAAATTTTTTTTTTTTTACAACATGCCAGAATCCAAGATCCAAAACTGTATATGCGTCGAAGTCTTTTATTACCTTGTAGCAATGAAAGTTTATAAGAGTGAACATACTCCCAAAGCAATAAACAGGCGAACTAAATTCGAAAAATAACTAGTTAGCCCAGTCGGTCGGTGCTTGCTAAAAAGGACGGATCAATAACAGTCTCAACTTATCGATTGAACAACCCCTAGCTCATACATGCTTGACACGACTCTAAGAGATAAGCATAATTACATGACGCTTGTCATTAGCCACAATCAAAAATTAGTGAAAAATATACCACCCTTGCATAAAAGCAGCTCAAAATAGGGTAATAAAGCCATTAATATGGCACAAGTATATAAATCTGTAAAAGCCCCAAAAAGATGGCTAAAAACCACAAACATGCTAAAAATAACCAAAGCGTTAATAAATAACCAAAAACTGTTCATGGCATCCATCATAATAAACCCAAAACATAATACCGCAGTTCAAAACGACTGCACTACAATCCTGATAAAAACCTAAGCAAAGTACTAAAATAGCAACCTATCATGGCAAAAGACAGAAATAAAACAGATAATAAACCATAACACCCCCAAACTTAAGGTGAGCAATGCCCTCATTGCTAAACATAAATCACTCTAACCAAGAGAGCTTCCCTGAAGTCTGGTCACTCGGCAGCAGCAGCGTCCTCGTCAGCTTCGGCGGGCGGTGATGGTGGAAGGTATGGTGGGAAGACAGGAGGCTCTGGGAACTGGAATGGCTTAAACTCAGAATCCTCGCCACTATACACGGTGTATATGCTCTGCATCGTGTTGACCAGCTCAGCCTGATACTGCATCGCTATGTCTTGCCTCAAAGCCACCGCTGCTATGTGCCTCTGCTGCCTCTGAGCATTAGCATCCTGGTTCTGATGTAGCAGAGTGAGGGATGCCATAATTTCTGCCAGTAGTCCCTGCGAAGCTGGGCCTGCGTCTGGTGGCTGCGAAGGCTCTGCTGTAGGAGGTGGCTCAGTAGGTGGCCCGAATCCTTCGCCTCTAACATGAGAAATAGCCTCGTCCCACACATCGAAGCGTGAGATGGTCTGATGGTCAATGACTGACATGGGCGGCAAAGCTATCTCTTCTGGCCCCCAATGGATACCTGCCCTCTTGCACAGTCGGGTGATCAAGGATGGATGTGGAAGTCCAGTAGAGATATTGCTCTTGATTGCCTTTATGATGGACTCATGGATGAGAACTCCGATGTCCACGTTTAGACCCGTGACAATGGCAAATAATAGGATCGCTCTATCCTTAGTCACGTTGCTCAGGTGATGAGTCGGGATCATGTTGGCATAAATAAAGCTGAACCATGCCTTCCCATAGCGACTGAGTGCAGAATGCGGGAAACTGGTCCTCTCACCCGTGAAGTCATTTGTCTTCCATGTAGTCCCGGGATTGCAGAGCCTCCTAACAATATCCTCGAGGTCATAGCTGTGGAGTCCCGCTCCATATAGTCCTTACCCTCGAAACCGGGCGTCGCGAACAGTGCATTGATGGCTTGGCTTCCAAACGCCACTGACCGCCCCCCTAACTTGAACAACAGCAGGACCTTCGGGACTAGAATTTGCATAGAACTCTCTAACTACAGATACAATGGCCGACTTCAAGAGGTTTTGTGAAGTGCACCCACTGGCGACCCGCAATCATTGCTAACAACTCGTCATCCTTTGTTTTGTCAGGCCTCAAACCCCGTTCAGGAATCAAATTTCATGCGGCAAAGGAGCTTTTGTATCGTTTCCATGCCTCTTCGTTAACAAATTTGGTGTTTTCTCATGCCGTTGGTGCTGCGGACTGAGGAACCGCCGACACTCAGGCGTTGCCTTTTTGAAGCCATGTCAGAATTTGCAGCAATTAGCTTGAACACAAGCAGGACTCGATTCTAAACTTCGCCAAACTTAGGCTAGAATAATTCCCAATGCAACTTCAATGTCAAACAACCCCAAACAGTCAAATTATCTCTCAGTCAATTTATCAAACACCTTGTGCGCGCTCTCAAAACCCAACTAGATAGCCCTTTGTTTATGAATGCTCTAACCAAATTTCCGTCAGTGGAAATCACCCAAACAAACAACAGGAGATGGATAATCCTAATAATTCGATCCACATACGTTTCTAATACATGAAATCCAGAATTACCTCGAGTTGGAAACACTTGCTTGATTATGGTGTCCTCTTGATAGTCCTTAGTTGTGTAATCAATTAAGGCCAATTTGTATGTTGGTGACTGTGGAGAAGGAAATGGGCTAGAGTATTGAGGAGTCAGTACTGGTAGATGTGGAGAAGAGGTAATGTTTGGGATTTTCCGAAACAGTCGAGAGAGAGGGGAGGTGAATGGCTAAACTGCTGGCCTTAATCTATTTTTGAAAACCAAAACTCGCTACCGGCGCTGCCGGCGCGGGTATTCCTTCTTTGCTTGGCGCCGCGGCGGGCCTTGGCAGTAGCTTGGTCTCGCCCTTGGCGCTGCGGCGCGAGTCCCCCTTTGTTTCTGGGCGCTGCGGCGCGATATAGGAAATTTAAATTACTGCCTGGCGCTGCGGCGCGAAGTTCAGTGCATATGCTGGCGCTGCGGCGCCAGCCTTGTATCTGAGTTTTTCTGCACAAAAACCATGTATTAGACAACATATATTACACAGATAACATGCTAAGTAAACCACATGCTATATACTAAATTCTAACTAAGATATACACTAGCAATATACTAAATAACATGCTGCCTGCTATAATCACAAAAGCATACGCATTGGCAACGATGTTTACATGGTAAAAAGAAAAGACACAATATAAACTAGACATAAGTACAGAAAACATAGAAAATTGATACTGAGATGGGGTTGCCTCCCCACCAAGCGCTTGTTTTAAAGTCGTCGGCTTGACTATACCGATGCCGCTCAATCCGGCTCATAAGCAAAAATGACCATTTCATGCTGCCTATTTGTCAATTCCTTAAAATATATGGTGGACATGGATGATTGATCATCCTCGTTTTCTTCACCCATCGGCACGAAGAATCTTTCACCACTGGAATTATCCACTAATTCGCTTTTGTCATCAAGTTGAAAGCGTTCTCTGTGCACTAGTGGGCCCTCCAGGGTTTCCACAATCGTGAGCGTGGTTTTCGGTTGTTGATTAGTCTTGACAATACAACCACTCTGTATCCTCTTTCCTCCAACTTCAGACTCCACCGGTTGGACGATTTGCACCTTGACATCTCCCTCAACAACTTTGTGAGACTCACCGCCTTCTCCTTGCGTATCCACCGTGCAATGCTCTACTGCTTCATCGTTGAGATCGGTTATGACCGGTAGATTGCCCTGCGATAGATTTATGATGGCATTGACGAGTTGTCCCAATTGATTTTTGAGGCTTTGCAATGCGGCGTCTTGGCTTGCCATTCGCACCTCATTTCTTTCTATAAAGTTGGTGAGGAGCTCTTCAAGCCTTTTCTCTTCTGTTAAGTCTGCCGAAAAGCTCTCAATGGTTTGGAATGTCACCTTATACTGCGGAGGAGATGGACATTCAAATTGATTTGGATAGGAGTAATTCGGATCATGATATTGCTCTTGACTATAGTCCCAAGAGTTTGGATAACCCTGACAGTTTGGATGATAGGAAATTAGTTCAATGTCAGCTCGTTCCTGACAGTAGGCAGTCGGAGTGGACTCACACTCAAGATTATCAGAAAACCTCAAGACATTTGCAATTTGAGCAAGCAATTTCTCGAGTCCTTCTTCCGAGTTTGGTTGTGTAGTCCTCTCATAAGGCCATTGATAACATTGATTGTCCATAACTTGTAAACTTAAAAACACAAAGGAAGATCAAACAAATAAAAGAAATATATACACGTTCAAATTAAGATAAAATTGATCTAATCAATATTGGACAATATTAGAATAATAGTATCCCGGCAACGGCGCCAAAAACTTTTTGGTCGGAAAACTGATCACTAAACTCGCGCAAGTATACGCGGTCTAACAAGTAATACAGTGATAAGGAAAGTGTCGTACCCACGAGGAACTATCACTAATATTTACCAAATACCAACTTTGTATCACTCAAGTCTTATTCGAACAGTAAACTAATAGGAGTGTGGTTAAACTAGTTATAACTAATTATTAAAGCAAGTAAACGGATAACGAATGGTAATCGAAGGAATTACAAGCTAAGGTTACAACTTCACCCCACACAGGCATTCTGTCGAACACCTGGCGTGCTATGCTTCATCAAACTTCCTACCATTCTCTTTTTGGTCTTAATGGTCACAACAGTTTGTCGACCGAGAACACACAGGTGTTCATACACCTCTGTCGAGGTATGCACAAACTTATCCTCTCCAGATCCACCCGATAGGGAATAGAACAGAAAAGGACATCCAAACTAGGTGATAATCTTACACATTTCTATGCAAATTAACCTAACAAGGATTTAAGCAAAAGTTCTCAATTAGGTCACACGTGGCACACAGATATATGTCTATTCTACGCACAACTTATGCAGTCGCAACCCATAATCACATGCCAATATATTAAGGTGTAAATCTATAAATCTTCTTTCGATATCATATAGATTACCAAAATCATCACTAATGTCTTAGTGAGAATCGTTAAGCATGAATATATTAAACCAAACCATATGGTGCCAACTAAAGAGATAAGACAGTCAATTTAACTAACAAAGGGTTCCATTATAACCTTAGAGCCAATACTTAATTCATAGCTATTGAACAAAATATAAGTAGCAATAAAGACAACATTTATGGATTACAAAAATAGAGGAAATGAATGAACAAGAATAAACTCTGTCAAGGCTCTTCAGTCTCCAAGCATTTCGCTCCTTTCAAGCTCTCCAATACGTGTAGCTCACTGCTCTTGTTGCTCCAAGGAAAACCCAAACTTTACCCTAATCTACCTAATCTATATTTACAAACATTACCCAATAACTAGAGAGAGAAAGTACAAAAGAGATCTAATCTATCCTAAGCTAAGCTAACCGATTTTATCCCAGTCTTCCTCCTTTTCCTCTTCTCCCCTCCTTTTTGCAGAGGCTCTCTCTTCTTTTTTTATATATCTCGGTTTTTTCTCCTTTTTCTAGGTCAAAAGAAAGCCTTTTCTGCCTGGGCACCAGAGGTCGCGCTGCGGCGCGGGCAATCAGCTTATAAGTGGCGCAATCAGCTTATAAGTGGCGCTGCGGCGCCATATTAAAATCAAAAGACCGGAGGTCGCGCTGCAGCGCTAGCCCATAAAGGAATTGTGGCGCTGCAGCCCCAGGATGACATCAGCAAGGACCAGGTACGGCGCCGCGGCGCGAGAATGATACTAGGCATTGGCGCTGCGGCGCGAGTATATGGAAATTCTCCGTTTTATCCCCTGAAAGCTAGAAAAGTCCTGTAAAGCCTGCAATACATCAGGTTAAGCATAATAATACCATAAACATAATAAACTAAATAAAAACTACGAAGATCTGGCAACTATTTAAGCCATAAAGTATCCGATTTGCGGGTATAAATCCCACTCATCAACACACCATCAAGCACCCTCTCGAATGCCGAACGGAATACGTACTCCATCTTGTTCATTTTTCTCTTCTTACATTGAACCTCATCCTCCAGGTCGTCATCTCTCTAATGGGCAGCCTCCCACTTCTCCTCGAAGTGTATCCTATCCATCACTTCTAATTCCAACCTGAGTGCAGAGTGCTTCCTTCTCAGTCTTCTGGCATAGTTCCCTCTGTTCAACCTCTTCCAACTTCCCTGCCAGATCAACGTTCCTAGCCACTGACTTGTGAAATAGGGTTCCCATCTGGATTCCCGCCTCTTTACGATAAGCAATTTCTACTTCCAACTCTTGCATGGCCAGCTTCCTCTGGTGGTCTTCGTCCCGTAGTTTCTGGAACTCTGACTCCCTCTCTTTTGCCTCTTCCTCTAACTCCTGGATATTGCAGTCTAACTCTAGGATCCGCTCCTCATATTTGCCTAGTATATGCTCCTCTAGGTTAGGCTCGTAGGAGTCCTCCATGGGCTCCTCCTCTAAAGGCTCGTCCTCAACCGGCTCGTCCTCCATCGGCTCCTCCTTGGGATCCAGCTCTACCTCTATCTCATCCTCGTTATCTGACTCGGATGGTGCTACAGCCTGTACTGGAACAGCCTCTATCGGTGCCTCGTACACTATATGGATATCCCTGGGCTCGTCCTCAGCCACTCTAGTGGGTACTCCCATATCTGCCATCTACAATCACAAACACAAGATAAGAAACAACAACCTCATTAGAATGTTAAACAAAACATAAGTTCATTATATAAAATGAAGTTACATTTCATAACAAACTAAGTCTCTCAAGGAAAAATCTACATGAGTTTTATCTCCTTCCTAACTTCTAAGTTCGCCTAAGTTATAGTCTAAGGACACTCGTTCCTAAGGTTTATAACTATAGCTCTGATACCAACCTGTGACGCCCCCAAATTTGGGACTGCCACTTGGTCTCTCGAATTCGGTTCGTCACGTTCTTACAATAATACATCATAATAATAATACGACTAAGTGTCGCATCGCACAGCGGAATATAATACACGACTACTGCCGAATAGATTACATTTAAATAATATAATTTATTCACGTCCCAAGGTCTCGTAACTTAAACAGTGATTACATAGCTTAGACATATCTTAAGCATAAATAACCTTAACTAGTACATAATATCATAAGTTCTTTATTACAATCATAAGTCCTACATAATTAAAGCTACTAAGTAGCTTTTCCCTTGCCCTTATCTGTGCCCGAAGGTCCGCACTACTCTGCCTTAACTAAAATATTTTAGGGAAAGCAAGAATGAGCATAATTTTCCCAGCAAATAATATATAATAAGGGTGAGTAATAAAAATCTCAATTCTCGAAAGGGTATAGCAAGGTTTGATAGTTTAAGGATAACAAGAATATCAACAGTTTTCAATAACAGTAGCTAAGGACAGAATAATATCAATTTGATTCAATAATAAATCAATTCAAGATTTCAAGATAACTGAATACTGAGCAGTCACTAAGGACTATGAACTTCTACTAGAATTAACAGCATTAAACTGATAACCCAAATCAAAAACAAGTACAACAGGTGATCAGCCTAAAGTACCCTACGTTATGCATAACAATCAATCATACTCAAGTGCGCACGTCGGTTCACCGATAATTATATATTCCCTTCAAAGAAGGTTGTTCTTCTCAGTCAAATACAAGATCCCGCACCAATCAATTGGTTTGGGTCGCTTTTCAATAATATGAGTCTAGCCGAATCAAATGACATAGACACTTTCACAATATTCAAGAACAATACCAAGTTCAACATGAATAATAGCTTTAATAAAATAAGAGTTCAAGTATGCTAATTCAATTCAAACGATTAAGTAAAGAAACTAGCCCGCAATATACAAGGATAGAATACTTGCACCGTAAAAGAGTGTAAGTTAGGAAACTTGCCTTAAGCGTAGTTTATCCCCGTAATTTAATCAATACTTTTTGAATCCTATCGTAATATAGTTACGTATATATGATATCCATTAGTCATATAGTTTAACATTATATCTCATCTTGTATATATGATTAACACATAAGCTAAGTCTTGACCTAGTTACACAGTTATACAGTATCATATAATTTCACAAGTCTTGACTTTTAATGTCTTTTATCATTAACATTCCTCTTCTCAAGTTAGTCATCTTCATACATTATTACTATCATGTGAGACTACCACAAATAGTAAACATACTCTCATATTATTAATATCACATAAGACCACAATCAATACTAAATATATTTCATTTTAGCAAGTTATGGCATTTCCATAAGTTAACCGTCAAAATCGGATTCAAGTAACATCATATAATATCACATTGCATATATATATTTTAAAGAATACTTTTATGTTTGTTCAACCCTTTCACTTTAATTAATAATGTTTACTAATACGGTCTAACACGTTCATGCTACATTACGAAATCTATATACGTAAGTTAATGTGTCCGACATGCATTTCAAGGTTATATAAACATGCCCGAAAAATCAGAATGTATATATGGTCTTTACATGTCAATATCAACCTTCAAAACTTGTATTTTTGTTAGAAATGTTCAATTGTGAGGTCTAACATGCTCTTGTCATACTATGAACCATATATATATATAACTTAATATGTCTTTCATGCATCTTTACCTCATACCAACATGCCTTGAAAATCAGAACATCAATGTGTTACACACATGTCAAAGGTTGTTTTCAAAACTTTGATTTTCGTTAGGAAAGTGCACTAGTTAGGTTCACATGTTCATATTATATCACGATACATATATACTTAAGTCAATATGCATTTCGTGTGTGTCTAGGTTATACCAATACGTCTCACAAGTCAGAACATAACCATGGCGCCTATATATCAAAGTCCCTTTTTGAAAACTCTAAGTTCACTTTGAAGAACATAAGTTATTTTGTAAAAAGGTATACCATCCTGGTTTAAACATGCTTA
The DNA here is from genome assembly GCA_020205555.1 of Panax stipuleanatus. Taxonomy (NCBI): domain Eukaryota; kingdom Viridiplantae; phylum Streptophyta; class Magnoliopsida; order Apiales; family Araliaceae; genus Panax; species Panax stipuleanatus. Next base: position 80,855,752 of record CM035121.1, read on the forward strand.
TGTTAGGTTTATGTACCCATATATACATACTACCCATGTTAACATGTTCGTTTAAATCAATGCAAGAAACTATCACATAGCAGAAAGCAAGCAGAAAGTAGAAAATGGAATCAGGTTCCTACGCAGCTGCGCCGTGTGCAGTTCGATTCAAGAGGCAGCCTGCATCAGCAGACTTCCATGCTAAATGCCAATTTACTTCACGAAATCAGTCCCAAGCAGTTACATTATGCTTTAAACATACTACTAAGGCCATATACAATCAAATAAACATTCTAACCTCCAATTGTCATCCAATTTCACCAATTCAAGAATTCAACAATTTAGAAAATCTCAGAGAATATAACATGAAGAACATGGAATTGTTATATGAATTTGATTTCTAGCAAGCCACATTGCATTCTAAGATGTTACTAAGTTTATATAATAACTAACAAGTATAACTCAATCAATTTATCATGATGACCAAGCTTAATTCAAGAATCAGTAAATCTTAGAGAATTTGCATAAACAGACAATTGGAGTTCATGAAATGAAGAACAAGGAAATAAAGTTATACCTCTGTTATATGTTAATTGGACTCCTCACACACTGAACATGCTTCTACAATTGCTCAGTAACTTAGAACTCTCAAACTTAGAATTTTATCAGACAATGGCAAGCAACACAAAAACTGAAAATGGAGCTTCTATTTATAAAGGAAACTTGGTCTGGACATTTGCATTGTACTGAGGTTGGAGTCTATGGTACAATAGAAGAAAACATTGGTTAATTGGGAGTGGTTTAACAACCCACCACCAACCATCCCCATAGCCATTGGCTTTCCAATCATCACCTATGCTTAGCCACTGATATAAACTTGGAAGTTACGTGATTTAGCCTTAGGCTACTGTTTATGTACTATGATGTAACTGATGAGTTTAAATCTTCCAACAATATGTTTATTTAGTTCAATGGAGTTCTTTTTAGTTCTCCTTTTGGTTTCCACATGTAATTCCAATACATAACATTACTATAAGTAGATGGTTTAGGGATTATATATGTACTCTTATCATTTAACCCATGTACATTGATTTCACATTGTTTCATAATCAATGAAGATAATATAAGATAGTTAAGTATTATCAAATTATCTACCCCATACTCATAATGTCTCATGTCTCACTTTAATGTATATTCACATTGTTACATAAGCATTTCATGTAACTCTCATAATTCAACAAACTTTACTATATAGTTTACATATATGTACATAGTCACATTGCACTTTACACTTTGTATAATATATAGTTAGCTACTATACATTATACACTTAATCGTCACATGCTCGTACATAGAAGTTAATAATTTCTTATCTTAGCAATTAATTAATAATAATATCAATTAATCTATTTCTCATCAATCAATGAAATTATTAATTTCCACAAAAATTGATTAATACTTATATGATTAAATATCACATTAAATGTAAATCTTATTCTATTTATGAACACTTTGCTAATTATTATTATTATATTATTTGTAATAATAATAATCCCCACATCATCAATTAATTATCATTAATATTCTATAACAATTAATTAATATTCTACGATAACAATTAATAATTAATTAATTGTTCACTTAATAAGTTCTTCGTCAATTAATATCATCATTAATATTCCTCATCACTATGCCACCCAAGGCTTTCACGAGTTTATTATAAACTCCACATTTTTCTCAATTATTATAATTACTTAATTTAATATAATTGAGTTAACTCACAAAATCATTTATATTCAAATAAATTCTCATTTCCATTAATATCTTTATTTAATAATATTAGGAAAACCTCTGGTATTACAAAGCCCACAGATAACCCCAGGGGCAGCAGCGGGGACGAATAGAAATACAAGCCTGAAACCCCCAGGTGTCAACAATGGCCCTATATTCCGGATGCAGAGTATGGTACAAAGAATGCACATTGAACCAGTTCTCTGTGGGCTGCGTAAAGCTGGGAACCTACATCAAACAGATAATCCAAATTAAGATTATGCCTTGAAAATGGCAAAAGAAAGAAAGAAAATCTAGAAGAAAAACTTCAGTCACCTCGTTGGCGTGAAGGTATCTCGATGGATGGCGCCTCAAATCTCCCAGAAGCTCTTGAAGTGGCACCACAATGCCTGGAAGCTTCGCACGTGGAGCCTGACCTGGGACAAGATCAACAAAAGGTACATCCTCATCGTCCACATCAACCGGCGGATCAACCCAGATAGGACGAATCACTGACTCAACCAATCTGCGAGGCGGCCGGGCCGGCCGTGGCTGAGGAACATCGGAGACTCTCCTCTGCCTAACTCCTGGAATGACCTGCTAGCACTAGCGGGTCTATTTGGCTCCAAAACCTGGACAAAGTCTCCAAATCACCTTAGAAAAGGGTGAGGTAAGCCTAAACTTATGGCTTATTAAATTAAAGCATTATTTTATGCATTTTTTAAATCCTAAAACATGCATGAGTATACCAAAATCCCTAGTAAAGTCAAACTTGCATGCTCAGGCTTTTGAAAAAATTTCACCAGAGTCTCCTTTGTAAAATGGAATGTCCGCATGCACACAGGCATGACTAGGGTGCTATTCAGTAGACAACCTACCCAAAAACAGAAACACTTCATATTTATAAAATAAAAGTAAAAGTAAACTCCACATGGCAGATAAATTACCATCAGAATTTTTAGTTGAAAATCCAGGCTCACTTGGCCTTAAAAAGGATGAGTAAACTGATCAAAAAAGGGTGCCAATTGACTGTCTCAGAATTAAAAAAATTTACATCAAAATGTTCAGCACAGAAAAATATGCATATTTACTAAGTCTAAAATTTTTTATCAAGTCATATAAGCATACATAATTGATACATTGCGTTCAAAAGCACACTGCGTGGTTTATAACATTATAAAGGTTAAAATTGGAAAAGAAAAGATGTAAACGTTACCAGAGATGTGTACAACATTTATACGATGACAGAATCTGAAAAAAGCTGCCCGAACTTCGTAGATCTGAGAAAGAAAATCGGATTTACTTTAGGATTCAAAACTAAAAATGAATTTGAAAAGCCACGGGATCTCAACTTAAACTCGTAAGAGGGAGCAGCCACACCTATGGCTGTCGCACCCCTACCTGCGGCTCCCTAAGGTGGGGCCCACCCCCTCCGACTAGGTTCAGTTCAAGTGGAAATGGAGTGTACAAGAGCTGAAAAGTTAAATCCAGAAAAAAAAACTGCTATGCGATTGAGCGAATTGGCCTGAAATCCTACTTATGAGTGGCAGATTCCTGACGAAAAGAAGAACTTAATGTAAGCCATTGGTTATCATCCCGAAGGGATATCCGGGAACCAATGATGAAAACTGCTGAAAAATTGTTAAAACTGCCGCTGTCAGAGCATCGGGTAGGTTCAACGGTATAAACGGTAGGTTCTGACAGTATCAAGACATCCAAATTGACCCGAGGGTGTGATTTATCAGAAATTATACCCCCACATCGGGATTGATCAGGCCCGACAGATCAGCCATTGCCGACAACTCCAGCAAAGCATCGAGAACGGTCAGATGGTATCAGCCGTTGAAGGCCACTTCAGCGAAGGTCAGAGGATCTGACGCTATCAGCCGTTGGCGATAACTCCAGTGAAGCATCGCGAACGATCCGATGGTATCAGCCATTGAAGGCTACTTCAGCGAAGGTCAGAGGATCTGACACTATCAGCAGCTGGAAATAACTCCAGCGAAGCATTGAGAACGGTCCGGTGGTATCACCCGTTGAAGGCTACTTCAGCGAAGGTCAGAGGATCTGACACTATCAGCCGTTGGAGAAAACTCCAACGATGCATCGGGAACGGTCTGATGGTATTAGTTATATAAGGCTACTTTAGTGAAGGTCAGAGGGTCTGACGCTATCAGTTGTTGGCGACAACTCCAGCGAAGCATCTGGAACGGTCCGGTGGTATCAGCCGTTAAAGGCTACTTTAGCGAAGGTCAGAGGATCTGACGCTATCAGCCGCTGGCGACAACTCCAGCGAAGCATCAGGAACGGTCCGGTGGTATCAGGCATTGAAGGCTACTTCAGCGAAGGTAAGAGGATTTGACACCATCAGCCATTGGCAACAACTCCAACGAAACTTCAGGAACGGTCCGGTGGTATCAGCCGTTGTAGGCCACTTCAGTGAAAACAGTGTCAATCCTAGAGATAACCCCTGGAAGGGAAAAATGGTCATTTTTCAACTTAACATCCAATAAAGTCAAAATCAAGTCAAATCAATGCAATGAGGGTCAGAAAGAACCATAACATCAATCCCGAGTGAAAATAGCACAAGACAGCTCAACGGATGGACTGCAAAGATTTCAAGATATGGTCGTGGACCCATCTTCCAAGATTCGAAAACAGTCAAATTACATGTCATTGTGTAGCTCTCGGAAAGGGCTTTTAGGAAAGTTATAGCACGCCTCAATCGGACTCCTGGATCAAAAGTTATGAAAATTCAAGCAGACTACGCGTTGGTCGGAGTGCACGTACTTTAAGATAGCAGGACCCCCCTAGGTAGAGCCCACCACAAACAGCCGCAGGTAGACCCGCTACAATCGGGTATATAAATAAGATCCCCCATCAGCCAAAAGAAAAAAGGAAAAATAAAAAAATATAGAGAAACTCCGCCCATTTCGACCTTTAGCTCTACTTCTAGTGCTCCAAACTTCAATTTTATTCTTCCAATACGTTTGTATATGTATATTCTACAACATATCAAAAATTAACAGGTGGAAATGGAGATTTAAAGCCCTCTGAGTGGCAAGAAGCCCGTGGAGTTGCCTATTGTAAGCTTTTTGTACGATAAGAAGTCATTTCCTGCTTTATTACACATATGTGAACATGCATATGAAATTTTAGCTTCTCGTTTTGCCTGAATCTCAAATCCGTGGTCTTTCTAGCTTACTTTTGAGTATATATAAGTATATATATACATTTTTCTTTATTTTCACAGCCAGGATTGTTAATCTGTGGCTTTTACTCGCTTATATATATATATATATATATATATATATATATATATATACTAACTTGTTCGTCCTGGATTGCTAATTCGTGGCCTTTTCAACTTTATTATATATATAGCTAACTATATATATATACTAACTTTCAATTTCGTTAAGCCTGGATTGTAAATCCGTGGCATTTACTGCTTATATATATATAACTCTATATATATATATATATTTACATTTCTTAGACAAGCCTGGATTGGAAATCTGTGGCCCTTTACAGCGTTTATGAATATATATATATATATATATAAGTTGTGAAGGGCCACGGATTTCAAATCCAGACCCGACTGAGAAAGATAAATATATATATATATATATATTATTTATTCAATGTGATTCAATATATGTTTTTAAATATTCAGTTGATATGAATCTGTTTTAATATAAATTTGGTGGATTAGATTTATCTAAATCTAGCCTTTTCTAACTTTCAAAAGGTTCAAAATCGGTCAAACCGGAACCGGGGGAGCTAGAATGGCTAAGATTTATTTAAATCTAGCTTTCTTTCTAGCTTTGTAAATATTAAAGCGACTACGCGGCCCTAGATCCATATCTAGTGGGAACGGGAAGCTTTGGCTACGCGCATGCAAGGATTTGACGGATAAATCCTTTGTTTTGCGACGTCTAGAGTACAATTTGCATTCTATGTGAATATCTTTGTTGTGCAGGTTTCTTGATCATTCTCTGTGAGCCTAGGAATCATGGGATTAATGATCAACCACATAGATCTAAATCTGATTCCCATAATGGACAACTCCATATTGTAAATACATCCTGCCAATTTTTCTGTAAATGTAAATCAGATGAACCTTAAAACGGCTATCCGAATTTAAGGTCTCTATATAGTACACTGTGTTTTGTCGTGCTAGGGTCACTAGGATGGCTTTTATACCCATAAGAAGACCAGCACTTGTATATACATTTTGTAGTCGAGGATGCTTCGCATCCCGACAATAAACATCCAAATCATGCCGAATGCAGAATAAAATAAAACTGGAAGTATCAAAAGGCTTCAATTCCTATGCGAGCGTAAGGGTTTGAAAACCATCTTTCAAAATGACATTTTCATATCGTGTATAAAAATGGACTTTTCAAACAAATCAAACCCTTCGTATATAGGTCCAACAAAACATGGCACTACTTTCAAATCAAACAAAATGTAGGCTCAATTACTTCCAGTATACACACACACATTACAAATAAAAAGGGAAATATTGAAAAGATGCGATAACCGTGTTTCACGGAAGTCAGGAGGTGCCTAACACCCTTCCCCCCGCTTAACCAAGCCCCCAAACTTTATGAATCTCGGTTTCCAAGGCCAAGTTTTGACAGTGTCCAGTAATTGGGCCTACTTGCAAAAATCAAACAAAACTCGGTTAAGTTGGTACAACCATTTCAAAATATACCAACTGGCGACTCTATAAACCTTTTAAAATCGTCGACATGATACATGTTGGCCTTTTTCTCAAAGTTTCATCCTTCATAAAACAGATAAGATAAATAAGGGTCGAAAACAACAAAATTTAGGGAAAGGAAAATCTTTACAAAAGATTTTTCCCGACGTCAACAAATATTTGCTTCTATTTATAGACTAACTTTAGCTTGGCCCTTGCAATGTGAAGATGCAAGTGCCCTGAGTCTTGGTAATGTGAAAAGACAACTGTCTTGACACTTGGTAATGTAAAGAGACAACTGGCTTGACCCTTGGCAATGTGAAAAGGCAACTGGCTTGACCCTTGGCAATGTAAAAAGGCAACTGGCCTTGGCAATGTGAAGAGACAACTAGTTATTTGCAAAGGGGCAAGTACTATTGGAGAAAGTGACTCATAGCACAATGTGAAGAGACAAATGGCTCTTGGATGATTCCCACAGATGGGTCAAAAATAAATTAAATTAAGTTGTGGGTCCCACAAAAGAAATAAAAATCATAGAGGAAATAAAATTGTGGGTCCCACAATAGAAATTTGTGGATCCCACGGACAAGCCAAACTTATAAAATGCCACATATCACCATTATTTCCTTCGAGTGTCAACAACTTCCTTCTAATGGTTATGCTATGCATCAAATAATTAATTAACACTTTTTTTAATCCTTCAATATTATTCACCATTGATATTATAAACTCACAATATTGACAACCAGACCGTTCCCAGGAAAGAGGGGGCTTTCAGATAAGAATTTCTCCTTATTGGCGCTCGATTATATAACCTAACCCCTTTTCTCGACAGAACTTCTAGACATTGCCAATAATGCTAACTAATAATATCCTTTCAAAAAATATGAGTTACTATGTCGTGAAGCTTGCTTCAATCCATAAATGGATCGTTGCAGCTTACAGACTTGATTTATTCCAACATTTGAAATAAATCCCTCTAGCTGTGTCATATACACATCCTCCTCAAGTTTCCCATTGAGCAATGCCATTTTCATGTCCATCTGCCAGATCTCATAGTCGTAATAAGCTGCAATCGCAAGCAAAATCTGAATGGACTTGAGCATTGCTACTTGTGAGAAGGTTTCATCATAGTCAACTCCTTGTCTTTGTTTGAAATCTTTTGCAACCAGTCGGGCCTTATAGGTCTCTACCTTGCCGTTTTCTCCAGTCTTTCTTTTAAAGACCCATTTACACCCAATAGGGTTAATGCCTTCAGATGGTGAAACCAAAGTCCATACTTGGTTCTCATTCATGGAGTCCATCTCGGATTTTATGGCTTCAAGCTATTTTCCTGAGTCTTTATTACTCATAGCCTATTCGTAATTCATTGGATCATCATCATCCACGATGCGTACCTCATCGTCATCCTCTATGACGAATCAATACCTATAAGGTATCTTCGGTACTCTTTCAGATTTACGAATAGGGTGTGATACAGTAGGTTCATCCACTTGGTCAGGTACCTGACTTTGATCCGTAATGATTGTTGGGTTTTTACGTAACGCAATCATGCAATCAAATCACATAAATAGGGCGGAAGCACAAAAACTAGGTTTTCAAAAATTTATACAAACCCATAACCATGATCATTCTTGTGCATCAATTATCAGTGAATATAGAAGGAGAAAAATAAAATTATACCTTTGAAGATCCAAGCTTCCTCAAGTACAAGTTCTACTCCTTTGATTCCTTTGATTCCTCTGTAGTGGCTCCTTCCCTTGATCAATGTCAGCCACCCAAATGTTTGGCCTCTAACGGTGATCCACCAAGGAAGATGAAGAACTCAGGAAGATGGGTTATTGGCTTAACCCTTGTTTCTATCTCTATAGAATATGTGTACTCCCAACTTTTGAAAAATTCACGTCCCTTATTTCTGATATAAGACTCTCTTATATAGATATTTGGTTAACCCTCCTAATCTAATTAGAATATGGTTTCATTTAATTAATTAATTAAACACTTTTAATTAATTTATATCCTAATCTTATTAGAATTGAGAGAGAGTACTGATATTATATTAATTCCTAAACTCCTTTAGAATTAAAATAATAATAATATTAATATTAATAAGACTCCTCTTATTAATTTATATTTAATATTTCTAAAATATTAAATAATAAACATTAAGCTATTTAATTTATTCTATCACCATAGATTAAATTAATTATACTTAATGCATTATTACTATCATTCCATTTTCTTCTTAAATAATTTTTCTTCCTTTTATGGTGTGACCCTTTAGGTTCTCCATATTAAACCGGTTGTGAATAAATCAATTAGAATAATTCTAATCTTATTTAAATAAATAAATTAAACTAATAATTTATTTAAATAAATAATATTTATTCTACAATAGGGATAAGCCTCCCTAGCGATCAACGACTTTCTAGATAATATAGATTTCAACATTAATCATAAAAGAACCTGTGAGTTAATAGTTACTGTACAATTCAATCCTTCCACCATACAATGTCCCAATTAAATATAAGATATGGATTTACTGTCAAGTCTTAATTTATTTAATCATATGTATTTCGATTAGAAAATGCACAACTCCAAATAATGCAAATTAGAAACCTCTTTCTAATTTCATTCTACCTTGGCCAAGGATTCCTGGGTTGTCATTTAACGAATCACATAGGACATATCTCCTCTTTTACTAGAGGTGGTAGATTCTTTATTGATCATTCATTATCTCCATATGTAACTCATTATACCCAAGCATACCCTATATATGCCTTAAAAGTCCTTAAGGAATTAGTCAAAGTATAATTTGTTACATACAAGATACTATGATGATCTCAAGTCCAAGGATCACTTGTAATACTATCACATTAGGAATTCCTATTGACAGGCGAGTAAAACTCCATTAGGTATTCCATAGCGAGTCACGTTCGGTGAACTTATTCTCCAATAAGCACCTACATATTTGCTTTAGTGTCTCTACACAAATGACCATGAGATCAGTCATCCTCATCCAATGAGCAAGTAACATATGTACCAATCTATCCGGATTTACTAATCGCCATTTTAGTAATCCCACAATTGGGAACTATTTTAGTTTTTAAGCTTTCTAAGAATTTAGATCTCATTATCATGATCTCATCATGATTCTACAAGCATTGCTTAAAACTATGGGTTATTTACATATTATAAAAACAGCACCATGTAGATAATTATATGCCTTAAATGAATATTTTATTAATAAATAAATAAGATTGTTTACAAAGTATGTGCTTTATCATCATACATGATTGGCTTGTATGCACACTACTATCAATCTCCCACTTGCACTAAAGTCAATCGTTCATGGTATCTCATACCCATCTTCTCTAAGTGACGATCAAACTGCTGTTGTGTTAGAGCTTTAGTAAATGGATCTGCAATGTTGTCTTGAGAGTCCACACGCTTCAAGGTGACGTCTCCTCATTCAATGGTCTCCCTGATCAAGTGAAATCGCCGCAACACGTGTTTAGATTTCTGATGAGACCTGGGTTCCTTAGCCTGTGCAACCGCTCCGGTGTTGTCACAGTATACGAGAACTACTTCTCCAATGCTAGGAACCACACCAAGTTCAGTTATGAACTTCTTTATCCAAACAGCTTCCTTTGCAGCTTCACTTGCAGCTATATACTCTGCCTCTGTCACTGAATCAGCAACTGTTTGCTGCTTGGAACTCTTTCAACTCACTGCGCCTCCATTCAAGGTAAACACATACCCTGAAATAGATTTACTGTCATCTTGGTCTGTTTGAAAACTTGAGTCCGTGAATCCCTCGAATTTTAATTCAGACCCACCGTAGACAAGAAAAATATATTTAGTCCTTCTCAAGTACTTTAGGATATTTTTCACTGCCTTCCAGTGCTCTTCTCCTAGATTCGACTGATATCTGCTTGTTACACTAAGTGCGTAAGCAACATCCGGTCTAGTACATATCATACCGTACACGATAGATGCTATTGCAGAAGCATAAGGGATCTTACTCATACGGTCTCTCTCCTCAGGTGTCTTTGGGGCGTGTTTCTTAGAGAGATGTATTCCATGGCTCATCGGCATGAGACCTCTTTTGGAATCTTCCATGCTAAACCTCTTTAGCATCGTATCAATGTACGTTCCTTGGGATAAGCCGAGCATCCTTTTAGATCTATCTCTATAGATCTTTATCCCCAAAATATAGGATGCTTCACCCAAGTCCTTCATGGAGAAGTTTTTAGATAACCAGATTTTAATTGATTGTAACATAGGAATGTCATTCCCTATCAGTAATATATCATCAACATATAATACTAGGAATGATATTGCGCTCCCACTAACCTTCTTGTATACACATGGTTCATCCTCGTTTTGGATAAAATCAAACTCTTTGATTGTCTCATCAAAACGAATGTTCCATCTACGAGAAGCTTGCTTTAACCCATAAATGGATCGTTGCAGCTTACAGACTTGATTTGTTCCAACTGTTGAAATAAATCCCTCTGGCTGTGTTATATACACATCCTCCTCAAGTTTCCCATTGAGGAAGGCCGTTTTCACGTCCATCTGCCAGATTTCATAGTCGTTGTAAGCTGCAATCGCAAGCAAAATCCGAATGGACTTGAGCATGGCTACTGGTGAGAAGGTTTCATCATAGTCAACTCCTTGTCTTTGTTTGAAACCTTTTGCAACCAGTCGAGCCTTATAGGTTTCTACCATTCCGTCTGCTCCAGTCTTTCTCTTAAAAACCCATTTACACCCAATAGGTTTAATACCTTCAGGTGGTGAAACCAAAGTCCATACTTTGTTTTCATACATGGAGTCCATTTCGGATTTCATGGCTTCAAGCCATTTCCTTGAGTCTTTATTACTCATAGCCTATCCATAATTCAATGGATCATCATCATTCATGATGTGTACCTCATCGTCATCCTCTATAACGAATCCATACCTCTCAGGTATCTTTGGTACTCTTCCAAATTTATGAATAGGGTATGGTAAGTAGGTTCTTCTACTTGGTCAGGTACCTGACTTTGATCTGTGGTAACTTGTGCTTCTTGAACTTCTTCAAGATATATCTTACTCCCACTGACCCCTTCATGGATAAACTCTTTCTCCATGAAGGTAGCATATTTCACAACAAACACCTTTTGATCAGTTGGATGATAGAAATAATACCCTACGGTTTCTTTAGGATATCCCACAAATCTATACTTATCGGATTTAGTCTGTAGCTTATCATTTTCAAACTTTTTGACATAAGCTGGACAACCCCAAGTCTTAACATGCTTAAGATTTGGTTTCCTCCCTTTCCACATCTCATATGGAGTCTTTGGGGTGGATTTGGTAGGTACCTTGTTAAGTAGGTATGCAGCCGTTTCTAGGGCATATCCCCAGAAGGAAATTGGAAAGTCGGTAAAACTCATCATGGATCGAACCATGTCCAACAGTGTTCGCTTTCTCCTTTCAGATACTCCATTTAACTGTGGTGTACCTGGAGGAGTCCATTGTGAGATTATACCATTTTCTTTGAGACAATTGAGAAACTCACCGCTTAAGTATTCTCCACCTCGATCTGATCGAAGTATTTTAATACTCTTGTCCGTTTGTTTCTCTACTTCACTTCTGAACTCTTTGAACTTTTCAAATGATTTTGATTTGTATTTCATCAAATACACATATCCAAATCTTGAGTGATCATCAGTGAAAGTAATAAAATAAGAATACCCACCCCGTGCACTTGTTGTCATGGGTCCACAAACGTCTGTGTGAATCAATGCCAACAACTCTGTAACTCTTTCTCCTTTTCCATTAAAAGGAGATTTAGTCATTTTACGCATTAGACAAGATTCACAAGTTGGATATGATTCATAATCGGATAACTTGAGGAGCCCATCCTTATGCAACTTGGATAATCTTGTTTCATTGATATGATCGAGTCTACAGTGCCACATATAGGTATAATTAATATCATCTCTTTTCCTTTTCTTAGTTTGTTCAATTTGAAATATATTTTCTTGTAAGTCAAGTGTATAAAGTCTATTTCGCAAATTTCCAATACCATATAAAACATCGTCTTTATAAATAGAACAACTATTGTTCTTTATAATAACGACAAAACCTTCTATATCTAATACAGAAATTGAAATAATGTTTTTAATAATATTCGGAACATAATAACAATTATTAAGATAAATGGACTTGCCCGAAGGCATTGCTAAACAATAAGTTCCTACAGCTAATGCAGCAACCTTTGCTCCATTCCCCACTCGTAGGATCACCTCATCATTGTTTAGCTTTCTACTTCTGACCAGTCCCTGCACAGTGTTACATATGTGAGAACCACAGCCGGTATCCAATACCCAAGTAGAATTATGACTTTTAGAAAAATTAATTTCAATCATAAACAATCCTTGATTGGAAGTCGAAGCTTCTCCAAGCTTCTTCTCTGCTAGAAACTTCTTGCAGTTACTCTTCCAATGTCCCGGCTCATTGCAATGAAAGCACATTCCCTTAGCTGGTTCAAGTTTCTTTTGTTCCTTTTCTTTCCCCTTTCCCGTAGCCTTCTTGGATTTCTTCTTTTCAGAAGACACCTTGGGCCTCTTCCTTTTATTGGATGAATCCACCATCAAGACATGGTTCTTCTTGGATGAGAAGTGACCTTCTGCAGTTTTCAGCATGTTAAGCAGCTTAGACAAGCTGGCATCTACCTTATTCATGTGAAAATTAACCACAAACTGTGAGAAGGTCTCAGGGAGTGACTGCAAGACCAAGTCTTGACTCAACTCCCCATCCATGATGAACCCAAGCTGTCCAAGGCGTTCAACCAAATTGATCACCTTTAGGACATGAGTCTCGACAGCAGTACCCTCGGTCATACAAGATCGGAAGAGCTCCTTAGATATCTCATATCTAGCAGTCCTACTCTGTTCACCATACAACTCCTTGAGGTGAAGCAGCATAGCAGGAGCATCCATTTTTTCGTGCTGACGCTGAAGCTCGTTATTCATGGATGCGAGCATAATGTATTGAGCCACAGATGCATCATTTTGCCATTTATTAAAAGTGGCAATCTCTTCCTTAGAGGCTGTTTTTGAAACAGATTCAGGGATAGTTGAATTTAGGACATAAGAAATCTTTTCAGCAGTGAGAAAAATTCTTAGATTTCTTAGCCAGTCCTCATAATTCGGGCCGGTAAGCTTATTTGTATCAAGTATGCTTCGTAGGGAGATTAGTGATTTTGACATTTTTAAAATTCTGCATGTGAAAAGACAACATTTTAGCAAACATTCATTTTATTAACTTTGCATTTTAGGTCTTTATTTTAAATTGGTATCTCCCACTATTTTCATCAAACTATATTACCCTCACTTATATAGTTCGGCAATATCTAATTAAAGATTTGCTAGTGAGATTAAGGATCCCATTTCAAATGTATATAACCTTGTGGATAGCACAACAAGCGATATACAAATAAATAGGTAGACAACTCTTGTCAATTACATCACCATGTAACTCCTTTTATTTTACCTCTTAAATCATAATGGTCATGTGTGTGCACATCCGAACTAAAATGATTTAAGTTAAGTCCAGCCTAGCACTTCCATAAATTCAAAAAAAAATCATCCTTGTGGATAGCACAACAAGACTAGATCGTTCAATTTTCTTGATAAGCATCAAATGTGATTAATTAACATCTTAAATATTCAATACTCGTCTTGTGGATAGCACAACAAACTCATATTAAATATTTAATACTCTATTAATTAATCATGCTAGAAGGCGACGTTCGATATTCCAAATATCATTTGAACGCTTCAGACTTAATATTATTTCTTTGAGGGGTTTGTTATTATTTGTCTCATCTTGTTTAGCGCGCATGCACATATATATATAAAATACGCGTCATTTTATTAAACATGCGAAGCATGTTTGCATAAAATATAATATATATAATATTTAGAATGTAATATAGAATACTATATTCTACCCGGATTGATTATGGACTTTTATTCTAGTTTGGTTCACTAGAGCCACCAAGTGAACCAAAAGGTCAAACCTAGGAGTGCAAGAATTTAAATTTTAAATGTAACTATTACATTTAAACCCGGGCTCCATACAAACGGGTCTTCACGGGCTCCTTGCTCCTTGGTCTCCAATTTGTTCAAAATAATTGTAACTATCTCTATTACATTAACTATTTAAAATTAAATAGAAACCTTGATCAGCAGTCAAGGGGAAGTACATAGAAAGGAGATAGAATTTACATCGAGAATAAAACTAGAGAAGACGAGGTACGCAAACCCCATTTTATAAAACCCATTCATTCAAGCATTCAACCAAAATAAAATCCAATCACATTGGTCATAGTCCATAATCAATCCCTTTTATTACCATACATATCATCATACGTATCAATAAAACTTATTCATCTCATGAAAATAAATTCATTCCATATATGTATTAATATCAGTTAATGGGCAAAAGTTTGCTAAACTTTGTTTTTGGAAAAATAAACTCCTTTATTTCATTCAAAAACAATTCCAAATTAAACTCTTTAATTTTAGCAATTCTGAAATCTCATTTCATATAAAATAAACATCTTTATTTTAAACCTTTATTAATTAAATAAACCATTCATTTAATTAAATTAAAAAAAAAATATAGTTCCTGTCCAGTGGCGCAGCTGCGCCAAGAATGGAAAGGGAACCGGCGTAGCATGAAAACCAGGAATAGTAACCGGTGCAGCTGCGCAGCAATATTGCCTTGTACCGGCGCAGCTGCGCAGCTTCGCAGAATCTGAAAATATTTTGTTGCCCAGAACTCGATCCAATCGCATATCATACATGTATGGAATCACATAGACTGATAATTAGAACAAGATTGGCTCTGATACCACTGTTGGGTTTGTACGTAACGCAATCATGCAATCAAATCACATAAATAGGGCGGAAGCGCAAAAACTAGGTTTTTAAAAATTTATACAAACCCACAACCATGATCATTCTTGTGCATCAATTATCAGTGAATATAGAAGGAGAAAAACAGAATTATACCTTTGAAGATCCAAGCTTCCTCAAGTACAAGTTCTACTCATTTGATTCCTCTGTAGTGGCTCATTCCCTTGATCAATGCCAGCCACCCAAATGTTTGGCCTCTAACGGTGATCCACCAAGGAAGATGAAGAACTCAGGAAGATGGGTTATTGACTTAACCCATGTTTCTATCTCTATAGAATATGTGTACTCCCAACTCTTGAAAAATTCACGTCCCTTATTTCTGATATAAGACTCTCTTATATAGATATTAGGTTAACCCTCCTAATCTAATTAGAATAGGATTTTATTTAATTAATTAATTAAACACTTTTAATTAATTTATATCCTAATCTTATTAGGATTGAGAGAGAGTACTGATATTATATTAATTCCTAAACTCCTTTAGAATTAAAATAATAATAATAAAAAAATTTAATAAGACTCCTGTTATTAATTTATATTTAATATTTTTAAAATATTAAATAATAAACATTAAGCTATTTAATTTATTCTATCATCATAGATTAAATTAATTGTACTTAATGCATTATTACTATCATGCCATTTTTTAAAAATAATTTTTCTTCCTTTTATGGTGACCCTTTAGATTCTCCATATTAAACCGGTTGTGAATAAATCAATTAGAACAATTCTAATCTTATTTAAATAAATAAATTAAACTAATAATTTATTTAAATAAATAACATTTATTCTACAATAGGGATAAGCCTCCCTAGGGATCAACGACTTTTTAGATAATATAGATTTCAACATTAATCATAAAAGAACCTGTGAGTTAATAGTTACCGTACAATTCAATCCTTCCACCATATAATGTCCCAATTAAATATAAGACATGGATTTACTGTCAAGTCTTAATTTATTTAATCATATGTATTTCGATTAGAAAATGCACAACTCCAAATAATGCAAATTAGAAACCTCTTTTTAATTTCATTCTACCATGGCCAAGGATTCCTGGGTTGTCATTTAACGAATCACATAGGACATATCTCCTCTTTTACTAGAGGTGGTAGATTCTTTATTGATCATACATTATCTCAATATGCAACTCATTATACCCAAGCATACCCTATATATGGCTTAAAAGGCCTTAAGGAATAAGTCAAAGTATAATTTGTTATATACAAGATACTATGATGATCTCAAGTCCAAGGATCACTTGTACTACTATCACATTAGGAATTCCTATTGACAGGCGAGTAAAACTCCATTAGGTATTCCATAGCGAGTCACGTTCAGTGAACTTATTCTCCAATAAGCACCTACATACTTGCTTTAGTGTCTCCACACAAATGACCATGAGATCAGTCATCCTCATCTAATAAGCAAGCAACATATGTACCAATCTATCCGAATTTACTAATCCCCAGTTTAGTAATCCAACGATTGTGAACTATTTTAGTTTTTAAGCTTTCTAAGAATTTAGATCTCATTAGCATGATCTCATCATGATTCTAAAAGCATTGCTTAAAACTATAGGTTATTTACATATTATAAAAACAGCACCATGTAGATAATTAAATATCTTCAATGAATATTTTATTAATAAATAAATAAGATTGTTTACAAAGTATGTGCTTTATCATCATACATGATTGGCTTGTATGCACACTACTATCAATGATTTGTGGTTCTTGAACTTCTTCAAGATATATCTTACTCCCACTGACCCCTTCATGGATAAACTCCTTTTCCAAGAAGGTAACATGTTTCGCAACAAACACCTTTTGATCAGTTGAATGACTAGAAATAATACTCTAAAGTTTCTTTAGGGTATCCCACAAATCTACATTTGTCGGATTTAGCCTATAGCTTAGCATTTTCAAACTTTTTGACATAAGTTGGACAACCCCAAGTCTTAACATGCTTAAGATTTGGTTTTCTCCTTTTCCACATCTCATATGGAGTCTTTGGGGCAGATTTGGTAGGCACCTTATTAAGTAAGTATACATCCGTTTCTAGGGAATAACTCCAGAAGGAAATTGGAAGATCAATAAAACTCATCACGGAACGAACTATGTCCAACAATGTTTGATTTCTCCTTTCAAATACTCCATTTAACTGTGGTGTACCTGGTGGGGTCTATTGTGAGATTATTACCATTATCTTTGAGATAATTTAGAAGTTCACCACTTAAGTATTCTCCACCTCGATTTGATCAAAGAATCTTAATACTTTTGCCAGTTTATTTATCTACTTCACTTCTGAACTCTTTGAACTTTTTAAATAATTCAGATTTGTATTTCATTAAATACACATCCAAATCTTGAGTGATCATCAGTGAAAATAATAAAAAAAGAATACCCTCCCTTTGTATTCGTTGTTATAGGTTCACAAACGTCTATGTGAACCAACACTAACAACTCTGTAACTCTTTCTCCATTTCCACTAAAAGGAGATTTAGTCATTTTACCAATGAGACAAGGTTCACAATTTGGATATGATTCATAATCAGATAGCTCTAAGAGCCCATCCTTATGCAACTTGGATAATTTTGTTTCATTGATATGACCGAGTCTACAGTGCCACATATAGGTGTAATTAACATCATCTCTTTTCCTTTTCTTATTTTGTTCTATTTGAAATATATTTTCATGCAAGTTAAGTATATAAAGTCCATTTCGTAAATTACCAACACCATATAAAATATTATTATTATAAATAGAACAACTGTTGTTCTTTATTATAATTTCAAATCCATCCATATCTAATATGGAAACAGAAATAATGTTTCTAATGATATTCGGAACAAAATAATAATTATTTAAATAAATGGACTTGCCCGTAGGCAGTGCTAAACAATAAGTGCTTACAGCTAATGCAGTAACCTTTGCTCCGTTTCTCACTCGTAGGACAACCTCATCCTTGTTCAGCTTTCTACTTCTAACCAGTCCATGCACACTATTACATATGTGAGAACCATAGCCGGTATTCAATATCTAAGTAGAATTTTGACTTTTCAAAAAATTAATTTTAATCATGAACAAATATTGATTGGAAGTTGAAGTTTCTCCAAGCTTTTTCTCTGCCAGAAACTTTTTGCAGTTCCTCTTCTAGTGACTTGGCACGTTGCAATGGAAGCACATTCCTTTGCTAGCTGGATCAGATTTTTTTTGATCCTTAATGTTCACCTTACATTTAGCTTTCTTAGATTTCTTCTTTTCAGAAGATACCTTGGACCTCTTCCTTTTTTTGGAATAATCATCCACCATTAAGACATGGTTCTTCTTAGATGGGAAGTGACCTTCTGCAGTTTTCAACATGTTAAGTAATTCAGGAAAGATGACATCTAACTTATTCATGTGGAAATTTACAACGAACTGCGAGAAAGTCTCAAGGGAGTGACTGCAAGACTAAGTCTTGACTCAACTCTCCATCCATGACGAACCCAAGATGTCCAAGGCGTTCAATCAGATTGATCACCCTTAGGACATGAGTCTCAACGGCAGTGCCCTCGGACATCCGATATCGAAAGAGCTCCTTAGATATCTCATATCTAGCAGTCTTACTTTGTTCACCATACAACTCCTTGAGATGAAGCAACATAGTAGGAGCATTCATGTTTTCATGCTGACGCTGAAGCTCGTTATTCCTGGATGAGAGCATGATGCACTGATCCACAGATGCATCATCTTGCCACTTTACAATGGTGGCAATCTCTTCCTCAGAGGCTGATTCTGGAACAGTTCCTATGGACATGTGAATTTAGGACATAATAAATCTTTTTAGCAGTGAGAACTATTCCCAGATTCCTTAACCAGTCCGTGTAATTTGGTCCGGTCAGTTTGTTAGCATCAAGTATGCTACGCAGTAAAATTAGTGATTTTGACATTTTTAAATTTTTGCAAGTGAAAAGACAACATTTTAGCAAATATTTATTTAATTAATTTTATATACCAAAATAAATTAGGTCTTATTTTAAATTTGTATCTCCCACTCTTTTTTTCAAACTATATTACCCTCATTTATATAGTTTGACAATATTTAATTAAAGATTTGGTAGTGAGAATAAGGATCCTATTTCAAATATATATAGCCTTGTGGATAGCACAAGAAACCATATATAAATAAATAGGTAGACAACTCTTTGTCAATTACATCAATATGTAACTCCTTTTATTTTGCCTCTTAGATCATAATGGTCAAGTGTGTGCACATCCGAACTAAAATAATTTAAGTTAAGTCCAACCTAGCACTTCCATATATTCAAAAAAGAAAAATATTGTCCTTGTGGATAGCACAATTAAACAATATTGTTTAATTTTCTTTATAAGCATCAAATGTGATTAAATTAACATCTTAAATACTTAATACTTGCCTTGTGGATAGCACAACAAACTCATATTAAATATTTAATACTATATTATTTTATCATGCTAGAAGGCGACGTTCGATATTCCAAATATCTTTGAACGCTTTAGACTTAATATAATTTCTTTGAGGGGTTTGTTATTATTTGTCTCAACTTGTTTAGTGCGCATGCACACACACACACACACACACACACACACACACACACACACACACATATATATATATATATATATATATATAATAGGAGTTATTTTATTAAAACATGCGACGCATGTTTGCACAAAATATAATATATATATATATATATATATAATACTAGCATGCACATATAGAATACTATATTCTACCCGGATTGATTATGGACTTTTATTCTAGTTTAGTTCACTTGAGCCACCAAGTGAACCAAAAGGTCAAACCTAGGAGTGCAAGAATTTAAATTTAAACGTAACTATTACATTTAAACTCGGGCTCCATTACAAACGGGTCTTCACGCGCTCCTTGCTCCTTCGTCTCCAATTTCTTCAAGATAATTCTAACTATTTTTAGTACATAAACTATTTAATTTAATTAGAAACCTTAATCAGCAGTTAAGGAGAAGTACATAGGAGGGAGATAGAATTTATATCAAGAATAAATTAGAGAAGATGAGGTACGCATACCCCATTTAATAAAACTCATACATTCAAGCATTCAACTAAAATAAATCCAATTACATTGGTCAATAGTCCATAATCAACCTCATTTATTATCATACATATCACCATATGCATCAATAAATAAATATTCATCTCATGAATTAAAACATTCCTTATATATATGAGTATCATTTAATGGGCAATTTTAAATTGCATGAAATCCAATTTCAAGATTAAATTAAACTCTTTATTTTAATTATAAAATTATTTAGAATATTATATATATATATATATATATATATATATATATATATTGTAGACACTCGAATTTTTTTTACCCCAATACAAACACTGCGGGAGGACGAAACCGTCAATCAAGCCAACCCCGGTACCTATACCAGGCTTCAAACATAAATTTGATCCCCAATATTGGGAAACCTAAATTCGATCCCCAATATCGGTAAACCTAAATTCGATCCCCAATATCGGTAGACCTAAATCCGATCCCCAATATCGGTAAAGCTAAATTCGATCCCCAATATCGGTACTATAGTCAAATTTGATCTCCAATAGGACCGTTAATCCAGCTCTGATCTCCAATCGGACCGTCAATCCAGCTCCGAACTCTAATCGGACTGTCAATCCAGCTCCGATCTCCAATCGGACCATCAATCCAATTCTGATCGTCAATTGGATCGTCAAATCAACCTCGATCCCAATATCGGGCTATAAAATTCATTCCTGATATCCGATCGGGCAGTTAAGTCAAACCTTGATCCCAATATCGGGCCGTCAAATCAGCCTCGGCGGCAATTCGTGAGGTACAAGTCAAACCCGGCAGCAACCTGGGAGGTACCGATTAATCCCGATCTCAATATCGGGCCGTCAAGTCAGCCCCGGCATGAACCCAGGAGGTACAAGTCAACCTCGACATCAACACAGGACATGTCACATCATCCTCGGTCTTAGCCTGGGAAGTACAAGTCAGCCCCGATGTCAATCCGGGAAGGTGCAGTTCAGGCCCAGAGATAACCCTGGGAAGCCAGATCCATCAAGGACCAGCCCGGGAGGGGCAAAATGGTCATTTTATCAACTCTGAGTTGATTCGGTCAAACTCAAGCCGAATTGATGCCATTGAAGTCAGAATAAACCATAACGACGATCCCGAGTGCAAACGACGCAAGACAGCTCAACGGACAAACTGCGGGGAATCGAAGACCTGGTTATGAACCTGTCTTCTAGGACCCGGAAAATGTTTTATCCCATGTCATTACTACACTCTCGGCGAGGGCTTTTCGAAAAGGTATCGCATGCCTCAAACGAACGCTCCAATCAAAAGTTAGAAAGTTTTGACTTCAACTACGCGTTATTTGGAGTGCACGTACTTTGAGACGACAGAACCCGGCATCGCGTGTCCCACCAAGAGAGTTGCACCTCTACCTGCGACAGCAGCAGGTAGAGTGGAGACTCCTTGGTCTATAAATATGAGGCCACCCCCCTCATTTTCAAGAAACGCGGCAAAGCTCTGGCAGTTTAATTTTTTAACTTTTACACATCTTCCAAACCCAAATATTTTCACTCTAACACGTAGATATACCCATATACTACCACATATCAACAAATAATCGGTAGATTTGGATGTATAGAGCCTACAATTTGGCAAAAAGCCCGTGTAGCAGTCCATTGTAAGTATTTTCACGATCAGAAATTGCATATTACTTCTTCGTACTTTTATACACTTGCACGTTAAGTTTCGTTTTCTAAAAATTCCCGGAACTTAGTTTCGTGGCTGTTTTCGTCAAAATTTGGTACATTTTTGGACATAAACTGATTTTCTGGAATTTCTACAACTTGGATTGACGTTCCGTCAGCTCCAGTAGGTTCAATGCAGTAGCACACACATTCTGGCAACTTCGTCGGACTGGGTTATCTTCCCAGTCTGGGTTTGGCCCTTTTTTGTATATATTTAACTGTATATATACTAACATTTCAATATTATCAAGCCCGAATGTCAAATTCGAGGTAGTTTACTGCTTTTATATATATTTACGCATATATTAGCGATTTTCACCATCACTGGTCCTCGTATCAATCTTGGTTGACTACATTTCTATCAAAATATATATATATATATATACATATATATATATATATATATATATTTATATTTTAATTCAGTCCGGGCACCAGCGTGAAAATTCCCCGCCCTTTTTACTGCATTTGCACTCTTCGCCATACTGGGTGATCTCCCCAATCACTAGTTGACTACTTTTCTGCAATTTACATTCCAGTCTGGCCTGGACTATTTCGTGGCCTTTATACTGTTTTTTGCACACTTCGCCATACTGGGTGCTCACCCCAGTCACTGGTTGACTGCTTCTTGTACATTTACATTCTAGTTCGCCCTGGATCATTCTATGGCCTTTTTACTACTTTTATATATATTTTGCATATATAAGCAGCCTTCACCATCACTGGTCCTCTTCCCAGTCTTGATTGACTACGTTTCTGTCAATATATATATATATACATATATATATATATATATATATATTTCAATTCAAGTCTGGGCACCGGCGTGAAAACCCATCGCCCTTTACAGCTTTTATATATATTTGTATATATATATATATATATATATATATTATTTTACTCGCTTTCTATTCAACTGTTGCTTTATATATTCATCTTCTATGAATTGACACTGACATATTTGCAGGCGGACTAGATTTATTTAAATCTCGCCAATCCTAGTTTTCAAAAGGTTCAAAACCTTTAGACTGAACCGGGAAGCTAGAATGGCTGAGATTTCCTTAAATCTAGCTTTCTTTCTAGTTTCAGCTTCAAAAGCAACCTCGCATCCCTTAGATCGCTATCTAGTGGGAACGAGATGCTTTGGCCATGCGGACCAAGATTTACTGAATGAATCCTCGGTTCTGGAAATTTTGGTATATTTATCTGTTTTTGTACAAATTTGAACTGTGCGGGTTTTGGCTACTCATATGTAAGCATAGGAATCGTGGGATTAACGATCAAAACGATCGGAATTTGATTCCCACGATGGACAAACTCTGATTTACAAATGTTCCTTGCCAATTTTTTTTGTAGAAATGTACATGTAAACAGACCTTAAAACGGTTATCCGGATTTAAGGTTTTCGGATAATGAAAAAAATATCGATTGTCATGTCAGCGTCCCTCCGATGGTTTTAATACCCATGAGGAGACTGACACTTGTATATTCTGTGGTCGAGGATGCTTCGCAGCCCGATAAATCACCATTCACATACAACCTTAAGGCTACAAAGATAAAATTGGAAGTATCAACAAGCTTCAATTCCTATGGCAGCATAAGGGTTTGATAAACCAGCTTTCAAAACATCATTTTCAATTCAATCAAAAGAAAAGCTTTTTGTAAATCAAATTAAATTCTTTTGCAAAACAAATCAAAAACTGATTTTCAAATCAAATCAAACCCTTCGTATATAGGCTCAATGAAGCAAAGCAATACTTTCAATCAATCAAATTAGTAGGCCCAATTTTCAAACAGCATTCACTCACCTATTCCAATTTTAAAGGAAAATATTGAAAAGATGCGGTACCGTGTTTATACGGGAGTCGTGGGGTGCCTAACACCTTTCCCACACTTAACCAAGCCCCCGAACTCAAAACATTGTTTTCAAAGATTATGTTTTGACAATGTCCAGCAATTGGGCCTCTTTCAAACAAAACTCGGTTGAGTTGGTACAACCATTTCAAATCTATCAACTGGCGACTCTATAAAACGTTCAATTCGTCGACATGATACATGTTGGCCTTTCTCCTAAAAAAACTCTTCAAAACCTTTTTCCTAAATAAAAAGAGTGAGGGTAGAGAGAACTTGGGAAAAGAGATTACAAGATCCGGGTTATGACTCGACCCGCGAATTTTTTAAACCAACGTCGACAGGTGGCGACTCCGCTGGGGACAAGAGAGGGCTTAGGTTGCTTTCAAATCTTTTCAAATATTTCCCTTTCAAAACTATTAAATGCGTGAAATTCTGCGTCTCCACAGTCAATGAATGAGTGAATGCTGCATCTTTACATTGAATGAATGTGAATGAATGCTTTCCTGCTTTTTAGTGCTTCACACCCATATTTAGTGCTTCGCACCCATGTCATCATATACACTACAGTAAGGCACGTGTATGTGATTGTATGTTGTGTGTCCCTCTCACAAGGAGGAAAACCCGGTCAGTGATAAGTAATGTCTCTTGGGACGGCTAAGTCTCTGGGGCTCATGAAAATGCACCACCCAGATTCACTCCAGTTAAACGATCAGATTAATTTCCTCTCTAGTAGATTGCGATGATCTGGGAACCTTCATGCCAAAACAAAAGCCGCGAGAGTAACCTAGGATAGGTCAGCCTCTGATTAACCAAATCTGAAGGGAAGCTTCCCAATGCCTTCCTATTTCAATTCCATGTTAAGCCTCCAATTATCAAGGAGCACAATGTAAATATCATAATGAAAGATTTACTTTCCCTGTCAAAATACCATGTCATACTGCCTTCAAAACAACTAACCTCAGTTTTGCAGGATAAAATCTAAAAAACACATCATGCATCCTGTTTTACTTACATCAAGAAATTGACACGCCTGCGTTTTGTTGTAGGTAAAAATTGGTCCTGTCACTAGGTCTAAATCTAAAGCAGTCAGTCCATCCACAGACATGGCTTCTAGTGCTCAAACAGAATCCGCCCCGGTATGCTGGGAATAGTTCGAAGGACTAAAAAATCAGATAGCCGAGTTAGCCGATTTTCTACGAGAATAAAGCAAGGCCCTTAGAGGGAAACAATCTCAAGCTCACACAGAACCAAGAGCATCTGGTGGTAGTGCTGGCGGTCAAGAGACTGAAAAGGCCAAAACTCAAATTCCTGGACCACAAAACCAGGACTTGATCAACAAAACCGCTGAAATCACCCCCTTCATCAAAGAATAAGAAGCTGGTAACATTATGAACAAAGTACAACAAATGGAGGAAGCTCTTTTATCAATCAAAGGGATTGGGGCATTCGGTAGTGTCAATTACTTCGACCTCTGTATATTCCCCGGGGCTCGTTATCCTGAAAAATTTAAGACTCCTGACTTCGACAAGTATGATGGAACAGGAGATCCTTACACACACTTAAAAGTATTCATTGGAGAACTCGAATCCTATGCAGAGGATGAGAAGCTTCGAATGCAATTATTCCAGAAGAGTCGAACCGGAGAGGCGAGAGCATGGTATGCCCGTCTGGACAACTCCAAAATCCACTGTTGGGAAGAACTAGCCCACGCTTTCCTCGGTCAATATAGCTTCCAATCACAGCTGGCTCCAGACAGATACCAAATTACCAAGATCAGGAAGAATAACACTGAATCATTCAGAGAATATGCCCAGCGATGGAGACGGGTCGCATCACAAGTCACCCCAGCCATGACTGAATCTGAAATAGTCATGACCTTCATCGACATCCAAGAAGCACCTTATTATGAGAGGGTCCTAGCAGGCATAGGAAAACCATTCTCTAAAATGATCAAACATAGCGAAATGGCCGAATTGGGGCTCAAATCCGGGAAGATAAAAGATCTAACCTCCCTCAAAGCTGTCGCTGAGCATATCCTGTCCAAAAATTACAGGAGTAATCCCTGGAGGGTACACAAAAAGAAAAATGAAGAAGTGTCCTTAGTCTTACAAGGACAAAATCCAAGGGGTGTGTCAAATAGTATGCCCATTCAAAGGAGGAATTATACCCCTTTTTAAAATCTAGCACAGCCTTCAAACCCTCCACTCCAAAAAAATATGGAGGTTAGGTATCGAAGAACCTTCACCTCTTTAGGGGATTCACTTGAGAATGTGTTCAAACTTCTGACAGCCCAAAAGAAGATTGTCCAACTCCTTCCACCAACCAACCAACACTAATGGTCCAAATTTCGACCCAAGCAAGAAGTGTGCTTCTCACTCTAGATCTCCAGGCCATGACAACCAAGTGATAGTAGTGTGCATACAAGCCAATCATGTATGATGATAAAGCACGTACTTTGTAAACAATCTTATTTATTTATTAATAAAATATTCATTGATTAAAGGCATTTAATTATCTACATGGTGCTGTTTTTATAATATGTAAATAACTCATAGTTTTAAGCAATGCTTTTAGAATCATGATGATGATCATGCTAATGAGATCTAAATTCTTAGAAAGCTCTAAAACTAAAATAGTTCCCAATCGTGGGATTACTAAAAAGGGGATTAGTAAATCCGGATAGATTGGTACATATGTTGCTTTCTCATTGGATGAGGATGATTGATCTCATGATCATTTGTGTGGAGACACTAAAGCAAGTATGTAGGTGCTTATTGGAGAATAAGTTCACTGAACGTAACTCGCTACGGAATACCTAATGGAGTTTTACTCGCCTGTCAAAAGGAATTCCTAATGTGGTAGTAGTACAAGTGATCCTTGAACTTGAGATCATCATAGTATCTTGTATGTAATGAATTATACTTTGACTTATTCCTTAAAGTCCTTTAGGGTATATAAAAGGATATGCTTGGGTATAATGAGTTACATATGGAGATAATGAATGATCAATAAAGAATCTACCACCTCTAGTAAAAGAGAAGATATGTCCTATGTGATTCGTTAAATGACAACCCAGGAATCCTTGGCCAAGGTAAAATGAAATTAGAAAGGAGTTTCTAATTTGTATTATTTGGAGTTGTGCATTTTCTAATCGAAATACATATAATTAAATAAAATAAGACTTGACAGTAAATTCATGTCTTATATTTAATTGGGACATTGTATGGTGGAAGGATAGAATTGTATAATAACTATTTACTCACAGGTTCTTTTATGATTAATGTTGAAATCTATATTATCTGGAAAGTCGTTGATCGCTAGGGAGGCTTATCCCTATTGTAGAACAAATATTATTTATTTAAATAGATTATTAGTTTAATTTATTTATTTAAATAAGATTAGAATTGTTCTAATTGATTTATTCACAACCGGTTTAATATAGATAACCTAAAGGGTCACACCACAAAAGGAAGAATAATTATTTAAGAAGGTAATGGCATAATCGTAATAATGCATTAAGTGTAATTAATTTAATCTATAGTGATAGAATAAATTAAATAGCTTAATGTTTATTATTTAATATTTTGGAAATATTAAATATAAATTAATAAGAGGAGTCTTATTAATATTATTATAATTATTATTATTTTAATTTTTAAAGGAGTTTAGTAATTAATTTAATATTAGTACTCTCATTTATTCCTAATAAGATTAGGAGACAAATTAATTAAATGAATTTAATTAATTATTCCCCATGTGTTGGGAAGCCTAAATTAATTAAAGGAGTTTAATTAATTAAAAGAAATCCCATGTCTAATAGGATTAGAAGGGTTGACCAATATTTATATAAGATGAGTCTTATAATAGATATTGATTGATGAAATTTCAATTGTTGGAGAGTACTCATTTTCTGTAGAGGATAGAAAACTAAGGTTTAGCCAAACACCCTCCTTCTTGATAATTCCTCTTCCTTGGTGGATCACCTCTAGAGGCCAAACACTTGGGTGGCTAACGTTGATCAAAGGAAGGAATCTAACTCGAAAATTCAAGGAGATCACGAAGAACAAGGAGTTGAACTAGTACCTGTGGAAGCTTCGCTCTACAAGGGTATGATTCCATAACTTCTTATTTATCGTTTTAAATTAATAATTTACATAAAGGATGATCCGGGTAATGGTTTTGTAGAAATTTTTTAAACTCTGATATACCATGCTTCCTCTAATTTTTGCAATTTGATTGCGTCACGATTTCGTACAAACCCAACACCAAGACTGTTGGTCTCTAAAGCATAAAATACAAGACTTGATTGATAACGAAGAGATTGTGGTCACAAAGCCTGAGGAACCCCATGTGCAGGACAATCCTCTGCCACAACATTAAGAGGAGAATGTCAACATGATCAGTGCCACAAATGGAGAAAGATCCAACTACCTCCGTTATGTGGGAGAATCAATTCAATCCAACAGCACTAGCCCAGATAGTTGGGAAGTTTTTGAAAGGCGATTCCTGATAGAGCAAGTGATATAGTCTATCAAGGACCAGATCGAGCAGTTAGCAGAACTGGTCGTTTACCAGCATCAGATCACCAGGAATATGGTGAAACAAATCAACCAGTCCATTGTCGATCTTCCTCCCACACCAGAGATCACTTCCCTGAGAAGTCAATACCAGTCTAATGAGAATGATCTTTGGGCCAACAGGGTGGCCGAAGAAGAGAATCTCCGAGCAGATTGGAAATTCCTATTCCAAAAGAACTTCACCAACCTAAATCAATCAATGGAAGAAATCCTTGAAATGCTAATCAACGAAGGAATGGTTGCAGACTTGTTACCTCCATCGAACCCTCGAGCCAGAAAATTCAAACCTGACCAAATATGTCAGTACCATTCAAATTCACCCGGCCATGATACTGAACATTGCTGGGCACTTCATAACTTGATTCAAGACATGATTGAAAATGGGGACTTGATAAGGGGAAATCAAATCCTCGATCTCCTAGACAATGGCACTCTCTAGATCCCCACTGTATGGAACCAGAACACAGTGGCTGTCATATCCTGCGATGGGGAGTCGACTCTTAAACCCTTAGTACTGCCTGGGAAAAGGAGTTCAAGAACTACCAGATCCTATGAAGGTGGCTGCACCTCAGCCTCTAATATTTCTCTTCAGACCTTAGTATCCAATCATCAGTCTGAAGTGTGTCCCATGGAACTATGGGGACAATGAAGGCTCCACTTCAAACAACGTTACCATTGTGCTGAAGTACAATCCCTTATCCCTACCGCAGAGGATAATCAAACCGGTCATCAAAGTAAAAGAGAAGGTGGCCGAAGGAAAAATCAAAGAGTTCCTCAAATAGATGGGACATCATGAAATCAAAATAGTGCAAAGCTTAAATGACGCACCTAAACAAATGTCCATCCTTGATTTGGTCCTATCCTTAGAGGATCATCTCAACATTCTAGTAAAAGTACTAGAAGAAGCTCATTTACTATATACAGTGGACAACGTAAAATTCCGTCACGTGATAGAGCACATTTTCAACAGCAATGTGATATATTTCACTGACGATGATATCCTCGCAGACGGAACGGGCCACCATAAATCCCTACATATAGCAGTAATGTCCTACGGATATGTGATCGGAGGTGTGCTCATCGATGGAAGATCATCCCTCAACATCTATCCATACGATACTTTAGAAAGGATGAAGATCAATCCGAATCGGATTAAAACCAGTCATATGGTTAACCAGGCCTTCGATGGATCTCACCGATAAGCTATGGGGGAAATAGAGCTTCCTCTAGAGATTGGCCCACACACTTTCTACGTATCTTTTCAGGTACTCAACATCGCCACCGGATACAACTTATTACTGGGCAGACCCTGGATCCACATGGCAGGGGTAGTGCCATCCACCCTCCATCAATAACTCAAGTACATTATCAACGGCAGCCTCATCATAGTGAATCCTGAACCAGAATACCCTACCTATATGCATGGGGATATGCCAGTGATTAGCCTGGATGCGGGGATTGGACTTGCCAGTTTTCAAGCTCTAGAGGTGAGCAATACTCATTATCTACCTATCGGAGCACCAGCCCTAAAACCTAAAGTCTCCACCAAAGTAATGACAGTGGGGTAAGAAATGGTATCTTCGGGCTTCCAACCTGGAGAAGGGTTGGGAAAAGATAAGCAAGGTATCAAGATGCCAGTACAAATCCCAGGTCAGACTCAAACCACCGAAACCCACATAAATATCCCAAGGCTCATGTCTCCACAATCCTGCTGCAAAACCTCACAAAGACCGGATGGGTGAAACCTGGGAGGAAAATCCCGGCTGCGTATCTGCCATGTTATTCCCTCCAATCATACCTGTCCATGAAAGAAAAGCCCTCAAGCCTGAGGCAGACAGCGAAAAGGGAAAAAAAAGATCCTGTACGAAGGACGAGACCCATTCGCTAATATAAGGGTCATTATCAACTACGAGGGCATGAATGACAAACTCCCAGACAGCGATGACGAGGATCAAGTTTAAATTCCTCGCATCAAAAAGGGAGGAGGGAACAGTTCAAAGAAGATCCCTGGCCCTATTATAAAGGATGTCTCAGTCATCATCCAAGATGAGATAGATAATCACAAATCCCTGATCCTCCCGGTTCATGAGAATTTGACCTTGGACAACTGGAGCAGTGCACCTTGCCTCGGTCGAAAAGGGTAAAGGGGCAGAGAGTCAATCTGCCCTTAATCATGCTTTCATTTACTACTTACTTTTGCTTGCACTGATAGTAGTGTGCATACAAGCCAATCATGTATGATGATAAAGCACATACTTTGTAAATAATCTTATTTATTTATTAATAAAATATTTATTTAAGGCATATAATTATCTACATGGTGCTGTTTTTATAATATGTAAATAACCCATAGTTTTAAGCAATGCTTGTAGAATCATGATGAGATCATGATAATGAGATCTAAATTCTTAGAAAGCTTAAAAACTAAAATAGTTCCCAATTGTGGGATTACTAAAATGGGGATTAGTAAATCCGGATAGATTGGTACATATGTTGCTTGCTCATTGGATGAGGATGACTGATCTCATGGTCATTTGTGTGGAGACACTAAAACAAGTATGTAGGTGCTTATTGGAGAATAAGTTCACTGAACGTGACTCGCTATGGAATACCTAATGGAGTTTTACTCGCCTGTCAATAGGAATTCCTAATGTGATAGTAGTACAAGTGATCCTTGGACTTGAGATCATCATAGTATCTTGTATGTAACAAATTATACTTTGACTAATTCCTTAAGGCCTTTTAAGGCATATATAGGGTATGCTTGGGTATAATGAGTTACATATGGAGATAATGAATGATCAATAAATAATCTACCACCTCTAGTAAAAGAGGAGATATGTCCTATGTGATTCGTTAAATGACAATCCAGGAATCCTTGGCCAAGGTAGAATGAAATTAGAAAGATGTTTCTAATTTGCATTATTTGGAGTTGTGCATTTTCTAATCGAAATACATATGATTAAATAAATTAAGACTTGACAGTAAATCCATGTCTTATATTTAATTGGGACATTGTATGGTGGAAGGATTGAATTGTACGGTAACTATTAACTCACAGGTTCTTTTATGATTAATGTTGAAATCTATATTATCTGGAAAGTCGTTGATCGCTAGGGAGGCTTATCCCTATTGTAGAATAAATGTTATTTATTTAAATAGATTATTAGTTTTATTTATTTATTTAAATAAGATTAGAATTGTTCTAATTGATTTATTCATAACCGGTTTAATATGGAGAACCTAAAGGGTCACACCATAAAAGGAAGAAGAATTATTTAAGAAGAAAATGGCATGATAGTAATAATGCATTAAGTACAATTAATTTAATTTATGGTGATAGAATAAATTAAATAGCTTAATGTTTATTATTTAATATTTTAGAAATATTAAATATAAATTAATAAAAGGAGTCTTATTAATATTAATATTATTATTATTCTTATTTTAATTCTAAAGGAGTTTAGAAATTAATAAAATATCAGTACTCTCTCTCAATCCTAATAAAGATTAGGATATAAATTAATTAAAAGTATTTAATTAATTAAATAAAACCCTATTCTAATTGGATTAGGATGGTTAACCTAATATCTATATAAGAGAGTCTTATATCAGAAATAAGGTACGTGAATTTTTCCAAGAGTTGGGAGTACACATATTCTATAGAGATAGAAACAAGGGTTAAGCCAATAACCCATCTTCTTGAGTTCTTCATCTTCCTTGGTGGATCACCGTTAGAGGCCAAACAATTGGGTGACTGGCATTGATCAAGGGAAGGAGCCACTACAGAGGAATCAAAGGAATCAAAGGAGTAGAACTTGTACCTGAGGAAGCTTGGATCTTCAAAGGTATAATTTCATGTTCCCTCTTTTCTGTTATTAATAACTAGCACAAAGCACGATCATGGTTATGGGTTTGTATAAATTTTTGAAAACCTAGTTTTTACGCTTCTGCCCTATTTATGTGATTTGATTGCATGATTGCGTTACGTACAAACCCAACAGTGGTATCAGAGCCTAACTTTGTGCTAATTATCAATTTTATAATTCCATGTATGAATTGATGTGAGAATTGGATCGTTTTTCTGAACAAAAATCATTTTCTGCAAGTTTTTGCGACGAACGGCGCAGCTGCGCAGCTGCCCAGTTCATTACTGGCGCAGCTGCGCCGGTCTGCAAAAATTGTTGCTTCAGGCTACCTGCGCAGCTGCCCAGTTCATTACTGGCGCAGCTGCGCCGGTACCTGGACAGACCTTGAAAATTAATTTTAATTAATTAGGTAAACTGTTTATTTAATTGATAAAGTTTTAAAATAAAGATGTTTATTTTATCTGAAATATGATTTCAGAATGCTAAAATTAAAGGAGTTTAATTTGGATTTATTTTTGATTAAAATAAAAGAGTTTATTTTGTTTCAAAAATAAAATTTAGCAAAACTTTTGTCCATTAAATAACATCGATCCTTATATGGAATAGCATTGTTATTCATGAGATGAATGGATATTTATTGATGCATATGTTGATGTGTATGATAATAAATGGGGTTGATTATGGACTATGACCAATGTGATTGTTTTTTATTTTGGATGAATGCTTGAATGTATGGGTTTTATAAAATGGGGTCTGCGTACCTCGTCTTCTCTGGTTTTATTCTCGGTGTAAAATTTTATGTCCCTCTTATATATTTTCCCTTGACTGCTGATCAAGGTTTCTATTTAATTAAAAATAGTTTATGTAATAGTGATAGTTAGAATTATCTTGAAGAAACTGGAGACCAAGGAGCAAGGAACGCGTGAAGACCCATTTGTATGGAGCCAGGGTTTAAATGTAATAGTTATATTTAAATTTAAATTCTTGCACTCCTAGGTTTGACCTTTTGGTTCACTTGGTGGCTCTAGTGAACCAATCTAGAATAAAAGTCCATAATCACCGGGTAGAATATATTATTCTATATTGCATGCTAAATATTATATATATTATATTTTATGCAAACATGCTTCGCATGTTTAATAAAATGACGTGTATTTTATATATATATATATATATATATATATATATATATATATATGCATGCGCGCTTAACAAGATGAGACAAATAATAACAAAACCCCTCAAAGAAATAATATTAAGTCTGAAGCGTTCAAATGATATTTGGAATATCGAACGTCGCCTTCTAGCATGATTAATTAATAGAGTATAAAATATTTAATATGAGTTTGTTGTGCTATCCACAAGGCGAGTATTGAATATTTAAGATGTTAATTAATCACATTTTATGCTTATCAAGAAAATTGAACGATCTAGTTTTGTTGTGCTATCCACAAGGACGAAAATTTTTCTTTTTGAATTTATGGAAGTGCTAGGCTGGACTTAACTTAAATCATTTTAGTTCGGATGTGCACACACATGACCATTATGATTTAAGAGGCAAAATAAAAGGAGTTACATGGTGATGTAATTGACAAGAGTTGTCTACCTATTTATTTGTATATCGCTTGTTGTGCTATCCACAAGGTTATATACATTTGAAATGGGATCCTTAATCTTACTAGCAAATCTTTAATTAGATGTTGTCGAACTATATAAGTGAGGGTAATATAGTTTGATGAAAATAGTGGGATATACCAATTTAAAATAAAGACCTAAATTTATTTTGGTGTGCAAAGTTAATAAAATGAATGTTTGCTAAAATGTTATCTTTTCACATGCAGAATTTTTAAAATGTCAAAATCACTAATCTCACTACGAAGCATACTTGATGCAAATAAGCTTACCGGCCCGAATTATGAGGACTGGCTAAGAAATCTGAGAATTGTTCTCACTGCTGAAAAGATTTCTTATGTCCTAAATTCCACTATCCCTGAATCTGTTTCAAAAACAGCCTCTGAGGAAGAGATTGCCACTTTTAATAAGTGGCAAGATGATGCATCTGTGGCTCAATGCATCATGCTCGCATCCATGAATAATGAGCTTCAGCGTCAGCACGAAAAAATGGATGCTCCTGCTATGCTGCTTCACCTCAAGGAGTTGTATGGTGAACAGAGTAGGACTGCTAGATATGAGATATCTAAGGAGCTCTTCCGATATCGGATGACCGAGGGCACTGCCGTCGAGACTCATGTTCAGAAGGTAATCAATTTGATTGAACGCCTTGGACAGCTTGGGTTCGTCATGGATGGGGAGTTGAGTTAAGACTTGGTCTTGCAGTCACTCCCTGAGACCTTCTCGCAGTTTGTGGTTAATTTTCACAAGAATAAGCTAGATGTCAGCTTGCCTGAGCTGCTTAACATGCTGAAAACTGCAGAAGGTCACTTCTCATCCAAGAAGAACCATGTCTTGATGGTGGATTCTTCCAATAAAAGGAAATGGCCCAAGGTGTCTTCTGAAAAGAAGAAATCTAAGAAGGCTAAGGGAAAAGGGAAAGAAAAGGAGCAAAAGAAACCTGAACCAACTAAAGGAATGTGCTTTCATTGCAATAAGTCGGGACATTGGAAGAGGAACTGCAAGAAGTTTCTAGCAGAGAAGAAGCTTGGAGAAGCTTCGACTTCCAATCAAGGTTTGTTTATGATTGAAATTAATTTTTCTAAAAGTCATAATTCTACTTGGGTATTGGATACCGGCTGTGGTTCTCACATATGTAATACTGTGCAGGGACTGGTCAGAAGTAGAAAGCTGAACAAAGATGAGGTGATCCTACGAGTGGGAAATGGAGCAAAAGTTGCTGCATTAGCTGTAGGAACTTATTGTTTAGCAATGCCTTCGGGCAAATCCATTTATCTTAATAACTGTTATTATGTTCCGAATATTATTAAAAACATTATTTCAATTTCTGTATTGGATATGGAAGGTTTTGACGTTATTATACAGAACAATGGTTGTTCTATTTATAAAGACGATGTTTTATATGGTATTGGAAATTTGCGAAATGGACTTTATACACTTGACTTACAAGAAAATATATTTCAAATTGAACAAATTAAGAAAAGGAAAAGAGATGATATTAATTATACGTATATGTGGCACTGTAGACTCGGTCATATCAATGAAACAAGATTATCCAAGTTGCATAAAGATGGGCTCCTCGAGCTATCTGATTATGAATCATATCCAACTTGTGAATCTTGTCTCATGGGTAAAATGACTAAATCTCCTTTTAGTGGAAAAGGATAGAGTGTTACAGAATTGTTGGCATTAATTCACACAGACGTTTGTGGACCTATGACAACAAGTGCACGAGGTGGGTATTCTTATTTTATTACTTTCACTGATGATCACTCAAGATTTGGATATGTGTATTTAATGAAATACAAATCAGAATCATTTGAAAAGTTCAAAGAGTTTAGAAGTGAAGTACAGAAATAAACGGGTAAGAGTATTAAGATACTTCGATCAGATCGAGGTGGAGAATACTTAAGCAGTGAGTTTCTCAATTGTTTCAGAGAAAATGGTATAATCTCACAATGGACTCCTCCAGGTACACCACAGTTAAATGGAGTATCTGAAAGGAGAAATCGAACAATGTTGGACATGGTTCGATCCATGATGAGTTTTACCGACCTTCCAATTTCCTTCTGGGGATATGCACTAGAAACGGCTGCATACCTACTTAACAAGGTACCTACCAAATCCGCCCCAAAGACTCCATATGAGATGTGGAAAGAAAGGAAACCAAATCTTAAGCATGTTAAGACTTGGGGTTGTCCAGCTTATGTCAAAAAGTTTGAAAATGATAAGCTACAGAATAAATCCGATAAGTGTAGATTTGTGGGATACCCTAAAGAAATCGTAGGGTATTATTTCTATCATCCAACTGATCAAAAGGTGTTTGTTGCGAAACATGCTACCTTCTTGGAGAAAGAGTTTATCCATGAAGGGGTCAGTGGGAGTAAGATATATCTTGAAGAAGTTCAAGAACCACAAGTTACCACGGACCAAAGTCAAGTACCTAACCAAGTAGAAGAACCTACTGTACCACACCCTGTTCGTAAATCTGGAAGAGTACCGCAGATACCTGAGAGGTATGGATTCGTTATAGAGGATGACGATGAGGTACACATCATGAATGATGATCCATTGAATTATGAACAGGCTATGAGTAATAAAGACTCAGGGAAATAGCTTAAAGCCATGAAATCCGAAATGGACTCCATGTATGAAAATAAAGTATGGACTTTGGTTTCACTACCTGAAGGTATTAAACCTATTGGGTGTAAATGGGTTTTTAAGAAAAAGACTGGAGCAGACGGAAAGGTAGAGACCTATAAGGCCCGACTGGTTGCAAAAGGTTTCAAAGAAAGACAAGGAGTTGACTATGATGAAACCTTCTCACCAGTAGCCATGCTCAAGTCCATTCGGATTTTGCTTGCGATTGCAGCTTACAACGACTATGAGATCTGGCAGATGGATGTGAAAACGGCCTTCCTCAATGGGAAACTTGAGGAGGATGTGTATATGACACAGCCAGAGGGATTTATCTCAAAAATTGGAACAAATCAAGTCTGTAAGCTTCTCGTAGATGGAACATTCGTTTTGATGAGACAATCAAAGAGTTTGATTTTATCAAAAACGAGGATGAACCTTGTGTATACAAGAAGGTTAGTGGGAGCGCAGTATCATTCCTTGTATTATATGTGATGATATATTACTGATAGGGAATGACATTCCTATGTTACAATCCATTAAAATCTGGTTATCTAAAAACTTCTCCATGAAGGACTTGGGTGAAGCATCATATATTTTGGGGATAAAGATCTATAGAGATAGATCTAAAAGGATACTCGGCTTATCCCAAGGAATGTACATTGATACGATGCTAAAGAGGTTTAGCATGGAAGATTCCAAAATAGGTCATGCCGATGAGCCATGGAATAAATCTCTCCAAGAAACAGGCCCCAAAGACACTTGAGGAGAGAGACCGTATGAGTAAGATCCCTTATGCTTCTGCAATAGGATCTATCATGTACGGTATGATATGTACTAGACTGGATGTTGCTCACGCACTTAGTGTAACAAGAAGATACAAGTCGAATCCAGGAGAAGAGCACTGGAAGGCAGTGAAAAATATCCTAAAGTACTTGAGAAGGACTAAAGATATTTTTCTTGTCTACGGTGGGTCTGAATTAAAACTCGAGGGATTCATGGACTCAAGTTTTCAAACAGACCAAGATGACAGTAAATCTGTTTCAGGGTATGTGTTTACCTTAAACGGAGGTGCAGTGAGTTGGAAGAGTTCCAAGTAGCAAACAGTTGCTGATTCAGTGACAGAGGCAGAGTATATAGCTGCAAGTGAAGCTGCAAAGGAAGCTGTTTGGATGAAGAAGTTCATAACTGAACTTGGTGTGGTTCCTAGCATCGGAGAAGCAGTTCCCGTATACTGTGACAACACTGGAGCGGTTGCACAGGCTAAGGAACCCAGGTCTCATCAGAAATCTAAACACGTGTTGCGGCGATTTCACTTGATCAGGGAGATCATTGAATGAGGAGACGTCACCTTGAAGCATGTGGACTCTCAAGACAACAATGCAGATCCATTTACTAAAGCTCTAACACAACAGCAGTTTGATCATCACTTAGAGAAGATGGGTATGAGATACCATGACGATTGGCTTTAGTGCAAGTGGGAGATTGATAGTAGTGTGCATACAAGCCAATCATGTATGATGATAAAGCACATACTTTGTAAATAATCTTATTTATTTATTAATAAAATATTCATTTAAGGCATATAATTATCTACATGGTGCTGTTTTTATAATATGTAAATAACCCATAGTTTTAAGCAATGCTTGTAGAATCATGATGAGATCATGATAATGAGATCTAAATTCTTAGAAAGCTTAAAAACTAAAATATTTCCCAATTGTGGGATTACTAAAATGGGGATTAGTAAATCCGAATAGATTGGTACATATGTTGCTTGCTCATTGGATGAGGATGACTGATCTCATGGTCATTTGTGTGGAGACACTAAAGCAAGTATGTAGGTGCTTATTGAAGAATAAGTTCACTGAACGTGACTCGCTATGGAATACCTAATGGAGTTTTACTCGCCTGTCAATAGGAATTCCTAATGTGATAGTAGTACAAGTGATCCTTGGACTTGAGATCATCATAGTATCTTGTATGTAACAAATTATACTTTGACTAATTCCTTAAGGCCTTTTAAGGCATATATAGGGTATGCTTGGGTATAATGAGTTACATATGGAGATAATGAATGATCAATAAAGAATCTACCACCTCTAATAAAAGAGGAGATATGTTCTATGTGATTCGTTAAATGACAACCCAGGAATCCTTGGCCAAGGTAGAATGAAATTAGAAAGAGGTTTCTAATTTGCATTATTTGGAGTTGTGCATTTTCTAATCGAAATACATATGATTAAATAAATTAAGACTTGACAGTAAATCCATGTCTTATATTTAATTGGGACATTGTATGGTGGAAGGATTGAATTGTACGGTAACTATTAACTCACAGGTTCTTTTATGATTAATGTTGAAATCTATATTATCTGGAAAGTCGTTGATCGCTAAGGAGGCTTATCCCTATTGTAGAATAAATATTATTTATTTAAATAGATTATTAGTTTAATTTATTTATTTAAATAAGATTAGAATTGTTCTAATTGATTTATTCATAACCGGTTTAATATGGAGAACCTAATGGGTCACACCATAAAAGAAAGAAGAATTATTTAAGAAGAAAATGGCATGATAGTAATAATGCATTAAGTATAATTAATATAATCTATGATGATAGAATAAATTAAATAGCTTAATGTTTATTATTTAATATTTTAGAAATATTAAATATAAATTAATAAGAGGAGTCTTATTAATATTAATATTATTATTATTATTTTAATTCTAAAGGAGTTTAGGAATTCATATAATATCAGTACTCTCTCTCAATCCTAATAAAGATTAGGATATAAATTAATTAAAAGTATTTAATTAATTAAATAAAACCCTATTCTAATTAGATTAGGAGGGTTAACCTAATATCTATATAAGAGAGTCTTATATCAGAAATAAGGTACGTGAAGTTTTCCAAGAGTTGGGAGTACACATATTCTATAGAGATAGAAACAAGGGATAAGCCAATAACCCATCTTCTTGAGTTCTTCATCTTCCTTGGTGGATCACCGTTAGAGGCCAAACAATTGGGTGGCTGACATTGATCAAGGGAAGGAGCCACTACAGAGGAATCAAATGAATCAAAAGAGTAGAACTTATACCTGAGGAAGCTTGGATCTTCAAAGATATAATTCCATGTTCTCTCTTTTCTGTTATTGATAACTAGCACAAAGCATGATCATGGTTTTGGGTTTGTATAAATTTTTGAAAACCTAGTTTTTGCGCTTCTGCCCTATTTATGTGATTTGATTGCATGATTGCGTTACGTACAAACCCAACATGCACAACTGTAGCAGTAACTTTTGTCATGATTTACAAATGCCCTGTATGTTTAAGAAGTTGTATATATTAATGAAAGCATTTTTGTTTTCAGGACCCAAGCATGGGATGTGTGTGTCTCTGCTGATGAGATGCCAACCTGTCAAAATGACTACGACTGTGATGTAGAAATGAACTTCGACTTAATGGATATTGAATTAAAATGAGGAAGATGACTATGAGGTGCCCGAGGAAATCAAAGAATGGGCGAAGATAAACCCAAACCAAACCTCGAACAAACCACCACCATCAATATAGGAACCTCTGAAAACATCAAAAAAATCCAAATAGGTTCAGACTCCACACCCAATCAAAAAGCAGACCTAATCAAACTCCTAAGATAGTACCAGAATGTATTTGCATGGTCACATGAAGACATGATTGGCTTATCCACTGATATTGTCATCCATCGAATGCCCATTAAAGATGGATTCAAACCAGTCAAGCAAAAGCACATGCGATTGAAACCTGAATGGAGTCTGAAAGTCAAAGAAGAAATTGTTAAACAATTCAAAGCCAGAATCATTATGGTATCGACATACACAGAATGGCTGTCAAACATAGTTTTCGTACCTAAGCCCGGAGGGAAGGTACGAGTCTGCGTGAATTACTGGGATTTGAATAAAGCCTGCCTCAAGGAAAATTTCCCGGTACCTTTCATCCACATCCTGATCGACAATACTGCGCAGTATGGCATGTATTCCTTCGTGGATTGCTTTGCTGGTTATCATCAAATCATGGTTGCTGAAGAGGACCGAGAGAAAATAGCTTTTATTACTCCCTGGGGAACCTTCTGCTATAGACGACTATCCTTCAACCTTATCAATGCCAGAGCCACGTGTCAAAGGGCCATGATGGCCCTCTTTCATAACATAGTGCACAAGGAGATCGAAGTCTATGTTGACGACATCATCATCAAATCCCAGAGGGAGGATGATCACATTGACCATCTTAGTAAGCTGTTCAATAGGTTACGTAAGTATAACCTCAAGCTCAATCCCGCCAAATGTGCTTTTGGCGTCAAAGCAGGCAAGCTGCTAGGATTTTTGGTGAGCAATCGGGGCATCGAACTTGACCCTGCCAAGATCAAAGCCATTATTGAAATGCCCATACCTCGAACAGAGAACGAAGATATAGGGATTCCTAAGAAAGATCAACTTCATAAGCCGATTCATTTCACAGCTCACAGCAACCTGTGAACCCATCTTCAAGCTGTTAAGGAAGAATTCCTCCACCAAATGGAATGAGGAGTGTCAACAAGCCTTCCTTGCCATCAAGAAGCAGCTGACTGAAGCACCTGTTTTGGTACCCCCAAGGGATGGAGTTCCCTTATTTATATACCTGTCTGTCAATAACAACGCAATGGGCTGCATGTTAGGATAGAAGGATGATAGTAGTAAAGAAAGAGCTATCTACTACATCAGCAAAAGATTCAGCAGTGGTGAACAGAAATACACCCTGATCAAAAATACATGATGTGCGTTAGCATGGGCCGCCATGAGGTTGCAACACTATTTACATGGGCATACGACCTACCTCATATCCCGCATGGATCCACTCAAATATGTATTCAACAAACCAATGCTGAATTACCGACTGTCAAAATGGCAGTTGATCCTACAGCAGTTCAACATTGTCTATGTAACTCAGAAGTCAATCAAAGGTCAAGGCATATGATGGCATATTTCCCAGATGATGGCATCATGACAATTCTACAACTCCAGTCAGAGATTACAGTCCAACCATAGAAAATGTATTTCGACGGAGCAGGTAAACAAGGAAGGTGTCGGAGTTGGGGCAGCCCTCATCTCTGGTGCAGGAAAACAGTATCCTGTGGCTACCAAACTTCAATTTGGAAACACCAACAACACGGACGAGTATGAAGGCTGTATAATGGGGTTGAAACTAGCCCAATCCATGTCTATGAAGCACTTACTAGTCTTCAGAGATTCCGAGCTGGTCATCAGACAAACCACCAGCACGTATCTCACCAATGAACTACATTTGCTGCCCTATCATCGGTAGGTCCTCAAAATATCCCAGGAATTCGAAGACATAACCTTCGTTCATATTCCTCGGGGTTGGAATGACTTCGCTGATGTATTGGCAACATTGGCTTCATTAATTCGCATATCCGATAAGAGTGGATTGCCAAACATCAAGTTCATAATTCAGAAAGCCCCGACATATGGGAAATACATTGGAGAAGTAATAGATGAAATACCTCCTGTCAAGCAGCCTTGGTATCAAGACATCAAGGAATATCTCCGCGATGGATCCACACCCACTAGGGCAAGTCAATATGAGCAACAATGAATTCACAAAATGGCCATGAAGTTCTATTTGAGCGGAGATGCACTTTACAAAAGGGATTCTGGAATAGGCCTGTTGAGATGCCTCGACAAGGAGCAAGCCCAAAGACTTATGGATGAAATCCACGGTGGAGTCTGTGGTCCACACATGAGCCGTCATCTGCTGGCCAAGAAGATAATCAGAACTGGACATTATTGGATCTCTCTTAAGGCTGACTGCGGTGATCACGTTAAGAGATGTTTTCAATGCTAAATATATGGAAATGATATCCACACTCCTCCAAATGAGCTGCACAACATGAGTTCACCATGACCTTTCTCCGTGTGGGGAATGGATGTGATAGGTCCAGTGGAACCAAAAGCCAGCAATGGTCATCGATTCATCTTCACCATGATCGATTACTTCACCAAATGGGTTGAAGCAACCTCTTTTCCCAAACTCACAAAAGAGATCATCATTAGTTTTGTCAGAAACAATGTCGTCTGTCGATACGGACAACCGGAGGTGATCATATCAGACAACACCAAAAACCTAAACAATCAAATGATGAAAGAATTGTACAATAAGTTCCACATAAGGCATCTCAATTCCGTCATCTATCGACCCAAGATGAACGGCACTGTCAAAGCGGCCAATAAAAACATCAAAAAAATCATGCAAAAAATGTTCACCAATCACAAGGAATGGCCTGACCTGCTGCCTCTTACCCTGTTAGCATATAGGACGTCAATACACACCTCTACTAGGGCTACCCCCTATTCGTTGGTCTATGGCATGGAGGCAGTCCTTCCCATAGAGGTAGAAATGGAATCGACGCTCAGATAGACGAGGATCAGTGGTCGCAAGATCGGTATCATCAACTGTCCCCAATAGATGAAAAGAGAGCTACAGCCATTTTACACGAAAAGTTATACCAGCAAATGATCGCCAGATCCTACAACAAAAAGGTCCGAATCCAAAAATTCAAAGAAAATGACTTGGTGCTAAAGAAAGTCCTAGCCAATCAGGATGAAGCCAAAAGAAAGTTAGCCCCAAATTGGGAAGGCCCTTTCATTGTCAAGGAGGTGTTGACAGGGGGAGCTATCAGACTACAAGAAATGGACGGGAATGAATTTCCCCAACTCATTAATTTAGACACCTTAAAAGGTACTACGTCTGAGACACATGCATACTCGCATCCGGGACCTACGAATCAAATCAGGTTCAATTTTTCACTAGAAAGTCGGAACTACGAATGACCTGATCTCCCTACACCCGGGAGTATGTAGGCAGCCATTTCTGGTGCGGTCAAACTAAATAAAAAAACTAAAAAATTCATCAAACCAAACAGCCAGAACTATGAATGACCTAATCTCCCTCAACCCGGGAGTACGTAGGCAGCCATCTACTGCGCGATTTGACCTTCAAGAAAAAAAGATCAGTTCTAAAGACACTAAAGACAAATAAAAGATAAATCCTATCTAGCTACCCTGGTTAACAGGCCCATCTGAGATACTCCCTGACATCTCCACTGTCAGTCCATCAAGGAGAAGCTCAAGATACATCAACAACTGTGAGTCATGAAAGAAGTGGTAATCACTCTGCAATGATAGTACATATTCAATCAGGGAAGTGAATCAAAACTATATTTCTCTGGTATATAACACTGTTTAATATATACATAGTGCCCTGTACATGACAAAAATGGCTGATCTAGTCTGTGCAGGAAAAATAAAGTTAGTATATGGACCCAAGGACAAGCGGGTCAGCAATGCCAGCATGGCATCTCTCTTTAAAGATGGGGGAGCAGCTATAAGTGCCATCCACTCAACCTCCATATGGCTCAATACCTCCACAGTCATCTGCAAGGTGGCACTGTGGTCATCAGTGTATGCACTCATCTCGGTGACCAAACCATGAGTGTAAGATCGAAGAGCAGTACTATCAGCAATGTGGAAATCACGGGAAGCTATAGCCTCATCCCTCTCCCCAAAAGATGTGTCTCGCACAATCAAAGTTTACTCGATCTCAACATATGATGCGTCTCTAGTTGAGCGGATCTCGTCTCGCTCTACAACAGCTGCATCTCTGGCAGATCGGAGCTCCTCCCACTCAATCAATCCAGCATCTAGAGCGGCCCTGAGCCCATCTCTCTCAGTAAAATCTAAATCTCTGCCAGATAAGGTGGCCAACATCTGCACTCTAACTGAATCTTGCTCAAAGGTCATCCTGAATAGTGAGTCCGCTAAAGCCGAATCCGTCTCTGCAAGAATAGCGGACAGATCACTCACTAGAGCCACTGTAAAACCTGTGAACAGCTCATCCTCAGTAGGAGAATTCGGATCCTCCATAGGCTCCTCCTCGTGGGA
The DNA here is from genome assembly GCA_020205555.1 of Panax stipuleanatus. Taxonomy (NCBI): domain Eukaryota; kingdom Viridiplantae; phylum Streptophyta; class Magnoliopsida; order Apiales; family Araliaceae; genus Panax; species Panax stipuleanatus. The sequence continues at coordinate 80,900,535 of CM035121.1, forward strand.
GTCCACAATTGGAGATAAATGAGGCTCTGCTGCAACTGCTGTCTCTACCTCCAACCAGGAAGAGTACTCCGGAGAACAGCCCGGATGGCTACTAGAGAAATTAGCCCTCTCTCGATGAGTCCAACACTCATATACTCTAACCAAGTCTGCGGATGACATAGGATAATCCAACATCCTCTGATCAGTAGCCCCCTCAAAGTGGTGCAAACTCTACAGCTGATCAAATTGACACATAACTGCCAAAGGATGATAGGTAGTCACTCCCCTTAAACCCGCTAGGGGAAAATAATCCAGGCCAGAAGCATGGGTGATAAAGCTATATGGGGAAGCTAGCCCTAAACATGGCAAGATCGAGAACGGATGCTCAATATCTGACAAAAATGTCAACCATGACTCTGCATCAATGCACTCCGCAGGCTGAAAGGAGTAAACTGTGGATGTCTCGTGAGTAAAGCAAAAACCCCGAGGCCTGAAGAATCCAATCGATCATATATGGGACATCAGCCATATATACAGCAACACCAAGCTGCCCCTAAAAAACCCCTCTGAATGGGTACTACAATGTGTGGCGGATCTAAATGTCTCATCCAATATCATCGGGATGATGGTGCTACCCTGTCTAAGGGCCTTAACCACAACTACCAATCCCACATCCAAATGATCCAAGCGAAGCGGCATGTAGACATATGCCACTACACACATCAGCAGAATGTCTACTTTGGCCAAATGTCATGCCTCTGCTGAAATAATAAAATCTCTAACATGGCGATCATAGCTGTCGAGCTCGCCAAATCGATCGATCAAAAAATCAATCGACATCACGTGTCCAGATACAATCTCGTCCCTGATAACACTCTGACGGAGACCGGACATACGGGTAAATGGTCTCCTCATATCACTAATAGCCGTACGAGCACATGGCAAATCAAGAGCCAACCAAGTAAATCGCTCGTACTCCTCGAGAGTCGGCGTTAACTCATGCCGCCTGAAGCGGAACACCTTTCTCTCAGGTATCCAGAGGGCTAAAATGCCATCAACAAATCCAGACGGCACCCAAAAATCTACGAGGGCCAATGAGTGCCCCAGTATGTGGTCCACTGTCCCTCTGACTGGGTAGGGCAGGCTCTCATACAACGATCTCAATGATGTGGCCACCTCAGAAGATGGTGAATGCCCAATACGGCTGACGGTAGACGACGTCATCTGTAGCACCGTACCACAAGACCATCCAAAGGTCAAATCAAGTAGCAGCTGTCTGAATGTATACATATGACATAATATATGCATGATGACAAATATAAACATGATGCGATAGATAGAGAAGATCATGAATATCTATAATAAACTATCTACTGCAGCATATCATCCCTATTTGATAATACAAAGCAAAAATGAAAATACAGGGAAATAGGGGCACCACCACCCAAGTAATACAGTGGTCTATCAAAATGATGACACAACCACCAAATAGCCAAAATAGTGGCTGACTAAAAATATAGCTCCAATAGCTATCAGAGGAAGTGGAAGACATCAGTGTCAAAGCGATCGACCTGCTCCATCTCTTCAGTGGATACAAAACTGCTGCTATCAGGCATGTCTGGGTGGTATAAGGGAGGATTTGCCCCTACAAAGCTGCTGCTAAATGGACCTACAGAGAGGCCCGCTCTAGAGTTGGATAGATCAAAAGAAGATGCCTCTGATGGATCTCGGCCAAGGTACCTGATAAAGAAACGAGCTATCTCCAACTCCCTGGTCAGATCTGCTATCTGGTCTGCATGAGTGGGCTCCCTGAGGCAAGCTATCTAGTCCGTCATCATCACGGACCCTGGCACCATGTCTGCCAGAAACTAGGTGGCACGAGTCTGAGTTCCAATAGTGCGAGGACTCCACCAACTACTAAAGGCCTCCTAGAAGTACGGGCCCTCTGATTAGGCGAAGCCACCTATGCCCTCCATAGGTATATCTGTCAATGGCACGGTCAATGGCCAATAATGCCAAGCAGGAGGAGCAATGAGAATGCATATCTCCCCCGTAATGCTCTTATTGGCACACTCTCCAAGATAGAGTTCCCAGCCTCCCACCATCAACAAAGGGACTCTGCGGGTCAAAAAAATAAACTCCCGACCTGTAGGGACATCTCCCTTGAATCCAACGATCAAAAACTCGGAGGTATACGGCATCTAGGTGATCGAACCCGCCGTCAAAAGCTCACCTATAAATGGGCGTGAGTGAATCCCTCAGCAACAGGGACCTCCGTTAAAGTGGAGTGATGCCATCTCCGTCACCTAGGATAGGTCTCCAGACCTAGGGCAGAAGCGGGACATAGGCAAGGAAGCCTCTCAAATGCCCAAAGCTGATCATACAAATATCAAAAGTCCTCATAGATGACAAAAATGAATGCTGAAATCAAAAAAGTACAAAAAGATGTACTCACCAGCAGAAATGGGTAAAATCCTAGCCAAGCCTCCATCACACCCTCCGAAAGCATGTGCATGCCACGGAGAAAATAGGCAAAGGTATAGGAGCCCCAATCATAGTCACTAAGGCGCTCTACATATCGAGTGGCGCTATTCAAAGCGAAGGACATAGTAGATGAGTTGTCCGCCACAAAATAACCCCTGATGATCGACAAAAATAATCGCCTCAGAATGCGATCTCTAGCCCTCTGATCATCAGGCGGGGGCTGCTGTAAAGTCCCATCTTGGGCATCTATACTCAAGGGACCAGATTGGACCGTTCAACCATTGAATGCCGTCGTAGGGACTCCCAGCAGATACCGAACGACAGTGGGCATAATGGCAGCCACGACAGGTACTGGCTCGCCCTCAAACTCAATGCCGGTGATAAATCTCTAATCCATATGAGTCATCATCACCTCGTAATCTAGCAGATGAAGGGACTGAGTCTGGTGGAACCATCGCTCAGATAAAGCCCTCATATACCCCCAGGGGCAACGGTGGGGAAGGATCGAGAAAAAGGCCTGAAAGCCCCAGCCATCTACGATCTCCCTATAATCCTCCTGTAAAGTGTGATACAGGGTGTGCACACTGAACCAGTTCCCTCAAGGCTGCGTGAAGCCGGGAACCTGCATCAAAAATCAACCCATATCAAAAAACCTGTGCCCCGAGAATGGCAGAAAGAAAGAAAAAGAATATAAGAAGAGAAAAAACTTCAAGTCACCTCATTGGCATGAAGATATCTCGATGGATAGCTATTAAAGTCGCCCAGCAGCTCCTGCGTCTGCACAACAATGCCAGGGGCCTCTACACGTGGAGCCTGAGCGGGAATAGGAGCAATAAAAGGAGCCTCCTCATCGTCAATATCAAGTGGCTGCTCGTCCTGTGCTGGACGAATCACCCCCTCCACCAAACTACGAAACGTCCAAGCTGGACAAAGCTGGGGAACATAAGAAGCCCTCATCTGTCTAATCCTTGAGGATACCCTTCTAGAACTGCCAGGTCTCTCGCGATCCATTGCATACACCAATACTCTAAATCACCTCAAAAAGGGTGAGGTAAGCCTAAAACCTGTGGCTTATCATTCTCAATCAGTACAACATATATCTCTAGGTTCTAAGACATGCATGGGTCAGCCAAAAATCCCCAGTAGAGTCAAAAATGCATGTTTTTCAATGCCTAAGATTTTGAATTTTTTTTACTAGAGTCTCCTTTGTAAAATGGACTGTCCATATGCACACAGGTATGTCTAGGTGGCCATTCAGTAGCACACCTACCCAAAAATAGAAATAGGTCATATTTAGGAAGAAAAATCAAAAGTCAGCCTCACATAGTAGCCAAATTACCATAGACATTTTTAGTTGAAAATCCAGGCTCACTAGGCCTCAAAGAGGATGACTAAACTGGATAAAAAGTGCAAAATATCATTGTCTCAGAACTTGAATTTTCTTACATCCAAACATGTATTACAGTAAGATATGCATACATATGTATTCAAAGAAAAATTAGCAGGTCATAGGCATACATTTTTCATATATTGCGTCTGAAAGGCCCCTAAGTGGTTCGCATGCTTTTAACGGTCAAAACTTGTGAAAAAATAACGTAAAACGTTACCTGCGCTGCATTGATCGCATAGGACATGACGGATTCAGAAAACAGCTGTCCCAAGCTCTGTAGATCTGAAAAAGAAGATCAAAATTCGTTTGAAACTCAAAATTAAAACTTGGAAAATAAAAATCCTGCAGCCCATTAAATAGCCCAGGTGGAAGCTGGCCCACCTGCGGCTATCGCACCTCCACCTGTGACAGTCTAGGGTGGGTCCCACTCCCCCGGGCTCAGTTCAATTCGGGTCAAAACAGAGTTCTTATGTGCTACCAAGTCAAATCTGAAGAAAAATCGCTACGCGATTGAGCGGTTTGTCCTGAAAATCTGCATTTAAGCAGCGGGTATCTGACAGAAAGGGAAACCCCACAGGGACCCTTGGTATTCATCCCGGAGCCATGTTCGGGGATTAACAAAGCAAACTGTAGAAAAATTACGCAAAAACTGCATAAAACTGCCAAAAATTGCCACTTCCAAAAGTTCGGGTACAGACCAAAGTCGATTTCAACCATTGGCTCAACCCCAGCGAAGCATCGAGTACTGACCAATGATAGTTCAGCCATTGGCACAGCCCCAGCAAAGTTCGGGTTCTGACCGAAACAAGTTCAACCATTGGCTCAACCCCAGCGAAGCATCGGGTACTGACCGATGACAGTTCAGCCGTTGGCTCAGCCCCAGCGAAGTTCAGGTTTCGACAGAAACAAATTTAGCAGTTGGCACCGCCCCAACAAAGTTCAGGTTTTGATTGAAACAAGTTCAGCCGCTGGCACAGCCCCAGCGAAGTTCGGGTTCTGATCGAAATAAGTTCAGCCGTTGGCTCAGCTCCAGCGAAGTTCAGGTTCTGACCGAAACAAGTTCAGCCGTTGGCATAGCCCCAGCGAAGTTCGGATTCTGACCGAAACAAGTTCATCCGTTGGCTCAGCCCCAGCGAAGTTCGGGTTCCAACCGAAATAAGTTCAGCCGTTGGCACAGCCCCAACGAAGTTCGGGTTCTGACCAAAATAAGTTCAGCCGTTGGCATAGCCCCAGCAAAGCATCGGGTACTGACCGATGATAGTTCAGCCGTTAGCTCAGCCCCAGCGAAGTTCAGATTCAGGCCGAAATCCAGTACAGCCATTGGCTCAACCCCAATGACGCTTCAACCGTCAGCTCAACCCCAGTTAAGCATCGAAAGGGATTCGGTGACGGGAGCAATTATAATAATCAATCACCAATAATGGAATCTGTTATACACATCCTCAAAGGGATCACTGAGGTAGTATCAATTATAACAACCTCATCAGAATCTACGAAGCTATCGCAGAGAACGTTATCCCCAGGAGATCAAGATGAGAACAATCTGTGATAGCTCATCTTTGACAACCTCATCTGCATCAAAGTTAAACAGGTTACCATGAATAACGTCATCCCCAACAGAAAATGACAAGAATAGATCACGGTAACCTATCAATAACATCAAGGGCTATCCAGGACAACGTCATCCCCAGCAAATAGATGACGTAAGCAGCCAAGAGCCGCCCCGTTCCATTCAAAGACACCCAGCCTTCGTAGCGACTCTGGCATTTATCTTATTTCCATTGTCTACTAATCTTTATCATGTCCATTCCACTACATTGCATGGACATGATAAAGAGGGGCATTTGTAGACACTCAAAATTTTCCTTACCCCAATACAAACATTATGGGAGGACAAAATCGTCAATTAAGCCAACCCCGGTACCTATACCAGGTTTCAAACATAAATCCGATCCCTAATATCAGTAAACCTAAATCTGATACCCAATATCGGTAAACCTAAATTCAACCCCTAATATCGGTAAACCTAAATTTGATCCTCAATATCGGTAAACCTAAATCCAATCCCTAATATCGGTAATCCAGTCAAATTCGATCTCTGATCGGACCGTCAATCCAGCTCCGATCTCTAATCGGACCGTAAATCCAGCTTCGATCGTCAATCGAACTGTTAATCCATCTCCGATCTCCAATCGGACCATCAATCCAGCTCTGATCATTAATCGAACTGTGTATCCAACTCTGATAATCAATCAGACAGTCAATCTAGCTCCGATCGTCAATCGAATCATCGATCCAGCTCTGATCTCCAATCAGAACAGTCAATCTAGCTCCGATCTCCAATCGGACTGTCAATCCAGATTTGAACTCCAATCGGACCGTCAATATAGCTCCGATCTCCAATCGGACCGTCAATCCAGCTCCGAACTCCAATCAAACCATCAATCCAACTCTGATCGTCAGATCAACCTCGATCCCAATATCGGGCTATAAAATTCATTTTTGATATTCGATCGGGCCATTAAGTCAAACCCTAATCCCAATATCGGGCCTTCAAATCAGCCTCGGTGGCAATCCGAGAGGTACAAGTCAACCCCGGCAGCAACCAGGAGGTACCGATTAATCCCGATCTCAATATCGGGCCGTCAGTCAGCCCCGACATCAACCCTGGAGGTACAGGTAAACCTCAACATCAACATAGGACATGTCACATCATCCTCGGTCTCAGCCTGAGAAGTACAAGTCAGCCCCGATGTCAATCCGGGAAGTGCAGTTCAGCCCAGAGATAACCCTAGGAAGCCAGATCCACCAAGGGCCACCCCGGGACGGGAAAAACTGTCATTTTATCAACTCTCAGTCGATTCGGCCAAATTCAAGCCGAATTGATGCCATCAAAGTTAGAAGAAACCATAACGACGATCTCGAGTGCAAACGACGCAGACAGCTCAACGGACAAACTACGGGGAATTGAAGACCTGTTTATGAACTTGTCTTCTAGGACCCATAAAATGTTTTATCCCATGTTATTGTGACACTCTTGGCGAGGGCTTTTCGAAAAGGTATCGCACGCCTCAAATGGTTGCTCCGATCAAAAGTTAGAAAGTTTTGACTTTGACTATGCATTGTCCAAAGTGCACGTACTTCGAGACGACAGAACCCGACACGACAAGCCCCAGTAGGGGAGCCGCACCTCTACTTGCGGTAGCAGCAGGTAGAGTGGAGGCTCCTTGGTCTATAAATATGAGGCCACCCCTCCTTATTTTCAAGAATCCAGAAAAGCAGTGAAGCTATGGCAGTTCAATTTTCTGACTTTTACACCTCTTCCAAACCCAAATATTTTCACTCTAACACGTAGATATACCCATATACTACCACATATCAGAAAATAACTTGTAGATTTGGAAGTATAGAGCCTACAATTTGGCAAAAAAGCCCGTGTAGCAGTCCATTGTAAGTATTTTCACGATCAGAAAGTGAATATTACTTCTTCGTACTTTTATACACTTGCACGTTAAGTTTCATTTTCTAAAAATGCCCGAAACTTAGTTCTGTGGCCGTTTTCGTCAAAATTTGGTACATTTTTGTACATAAACTGATTTTCTAGCATTTCTACAACACAGATTGACGATCCGTCAGCTCTAGCAGCTTCAATGCACTAGCACACATATTCTGGCAACTTCGCCGGACTGGGTTATCTTCCCAGTCCGGGTTTGGCCCTGTTTTGTATATATTTAACTGTATATATACTAACATTTCAATTCTGTCAAGCCCGGATGTCAAATCCAAGATAGTTTACCGCTTATATATATATGTACGCATATATGAGCGATTTTCACCATCACTGGTCCTCATACCAGTCTTGGTTGACTATATTTCTGTCAATATATATATATATATATATATATATATATATATATATATATATATATATTCCAATTCAGTTCGGGCACCGGCGTGAAAATCCACCGCCCTTTTTACTGCTTTTGCACTCTTTGCCATACTGGGTGATCTCCCCAATCATTGGTTGACTACTTTTCTGCAATTTACATTCCAGCCTGGCCTGGACTATTTCGTGGCCTTTATACTATTTTTTGCACACTTTGCCATACTGGGTGCTCTCCCTAGTCACTGGTTGACTACTTTCTGTACATTTACATACCAGTTCGCCTTGATTATTATGTGGCCTTTTTACTACTTATATATATATATTTATGCATATATATGCAGCCTTCACCATCACTGGTCCTTTTCCCAGTCTTGGTTGACTACGTTTCTGTCAATATATATATATATATATATATATATATATATATATATTTCAATTCCAGTCCGGGCACCGACATGAAAATTCATCGCCCTTTACATCTTTTATATATATTTGTATATATATATATTGCTTTACTCGCTTTTTATTCAACTGCTGCTTTATATATTCATCTTTTATGAATTGACACTGACATATCTGCAGGCGGACTAGATTTATTTAAATCTCGCCAATTCTAGTTTTCAAACGGTTCAAAACCTTCAGACTGAACCGGGAAGCTAGAATGGCTGAGATTTTCTTAAATCTATCTTTCTTTCTAGCTTCAGCTTCAAAAGCAACCTCACGTCCCTTAGATCGCTATCTAGTGGGAACGAGACGCTTTGGCTATGCGGACCAGGATTTACTGAATAAATCCTCGATTTTGGCAATTTTGGATATTTATCTGTTTCTGTACAAATTTGAACTGTGCATGTTTTGGCTACTCATATGTGAGCCTAGGAATCGTGGGATTCACGATCAAAACGATCCGAATTAGATTCCCACGATGGACAAACTCCGATTTACAAAGGTACCCTGCCAGTTTTTATGTAGAAATGTACATGTAAACAGACCTTAAAACGGGTATCCGGATTTAAGGTCTCCAGATAATGAAAAAAATATCGATTATCGTGTCAGCGTCCCTCCGATGGTTTTTATACCCATGAGGAGACCGACATTTATATATTCTGTGGTAGAGGATGCTTCGCAGCCCGATAAATCACCATTCACATGCAGCCTTAAGGCTATAAAGATAAAATTGGAAGTATCAACAGGCTTCAATTCCTATGGCAGTGTAAGGGTTTGTTAAACCAGCTTTCAAAACATCATTTTTAATTCAATCAAAAGAAAAGCTTTTTGTAGATCAAATTAAATGCTTTTGCAAAAGAAATCAAAGACTAATTTTTAAATCAAATCAAAACCTTTGTATATAGGCTCAACGAAGCAAAGCACTACTTTCAATTAATTAAATCAATAGGCCCAATTTTTAAACAACATTCACTCACTCATTCCAGTTTTAAAGGAAAATATTGAAAAGATGTGATATCGTGTTTACACGGGAGTCGTGGGGTGCCTAACTCCTTTCCCACACTTAACCAAGCCCCCGAGCTCAAAACTTTGTTTTCAAAGATCAAGTTTCGACAGTGTCCAGCAATTGGGCCTCTTTCAAATAAAACTCGGTTGAGTTGGTACAACCATTTCAAATCTACCAACTAGCGACTCTGTAAAACGTTCAAATTGTCGACATGATACATGTTGGGCTTTCTCCTAAAAAACCCTTCAAAACCTTTTTCCTAAATAAAAAGAGTGGGAGTAGAGAGAACTTAAGAAAAGAGATTAAAAGATCTGGGTTGTGACCCGACCCGCGGATTTCTTAAACCAACGTCGACATATATAACCGTATATATATATATATATATATATATATATTCTATATAGTAACCGTATAATATATATATATATATATATATATATATAACATGACTATATATTATATTTTTATATATAACAATAACGTGTATATATATAACATATGACTCAGGTTTGGCTTTAGAAATCCTTTAGGGTACTTATTAACGTGACTTAACAAAAGTGACCTTTATAGTGACCCTTTTCGAATCCTGATTCACTTAGCCTTTTTTGAAGAAAATCGTGACTCATGATTAAAGCCACAGATTCAGCAAAAAGAAAAAAAAACTGGTTTCAAAAAATAAAATTCATAAACTTTTTTTATACAACTAATTATGCCCAATAAATTATTCTAAATGCATGCCCATATATATATATATAATCAAAACAATAAATAATTGCATAAAGGTTTGGCTCTGATGCCACTATTAGGTTTGTATGAAATTGTGGCGCAATCAAATTGCACAAATTAGCAGAAGCATGATAAAATCAGAGTTTAAAATTTTATACAAACCAATTACCCGGATCATCCTTTATGCAAATTATTAATTTAAAACGATAAATAAGAAGTTATGGAATCATACCCTTGTAGAACTAAACTTTCACAGGTACGAGTTCAACTCATTATTCTTCGCAATCTCCTTGAATTTTTGGGATTGATTCCTTCCTTTGATCAACGTTAGCCACCCAAGTGTTTGGCCTCTAGAGGTGATCAACAAAGGAAGATGAATTGTTAAAGAAGGAGGGTGGTTGGCTAAACCTTAGTTTTCTATTCTCTATAGAAAAGGAGTACTCTCCAATAATTGGAATTGCATCAAGTGATATCTAACATAGGACTCCTCTTATATAGATATTGGTCAACCCTTCAAATCCTATTAGAAATATGGTCTCTTTTAATTTAATTAAACTCCTTTTATTAATTAGGCTTCCCAACATATTGGGATTAATTAATTAAACTCTTTTAATTAATTTGCCTCCTAATCTTATTAGGAATAAATGAGAGTACTAATATTAAATTAATTCCTAAACTCCTTTAGAAATTAAAATAATAATAATTGTAATAATATTAATAATATTAATAAAACTGATCTTATTAATTTATATTTAATATTTCCAACATATTAAATAATAAACATTAAGCTATTTAATTTATTCTATCATCATAGATTAAATTAATTACACTTAATGCATTATTACGATTATGTCATTACCTTCTTAAATAATTATTCTTCCTTTTATGGTGTGACCTTTTAGGTTCTCCATATTAAACTAGTTATGAATAAATCAATTAGAACAATTCTAATCTTTTTTAAATACATAAATTAAACTAATAATCTATTTAAATAAATAATATTTATTCTACAATAGCGATAAGCCTCCCTAGCGATCAACGACTGCCCAAATAATATAGATTTGAACATTAATCATAAAAGAACTTGTGAGTAAATAGTTACCGTACAATTCAATCCTTCCACCATACAATGTCCTAATTAATTAAAAGACATGGAATTACATTCAAGTCTTATTTTATTTAATTATATGTATTTCGATTAGAAAATGCACAACTCTAAATAATGCAAATTAGAAACTCCTTTCTAATTTCATTTTGCCTTGGCCAAGGACTACTGGGTTGTTATTTCATGAATCACATAGGACATATCTCTTCTTTTACTAGAAGCGGTAGATTCTTTATTGACTATTCATTATCTCCATATGTAACTTATTACACCCAAGCATACCATTTAATATACCCTAAGGGTCTTAAGGAATAAGTCAAAGTATAATTCATTACACACAAGATAATATGATGATCTCAAGTCCAAGGATCACTTGTACTACTATCACATTAGGAATTCCTATTGACAGGCAAGTAAAACTCCATTAAGTATTCCATAGCGAGTCACGTTCAGTGAACTTATTCTCCAATAAGCACCTACATACTTGCTTTAGTGTATCCACACAAATGATCATGAGATCAATCATCCTCATCCAATGAGCAAGCAACCTGTGACGCCCTCAAATTCCAGGACCGTCACGGGGTCTCTAGAATTCGGTTCATCACATGCTCATGGTAATACATCACAATAATAATAACTAAATATCACACAATCACAGCGAAAAATCTATTCTAGAATAATTTACAATGATTTATTATAATTATTCCCCCAAGTCTCGCAACCTACAGTACTTAATAAATTACATAATAATATCAATTAACGACTTATTACATAATCTAACTTAAGTTTAAATATAATCAAATCCAGTCTTACTACATCATCTTAATACAACATTAAAATATTTAAAAACATAAAAGAGACAAGCTAGTTGGTAGCCTTGCCCTTGCCCTTATCAACGCCCGAAGGTTCACCATGCTCTGCCTTAACTGAAATGTTTTAGGGAAAGCAAGAATGAGCACAAATTGCCCAGCAAGTAATATACAATAAGGGTGAGTAATAAGATTTCTCAATTCTCGAAAGGGTATAACAAAGTTTGATAGTTCAAGGATAACAAGAATATCAATAACTTTCAATAACAGTCGCTAAGGACAGAATAATATCAATGTGATTCAATAAATCAATTCAAGATTTCAGAATAACTGAATACTGAGCAGTCACTAAGGACCATGAACTTCTACTAGAATTAACAGTAATAAACTGAAAATCCAACAAAAACAGGTACAACAGGTGATCAGCCTAAAGTACCATCGTTATGCATAACAATCAATCATACTCAAGTGTGCACGTCGGTTCTCCGATAATTCTATATTCCCTTCAAAGAAGGTTGTTCTTCTCAGTCAAATACAAGATCCCGCACCAATCAATTAGTTTGGGTCGCTTTTCAATAGCATAAGTCTAGCCGAATCAAATGGCATAGACACTTTCACAATATTCAAGAACAATACTAAGTTCAACATGAATAATAGCTTTAATGAAATAAGAGTTCAAGTATGCTAATTCAATTCAAACGATTAAGTAGGAAACTCATTCGCAATATACAAAGATAGAATACTTGTACAGTAAAAGAGTGTAAGTTAGAAAACTTGCACAATCATAGATTTCCTTGCATAAAGTAAATGCGTCGGTTAGGATACTTGCCTTTAGCGTAGTTTATCCACGTTAAGTAAATCAACACTTTCGAATTCCTATGGTAATATAATTACGTATATATATGATATTCATTAGTCATATAATTTAACTCCACATTTTATCTTCGAATATATGATGAACACAAAAGCTAAGTTTTAGCCTAGCTACACAGTTATTTAATTTCTACCCTTGACGTTCCTCCTTTCGAGTTTAAACACATTCTCATATCATATAAGATCGCAATAATTAACAAACATAACCTTTCTAGTACTTTACAGCATTATTGTGAGTTAACCGTCAATCGGATTCAAGTAACGACATAGGATATCATATAGCATATATACATGTTAAAGGATACTTTTAAGTGTTTACAACCTTTCCTCGTTCCAATCATACATGCAATAAATTCTAAGTCAACACTTTCAATAATTTTAAGCCATTTAAGGTCATAGAATTCATAAGGCCTATCATGCTCGCTCTTTACAACACTTAAGGTATTTATATTAACTTGTATTAGGCATGCTCATGAGTACTCGTATCGCATATATGTAGCTAGCATTGTTATTATCTTGAAAACATGCTTTGTCTACGCTAAACTTGAATCATGTCAACTAATCATGGTATATATACATGCATGACACATGAATGAGTCTAAGAGTACTATCACATGTGTCCATAAATATCAGAATATGAAACTTACAATAACATGTTAAGATTTACGTTCAAAACTTGTACTTTCACTAGTAAAGTTCATTTAACGCGATCCACGTGCTCACGTTACCTTATAAAATCTATATATGCAAGTTAACATGTATTACATGTGATGAAAACATGTTTGCAAAATCAGTACCTCAATGTGTCACACATATGTCAAAGTTTGTTTCATAAAACTAACATTTTCGTTCGAAATGTTTACTAATTGAGGTTTAGCATGCTCACGTTATACTATGAAACATGTATACACAAGTCATCATTCATTTCATGCATTTCTAAGCCGCTCTATCACGTACCAAAAATCAGAATATAGTCATGCTTTATAATGTTAACGATTGTTTATGAAACTTAAAGTTCATTTCTAACTTCATGTCGTTTTGTTAACCATGCATGCTAATACACTAAAACATGCCTACATTGCCTCATTAGGTTTATATATATGTATTAATCATGCTTCCATGCTTGTTTAAACAAAATCAAACAAATAGTACATAACAGTTTTGTTGCAGGATGCAGAAAGTTGCAGCAGGGTGCCGGCGCTGCGGCGCGGCAACAACAGCCACAATCTGGCGCTGCGGCGCGGGCATAATGCCTGGGATTGGCGCTGCGGCGTGGGGACACTTGGTCTGAGGCACTGTGGCGCTGTAGCGCGCAGATAACGCTGCGCATCGGCGCTGCGGCGCCGCGATGCAGACTCAGTTCCTGCAGTTCACGCTGCAGCCAAAACCAACCCAAAACCTCCCATTTCATCGATTTCAACATACCCAGATGCTATTAGACTTCTTTAACTTACTAACACACACATATATATATATATATATGCTTATATAACAGTCAATCGCCATTTATCAATTCCCAATTTCATGAACTCCAACCAAATTCACGAATTTGATGTTTTATAGAAATTATAGAGCAAAAATGGAAATGAAAGTCAAGAGAGCTATATAGTGGTTCCATTATGTATGTATGTTCATATAACAACAATATAAGGGTTTTACAAACCAATTATGAACCAATTTGGCATAATCAAGAATTTGAAGTAAACTTCAGAAACAGAAAATGAAAATGAAGAACAAAGGAATAGGGATTATACCTCTGTAACTGATTGAGCTTGCTGCTATTCAATTATTACAACTCTAGACTGATATTATATATGCTCTCAATTTATCAAACTCAGGAAAAATCTCAGCAAATGAAATTGAAGGGGAAGAGCTTATATATATAGAGAAATTCATGTCCAGGCAATACTATTATTTTCCAAACCAAACTAACGGGTTGAAGGATTGCATGAGGGTTATGAAAGAGCAGGTAAATGGTTGTTGGATTCATCATGAATCCCATTCCCTCCATAATCATGAGCTATGAAATGCTAGTTGCTGAGTTTGGGGAGAAGAAGAAGGAATAGGCCTTAGCCTTTTATTATGCACGTGAAGAGCAAAATGAGTCTATCATTTAGGAACAAGTAAGGCTCGGCGATATGAACAATGCAGATAAATAAAATAACCCAATACATACACATTTTATATACACTTATGCATATATGTATACCTAAGTTATATATTTAGAGTACAATTAGAATTACAATGTAATCCCAATAATCATGTTATTCTCATAATGTAGTAAGTATAATCCACACACATATAATCCAGGTACATTTTTATCTTATCAATATAATTTAATCGGATGCTATCACCTTACATTATCTCCTTTATTATTACAATCAATAATTGATTTCATGATATATTATTTTAATGTATACTTACATACATATTGTCACATAGGCTATTATCATGTAACTCCCATAATTCAATAAGCCTTACCATATAATAGTGTCATATTACAATTCACATAATACATAGTTAGCTAATATGTTACACATTTAATTCGCATGCTTGCACATAGAGTTACTCATCTTATTAATTAAATATTAATTAATAATATACATACATCCTTCATCAATCAATATAATTGTTAATCTCCATAACAATTTAATTAACCCTTATATGATTAATTATCACTTTAATATAAATCTTATTATATTTATAAACACGTTGCTCATTATTATTATTATATTTCTTGCAATAATAATAATCACATATGATTAATCAATCACAGTTAATATTCCACAACAATTAATTAATATTCTACGATAACAATTAATTAATATGCTACAATAGCAATTAACAATTAATATAGATTAATTGTTCGCTTAAATTAATATAATCATTCTTATATTGTGCCACACAAGGCTATCAATGAGTTTATCGCAAACTCCATCAATTTCTCAATTATTATAATTATTCAATTTAATATAATTGAATTAATCATTCGCATAACACAAAATCATTTATATTCTAATAAATTCTCATTTCCATTAATATATTCATTTAATAATATTAGGAAATTCTCGGGTATTACACAACATATGTACCAATCTATCCGGATTTACTAATCTCATTTTTAGTAATCCCACGATTGGGAACTATTTTAGTTTTAAACTTTCTAAGAATTTAGATCTCATTAGCATGATCAACATCATGATTCTAAAAGCATTGCTTAAAACTA
Organism: Panax stipuleanatus; assembly: GCA_020205555.1. NCBI lineage: Eukaryota > Viridiplantae > Streptophyta > Magnoliopsida > Apiales > Araliaceae > Panax > Panax stipuleanatus. The sequence goes on from CM035121.1 coordinate 80,916,463, forward strand.
TTGGTTATTTACATATTATAAAACAGCATCATGTAGATAATTAAATGCCTTTAATAAATGAATACTTTTATTAATAAATAAATATGATCGTTATCGAAGTATATGCTTTATCATTATACATGATTGACTTGTATGCATACTACTTTCAACAATAACAGTTTTATATTGAGATAATAAGTCATGGGGCTAAAAGGCCAATCCATATACAAGGTCAAGACATAATCAAATAAAGGAAGTGAACTAAACATGTTCCTTTTTATATATATATTGGTTTAAATATACAAAAGTAATACTGAACGTATGACAAAAGAGAATAACATAGTTGATGCAGGAAAATAAAGAATGACTATAAATCTTAAAAGTAGTATGCAAACAAGTCAATCATGTTTGATGATAAAGCATATATTTTGTAATTATCTTATTCATTTATTAATAAAAGTGTTATTTAATTAAAGACATTTATTTATCTACATGATGTTGTTTTTAAAATATGTTATAAACCCATAGTTTTAAGCAATGCTTTTAAAATCATGATGATGATTATGCTAATGAGATCTAAATTCTTAGATATCTTAAAACTAAAATAGTTCCAATAAATGGATTACTAAAAATGGGGTTAGTTAATCCGGATAGATTGGTACATACGTTGCTTGCTCATTGGATGAGGATGATTTATCTCATAATTTTTTATGTGGAGACACTAAAGCAAGTATGTAGTTGCTTAGTGGAGAATAAGTACACTAAACGTGGCTCGCTAAGGAATACCTAATGGAGTTTAACTTGCCTAGCAATAGGATTTCCATAAGTGATAGTAGTGTAAATATTTCTTAGACTTGAGATCATCATCATAGTATCTTGTGTATGATGAGTTATACTTTGACATGTCCCTTAAGACCCTAAGGGTATATCAAAGGCTTTGCTTGTGTTAGAGTTTATGCCCTAGAGGCCAATTCTTTGATGTAATTGCTTAACATTTTTGATCTTATATTTGATTGAATAAATGAATTATTTTATTATGGTTATATTTACTGCGTTATATAAATGTTAGCATAATAAAATTCCTTAGAATAGTGATACAAATTATATAGCTTCAAGTATGTGACTTGAACATGAGATCATATAATTACAATTAGTATCATTGCTTTTAAATGTCCCTAGTCGAGTATCATTGTTAATGGGACAACAATGATACATTGAGACTAGTTTGTGGATTGACTGATGGCCAAATCTCATTGGTCAGAAATATATGAGATATTGAGTCAATGCATAGGTACATGTTAGGGAACAATGTACTAGACAGACCCACCATGAGAATTCTACGTGGAGCATTATGCAAAGTGTCATAAGCAATTCTCATAGTGACAATGATGTAATGATCCTCCGACCTGAAATCACTATATTACTACACGGGAATTTATGTACTTTGATATCATTAAAGGTCACCTTTAATAGGGTGGACAATAAAGGTGATTATTGGTTACATCATGAATCGTGTGAGGAATAGAAGTGATCTAGATGGAATTTAACCCTCCTATATATTAGGGGTGATATCCATATGCCTCTTGATTGAGTACGACTATGAAATGCATGGCCATGCTCAAATAGTGATTTATTTCATATAATCTAATCATTGTTCAAGAAAGCTCAGATTAAATTATGAAGAGTATGACACATTTCATGCCTCGAGTTTAATCTAGGATGTCAAGGTTAAAAGGATTAAATTACATTGAAATATTGGTCACGAAAAAGGTTGCATCGAATCACCGATCTTATTATTACTTGGGTAGCAGTGATGTATTACTAGATGTCGCTCACTGTTTATAATTTTATAATATGATTTTAAAATTATTGCCAACAGAATAATAACCTATAAGGTCACACACTTAGAACGTAATTAAAAGGGAGTTAATTTAAATTGTAAGGATTTAAATATGTCAATATGATTGATAGTATTTAAATTATGAATTTAAATTAATAGGATAATTTGTATATATATATATTAATTAAGTAATACTTAATTAAGATATAATATATATAAATTCAAATTTTACTTTTCTAATTGGATTAGGTTTTGGTTAATTTTTTTTGACTGCTATATATATATGATATATCAGCCGTTTAAGAAGAAGAATCAAAAACCAAAACCCTAGCCGCTTTTAGAGAAAGACTAGAGAGAAAAGCTTCAGAAAATCCAGATCTTGGCTGCTAGTACCGCAGCTCTCTTTGTAGGGTTTTCGGCACATAAACGCAGCGAAAATTAAAATTTTCGAAACCCTAAAACAGGATCCATGCGAAAAACATATTAATTCAGAGGTTAAGATTTGTTTTACCTATTATTCAAGCCTGAACGGAGACGATGGAGATTCTGGAACTGCTTCGAATCCTCAACGCAATCCAACATAACTGCGCCTCTACGGTATCCACACGAACGTCCCGCGAATCGTCACGCGATCTGCAGCAAGGAAACCTGCTGTACTAGTCGCCAAAGATCTGGACTTGCAAAAATTTTTCTCTCTAGTCTCTCTCTAAGAGCGGCTAGGGTTTTGATATCGATAATCCTCTAAACGGCTGATATATTATATATATAGCAGTTAAAGGAATTAACCAAAACCTAATCCAATTAGAAAAATAAAATTCAAATTTATATATATATATATATATATTATATCTTAATTAAGTCTTACTTAATTAATATACATATATATATATATATACAAATTATCCTATTAATTTAAATACTATCAATCATATTGATATATTTAAATTCATACAATTTAAATTAATTTCCTTTTAATTACGTTCTAAGTGTGTGACCCTATAGGTTATTATTATGTTGGTAATGATTTTAAAATCATATTATAAAATTATACACAGTGAGCGGCATCTAGTAATGCATCACTGCTACCCAAATAATAATAAGATCGGTGATTCGATACAACCTTTTCGTGACCAATGTTTCAATGTAATTTAATCCTTTTAACCTTGACATCTTAGATTAAACTCGAGGCATGGAATGTGTCATCCTCTTCATAATTTAATCTGAGTTTTCTTGATCGATGAGTAGACTGTATGAAACAAATCACTATTTGAGCATGGCCATGCATTTCATAGTCCTACTCAATCAAGAGGCCTATGGATATCACCCCTAATATATAGGAGGGTTAAATTCCATCTAGATCACTCATATTCCTCACACGATTCATGATGTACCCAATAATCACCTTTATCGTCCACCCTATTAAAGGTGGCCTTTGATGATATCAAAGTACATAAATTCTCGTGTAGTAATATAGTGATTTCAGGTCGGAGGATCATTACATCATTGTCACTATGAGAATTGCTTATGACACTTTGCATAATGCTCCACGTAGAATTCTCATGGTGGGTCTGTCCAGTACATTGTTCTCTAACATGTACCTATGCATTGACTCAATATCTCATATATTTATGACCAATGAGATTTGGCCATCAGTCAATCCACATACTAGTCTCAATGTATCATTGTTGTCCCATTAACAATGACACTCGACTAGGGACATTTAAGAGTAATGATACTAATGATAATTATATGATCTCATGTTCAAGTCACATACTTGAAGCCATATAATTTGTATCACTATTCTAAGGACTTTTATTATGTTAACATTTATATAACGCAGTAAATAAAACCATAATAAAATAATTCATTTATTCAATCAAATATAATATCAAAAATATTTAAGCAATTACATCAAAGAATTAGCCTCTAGGGCATAAACTCTAACAGTCTCCCACTTGCACTAGAGCCAATCACTCATGTATCTAATACCCATGGAACTAGTGTGACCTTCGTACTTATGCTGCGACAAAGCTTTGGTAAGTGGATCTGCAACATTATCATCTGTTGGCACTCTGCTTATATGTACATCTCCTCTATCAATGATTTCACGGATGAGATGGTATCGCCTAAGTAAATGCTTGGATCGTTGGTGAGATCTGGGTTCCTTAGCCTGTGCAATGGCTCCATTATTATCACAGTATAGCTTAACCGGATCAACAATGGTTTGAACAACACCAAGTTCAGTGACGAACTTTTTAATCCATATAGCCTCCTTGGCTGCACTAGAAGCAGCAATATACTCAGCCTCTGTTGTAGAATCGGCTACTGTCTATTGCTTCGAACTTTTCCAGCTAACAGCACCACCATTAAGGCAAAACACAAAACCTGACTGAGACTTATAGTCATCTGTGTCAGTCTGGAAACTAGCATCTGTGTAACCCTTTACTGTCAGTTCGTCTTCACCTCCATATACCAAGAATGAATCCTTAGTCCTTTTCAGGTACTTGAGGATATTCTTGACTGCTGTCCAGTGACCTTCACCTGGATTCGACTGGTATCTGCTCGTCATGCTCAAAGCATACGAGACATCCGGACGAGTACATATCATTGCATACATGATAGATCCAATTACCGAAGCATAAGGGATCTTTCTCATACGCTCCTCATCATCATGTGATTTAGGACATTGGGCCTTAGAGATCTTAACACCATAAGACATAGGTAAGTGTCCTCTTTTTGCCTCTTGCATGCTGAACCGTTTCAGCACTTTATCAATATATGTACTTTGATTTAGGCCGAGCATTTTTCTCGATATATCTCGATAGATCTTGATACCTAAAATGTAGGTTGCATCGCCCAAATTTTTCATGGAGAAACATTTTCCTAGCCATGTTTTTACAGCATGTAAGGAAGGAATGTCATTCCCAATAATTAATATGTCGTCAACATATAATACTAGGAATACAATGTGACTCCCACTAACCTTCTTATATACACAAGGTTCATCTTCATTTTTTATAAAGCCAAACTCTTTGACTGCTTCATCAAATCGAAGATTCCAACTCCGAGAGGCTTGCTTCAATCCATAAATGGATCGCTGCAGCTTACATACCTTTCCAGCATCCTTTGGAGTGGCAAAACCCTCAGGTTGTGTCATATACACATCCTCAAGGAGATTTCCATTAAGGAAAGCAGTTTTGACATCCATCTGCCAGATTTCGTAATCATAAAAGGCTGCAATAGCAAGTAAGATCCTGATGGATTTAACCATTGCCACTGGAGAGAAGGTTTCATCATAGTCAACACCTTGAACTTGTTTGAAACCTTTTGCTACCAGTCGGCCTTTATAGGTTTGTACATTACCATCCATGTCGGTATTCTTCTTGAAAACCCACTTGCACCCGATTGGTTTTACCCCTTCGGGTGGATTCACCAAAGTCCATACTTGGTTAGTATACATAGAGTCCATCTCAGATTTCATTGGTTCAAACCATCTCTCAGAATCTGGTCCATTCATAGCTTCTTGGTAGGAAGCAGGCTCATCATGATCTATGAGCATCACATCACCGTTTTGAGTCACAAGAAATCTATAATATCTCTCGGGCTCTTGGCGTGTCCTACCAGATCTACGAATGCCTCATGTAATTTGAGCAGGGTCACTTTCCACAATATCTTGTGGTTCCTGCTCATGTTCCAACTCAGGTTCAATGATATTTTATGGTTCTCGAACTTCTTCGAGTTCTACTTTCCTCCCACTGTTTCCTTTAGAGACAAATTCTCTTTCTAGAAAAATACCAGTTCGAGCAACAAATACTTTGTTCTCAGAAGGTTTGTAGAAATAATACCCTTTTGTTTCCTTTGGGTATCCCACAAAATTACATTTGTCAGATTTGGGTACGAGCTTGTCAGAAGCCAGACGTTTTACAAACGCCTCGCAACCCCAAATCTTCATGAACGACATACTAGGACGTTTCCCAGTCCACATCTCATATGGTGTCTTATGAACCATCTTTGTAGGAACACGGTTAAGTGTGAATGCAGCTTTCTCTAGGGCATGACCCCAGAAGCTTATTGGAAGATCTGCATGACTCATCATCGATCGTACCATGTCCAACAAGGTGTGATTCCTCCTCTCAGACACACCATTCCATTGTGGTGTTCCAGGTGGAGTGAGCTGTGATATAATACCACACTCCTTTAGAAGGTCATCAAAGTATTGGCTTAAGTATTCACCTCCTCGATCGGATCGAAGGGCTTTTATGCTTTTGCCAAATTGGTTTTGAACTTCATTCTTGAATTCCTTGAACTTTTCAAAGGATTCGGATTTGTGTCTCATAAGATACACATATCCATATCTACTGAAGTCGTCAGTAAATGTAATGAAGTAATAAAATCCACCTCTTGCGAACGAACTCATGGGTCCGCATACATCACTATGTATAAGTCCCAATACATCGCTAGCCCGCTCACTATGTCCAGTTAAAGGGGCTTTAGTCATCTTGCCTAATAAACAAGACTCGCATTTCTCATATAATTCAAAATCAAATGAATCCAAAAACCCATCTTTATGGAGTTTAGATATGCGTTTCTCATTTATATGGCTTAAACGACAATGCCAAGATATGTCAGATTTGAATCATTTGATTTAAATCGTTTTGTATTTATGTTATAGATAGGCATTTCTAAATTAAGAATATAAAGACCATTAAACAATTGTGCAACACCATAACATATTTCATTTAAGTAAAATGAACAACTGTTGTTCTTTATTAAAAATGAAAAACCTTTCTTGTCCAAACAAGAAACAGAAATAATGTTTTTGCTCATAGCAGGCACATAATAACAATCCTCTAATTCTAATACTAGCCCAGTGGGCAAAAATAAATGATAAGTTTCTACGGCTAGTGCAGCAACTTTTGCTCCATTCCCAACTCGTAGGTCAACCTCGCCTTTCGCCAAAGTCCTACTCCTTCGGAGTTCCTGCACATTAACACAAATGTGAGAACCACATCCAGTATCCAATACCCATGATGTAGAAGTGGACAAATTGACTTCTATAACATATATACCTGAATCAGAAGTCATACTTCCTTTCTTTTTCTTCAGTTCTTCCAAATAAGCATGACAATTCCTCTTCTAGTGTCCAGATTTTCCACAGAAGTGACAACCACCTTCTTTAGCCACCCCACCTTTAGGTTTTAAAGCCTGTTTGGTTTTGGGATTGGGTTTGGCAGATTTAGATGCTATCTTCTTCTTGCTTTTCCCCATTCCCTTAGCATTCCCCTTTTACACCATCATTATGGGAGCGGGTCCTGCCTTTTTCATGTTGTTCTCGGCAGTTCTTAACATGCTCAACAACTTACTAAGTGGTTTCTCAATTTCATTCATGAGGTAATTCATAACAAATTGAGAGTAGCTGCTGTTCAAAGATTGCAAAACAAGATCAGTTTGGGCTTCCGGAGTAATCGAAAAACCCAACCTACCAAGGTACTCAATATACCCAATCATTTTCAGCACATGTGGACCAACTGGATCACGTTCACCCATCTTGCAGTGATACAACGCCTTGCTTGTATCATACCTCTCCTGTCGAGCATGTCCTTCGAACAATTTCTTGAGATGCTCGATCATCGCATAAGCATCCATCAACTCATGTTGCTTCTGAAGCTCAGAGTTCATTGTTGCTAGCATGAGACAACTCATGTCCAGAGCATCATCTTGATGCTTCTTGTAAGCATTATGCTCTACACGTGGTGCAGTGTTAGCTGGTGCTGCAGGAATGGGCCCATCAAGGACATATATCTTGCGCTCTTGTTTGAGGACAATCCTCAAGTTCCTATGCCAGTCTAAGAAATTAACACCACTCAGCTTTTCCTTCTCAAGGACTGATCGTAGTGAAAGACTATTTGTGTTGTTGTTTGCCATTGATATCTACAATTTATAAGTGCAAAAATAATAAGTCAAATTGCAGAATTTTGATATTATGTAATTGATAATAGTACATTCAGAATATACCTCCGACTATTTTATTCAAATTAATAGCCCTCAGCATTAATTTGGAAAGCATTTTCAATTAAATCTTTCTAGTGAGCTAAGATCCATATTTCATTATGCCTTAAGTTAGCTTTGGCTATACTCTCAAAATATAATTATTTAGGTAGACAATCCTTTGTCAATTATATTATATATAACTCTTAGATAGTTTGGTGAACAACATTTGTTTCTAGTCCATCTAATGGTACCTACCAAACTCTATGCCTCTAAGTCCACAATCCTATTTTGATAACTTAGTTAAGTCTGGCCCAATGATTTTAACAGTTTGGATATCACAATTATCCTATCGTATCTTACCAAGATAAATGGGGTACTTTACTTTGGCAAACCTACATCCATCGGTCAAGGTCTTGATGAGTGTTATTCATTGGAAGGCATCTGATTTAGACTTAATAATTTTATGAGGGATTTTAATAATTAATTTAGATCTCACCAATTTTAATCTTATTAAACATGCACATTATTTATCATATCATATCGTTTACAAGCATAAATAAAGTGCAAAATTAAATGTGTCACAGTTATGGCCCCAACCCTATGTCAATCTTTTCAAGCTAATGAAAAGATTGAAGGTCAGTTTAAGGTGGTAAAAGGTCTTCAAAATAGTAGCTTCGTTGGACCTTCCTCATGCATGTGTCTCCTCTCCATCATCATCTTGTCATCTTGATAGGTTACAATTGTACATTACATGACATAAAGAAACTTCGAGTTACATTCGAGGAGATTTAGATGAGAAAGAATATTACATCAGAATTTATAGAAAGGCACGACATGCAAGCCGTATTTCAAAACCAAAAACCACTAACCTATGGGTCAAAAGGGCCATTACTGTGCACCATGCATATCACAATAAGCATATAACACAAAATTATATAATTAAAGAAAACTATATACAAAATATTGGGGTCACGACCATCGTGCGCTACGACGGGGGGGTCCAAGGGGGGGTCTCCCCCCTGGCGGTGGTCCGGCGGGTGGTCTCGTTGCCCGGTCAGCGAGCGGGGCCGGGGGCAGCGCCCTAGGAAAATTTTTTTGAACTACAATCTTTATTGTAGAATTTTTCATACGAATCTCTGAAATAATTCCAGAATCATATACAATCCGCTAACACACTCAAAATAACAATACACCCAGAACATATCATATATGTCCAGTTTCGATTAATCATATTAAATCGAATCTTCATGTTTCTAATCCAATTAGAACAGAAGTTGAATTGTTATTCCACCTTCTAGGATATGATTATCAGAACATCATATACATGCATATATATTACAGATTTCTAGAATACGCATACATACAGAATATCATATATTCAATTTTAGATCGGTAAACATGCATCATCATATATCATATATAACGAATATAATTAAAACACGTAATCTGAATTAATCGTTTTGGAAGTAGCTCTGATACCACTGTAGGGTTTTCGGCACATAAACGCAGCGAAAATTAAAATTTTCGAAACCCTAAAACAGGATCCATGCGAAAAACATATTAATACAGAGGTTAAGATTTGTTTTACCTATTATTCAAGCCTGAACGGAGACGATGGAGATTCTGGAACTGCTTCGAATCCTCAACGCAATCCAACAGAACTGCGCCTCTACGGTATCCACACGAACGTCCCACGAATCGTCACACAATCTGCAGCAAGGAAACCTGCGGTACTAGCCGCCAAAGATCTGGACTTTCAAAAAAATTTCTCTCTAGTCTCTCTTTAAGAGCGGCTAGGGTTTTGATATCGATAATCCTCTAAACGGCTGATATATCATATATATAGCAGTTAAAGGAATTAACCAAAACCTAATCCAATTAAAAAAATAAAATTCGAATTTATATATATATATATATATATATATTATATCTTAATTAAGTCTTACTTAATTAATATACATATATATATATATACAAATTATCCTATTAATTTAAATACTATCAATCATATTGATATATTTAAATCCATTCAATTTAAATTAATTTCCTTTTAATTACGTTCTAAGTGTGTGACCCTATAGGTTATTATTATGTTGGCAATGATTATAAAATCATATTATAAAATTATAAACAGTGAGCGGCATCTAGTAATGCATCACTACTACCCAAATAATAATAAGATCGGTGATTCGATACAACCTTTTTGTGATCAATGTTTCAATGTAATTTAATCCTTTTAACCTTGACATCTTAGATTAAACTCGAGGCATGGAATGTGTCATCCTCTTCATAATTAAATCTGAGTTTTCTTGATCGATGAGTAGACTATATGAAACAAATCACTATTTGAGCATGGCCATGCATTTCATAGTCCTACTCAATCAAGAGGCCTATGGATATCACCCCTAATATATAGGAGGGTTAAATTCCATCTAGATCACTCATATTTCTCACACGATTCATGATGTATCCAATAATCACCTTTATCGTCCACCCTATTAAAGGTGGACTTTGATGATATCAAAGTACATAAATTCTCGTGTAGTAATATAGTGATTTCAGGCCGGAGGATCATTACATCATTGTCACTATGAGAATTGCTTATGACACTTTGCATAATGCTCCACGTAGAATTCTCATGGTGGGTCTGTCCAGTACATTGTTCTCTAACATGTACCTATGCATTGACTCAATATCTCATATATTTATAACCAATGAGATTTGGTCATCAGTCAATCCACATACTAGTCTCAATGTATCATTGTTGTCCCATTAACAATGACACTCGACTAGGGACATTTAAGAGTAATGATACTAATGGTAATTATATGATTTCATGTTCAAGTCACATACTTGAAGCCATATAATTTGTATCACTATTCTAAGGACTTTTATTATGTTAACATTTATATACCGCAGTAAATAAAACCATACTAAAATAATTCATTTATTCAATCAAATATAATATCAAAAATATTTAAGCAATTACATCAAAGAATTAGCCTCTCGGGCATAAACTCTAACACTCTTTGCTGCAGATCGTGTGATGATTAGCGGGGCGTTCGTGTGGATACCGTAGAGGCGCAGTTCCGTTGAATTGCGTTGAAGATTCGAAGTTGTTCCAGAATTTTCATCGTCTCCATTCAAGCTCGGATAATTGGTAAAACAAATCTAAACCTCTGAATTAATATATTTTCGCATGAATCCTGTTTTAGGGTTTCGAAAATTTTTTTGAAAATTTTAAATTCCGCTGCTTTTATGTGCCGAAATCCCTACAGTGGTATCAGAGCTACTTGCGTAACGATTAATGTAGATTACGTGTTTTAATTATATTCGATATATATGATATATAATGATGTATTTTTCCAATCTGAAATTGAATATATGATATTCTACATATATGTGTATTCTGAAAATCTGTAATATATATGCTTGTATATGATGTTCTGTTAATCGTATCCTAGAAGGTGGAATAATAATACAACTTCTATTCTAATTGGATTAGAAGCAGGAAGATTCGATTTAATATGATTAATCGAAACTGGACATATATGATATATTCTGGGTGCATTGTTATTATGAGTGTTTTGGTGGATTGTATATGATTCTGGAATTGTTTTAGAGATTCGTATGAAAAAAATTCTACAATACAGATAGCTGGACCACCGCCAGGGGGGGAAACCCCCCCCCCCCTTGGACCCCCCCGTCGTAGCGCACGATGGTCGTGACCCTAATATTTTCATATAGCTTTCTTTAATTATATAAATTGTGTAATGTGCTTATTGTGATATGCATGGTGCACAGTTATGGCCCTTTTGACCCATAGGTTAGTGGTTTTTGGTTTTGAAATATGGCTTGCATGTCATGCCTTTTTATAAAATCTGATGTAATATTCTCTTCTCATCTAAATCCTCTCGAATGTAACTTGAGGTTTCTTTATGACATGTAATGTACAAGTGTAACCTATCAAGATGACAAGATGATGATGGAGAGGAATCACATGAGTGAGGAAGGTCCAAGGAAGCTACTATTTTGAAGATCTTTTTTCACCTTAGACTGACCTTCAATCTTTTCATTAGCTTGAAAAGATTGACATAGGGTTGGGCCATAACTGTGACACATTTAATTTTGTACTTTATTTATGCTTGTATACGATATGATATGATAAATAATGTGCATGCTTAATAAGATTAAAATTGGTGAGATCTAAATTAATTAATAAAATCCCTCATAAAATTAATAAGTCTAAATCAGATGCCTTCTAATGAATAACACTCATCAAGACCTTAACCGATGGATATAGGTTTACCAAAGCAAAGTACCCTATTTATCTTGGTAAGATGCGATAGGATAATTATGATATCCAAACTGTTAAAATCATTGGGCCCGACTTAACTAAGTTATCTCAATAAGATTGTGGACTCAGAGGAATAGAATTTGGTAGGTACTATTAGATGGACTAGAAACAAATGTTGTTCACCAAACTATCTAAGAGTTATATATGATATAATTGACAAAGGGTTGTCTACCTAAATAATTATGTTTTGAGAGATTAGCCAAAGCTAACTTAAGGCATAATGAAATATGGATATTGGCTCACTAGAAAGATTTAATAGAAAATGCTTTCCAAATTAATGGTGAGGGCTATTAATTTGAATAAAATAGTGGGAGGTATATTTTGAATGTACTATGATCAATTACATAATATCAAAACTCTGCAATTTGACTTATTATTTTTTGCACTTATAAATTGTAGATATCAATGGCAAACAACAACACAAATAGTCTTTCACTACGATCAGTCCTTGAGAAGGAAAAACTTAGTGGAATTAATTTCCTAGACTGGCATAGGAACTTGAGGATTGTCCTCAAACAAGAGCGCAAGCTATATGTCCTTGATGGGCCCATTCCTGCAGCACCAGCTAACACTGCGCCACGTGTGGAGCATAATGCTTACAAGAAGCATCAAGATGATTCTCTGGACGTGAGTTATCTCATGATATCAACTATGAACTCTGAGCTTCAGAAGCAACATGAGTTAATGGATGTTTATGACTGATCGAGCATCTCAAGAAATTGTTCGAAGGGCATGCTCGACAAGAGAGGTATGATACAAGCAAAGCGTTGTATCACTGTAAGATGGGTGAACGCGATCCAGTTGGTCCACATGTTCTAAAAATGATTGGGTATATTGAGTACCTTGATAGGTTGGGTTTTTCGATTACTCCAAAAGCCCAAACTGATCTTGTTTTGCAATCTTTGAACAACAGCTGCTCTCAATTTGTTATGAATTACCTCATGAATGAAATTGAGAAACCACTTACTGAGTTGTTGAGCATGTTAAGAACTGTCGAGAACAACATAAAAAAGGCAGGACCCGCTCCCATAATGATGGTGCAAAAGGGGAATGTTAAAGGAAAGGGGAAAGGCAAGAAGAAGATAGGATCTAAATCTGGTGTCAAACCCAATTTCAAAACCAAACAGGCTTTAAAACCTAAAGGTGGGGTGGCTAAAGAAGGTGATTGTCACTTCTGTGGAAAACCTGAACACTAGAAGAGGAATTGTCATGCTTATTTGGAAGAACTGAAGAAAAAGAAAGAAAGTGTGACTTCTGATTCAGGTATATATGTTATAGAAGTCAATTTGTCCACTTCTACATCATGGGTATTGGATACTGGATGTGGTTCTCACATTTGTGTTAATGTGCAGGAACTCCGAAGGAATAGGACTTTGACGAAAGGAGAGGTTGACCTACGAGTTGGGAATGGAGCAAAAGTTGTTGCACTAGCCGTAGGGACTTATCATTTATCTTTGCCCACTAGGCTAGTATTAAAATTAGAGAATTGTTATTATGTGCCTGCTATGAGCAAAAACATTATTTCTGTTTCTTGTTTGGATAAGAAAGGTTTTTCATTTTTAATAAAGAACAACAGTTGTTCGTTTTACTTAAATAAAATATGTTATGGTGTTGCACAATTGTTTAATGGTCTTTATATTCTTGATTTAGAAATGCCTATCTATAACATAAATACAAAATAATTTAAATCAAATGATTCAAATTCGACATATCTCTAGCACTGTCGTTTAGGCCATATAAATGAGAAACGCATATCCAAACTCCATAAAGATGGGTTTTTGGATTCATTTGATTTTGAATCATATGAGAAATATGAGTCTTGTTTATTAGGCAATATAACTAAAGCCCCTTTCACTGGTCACAGTGAACGGGCTAGCGATGTATTGGGACTTATACATAGTGATGTATGTGGACCCATGAGTTCGTTAGCAAGAGGTAGGTTCTATTACTTCATTATATTTACTGACGACTTCAGTAGATATGGATATGTGTATCTTATGAGACACAAATCCGAATCCTTTGAAAAGTTCAAGGAATTCAAGAATGAAGTTCAAAACCAATTTGGCAAAAGCATAAAAGCCCTTCGATCCGATCGAGGAGGTGAATACTTAAGCCAATACTTTGATGACCTTCTAAAGGAGTGTGGTATTATATCACAACTCACTCCACCTCCAACACCATAATGGAATGGTTATCTGAGAGGAGGAATCACACCTTGTTGTACATGGTACGATCAATGATGAGTCATGCAGATCTTCCAATAAGCTTCTGGGGTCATGCCCTAGAGACAGCTGCATTCACACTTAACCGTGTTCCTACAAAGACTGGTTCATAAGACACCATATGAGATGTGGACTGGGAAACGTCCTAGTATGTCGTTCATGAAGATTTGGGGTTGCGAGGCGTTTGTAAAACGTCTGGCTTCTGACAAGCTCGTACCCAAATCTGACAAATGTAATTTTATGGGATACCCAAAGGAAACAAAAGGGTATTATTTCTACAAACCTTCTGAGAACAAAGTATTTGTTGCTCGAACTGGTATTTTTCTAGAAAGAGAATTTGTCTCTAAAGGAAACAGTGGGAGGAAAGTAGAACTCGAAGAAGTTCGAGAACCATAAAATATCATTGAACCTGAGTTGGAACATGAGCAGGAACCACAAGATATTGTGGAAAGTGACCCTAGCTCAAATTACACTGAGGCATTCGTAGATCTAGTAGGACACGCCAAGAGCCCAAGAGATATTATAGATTTCTTGTGACTCAAAACGGTGATGTGATGCTCATAGATCATGATGAGCCTGCTTCCTACCAAGAAGCTATGAATGGACCAGATTCTGAGAGATGGTTTGAACCCATGAAATCTGAGATGGACTCTATGTATACTAACCAAGTATGGACTTTGGTTAATCCACCCGAAGGGGTAAAACCAATCGGGTGCAAGTGGGTTTTCAAGAAGAATACCGACATGGATGGTAATGTACAAACCTATAAAGGCCGACTGGTAGCAAAAGGTTTCAAACAAGTTCAAGGTGTTGACTATGATGAAACCTTCTCTCCAGTGGCAATGGTTAAATCCATCAGGATCTTACTTGCTATTGCAGCCTTTTATGATTACGAAATCTGGCAGATGGATGTCAAAACTGCTTTCCTTAATGGAAATCTCCTTGAGGATGTGTATATGACACAACCTGAGGGTTTTGCCACTCCAAAGGATGCTGGAAAGGTATGTAAGCTGCAGCGATCCATTTATGGATTGAAGCAAGCCTCTCGGAGTTGGAATCTTCGATTTGATGAAGCAGTCAAAGAGTTTGGCTTTATAAAAAATGAAGATGAACCTTGTGTATATAAGAAGGTTAGTGGGAGTCACATTGTATTCCTAGTATTATATGTTGACGACATATTAATTATTGGGAATGACATTCCTTCCTTACATGCTGTAAAAACATGGCTAGGAAAATGTTTCTCCATGAAAAATTTGGGCGATGCAACCTACATTTTAGGTATCAAGATCTATCGAGATATATCGAGAAAAATGCTCGGCCTAAATCAAAGTACATATATTGATAAAGTGCTGAAACGGTTCAGCATGCAAGAGGCAAAAAGAGGACACTTACCTATGTCTCATGGTGTTAAGATCTCTAAGGCCCAATGTCCTAAATCACATGATGATGAGGAGCGTATGAGAAAGATCCCTTATGCTTCGGTAATTGGATCTATCATGTATGCAATGATATGTACTCGTCCGGATGTCTCGTATGCTTTGAGCATGACGAGCAGATACCAGTCGAATCCAGGTGAAGGTCACTGGACAGCAGTCAAGAATATCCTCAAGTACCTGAAAAGGACTAAGGATTCATTCTTGGTATATGGAGGTGAAGACGAACTGACAGTAAAGGGTTACACAGATGCTAGTTTCCAGACTGACACAGATGACTATAAGTCTCAGTCAGGTTTTGTGTTTTGCCTTAATGGTGGTGCTGTTAGCTGGAAAAGTTCGAAGCAATAGACAGTAGCCGATTCTACAACAGAGGCTGAGTATATTGCTGCTTCTAGTGCAGCCAAGGACGCTATATGGATTAAAAAGTTCGTCACTGAACTTGGTGTTGTTCAAACCATTGTTGATCCGGTTAAGCTATACTGTGATAATAATGGAGCCATTGCACAGGCTAAGGAACCCAGATCTCACCAACGATCCAAGCATTTACTTAGGCGATACCATCTCATCCGTGAAATCATTGATAGAGGAGATGTACATATAAGCAGAGTGCCAACAGATGATAATGTTGCAGATCCACTTACCAAAGCTTTGTCGCAGCATAAGTACGAAGGTCACACTAGTTCCATGGGTATTAGATACATGAGTGATTGGCTCTAGTGCAAGTGGGAGACTGTTAGAGTTTATGCCCTAGAGGCTAATTCTTTGATGTAATTGCTTAAATATTTTTGATATTATATTTGATTGAATAAATGAATTATTTTATTATGGTTTTATTTACTGCGTTATATAAATGTTAACATAATAAAAGTCCTTAGAATAGTGATACAAATTATATGGCTTCAAGTATGTGACTTGAACATGAGATCATATAATTATCATTAGTATCATTACTCTTAAATGTCCCTAGTCGAGTGTCATTGTTAATGGGACAACAATGATACATTGAGACTAGTATGTGGATTGACTGATGGCCAAATCTCATTGGTCATAAATATATGAGATATTGAGTCAATGCATAGGTACATGTTAGATAACAATGTACTAGACAGACCCACCATGAGAATTCTATGTGGAGCATTATGCAAAGTGTCATAAGCAATTCTCATAGTGACAATGATGTAATGATCCTCCGACCTGAAATCACTATATTACTACACGGGAATTTATGTACTTTGATATCATCAAAGGTCACCTTTAATAGGGTGGACAATAAAGGTGATTATTGGTTACATCATGAATCGTGTGAGGAATATAAGTGATCTAGATGGAATTTAACCCTCCTATATATTAGGGGTGATATCCATAAGCCTCTTGATTGAGTATGACTATGAAATGCATGGTCATGCTCAACTAGTGATTTATTTCATATAATCTACTCATTGATCAATAAAACTAAGATTAAATTATGAAGAGTATGACACATTCCATGCCTCGAGTTTAATCTAGGATGTCAAGGTTAAAAGGATTAAATTATATTGAAACATTGGTCACGAAAAAGGTTGCACCGAATCACCGATCTTATTATTACTTGGGTAGCAGTGATGCATTACTAGATGTCGCTCACTGTTTATAATTTTATAATATGATTTCAAAATTATTGGCAACATAATAATAACCTATAAGGTCACACACTTAGAACGTAATTAAAAGGGAGTTAATTTAAATTGTAAGGATTTAAATATGTCAATATGATTGATAGTATTTAAATTACGAATTTAAATTAATAGGATAATTTGTATATACGTATATTAATTAAGTAATACTTAATTAAGATATAATATTTATAAATTCGAATTTTACTTTTCTAATTAGATTAGGCTTTGGTTAATTTTTTTTGACTGCTATATATATATGATATATCAGCCGTTTAAGAAGAAGAATCAAAAACCAAAACCCTAGCTGCTTTTAGAGAAAGACTAGAGAGAAAAGCTTTAGAAAATCCAGATCTTGGCTGCTAGTACCGCAGCTCACTTTGCTACAGATCGTGTGATGATTTCGCGGGGCGTTCGTGTGGATACCATAGAGGCGCAGTTCCGTTGGATTGTGTTGAAGATTCGAAGTTGTTCCAGAATTTTCATCGTCTCCATTCAAGCTCGGATAATCGGTAAAACAAATCTAAACCCCTGAATTAATATGTTTTCGCATGGATCCTGTTTTAGGGTTTCGGAAATTGTTTTGATAATTTTAAATTTCACTGCTTTTATGTGCCGAAATCCCTACAGCTTGGGTATAATACTTTATACATGGAGATAATGAATGATCAATACAGAATCTACCGCTTCTAGTAAAAGAAGAGAATGTCCAATGTGATTCGATAAATGAAAACCTCGTAGTCCTTGACCAAGGGCAGAATGAAATTAGAAAAGAGTTTCTAATTTGCATTATTTGGAGTTGTGTATTTTAGAATTGAAATACATATAATTAAATAAAATAAAACTTGATAGTAATTACATGTCTTACATTTAATTAGGACATTGTATAGTGGAAGGAATGAATTATACAGTTACTATTTACTCAAAAGTTCTTTTATGATTGATGTCAAAATTTATATTATCTGGAAATTCGTTGATCGCTAAGGGGGCTTACCTTTGTTGTAGAATATATATTATTTATTTAAATGAATTATTAGTTCAATTTATTTATTTAAATAAGATTAGAATTGTTCTAATTGATTTATTCACATCCGGTTTAATATGGAGAACCTAAAGGGTCACACCATAAAAGGAAGAATATTTATTAAAGAAGCAAATGACATAATCGTAATAATGAGTTAAGTATATTTAATTTAATTTATGGTGATAAAATAAATTAAATAGCTTAATATTTATTATTTAATATTTTTGAAATATTAAATATAAATTAATAAGAGGAGTCTTATTATTATTATTATTACTATTATTATTTAATTTCTAAAGAAGTTTGGGAATTAATTAATAAGATACTCTCTCATATATATATTCCTAATAAGATTAGGAGGCTATTAATTAAAAGAGTTTAATTATTCACAATAGAATTGAGAAACCTAATTAATTAAAAGGGTTTAATTAATTAATATGAAACCCTAATCCTAAATGGTTTAGAAGGGTTGCCTACATCTATAAATAAGAAAGTTTTATTATGTAACAAGGTTAGACCTTACATTCCAAAAGTTGTGAGAGTACACAATTTCTATAGAGATAGAAACTAGGGTTTAGCCAAACACCCATCTTCTTGACTTCTTCTTCCTTGGTGGATCACCTATAGAGGCCAAACACTTGGGTGGCTAACGTTGATCAAAGGAAGGAATCAACCCAGTGGATTCAAGTAGAACGTGAAAAAGATTTGGAGTTAAACTCGTACCTAAGGAAGCTAGAATCTTCAAGGGTGTGAATCTTATTCTTAATATTTTTGTTTAATTAATAACTGTACATAAAGGATGATCCGAGTATATAGTTTGTAAAATTTTAAAACTCTGATTTACCATGCTTTCACTTATTTTATGCAATTTGATTGCGTTCATGAATCTTACAAACCTAACAAATCTGAGGTGAGGCGGGATAACATCTCCAAGTACCCAGCTGTCTCGATAGTCGGAGGAGCGGCCCTGAGCTCCTGCTCCAACATCTCTATAAGTCACAAGAGCTCTATTACTGACCTAAATATCCACTCCTGACTCTGAATGAAATCTCGAGCATTATCAGTAAGTCCATTCGCAAAAGATCAAACTGCATCCCTCTCGGCTACGGCCTCATCTCCGACAGTGAGGGCCGCATCCCTCTCAGCACTAGCAACATCTCTACCTACCAAGGCGATCAACATCATGGCCCGAGTCTGATCCCGCTCAAATTTTAGAAGATGAACCTGATGATCCAATGCCTCTATAAATGCTGGAATAGAACTCGAAGTTGCACTAACCAATGTCGCTGACAAACCAACAAATAGCTCGTCCTCGGTCCGAGATATAGGACCCTCCATCGGCTCCTCCTCATCAGTAGACTGACCCTTAACCTCTACCTGATCAACTACATTCGGGGCTAAGTCAGTCTCCAACCAGACTAAATACTCTGCCGATCGGCCAGGATGGCCATCTCTAAAATCCGCCGTTTGCAGGTTAGACCAAAGACCGTCGACGCGAGCTAAATCGGCCTCAGTAGCTAAGCAAATGGGGAAACAATAATCCTCAGTCCCCTTAAACAAATGGACCCTCTGGTGCTGAATAAACTGGCCCATAACTGCCAAGGGATAATATGTGGTCACACCCCTCAAACCGGCTGGAGGAAGTCTAAATTAGCCACATGAGTGATAAAACTCAAGAAGGAACAATATTTGGAGTACATGACAATCTCAAATGGATCCTCTATAGTATCCAAAAACTCAGTCCAAGATGTGACATCTACAGACGAAGATGGGCGAAGTGAATAGGTCAAGCCATGTTGTAACCGAATCATAACCCGTGATGACGGAGTCGACCAATCATCCTCAGATGAGTCATAAACCAAATATATAAGAGTACGGGGCTAACTCTGAACTCCTGATCCCCAAACGTCTGGTAGAGGGATGCTGATATCAATGTCTCGGACAATATAAAGGGAAGGATAATAAAGTCATCCCGGAGAGCCCTAACAACCATCGACATCTCAACGTCTAGGTGATCGGCATAAAATGGCATGTATAAATTGTTAGGTTTGTAAGATTCATGGATATAATCAAATTGCATAAAATAAGCGGAAGCATGGTAAATCAAAGTTTTAAAATTTTACAAACCATATACACGGATCATCCTTTATGCACAATTATTAATTAAACAAAAAGATGGAGATTAGTATTCATACCCTTGAAGATTCTAGCTTCCTCGGGCACGAGTTCAACTCTAAACTCTTTTCGCGTTCTTCTTGAATCCACCAGATTGATTCCTTTCTTTAATCAACGTTAGCCACCCACGTGTTTGGCCTCTAGATGTGATCCACCAAGAAAGAATAAGAATTCAAGAAGAAGGGTGTTTGGCTAAACCCTAGTTTCCTTCGCTCTAGAAAATGAGTGTTCTCCCAACTCTTGGAATTAAAAATGTCTAACCTTGTTCCATAATAAGACTTCCTTATTTATAAATGTAGGCAACCCACCTAAACAATTTAGAATTAGGTTTTTATATTAATTAATTAAACTCTTTTAATTAATTAGGCTTTCCAATCCTATTGGAAATAATTAAACTCTTTTAATTAATCAGTCTCCTAATCTTATTAGGAATATATATATGAGAGAGAGAGTATCTTATTAATTAATTCTCAAACTCCTTTAGGATTTAAATAATAATAATAATAAGACTCCTCTTATTAATTTATATGTAATATTTCTAAAATAGTAAATAATAAATATTAAGCTATTTAATTTATTCTGTCACCATAGATTAAATTAAATATACTTAACTTATAATTATGATTATGCCATTTGCTTTTTTAATAAATATTCTTCCTTTTATGGTGTGACCTATTAGGTTCTCCATAATAAACCGGTTGTGAATAAATCAATTAGAACAATTCTAATCTTATTTAAATAAATAAATTAAACTAATAATTTATTTAAATAAATAATATTTATTCTACAGTAAGGATAAGCCTCCTTAGCGATCAGCGACTTTCCAGATAATATAGATTTTAACATTAATCATAAAAGAACATGTGAGTAAATAGTAACCGTAAAATTCAATCCTTCTACCATACAATGTCCCAATTAAATATAAGACATGGAGTTACTATCAAGTCTTATTTTATTTAATTATATGTATTTCGATTCCAAAATGCACAACTCCGAATAATGCAAATTATAAACTCCTTTCTAATTTCATTCCACCTTAGCCAAGGATTCCTTGGTTGTCATTTATCGAATCGCATAGGACATATCTCTTCTTTTACTAAAAATTGTCGATTTTTTATTAATCATTCATTATCTCTATATATAACTTATTACATTCAAGCATAGCCTTTGATATACCCTAAAGGTCTTAAGGAATAAGTCAAAGTATAATTCATTATACACAAGATACTATGATGATCTCAAGTCTGAGGATCACTTGTACTACTATCACATTAGGAATTTCTATTGACAGGCGAGTAAAACTCCATTAGGTATTCCTTAGCGAGTCACGTTCAGTGTACTCATTCTCCAATAAGTACCTACATACTTGCTTTAGTGTCTCCACACAAATGATCATGAGATCAGTCATCCTCATCCAATGATCAAGAAACGTATGTACCAATCTATCTGGATTCACTAATCCCATTTTTAGTAATCCTTTTATGGTCTGACTCTTTTATGGTGTGACCCTTTAGGTTCTCCATATTAAACCGGTTGTGAATAAATCAATTAGAACAATTCTAATCTTATTTAAATAAATAAATTAAACTAATAATTCATTTAAATAAATAATATTTATTTTACAATAAGGATAAGCCTCCTTAGCGATCAGCGACTTTCTAGAGAATATAGATTTCAACATTAATCATAAAAGAACATGTGAGTAAATAGTTACCGTACAATTCAATCCTTCCACCATACAATGTCCCAATTAAATATAAGACATGGAATTACTGTCAAGTCTTATTTTATTTAATTATATGTATTTCGATTCCAAAATGCACAACTCCGAATAATGCAAATTATAAACTCCTTTCTAATTTCATTCCACCTTGGCCAAGGATTCCTAGGTTGTCATTTATCGAGTCGCATAGGACATATCTCTTCTTTTACTAGAAATTATAGATTCTTTATTAATCATTCATTACCTCCATATATAACTTATTACACCCAAGCATACCCTTTGATATACCTTAAGGGTCTTAAGGAATAAGTCAAAGTATAATTCATTATACACAAGATACTATGATGATCTCAAGTCTGAGGATCACTTGTACTACTATCACATTAGGAATTTCTATTGACAGGCGAGTAAAACTCCATTAGGTATTCTTTAGCGAGTCACGTTCAGTGTACTCATTCTCCAATAAGTACCTACATACTTGCTTTAGTGTCTCCACAGAAATGATCATGAGATCAGTCATCCTCATCCAATGATCAAGCAACGTATGTACCAATCTATCTGAATTCACTAATCCTATTTTTAGTAATCCTTTTATGGTGTGACCCTTTTATGGTGTGACCCTTTAGGTTCTCCATATTAAACCGGTTGTGAATAAATCAATTGGAATAATTCTAATCTTATTTAAATAAATAAATTAAACTAATAATTCATTTAAGTAAATAATATTTATTCTACAATAAGGATAAGCCTCCTTAGCGATCAGCGACTTTCCAGATAATATAGATTTCAACATTAATCATAAAAGAACATGTGAGTAAATAGTTACCGTACAATTCAATCATTCCACCATACAATATCCCAATTAAATATAAGACATAGAATTACTGTCAAGTCTTATTTTATTTAATTATATGTATTTCGATTCCAAAATGCACAACTCCGAATAATGCAAATTATAAACTCCTTTCTAATTTAATTCCACCTTGGCCAAGGATTCCTAGGTTGTCATTTATCGAATAGCATAGGACATATCTCTTCTTTTACTAGAAATTGTAGATTCTTTATTAATCATTCATTACCTCCATATATAACTTATTACACCCAAGCATACCCTTTGATATACCCTAAGGGTCTTAAGGAATAAGTCAAAGTATAATTCATTATACACAAGATACTATGATGATCTCAAGTCTGAGGATCACTTGTACTACTATCACATTAGTAATTTCTATTGACAGACGAGTAAAACTCCATTAGGTATTCCTTAGCGAGTCACGTTTAGTGTACTCATTCTCCAATAAGCACCTACATACTTGCTTTAGTGTCTCCACGCAAATGATCATGAGATTAGTTATCTTCATCCAATGAGCAAGCAACGTATGTACCAATCTATTTCGATTCACTAATCCCATTTTTAGTAATCCAATGATTGGGAATAATTTTAGTTTTAAGCTATCTAAGAATTTATATCTCATTAGCATGATCATCATCATGATGCTAAAAGCATTGCTTAAAACTATGGGTTTATCACATATTATAAAAATAACACCATGTAAATAAATAAATGCCTTTAATTAAATAAAACTTTTATTAATAAATGAATAAGATTGTCACAAAGTATATGCTTTATCATCAACATGATTGGCTTGTATGCATACTACTTTTAATCTCCCACTTGCACTAAAGCCAATCGTCATGGTATCTCATACCCTTCTTCTCTAAGTGACAATCATCCTGCTATTGGATAGTTTCAGTAAATAGATATGCAATGTCATTTTTGAGAGTTCATTATCTCTATAGTGACTTCTCTTCTTTCAATGATTAATTTAATCAAATAAAAGTTCTGCAACACATGTTTTGATCCAAGATGAGACTTAGGAACTATTCATAGTTCTATAATGAACTTTTCATCTGAAACATCAACTTACAGCTTCATTTACAGCTTCATTTACAGCTATGTACTTTGTCTTTATCACTAAACCAGCAACTATTTGCTGTTTGGAACCTTTGCAATTCACTACACCACCTTTCAAGGTAACAACTTACCCTAAAGTGGATTTGTTGTCATCTTGGTCAGTCTGAAAAAACTTGAGTCTGTTTAGTCCTCTAGTTTTAATTCAGACCCATCATGAATCATAATTACATTCTTAGTGTCGGTTAAGTACTTTAAGATGTTTATCACTGTCTTACAGTGTTCTTCTCCAAAATATGACTGATCAACATCAAGTCTCGTACATTTCATTGCATACATGATAGTTACTTATGCGATCTCTCTTTTATTGAGGACAATTTTATAGAGATACACTCCATGGCTCATCATCATGAGATATCTTTTGGAGTTTGTCATGCTAAACGCCTTTAACATCGAATGAATATACGTTCCTTGTGTTAACCCGAGCATCCTTTTAAATCTATTTATATAGATTTATATCCCCAATTTAGGATATTCTACCCAAATCATGCATAGAGGAATGTTTAGACAACTTTATCTTTACTGATTATAGAATTGGTATGTCATTCCTTCTCAATAGTATATCAACATATAATACTTAGTAATGTCTAAGTGCTCCCACTGACCTTTTTGTACACACTACGTTCATTCTCGTTTTTGATAAAATCAAACTCTTTTGATTGTCTCATCAAAATGAATGTTCCATCTTTGAGATGCTTGCTTCAATCCATAAATGGATTGGTGTAGCTTATATACATGATTTGCTTCAACCATTGAAATAAATTCATCTGGCTGTATCATACATACATTCTCCTTTAATAATATATATTTGAGGAAGGGCGTCTCCACGTCCATTTTCCAGATATAGTAATATTAAGCTACAATTGCAAGTAAAATTCGAATGGTCTTGAGCATTGCTTTAAAGATCCATTTTGGATTTTATGGTCATTTACCATTTCTTCGAGTGTCTACATCTCTTAGCCTTATCGTATATAGCTGGATCATCATCCTCTATGATGCGTACCTCATCATCATCATCTTTGATGAATCCATACCTCCCAGGTATTTTCGATACTATTCCAGATTTACGATTCAGTTGTGGTGCAATAGGTCTAACTACAGGTTCCTCCTTTTGACTAATAGTGATTTTTGGTTCTTGAACTGCTTCAAGATCTATTATCCTCCCACTAGACCTTCAATGATAAACACCTTTATCTTAGAAGGCAGCGTGTTTCGCAACAAAAACCTTTTGCTAAGTAGGATTATAGAATATTTACCCTAAACTTACTTTAGGATGTCCTAAAAATTTGTATTTTTCAAATCTTGTCCCAAGCTTATTCTTTTGAAATATTTTCACATAAGTTGGACAACCCTTTATCTTAACATACTTAAGATTAGAAATCCTTCCTATCCATAACTCTTATAAAGTCTTGGGGACAGATTTTGAGGTTACCTTAATTTATAGATATGCAGCCGTTTCCAGGACATTATCCTAGAAGAATACTGGAATGTCGGTAAAATCTTTATGTACCGCCCATGTCTAACAAGGTGCGATTTTTCCTTTTAGATACACCAATCAATTATTGTGTATCAGAAAGCGTCCATTGTGAGAAAAACCATTTAAGATAATTTTAAAACTTATTGCAAAAGTATTTATTCCTTGATCCAATCGAAGAATCATAATATCTTGCCAATTAGTTTTACTTCTGAATTCTTTGAATCTTTCAAATGATTCAGACTTGTATTTCACCAAATACAAAAATTTAACTCTGTGAATGATCATCTCCTCTTTTTTTACTAGTTTATTTAATTTAAAATTATTTTTCATGTAAGTCAAGTATGTAAAGTCCATTCAGTAAATTGTTAATTATTTAAACTAATGGACTTGCCGTTAGGCGGTGCTAAACAATAAGTTCCTGCAGTTAATGGACCAACCTTTGCTCCATTCCCACACGCAGGAAGACTTCCCATTGTTTAGCTTTCTACTTCTGATTGGTCCCTTCATAAATCTTTATTTATGAGAATTATAGCCGGTATCCCATACCCAAGTAGAAACTTTACTTACTGAAGGATTTTTTTCAATCATTGACAAACCTGTATATGTAACCGAAGCTTTACTAAGCTTCTTTTGGTTAGCCTCTGCAAGATATTTCTTGTAGTTTTTATTCCAGTGTCTAGGCTTATTGCAGTGGAAGCAAACTCCTTTGCTTTCCGTATCAGTTTTGTTCTTATTATCCTTTGTATTTGCCTTTCTATTTACCTTCTTTGAATCGTTCTTCTTTTCAGAAAATCCTTTTGCCCCTACCAGTAAGACTTGGTCTTTTTTGGTTGGAAAGTGACTCTCAACAGTTTTTCAACATGTTTAAGCAAGTCAGCGTGGCTGACATCTAGCTTGTGCATTTGAAAATTCACAACAATTGTGAGAAGGAGTCCGGGAGTGAGTGCAAGATCAAATCTTGGCCCAATTTTCCATTTATGACAAAACTAAGTTATCCTATTTGTTCAATCAGATTGATCGTCTTAAGAACATGTGTCTGTATTGTAGTGTCATCGGTTATTCTAGATCAGAAGAGCTCCTTAGATATCTGATATCTATTAGTCCTACTTTCCTCACCGTTCAACTCTTTGAAATGTAGGAGTATAGTAGGAGCATCCATAATTTCATGCTGACGTTGAAGCTCGTTACTCATGGACGCGCGAGCATGATGAGTTGAGTCAACTATGCATCATCTTGCTACTTTCTAAAAGTAGCAATCTCTTCCCCAAAGACATTGTCTGCAACCATTGCAGTGATAAGCGTATTAAGGACATAAGATAGCTTTTCAGCCTTGAGAACTATTCTCAAATTCCTTAACCAATCCATTTAATTCTGTTCGGTTAATTAGCATCTAATATGCTGCGCAGTGATAGTAATTTAGACATTGTAAAATTCTATAAATAAATTTATAATTAACAACATTATACATTACATTCTTTTATTAATTACAAAAATAAATTAGGTCTTGTTTTAAATTGGTATCTCCCACTATTTTCTTCAAACTATATTACCCTCACTTATATAGTTCGGCAAAATCTAATTAAAAATTGCTAGTGAGAATAAAGATCCTATTTCAAATGTATATAGCCTTGTGGATAGCACAACAAATCATATATAAATAAATAGGTAAACAACTTTTTGTCAATTATATCAACATGTAACTCATTTTTATTTTGCCTCTTAGATCATAATGGTCAAGTGTGTGCACATCCGAACTAAAATAATTTAAGTTAAGCCTAACCTAGCACTTCTATATATTCAAAAAAGAAAAATATTGTCCTTGTGGATAGCACAACAAAATAATATTGTTTAACTTTCTTTATAAGCATCAAATGTGATTAAATTAACATCTTAAATACTTAATACTTGCCTTATGGATAGCACAATAAACTCATATTAAATATTTAATACTCTACTAATTTTATCATGCTAGAAGACGACGTTCGATATTCCAAATATCTTTGAATGCTTTAGACTTAATATAATTTTTTTGAGGGATTTATTATTATTAGTCTCATCTTGTTTAGCGCGCATGCACATATATATATAAAATACGCGTCATTTTATTAAAACATGTGAAGCATATTTGCATATAATATATAAATATATATATATATATATATGTATGTATATATATATATATATAATACTAGCATGCACATATAGAATACTATATTATACCCGAATTGATTATGGACTTTTTTGTTCTAGTTTAGTTCACTAGAGCCACCAAGTGAATCAAAAGGTCAAACTTAGGAGTGCAAGAATTAAATTTAAATATAAATATTACATTTAAATTTCGGGCTCTGTTACAAAAGGGTCTTCACGCGCTCCTTGCTCCTTGGTCTTCAATTATTCAAAATTTAATTCTAACTATTCCTATTACAAAAACTATTTACTATAAATAGAAACCTTAATCAGCAGTCAATGGGAAGTACATAGGAGGGAGATAGAATTTACATTAAGAAAAATTAGAGAAGACGAGGTACAAATACCCCATTTATAAAACTCATACATTCAAACATCCAACTAAAATAAAATTCAATCACATTAGTCAATAGTTCATAATCAACCCTATTTATTATCATACACATCAACATACGCATCAATAAATAAAATATTCATCTCATGAATAATAAACATTCAATATATACATTGATATCGATTTAATGGGCAATTTTAGTAAGCATAAAATTCAATTTTGAATTAAAATAAACTCTTTTATTTTAATCCAAATTTAAATCAAAATAAACTCCTTTATATTTAATCAAATTGTTTAATCAAAATAAACTCCTTATTTTAATTAATATAGAATCCAATTTTAAGTCAAAATAAACTCCTTTATTTTAACTTTTTAAAAAAAAAATTGGGAGGAACAAAATATTTGGAATCCAATTCCTTATTAAAATAAACTCCTTTAGTTTGATTAATATGAAATCCGATTTCATATCTAAATAAACTCTTTTATTTAAGGAAACATGGAATCCCTTTCCTAATCACAAATAAACTCCTTTATTTTAGGAAACAAGGAATTCAATTTCATCTCCAATTAGTTATCATGGAATCCAATTATAACTCTAATTAGTTAGCATGAAATGAAATTCTAATTAAAATAAGCATCTTTATTTTAATCCAATTCCAAATAAAAATAAACTACTTTATTTAAATTTAGAATTACTAGAAAAATAACGTTTGATCAAAAACCTTTAAAAATAATTAATCAAACAAGCCTTCAAGTCAAACTTCAAAATTAGAATTGTATAGTTTAAATATTAAACATGTTGATTCTTAATCAAAATTAATTCTGGTGCATTGGTAAGGTTGGTAGAAAGTGACCAAGAGGTTAAGGGTTCAAAACCCTCTAACTACAAATTAATATTTTTCTTTTTAAAGGAAGATGATGTCAGTGCTACGTTAGCAATCAACAGTTGAGCAGTCAGCGTCACATCAGCAGTTGTCTAGTCAACATTTGACCAGTCTTCGCCATGTTAGCAGTTGACTAGTCCTGCCACGTCAACAGTCAACGCCACATCAATAGTTGACCAGTCAACAGTTGACCAGTCCTGCCATGTCAGCAGTAAGTGCCACATCAGCAGTTGACCAGTCAACGTTTGATCGTGGAGTTTGACTTTTTTTTAAAAAAGAAAAGGCTGATGTTTCAAAAAAAATTAATTTTACACAAACAGTTATGCCCAATTAAATTGGTCTAAACATATATCAATATACATATCAAATCTGAACAATTAATAACTTGCATAAAAGTTTGGCTCTGATGCCACTGTTAGGTTTGTATGATATATTTATGAAGTTAATCTCTATACTTGTTATGTGAGAAACAGCATGCGTAGTAAATCTAAATGATTACGATTGCATGAGTTGAGTATGATAATATATGATATGTGACGCATGAAAACTCTTAGAATTGCTGAGCTGTCAAGCTCACTCTTGCAAATAATCATTTTTGCAGGTTAAGGACTCACGATTAAAGTTACGTGCTTCTTGATTGATAGGGTTCATAGTATCGCAAGGAGATTGATTTAATTTTCTAATGTTATGTTCTTGCACCATGTTTAGGTTCTAGGAGATGAACATGATAGTAGTTTACAATGTTTAATACATGTTGAGTTGTAAAGTTGTACTATGTGATAAAAAGAGGATTTTGAATTGAGATGTAAAAATTTATACAGTAATTCAAATAAAGTGAATCACCACATAAGTTGATTCAAGGATATGTAGTTGATTCAAAGTCATGAAAATCAATAAAAGATTTTATTCAAAGGATATAGAAAAGTTTAAATTATTCCGCATTTTTATAACATCGAATATGATGTAAGACAGGAATGGTAAATGACCAAGATTGGAACTTATTAATGTTCGGGGTCATTATACAGATCCTGGAAATGGAAAGAATTTATATTCTAAATTATAATAATCGAAGTTATATTCATTAAGTTATGAGTAAATGATATAAATATTTGACGATAGTAGTATCGTGGCGGACTGGATCCGGGGTTCGAAGGGGACCCGGATCTGGGGGCGTCACAGTCCGCACCAAAAGAAGTTTGGTTTGGATAAGCTCGCTAATAGTTTTAGAATTTAGAATGTTCATCGACTATGGACTTGTCGAATCAATAAGGGTTCGCTAGTCTTACAAGGCTCAACAATAAACAATATTCAAATTAAATAATAACTTTTTAAGATTATACAATCGAATAAGTATTGTATAACTGGAATCATGCTTTTAAAGGTAATATAATATCTCATATTAAATCTCAACTTGACTAACAAGTATAAGAACTTGTATCATGATAATATTTCATGAATAGAAAACTTGCTCAATAAAGGTAAACTGTGAGTTTAGTAACTTGATTGACATAAGAATAGGAATAGAACGCTTATTCAACTTAAAGAGTTTAGATAAGAAAACTTGTTTAACGATAATGAGTTAGGGATAGAATACTTGCCTCGTGCCAAGCTACAAATATAGTTACAATTCAATTCCTCAACGTCCTACACATTACATTATGCATACGATGTCGATTAGTCTCTTCACTTCTATGTTCAACTATTGAACTTTTCATTGAAGTCAACTTACAACTTGGTTCATAGTGTTAACTTAATAACTAACCACATAACATGAGTATGAATTCACAATATGCGTATCATATAGGTATAATCCTTCAAACAATCATAATCAAATTTTACAATCACAATATTCAAGTTCGCACTTAGTTTGTTAACTTGAACCTTCACATTATCTTATACATGTCAATAACTTAGTTTATTAATCATGAACTTCAAATCATATAATATTCATGTTTATAACTTAGAACAACATCTTTTATTGTCGAGAGCACTACACTTGCGTACGTGCATGTCCGACACCCTCCAATTACCTCCGAATACACATCAGTCACAAATATGGTCATTTTGACCCATGTTAACGACTTTAAATCGAAAAACATAAAGAATGAAAGTTGTTGGTCTACTCGTTATCTTTCCGAATCAACCTGAATCGCCTAACTTAATCGGAGTTCGTATGAAGAAGTTATACTTATTTTACTATAAGAGGTCAAAACAAAAAAAATTTCTCTACACTACCCCCGCTAGGGCGAGGATTAGGCCCGCTGGGGCGGGCATAAAGCCGGCTAGGGTGGACATGCCCTTGCAGTTCAGCAACAATTCGCGATTTTGACAGTTTTAGGCCAATTAAATGCAAATCAAACTAGTACCGTGATTTCTATGAAGTATAAACTTCATAGAAATATCATATAATGATTGTAACATGTTTTGAACATTTTAAATCATGCAATTACTCGAATCAAATCATGAAATTTCATTGTTCTTGGCGTTTTTGATGGTTTTGAAGAAAAACATGAAATTTGACGTCACGGATTCGTTATAACTCCGAATCCGTCCGTTCAAAGTTTGTTTTCTTTAGCTTAACATGTATTATCATAATTTACTGACAAATTTAAGTTAAACAAAAAATTTATGGAATACAATTGTTCGTAAGGTCCATAAGGGTCATATATACAACTTTTATACTATATAACTTTTGAAAAAACTCAATTAAAACATAATTACATGAAATTGAGGGTTTGAAAACATACATAGATGGTAGAAAATATGTTATGATTATTTCTTAACATTTATATACACATAAATCATCAATTCATGCATTGATCACAAAATATATGTTTTATAGAGAACTCAAAATAGTCGTTAATGGAAAACTCTGATTATAGCATGTCTATATGAAAATTGGTTACTCTAGCATATGAATACATGATATAAACCATATAATATACATATACTAACATATATATCATCATATACCCACCAATTATAAATTTATTCAATCACAGAGGACTTGAATAGTTTTTTTATAAAAATATAAGAACGTAATTTAAGTTTTGGGATGAAGAGATTACCCTGCTAGATTTGGATGATGAAGAACTCTCTTTTGATTTCTACAACCCTTGATCTCTTCAACTCTCTTTCAAAGTTCTCTCTAAATTTTCTCTCAACTTTTTCTTCTAATAGGAATATGTAATAGAACTAATGTATATATGATATATGTATATAATATCACGTATTGTATTCAACTGACAAGTTAGTGGGTAAGTTACTCCGTCACGGTTAACTGGTCCAACTCCCCTTAGGGGCTTGTTTGGTTGTTCCTTAATAACTCCTTCCCATTTAATTTTAAATTTATTCTTATCATATAGTTAAATAATGTCGCACCCAATTAAGCAATTAATCAAATATCTTATTTAAATCAATAAAATTAAATAGAATAATTCCACATTAAATCACTTAATTAAAATTCTCATTTATTAATTATGTTAAATTATTAAATCTCTAATTAATTATTAAATTAATTAGAATAACATTATGCTTATTAAATAATTTATTTAATCAAATAAGCTCAATTAAATTCATACTTTGAATAATAAAATTCTCCACATTAATTTAATCAATGTAACATATATAATTACATTAATCTACTACAAATTCATCAATTAATTATTTAGTTCAATAATTGAATCATCGAAAAATATTTATTTAATTCAATAAATATTCAAATTAAATTACAAAAATTTTGTTCGTCACATAGTCTCACAGCCACTGAGACCTTTTCTCAGTTAAGCTTAATAGGACTCACTCAGAGTCAACAACTCTCCTCTTTTGAAGCTTCAACTTTTATATATCCATCCTTCAGCTTCCCGTTGGAATATTACTGTTGGGAGCTATTTGAAAAGTTTTAAGGATACTGAGTTCTTTAATGTAGACATGCTGAGTTGAAGTGACAGTTCTTTTTTGACTTTCTTGACACAACAGTCTACTGTTCCACCTAACACTTCTGAAATGTCACTTTTAGTAGTCAGGTTGGTAGTCATCTTTATTTATCCTTTTTATTTCCTCGATTCGGACCAAGATGTTGGTGAGTGCATCGGTACTCACAATATGCGTATCATATAGGTATAATCCTTCAAACAATCATAATCAAGTTTTACAATCACAATATTCAAGTTCACACTTAGTTTGTTAACTTGAACCTTCACATTATCTTATACATATCAATAACTTAGTTTATTAATCATGAACTTCAAATCATATAATATTCATGTTTATAACTAAGAACAACATCTTTTATTGTCGAGAGCACTACACTTGCATACGTCCATGTCCGACGCCCTCCGATTGCCTCCGAATACGCATTAGTCACAAAGATGTCCATTTTAACCCATGTTAGCGACTTCAAATTGAAAAACTTAAAGAATGAAAGTTGTAGGTCTACTCGTTATCTTTCCAAAGCATCCTAAATCGCCTTAATCGGAGTTTGTATGAAGAATTTATGCATATTTTACTACAGGAGGTCAAAACATAATTTTTTTCTCTGCACTACCCCTGCTGGGGCGGGGATTAAGCACGCTGGGGTGGGTAAAATTTGCATGGGGCCCGCTTGGTGGGCATAAAGCCGGCTGGGGTGGGCATGCACTTGTGGTTAAGCAACAGTTCGCTATTTTGACAGTTTTAGGCCAATTAAATGCAAATCAAACTAGAACCGTGATTTCTATGAAGTATAAACTTCATAGAAACATCATATAATGATTCTAACATGTCTTTAACATCTTAAATCATGCAATTACTCGAATCAAATCATGAAATTTTATTGTTCTTGGTGTTCTTGACGGTTTTGAAGAAAAAAACACGAAATTTGACGTCACAGATTCGTTATAACTCCGAATCCGTCCGTTCAAAGTTTGTTTTCTTTGACTTAACATATATTATCATAATTTACTAACAAATTTAAGTTAAACAAACAATTCATGGAATACAATTGTTTGTAAGGGCCATAAGGGCCATATATACAACTTTTATACTCTATAACTTTTGAAAAAACTCAATTAAAACATAATTACATGAAATTGATGGTTTAAAAACATACATAGATGGTGAAAAACATGTTATGATTATATCTTAACATTTATATACACATAAATCATCAATTCATGCATTGATCACAAAATATATATTTTCTAGAGAACTCAAAATAGTCGTTAATGGAAGACTCTGATTATAGCATGTCAATATGGAATTTGTTACTTTAGCATATGAATACATGATATAAACCATATAATATACATATACTAACATATATATCATCATATACCCACCAATTATAAATTTCTTCAATCACAGAGGACTTGAATAGTTTTTCATAAAAATATAAGAACGTAATTTAAGTTTTGGGTTGAAGAGATTACCCTACTAGATTGTGATGATGACGAACTCTCTTTTGATTTCTATAACCCTTGATCTCTTCAACTCTCTTTCAAAGTTCTCTCTAAATTTTCTCTCAACTTTTTCTTCTGATAGGAATATGTAATAGTGTGACTACCCGAGAATTTATAAGATTAATAAAATCTTAAATGATTAAATAAAGGTTAAATAATAAGGCCTAGATTGAAAATAGAGTATGGGTTTAAATTTTTTGTGAAAGACTTATATGATTTTGTGATTATATGTGTGTATAGTATGTGGTTAAGGGTTGAGTATGAATCAGGTAAAGGGTAACATGGAAAAATCATACTTTTAAATTGATATACCCTAATTCAGTTGATGAAATCCCTAACCCTAATTACGGATAGAGATTTGATAGTTAATACAGTTATTATAATTATATCTATGATTGTGTGTGTGTGTATAGTAATGGATTAATGATCAAATGTTGATCAGATAAGGTATAACCTAAGTAAACCCTAATGGTAGAAACCCTAATCTGCAGTTAGAAAATTATAATTTCTTATTCAGAAATCCTAAACCCTAATTTATAAACCTTAATGGTGATTAGCAAATCTTAATATTATTTATCAAACCCTAAGGGTTAAATTTTAAGAGAAACATAGGAAATGACCGAATTACCCTTAAAATTATGTGAAAAATTATTAGAATACCCTTTTGGAGGCGAAATGACCGAACTACCCTTAAAATTATATGTAAAATAACCAAAATACCCTCCAATCCATGTGAACTTAAATCAACCAATCAGAGAAGAGATGATGCAAGCATGATGCAAGCATGACATCATCCTTAAAGAAACACAGATGATGCAAGCATGACATCAGCATCAAAGAAACACAAAAGGTGATGTCATCATGATGTCACCGAGGGACTAAAGTGCAATTAGTGAGGTACAAAAGTGTAATTAACTAGGGTACCAAACTGTAATAAGCCAGGGGAAAATTATAAAAAGCCGAGCCCCTAACGTGCAATTATTGAAACTATATTTTCCTATAAATAAGAGTCATTTCTCTTCATTTTTTTCAAAACCAAAAATATGGTTAGAGAGAGAGAGGAGAATTTTGGTAGAGAGAGAGAGAGGAAAGTTTTTGGTGAGTTTCAAGATTTCAAAAGATTAGTTAAAGCTTGCAACTCCAAGAGGTATTTACTCTCGTGGTTATTATGTTCATTATTCTTTATATATTTAGTAAAAAAAATATACTTTTACAAGCAGTTATAATGCCCAAATTATTTTAAGTAAATAGTACAAAAGTCCTATTTACAAGCAATTATAATGTCCGATTTATATATCTTATAAAGTAGAAAATATACTTTTATAAGTAGTTGTTATGTCCAATTTTTTTCAAGTATTTAGTAAGAATACTCATGTTATAAGCAGTTATAATGCTGAAATTATCTCAAATAGAATAGTAGAATATTCATTTTATAAAGCAGTTATAATGCTCGATTTATTTCAAATATAGTACACGAATATTCATTTTTACAAGCATTTATACTGCTCAATTTATTTAAATATTAATGATATTAAATTTAATTAATAATTATTTTAAATAAATTACTTAAAAATAATTTTAATATTTTAAAAATCATTTAAAATGATATTAAAGTATTTGAAAATATTTTAAGTTATATTGAATAACTTTTAATATTTTGGGATGGAATTTTATTAATAAATTAATATTAATGATAATAAATTTATTTAATAATTATATTAAATAAATTATGTAAAAATAGTTTTAATGTTTTAAAAATCATTTAAAAGTGTTATTAAGGTATTAAAAATACTCTGAGTTATAATAAATAACTTTTAATTTTGTGACATGTATTTCATTAATATGTGAACTTAATTAAATATTAATGTTGATGGAATTATTTGGTATTTAAATTATTTAAAAATGATATTAATGATTGAAAAATTATTATAAATGATAATAATTATCTGAAAAATGTTATGACTGATAAGTAAATTATCTAAAATAATATTGAAGCGTTTAAGCAGAGTTTTATTTAAAATAGACTCGATAATCAACTGATAAGGCAATCGGGACGTCGGAATAGTACCAAAATCAAACCGAACTGAAATAGTTTGACTTGATACCGGGTCTTATGTGTTTTAGTGACTGTTAGGGATATGTGATAAGTGTTTAAGTTATACTATGACTGTATTTAGCAGTGATATATGTTATAATATTATTCTAATTGAGAGATCGATATTATTAATCATAGGTCTTTCAACTGAAGCTTAATTAGATTGTGTAGCAGTAATCGACGGTACAGGCAAGTTCCTGAACTATACTTTTATTAAGCAAGTTCCTATACTCTTTTATTGAGAAATTTTCCTAACTCGAACTCGAGTTGTTATTGTAAAGCATGTCCGTGGTTAATCATTTTTGATTACACCACATCTTTGATTCTTGATTCGCACGTTGTGTATGTTGCATATGTTAATCAGGTATGAAAGGCTAATCACCTTCCTTACCATTTGGTTCAGTTAAATTTGTCCATGTTCATTGTTGGCCATTCATCATTATTGTCTCGGTCATTCAGTTAGGTAAATTGATTTATGTTCTTTCACAATTATTACATTGTTGAAAGCTTGTTAGCTTATTATTCTTTTCCATCATGATATATCTTCATTTCAACTTAAACTTGCTGGGCAAACTTGTTGCCCACCCTTGCTATATCATGATAAAACTTTCAGATTAAGACGAAACTTCGGATACAGGCAAAGACAAAGACAAATTCCAGAATTAGATTGTGTTGCAGTTAAAATTGTAATAGTATTGGTGGCAGATGACATTGTAAGTCATGTAGAATATGAATATGTGTATTGAGTTAAGGTTACTGACCTTGGGAATTATGTGTAAAAGTTTATTGTGTAAACAATTTATGTTTATATCTTCTGCAGTAGTTATAGAAATGATGTATCGTAACATACCAGGTCTGAGGTAAAAGGTACCCGAATTTGGGGGCGTCACAAATAGAACTAATGTATATATGATATATGTATTTAATATCACATATTGTATTCAACTGACAAGTTAGTGGGTAAGTTACTCCGTCATGGTAAACTGGTCCAACTCCCCTTAGGGGCTTGTTTGGTTGTTCCTTAATAACTCCTTCCCATTTAATTTTAAATTTATTCTTACATATAGTTAAATAATGTCGCACCCAATTAAGCAATTAATCAAATATCTTATTTAAATCAATAAAATTAAATAGAATAATTCCACATTAAATCACATAATTAAAATTCTTATTTATTAATTATGTCAAATCATTAAATCTCTAATTAATTATTAAATTAATTAGAATAACATTATGCTTATTAAACAATTCATTTAATTAAATAAGCTCAATTAAATTCATACTTTGAATAATAAAATTCTTCACATTATTTTAATCAATGTAACACATATAATTAAATTAATCTACCACGAATTCATCAATTAATTATTTACTTCAATAATTGAATCATCGAAAAATATTTATTTAATTAAATAAATATTCAAATTAAATTACAAAAATCTTGTTCGTCACATCTTTTCCCCCTTAAAAGGATTCTGTCTTCAGAATCACGGTTCAATTATAAATTTTATCCCGTTACATTCTCCCCCCTACAAAGATTCTATCCTCAGAATCGCTTACACATAAATTAAGTAAATAATTGTGGGTAATTCTTCATCATATGCTCTTCGAGTTCCCACGTAGATTCTTCAGCTTTGTAATTCCTCCAAATTACCTTAATAGAAGGTATAACTTTATTTCTGAGAACTTGCACTTTCTTGTCAACAATCTAAACAGAAATTTCTTCATAGGATAAGTCTTTCTCAAATTGTAGGGGATAATATTTAATCACATATTTGTAATCGGGTTTGTAGGGTCTTAACACTGACACATGAAAGACGTTGTGGACATTCTCTAGCGCCGGAGGTAAGGCTACCTCATACGCAACTTCTCTAATCCTTCGTAGTACCTCAAAGGGTCCAATGACCTCGGGCTCAATTTTCCCTTCTTATTGAATCTAATCTTCCCATTCCAGGGAGAGACTTTCAAGAAAATAAAGCTACCTGATTCAAATTCTACATTTTTACACTGTGGATTGGCATATTTTTTCTGCCTATCCTGAGCCGCTACCAGTCTTGTCCGGATCACTTTGACTATCTCTATTGTCTATTGTTCCAACCTTGGTACCGAGCAATTGTCTCTCACCAACTTCATCACAGTATAATGGAGTTCTACACTTTTTGCCGTACAACGCTTCGTAAGGCGATATGCCAATACTGGCGTGGTAACTGTTGTTGTAACCGAATTCAACAAGCGGTAGGTGGTCACCCCAGTTGCCTTTGAAATCCATGATGCATGCTCTCAGCATATCTTCCAAAGTCTGGATCGTTCTTTCACTCTGCCCGTTTGTCTGAGGGTGATAGGCCGTACTCATTCTTAACTGTGTCTTTATGCATTCCTAAAGTCTCTTCCAAAAGTTCGATGTGAAGCGCGAATCTCGATTGGAAACAATCGACACTGGAACTCTATGCCTTGAAACAATCTCTTTCGCATACAGCTTTGCCAACTGGTCTAAGTTGAATCGGATTCTGATCGGAAGGAAGTGTGCGGATTTTGTCAATCGGTCAACGATAACCCATACTGCGTCGTAGCCTTTTTGAGTCATCGGGAGGCCCACCACGAAATCCATCGTAATGTATTCCCATTTCCATTCTGGGATCTCTAAAGGTTAAAGCAACCCACTCGGCCTCTGATGTTCTACTTTCACTTTCTAACATGTCAGACACTTTGCAACACACTTTGCAACATCTTGTTTCCAATTCGACCACCAGAAATGTTGTAGAAGATCCTGGTACATCTTGGTACTACCGGGGTGAATCGAATACCGTGAGCTATAAGCCTCGCTCAAAATGTCTTCCTTAATCTCTGACACTGGCTGTACCCAAACTCTGCTCTCAAATCTCAGTAGTCCCTCACTGTCTATCTTAAATCTTGATTCAGTTCCTTCAGATAACTTCTTCTTCACCTTCTCACATTCTTGGTCCTGAAGTTAAGCTTCCTTAACCTTATCTAATAGAGTTGTCCCAGCTTGCATCTGGAATAGCTTTTCGTCAATCTCTATCGGATACTTCACTTCCAATTCTAGCTTCTCCATTGCTGAAATTAGCTCCTCCTGAGCAGTCAACATTATCAATCTCTCCAGACCCTTTCTGCTTAAGATGTCGGCAACAACGTTTGCTTTACCTAGATGGTATAAAATCTTGCAGTCATAGTCCTTAATTAACTCCAACCATCTTCTATGGCACATATTCAGGTCCTTCTATGAGAAAATATATTTTAGACTTTTGTGGTCTATATATTTCACACTTTTCCCCATAGAGATATTGTCTCTAAATTTTCAAAGTAAATACCACTACAGCTAACTCCAAGTCATGGGTCGGATACCCCTTCTCATAGTCCTTCAATTGTCGTACGCAATGACCCTGCTGTTTTGCATAAGCACGCAGCCAAGTCCTTTATGCGACGCATCACTATAAACCACAAAATTTCCTGTGTCATCCGGATGAGATAACACAGGTGCTGAACTCAACCTCTTCTTAAGCTCTTGGAAGCTTTCCTCACACTTCTTCGTCCAAACGAATTTCACCAATTTCCTAGTCAAATTCGTCAACGGAGTTGCGATCTTGGAAAAGTCCTGAATGAATCTTCTATAATAACCTGCCAATCCAAGAAAACTTCTCACTTTCAATGGCATTTTTGGCTGATCCCGGTTCATCACAGCTTCGACTTTAGAGGGATCTACTGAAATTCCGTCCTTATCGATCACATGCCCAACAAATTGCATACAACTTCTCTCTTCTCAATGCCTCTAACGTTACTTTTAGATGCTCTACATGTTCTTCCTTGGTCTTTGAATATACCAAAATATCATCGATAAAGACCACCATTAATTTGTCCAAAAATGGCTTGAACACTCCGTTCATTAGGCCTATAAATGCTGTAGGAGCATTCGTTAGACCAAATGACATCACCAAAAATTTGTAGTGACCATATCGAGTCCTAAACGCTGTCTTCGGAACATCCTCTGGCCTCACCTTCAGCTAATGATAACCACTCCTCAAGTCTATCTTTGAAAAGTATCTCGCTCCCTTCAATTGATCAAACAGGTCGTCGATCCTCGGTAATGGATACCTATTGTTAATGTTGACCTTATTTAGTTCTCTGTAGTCGATGCAGAGCTGCATCGTCCCGTCCATCTACTTTATAAATAACACCGGCACTCTCCACAGAGATACGCTCGGTTGTATGTACTTCTTGTCTAGTAATTCTTGTAGTTGTACCATCAATTCTTTCATCCCTACCAGAGCCATCCGGTACGGTGCCTTTGATATTGGAGCCGTTTCTAGTGCCAAATCGATCACAAACTCAACCTCTCTGTCTGGCGGAAGTCCTGGAAGATCATCCACAAATACGTCTGCGAAGTCCCTCACGACTGGTATCTCGTCCAATTTTGGGTTCTCTTTACTACTATCGACTATGTAGGCTAAATATCATATACAGCCTTGTCTTAACTACTTCCTGGCCTGCATCATCGTCAGACAACTCGCTTGTCTAGGCAACTTACTGCCATAAAAAACAACCTTTGACGGAGTCATAAGGTTAATATATTTCTTCTGGCAATCAATTGCAACCCCATAACTGAATAGCCAATCCATTCCCAGAATAACATCGAACTCCCCAAGTTTAATCGGGATAAGATCTATGTTCATAATGTTACCCTTAATATCCACCCTATAATTTTTGTGTACGTACCTAATAGGGACCACTTCTCTATTAGCAATTTCTATATTCATGGGGTATTCTAACTCATCTTTATGCAATCCTAAATCCTTAGCAACGTTATCGGATATAAATGAACAAGTAGCACCCGAATCAAATAATATATAAGCATTAACTTTATTGATCGGAATGATAGCTGACACCACATCGTGAGACTGCACAGCATCCTGCACTGTCATATTGAACGTCCTGGCAGTTGGTCGGTTGGTTGCGGTTGGTCCCGTGATAGTTAGAGCATTTCCACCACTGTTTCCCTTGTTCCCTCCTATTCTTCCCCCCCCCCAGATCCTTTCTTAGGATAGTCCCTAGCCAAGTGATCCTTTGAGCCACAAGTGAAGCATGCACCCTTCTTTAGGTTAGGACAGTTAGGTGCTATGTGGCCTTCCTGACCACAATTGTAGCACACCCATTTTCCCTTCATACAGATCCCCATGTGAGCTTTCCTGCATATCCGACATGCTTCAATTCTCTTCTTCTGACCTCCTTGCTGATTACCAGTTGATGAGTTGTCGGTCCACCTCCTCTTCTGATTGTTATTTCCTCCCGTGTTGCTGCCACTAGCCTTGGTATTTCCTTCACTCTCATTCTTCTTCTTCTTCTGATCCTGGTTATACTTGGTCACGGCTTCGCTACCACCTTCAGCGAGGATGGCCTTCTCCAATACTCCAGTAAAAGTGTTCAATTGGAACATTAACACTTTGCTATACAACCAGGGCTTCAGGCCCTGTTCAAACCTCCTTGCCTTCCTCTCATCGGTGTGCACTTGATACGTCGCAGACCTAGCCAACTCATTAAATTTCACCGCATAGTCTGGTACAGACATATTCCCCTGCTTGAGCTCCAGAAATTGTACTTCCATCAGGTTCTGTAAGCTGGTCGGGAAATACATTTCAAAAAACATTTCTTTAAACCTCTCCCAGGTTATTACGCCTTCTCCTCCTAGAACCTTGTTTGCTTGCCACCAAAAGCTGGCTTCTGATTTTAGCATGAACATTACGTATGCGGTCTTATGGTTCTCACTGACTCTCGCGACGTCGAAAACTTTTTCCATCTCCATAACCCAAGTCTGAGCTTCTATCAGGTTCGTGGAGCCTTTAAACTCTGGCGGTCCTACCGCCTTGAATTCTTTGAACGAGGTGTTCGGTGGAGTTTGAGGTTGATTGTTAATTGCTCCGGCCAGTAAGTTCACCAACTGTTGCACGGGGTTAGCTTTAGCATTGGCGTCGTTGTTGTTCGTTGACCCTTCTTGGGTCGGTTGACGGTTTGGTCTTCTTCTCGGTAGCATATTTCTGTTTAAGATATACGCTCATTAGATCTTTATTTAATTCTTAAATATTTAAGACTTAACTTAAACATTTTAACATAAGTAGTTAACACATAATCATCTCAAATAACTCTGATATTTTATTTAATCAAAAGTTTTAACATAATACGATAGCATCACTGCTATTTACATCAACTATCCCGAGATAAAGAATCTACAGGATTTAAATCATCAAAATATTCCTCTGTTTATAAGCACATCAGAATTTACATTATTAACATCAAGTAAGTTATCACATAATTAAACTGTTCCTATCACTGCCTACTAAGGCGTCGAACAGCTTTACTGCGTTCTTCCTCCATGATGCGGAACATCGTCATGCGATCCAGCATATACCAGGGCAGACCTTCAAACTAGACTAGATAGTACATCACCCGATCCTGGGCCTTGTTAATTGCATTCTAAAACGTATAACCCGTATCCTCAATCTTTCCTCTCTTTGCATGAACATTATCCTCTGCAAGATCGGCACGTCGTGAATCTCTCACCCAAGCTTCCTCCGCTATGGCAAGCCTTGCTGATTTCTCTTTCAACTCATTCTTTAATTTCTCTATCTCCTCTGACTTCTGCTCAACTTGGCCCTTTTCATGGACCAACTCCCACTCTACGTCTCCAAATTGTGTGTGAAGAGCCTCAACTTCAACATCCTTCAGCTCAATGGTAGACTGTTAAGTAACCGTCTGCTCCCTCAGCTCCTGAACAGTGTCTCATAACTCTATGTTACGGTCATACAGTTCGTCATACATCTCAGCACTGATAGAGTTCGGTGGGAACTCTTTAGGGTCTTCCTCATCCTCCTCAGCTGCCTCAGCCTGAATCTCTATCTCCTCAGAGTCCTCCTCTGAATCGAACACCGGCTCATGCTCCAGACCAACGACGGTGATCAAAGGAGATGGCTCTCGTCGAATCAATTGCTCCCAGACTGTATGAACGTCTCGGGGCTCCTCCTTGATAGCCACTTGGGGTACAACATCCCTAGGCTGACTGGATCCTCCAACATCTAACATCCTGACAAAATAAAATTTTAAGTCTTACTTATTACATGATGCTAATCGATACTAGCGAGTACTTAAGTATAAACACATAGCACATAAGGTAAGTTATTATCTTTCTTAAAACTCAATAAGAGTTTATCATTACTATGTTCTCGAAGGCTACTACCTTAAGGTTTTCCCCCACCTAAGGTTCATAACCTACAGCTCTGATACCAACCTGTGACACCCCCAAATCTGGGTACTACAATTTCAATGAGATTTGGTGTTCACTGTACAAATATCATCTATCTATCTACTCATAATAAATGCAACCATGCAATAGATAGAAATAAAACCAACATCTCCCCTCATGGGGTTACAACATCTGAATAAAAATACAAAATAATCCAAGGTCATACTAACCTTAAATCTCAAATGCGGAAACGTAAACAAATAAATAGTCTTACACAACTTTAACATAAGTCTTAAATAATGACATATCAAATAAACATCAAGTCTTCATCACTTGTTGACCTTGCCCTTGCCTTTGCTAGTAGAAGGCTCGTCGGACCTTTCGTTCTT
The DNA here is from genome assembly GCA_020205555.1 of Panax stipuleanatus. Taxonomy (NCBI): domain Eukaryota; kingdom Viridiplantae; phylum Streptophyta; class Magnoliopsida; order Apiales; family Araliaceae; genus Panax; species Panax stipuleanatus. The sequence goes on from CM035121.1 coordinate 80,960,887, forward strand.
AACTGTAATGTTATTATAATGCAAAAGTGAGCACGATTGCCCACAAGTATAGCAATATAACAATAATATAATAACATGCGAGTGAATCAAAGACTTCTGAATAAGGAAAACTAGGCTTTTGAATCAAGAATGAATAACAAGAATCAAAAGAACTTCTGAGGGTCATAAGACCTTGAACTATATCCTAGGTTGTCAAGTGTTTATACTTGAAGCCTTTAACAGTCATAAGACTATGGACTCTACTTCTCGTACTTAAGGGGATCAGCCCGTAGAACCATACTGTGCACAATATCTTAACGCTAAAGCATCGTCAATCCCCTATAATAGGGTTGTTCATCTCAGTTTGACATCAGAGTCCACACCAAAGGAAGTTTGGTTTGGATAAGCTCGCTAATAGTTTTAGAATTTAGAACGTTATGGACTATGAACTAGTCGAATTAATAAGGGTTCGCTAGTCTTACAAGGTTCAACAATAAATAATATTCAAATTGAATAATAACTTCTCAATAGTATGCAATCGAATAAGTATTGTATAACTGGAATCATACTTTTAAAGGTAATATAATATCTCATATGAAATCTCAACTTGACTAACAAGTATAAGAACTTGTATCATGATAATATTTCAAGAATAAAAAACTTGCTCAATAAACGTAAACTGTGAGTTTAGTAACTTGCTTGACATAAGAATAAGGAATAGAACGCTTATTCAACTTAAAGTGTTTAGATAAGAAAACTTGCTTAACGATAATAATTTAGGGATAGAATACTTGCCTCGTGCGCACGCTACAAATCTAGTTACAATTTAATTCCTCAACGTCCTATATATTACATTATGCATACGATGTCGATTAGTCTCATCACTTCTATGTTCAACTATTAAACTTTTCATTTAAGTCAACTTACAACTTGGTTTATAGTGTGAACTTATTAACTAACCACATAACATGAGTATGAATTCACAATATGCGTATCATATAGGTATAATCCTTCAAACAATCATAATCAAATTTTACAATCACAATATTCAAGTTCGCACTTAGTTTGTTAACTTGAACCTTCACATTATCTTATACATGTCAATAACTTAGTTTATTAATCATGAACTTCAAATCATATAATATTCATGTTTATAACTTAGAACAACATCTTTTATTGTCGAGAGCACTACACTTGCGTACGTGCATGTCCGACACCCTCCAATTACCTCCGAATACACATCAGTCACAAATATGGTCATTTTGACCCATGTTAACGACTTTAAATCGAAAAACATAAAGAATGAAAGTTGTTGGTCTACTCGTTATCTTTCCGAATCAACCTGAATCGCCTAACTTAATCGGAGTTCGTATGAAGAAGTTATACTTATTTTACTATAAGAGGTCAAAACAAAAAAAATTCTCTACACTACCCCCTCTAGGGCGAGGATTAGGCCCGCTGGGGCGGGCATAAAGCCGGCTAGGGTGGACATGCCCTTGCGGTTCAGCAACAATTCGCGATTTTGACAGTTTTAGGCCAATTAAATGCAAATCAAACTAGTACCGTGATTTCTATGAAGTATAAACTTCATAGAAATATCATATAATGATTGTAACATGTTTTGAACATCTTAAATCATGCAATTACCCGAATCAAATCATGAAATTTCATTGTTCTTGGCGTTTTTGATGGTTTTGAAGAAAAACATGAAATTTGACGTCACGGATTCGTTATAACTCCGAATCCGTCCGTTCAAAGTTTGTTTTCTTTAGCTTAACATGTATTATCATAATTTACTGACAAATTTAAGTTAAACAAACAATTTATGGAATACAATTGTTCGTAAGGTCCATAAGGGTCATATATACAACTTTTATACTATATAACTTTTGAAAAAACTCAATTAAAACATAATTACATGAAATTGATGGTTTGAAAACATACATAGATGGTAGAAAACATGTTATGATTATTTCTTAACATTTATATACACATAAATCATCAATTCATGCATTGATCACAAAATATATGTTTTATAGAGAACTCAAAATAGTCGTTAATGGAAAACTCTGATTATAGCATGTCTATATGAAAATTGGTTACTCTAGCATATGAATACATGATATAAACCATATAATATACATATACTAACATATATATCATCATATACCCACCAATTATAAATTTATTCAATCATAGAGGACTTGAATAATTTTTTTATAAAAATATAAGAACGTAATTTAAGTTTTGGGTTGAAGAGATTACCCTGCTAGATTTGGATGATGAAGAACTCTCTTTTGATTTCTACAACCCTTGATCTCTTCAACTCTCTTTCAAAGTTCTCTCTAAATTTTCTCTCAACTTTTTCTTCTAATAGGAATATGTAATAGAACTAATGTATATATGATATATGTATATAATATCACGTATTGTATTCAACTGACAAGTTAGTGGGTAAGTTACTCCGTCACGGTTAACTGGTCCAACTTCCCTTAGGGGCTTGTTTGGTTGTTCCTTAATAACTCCTTCCCATTTAATTTTAAATTTATTCTTATCATATAGTTAAATAATGTCGCACCCAATTAAGCAATTAATCAAATATCTTATTTAAATCAATAAAATTAAATAGAATAATTCCACATTAAATCACTTAATTAAAATTCTCATTTATTAATTATGTTAAATTATTAAATCTCTAATTAATTATTAAATTAATTAGAATAACATTATGCTTATTAAATAATTTATTTAATCAAATAAGCTCAATTAAATTCATACTTTGAATAATAAAATTCTCCACATTAATTTAATCAATGTAACATATATAATTACATTAATCTACTATAAATTCATCAATTAATTATTTAGTTCAATAATTGAATCATCGAAAAATATTTATTTAATTCAATAAATATTCAAATTAAATTATAAAAATTTTGTTCGTCACATAGTCTCACAGCCACTGAGACCTTTTCTCAGTTAAGCTTAATAGGACTCACTCAGAGTCAACAACTCTCCTCTTTTGAAGCTTCAACTTTTATATATCCATCCTTCAGCTTCCCGTTGGAATATTACTGTTGGGAGCTATTTGAAAAGTTTTAAGGATACTGAGTTCTTTAATGTAGACATGCTGAGTTGAAGTGACAGTTCTTTTTTGACTTTCTTGACACAACAGTCTACTGTTCCACCTAACACTTCTGAAATGTCACTTTTAGTAGTCAGGTTGGTAGTCATCTTTATTTATCCTTTTTATTTCCTCGATTCGGACCAAGATGTTGGTGAGTGCATCGGTACTCTCAATCAGCAACGTTTGTTTATCAGCCTTCATATTAAGACATTGCTGACTCTTAATAATCAGATGAATGAACTCTATGATTCTAATGCTGACATTCAAGTGCTCGGTTGTAGTTTGTCTGTGGAAGTTGTAAGTTGACTGACTTTGACAACACTACGATTCTGAGAGTGCTCCTTGAGTTGACGATATAGAACCATCTTGCACTTAGTTCTTGTAGTATTTTCTAAGATTCTGCTTGCCTTGACTCGCATCAGGAACTGATAACTTGGCTAACTGTTCTGGCCCTTTGGTTTATAAGACTCTACTGATTAGTCATGCTCAGCTTTCTCAACTTTCTGCTTTGTGATCTCCTGGTCACTCTTCATGGTGAGGCTGAGCATAGACAATCCCTTTCATCTGTCCTTTGTAGGTTAGCCATTCTCTCTGTAGGTGTTTTATCAGTCTCTGCTGCTCGTTGGCAAACACCACGATCGTTGTAGTCATCACTACGATCATTGTCTTCTGTATTGACAGAAACTACATTCGTTGTCTTCTGATGAGCGATTGTAGAAGACTTTTCCTGAATGGCTCTTCACTTCTCAATCAGCCTTGCTGATAGAGTTGGTGCTTCGATCTTTGGTTTGCTTACAGGCCATTTAGAGAATGCTCTTTGATACTCTTCAAGTAGACTGCCTTCTGAAACTTGACTACTCTTACTAGGGAATGAGATCTTTCTGTACACTTCAGTAATGCTCATCTGTTGAGAATCATGGAGTGCTCTACGATTCTTCCTTGGCATTGTGAGTACTTGACTGACTACGATTTGGCTATGGTTCTGCAGACTACGATTTGGCTCTAGTTCTGCAGAGTACAATTCGGCTCTGGTTTTGCAGACTACGATTCTGCTTTGGTTCTGCAGACTACAATTTTGCCCATAGGTAATCTGTAGACTCTACAACTCCGAGTGTAGTCTGCGACTCTGAGAGTAGTTCATATAGCAGACTACGATTTCTGCCTTGACATCTACAATCTCTTGAATGGCTTGCCCGACTACGATTTTTGCCTTGGTTACGATTTGTAGACACGATTTTGAGTGAAGTATAAGATTCTTGACTTGGCTCGGCAGGCGCTCGACAGGCTGTCTCTACGATCTCAAGAGTGGCCTTCTAGGAAGACTGCAATTTTGAGAGAGGCTATCTTTATAGACTATGATTCTTCCTTGATAGACTACGATTCTGCCTTATCTCTCTTGGCAGACTACGTGGCTGGTGCAGTGCTCTACGATTAGACTGACCTATCTATTACATTTTATAAGATCAACCTAACAAGCTTGATCTTTCTATTCATAGTCATTGTACATTGTAATCTTTTGAAGGACTTCACAAAGCTGTTCATTCATGTAGGATCAACCTAACACATTTGATCTTTTCAGTCTAAGTCCTTGTACACATTGTCTATCATCTATTAAGGACTTTACAGCTTTCATCAAAGCATACATATTTGCATATTCATTCATTAAGTTCATAATCAAATCTTATATAAAGAGGAATAACATTCTTATGCATATTCCTAACAATCTTCCCCTATTTGATTATAACAAAAACATTAAATGCATATATATGAGATGAATGAATCTTAATATACAATGAGCTGCTGTATTACTAGAACAGATACTATGAATGTCATTGATGAGAATTTAACTTACAAATGATATGGAAATCTAAGTCCTGGATCCAGAACATAATATTACAATTAGAGATGTACCTTCTCTTGTTTATTGTCTGCTCTTTGTGTATGTCTTCTAGATGCTCTTTCTGTTGCTGCTACTCATCTATTTGTTCTTCTAATTTCTGCTCCCCCTTAGATGATTACTTCATTGCTTCATCTTTTTTTAGCTCCCCCTCAGATCTTGTCTTCATGGATTGATCTTGCTTCGGCTCCCCCTCAGAGGATAACTCCATTGCTTTCTTCTTATGCTTTCCTTTCAGCTCCTTTGCTCTTCTGCTCTTCTCCTCTGTCTTCATTCGTCTCTTTGAGTGCCTCCTTGAGTGCCTCTTTTTCTCCCCCCTTTTGTCATTAATCACTTGAGAGAGATGATGAACAGTGGACATAAGTTGCTTAATCATGTGAGATGTGTTGCCAACATCAATCTTGAGTTCCTGTTGGCCGAGCTCTAGCTTTAGGGAAAGAGACTGGTTAAGAGTGTCTATTTTCTTAGAGAGAGACATAATAAATTCTTCATTTTCCTTCTGAATTTGCAGAGCTTCTCTCTTTTGATCCCTTATAGATGTCAAATAGATTTGATCTCCTTGTTGAAGCTAGAGAGATATATCTGGGATAGTTGCTTGAAGCTTTTCGTTAAACTGACTGTTTTCTCCTCCTGTCATGCTCTTAGCTTTTTCAGCAATATAAGAGAATTTCTCTACCAATTCTTCAGAGTTTTTCAGTAACTCTTCCTCTTGAAGTATTTGAGCAGCTGGTTGGACACATTGTTTCTCACTTTTAGAGATGTTTTAAGAGGTAGTGATAATCTCAAAGAGATTTGAACACCAGTTGTTATTGGAGGAAGATGGGATATAAAAGAGTATTGTAGGAGCAAGGCTTGACTTGATAGGGTGAGCTCGATCACTTGCAATTGTAGAGTGTAAGAACTCTACGATCGTAGACTTTGATGTGATCTCTCCATTATCTAAGTTTTCTAGAAGATAGTAGGGAATGTAGATGTTATTGGCCTGTCGGTAGACTTTGAAGTGAGGCTGGTCTCTAATCAGCTTGGTTGGGAATGTCTTAACCCTTGGAAAGTTTTGCGAGATCAGCTCCAGATTAGGAAAGTGTGAGTAACATCAGCTAATGTAGCTCTTATATGCAGTAGTGTAGGCCTTCAGGCATGGCTTCCAAAGGTAGAACCACTTTATCAGATGATTCTCAGAATCACACGGCACCATTGTAAGGTCCAAGTCTATGTCTTGAAAATTGTTGAGCAGATCGACTGTGGACATCCTTACTACGCTGAGTCGTTCATTTCCATGGTTTATCCATCTTCCTGGTAGCACACCTTGTGGCTCATCAAAGACTTCCACCACTAATCTTCTTCGAACATTTCCAGGAAAAGGAACATGATAGTCTGCTGATCCCTGATCTTCAGAGCTTGAGTCTGCTTCCTTTCCTTCATGTCCTGATCTAGAGTTAGACTGGTGCAAGCTCATTTCAACTGACTCATCAATAGATTCCTGCATATAATCTCCATTTCCATCACCCTCTGCTGAGCTGGCTTTTGTAGACTCACTAGTCATTCCTTGCTCTTCATTCTTCAATATCTCCTTATCTTCAGTTTCATCTTCCTCTTCAGTTTTAGATCCATTTGCAGTCTTTTCACTTTCATCACTATTGGAGATATCAGAAGTCATCCTCCTTTTGCCCTTTATATCTTCTTCCATAGTCTCAGGCTCATCATCATCATCATCATCATCATCACTGAGATCAATGATCTTTGCTGAAGATCCTTCTTTCTTCTTAAGACCTGGTTTGAGAAGTAGTCGATTACTCCTTCTTCTTCTTGGGGGTTCAGCAATAGGAGATCCAGGTGCTTCTTCTTCTTCTTACGAGAAATTATTCTATCATCACATTCTACCCAGACTTCTCCCCAAGGAGTTAAAAACTTTTAAAATTATGCTGAGGGTCATATAGACCATGAACTCTCGGGTTTTACGGTATTCACCGTAATCAAATAATAGATATGTTTACAATCACGAAGAAGGTAAACTGCAGATGCTGGCCTTAATTATCTGAACGACTGTATGCGTTCAATGATTGGAATGCACGTTATCCAACCAATATATCCCCATTTTTGGGGTTGTTCATACTCAGCCGGAAGTCCGAATCAAAACAATATGGTTCGGGATAAGTTCTCAAAGAGATACTTGAATTTTTATAAACATTTGTCTAGCTGAATCAATTAGCTTAGACATATACCAATAATTCTAACATCAATCGAAACATGTGTCTGGCCAAATTTAATTGACACTAGACTTTTTTTTAAAATTCTGAAAATCATTTTATGACGTCATGATACCGCAATGTATTTACAGTCCGTTTTATATTTCGTCATTTTTGTGACTTTGTCATACAACAATATACTATAGTGGGCTGACGATCTATAGATCACATCCAACACTAGGTAATACTGCATTAATAACTCCATCATTTTTATCATCTTTGCACCAGGTTCCATGATGCATTGATGATATATAAAATACATTTTGATATTTTAAATAATCTTTGTCTAGCCGAAACAATTAGCGTAGACTCTTCTTTTAAACCATTCAAAACTATTGAAAATTATTTTTGGAATTATCATGTCGCAACAGCTAACGATTTGATAATGGCTCAAAGTCCATCTCCACACCATTGTCACCATGTTGTGAAGATAACAAAAATTTATTTTATTTCGAAAAAGGCACATTAGTGCGAATTTAGCTTGATGTCAAAAATTTCAAAGTCTAGCATAGCTAGAAGATTTGGAATACCTATGCTTCCACCATCAACTTCAATTGCTCTAATGATCCATTGCTTAATAATTTTATCTATTTCTATTATCCTCAATCCTTCATTCACAATTTTTTTATACCCCCGTATAGTTCATCGAACATACCACACGTTATGAGTTCAGGAACTTTCCATAATAATATGAGTTTAGGAACATATCCTAGCAATACGTAGTTCAAGAACCAATCAGGAACTGTCCATACACTTAGGGGTTCAAAAAATACCATACGATTATGAGTCACAAATTTACAATAAGTATGAGTTTTAAGAACTCGCACCTAATCTTATAATCTCTACCTATTCGTTATACACATGAGAAAAGACTCACGTTCTCAACATTCATATAACGAATAGCGCGACACCAATATTTCAATGATTATCAATGTGATAAACTAAGTAGTCGTTAGACCAAGTATAAAACCCCCGCCCATACAAAGGTTTGTACATCTCAGCTATCACATGAGTCCTCAACTGAAATCCCTCCTAATCTTAGCTCCCTCAATACTCGATACAAATTTCATTTAATCCGTATCTACAATTCATAACTCTTTCCTAAGTTTAACTCGTACTATTTCATAGTACCATATTCGTATAGCAATTCTATTATAAAGTCTTCAATCATTTGATTGATCATCTGTCCTTTTATGACCTCATCAGATCATGTTGTGATCTCATATTATAATCGTATTATATTACGATTCTTTTCTATTTTATGATCGTTTTGTTTTACGATCTTCTTTGTCTTTATACTTTTAGTCTTTTAGACTCTATCTATTCATTACTACTGTTCATCTTTATCATCAGAGTTAGGTAACTCTGGATCTTTATTGCTTGTCAAGATTCTTCTTTGAATCATATTGACTTATTAATATATGCTCAAATTCATTGCTTAGAATTTAAACTCTATTTGAGTTTATTCCTTATTCTCATCCCTGCGGTTATAGCCTTCCTGTTACACGTTCTCCTGGTTGGTGATTAAAGGTGTCTCAACGGTCTCATTCACTCCATTGTTTAGATTTTTAACTACCATTCTCAAATACTTCCACAAAACTAGGGTTAATTAAATAAATTAATATATCACATATTAACCCTATGTTCCAATCGACCAATTAAATAACAATTAAGCTTAGGTAGGACACACTAGCAAAGGTTTTACTCGTCTCTCCCCTCCTAGTTTTATTCCCAGATCTCCGCCAGAGATCATAACCCTAAGCTCTGATACCAACTGTGACGCCCCCAAAATAGGTTCAATACTCAACCCATTCTGAGTCGCCAAATACATGGTATATAATACAAATACAATCTTTTATAACATACGGTCGTGTAAAATATGACCACACAAACTATGAGCTTCAATACAAAATCTTATATAATACGAAATATAAACACTCAAATTCATTCCTTATTCATTACAATTATTGTCCCACTATTTTATAGAGTAGTGAGGACTTCTACAGATCTAACTTTGATCATCACACTGTTCCCCGACTAGTCCCCGCAACATTCTCATTCCCTGAAGAGGACAATAGATGAAAAGGGTGAGCTCAACTAGCATAGTAAAGAATATTATGACTAAGATAATGAAAAATAAATTATCGTTAGCCTTCAATAAATCAGATAAAATATAATGGACAACAAGTTTTAGATCAATATTCGCAGCGGAAATAACAATTCATTAGAAGAGTTAAGTAGAGAATGAAGTCTACTATCTTCTATGATTTAAAAGTCCATCATTAATATTTTATCCCTGTAACATCAATCAATATACATCTTGAATCAAATATTCATCTTTGCACTACGGGCCAAAGATATTCATTTGTATCACCAGTTGGTCATGTTCATCTCAACACCTGTCCATCTTTGCACTACGGGCCAAAGATATTCATCAGCTAATCATTCATCTTTGCACTACAGGCCAAAGATATTCATCAAGTAATCATTCAACTTTGCACTACAGGCCAAAGATATTCAGTTATATCACCATTTAGGACTGAGGATGATGAAAAACAATACGAATAAATAATCTAGTGAGATAAAGGACAAATATTAGAGAATTTATCCAGAGTTCAAGAATGAAGATCAAAACCTAGATCCAATCAAAGATAAAAAAATATTTTTTTACCGTGAATAGTATCCCGTGAATAGTAACTCGTGAATACTAACATGAAAATAGTAAATAGTAACTCGACATGAAAAGATAAAAATTTCACGAAAAAATTCAGAAAATTATTCCGTTGAAATGATACTAGATGAAGTGCAAAACTCAAGAAATTTCTAATCATTTCAGGAATTATAGAAGCAATACTTACTATAGTAAGTTTAAATTCAGGAATATGAAATGAAATATTATCACTTTCATAATATGGAATATGAAAGAAAATAATATTCATTATGAATATTGAAAGGAAATAACATCATTTACGAGAAAAATAACATCCTTTACCTCAGTATAATACTCGATCTGACTGAAATATTGGATATAATGATGAGGAAAACTTGCACTGTTATCAACACTCAAAGTATCTAAATACTCACAAGAAATACGCTCGATATTATAGAGAGAAAATTTTCTGATTCTGGTGTGATTTTCAATTCTAACTTAAGCACCCTATTTATAGAAAAATGCCAGAACACCAATATAGACTTTTTCACCAACGGATGAATTTTTCCAAGCCTTACATTTTTGACAATCCTCTAGCACATCACATTTGAACAAAAATCAGCCACCAATAATGAATCCCACATGTTTATATAATATATATATATATATATATATATATTAAAATATTTATTTCTGAAACTTCAATAATTCATAATAAATAGCCCTTTTATCAGAAAAATACGAACATTATGTTCATTTCATATGAAATTTAATTCTCTACAACTTTGTAGAAGAAAGTTTTTCCAAATTCCGAACGAAAAATGTCTCAAATTTACATACTGATGATTTTTCCACACCTCCATTCCGACAAAATACATATACTGATAAAAACAACCATCAACACTAATTCCTTCATTTATATCCACATTAAATAAATATTTCCTTATCATTTTTGTCAATATTTAATTATTCCCAAATAATATTATAGAACTACAATATTGACAACTAGGTCGTTCCCAGGAAAGAGGGGGCTTTTCGATAAGAATTTCTCCTTACTGGCGCGCAATTAGATTAACTAACCCCTTTCATAGACAGAACTTCCTAGACATTGTCAATAATACTATCTAATAATAGTATTCAAATAACATGAATTATTGATTTGATAATGTAAAATACTGTGCAGTGGTTACTGTGACAATTATTTAATCAATAATATTAAATATCCACGGTAAAAATTATTGAATTAATAATATAAAATATTGAACAGTAATTACTGTAACAATAATTGAGTAAGTGCTTTCTTACGTAAGAATCAATAATTCAAAATACTGTGCAATACCGTGTGCTACTGTGCAACAACGCGTATTACTGTATTTTTATCACCGGGTATTTCAACAGTTTAACGGTAACAGTTTTACCGTTATTTTATAAAAAGATTATTTCTGTCACTTTCTATATCCGACAGTTATTCCGTTGTGGGGCCAACAAATGGCTGCGCCGTCGTACGAATATTCTCTGGCAACAAGAATATTCCACGACCAAACGAATATTCCCCGACAACAATGAATATTTTATTACCACTTGCTAACTTTGAAAAAATTTGCACATATCTCTCATAACTTATCACATTTATTAAATTAACACCTTACTATTTCAAAATAATATATAAAGAAAATTAAATCTTTATTCATAAAATTTAGAGTCTTACAATAGATATGTAAACCTCGAGTAGACTTATGTTAGAGGGGTAGTAGGTTGGCATATTCCCCATCTTTTATGATATTAGGGGATATATGTGATGACATTTATAGTAGTATGCTAGGGAAAATCATGTAATAAAAGGAATTGGCATATGAATATAAATGATCTTATTTCATAAACGTGTCGTAAATTCTATTCTTTTAGTATTAAAGAAATACTTAAGTAATATAATTGAGTATTAATAAAATAAAAAATTTATGATGCAGAAAATGCCGTCCAAACGTAGATTAACTGCACCTGAGGAATCAGTTAACAATGAGAGGAACAAGTAGATCCGATCCAGAAGCTAGTAGACTTGTTAGGAGAAGCTCTTTGAGGAAGGAACAACGAACCCGTTCGTCCCAATCCTCAAGCAGTACCAGTCACAAGTTTCAAAGATTTTAGGAGTGTAGGACCCCCAAAGTTCGAGGGTACTACCGATCTGATCATAGCTCAGACATGGGTTAAGGATATAGAGAAGGCTTTCACTATCGCTCGAGTAGGTGAAGACCAGGAGACGGTGTTTGCTACATATATGATGAGAGGCGAATCCAACTGCTGGTGGGAGGCTAATCAACAAAGAGCTGGAGAAGAGATGATAGCGTGGGAGAGATTCAAGATGCTATTTTTCAAGAACTACTTCCCGAAAAGCATGAAGAACAGAATGGAGGTTATGTTTTTGGAACTTAAACAAAGTGATATGACGGTGGCGCAGTACGCGGCTAAGTTCAATGAACTAGCGCAATTTGCAGAACACCAAGTTGGAGATGAGGAAAGAAAGGCGAGACGTTTCGAGCAAGGACTAAAGCCTTGGTTGTTTAACAAGGTATCAGTTCTTCAAATTAATTCTTTTACAACATTACTGGAGAAGGCGATCATTGCAGAAGGTGGCAGTGAGGCCTTAAGTCTGTACAACAAAGAGAAGAAAGGAAAGAATACCGGAGGAGAAAACCGCGGAGGAGGAAGCAGTAGTGAAGGAAGCAACTTGGGTAAAAGGAAGTGGGAAAATAACAACAACAACAACAAAAACAACAATCAATCGGGGAATTTTCGTGGAGGTTTTAAGAAGAGGGCTGAGGGATGCCCAAAATATGGAAAGAATCACCAAGGTAAGTGCTGGAAGGGCCGCGACACTTGCTACAACTGCGGCCAGGAGGGACACATTTCTCCTAACTGCCCGAAACCGAAGAAGATCCAAGGATGTTTTGCTTGTGGCTTGATGGAGCACCGGATCAAGGATTGCCCGAAGAAGGGAAATGGCGGAGGTAGCAGCCAACAAGGGGGAAACAAGCTAATGTTCAGTGGACTGACACAATCCAACTGCCCAACCGCTAGGACCTTTAACATGACCGTTCAGGACGCAGTAGCTGCGAAGGACGTGGTGTCAGATATAATCCCAATCAATGATATAAATGTATATGTATTATTTGATTCGGGTGCCACCTGTTCTTTTGTATCTAAAAAATTTGCTGGTAGACTTAATCCACCCCGAGAACGATTAGAAGATCCTTTGAACATAGAAGTTGCGAATAAGGAAGTAATCCCTGTAGAATACGTTTACCAAAATTATCGCGCAACCATTAGAGATCATGAACTGAGCGTAGGATTGATTCCAATTAGATTGGGAGAATTTAACGTAATATTGGGAATGGATTGGTTGTATAACCATGCAATGATAATTGACTGTCAGAATAAATGTGTGAACCTTCAGACTCCGAGTAAGTATAAGGTAGTGTTTTATGGTAGTTCTTCGCTTAAGCATCATGTTGTCTTACGATGATGCAGGCCAAGAAATTGTTATGGAAAGGATGTGTAGGTTACTTAGCTTACATTGTAGATACTCAAAAAAAGGGAGTAGAAATTAAGGATATATCTATAGTGAGAGAATTCCAAGATGTATTTTCGGACGATCTGCCTGGTCTTCCGCCATACAGAGAAATCGAATTCGTAATAGACTTAGCACCGGGAACGACACCGATTTCTAAAGATCCATACCGTATGACGCCAGTAGAAATGAAGGAATTGATGATACAATTACAAGAATTATTGGATAAGGGTTTTATTCGACCAAGTGTGTCTCCTTGGGGAGCACCAGTGTTATTAGTTAAGAAAAAGGATGGATCGATGAGGCTCTATATCGATTATCGAGAATTGAACAGAGTAACGATCAAGAACAGATATCCGCTACCGAGGATAGACGACTTATTTGATCAACTGAAAGGAGCGAAGTGTTTTTTGAAGATAGACCTACGGACAGGTTACCACCAACTGAAGGTACAGGATGAGGACATATCAAAGACTGCGTTTCGAACCCGTTATAGACATTACGAGTTTTTGGTAATGTCATTCAGATTGACTAATGCTCCGGCAGCATTCATGGACTTGATGAACCGAGTCTTCAAGCCATACTTGGATAAGTTTGTGGTAGTTTTCTTCGACGACATCTTGATCTACTCAAATACAGAAGAAGAGCTCGCCGAACATCTGAAAATAGTTTTGGAAGCGCTATGGAAGGAGAAGATGTATGCGAAATTTTCTAAGTGTGAATTTTGGATGGAGAAGGTTCAATTCTTAGGTCACGTGGTGGATAAGAATGGAATCTCAGTAGACCCTGCAAAGGTCGAAGCAGTGAGTAATTGGGAGCAGCCGAGAACACCAATGGAGGTGAGAAGCTTCTTAGGATTAGCTGGGTACTATCGAAGATTCATCCAAGATTTTTCTAAGATAGACACCCCATTGACCAATTTGAAGAGGAAGACAGGGAAATTTGTATGTACAGACAAATGTGAAGAGAGTTTTCAAGAATTGAAGAGGAGATTAAGCGAAGCGTCTATGTTGTCACTACCAGATAATACGGGAAATTTTGTGGTGTATAGTGATGCATCGCACAAGGGACTTGGTTGTGTGCTAATGCAGCATGACAAAGTCATTTCGTATGCATCACGACAATTAAAGGATTACGAAAAACGATACCCTACTCACGACTTAGAGTTAGCGGCAGTAGTTTTTGCGTTGAAGATTTGGAGGCATTATTTGTACGAAGAGAAATGTGAGATATACACGGACCACAAAAGTCTGAAATATATCTTCACACAGAAGGAGTTGAATATGCGGCAGAGAAGGTGGTTAGAATTAATCAAGGATTATAACTATGATATTCTTTATCACCCGGGTAAGGCAAACGTAGTTGTCGATGCTTTGAGCAGGAAAGGAAAGGAGAAACTGTTTCACTTAACGACTCAGGAGGAATTGATAAGAGAGATGGAAAATTAGAAATAAAGGTAAAGGGACCAAGGAGGTCTGAAGAAAAGTTATTTGTAATGGAAGCTCGTCCAACATTGTTGGATAGAGTGAAGGAATCACAAAAGAAGGATGAAGAGTGCGAGAAAATCAGGAAAAGGATCGCAAAAAATGAAAAAGAGAGATTCCAAATGGGTAAAGACGGTATTTTGAGATTCAAAGAAAGAGTGTGGGTACCAGCGATAACCAAGTTGAGAGAAGAGATTTTGTACGAGGCACACAATACGACGTATTTCGTTTATTCGAGAGGCACAAAAATGTACCGAGATTGGAGGCAATACTTTTGGTGGCCCAATCTGAAAAGGGAAGTCATAGAGTGCGTCAGTAGATGTCTGACTTGTCAATGCGTTAAAGCAGAGCACCAGCGACCGAGTGGTTTACTACAACCGTTGGAAATACTAGAGTGGAAATGGGAGCACATTACGATGAACTTCGTGGTGGGACTTCCAGTCACGTAGAAAGGATATAATGCCATTTGGGTTATCGTGGATCGACTAACAAAGACTGCACATTTTCTACCGATCAAGATCTGCTATAGTTTGAATCAGTTAGCGAGTTTGTATGTAAAGGAGATTGTTTCACGACATGGAGTGCCAGTGTCAATTATTTCTGATCGAGATTCGCGCTTCACGTCAAACTTTTGGAAAAGCTTACAAGAGAGGATGGGAACACAGTTGAGGTTGAGTACTGCGTATCATCCTCAGACCAACGGACAAAGTGAGTGAACTATACAAACGCTGGAGGACATGCTTAGGACTTGCGTGATGGACTTCAAGGGAAATTGGGACGACCACCTACCCTTGGTTGAAATTGCGTATAACAATAGTTACCATGCAAGTATCGGCATGCCACCGTACGAAGCTCTCTACGGGAGGAAGTGCAGAACGCCATTATGCTGGGACGAAGTCAGAGAACGACGAATACTAGGACCAAAATTAGTACAACAAACTGCAGACGTGGTGACAGTGATAAGAGCAAGATTGGTAGCAGCTCAAGATCGTCAGAAAAAGTACGCAAACTTGCATCGACAAGACCGAGACTTTAAAGTCGGTAGTTTCGTATTCTTGAAGGTATCTCCTTGGAAGGGGAAAATACGGTTTGGCAAGAAAGGAAAATTGAGTCCAAGATTCATAGGACCGTTCGAGATACTGAAGTGAGTGAGCGAAGTGGCATACAAAGTTGCATTACCACCCGAGTTGGAGCACATCCGCAACGTGTTCCACATCTCCATGTTGCGACCATACAAAGCCGACTACAAGCACGTAATTTCCTATGAGCCCATTCAAGTGGAGAGGAACTTAGCATATGAAGAAATTCATGTCCAAATTCTAGATAGGAAAGAGCAAACCTTAAGAAATAAAGTTATTTCATCTGTAAAAATACTTTGGCATAACCACGATGTCGAGGAGGCTACGTGGGAGTTAGAATATAGAATGATGAGGGACTATCCCCATCTATTTGTGTAACCTTGTAGCAATTTCGAGGAAGGAATTTTTATAAGGGGGGGGGGAGGATGTAATACCCTAGAATTTTTAAATATTAATAAATGAATATATTAATGATAGTCGAATATTTATTTGAATAAAAATATTTTATGTTGTGAGATGAGTTAACTCAATTGTTTCAAATTGAATAAATAATAATTGAGGAAAATATGGAGTTTGTGATAAGCTCATTGAAATGCCTTGTGTGACATGAGAATAGAAACGGTGATAAATTAATTAATTTGAGGATGAAGGAATTATTAAGTGAATAATTAATCTATATGAATTATTAATTGTTATTATGAGAAGGATAATAATAAGTAATAAATATAATAATAGTATGTTGATAAGTAAATTGTTTATAAATATAATAAGATTTATATTTATTAAATTATTAAGGAATGTGATAATTTATCGTATAATAATGTTAATAAATTGTTGTTAAGGGTAAATTAATGAGGGATGAATTAATTAATATTATTATTAATTAATTGATAAGATAAGTAATTAATTAATTGCCATTAAGAATAATAATATATAAATGAGTAGATTATTAATATAATTATATTTACTTAGTTAATTGTTATATGCCGAGCATGCGATAATTAGATATCGTAGCTACAACTATATTATATAGTGTAATGTGACGATCAATGTGACTATATTATATATAGAAACCATATATTAAGATTGATTAAATTATATAAGTTACATATCAATGCTTATGTGGAAATATGTGTGTGTATGAACATTAAGTTAGTATCTCTTGAATATATATTAAACAATTGCTAATTGGTGATATTTCAATATGTAATATAATTGAATAATAGATGAGATAATGTAATGTGATAATACCCGATTAAATTATACCGGTATGATAAAATATACATGGATTATATATGTGCAAATTACCTTTACTATATTGAAGTAGTATTTAGTTGAATTACATTGTGACACTAATTTATAACCTAAACATATATTGTATGCATATGAAATATATAACTTAAGTATATAGTATGTATATTATAACACAAGTGTAGCATGTAGTTCATTTGCCCAATTGCAGAGTTTCATTCCTTGTCCCATAATAAGAGGCATTTCCTCATTCACGTGAAAAGCTATAAGCCTAAGCCTACTATCTCTCTCAATTTCAGCAAAACATAGCAATGATCAATGGGGAGTGGGAATTATGATGGATTCTAACAACCAATCACCAACTTCCCCTTAACCAACATATAATTCATCAATCCATTAGTTTGATTCATTGGAAGATTTCATTGTATGGATATTGTTTTCTCTATAAATATAGCCCATTCCTTCTCATTTCTATTTGCTGAGATTTTTCCTAAGTTAAGAATTGGGAGCATATAAAGGGTGGGTATATAATCAGTAAAGGGAGAAGTTGGGTTTAGCAGCAACTCTGTTGAATATATATAGCAGAGGTATATCACATTCTCTTGTTCTTCATTTTTGTTTCTTTGCAAAAAAAATTTTCAGATTCTTGATTATGCCAAATTAGATTGTAAATGGATTGTAGATTGCTTAATAAGTATTGTACTAACTTACAAACATGTTCAAACTACAATGTGGCCTTATTAGAAGAGATTTCATAAAGGAAATTTAGGAATTTGCTTAGCTTCTGCCGAAGTAGAAGCACTCCAGTTGTCGCCGAGAACTGGCGCAGCTGCGCCGGTCTCTGATTATTGTTTCCTGATTCTGCTAGAAACTGTTAGATGTTAGTTGGTTAATATAACTTAGACAAGCATGCTAGTATGGGTAACACTTATAAATGAGTACATTAACCTAACATGAATATGATTTACTATGTTTGTATTCCTGATTGACAAAAAGTTATAGTTTCCGAAATGAACGTAAAGTTTTGTAAACGAACTTGACATATACGAACCATGTTGACATTCTGACTTTGCAAGCTTATTAGTATGACTTAGAAAGGCATGTTGACTTATGTATATAGGTTTCATAATGTAACATGAGCTTGTGGACCTCATTAGTGAATGTTACTTGGAAAATATAAGTTTTATAGGCAAACTTTGACATGTAGGTATCATATCTACATTCTGATTTTGCGAGCATGATTATATGGTTTACTAAAGCATGAAAAGATTGTTTAAAGTGTTGTGATTTCACTAACATACATGGTTTGCGTTTAAAACTATTTCAAAGACTAAAATTGAAAGTTTTGGAAAACTAAAGTGGTAAGAACCAAGGCCTTAGTGTTCTGATATTTAAACATGCGTGAGAGTACTTTTAACCTTACTAGATATATCATACATGACATGATAGACATCGTGAAAATAAGTGAAACACAAATGAAGCATATTTTCAAACCAATAACGATGCTAGTTATATGTATGTGATGTGAATACTCATGAGCATGCCTAACACGAGTTATATGACTACCTTATGTGTGTAAAGGACAAGCATGTTAAACTTTATGATTTCATGACCATGAATGGCCTTAAGTTATTAAAAGATACTAATCTTGAACCATAGCATGTAAAAAAAATCAAACTTGGAAAGGTGGTATAAGCATGAAAGGACCCTTAACATGTATATAAACAATGTAACATGGTATGCTTACGTGTTGGACATAATACAATAAGGCAGCAGCCCCACTCTGGTCTGGCCAGGGGGCAGCACAGCTGCACCACCCCTAGGCTTAACCTGGGGGCAGCTGCGCCAGTCTAAAAACAGGCCTGATGATTTTGCTAGTTTTCTGGTTGTGATAGTTAGCTTATATGATGCCTACATTGCTAGAAATGGTCTGCACCCTATTGATATGTGTGTATATGTGATGATTAAGTAACAAGATAATGTCTAACTTATAAAATGGAAGTCCATGGATCAAAAGGTCATAACCACTTGAGCATTGTGAATTGCTATATTATCATTTATGTTATAACTATGTTCTTGATTTCGTAAATAACTTATATACTGATTTTGGGTTATGTATACGTGCAAGTATGTAGTTATGTACCTATAGAATTTCACAGAACCATATGTGTATACTTGAATCACATATCAAGCTTGTATACCGAATGTGTTTAGCTAATGAACATCCTATACATATAATACATTATAAATAGGATTCAAAAGTGTGATTAACCTTACGTGGATAGACTACGCTCAAGGCAAGTATCCTAAACCCTTGCATTACTTTATTCAACGGATATTGTAAGCAAGTACTTGAACTCTATTCTTATTGAATATGTATTAAGTTTATTGTTGTGCAAATGAGTTATTCAAATTATGACTTATTGCGTCATAGTTACTATAAAGTCGATTATATTCTTTGAACTTTAATGTCAAGTATTGAACTTATAAAGAGTGGTCTATGCCATTTGATTTGGCTAGACTTATATCATGATTAGAAAGCTATCCAAACCAATTGATTGGTGTGGAGTCTTATATTGACTGAGATGAACAACCTTCTTTGAAGGGAAAATATAATTTGTCGGGAGACCGACGTGCGCACATGAGTACGATTAAATGTTATGCATAACGTAGGGTACTTTAGGTTGATCACCTGTTGTACTTGCTTTTGTTGGATTATCGGTATATTACTGTTAATTCTAGTAGAAGTTCATAGTTCTTAGTAACTACTCAGTATTCAATTATCTTGTAATCTTGAATTGATTTAGCATTGAATCATATTGATATTATTCTATCCTTAGCGACTGTTATTGAGAACTGTTGATATTCTTGTTATCCTTAAACTATCATATCCTATTATACCTTTTGAGGTTCGAGAACTATATTACTCACCCTTATTGTTATATTACTTGCTGAGCAAACTTGTTGCTCAATCTTGCTTTCCCTAAAAACATTTTCAATTAAGGTAGAGGAGGGTGAACCTTCGGGAGTCGATAAGGGTAAGGGCAAGGCTACCGACTAGCTAGCCCCTTTTATATTCTAAATATCCTAGCGTTGTATTATGTCTATTAAGATGATGTATTAAGACTAATTCTGAACTATGTTTAAGCTTAAGTTAGATTATGTAATAAGTCGTTATTTGATATTATTATGTAATCTATTAAGTACTGTAAGTTGCTAGACTTGGGGAAATACATATAATAAATCATTGTATATTATTCTAGATTATCCGCTATGATTGTATGATTTAGTTATTGTAGTATTGTTAGAACATGACGAACCAAATTAGAGAGACCAGTGGCGGTCCGAATTTGGGGGCGTCACAGTCTTCGGCTGATTCCAATTCATTACAGCTTCAACCTTCGACGGATCTACTAAAATTCCGTTTTTGACGATCACGTGGCCAAGAAATTGCACACGTTCTAACCAAAATTCGTACTTCGAGAATTTCGCATATAACTTCTCCCGTCTCAGCGATTCCAATGTCAGCCTCAAATGTTCCGTGTGTTCATCCTTAGTTTTGGAATAGACCAAAATGTCAACTATGAACACTACCACGAACTTGTCTAAAAATGGCTGAAACACCCGTTTTCATTAAGTCCATAAATGCCGCTGGTGCATTTGTTAGACCAAATGACATCACTAAGAACCCGTATTGTCCATACCGAGTTATAAATGTCGTCTTCGGTACATCCTCCCTTCTCACCTTCAACTGATGATACCCACTTCTTAAATTTATTTTCGAGAAGTATCTAGCACCCTTCAGTTGATCGAACAAGTCATCGATCCTAGGTAAAGGATACTTATTCTTGATTGTGACTTTATTCAACTCCTAATAATCAATGCAAAGCCTCATTGATCCATCCTTCTTCTTCACGAACAACACTGGCGCTTCCCATGGTGATACGCTTGGCTGAATATACTTCTTGTCCAGTAATTCTTGTAGTTGAACCATCAACTCCTTCATCTCGACCGGAGCCATTATATACGGGGATTTTGATATCGGAGCAGTCCCCGGTGCTAAGTCGATCACGAACTCTATCTCTATATCTGGTGGAAGTCCTGGCAAATCGCTCATAAATACATATTCAAAATCCTTCACCACTGATATCTCTTCCATCTTTGGACTCTCCTTACGAGTATCCACTATGTAGGCAAAGTACCCTACACATCCTTATTTTAATAATTTCTTGGCCTATATAATCGTCAGACAACTCGCTTGTCTAGACGATTTGCTACCATAAAACACTACCTTCGACAGAGTTGTAAGGTTTACAGACTTCTTCTGGCAGTCGATTACCGCCCCGTGGTTGAACAACCAATCCATACCCAGTATAATATCGAACTCCCCAAGTTTTATCTGAATCAAATCTATAATCAACTCATGACCCTTAATGTTTAATCTACAGTTCTTGTGTACAAACCTAACAGGAATAATCTCCTTATTTGCAATCTCTATGTTCAAGGGGTAAACTAATTCCTCTTTAAATAAGTCTAAAGTTTTAGCAAAGTAATCAGATATGAATGAACAAGTAGCACCTGAATCAAATAATACATATGCATTAATACTATTGACCGGAATAATATCTGACACCACATCTTTTGACTGCATAGCATCCTGCATGGTCATGTTGAACATTTTGGCGGTGGGTCGGCTCGACTGCGGTGGCCCAGCGATAGCCAAAATGCTACCGCTGCTATGTACTCTTCCCCCTGTCGACCCTTCAGCTGGCTTCTTTGGGCAATCTCGGGCCATATGATCCTTAGACCCGCATGTGAAGCAAGCTCCCTTCTTCAGGTTAGGACAATTTGGCGCAATGTGGCATTCCTGATCATAATTAAAGCATACTCGCTTCCCTCTCAGGCACACTCCAGTGTGATTCTTCCCGCATGTAGAACATGCTTCAACTCTTGTCTTCTATTGGCCTCCCCGTTGACTCCCTGCAAATGTGTTGTCCTTGCACTTTCTTTTCTGGTTGGTACGACTACCATCAGCCTTATTTTATGTCTCATTCTTCTTCTTCTTCTTCTTCTTCTTCTTCTTCTTCTTCTTCAGGTCTTGATTATATCTGGTCAAGGCATCGCTTCCACCTTCCGCGATGATCACCTGTTCTAGAACTGCAGTAAACATGTTCAGTTGAAACATGGAGACCTTACTGTATAGCCAGGGCTTCAATCCCTAGTTGAATATTCTCACTTTCATCTTGTCAGTACTGACCTGGTATGTTGCAAACCTTGCCAGCTCGTTGAACTTCGCGTTGTACTGTAGCACAGTCATCACTCCTTGCTTCAGCTTTAGAAACTGAACCACCACATTAAAGAATATTTTCATAGAAACATCAATATACAGTTAAACTTAGACTTATCTCTATCTTCTTTGCCTCTTTGGTTTTGGAGGATTGGCATGCTCTGCGATTCTTCTTCTCCTTGAGGCTTCATCTCTTCTTGCAATGTCCTCTAGCTCATCTCGGGTCAGTGGTTCTGAATGATTATGTTTGTTCATGGAGGCATGATCTCCAACTGGCATACTAAAACCAGTGGAGGTTATACCTTGTGAGCTAGAGGCTTGACCTTGGCTCCTTTGAGTGGGTTCAGCCATGAGAGAACTTTGCAGACGTTGATCAACTCGTGGAGGCTGAGAGCTAGGACTTCTGAGATTGCCACCTGACAATTGACCAGTGTGTGTTTGTCTTTGCCTCTGCTGCGGTTGCCTTCTATTTCCTTCTCTGCTTCTGTTTTTATCTCCTTCCTCATTATTCTCCCCATTTATACATCAAGGGTTCGAACATCTTCAGAGAGGCGATTGACTCCTTCAACCAGCTCATGCATCTGTGAGTGGTTTTGAGAAGTATCACTACGATTTTTAGCAACTCTAGCCTCAGTGTGTCTTTGTTGTTGTTGAATCAGTTCCATTGCATTGTAATTCTGATTGATTTGAGTTATACTGGATTCTTGGAAGTATTAAAGTGAGGTGCGCAATTCTAAAATTTGGTTGGTCAACAGCTCATTCTGAGATTGCTGATTCTTTTGCATGATCCCCATAGCTTCCTTATGCTTCTTCGTGGCAGCAAAGTGAATAGCATCCCTTTGACTTAGACTGTCTGCCATTTCCTTGACAATCTCCCGCAGCTTCTTTGACAGTTCAGTTGCCAACTTTCCTGGTAGAGACTTGACTGATTCGATAATATGGTCGAATCTTATGTGAAGCGCTACGGAGTGTGCTTCAAGAATCTCTCCAGATTCTGACCCTATTTGGTTTAATGCTTCATTCAGTTCCTCCTTTGTTGGTATAAGAGACAGTTGATTTAGAATTCGTTGTGTCTCAGGAGGAGGAGTAGTCATAGTGTGTTCATCTCTCCTTGATATGCTTGCGAGGGCAAGAGTCATATCGAAATATTCGTGGTTGAAAGAGGAGGGGATGTCTGCTTGTGTTAGAGGGGTTTGTGTTTGTTGTATAGGCATAGTGTTTGGCACAAATGTATGTGTTTCGATTTCGTTGAGCTATTCTGGAGACTCTATGATTTCTGCATCAGATTGATCAATATGCACGAATCGTAGTGTGTCGTCTAGGGTTGGTGTTTCAATGGTTGAGCTTGCACGCATTTCTTCGATAACTTTTGTGATGTGCTCAATCATCATTGGATCATTAATGGTTTTCTCTACGAGAACGAGTTGGTTATTTGGTTAATCAGATATAGAGTTTTGGGACTCTATAACTGGAAATTGATTGAGTGGATGCAGGACCATTTACAACCATTTGGGCACTTCATAGAACTGATTGAAGTGTGATGATGGAGTGTGGTTGATAATAAACGAGAGAGGAGTAGAATATACCTCATGCTCAGGCTTTAAGGTTGAAGCATTCTTGATCAGTTTCTGAGCAAACCTCCTTTCTCTTGGAAATCCATGGGCAAGCACTGAGATTATTGGATATGCCTTGAAAGTCCAGAATATTTGATCCCAGGAGTTGAGAATCATAGCTCTATGATATGGCATCATGGGCAAATAATTGAACAGCTGATTGTATTTTGCTGTTCTTTCACCATCTTGTCCCACATATATGACCTCAAGATCATCATCTTCTTCTTCATCACTCTCTGCATCATAAACTTGCACTACATCAATCATCTCATCATCATCTGCAATATTCACTATTTCTGCAGCAGCAGATTCTACGACTTCTTTATTTATTGAGGGGACTTCATTATTATCTATTTGTAGCTCCCCCTCAGCTTTACCAGTCTCTGTCTCTGTCGTTTCTAACTGCTCCCCCTTAGCTGCTGCATCTTCTTGAACAGGAGCTTCTAGAGTCCCTTTTTCAACATTAGTAGAGTCTATTTCAAGAGCTACTTCTGGTACTTCACCTTCAGGATGAGTTACATCTTCTACCAGAACCTCTTCAGAGAAAATTACTCCTTCATGTTGTACCTCCTCAGCAGTGTCAGCAAGAACTTCATCAGGGCTTATCACATCTTAAATGATTCTGGTCTTTTGTGGAGTTGGATTAGATGTTTGTGGCTTAGTGGACTGTTCAGCCTTTTCTGCAGCCCTTCTTTTATCATCTTCTTCCAATATTTCTTCATTGGTAAGAGCATACTTCTTAGCCAACTTCTTCACCCTCTTCTTTGGCTTGGGCACAGCCTTTGCATCTTCTTCAGCTTTAGTCTTTTGAGTTTGTTCAAGCTGAGAGGCTGTTGCAGCTTCTCCTTCTGCAGTGGCAGCTAGTCTGGACTCTACGATTGGTGATGACTCCAAAAATATAGTGAGTGCAGACTTCCCTATTTTGTGGCTCTGTTTCTTCTTTTTTTGATATTCAGAACTACCTTCAGCCTTATCTTCACTCATCTCCCTCTTCTTCTTCTTCTTTTTTCTCTTCAGAACCCCCTTTGATGAGTTAGGGGTGATGACTCTATTGGAAGTAAGGCTTATGAACTCCATTTCAGTACCAGGACCATCTTGGAGTGCATCAGTGGTTGAGCCTTGAAGCTCCTCAGTTGCTTGAACCCTTTCATACATTTTCTTCTTCTCTGTACTCTTTTTGGTCAGAACTACAGCTTTTTCTTGGTTGACCTCTTCTTCTTCCTCCCTGGCTTCCCTTGCAGCAGATGAGGTTGCAGACATCATCTTTACATTTTCTGCAGGATTCCTTTTCCAGTTCTGGAACAGCTGCTGGGTCATTTTCCTATTGGGATTGATTAAAATACCTTCATTGTCCCCAATTTTGTCACCTAGTGCATCCTGAATAATAATGTTGATAAACCTCCCATAGAGCATTTTGGTAGTGCTCTTGGTCTTCTTGCGACTTTGCATCCATTTTCTAAACTAATCCATCAGCAAGGCTCCATAGTTGAGTTGGACTCTGAAGCGGATGGCTGTTATGAGCTTCAGTTGCTTCTCGTTGACAGAATCATGACAGGAGTCCTTGCAACATATGCATTTTCCAATAATGTCAGCTAGGAACTCATATTCTTGAGGAAATTCTTTCTTCTTGTAGCCACTCTTCCCGTCAGTTTTTGTATAGTTCATCTTCTTCAGACCCTTATGGAAGTCAATAGCCTCCATGGATGACAGACCTTCACTTTTGAAACCTAGAGCTAGGTTTATGCCTTTAGCGTTGAGTTGGATTTGCACATCTTTGACTTTGGTGAGAATGGAGTCTTTATCAACACCTCCATTACAATAAAACTCCTTCACCAGCTTTGGATATATCAATGTGCTGGTGCTCAGAGCATTCTTAAGACCCGCTTTCTTCAGGAGTGAAAGGACTTTGGGAATTTCAGGTCTAGCCTTCTTGAATCCGTCAAAGCATAGTTGATAGCCGGAAATAACATTTGAAGCAACCATCTGTTTGTTTGATTTTCCTGTATTGAATGGATATGGCTTAGCTTTCTGAAACTTAGGGTTTCAGTTTTAGAGAGAGAGAAAAAATATTCTTTTGAAATTCAAAGATGAACTGACACATGACAGTTTTAAATTTATTTATAAACTTCCCTCCATATTTTGCATCGTGGGACACGTGCCAAGTTTTGCAGGACTCCACATTTTTAATCCATGTGGAAGGTTCCTTTCTGCCCTTAGCTCCCCCAGAGCTAGTGAGTCCTTGTGAGAGGACTACAATTTTTGAGAACCACTCCACGATTGTTGAGTTTAGATCCCTTGATTTCTTCTTGACCGTCGACTCTACGATTTTCTGTGATGCATTCTGAAATGACATCCTTTCTGGTTTAAGGTTGCTCAGGAAGGGCCAACCTCTTAGTTTGACACTAAGGATCAGGTTTGTCCCTGAGACACTTATCAGAAGGGTTGCTTGGCTTGATGACACTACTATCACAGTGAGCTTTTCTGCCTTGACTGGATCACTCCACGATCGTGGTTTCTCTTTGTTATCTCTATGATTTTGACTTAGCCTTTATATCTGCAAGGTTAGCACCATCTAGAGCATAGAGTTCATGGTTGCAAATTTAACATACCTAACTCACTTATCAGTTTATTAAATCTGGATTCATCTAAAGGTTTTGTAAACACATCAGCAAGTTGATTTTCAATAGGGATGTATTGCAAAGATATTGTTCTATTTTGAACATGATCCCTAATAAAATGATATCTTATTTCTATATGCTTGGTCCTAGAATGCATGATAGGATTATTTGTTATTGCTATGGCACTTGTGTTATCATAGTGTATGGGTATAGATTTGAAATCAAACCCATAATCTGCTAGCTGGTTCTTCATCCATAGGATTTGAGCACAGTAGCTGCCTGGAGCAATATATTCAGCTTCTGCTGTTGAAGTTGATATTGAGTTTTGCTTCTTGCTGAACCATGACACTAGTCTATTCCCTAGAAGTTTGCAAGTGTTACTGGTACTTTTTCTATCTATTTTACATCCTACAAAGTCAGCATTTGAATATCCTGTCAGTTCAAATGAGGACTCCTTGTGATACCATAGACCCAAGTAGGGTGTACCTTTAAGATACTTAAAAATCCTTTTTACAGCAGTTAAGTGTGATTCCTTAGGATTAGCTTGAAATCTAGCACATATATATGTTGCAAACATTATATCTGGTTTACTGGCAGTTAAGTAGAGAAGGGAGCCTATCATACCTTTGTATTGAGTAATATCAACACTTTTACCTTTCTCATCTTTGTCAAGCTTAGTTGCTGGAGCAATTGGTGTTTTCATGGGAGAGGCTGATTCCATGCCATACTTCTTAAGTAAGTCTTTGATGTACTTGGCCTGGTTAATGAAGATACCTTCATCAGTTTGCTTCACTTGCAGTCCAAGGAAGAAATTCAGCTCACCCATCATGCTCATTTCGAACTTGCTTTGCATAAGCTTGGCAAATCTCTTGCACAGATTTTCATCAGTAGAACCAAAGATAATATCATCTACATATATTTGAACTAGTAAAACTTTATCTTTGTGTTTGCTAAGAAATAGTGTAGTGTCTACTCTACCTCTAGTGAATCCTTTTTCAGTAAGAAAGTTTATTTGTGTTTCATACCATGCTCTAGGTGCTTGTTTAAGTCCATATAAGGCTTTATCTAATGTATAGGCATAATTAGAGAGGGTTGGATCGACAAAACCTGGGGGTTGTTCCACATATACTTCTTCTTGAAGTTCACCATTTAGGAATGCACTCTTGACATCCATCTGGAATACTTTGAACTTCATGTGGGCAGCAAATGCAAGGAATATTCTGATTGCTTCAAGTCTGGTAACTGGTCAAAGGTCTCATCGTAGTCTATGCCTTCTTCTTGAGAATAACCTTTAGCCACTAGTCTTGCTTTGTTTCTTATGATTACCCCATCTTCATCCATCTTATTTCTGAAGACCTATTTGGTGCCAATGACTGGGTGATTCTTTGGTCTTTGAACTAGTCTCCAGACTTTGCTTCTTTCAAATTGATTTAGCTCCTCTTGCATGGCTTCAATCCAGCTTGCATCTTGCATTGCATCTTCAATCTTCTTGGGCTCTATTTTGACAGAAAACTCAAATAGATGCATTCATTCTGAGTTGCAGATCTTGTTCTGATTCTGGCAGTTGGATCACCAATGATCAGATCTTCAGTGTGATCCCTTACCCATCTGTTCTCTGTTGGAACATCAGTTCTGGTGCCTTCTTGTCTGAACTCTTCAAGATTGACTTCTGGCTCTTGTTGACCAGAATCATCGTCTGGTTCAGCTCTCTTTACGATTTTTTCCTTGGGCACTACGATTCTTTATTCAGGAACTACGGTCGTAGTGTTAGGCTCGACCATTTCATTCGTAGTGTCGGTATCGTCAATTGTAGTGGCTTGTGATGTAGATTTATCCGAGTCTGTTTCATCAAAGATGATGTGGATTGAGACTTCAACACTTAATGTCTTCTTGTTGAACACTCTATAAGCTTTGCTGTCTGTGGCATATCCAAGGAAGATTCCTTCATCTGACTTATGTTGGAACTTAGTCAGATATTGCTTTCCATTGTTGAGAATGTAGCATAAACATTCAAACACATGGAAGTAACTAACATTTGGCTTTCTTCCTTTCCACATCTCGTAGGGAGTCTTCTTTAACGTGTAGTGTACAAGAGATCTGTTCTGTGTGTAGCACGAAGTGTTGATGGCTTCTACCCATAAGTATTCAGGCAGATGAGCTTCTGCTAGTAGAGTTCTTCCAGCTTTTATAAGTGTTCTGTTCTTCCTTTCAGCCACTCCATTTTGCTGAGGAGTTCGTGGTGCTGAGAAGTTGTGGCTGATGCCATTGTCTGCACAGAACTGATCCATTTCTGAGAAGTCAAACTCTCTGCCATGATCACTCCTTATTGCCTTGATAGTCTCTTCTTTTTCATTCATCACCAGCTTGAACATCTTTATCAGTTGGGAGCTTGTCTCATCTTTTGAGTTAAGAAAGAACACCCATGTGTATCTGGTGTAGTCATCCACTACGACCAGTGAGTATCTCTTTCCTCCTAGGCTCACAGTTAGAATTGGCCCAAAGAGATCCATATGTAGTAATTGAAGGGGCCTGTCAATTAAGTTAACTACTTTGCCTTTGAATGAGCTCCTTGTTTGCTTTCCAAACTGGCAATGCATTGCATGGTCTTTCTTTGATGAAGTTGAACTTGGGTAAACCTGCTACCAGATCTTTGGAGGCCAGCTTTGACATACTCTTGAAGTTGAGATGAGCTAACCTTCTGTGCTAAAGCCAACTTATTTCTTCAGTGGCTTTAGCAAGGAAACATACTGTCTCATCAGAACTGAGCTGAGCAAGGTTGACAGTGTATACATTTCCTTCTCTTGTTCCTGTCAGCTTGATAGAGGATGTCTCCAGATCTCTGACTTGACACTGATTGTTGAGAAAGGTAACTTGATGACCTTTATCGCAGAGCTGGCTGATGCTAAGAAGATTGTGCTTTAGACCATCAACATAAGCCACTTTGCTGAAGGACTCCGCACCATTCCCAACTGATCCATAGCCTCTTGTCTTGCCAGCGCTGTTATCTCCAAAGATAACTGTTGGTCCTTCCTTCTCTGTGTAGTTTGACAGGAGGGCTTTGTTCCCGATTATGTGCCTTGAGCAACCACTATCCAAATACCATGTTGTAATCATGGTGCTCATTTCCTACATGCAATTTCAGCGTTCATGTTGGTACCCAAACTTGAATGGGTCCTGCAATTTTAGTAACCTTAGGAACCCAAATCTGCTTGACTTTGGGTCACCCATGCAAAGTGTTATGAAAGCATAATGCAGCTTTATGACCAAATCTTCCACATGCAAAACATCTAATATAATTCATATCAGTGTGTGGATTCTTTCTCCATTTAGACTCGTGTGGATATTTGTTGGCCTTACCCTTGTATTGCATCTTCTTTTTCCATGAAGCTTTGAGATTCACGTTTTGTGCTGAGTAAACCTCAACACCACGATTCCTTCCAGGTTGATTCGTGGAGCCAATTTTACTTGACTCTACGATTCGTCGAGGTTGGGCAGTGGTGACTGAGTCACTCTTCATCTTTCTGAATCCTAGGCCAACCTAAGATCCGCAATGTTCAGGAATATGTCTTGGATCAGAAGACCAAGGTTGCACTGGTTCATCCTTTTGTATGGACTTTACAAATGTAATACTTCTATTTAAGTTAGTAGCACTACTTATGTTAGTTTCCTTTGTCTTTTCCACACTGGGTTCTAAGGTAGATTCCTCAAACCCTAAGCCTGCTCTATCAGAGACACTTCTGTGATTAGATATCAGGGAGTCCATGGATGAAGAAGATCTGTTCCATGTAGAGATAGTCTTTTCTAACTACTTAATTTTAGAGGTTAGATTTAACTCTCTTTGAATGCTAAGTTCATTTGTTTCTCTCAAGATTTTATTCTCAGCTTCAAACTTAGAGAGAGAGTCAGAACTTAATAGAGCTGTTTCCAGCTCTTTCTGAACTTTCTCTTTCTCCTTTTGAAGATCAGTATAATCTTTAGATAGAACTCTTAACCATCTCATGTTTTGATATAGATCAGTTGACATGCCACGAATGCCAGTTCTTAAATCATCAATATCTATATCAGGAGAGTTGAAATCAAATACCTCATCTATGACTGCTTCAGCACTTTTCCTGCTGAGTGCATCTTTAGCCATCAGGCATATGTTAGCTTTTTGAGGTGCTTCATCATCTTCAGACTCAACATTGGTGTCGTTGTCTGAATCGCTCCAAGAGCTTCCAGCTACAAGCCCTTTATCTTTCTTCTTATTCTTTTCGTAGCCTTTGAGCTCCTTCTTTGGATTTGACTTTCTTTTCAGCTCTTCTCTGATAGGATTGTTGCAGTTGGCAATGAAATGACCAGGCTTCTTGCAGTTATAGCATAGGTCACTGATCTGCTCCTGACTGCTGTTGTTGAATCTTTTAGGTTTGCTGCTTCTTTCTTTGAGTATGAGCCTTCTGAATCTTCTGGCCAGCATTACTGCTTCATCATCATCATCATTATCATCATCATCTTCCTCAGAGTCAGATTCATCTTCAACATGTGCTCTGGAGATATCTTCTTTTTCTTTAAGAGCAACTCCTTTATCTTTCTTTCTTCTTTCTGACAGAGTTTCTGCTCGTTGAGTCAGTTCTAGCTCGTAGGTAAGAAGGTTTTCGTAGAGTTGTTGAACTGTCATCACATGCAGATTCTTTGACTCTTTGATTGTAGTGGTCTTGGCATCCCATCTGTTTGGTAAGGACCTCATGAACTTGATGACTAGATCTTTGTTTGGATAGGTCTTTCCATAAGCTCTGAGAGAGTTGAGCAATGTAGTGAATCTCTCATAAGTGGAAGTAACGTTTTATCCTGGAACATGAGCAAACATCTCATATTGTTGAGTTAGTAGAGATTGCTTATTTTCTCTGACTTCTTCAGTTCCTTCATGCATGATGAGCAATGCTTCCCAGAATTCTTTTGCAGTTTTGTAGTTAACCACTTTTTCAAATAGATTATCTTCTAAGGACTGGAACAAGATATTCTTAGCCTTCTTGTCAAGCTGAACATCTCTCTTCTCATCTTCAGTCCAGTCAGATTTAACTTTAATCATAACTCTGTTTGGTTCTTCTATAGTTGGTGCAAGCCTTGTTGGAACATAGGGCCCATTTAGAATAGTTTCAAATAGATCATCATCTATTGAATCCATGTAAGCCTGCATCCGAACTTTCCAGTTGGCAAATTTATCTTTGTTGTACATTGGTGGCTTGCTTCCTCCACCTGTCTTGGTCTCGCTTATCAGTTGTGCCATTGGATCTACTCAAGCTTGTATGCTTAGTTGAGAGAACCTGCTCTGATACCAATTGTTAGTTCCCAAAGGCACGGTAGTTATCTACAAGGGGGTTGAATAGATATTTTAAAATTTCTTTGTTTAAAATACTTTGTCAGTATTGATTATACTGACAGCAGCGGAATATATGTTTTGTTCTCTTTCAAGATATAGCAGTTATGGTTTGATAAGCAGTTATGGCAGTTATAGCAGTTAATGAGAGACAATGAGACACAAGATTTTAAGTGGTTCAGAGCACACAAGGCTCCTAGTCCACTTTTCTACTCCACGAGTAGGAAATCCACTAAGGATGTCTCTTACAACTGAATCACTTAGTTCACTTAGAACTCTTCAAGTCCTCTGACTTGGTACTTCTCTTAGTTCACTCTTTAACTCTTCAAGTCCTCTGACTTGGATCTTCTCTTAGTTCACTTTTGAACTCTTTAAGTCCTCTGACTTGGTTCCTCACTTGGATTGAAATTAGTTGTTTGAGGAGTGCTACTCAGTTGCAATTCAGCATCAGTTCTGAAGAACTGAGTAGCGAAGCAAGCTTTCCTCTTTCAGGATCGTAGAGTTGATCGTTGAGTGTTCTTGAGCTTTTCTCAATGTATTCTTTCTTTTCACGTCTTGTTTACTTGATTTGAATCCTTATCTGATTTTCTTATAAAAGAGCCATCCAAAATATATCAGTTTGAATGCTCCCGTTGTAGCATTTAATGCTTTAGACGTTTCTGTGTAGTTGATGTTGACATCCTGCTTTTGTGACGCCCCCAAATTCCAGGACCGCCACTTGGTCTCTCGAATTCGGTTCATCACGTGCTCATGGTAATATATCGCAATAATGATAACTAAATATCACACAACCACAGCGGAAAATCTATTCTAGAATAATTTACAATGATTTATTATAATTATTCCCCCAAGTCTCGCAACCTACAGTACTTAATAGATTACATAGCAATATCAATATAATTGTTAACCTCCATAACAATTTAATTAACCCTTATATGATTAACTATCACTTTGATATAAATCTCAGCACAATTATAAACAAGTGGTTTATTATTATTATATTTCTTGCAATAATAATAATCACGTATTATTAATCAATCACAGTTAATATTCCATAACCATCAACTAATATTTTACAATAGCAATTAACAATTAATATAGATTAATTGTTTACTTAATAATTCATTCGTTAATTAATATAATTATTAATATTTCCCATCACTGTGCCATACTAGGCTCTCAACGAGTTTATCGTAAACTCCACATTTTTCTCAATTGTCATAGATATTCAATTTAATATAATTGAATTTAATCATTCTCATAACACAAAATTATTTATATTCAAATAAATTCTCATTTCCATTAATATAATTATTTAATAATAATAGGAAATTCTCTGGTATTACATCCTCCCCCCCTTATAAAAATTCCGTCCCGGAATTGCTACAAGGTTACACAAACAAATGGGGATAATCCCTCATTATCCTATCTTCTAATTCCCACGTTGCCTCCTCGACATCGTGGTTACGCCAAAGTACTTTTACAGACGAAATAATTTTATTTCTCAAAGTTTGCTCTTTCCTATCTAATATCTGGACAGGAATTTCTTCATACGCCAAGTTCTTCTCCACTTGAATGGGCTCGTAAGAAATCACATGTTTGTAGTCGGCCTTGTACGGTCGCAACACGGAAATGTGAAATACGTTGTGGATGTGCTCCAACTCAGGTGGCAACGCAACTTCGTATGCCACTTCGCCCACTTGCTTCAGTATTTCGAACGGTCCTATAAATCTTGGACTTAATTTTCCTTTCTTGCCGAAACGGATCTTTCCTTTCCATGGAGATACTTTCAAGAATACGAAACTGCCGACTTTGAAGTCTCGGTCCTGTCGATGCAAATCTGCATATTTCTTCTGGCGATCTTGAGCTGCTACTAATCGGGCTCTTATCACTGTCACCATGTCTGTGGTTTGTTGTACTAACTCTGGTCCGAGTATTTGTCGTTCTCCGACTTCGTCCCAACATAATGGCGTTCTGCACTTTCTTCCGTAAAGAGCTTCGTACGGTGGCATTCCGATACTCGCATGGTAGCTATTATTATATGCGAATTCTACTAAGGGTAGGTGGTCGTCCCAATTTCCCTTAAAATCCATCACGCAAGTCCTAAGCATGTCTTCTAGCGTTTGTATTGTTCGCTCACTTTGTCCGTCTGTTTGAGGATGATAAGCTGTACTCAACCTCAACTGCGTTCCCATTCTTTCTTGCAAATTCTTCCAAAAATTGGACGTGAAGCGCGGATCTCGATCAGAGACAATTGAGACCGGCACTCCATGTCGTGAAACAATTTCTTTTACATATAGGCTTGCTAATTGGTTCAAACTGTAGCGGATCTTGATTGGTAGAAAGTGTGCGGTCTTCGTTAGTCGATCCACGATAACCCAAATGGCATCATAACCTTTCTGTGTAACTGGAAGTCCTACCACGAAGTCCATGGTAATATGCTCCCATTTCCACTCTGGTATTTCTAACGGTTGTAGTAAACCACTCGGCCGTTGATGCTCTGCTTTAACGCTGTTGGCAAGTCAAACATCTACTGACACACTCTGCGACTTCCCGTTTCAAATTGGGCCACCAAAAATGTTGCCTTAGATCTCGGTACATCTTTGTGCCTCCCGGATGAACGGAATATGTCGTATTATGTGCCTCGTGCAAAATCTCTTCCCTCAACTCGGTTACCGCTGGTACCCACACTCTTCCTTCAAATCTCAAAATACCATCTTTATCCATTCGAAATTTTTCTTCCTCATTTTCCGTGATCCTCTTTCGGATTTTCTCACACTCTTCATCCTTTTCTTGGGCTTCCTTTACTTTATCCAACAATATCGGATGAGCTTCCATTACAAACAACTTCTCACCAGACTTTTCTGGTCCTTTCACTTCTATCTCCAATTTCTCCATCTCTCTTATCAACTCTTCCTGAGTCGTCAAATTAAACAACTTCTCCCTTCCTTTCCTGCTCAGAGCGTCGGCAACCACATTTGCCTTTCCCGGGTGATAAAGAATATCGCAGTTATAGTCTTTGATTAATTCTAACCACCTTCTCTGCCGCATGTTTAACTCCTTCTGTGTGAAGATATATTTCAGACTTTTGTGGTCCGTGTATATCTCACATTTTTCTCCGTATAGATAATGCCTCCATATCTTTAACGCAAAAACTACTGCCGCTAACTCTAAGTCGGGAGTAGGGTATCGTTTTTCGTAATCCTTTAATTGTCGTGATGTATACGAAATGACCTTGCCGTGCTGCATAAGCACACAGCCAAGTCCCTTGTGCGATGCATCACTATACACCACAAAATTTCCCGCATCATCTGGTAATGATAATACAGGTTCTTCGCTCAATCTCTTCTTCAACTCCTGAAAACTCTCTTCACATTTGTCGGTCCATACAAATTTCACCGTCTTTCTAGTCAAATTGGTCAGCGGGGTTGCTATCTTAGAAAAATCTTGGATGAATCTTCGATAGTACCCAGCTAACCCTAAAAAACTTCTTACCTCCGTCGGTGTTCTCGGTTGTTCCCAATTACTTACTGCTTCAACCTTCGCAGGGTCTACAGAGATTCCATTCTTATCCACCACGTGGCCTAAGAATTGAACCTTCTCCATCCAAAATTCGCACTTAGAAAATTTTGCATACATCTTCTCCTTCCTTAGTGCCTCCAAAATAATCTTTAGATGTTTGGCGTGTTCTTCCTCTGTCTTCGAGTAGATCAAAATGTCGTCGATAAAGACCACTACAAATTTATCCAAGTATGGCTTGACAACTCGGTTCATCAAGTCCATAAATGCTGCCGGAGCATTAGTCAATCCAAATGACATTACCAAAAACTCGTAGTGTCCATAACGGGTTCGAAATGCAGTCTTTGGTATGTCCTCATCCCTCACTTTCAGTTGATGATATCCTGTTCGTAGGTCGATCTTCGAGAAACACTTTGCTCCCTTCAGTTGATCAAACAAGTCGTCTATCCTCGGTAGCGGATATCGGTTCTTGATCGTTATTCTGTTTAATTCTCGATAATCGATACAGAGTCTCATCGATCCGTCCTTCTTCTTAACGAATAGCACTGGTGCTCCCCAAGGAGAAACACTCGGTCGAATGTAACCCTTATCCAACAACTCTTGCAATTGTATCATCAATTCCTTCATTTCTACTGGCGCCATACGATATGGAGCTTTTAAAATCAGTGCTGTTCCCGCTGCTAAGTCTATTACGAATTCGATTTCTCTGTCTGGAGGAAGACCCGGCAGATCGTCTGGAAATACATCTTGAAATTCATTCACTACGGATATATCCTTAATTTCTACTCCCTTTTTTCGAGTATCAACGATGTAAGCTAAATAACCTACACATCCTTTCCTTAACAATTTCTTGGCCTGCATCATCATAACGCAACACGATTGCTTAAGCGATGAGCTACCATAAAACACTACCTTAGACTTACTCGGAGTCTGAAGGTTCACACATTTGTTCTGACAGTCAATTATCGCCGCATGGTTATACAACCAATCCATTCCTAGTATCACATCAAATTCTCCCAATCTAATAGGAATCAAGTTTACGCTCAGTTTATATTCTCTAATGTTTGCGTGACAATCTCGATAAATGTATTTTACAGGGATCACTTCCTTATTAGCAACTTCTATGATCAAAGGATTTTCTAATAGTTCTCGAGGTGTACTAAGTCTACTAGCAAATTCTTCAGATACAAAAGAACAGGTGGCACCCGAATCAAATAATACATAAGCATTTATATCATTGATTGGGATTATACCTGACACCACATCCTTCGCAGCCACGGCGTCCTGGACGGTCATGTTAAAGGTTCTGGCGGTTGGGCGGTTGGATTGTGCCGGTCCACCGATCATCAGCTTGTTACCTCCTTGCTGATTACTACCCCCGCCACTTCCCTTCTTTGGGCAGTCCTTAATCCTGTGCTCCGTCGAGCCATACGCAAAGCATCCTTGTATCTTCTTTGGTTTCGGACAGTTGGGCGAGATGTGCCCTTCCTGTCCGCAGTTGTAGCAAGTGCCACGTCCCTTCCAGCACTCACCCTGGTGATTCTTCCCACACTTTGGGCATCCTTCAGCCTTCTTCTTGAAACCTCCACGAAAATTCCCTGATTGATTATTGTTGTTTTTGTTGTTATTCTCCCACTTTCTCTTTCCCAAATTACTTCCTCCACTGCTGCTTCCTCCGGTACGATTCTCTCCTCCAGCATTCTTTCCTTTCTTCTCTTTGTTATACAGGCTTAAGGCCTCACTGCCACCTTCCGCAATGATTGCCTTTTCCAGTAATGTTGCAAAGGAATCAATTTGAAGAACTGATACCTTATTGAACAGCCACGGCTTCAACCCTTGTTCGAAGCGTCTAGCCTTTCTTTCTTCATCACCAACTTGGTGCTCCGCAAATCGCGCTAGTTCGTTAAACCTAGCCGCGTATTGCGCCACCGTCATCTCACCTTGTTTTAACTCTAGGAATTTCACCTCCATCCTATTCTTCATACTCTTCGGAAAGTAATTCTCGAAGAACAGTGTCTTAAACTTATCCCAAGCTATTATCCCTTCTCCAGCTCTTTGTTGATTAGCCTCCCACCAGTAGTTCGCTTCTCCCCTCATCATGTACGTGGCAAACACCGTCTTCTGATCTTCGCCTACGCTAGCTATAGTGAAAGCTTTTTCGATCTCTTTGATCCACGTTTGTGCGACGATTGGGTCGGTAGTTCCCTCGAACTCTGGGGGTCCTACACTCTTAAAGTCTTTAAAGGTTGTTACTGGCACAGTCTGAGGGTTCGGGCGAACGGGTTCATTGTTCCTTCCCCTTAAGGCTTCTCCTAACAAGTCTACCAGTTTCTGGATCGGGTCTACTTGTTCCCTCTCGTTGTTAACAGATTCTTCGGGTGCTGTCAATCTACGTCTCGGCGGCATTATCTGCATCACAAGTTTTCATTTTATTATTATTCAAGTATATTACTTAAGTATTTCTTCTTCTTTTTTTTTTTTTTTAATACTAAAAAAAATTATAACATATTTCTAAAATAAACTTCATTTATATTCATATGCCAAATCGTTTCATTACATGATTTCCCTAGCATACTGCTATAAATGTTATCACATATATCCCCTAATATCACAAAAGACGGGGAATATACCAACCTACTACCATACTACCCCTCTAACAAAAGCTAACTCGGGATTTACATCAACATCCCACATCTTACACAAAAGATCGGGATTACAGCATAGTATATACAATACATAAAGACACAACTAGTACTATCACTAGACTGACTAAGGAAATCTCATCCCATCATCCCCCGCTCCACTGCGCTCTTGTACTCCAACTGTGCTATATACACAACCAGCTCTCGGCTCAAGGTATGTAGAGTCTGTCCCTGTTCTACCGGGTAGTGGTACACACCATCAATCACCCTTTCAAAAGCTGAACGGAACACATACCCCATCTTGTTCATCTTTCTCTTCTTGCACCTGACCTCGTCCTCAAGGTCGTCAGCTCTCTCATTGGACGCTTCCCACTTCTCCTCGAAGTGTAACCTATCCATCACCTCCAACTCTAGCTGAGTACGGAGTGCATCTTTCTCAGTCTTCTCACTCAGCTCCCTCTGCTCAACCTCTTCTAGCTTCTCTGCCAAATCTACATTCCTAGCCACTGACCTGTGAAATAGAGTCCCCATCTGGATCCCTGCCTCCCTACGGTAGGCAATCTCCACCTCTAACTCTTGCATAGTCAGCTTCCTCTGGTGGTCCTCGTCCCTCAGCTTCTGGAACTCGGACTCTCTCTCTTGGGCCTCTGCCTCCAGCTCTTGGACCCTGCAGTCTAACTCTAGGATCCGCTCCTCGTATTCTCCTAACATCTGCTCCTCTATAGTAGCCTCATCAGAGTCCTCTACTGGCTCATCCTCCATCGGCTCCTCCTCTGGATCAGTCTCTATCTCAATCTCGATCTCATCCTCGTCATCCAACTCGGATGGTGCAACTGCCTGCACTGGCACAGCCTCTAGAGGTGCCTCGTATACTATATGTATATCTCTGGGCTCCTCCTCTGCTACTCTACTAGTTACACCTGTGTCTGTCATCCTACAATCACAACACAAGGCAAACAAACAGCAACTCCATTAGAATGTTAAATAAAACATAAGTTCATTGTAAAGAATGAAGTTACATTTCATAACAGACTAAGTCTCTCAAGGAAAACTCTACATGAGTTTTATCTCCTTCCTAACTTCTAAGTTCACCTAAGTTATAGTCTAAGGACACTCGTTCCTAAGGTTTATAACTACGGCTCTGATACCAACCTGTGACGCCCCCAAATTCCAGGACCGCCACTTGGTCTCTCGAATTCGGTTCATCACGTGCTCATGGTAATATATCGCAATAATGATAACTAAATATCACACAACCACAGCGGAAAATCTATTCTAGAATAATTTACAATGATTTATTATAATTATTCCCCCAAGTCTCGCAACCTACAGTACTTAATAGATTACATAGCAATATCAATATAATTGTTAACCTCCATAACAATTTAATTAACCCTTATATGATTAATTATCACTTTGATATAAATCTCAGCACAATTATAAACAAGTGGTTTATTATTATTATATTTCTTGCAATAATAATAATCACGTATTATTAATCAATCACAGTTAATATTCCATAACCATCAACTAATATTTTACAATAGCAATTAACAATTAATATAGATTAATTGTTTACTTAATAATTCATTCGTTAATTAATATAATTATTAATATTTCCCATCACTGTGCCATACTAGGCTCTCAACGAGTTTATCGTAAACTCCACATTTTTCCCAATTGTCATAGATATTCAATTTAATATAATTGAATTTAATCAGTCTCATAACACAAAATCATTTATATTCAAATAAATTCTCATTTCCATTAATATAATTATTTAATAATAATAGGAAATTCTCGGGTATTACAGCTTTCCTGCTGCATTGCCGACTGGCCCACTGACACAGCAGACTGCAACTTCACCTAACACCTAAAAAGGTGTTTTCTGCAGGCGGTTTAGTCCTTTCCTTAGCTTCTCCAATACGCTTCTTCAATTTGAACTAAGGATCAATATGGAATCATTGGGACCATCAAATTGTCAACGGACATAAGCCTTTCTTCATTTATTGCTCTTCCTCCCTTCATCAGAACTACGAACTTTGATGCTGACTGAAGGGGCACTACGATTATGGTCATTGTATCATAATCGTTGTGTGTTGGCCTGCACAGGCTTGACTCAGACTTGATAGTAAAGAACACTATAATTTCTCTTAAGTTCTTCGGCATACTACGATTCCTTCTTACTTCGCCTTGCAGACTCCATGTTTTCGAGAGCACACTGCATTTCTTGACTTAGCTTAGCAGGCGCTCGGATCTTTTCTATGATTCTCAATGTGGCTTTCAAGAGCAGACTACGATTCTGATACTTTCACTTAAGCTCCACGATTCTGCCTTGTCTTCTGCAGACTTGATTCTCTTAGCAGACTACGATTCTGAACATCTTCGTTTAAGCTCCACGATTCTACCTTGTCTTCTGAATGCTACCTTTGACAAACTACGATTCTGTCAAGGCTTTAACTTTTACAACTTAAATAGATCAACCTAACAAATTTGATCTTTTCTTCTATACATTTATTTACATAAATGATAAACATTAAAGCTCAGATCAACCTTACATTTTTGATCTATCATCTAAGTCCTTGTATATTGATTCTCTTAAGGACTGTACACTTAAGCATTTATATTTACTTTCAATATCAAATATGAATATGAAATTCCCAACAAAATTATACCATTATATTATCACATTATAATGTAATATTATAATAATATATTTGAATGAATTATTTTATCGGAGGAGATAAAATGTCAACTTTCAACAAATGTCTCATGCTAAAAATTCCTCTATTTATATCAAAATTGAACAAATATTTACTTTTCATATTTATCAACAATCTTTATTTTATTCATTAATTATTATTCATAATTAATATTATAGAATCACAATATTAACAACCAGGTCGTTCCTAGGAAAGAGAGGACTTTCCAATAAAAATTTCTCCTCATTGGCGCGCAATTATATAACCTAACCCCTTTCCTCGACAGAACTTTCTAGACATTTTCAATAATGTTATCTAATAATACCATTTAAAGAATGTGTGACAATTATTGATTTAATATTATGAAATACTGTGCAGTGGTTACTCTAACAATTATTGAATCAATAATATAAAATAATATGCAAATATCAATGTAACAATTATTGAATCAATAATATAAAATATTGAACAGTAATTACTGTAAAATTTATTGAATAAGTGACTTCTTACGTAAGAATCAATAATTAAAAATACTGTACAATACCGTGTGCTACTGTGCAACAACGCGTATTACTGTTCTTTTATCACCGGGTATTTCAATAATTTTAACGGTAAAAGTTTTATCGTTATTTTTAGAAAACTTATTCTTGTCGTTTTCTTCATCCGATAGTTTTTCATTATAGGGCCCACCAATGATTGCGCCGTCGTACGAATATTCTCCGACAAAGAGAATATTTCCCGAGCAAACAAATATTCCCCGACACAATGAATATTTTATGACCACTTGCTTACTTTGTAAAATTTGCACATATCACCCATAACTTATCACATTTATCAAATCAACACCTTACTATTTAAAATAATATATGGAGGAAATTAAATCTTATTCATAAAAAGTTGGTGTATTATAGTATATATATTAACATTTACATTCCAGTTTGGCCTGGATCATTCTGTGGCCTTTTCACTGCTTTTATATATATATTTACGTTTACAGTATATATATATATATATATATATATAGTTTCTGCTGAGCCTGGATAATTTCGTAGCTCTTTTACAGCTTTTATATATATATATTTCAATTCTGTCCAGCCTGGATTACTTCGTGGCTTTTTACAGCTTTTATAAATATATATATATATATATATATATATATATATATATATTTGTAATTCCAGTCCGGACATAGGATTTGAAATATGTCGCCCTTTTTATTGCTTTTATATATATATATTTCCATTCTGTCAGGCCTGGATAACTCCGTGGTTTTTTACAAATTTTTTTTTATATATATATATATATATATATATATAGTTATAATATACGAAAGTTGTAAAGGGGTATGGATTTTCACTCCGATGCCCGTACTGGAATGTAAATATATATATATATATATATATATATATATATCCTGTTTTCATTGTGATTAAATTGCTGCTGTAAATATTCATTTGCTATGAATCGGCGCTGACACCTATTTGGGCGAACTAGATTTCTTTAAATCTCGCCAATTCTATCTTTCCAACGGTTCAAAATAGGTTCAGACAGAACCAGAAAGCTAGAATGGCTGAGATTTACTTAAATCTAGCAGTTTTTATAGTTTTATTCATTTAGAAAGAAACCTCGCGGCCCTTAGATCGCTATCTAGTGGGAACGAGACGCTTCGGCTACGAGTATACCAGGATTTATTGGAGACATTTAGATGTAAATATACATTTTTGTGCATATTTGAGCTGTGCAGGTTTTATTGGCTTCCCTCTGTGAGCCTAGGAATCGTGGGATTCATAATCAAAATGATCTAAATCTGTTTCCCACGATGCACAAACTCCACTTTACAAATGTACCCTGCCAGTTTTTCTGTAAAATGTACATCCAAAAGACCTTAAAACGGTTATCCGGGTTTAAGGTCTTAACATAATGAGAATATAATTTGTCGTGTCAGATTCACTCCGATGGCTATCATGCCTATGAGAAGACCGACACTTGTATATATTCTGTGGTCGAGGATGCTTCGCAGCCCGACAATCACCATTCAAATTGAGCCAAAAGGCTGAAAAGATAAAAAATAGAAGTATCAACATGCTTCAATTCCTATGTTAGTGTAAGTGTTTGAAAGTCAGCCTTTCAAAACATCATTTAAATAATCTTGTCTAAAAAAGAGATTTTTGCAAATCAAAACAAGCCCTTCGTATGTAGGTTCCACGAAGCATGTCCATACTTTCAAATCAAATCAAACATAGGCCCAATTTCTTTAGCATTCACACACACATTGCAGATTTAAAAGAGAAATATTGAAAAGATACGGTACCGTATTTTCGCGGGAGTTGTGGGATGTCTAACACCTTTCCCACACTTAACCAAGCCCCCGAACTTAGAACTTCAGTTTCAAGGACTCAATTTCGACAGTGTCCAGCAATTGGGCCTCCTTTCAAAACAAAACTCGGTTGAGTTGGTGCAACCATTTCAAATTTACCAACTAAAGACTCTATAAAACGTTCAAATCGTCGACATGATATATGTTGGCCTTTTCCTAAAAAACCCTTCAAAACCTTTTTCACAAAAAAGATAAAATGAGGGTAGACAAAACTTAGGAAGTGAGAAAGATTCGGGTCCAACTCGAACAGAATTTTTTCCCTACGTCGACACCCAATTATTTGATTAATTTCTTGTATAACAATTCTGGGGACAGAATCTTTTTAAGAGGGGAAGAATATGACAAATGAGTTTTATTTAGTTGTGATTCTAGGGACAGAATTCTTTTTAAGGAGGGAAGATTACAACGAGAATTTTGTATTTTAATTTTAAATATTTATTAAATTAAAAAAATATTTTTGTGGATTTATTTATTGAGTTAAGTAAATAATTGATGTCATTATATTGTGGAGTAAATTAATTAAGTGCAATATATTAATTAAATTGATGTTTAATATTAAATTGATGTGTAAGTAATTTTGTGATGAAGTTCTAATTTAATTGAGATAATTAAATTAGATCAATATTATGTGGTATTTTATAATAAAAATATAATGATTTAATTATAGTAATGTCTAATTTAATTTAAATAATAAAATTAGAGATTTACTAATTTGTTAC
Source organism: Panax stipuleanatus (assembly GCA_020205555.1). Lineage (NCBI taxonomy): Eukaryota > Viridiplantae > Streptophyta > Magnoliopsida > Apiales > Araliaceae > Panax > Panax stipuleanatus. The sequence goes on from CM035121.1 coordinate 81,004,998, forward strand.
ATGGAATTATGATTAATGAGTAAATTATAATTGTGTAGCAATTTAATTATGTGATAATTTTATTTAATGAATAGATGTTAGGTTTAATTTAATTAAAATTAGAATATTGAGACTTAATTAAATAAAGTGTGACATTGAAAACTATGTAGTAAAAGGAGTTATTAAAATAAATTAAAAAGGGTTTTAAATTAGTTTTACCAAACAAGGCCTTAGCTCCTAAAAAATCTATTTTTAAATTAATGGGTTTTGCCAAACAAGCCTTATAGCTTTTGAGTTTTAAAAATTTATAACTGATATATTATTAATATTGTATATTATGTTTTGTCAGTTATATATTATATACTTATATCATATATCTATCAGTTATAGGTATATTATATTATACGTTAAGTTAAGTTAAGTTAGACTATCAGACTAAGAGAAGAGAGAGAGAGTAGAGAAAGAAAATAGAGAAGAAGAAAGAAGAAGGAGAAAGCTTGTGAATTCAAAAAGAAAACCCATAATCACCATCTTTATCTTCTTCTCCTAAACAACAAAAGGTATACTTAACTTTTAAATTATTGTTCTTCATTATTCTTCATGTTTTTACTTCTCTATAATTGAAGTTTCATGAGAATATGTGTAATATAGTTTGTATGTGTTAAATTATATGTATAAACTATTATATATGTTTTGTGTGAGTAATTAAACTAGTTAATTCATGTAAATATGATGAACATGGAGAAATAATGTTCATAGCAGTTTACAATGAACTATTTTGAAAAATGGTTTCTTTAATAATCAAAATTGATGTTAATTCATGCTTTATGATGTAAATTGAATTTAGATTATGATGAAAAGTTGAGAAACAAAAATAACATGATTTGAATTGTGTGATTTGGTTTAAAAACAAAGTCACAGTGTTTATTTTCTTCAAGAACACTTAATAATGGTGTTTTCTTCAAAAACATAAAATTAAAGGTTTTTAATCATGTGTTGTGGTGTTTATATGTGTTAAAACGTGTTAGAAACATAAGGTTATGTTTTTGTGAAGCTTTATATGCATTATATGTACTGAATTCTGAGTTTGGTGCGAGGAAATAAGCCAAATTGGCTTTTTGCTGCACAGTTCGCGAGGCTATCTGTGTTCGACTGCGACGTGGCGCCGCAACGCCAGCCCTGTGAGTAAACTGGACGCTGCAGTGCCACAGCGCCACAGCAGCAGTAGGTGACGTAGCACGACGCCGCAGCGCCAGTTGTGTTTCTTAACTTCAGCGCTGCAGCGCCAAGACTGGTTTTCAGAAAGTGCTGACATGGTAGCGCGCCAGCGTTAGTTCGGAGTACAACTGGAGCACTACAGCGCCATGCCTGCAGAGCCTCTGATGACATGGCGGCACGGCGGCGCGGCTGCAGTTCATCATGTGGTGTTGCAACGCCACCTATGCAAAATAGCCAAAAAATTTTATTTAAGTGTATGACTTTATGAGAATGATGATGTAATAATTATAAAAGCATGTTAATAAGATTATATGCTAGTTGGACAATATTGAATTATATTTTTATATATGAAATGTATAATCTAAATTATAATTGGATTAATTATAATTGGATTAATGTGACTATATGATTTAATATTATACTTTGATTAATTATGTGAATATGTGGTTTGATCATATTATGTGATAATTAGTGGTTAAACCTAAAGAATGATGGGTTAACCTAGATGGATTAACTAAAGATGTGAATTAGCTATATGGTAACTAATTTATGTTACTATTGTTAATTATGTGTACGTAGGATAATTGTGGAACGAGTTGTTAATAGCTAGGTTGCGCACGAGGCAAGTTCCTAAACCTTTCTTTTATATTATGCAAGTTTTCTAACTATACCTTTTATTTGAGCAAGTTCTTTTTATTCGACAATGGACAAGTAATTAATTGAAGTTCATTATTTAAATAATATAACCTTGACTTAATTGTTCAAGCAAGGTTTATTGTATCTTTCAAATGCTTTAAGTTTATTTCTAAAGCATGACTATTGAATATGATGTCTGTTGTTATGACTCGTAATTAGTACATAATTCTTTTATTATTGAATTCTTAAATATTGTAAGTTTGTTCAACTACTCATTAGTTGATGATAGTTGAACTCCAAATTACTCTTTGAGCTTATCCAAACCAAACATTCTTTAGTGCGAACTCGTTAATTAATACTGAGATGAACAACCCTAGTAATAAGGGATTACCATACGAAAGCGTTAAGATGTTTGTGCACAATACATGGTACGAAGGGTTGATCCCCCTAAGTACGAGTTAAGAGTTCATATAGTCTAACAGCTGTTAAAGGTTTAAATAAAAATGTTTATAACCTGGGACATAGTTCAAGGTCTTATGACTCTTAGATGAATTCTAAATATTATTCTTAATTATCGATGATAGAAATATTATTCAATTTAGTTGAAGCTATTTAGTATATGTCATCATTATTGATTGTTATTTCAAGTGAGCTTTTGTTTGCTCACTCTTGCATTTATATAACCATTGCAGCCAAAGTTGAGAGAGTTGACGAACCGTCAACTAGCAAGGACAAAGGCAAGATGAACAAGTGAAGACTTGTTCATATTTGATTATGATTTTTGTAATAAGACTTTTTGAATTCACAAGCTTCCTCGTTCTTCTTCTTTCTTCATCTCACTTTTCTTTCTCTTAGTCTGATAGTCTAACTTAACTTAACTTAACATATAATGTAATATACATATAACTGATAGATATATGATATAAGTATATAATATATAACTAACAAAACATAATATACAATATTAATAATATATCAGTTACAAAATTTTAAAACTCAAAAGCCATAATGCTTGTTAGGCAAAACCCATTAATTTAAAAATAGAATTTTTTAGGAGCTAAGGCCTTGTTTGGTAAAATTAATTTAAAACCCTTTTTAATTTATTTTAATAACTCCTTTTACTACATAGTTTTCAATGTCACACTTTATTTAATTAAATCTTAATATTCTAATTTTAATTAAATTAAAGCTAATATCCATTCAATAAATAAAATTGCCATATAATTAAATTGCTACACAATTATAATTTACTCATTAATCATAATTCCATATAACAAATTAGTAAATCTCTAATTTAATTATTTAAATTAAATTAGACATTACTATAAGTAAATCATTATATTATTATTATAAAATACCACATAATATGGATCTAATTTAATTATCTCAATTAAATTAGAACTTCATCACAAAATTACTTACACATCAATTTAATATTAAACATCAATTTAATTAATATATTGCACTTAATTAATTTACTCCACAATATAATCACATCAATTATTTACTTAACTCAATAAATAAATTCACAAAGATGTTTATTTAATTCAATAAATATTTAAAATTAAAATACAAAATTCTCGTTTGTTACATTCCTGACCCTAACTTAATTATGATTACGCAAGTTCATATCTTTAATCTTGTTTAATTTTACGCAAGCTTTCTAACTTAAGCTTTCCTTGAGCAATTCATTATTTCTACATTGATTATTGTTGTAAAACTTGATTCTCTATTTCAAATAGAGTATCTTTGATTATTCCAAGGATGCAACTCTTTGAAGAGCATTACTTAGTTTTAAACGCTTATTCATTTATAATTGACTTTTGATGATCTTTGAGCATGATATCATTATTTAATTCTCTTATGTTGTACAAAACCTTTATATGGCTAGTGAACCTTATTGACTCAACTAGTCCATCGGTTGAAGAAGCATTCTAAAATTCTAGAATCGTTTAGAAGTTAATTCTAACCAACTTTTCTTTGGTGCGGACTCGAATATCAAAACTAAGATGAACAACCCTATTATAAGGGATTATTTATGCTTAGCGTTAAGATATTTGTGCATAATACATGGTAGAAAGGGCTGATCCCCCTGAGTGGGAGAAGTAAGGTCCATATAGTCTTATAACTGTTAAAGGTTTAAAGTAGAAATACTTGACAACCTAGAACGTAGTTTGTGGTCATACGACCCTCAGACATACTTTTGAACTCGTATTCTATTCTTGATTCAAAAGTTGACTTTCTATTGAGCTTTTCGTTTTTACTTATTGTCGACGTCGGAAAAAAATCCGCAGGTCGGGTCACAACCCGGATCTTTTTCTCTTCCTAAGTTATCTCTACCCTTACTCTTTTTATTTGCGAAAAAGGTTTTTAAGGGTTTTTTAGAAAAAGGCCAGCATGTATCATGTTAATGATTTTAACATTTTACAGAGTCGCCAGTTGGTAGATTTGAAATGGTTGTACCAACTCAACCGAGTTTTGCTTGAAAAGAGGCCTAATTTGCTGGACACTGTCGAAACTTGGTCTTTGAAAATAAAGTTTTGAGTTCGGGGGCTTGGTTAAGTGTGGGGAAGGTGTTAGGCACCCCACAACTCCCGTGTAAACATCGCATCTTTTTAATATATCCCTTAAAAAAACTGAAATGTGTGTGTGTGAATACTGTTTGAAAATTGGGCCTATGTTGGATGGTCTGTGCATTGTTGAACCTATATACGAAAGGTTTGATTTGATTTGCAAAATTATTTGATTTGATTTTGCAAAAGCTTTTATTTTCGATGAAATTATTGAATGATGTTTTGAAAGAAGGTTTTCAAATCCTTACGCTAACATAGGAATTGAAGCATATTGATACTTCAGTTTTATCTTTTCAGCCTTAAGGCTCAATTTGAATGGTGATTGTCGGGCTGCGAAGCATCCTCGACCACAACATATATACAAGTATCAGTCTCCTCATGGGCATGATAGCCATCGGAGAGACTCTGACACGACAAACCATATTTTCACTATGTTGAGACCTTAAATTCGGATAACCGTTTTAAGGTTTTTTGTATGTACATTTTTATAGAAAAACTGGCAGGGTACATTTGGAAAGTGGAGTTTGTCCATCGTGGGAATCAGATTCTGATCTGTTTGATCATGAATCTCACGATTCCTAGGCTCACATACGGAGGCCAATAAACTTGCACAGCTCAAATTTGTACAAAAATATATCCAAATATCGCCAGAACCAAGGATTCATTCAGTAAATCCTGGTTCGCACATGGCCGAAGCGTCTCGTTCCCACTAGATAGTGATCTAAGGGATGCGAGGTTGCTTTTATAACCGAAACTAGAAAAATACTATATTTAAATAAATCTCAGCCATTCTAGCTTCCCAGTTCCGTCTGTACCGATTTTGAACCGTTTGAAAGCTAGAGTTGGCAAGATTTACATAAATCTAGTTCGTCCTGCATATAAGTTAGTGCCGATTCATATAAAATGAATATTTAAATCAACAATTTAATAAAAGCGAGTAACGTAATATATATACAATTATATATATAAAAGCTGTAAAGGGCGATTGATTTTCACACCAGTGCCCGGACTAGAATTGAAATATATATATATATATATATATATATATATATATTTATAAAAGATGTATATAAGCCACGGAATGATCCAGGCTGAACATAATTGAAATATATATATAAAACAGTAAAAAGGGCGATGGATTTCTCACGCCTATGCCTGGACTGAAATTTAAATATTTACAAAAAACGTAGTCGACCAGGACTGGGAAGATAACCCAGTATGGTGAATATTGTGAAAATAGTAAAAAGGCCACATAATGATCCAGGCCAAACTGGAATGTAAATATATATATAGACAGAAAAGTAGTCAACCAAGACTGGGAAGATAACCCAGTGTGGTGATTTTCACACTGATGCCCGGACTAGAATTGAAATATATATATATATATATATATATATATATAAAAGCTGTATAAAAGCCACGAAATTATCCAGGCTTAACAGAATTGAAATATATATATATATATATAACAGTAAAAAAGGCGATGGATTTTTCACACCAGTGCCCGGACTGAAATTTAAATATTTACAAAAAACGTAGTCAACCAGGACTGGGAAGATAAGCCAGTATGGTGAATGTTGTGAAAACAGTAAAAAGGCCACAGAATGATCCAGGCCAAACTGGAATGTAAATATATATATATATAGACAGAAAAGTAGTCAACCAAGACTGGGAAGATAACCCAATGTGGTGAAGGCTGCTTATATATGCATATTTATATATAAAACAGTAAAAAGGCCACAGAATGATCCAGGCCAACCTGAAATATAAATATATATAGAGAGAGACAGAAAAGTAGTCAACCAAGACTGGGAAGATAACCCAGTGTGGTGAAGGCTGCTTATATATGCATATTTATATATATAAGCAGTAAACTACCACGTATTTGACATTCGGGCTTGAGAGAATTTAAAAGTTAGTATATATACAGTTAAATATATACAAAAAAAAGCCAAACCCAGACTGGGAAGATAACCCAGTCCAACAAATTTGCTAATAACGAAGATGCAAGTATATAAAAGCTGTCGGAAGTGACGGATCGTCAATCCGAGTTGTAGAAATGCCAGAAAATGCGTTTATGTGCAAAAATGTACTAAAAGTTGACAAAAACAGCCACAAAACAGAGTTTCGGGCATATTTAGAAAACGAAACTTGATATGTAAGTGTATAAAAGTGCCAAGAAGTAGTATTGACTTGCTGATCGTAAAAATACTCACAATGGACTGTTACACGGGCTTTTTGCCAAATTATAGGCTTTACACGTCTGAATCTACCGGTTATTTTTGATATGTGGTAGGATGTGGGTATATCTACGTGTTAGAGTGAAAAAATTTGGGTTTGGAAGACAAGAAAATAGACAGAAAACCAAACAGGCAGGGGTTCGGAGCGTTTCTAAATTTTTTAAATGAGAGGCCAGGGAGCCTCCACTCTACCTGCTGCTATCGCAGGTAGAGGTGCGGCTCCATGTGGTGGGGCCCACGTGGTGGGTCCCATCATCTTGAATTACATGCACTTCAAGCAAAGCAAGGTCTGATTCGAAACTTTCTAACTTTTGATCGGAGCGTCCCTTTGAGGAGTGCTATACCTTTCCGGAAAGCCCTCGCCGAGAGTGTCACAATGACGTGGGATAAAACATTTTTTGAGTCCAAGAAGACGGGTTCATAACTAGGTCTTCAATTCCCTGCAGTTTATCCGTTGAGCTGTCTGGCGATGTTTGCACTCAGGATCATCGTTATGGTTCGTTCTGACCTTAGTGGCATCAATTCGGCTTGAGTTTTAACGGATCAACTTAGAGTTGGTAAAATGACCGTTTTGCCGGCTCCCGGGGTTGCCTTCAGTGTCGACATGGCCTTCGGTTGACTTCTTGGGGCAGTTTCCAAGACTTGGATCCCATTCGAGTCTGTTTGTCCTCAGTGTTGTCTCTGAGGTTGACTTGGTTGCTATAGGGTTTCCTCTGGACGGGTTGTGATGCTTTAGGATTGCTTCTGGAGTTAACCTGTACTTCCCGGGTTGAGACCGGGGCTGACCTGTACCTCCTGGGTTGAGATCGGGGCTGACCTGTACCTCCTGGGTTGAGATCGGGGTTGACCTATACTTCCTGGGTTAAGACCGGGGCTGACCTATACCTCCTGTGTTGAAATCGGGGCTGACCTGCACCTCCCGTGTTGAGACCGGGGCTGACATGTACCTCTTGTGTTGAGACCGGGGCTGATATGTACTTCCCGTGTTGAGACTGGAGCTGATCTGTACTTCTCGGGTTGAGACCGGGGCTGACCTGTACCTCCTGGGTTGAGACCGGGGCTTACCTGTACCTCCCAGGTTAAGACCAGGACTGACCTGTACCTCCCGAGTTGAGACCGGGACTGACCTGTACCTCCCGGGCTGAGACCGGGGCTGACCTGTACCTCCCGTGTTGAGACCGGGGCTGATCTGTATCTCTCAGGTTGAGACCGGGGCTGATCTGTACTTCTTGGGTTGAGACCGAGGCTGACCTGTACTTCTCGGGTTGAGATCGGCACTAATCTGTACCTCCCGGGTTGAGACCGGGGGCGATCTGAAGGCCCGATATTGAGACCAAGGTTGATTTGATGATTCGATAATGAGACCGGGGTTGAGTTGACGACCCAGTATTGAGACCGGGCTTGAGTTGACGACCCGGTATTGAGATCGGGGTTGAGTTGAAGACCTGATATTGAGATCGGGGTTGATTTGATGGCCCGGTATTGAGACAGGGTTCTAGTTGACGGCCAGGTATTGAGACCGGGGTTGATTTGATGGCCCGGTATTGAGACCGGAGTTGAGTTGACGGTCCGGTATTGAGACCGGGGTTGAGTTGACGGCCCGGTATTGAGACCAAGGTTGAGTTGGCGGCCTGGTATTGAGATCGTGGTTGATTTGACGGCCCGGTATTGAGACTGGGGTTGCGTTGACGGCCCGGTATTGAGACTGGGGTTGATTTGATGGCCAGGTTATAAGACCGGGGTTGATTTGATGGCTCGATATTGAGATCAGGGTTGATTTAATGGCCTGGTATTGAGACCGAGGTTAATTTGATGGCCCAGTATTCAAGCCGGGGTTGAGTTGAAGGCCCGGTATTGAGACCGGGGTTGATTTAATGGCCCGATATTAAGATCGGGGTTGAGTTAATGGCCCGATATTGAGATCAGGGTTGAGTGGATGGCCCGGTATTGAGACTGGGGTTAAATTAAAGGCCCGATATTGAGACCGGGGCTGATTTGATGGCTCAGTATTGAGATCGGGGTTGAGTTGACAGCCTGGTATTGAGACCGGGGTTGATTTGATGGCTCGATATTGAGACCGGGGTCGAATTGACGGCCCGGTATTCAGACTGAGCTTGATTTGATGTCCCGGTATTGAGATCGGGGTTGATTTGATGGCCCGGTATTGAGACCGGGGTTGAGTTGAAGGCTCGGTATTGAGACTGGGGTTGATTTGATGGCCTGGTATTGAGACCGGTTGATTTGATGGCCCATTATTGAGACCGGGGTTGATTTGATAAGACAATCTTGCCCTCCTATAGTGTTAGTAACAGGGACAGGAAATTTCGAGTGTCTACACTTATCAATGACAAGAAATATCTATTGTTCAGCTGATGTTATTAGTTGTGATTTCATATATTGTTATTGTTCATGACTATTCTAGTGAGCTTTGTTTTGCTCACTCTTGCATATATAACCACTACAGCCAAAGCTGGGAAAGTTGACGAGCCGTCAACCAGTAAGGGCAAGGGTAAGATGAACAAGTGATGAAGACTTGTTCAATTTATTATGTGGTTTATGTAACAAGACTTAATTTTATTATGTGATGTTTTATTTATGCATTTGAATGATGGTTTTAAGGTTAGAGATTACCTATGTTTATTTTAAAAGTTGTAACCTTTAATAGGGAAGATTTCATTTAAGTTTATAAAGTTTACGATTCAATGTTGTCCTTTATTATGGGTAGTTAGTATATGAATGCTTGATCAGTGAACACTAAATCCTGCGGAAATGAAGTACCTGGATTTAGGGGTGTCACATTTTCAATAGTAATGTGATATCTTTCACTGACGATGTAATACCAGTGGAAGGGACTGCTTATCGCAAATCCTTGCACATAACGGTAATGTCATCAGGATATGTGATTGGAGGTGTGCTGATAGATGGAGGATCATCCCTGAACATTTGTCCCTATGACACATTGGAGAGAATGAAGATTAATTCAAACCAAATCCAGACTAGTCATGTAGTCATCAGGGCTTTTGATGGATCTCGCCGAGAGGCTGTGGGAGAAATCAAACTTCCATCGGAGATTGGACCCCATACTTTCTACATATCCTTTCAGGTACTAAACATTACCACAAGATATAATTTACTGTTGGGAAGACCGTGGATACATATGGCAGGAGCAGTTCCGTCCACTCTTCATCAACAACTCAAATACATCATTGATGGCAATCTGGTAACTGTCAATGCCAAACCAGAATATCCTGTCCATACACAAAGCGATATGCCTATTATCAGTCTTGATGAAGGAATTGAGCCTGTCAGTTTTCAAGCTCTTGAAGTGAGCAACACTCAGTACCTACCTATTGGGGCACCAACCTTAAAGCCAAGAGTTTCCACCAAAGTAATGATGGTTGGTCAAGAAATGATATCCTTGGGTTTTTGCCCTGGAAAAGAGTCAGGAAGAAATCAGAAGTCCATTTCAAATCCCTAGCCATACAGGGAAGGCTGCATTAGGCTATTCCTCTGGATCAAACAACCGGAATCCGCACAAGCATCCACCGGTTCCTTACTTTACCATTCTGCTACCAATCTCACTGGTGCAGGATTTGCGAAGCCTATGAGGAGAATTCCTGTTGTAGTCGCTAGTATGCTGATTCCTAAGACTAAACCGATCATTGAAAAAGAAGTCCCGAAGCCTGATAAGGAAAGCAAAGAAGGGAAAGAAAGGTTCCTACGGGGAGGACAAGACCCGTTTACCAAGATATATTTTCTGGTGCATACTGAGGGAATGAACAATGATATCCCAGATGATGATTTTACAGAAGACCAATTCACAATCCCTTGCATGGACAAAGATGAAGGGAGTGTCCCAAAGAGGAATGCCGACTTTGACAAAGATGCTGTCTTAGTCATCACCAAAGAAGAGATGGACAACAGCAACCCCTTTATCCTCCCTGTTAATGAGGACTTGACTCTACACAATTGGAGCAGCACTCCATGCATCAATCAAAAAGGGTAAAAGGGCAGAAAGTCCATCTGCCCTGAATGGTGGTTTTATTTCCTGCTTATTTTTGTTACACAGCGATAGTAGTTACTTTTGTCGTGCTTTTGCTAATGCTTTGTATGATCAAACAATTTCATATATTAAGTGAAAGCACTTTGTTTTCAGGACTCTAGGGTTGGATTTGTTTGGCATTGCTGATGATATACCAAATTTTCACAGTGACTACGACTTTGATGTAGAGCTGGACTTTGACTTGATGGAGATTGATCAAGAAGAGATAGATGACTATGAGGTGCCCGAGAGATCAAAGAGTGGGTTGAAGACAAACCCAAACCAAACCTCGATTAAACCATCATAGTCAATATCGGAACCTTAGAAAACCCTAAAGAAATCCAGATAGGCATGGACCTTACCCGAAACCAAAGAAAAGACCCGATTGAACTCTTAACTCAGTTCCAGGATGTGTTTGCATGGTCACATGAAGACATGATTGGTTTGTCTACTGACATTGTCATTCATCGACTGCCCATTAAAGATAGATTCAAGCCAGTCAAGCAGAAACTGAGGCGATTGAAACCTGAGTGGAGTCTGAAAGTCAAAGCAGAAATTGTCAAGCAATTCAAACCCGGCATCATCATGGTGTCAACTTATCCTGAGTGGTTATCCAATATAGTTCCCGTGCCTAAGCCTGAAGGGAAAGTACGAGTATGCGTGGATTATTGGGATTTGAACAAAGCTTATCTCAAGGACAACTTCCCAGTACCTTTTATCCATATACTAATACTGTTTTACCGGGTATCATCAAATCATGGTTGTTGAAGAGGACAGGGAGAAAATAACCTTCATCACTCCCTGGGGAACCTTTTGTTATAGACGTTTGTCATTTGTCCTTATTAATGCCGGTGCCACCTATCAACGAGCCATGATGGCCCTTTTTCATGACATGATGCACAAAGAAATAGAGGTCTATGTGGATGATATCATCGTCAAATCCTGGAAGGAGGATGACCACATCAGCCATCTCAAAAATCATTTCAACCGATTACGCAAGTACAACCTAAAGCTAAATCCGGCCAAATTTGCTTTTGGTGTCAAATCAGGCAAACTGTTGGGATTTTTAGTGAGCAACAGACGCATTGAGCTGGATCTCGCTAAGATTTAAGCCATCACCGAGATTCCCGTGCACCGAACAGAAAAGGAAATACGGGGATTTCTGGGGAGAATCAATTTCATAAGCAGATTCATTTCTCAACTCACGGCAACGTGTGAACCCATCTTTAAGCTGGTAAGGAAAAATTCCTCCATGAAATGAAATGAAGATTGTCAAAAGCCTTCCTTTCCTTAAAGGAGCAGTTGATCGAAGCCCCTGTCTTGTTACCCCCCAAGAGATGAGGTTCCCTTGTTTTTGTACATGTCAGTCAATGCCAACACCATGGGTTGCATGCTGGGACAAAAAGATGATAGAAGCAAGGATAGAGCTATCTGTTACCTCAACAAAAGATTCAGTAGCGGAGAACAGAAGTACACTTTGATTGAAAAAACCTGATGTGAGTTAGCATGGGCCGCCATGAGATTATAACATTATCTGCATGGGCACACAACCTATCTCATATCCTGTATGGATCCTCTGAAGTACGTATTCAGCAAACCCATGTTAAATTGTCGATTGTCTAAATGGCAGTTGATCCTCCAACAGTTTAGTATAATTTATGTGAATCAAAAGTCTGTCAAATGTCAAGGAATTATAGATCAATTGGCCGAAGCACCATCAGGGGATTTCGAACCCTTGGAAACTTATTTCCCAGATGATGGGATAATGATAATTCAATAAATCCCTCAAGAAGATATAGTCCAATGTTGGAAATTATATTTTTATGGAGCCATGAACATAGAAGCTGCCGGAGCAGGGGCAATTCTTATATCTCTTACAGGAGAACAGTATCCTATGGCCATCAAGTTGCAGTTTGTCAACACCAACAACACAGCTGAGTATGAGGACTGTATAATGGGTTGAAACTGGCCCAATCCATGGATATCAAATGGTTACTGGTCTTTGGGGATTCTGAGTTGGTTATCAAACAAACCACCGGGGTATATCATACCAAAGAATTGCATTTGCTGCCCTATCATCGACAAGTTATCAAGTAGCCATGGAGTTTAAAGAAATAACCTTCATCCACATCCTTCAAGGTAGGAATGACTTTGCTGATGCATTGGCAACATTGGCCTCCTTGATCCACATATCGGATAGGATGGGAATTCCCACCATCAAATTTGCAAGCCAAAAGGCCCCATCATATGGGAATTACATTAGAGAAATATCAGATGAACTACCTCCTATCAAACAGCCTTGGTACCCAGATATAAAAGAATATCTTCGAGATGGATCTACGCCAACTGGGGCAACTCAAGCTGAAAGAAAGAGGATTCATAAGATGGCTATGAAATTCTATCTGTGTGGAGACGCGATTTATAAAAGGGATGCTGAAATAGGCCTTTTAAGATACCTGCATAATGATCAAGCCCAAAGACTGATGGTTGAAGTCCACAGTGGAGTCTGTGGTCCACACATGAGCAGTCCTTTACTTGCCAGGAAAATATTGAGAACATGGCATTACTGGATCTCTCTCAAAGCCGACTGTGATGATCACGTCAGAAGATGCGACCAATGCCAAGTCCATGGAAATTCCATCCACGCTCCTCGGAACGAACTACAAAATATGAGTTCGCCATGGCCTTTTTTCATGTGGGAATGGACGTGATTGGGCCAATAGAACCCAAAGCCAACAATGGTCATCGATTCATCTTCACCATGATTGATTACTTCACTAAATGGGTTAAAGCTGCCTTTGTTCCCAAAGTCACCAAAGAGGTAATCATTGGTTTCATCAGAAACAGTGTAATCTGCTGATATGGATAACTAGAGGTGATCGTGTTCGACAATGCCAAGAATCTAAACAACTAGATGATGGAAGAATTATGCATCATGTTTCAGATAAAACATCTCAATTTCGTCATCTATCATCCCAAGATGAATGGTGCTATCGAAACATCCAACAAGAATATCAAGAAAATCATGCAAACAATGTTCGCCAATCACAATGGATGGCCTGATCTATTGCCTCTGACTCTACTAGCCTATAGAACGTCAATGCATACTTCTACTGGGGCTACCCCCTACTCATTAGTCTATGGTATGAAAGAAGTACTCCCCATAGAAGTAGAAATGGAGTCATTAAGGGTGCTAATAGATGCTCAGATGGAAGAAGACGAGTGGTTGCAAGAGTGATACCACCAGTTATCCCTGATAGATGAAAAAAGGGCTACAGCCATATTTTAGGGGCAATTATATTAGCAAAGAATTGCTCGATCATACAACAAGAGAGTTCGACTCCGATAATTCAAAGAAAATTAATTGGTACAGAAGAAAGTTCTTGCCAATCGAGATGAAGCCAAAGGAAAGTTTGCCTCGAATTGGGAAGACCCTTCCATTGTCAATGTGATGCCCCCAAATTCAGACCTCCACTGGTCTCTTGAATTCGGTCCATCACGTTCTCACAATAATACAATAATAATATCTAAAACATACGTTCACAACAGAAGATCTAATCTAGAATAATATACAATGATTTATTATAATTATTCCCCCAAGTCTCGCAACCTACAGTATTTAATAGATTACATAATAATATCAAATGCAGACTTATTACATAACCCTACGTAAGCTTAAACATAGTTCTGTAATACTTTTAATATAACATTATAGCTTTAAAAATATAAAAGGGACAAGCTAGTCGGTAGCCTTGCCCTTGCCCTTGTCGGCGCCCGACGGTCCACCCTGCTCTGCCTTAACTGAAATATTTTAGGGAAAGCAAGAATGAGCAACGAGTTTGCTCAACAAGTAATATGACAATAAGGGTGAGTAATTATAGTTCTCGTATCCCAAAAGGGTATAACAGGATATGATAGTTCAAGGATAGCAAGAAATATCAACAGTTTTCAATAACAGTCGCTAAGGACAGCAGAATATCAATAAGTTTCAATGCTAAATCAATTCAAGATTTCAAGATAATTGATTACTGAGCAGTCACTAAGGACTATGAACTCTTACTAGAATTAACAGTAATATACTGATAATCCAACAAAAACAAGTACAACAGATGATCAGCCTAAAGTATCCTATATTATGCATAACATTTAATTATACTCAAGTGCGCACGTCGGTCTCCCGACAAATATATTTTCCCTTCAAAGAAGGTTGTTCATCCCAGTCAATATAAGACTCCGCACTAATCAATTGGTTTGGATAACTTTCTAATCATGATATAAGTCTAGCCGAATCAAATGGCATACACCACTCTTTATAAGTTCAATACTTGACATTATAGTTCGAAGAATATAATCGACTTACCATAACTATGATGCAATAAGTTATAATTTGAATAACTCACTTGCACAACAATAAACTTAATACGAATTCAATAAGAATAGAGTTCAAGTACTTGCTTACAATATCCATTAAATAACGTAATGCAAGGGTTTAGGATACTTGAACCATGAAATAGTGTAAGTTAGGAAACTTGCCTTAAGCGTAGTCTATCCACGTAAAGTAAATCAACACTTTCGAATCCCTATCGTAATATAGTTACGTATATATATGATATCCATTAGTCATATAGTTTAACATCATATCTTATCTTGGATATACGATCAACACATAAGCTAAGTTTTAACCTAGCTACACAGTTATACCATATATAGTATCATATTAATTCACAAGTCTCGACTAATATAACTTTTATTGCCTTTTATCTTTAACGTTCCTCCTTTTGAGTTAAACATATTCTCATATCATTATTATCACATACGACCATAATCAATACCAAACATATTTTATTTAGTAAGTTATGGCATTGTTATAAGTTAACCGTCAAAATTGGATTCAAGTATCATCATACGATATCACATAGCATATATATACATGTTAAAGGGTCCTTTCATGCTTTCATAATCGTTCTAAATTCAACCCTTCACGAAATGATTCTAAGATTAACTCTCAAATAATTTTACGGCCATATTATGTCATGATATCACATAAGCTATCATGCTCACCCTGTAAACATGTGAAACGGTCATATAATCTATCAATAAGCATGCTCACATGTTTCTACATCTTAATTGCGTAACTAGTGTCGTCATTTGTTTGAAAACATGCTTCATTTATGCTTAACTTGATTTCACGACATTTAACATGGTAGGCATACATGTATGATATGTTAGCGAGTCTAAGAGTACTATCAAACTTGTCCATAAATATCAGAATCCAAATCTCAATGTAACATGTCAATGTGCACGTTCAAAACTTATACTTTCATTAGTAAAGTTCACTAATAAGGCCTAACATTTTTATGCTATATATATACATATGTTAACATGTTCGTTACGTATTTTAAGGCCATATAAACATGCTCGCAAAATCAGAATTTGGATATGGTACATACATGTCAAAGTTTGCATTCAATACTTATATTTTTGTTAGTAACGTTCACTATTGAGGTCCACATGCTCATGTTACATTATGAAACCCATATACATAAGTCAACATGCCTTTCATGCATTTCTTAGTCATACTAACATGCTTGCAAAATTAGAACATCAATATGGAT
The DNA here is from genome assembly GCA_020205555.1 of Panax stipuleanatus. Lineage (NCBI taxonomy): Eukaryota > Viridiplantae > Streptophyta > Magnoliopsida > Apiales > Araliaceae > Panax > Panax stipuleanatus. Next base: position 81,021,301 of record CM035121.1, read on the forward strand.
ATAACATGTCAAAGTTTGTTTATAAGACTTTAAGTTCGTTTTCAAGCTATAAGCTTTTTCATCAAGAATGTATGTTATCATGGTTTAACAGTACTCATGCTATGTCAATATACTTGCTTATACATGTTATTCATGTTATCATGCTTTGTCTAAGTCATAATAACCATTTACACATGATAGGTTCCTGCAGAAAACAAGCAACTCATTCCAAAGACTGGCGCAGCTGCGCCGCGCCTCAATATTAAACCGGCGCAGCTTTGCCGTGTCTGGTTCGCACCAAAAAGTGGCCTGCTTCTGCAGAAGTCCAGCCCAAACACAGAAATTTTCTACGAATTTTCTTTCAAACCAACTACATTATCTCACTGACATACATATAAGTCATCATATCAACTAACAAGCATTCTCCATTCACATTATCATGAATTTCATACTCAATTCAAGAATTAAGAAATCTCATAAAACAAAAGATGAAGAACAAGAAAAAATTTTATACCTTTGCTATAAGTGAATTGGACTTGCTGCTACTGAATTCTCTCTCAATTCTAGAATGATATTACTAATGTATGTATGCTCTCAATTCACTTCTTAGAAAATCTCAGCAAATCAAATTAGAAGGAGAAGAGGCTATATTTATAGAAGAACTATAATCCAGACAATGCATTCTCCCATTAATTCAAACTAATGAACTGAAGATTTGTATGTTGGTTAAGGAAGAGTAGGTAATTAGTTGGTGAATTACACTATTTTGCCCACTCCATTGTTCATCATTTGCTAGAGAGCTATGAAGGTTTGCTGAGTTTGATGTTATAAGAATAGACTAGCCTTGAGTGTTCACGTGTGAGGGAGAATGAGACTCTCATTGAGGGACAAGCAATACAAACTCAACAATCATGCATATATACATACTTAGCTTATCACACATATGTGTTATTTACTTAGGTTATCACATATCATACATTTAGATTATAATTAGAGTTACAATATAATTCCAATAAGTAATTAATACTACCATGTAGTAAATTTAATTTGCACATATATAATCCATGTACATTTTATCTTACCGGTATAATTTAATCGGATATTATCACATTATCTCATTTATTATTCAATCGAATATTAAAATCATCATCCATTAGCAATTGTTTATCATATATTCAAGAGATATTAATTTAATGTCCACACACTCACATTGTCACATACGCATTATTCATGTAGCTTTCATAACTCAATAACTTTACTATATAGTTTATGTATAATATAGTCACATTGCACTACACTTTTTATAACATATGTGTAACTACTATATGTTATACTTTTAATTATCGCATGCTTGCACATAACAATTACTCGAGCAATTATAATCATATTAATAATCTACTTGTTTGTTTTATTAATTTCCATAATAATGAATTATCATTTATATGATTAATTATCACATTAAATAAATATAAATCTTATTATATTTATAAACAAGTTACTTATTATTATTCTATTACTTGCAATAATAATATTCAACACACTATTAATTAATCATGATTAATATTCTATAACAATTAATATTTGATTAATTATTCACGTAGTAATTCCTTCATTAATTAATATAATCATTAATATTTCTCATCACTGTGCCACACAAGGCATTCAACGAGCTTATCGCAAACTCCATATTTTCTCAATTATTATAATTATTTAATTTAATATAATTGAGTTAACTCATCTCATAACACTTACATATTTATATTCAAATAAATATTCATTTTCAGTAATATATTCATTTAATAATATTCAAAAATTCTTGGGTATTACATCCTCCCCCCCCCCCCCCCTTATAAAAATTCCGTCCTCGGAATTACTACAAGGTTACACAAATAGATGGGGATAATCCCTCATCATCCTATCTTCTAATTCCCACGTAGCCTCCTTGACATCGTGGTTACGCCAAAGTACTTTTACAGATGAAATAACTTTATTTCTTAAGGTTTGCTCTTTCCTATCTAATATCTGGACAGAAATTTCTTCATACGCTAGATTCTTCTCCACTTGAATAGACTCATAAGAAATTATGTGACGCCCACAAAATCGGAACGCCACTTGGTCACTCGAATTCATTTTGTCACGTTCTAATATCTAACACCACAATAAATATTACGACTAAATGTCGCATCGCACAGCGGAATAATACACAACTATTACTGAATAGATTACATTTAATTAATATAATTTATTCACATCCCAAGGTCTCGAAACTTAAACAGTGATTACATAGCTTGGACATAACTTAAGCATACATAACCTTAACTAGTACATAATAGAATAAGTTCTTATTACAATCATAAAGTTCTATATAAATAAAGCTACTCAGTAGCCTTCCCCTTTCCCTTGTCGGTGCCCGAGGGTCCGCACTGCTCTGTCTTAACTGAAATGTTTTAGGGAAAGCAAGAATGAGCAACAAGTTTGCTCAGCAAGTAATATAACAACAAGGGTGAGTAATATAGTTCTCGAATCTCAAAAGGGTATAACAGAATATGATAGTTCAAAGATAACAAGAATATCAACAGTTCTCAATAACAGTCGCTAAGAACAGAATAATATCAATATGATTCAATGCTAAATTAATATAAGATTTCAAGATAACTGAATACTGAGCAGTCACTAAAAACTATGAACTTCTACTAGAATTAACAGTAATATACTGATAATCCAATAAAATAAGTACAACAGGTGATCAGCCTAAAGTACCCTACAGTATGCATATCGTTCAATCGTACTTAAAGTGTGCGCACGTCGGTCTCCCAACAAATATATTTTCCCTTCGAAGAAGGTTGTCCATCTCAGTCAAACACAAGATCCCGCACCAATCAATTGGTTTGGGTCGCCTTTCAACAATATGAGTCTAGCCGAATCAAATGGCATAGATCACAATAATTATAAGTTCAATCTCAAGATTTAAAGTTCGAAGAATATAAATCGACTTTTATCTTGTCCATAACATATCTGAATTTCAATCTCAAAAGCTTACTTGTACGACAATAATAGCACAAGATTAATGAATGCTCAATAAAGAGTAAGGTTAGAAACTTACTTACAATATCCGTTGAATAAAGTAAGGCAAGGTTAATACAATCAACACTTGTACTAGGGAGTGGCGCGGCCGCGCCACTCTGGTTCTAGGCCAGACAATGTTCTGCTTCAACAGAACTTCAACAATTCCTCACAATGTATTTAGCTAGCATGCTTGCATACTACTACTTTGCATTCCTAACATATAGATATACTTAACAACTTATGCTAGCACCTTATCACACATTAATTCCAACAATATCATGCAATTTCTATGAATTGAATTTCAAATGGGTTTAGAAATTATACCTCTTTAACTTGAATTGATACTCTCCTGACTTAACTTTCAGATTGCCCTCTCAATACAATATCCTCACTTTCTATATAACTTAGCAAATAACTCAATCATAGTGAATTGAAGGGGATGAGAGCTTAATTTATAGACAAATGAATAACCATACAAGAGCTTTACATATAGAATTAAACTAAGAGATGAAAGAAGAATACATTGGGCATTTGATGTTTGGTGAAATAGCAAATCAATGTTACTATTAGAGCCATCTCCCCTTTCATCATTTGCTAGTGCTGAGAAGTGAGTTTGCAAGAAATAGGCTTAGGCCATTCATTGAGGCTAATTGGAGTTGGTATGTAGAGGTAGTATAGGCCATTGGTCTTTCACGTGTAGAAGAAATGAAAGAGGAATGGACACTCTTTTAGGGACAAGAAAAAGAACTTAACACTCTAGCAAGGAAGGAAACACCATATATTATACACTCAACACACATATGTGCTTACCTTGGCTTCAAATTCTCCCAATCTAATAGGAATCAAGTCTACGCTCAGTTCATGTTCTCTAATGTTTGCGCGATAATTTCGATAAACGTATTCTACAGGGATTACTTCCTTATTCGCAACTTCTATGTTCAAGGGATTTTCTAATCGTTCTCGGGGTGTGTTAAGTCTACTAGCAAATTCTTCAGATATAAAAGAATAGGTGGCACCCGAATAAAATAATACATAAGCATTTATATCATTGATTGGGATTATACCTAACACCACGTCCTTCACAGCCACTGCGTCTTGGACGGTCATGTTAAAAGTTCTGGCGGTTGGGCGGTTGGATTATGCCGGTCCGCTGATCATCAGTTTGTTTCCTCCTTGTTGGCTTCTACCTCCGCCACTTGCCTTCTTCGGGCAGTCCTTAATCCGATGCTTCGTTGTAATAACCGAGAATTTTTGAATATTATTAAATGAATATATTAATGAAAATGAATAATTATTTGAATATAAATGATTTGTGAGTTAACTCAATTATATTGAATTGAATAATTATAATAATTGAGGAAATGTGGAGTTTCCGATAAACTCGTTAAATGCCTTGTGTGGCACAGTGATGAGAAATATTAATGATGATATTAATTAACGAAAGAATTATTAAGTGAATAATTAATCTATATTAACTGTTAATTGTTATTATAGAATATTAATTAATTGTTATAAAATATTAATAATGATTAATATGTGATTATTATTATTGCAAGAAATATAATAATAATAATGAGCAATGTGTCTATAATATAATAAAATTTATATTTCTATACTGTGCGTGATAAATGAGCAATTGTTGTGAGAATTAATAATTTCATTAATTGGCAAGGAGTGGATCAATTAATATTATTGTTAATTAATCAATAAGATAAATAATTTATTTATTTGACATTATGAATAATAAAGCAAATAAGTAAGTTTTTAATATAATAAGATTATATTGATTGTTATGTACATGCATGCAATAATTAATAATATAAAGTATATGGAATACAACTATGTTATATAGTGTAGAGAAACACTTAAGTGTGACTATGCAAGTATATTTAAACTATATTATATGATTGTACATGTTGAAACTATATGTTATGAATACATCATGATGCCTATATGACAATGTGAGTGTGTATACAATAAAATAATATATCATGAATATATTGTAATCAATTGTTGATTGTAGAATTTAATAACAAAGGAGATAATGTAATGTGATTATATCCGAGTAAATTATACCGGTATGATAAAATGTACATGGATTATATATAAATTACATTCACTACATTGTAATATTATTTCCTTATTGAAAACTACATTATGAATCTAAATGAATTTACTACCTAAGTATACATATATACCTAAGTGTATGATATATGTATGTGTATATAGCCTAAGTATGTATATATACATGTTGCTAGAAGGCTGAGTTATTTTGCTTTGTCCCTTAATGATAGTCACTTTCCCCACACGTGAAACACTCATGAGGCCTAAGCCTATTTTCTCAAACTCACAAACTCAGCTTGCTAGCTATCATCATGAAGGAGAATGGCTGATTGCTACAGCTTCACTATTCCACCAACTAACTCACCAACTTCTCCTTAACCTATATACAAACCTTCAATCCGTTAGTTTGATTCATGAGAAGATTGCATTGTCTGGGTATAGATTCCTCTATAAATTGAACTCTCTCCCTCACAAATTAACTTTGCTGAGATTTTGCTCAAGTTTATATTAAGAGACATACATTAGTGATATTATTCTAGAGTTGTAAGAATTGAATAGCAGCAAGCTCAATCATTTATAGAGGTATAATTATAGAATTCTTGGTTCTTCAATTTCTATTTCTGCAAATTTTTTGAGAATTTTTAATTCTTGGTTATGTCGAATTGGATTGTGATTGTGATATAGAACACTTGTTTAGTAGTTATAAGAACGTATATACATGTTTAGTATACAATGCAACTTGGTTACAGTCAGAATTATTGTGAAATTTGGAAATTGGGTTTGTGGTTTGTCGATTGCAGGAATTGTCTGCCGCTGGCCAAGAGCCGGCGCAGCTGCGCCAGTCTTGTACTGGGCAGCTGCGCCAGCAGCTTGTTCCAGATTTTGATTTCCTGCTTAAAATCTGCTAAGTGTTGGTTAATTGTTATGGCTTAAATAAGTATGCAAGCATGTGTTATGTATATATATTAACATGTTAAACTAATGTGAGCTTATGATATTAGGATCGCATGCTTGAATGGTGAAGTTATAGATTTCACAATGAACTTAGAGTTTTGACATGGACATTGACTTATTTTATCCGTTTTAGACATTCTGACTTTTGAGACATGTTTGTATGACCTAGAAACACATGAAATGTATGTTCACTTGCGTAGGTAAGTTTCATAATCAAATACGAACATGCAAACCTCACTAGTAACGAAAATGTAAGTTTTTACAAACGAACTTTTGACATGTATATACCATATATGAGTTCTGATTTTTTCGAGCATGTTCGTATGGCCTTGAAATGCATGTCGGATATATTAAATGATGTATATGGATTTCATAATGTAACATGAGCATGTTAGACCTTATTAGTGAGCTTTACTAATGAAAATATAAGCTTTGATTGTGAACCTTAACATGCTATTGCGAGTTTCGTATTCTGAAGTTTATGGACATATGAGATAGTACTCTTAGACTCACTCATATATCATACATGTATATATACCATGCTAGATGCCATGATATCAAGTTAAGCATGTTTTCGAACTAATAACTATGATAGTTACGTGTATACAATGTGAATACTCATAAGCATGCCTAATATGAGTTATATGACTACCTTATATGTTTACAAGGTGAGCATGTTAGACTTTGTAATTTCATGACCTTGAATGACCGTAAGTTGTCAAAAGTGTTAACTTAGCACCATATCATGAAAGAGAGAACTTAGATGGACTTGGAAAGCATGAAGGTGTCCTTTAATATGCATATATGTTATGTGATACTTGAATCCAATTTGACGGTTAACTTACAATAATGCTATAACGTGCTAAAAAGAGTATGTTTGCTATTTGTTGTGATCTTATGTGATATTAATGATATGAAAATATGTTAAACTCGAAAGGAAGAATGTTAAGGATAAAAGTTTTATTCATTTGATACTATATATGGTATAACTGTGTAGCTAGGTTAAAACTTAGCTTATGTGTTGATCGTATATCCGAAGATAAGATATGATGTTAAATTATATGACTAATGTATATCATATATATTTACGTAATTATATTACGATAGGGATTTAAAAGTGTTGAATTACTTTACGTGGATAGACTACGCTAAAGGCAAGTTTCCTTAAACCCGTTCTTGTATTATTTGCAAGTATCCGAACCCTTCTTTTATTGTGCAAGTTCTCTAACTTGAACTCTTATTTCATTAAGTCTTTTGAAAGCTATTATTCATGTTGAACTTGGTATTGTTCTTGAATATTGTGAAAGTGTCTATGCCATTTGATTTGGCTAGACTATATGCATGTTTACAAAACTATCCAAACCAATTGACCGGTGCGAAAATCTTGAAAACTGAGTTGAACAACCCTTATGGTAAGGGGAGTGTATATTGTTGGAAGCCCCAACACACGCGTGAATATTACTGTGGTGTTATGCATAACATAGATATTGTAGACTGATCATCTATCGTACTTATTTCTATTGGGTTATCAGTTTAATATTGATGATTCTAGTAGATATTCGATAATCCTTAGTGACTGCTCAGTATAAATTATTTTATATAGTTGGATAGGTTGATAGCCTTTGAACTCATATATATCTGTTGATCTATATTGAATTTCATATTCCAAAGATTTGATTCGAGAATTGTTGATATTCGTTGTTCATATTCTAAAACTCTGAATTATCTTAGAGATTATACTTTGATATTTCAAACTCGTGATATAATACTCATCACCCTTATTGTATATTACTTGCTGAGCAATTTGTGCTCATTCTTGCTTTCCCTAAAACTTTTCAGTGAAGGCAGAACAGGGCGAACCTTCGAGTGTTGATAAGGGCAAGGGCAAGGCTACCAACTAGCTTGTTCCTTTATGTTTTAAATATTTTAATGATTGTATTAAGACTATCTTCGGACTATGTTTAAGCTTAAGTTAGACTATGTAATAAGCCGTTATTTGATATTATTATGTAATCTATTAAGTACTGTAGGCTACGAGACTTGGGAGAATAATTATAATAAATCATTGTATATTATTCTAGATTAGATCTTTCGCTGTGAGTGTGTGATTTTAGTTATTATCGTATTGCCATAAGAACATGACGAACCGAATTCGAGAGACCAAGTGGTGGTCCGAATTTGGGGGCGTTACAGGTTGGTATCAAAGCTGTAGTTATAAACCTTTGGAGCGAGTGTCCTTAGACTATAACTTAGGAGAATTTAGAGGTTAGAAGGAAATAAAACTTATATAGAGTTTTTCTTGAGAGACTTATTTTGTTATGAAATGTAACTTCACTTTATACAATGAACTTATGCTTTATTTAACATTCTAATGGAGTTGATGTTTCTTGTCTTGTGTTTGTGATTGTAGGATGGCAGATATGGGAGTACCCAGTAGAGTGGCTGAGGAGGAGCCCAGGGATATTCATGTAGTGTACGAGGCACCCTTAGAGGCTGTGAAAGTGCAGGCTGTTGCACCATCCGAGTTAGATGACGAGGATGAGATAGAGATAGAGTTTGACCCCAAGGAGGAGCCGATGGAGGACGAGCCAATTGAGGACGAGCCTTTAAAGGAGAAGCCCATGGAGGACTCCTACGAGCCCAATCTTAAGGAGCAGATGTTAGGTGAGTATGAGGAGTGTATCCTAGAGTTGGACTGCAGAGTCCAGGAGCTAGAGGCCGAGGCCAAGGAGAGAGAGTCTGAGTTCCAGAAGTTGAGGGACAGGACCATCAGAGGAAGTAAGCCATGTAGGAGTTAGAGGTGGAGATTTCTTACCGCAGGGAGGCAAGGATCTAGATGGGAACCTTATTCCACAGGTCGGTGGCGAGAAATGTAGATCTGATAGGGAAGCTAGAAGAGGTAGAATAGAGAGAGCTGAGTGAGAAGACTGAGAAGGAAGCACTCCGTACTCAGCTAGAATTGGAGGTGATGGATAGGATACACTTCGAGGAGAAGTGGGAAGCGTCTAACGAGAGAGCTGACGACCTAGAGGATGAGGTCAGATGTAAGAAGAGGAAGATGAACAAGATGGGGTATGTGTTCTATTCAGCTTTTCAGAGGGTGATTGATGGTGCGTACTACTACCCGACGAAGCAGGGACAGACCCTACATACTTTGAGCCGAGAGTTGATGGCGTATATAGCACAGATCAAGTATAAGAGCGCTGTGGAGCGTGGGATGATGGGATGAGACCCTTAGTCAGTCTAGTAGTAGTATTTACTTTATGTGTTGTATATACTATGTTGTAATCCCAACTTTTTTGTGTAAAGTGTGGGATAGTGATGTAAACCCCGAGTAAGCTTTTGATAGAGGGGTAGTATGGTAGTATGGTAGTGTTCCCCGTCTTTTGTGATATTAGGGGATATGTGTGATAACATTTATAGAAATATGCTAGGGGAAATCATGTAATGAAACGATTTAGCATATGTATATAAATGAAGCTTATTTCAGAAATGTGTTATAAAATTTTATGCCTTTAGTATTAAAAGAAATACTTAAGTAATATAACTGAGTAATAATAAAATGAAAATTTGTGATGCAGATAATGCCGCCCAGACGTAGATTAACTGCACCTAAGGAGTCAGTGAACAATGAGAGGGAACAAGTAGATCCCATTCAGAAGCTAGTTGATCTGTTAGGAGAAGCTCTTAGGGGGAAGAACAACGAATCTGTTCGCCCAAACCCTCAAGCTGTACCAGTAACAACCTTCAAAGACTTTAGAAGTGTAGGATCCCCAGAGTTTGAGGGAACTACTGACCCGATAATTGCGCAAACCTGGATCAAGGAGATCGAGAAAGCTTTCACCATAGCTCGTGTGGGCGAAGACCAGAAGACGGTATTTGCTACTTATATGATGAGAGGCGAAGCGAACTATTGGTGGGAGGCAAATCAGCAGAGAGCTGGAGAAGGGACCATAACATGGGATAAGTTTAAGACTCTATTTTTCAAGAATTACTTCCCGAAAAGCATGAAGAACCGAATGGAGGTGAAATTTTAAGAACTAAAGCAAGGTGATATGACGGTGGTGCAATACGCAGCTAAGTTTAACGAACTAGCGCGATTTGCAGAGCACCAAGTTGGAGATAAGGAAAAGAAGGCAAGACGATTCGAACAAGGGCTGAAGCTGAGGTTGTTTAATAAGGTATCAGTTCTTTAAATTGATTCCTTTGCGACATTGCTGGAGAAGGCGATCATTGCAGAAGGTGGCAGTGAGGCCTTAAGTCTGTATAACAAAGAGAAGAAAGGGAAGAATACGGGAGGAGAAAGTCCCGTTGGAGGAAGCAGCAGTGGAGGAAGTAATTCGGGAAAGAGAAAATGGGAGAACAACAACAACAATAACAAAAACAACAGCAATCAATCGGGGAATTTTTGTGACGCCCCCAAAAAATTATCACAGCATAATATATACAGTTCATATATAAGTTCACATTATCACAGCATAATATAATTCAACTAACAGTTATTGAATTCATATATCAAATAGGAACTGAAGGACTTGCCTGATTCGTAGTTTAACAACTACGACTTAACTGCATAAGATATTTGCGCTTCGTGTAACCCTACACAGTTATATTAACCATAGAGATCACACTCATCAGTTATATGTATCCACACATTCTCAATGTAATAATAAATGTTACATTGTTGTCTAACTTGGTTCTTAGAACCTTCGTTTCACTTTCTTATCGTGTTCTTAGAATAACTATGTAAGTATACGTATACTTTAACCATACGTACTTACTAACATTCTTCATATACACATACCTGTCTACCACTAATCTATTTACATATAGCCAGTGTAGTCCATCTTTTAAGTTAACCATTCTCATTTGTCATTACTAACACATAAGACCATAACAAAACAAATATACGCTATTAACCGTCGAAGTTGGATTCAAGTATTAACATATGGTCCTACATAGCATGTATTCATATTAAAGGATACTTTCATGCTCATTCAACCCTTTTCACGTTCAATTTACACGATATAGGTTCTAAGTCAACATTTCAACAATTTAAGGCCACTCGAGGTCGTGAACATCACAAAGTTTATCATGCTAGTTCTTTAAACATATAAAGTATTCATGTAACTCATGTTGGGCATGTTTATGAATATTCATTCTTCATACATGTAACTATCATAGTTATTAGTTTAAAAACATGCTTCGTTTATCACTTTAAAACATGCTCGAACTCATGCTTGGTTAGTTGTCAATATATCCAATCACATACGAATCATATTTAGAGACGTAATAAACACAAACATGGCATCTTAAATCTTTAGAATCTAGCTACTCATACTTAATGCAACTTGATTTGAAAACATATTCAAGTTCGCCTTTGAAATCATTTTAAACTTGAACGATACAATTCGACACATACAAGACAACTTTAAAGCTCTTATCATATGTAGTTAAAGTATGTTAACATCTTCACAAGATCAGAATATCCACGTCTCACGTATGTGTCAACGTTCATATTTAAAACTATAAATTTAAGTTTAAAACTATAAGTTTTTCATCAATCGTGTACACTATCATGATTATTCATGCTTATGTCATGTAATGTACTAATATCTATAGTTTGATCATGTTCACATGCTTGTTCCAAGTGAGGCCACATGCTAACACTTAACAGAACTGAAACAGAAACCAAAACCAGAAACTGGGATAGGGGACCGGCGCAGCTGCGCAGCTCCCCAGTTCAAAACTGGCGCAGCTGCGCAGGTGGCCAGCCAGGGGCAGAGACAGCCTGCTTCGGCAGAACTTAGCCCAAACTCAAAATTTTCCACAGCAATTCGATTATGAGCACTATATATTAGTTCTATCATGCTTATAAGCCCATATAACAACTAAGTAGACATTCCTCAACTCAATTATCATTTATCTCCACCTAATCAAGAATTTGAAATTCAAGAATAAAAAGTTTGACAGAAACGAAATGAAGAATAAGAAGCAACTCGTATACCTTTGCTATATGAAGATGAACTTGCTGCTATAACAATCTTTAGACTCCTTACTATCATGTTGTATTTTCTCTCAATTTTCACTTAACATAAATCTCAACAAATGAAAACATGAAGAAGGAGAGCTTCATATTTATAACCAAATCAATACCCAGACAAATGCAAAATCTCCCAAATCAAACCAATAGATTGTAGAATTATATGGAGGTTAGCAATTAGTTGGTGAGAGTTGTTGGAACTCATCATGAATTCCTCACCCTTGCTCATCATTTGCTATGGAATGCTGAGGTTGAGAGCAATAGGGAGTAGACTAGCAATTGAGTTATTCACGTGAGAGGGAAATGTGCCTCTCATTATGGGACAATGCACATACTCAGCATTCTAGCAACACACAACACTTAAATTATTATACACATAACATATACTTAGGTTATAATTTGAGTCACAATGTACTTTCAATATATAACTAATATTACAATGTAGCAAGTAGGGATACATATATTCAATATATAATCCATGTACATCTTATTAACACCGAATATAATTCTATCGGGTATCATCACAGTGTATTGTCTCCTTTATTATTAAATTTTATTAATTCAATAATTGTTTACTATATATTCATGATATATTATTTTATTGTATACTTAATATATACATTGTCACACCCACATTTCATGTAACTCACATAGTTTAATAAATCTTGATACATGATCCCTATATATAGTATAGTCACATAATTGTTGCACCACACTATATAATATAATTGCACCACACTTCACACTTCATATAATATATAGTTAGTTACTATACGCTAGACATTTTATTCGCATGCTTGCACATAGAAGTAAGTAATTTACTTATCTCATTAATTAATTAATAATAATATTTATTAATCCATTTCTCATTAATCAATGGAATTAAAATTTCCATAACAATTAATTAACATTTATATAGTTAATTTTCACAATAAATATAAATCTTATTATATTTATAACAAATATACTTATTATCATGCTATCACTCGCAATAATAATAATTCAACATATTATTATAATAACAATTAATATAGATTAATTGTTTAATTAATAATTCTTATTGTTCAATCAATAATCCTTCCGTCCTTGAATTAATTAATTCATCGACGAATATTTTATTGTGCCACACAAGGCCTCTCCCACAAGCTTAATCTTAAGCTTATTATCGCTTCCCTTTCTCAAACATTCTTTCAAAATAATGTTTGTGTCTCAAGCATTTATATGCTAAATTATCTCAATTAATTATACCCTTATAATAAGTATAACCTTAACGCTTATAATAATTAATATATACTCTATTAATTATTCCAATGATAATATTCCCAATCAAATAATAACTTAAGTTATTTAATATATTAAAATAACTTAGTTTCCTTTCATTAATTAAACTCCCTTGAAAATACATTACAAATTATGTATTTAGCCATAACATAAAAATATTTTGTTTTCTCCAATAAAGATATTTATTATTAGAAAATACTTTATTTATTGACTCATGATATTATTCTTAATGTAATATCAAATAACTATATGTACGACACATGTACATATATTATATATAGAAAATAGATAATAAGTTTATTATCTATTATAATAAATTGTTTCCATCAATTTAATTACATATAGCAAATACGTTTTAATATATTTACTATATTAACCAATCACACCTCATACGAAAACATATAAGGTAATATTATTATTCAAAAATAACATTTCCTCCTTTTATTAAAATAATTCAATATTAGAAATTATTTTAATATCCTTTATTAGAAATATATAATAACTATTTCTCTTTCTTTTCTATAAATTGTTCCCCAAAATAATTTCTTCAAATATACATTTAAAGATATAATGATTTTCATCTCCCTTTAATAACGTATATATATTTAACGTTATTCGCACATTAGACTTTCTCACGTATTACCACTCTAAGTAATATATATAAAAAAAAGTATCAACTATAATTACATATTCAACACACATATTAATTAACTCCTTTACTTAAGTAAATTAAACCTTGTACCATATTACCTTAGTTAATTAAGGTTCAATATTCACATTATATTATTCCATAATATAACTCTCAACTTAAATTAACCAATATTTATTCTTATTAGTTAATTCCTTAACTAACTCATGTTTCATTATCCAAACCTATTCACGGATAGCTTAAGTGCTATTAATAACCTATATTATAAACATACGAGTTATTAGTACACATACACAAGAATATGGTGATTATACATTAAGGATATTTAATGTTACTAACTTACTATGATAAAATAATTCTATAAATTATTTAATATCTATAGATAATTTTATCCACTCCCTTTATCTCAACTGAAACGTCTCTACGCTAAGTAACAAATATATATTAATAATATATTTATAAACACATATTACATAGTCCATATTACCCTATGTAATATAATACCACATACCTTATATCACATAACAAAAAATACTCTTATTCGAACCCATCTCACAGTTTAAGAATTTTATTTATTAAATCCTTATTTAATAATATCTAAAAATTCGGGTTCTTACATCCTCTCCCCCTTATAAGGATTCCGTCCTCGGAATCACCGAAACTTCCTCTACTCGGTGCTATTCCGATTATTACATATTCTCTTGAATAATTTATTCATTCTCTTTTCAGAAGTTTTATTACTATAACTTTCTCAATCTCATTCTACCATTTTCTCCTTTCTAAGGAACATTCTACGTACTACATTCATCCTTTAGAAGAATAAGAATATTCCACGATTTTTCAATAATCGGGAAGTAGTATGAAAAACTCAGATTCCAATTTATGCTGAGGGGTCACAAGACCGTGAACTTTTCTCCAGGTTTACTAATGCTTCAACACAATTCTTCACACCGCAAACCAGAGTGTTTATCAATCACAAAGACTGAAAACACTCTCCACGCGTACTCTAGGTGGCCAACCTATTGTACCACTACGTTGGGCCGTAACGTAGTGTTTTGTAACGACTATATGCGTTACGCTCGGAACCATTGTCCCCGAAAACATGTTCCCTTATAGGGTTGTTCACCTCAGCTTTTCAACATCTGAATCGGCACCAGAGCAATCTGATTTGGCATAAATACACAAGAATGTTTGAATTCCATAATTATTCTCTAACAGTCGTCTAGCCGAATCAAATAGCTTAGACTTTTATCAACAATCCGGACATCAATCGAAACATATCAATCCTCCTAACTGACCTTTTTTATAGTTAAAACGAAAACCAAAAATTCTTTTATGACATCATAATACCGTACCACCTCAGTCGTACATTGAAAATTCTGTCATTTTATGACTTTATCATACTACATCATACCATCATGGACAAGCGATCTCACGATCGCTCCGGACACTAGGTTTGATAGCATTGATGACTCCATCGTTTACCATTCTACACCATATCAAATGATGCATATGGTTAAAAATACGTTTTGAAATATTTTCAAATCATTTTTGTCTTAGCCGAAACAAATAGCGTAGACATACGAATAACGGTGTTGTTTTTTTTTTTTTTAACTCATTAGTTCAGTTACCTGACCCAATATTTTTCTCAAGAAAACCGAAGTGCAAACACTAGCACGAAGTCAATAAATTTTGAAAATCTAGCGTAGCTAAAAGATTTAGAAAAATCCAAATTTCTCCATCAACTCCAATCTCTTACTCCATCAATGCTCACTATTCCAAAACTCTTATATAATATATCTATTCTTCGTACAGTTCACCAACTTACCATACCCTGGAAGCTCAGGAACTTACCACAATCATATGGGTTGAGAAACTTATCCTAGTCAGACCAAAATCGTCCATTCGCTGAGGGGTCCCATCATACGATTATGAGTCAAGAACTCGTCATAGGCATAAGTCTTAAGAACTCGCACCTAATCTTAGTATTATCTAATTATATCTTAGAAATCTCTATCTATCAAAATAAATATGAGAAAAGAATCACCTTTCCGCCATATGTATAATGATACCGTGACACTAACATTCCAACGATTATCAATGTGACGTACTCAGTGCAAGCACAAAACTTCTGCCCATACAAAAGTTTGTACAACTAAGTCGTTACATGAGTCCTCAATGGAAGTCCAACACTTAAATCTATCTTACTCTATCACTTGCTCGTTACGAGCTTTCTACGTTTCATCACATACAACTCCTCATGAGTTATTCTCGTACTTTTTATAGTACATTCTCTCATAGCATCAAGCTATACACACTTAGTCGTTACAGACTATCTATCATTTCACAGTTCAATCTGATCACGTCGTGATCATTGCTATACCTCAGGATTCTTTCCCTACTATCAACTAAACTCCATTCGAGTTTATTCTCACTATCTTCGTCATATACATCTTATAGACATCGTCTTAATATTTTCATTACCGGAGTTAGGAAACTCCTGATTTTCATTCTCTAGATATTTCAAGATTCTTCTTTGAATCTTCATGTATATATTTTAATCTTTATCTTTTCCTTTCTCAGGCTATAGTCTAAGGTACACTTACCTAAGGTTTATAACCTACAGCTCTGATACCAACCTGTGACGCCCCCAAATCCACGTTCCTTCGAAACCTCGGATTCGGTGCAGTCACGATACTACTAACGCCAAACTATTATATCTTTTATTCATTACTAAAAGAATACATCTTTACTTATTACAATTTAGAATATAAATTCTATTTATATCCAAGATCTCATCTTTACATCATATTCGATGTTACTAAAATGCGGAATAATTTAAACTTTTTCAATCCTCCTTGAATAAAATCTTTTATTGATTTCATAACTTGAATCAATTACAACCCTTGAATCAATTATAAAATATGATTCATTATATTTGAGTTATCGTATAACGTTTACAACTCGACCTGATATCCTCTATATATTAACTAATACATCTTTACAGTACGACAAGTTTTAAACAACGTATACAATTATCAAGTACAACTCTTAGAACCTAAACAAGGTTCAAACGATAATCTAAAAAGTATTCTTCATTGCGATACTATCTATCTTTATCAATCAAGAAGCATGAAATCTTTACCGTGAATCCTTAACCTGCAAAAGTGGTTATTTGCAAGAGTGAGCTCGACAGCTCAGCAATTCTAACAGTCCTCATGCATCACATAGCATATAACATCATACTCAGTTCATGCATTTATAAACAGTTTATATATACTACGCATGTTACTTTTCACATAACAAGTATATCATCAAAGATCAACTTTCAATCTCATTTATATCTCAAATACAGTTCATATATAAGTTCACATTATCACAGCATAATATAATTCAACTAACAGTTATTGAATTCATATATCAAATAGGAACTGAAGGACTTGCCTGATTCGTAGTTTAACAACTACGACTTAACTGCATAAGATATTTGCGCTTCGTGTAACCCTACACAGTTATATTAACCATAGAGATCACACTCATCAGTTATATGTATCCACACATTCTCAATGTAATAATAAATGTTACATTGTTGTCTAACTTGGTTCTTAGAATCTTCGTTTCACTTTCTTATCGTGTTCTTAGAATAACTATGTAAGTATACGTATACTTTAACCATACGTACTTACTAACATTCTTCATATACACATACCTGTCTACCACTAATCTATTTACATATAGCTAGTGTAGTCCATCTTTTGAGTTAACCATTCTCATTTGTCATTACTAACACATAAGACCATAACAAAACAAATATACGCTATTAACCGTCGAAGTTGGATTCAAGTATTAACATATGGTCCTGCATAGCATATATTCATATTAAAGGATACTTTCATGCTCATTCAACCCTTTTCACGTTCAATTTACACGATATAGGTTCTAAGTCAACATTTCAACAATTTAAGGCCACTCGAGGTCGTGAACATCACAAAGTTTATCATGCTAGTTCTTTAAACATATAAAGTATTCATGTAACTCATGTTGGGCATGTTTATGAATATTCATTCTTCATACATGTAACTATCATAGTTATTAGTTTAAAAACATGCTTCGTTTATCACTTTAAAACATGCTCGAACTCATGCTTGGTTAGTTGTCAATATATCCAATCACATACGAATCATATTTAGAGACGTAATAAACACAAACATGGCATCTTAAATCTTTAGAATCTAGCTACTCATACTTAATGCAACTTGATTTGAAAACATATTCAAGTTCGCCTTTGAAATCATTTTAAACTTGAACGATACAATTCGACACATACAAGACAACTTTAAAGCTCTTATCATATGTAGTTAAAGTATGTTAACATCTTCACAAGATCAGAATGTCCACGTCTCACGTATGTCTCAACGTTCATATTTAAAACTATAAATTTAAGTTTAAAACTATAAGTTTTTCATCAATCGTGTACACTATCATGATTATTCATGCTTATGTCATGTAATGTACTAATATCTATAGTTTGATCATGTTCACATGCTTGTTCCAAGTGAGGCCACATGCTAACACTTAACAGAACTGAAACAGAAACCAAAACCAGAAACTGGGATAGGGGACCGGCGCAGCTGCGCAGCTCCCCAGTTCAAAATTGGCGCAGCTGCGCAGGTGGCCGGCCAGGGGCAGAGACAGCCTGCTTCGGCAGAACTTAGCCCAAACTCAAAATTTTCCACAGCAATTCGATTATGAGCACTATATATTAGTTCTATCATGCTTATAAGCCCATATAACAACTAAGTAGACATTCCTCAACTCAATTATCATTTATCTCCACCTAATCAAGAATTTGAAATTCAAGAATAAAAAGTTTGACAGAAACGAAATGAAGAATAAGAAGCAACTCGTATACCTTTGCTATATGAAGATGAACTTGCTGCTATAACAATCTTTAGACTCCTTACTATCATGTTGTATTTTCTCTCAATTTTCACTTAACATAAATCTCAACAAATGAAAACATGAAGAAGGAGAGCTTCATATTTATAACCAAATCAATACCCAGACAAATGCAAAATCTCCCAAATCAAACCAATAGATTGTAGAATTATATGGAGGTTAGCAATTAGTTGGTGAGAGTTGTTGGAACTCATCATGAATTCCTCACCCTTGCTCATCATTTGCTATGGAATGCTGAGGTTGAGAGCAATAGGGAGTAGACTAGCAATTGAGTTATTCACGTGAGAGGGAAATGTGCCTCTCATTATGGGACAATGCACATACTCAGCATTCTAGCAACACACAACACTTAAATTATTATACACATAACATATACTTAGGTTATAATTTGAGTCACAATGTACTTTCAATATATAACTAATATTACAATGTAGCAAGTAGGGATACATATATTCAATATATAATCCATGTACATCTTATTAACACCGAATATAATTCTATCGGGTATCATCACAGTGTATTGTCTCCTTTATTATTAAATTTTATTAATTCAATAATTGTTTACTATATATTCATGATATATTATTTTATTGTATACTTAATATATACATTGTCACACCCACATTTCATGTAACTCACATAGTTTAATAAATCTTGATACATGGTCCCTATATATAGTATAGTCACATAATTGTTGCACCACACTATATAATATAATTGCACCACACTTCACACTTCATATAATATATAGTTAGTTACTATACGCTAGACATTTTATTCGCATGCTTGCACATAGAAGTAAGTAATTTACTTATCTCATTAATTAATTAATAATAATATTTATTAATCCATTTCTCATTAATCAATGGAATTAAAATTTCCATAACAATTAATTAACATTTATATAGTTAATTTTCACAATAAATATAAATCTTATTATATTTATAACAAATATACTTATTATCATGCTATCACTCGCAATAATAATAATTCAACATATTATTATAATAACAATTAATATAGATTAATTGTTTAATTAATAATTCTTATTGTTCAATCAATAATCCTTCCGTCCTTGAATTAATTAATTCATCGACGAATATTTTATTGTGCCACACAAGGCCTCTCCCACAAGCTTAATCTTAAGCTTATTATCGCTTCCCTTTCTCAAACATTCTTTCAAAATAATGTTTGTGTGTCTCAAGCATTTAGATGCTAAATTATCTCAATTAATTATACCCTTATAATAAGTATAACCTTAACTCTTATAATAATTAATATATACTCTATTAATTATTCCAATGATAATATTCCCGATCAAATAATAACTTAAGTTATTTAATATATTAAAATAACTTAGTTTCCTTTCATTAATTAAACTCCCTTAAAAATACATTACAAATTATGTATTTAGCCATAACATAAAAATATTTTGTTTTCTCCAATAAAGATATTTATTATTAGAAAATACTTTATTTATTGACTCATGATATTATTCTTAATGTAATATCAAATAACTATATGTACGACACATGTACATATATTATATATAGAAAATAGATAATAAGTTTATTATCTATTATAATAAATTATTTCCATCAATTTAATTACATATAGCAAATACGTTTTAATATATTTACTATATTAACCAATCACACCTCATACGAAAACATATAAGGTAATATTATTATTCAAAAATAACATTTCCTTCTTTTATTAAAATAATTCAATATTAGAAATTATTTTAATATCCTTTATTAGAATATATAATAACTATTTCTCTTTCTTTTCTATAAATTTTTCCCCAAAATAATTTCTTCAAATATACATTTAAAGATATAATGATTTCCATCTCCCTTTAATAACGTATATATATTTAACGTTATTCGCACATTAGACTTTCTCACATATTACCACTCTAAGTAATATATATATATATATATATATATATATATATATATATATATATATATATATATATATAAAAGTATCAACTATAATTACATATTCAACACACATATTAATTCACTCCTTTACTTAAGTAAATTAAACCTTGTACCATATTACCTTAGTTAATTAAGGTTCAATATTCATATTATATTATTCCATAATATAACTCTCAACTTAAATTAACCAATATTTATTCTTATTAGTTAATTCCTTAACTAACTCATGCTTCATTATCCAAACCTATTCACGGATAGCTTAAGTGCTATTAATAACCTATATTATAAACATACGAGTTATTAGTACACATACACAAGAATATGGTGATTATACATTAAGGATATTTAATGTTACCAACTTACTATGATAAAATAATTCTATAAATTATTTAATATCTATAGATAATTTTATCCACTCCCTTTATCTCAACTGAAACGTCTCTACGCTAAGTAACAAATATATATTAATAATATATTTATAAAACATATTACATAGTCCATATTACCCTATGTAATATAATACCACATACCTTATATCACATAACAAAAAATACTGTTATTCGAACCCATCTCACAGTTTAAGAATTTTATTTATTAAATCCTTATTTAATAATATCTAAAAATTCGGGTTCTTACAATTTTCGTGGAGGTTTTAAGAAGAGGGCTGAAGGATGCCCGAAATGTGGGAAGAACCATCAAGGTGAGTGCTGGAAGGGACGTGGCACTTGCTACAACTACAACAGGAAGGGCACATCTCGCCCAACTGCCTGAAGTCGAAAAAGATACAAGGATGCTTTGCATGTGGCTTGACGGAGCACCGGATTAAGGACTGCCCGAAGAAGGGAAGTAGCGGAGGAAGCCAACAAGGAGGAAACAAGCTAATGATCGGTGGACCGGCACAATCCAACCGCCCAACTGCTAGGATCTTTAACATGACAGTCCAGGATGCAGTGACTGCGAAGGACGTGGTGTCAAGTATAATCCAAATCAATGATAGAAATGCTTATGTATTATTTGATTCGGGTGCCACCTGTTCTTTTGTATCTGAAGAATTTGCTAGTAAACTTAATTCACCCCGAGAAAGATTAGAAAATCCCTTGAACATAGAAGTTGAGAATAAGGAAGTAATCCCTGTAGAATACGTATATCGAAATTGTCGCGCAAATATTAGAGAACATGAACTGAGCGTAGACTTGATTCATATTAGATTGGGAGAATTTAACGTAATACTGGGAATGGATTGGTTGTATAACCATGCAGCGATAATTGACTGTCAGAACAAATGTGTGAACCTTCAGACTCCAAGTAAGTCTAAGGTAGTGTTTCATGGTAGCTCATCGCTTAAAAAATCGTGTTGCGTTACGATGATGCAGGCCAAGAAATTGTTAAGGAAAGGATGTGTAGGTTATTTAGCTTATATTGTAGATACTCGAAAAAAGGGAGTAGAAATTAAGGATATATCCGTAGTGGATGAATTTCAAGATGTATTTCAGGACGATCTACATTGTCTTTCGCCAGACAGAGAAATTGAATTCATAATAGACTTAGCACCAAGAACGGCACCGATTCTGAAAGCTCCATATGGTATGGCGCTGGTAAAAATGAAGGAATTGATGATTTGCAAGAGTTATTTGATAAGGGTTATATTCGACCAAGTGTGTCTCCTTGGGGAGCACCAGTGTTATTTGTCAAGAAAAAGGACGGATCGATGAGGCTCTATATCGATTATCAAGAATTGAACAGAGTAACGATCAAGAACAGATATCTGTTATCGAGGATAGATGACTTATTTGATCAGCTGAAAGGAGCGAAGTGTTTTTCGAAGATAGACCTACGGACGGGATATCACCAATTGAAGGTACTGGATGAGGACATACCAAAGACTGCGTTTCGAACTCGTTATGGACATTATGAGTTTTTGGTAATGTCATTTGGATTGACTAATGCTCCGACAGCATTTATGGACTTGATGAACCGAGTTTTCAAGACATACTTGGATAAGTTCATGGAAGTTTTCATCGATGATATTTTTATCTACTCGAAGACAGAGGAAGAACACGCCGAACATCTTAAGATTGTTTTGGAAGCGCTAAGGAAAGAGAAGATGTATGCGAAGTTTTCAAAGTGTGAATTTTGGATGAAGAAGGTTCAATTCTTAGGCCACGTGGTGGATAAGAATGGAATCTCAGTAGACCCTGCAAAGGTCGAAGCAGTAAGTAATTGGGAACAACCGAGAACACCGACGGAGGTGAGAAGTTTCTTAGGGTTAGCTGGGTACTATCGAAGATTCATCCAGGATTTTTCTAAGATAGCAACTCCGTTGACCAATTTGACAAGGAAGACGGTGAAATTTGTATGGACCGACAAATGCGAAGAGAGTTTTCAAGAGTTGAAGAAGAGATTGAGTGAAGCGCCTGTGTTATCACTACCAGATGATGCGAGAAATTTTGTGGTGTATAGTGATGCATCACACAAGGGACTTGGTTGTGTGCTCATGCAACACGGCAAAGTCATTGCGTATGCATCACACCAATTGAAGGATTACGAAAAATGATACCCTACTCACGACTTAGAGTTAGCAGCAGTAGCTTTTGCGTTGAAGATTTGGAGGCATTATTTGTACGGAGAGAAATGTGAGATATACACAGACCACAAGAGTCTGAAATATATCTTCACACAGAAGGAGTTGAATATGCGTTAGAGGAGGTGGTTAGAATTGATCAAAGACTATGATTGTGATATTCTTTATCTCCCGGGTAAGGCAAACTTGGTTGCCGACACTCTGAGCAGGAAAGGAAGGGAGAAGTTGTTTCATTTGACGACCTAGGAGGAATTGGTAAGAGAAATGGAGAAATTAGAGATAGAAGTGAAGGGACTAGAGGGGTCTGAAGAGAAGTTGTTTGTAATGGAAGCTTGTCCGACATTGTTGGATAGAGTAAAGGAATCACAAGAGAAAGACGAAGAGTGCGAGAAAATCCAAAAGAGGATCGCAAAAAATAAAGAAGAGAGATTCCGAATGGATAAAGACGGTATTTTGAGATTCGAAGGAAGAGTGTGGGTACCAGCGGTAACCGAGTTGAGAGAAGAGATTTTGCACGAGGCACACAGTATGACGTATTTCGTTCATCCGGGAGGCATTAAGATGTACCGAGATTTGAGGCAACACTTTTGGTGGCCCAATCTGAAACGGGAAGTCGCAGAGTGCGTTAGTAGATGCTTGACTTGTTAACGCGTTAAAGCAGAACACCAGCGACCGAGTGGTTTACTTCAACCATTGGAAATACCGAAGTGGAAATGGGAGCATATTACGATGGATTTCGTGGTAGGACTTCCAGTCACACAGAAGGGATATGATGTCATTTGGGTTATCGTGGATAGACTTACAAAGACCGCACATTTTCTACCGATCAAGATCCGCTATAGTTTGAACCTATTAGCGAGTCTTTACGTAAAGGAGATTGTTTCACGACATGGATTGCCAGTGTCAATTGTCTCTGATCGAGATCCGCGCTTCACGTCAAATTTTTGGAAAAGCTTACAAGAGACTAGAGAGAATGGGAACGCAATTGAGGTTGAGTACCGCTTATCATCCTCAGACAGACGGACAAAGTGAGCGAATAATACAAACGCTGGAGGACATGCTTAGGACTTGCGTGATGAACTTCAAAGGGAATTGGGACGACCACCTACGCTTAGTGGAATTCGCATATAATAATAGTTACCATGCGAGTATCGGCATACCACCGTACGAAGCTCTTTATGGGAGAAAGTGCAGAATGCCATTATGTTGGGATGAAGTCGGAGAGCGACGAATACTCGGACCAGAGCTAGTACAACAAACCGCAGATGTGGTGACAGTGATAAGAGAAAGACTAGTAGCTGCTCAAGACCGCCAGAAAAAGTACGCAGATTTGCATCGGAAGGACCGAGACTTCAAAGTTGACAGTTTCGTATTCTTGAAGGTATCTCCATGGAAGGGAAAGATCCGTTTCGGTAAGAAAGGAAAGTTCGGTCCAAGATTCATAGGACCGTTTGAGATACTGAAACGAGTGGGCGAAGTGGCATACAAAGTTGTATTACCACCCGAGTTAGAGCACATCCACAATGTGTTCCACATTTTCGTGTTGCGACCGTACAAGGCCGACTACAAGCACGTAATTTCTTATGAGCCCATTTAAGTGGAGAAGAACTTGGCATATGAAGAAATTCCTGTCCAAATATTAGATAGGAAAAAGCAAACCTTGAGAAATAAAATTATTTCATCTATGAAAGTACTTTGGCGTAACCACGATGTCGAGGAGGCTACGTGGGAGTTAGAAGATAGGATAATGAGGGATTATCCCCATCTATTTGTGTAACCTTGTAGCAATTTCGGGACGGAATTTTTATAAGGGGGGGAGGATGTAATACTCTAGAATTTTTGAATATTATTAAATGAATATATTAATAAAAATAAATAATTATTTGAATATAAATGATTTGTGAGTTAAATCAATTATATTAAACTGAATAATTATAATAATTGAGGAAATGTGGAGTTTGCGATAAACTCGTTAAATGCCTTGTGTGGCACAGTGATAAGAAATATTAATGATGATATTAATTAACGAAGAAATTATTAAGTGAACAATTAATCTATATTAAATGTTAATTGTTATTATAGAATATTAATTAATTGTTATAAAATATTAATAATGATTAATATGTGATTATTATTATTGCAAGAAATAAAATAATAATAATGAGCAACGTGTCTATAATATAATAAGATTTATATTTCTATACTGTGCGTGATAAATGAGCAATTGTTGTGGGAATTAATAATTTCATTAATTGGCATGGAGTGGATTAATTAATATTATTGTTAATTAATCAATAAGATGAATAATTTATTTATTTGACATTATGAATAATAAAGCAAATAAGTAAGTTATTAATATAATAAGATTACATTGATTGTTATGTACAGGCATGCAATAAGTCATAATATAAAGTATATGGAATACAACTATATTATATAGTGTAGAGAAACACTTAAGTGTGACCATGCAAGTATATTTAAACTATATTATATGATTGTACATGTTGAAACTATATGTTATGAATACATCATGATGCCTATGTGACAATGTGAGTGTGTATACAATAAAATAATATATCATGAATATATTGTAATCAATTGTTGATTATAGAATTTAATAACAAAGGAGATAATGTAATGTGATTATATCGGAGTAAATTATACCGGTATGATAAAATGTACATGGATTATATATAAATTACATTCACTACATTGTAACATTATTTCCTTATTGAAAACTACATTATGACTCTAAATAAATTTACTACCTAAGTATACATATATACCTAAGTGTATGATATATGTATGTGTATATAGCCTAAGTATGTATATATGCATGTTGCTAGAAGGCTGAGTTGTTTTGCTTTGTCCCTTAATGATAGTCACTTTCCCACACGTGAAATACTCATAAGGCCTAAGCCTATTTTCTCAAACTCACAAACTCAGCTTGCTAGCTATCATCATGAAGGAGAATGGCTTATTGCTACAGCTTCACTATTCCACCAACTAACTCACCAACTTCTCCTTAACCTATATACAAACCTTCAATCCGTTAGTTTGATTCATGAGAAGATTGCATTGTCTGGGTATGGATTCCTCTATAAATTGAACTCTCTCCCTCACAAATTCACTTGCTGAGATTTTGCTCAAGTTTATATTAAGAGTAATACATACATTAGTGATATTATTCATGAGTTGTAAGAATTAAATAGCAGCAAGCTCAATCATTTACAGAGGTATAATTATAGAATTCTTGGTTCTTCATTTTCTATTTTTACAAATTTTTTGGGATATAGAACACTTGTTTAGTAGTTATAAGAACGTATATACATGTTTAGTATGCAATGCAACTTGGTTACAGTAAGAATTATTATGAAATTTGGAAATTGGGTTTGTGGTTTGCCGATTGTTGGAACTGTCTACCGCTGGCCAAGAGCCGGCGCAGCTGCACCAGTCT
The DNA here is from genome assembly GCA_020205555.1 of Panax stipuleanatus. Classification (NCBI taxonomy): domain Eukaryota; kingdom Viridiplantae; phylum Streptophyta; class Magnoliopsida; order Apiales; family Araliaceae; genus Panax; species Panax stipuleanatus. The sequence goes on from CM035121.1 coordinate 81,048,280, forward strand.
TGTATTGGGCAGCTACACAGCTGAGCCAGCAGCCTATTCCTAGATTTTGATTTCCTGCTTAAAATCTGCTAAGTGTTGGTCAATTGTTATGGCTTAAATCAACATGCAATCATGTGTTATGTATATATATGAACATGTTAAACTAATGTGAGCATGTGATATTAGGATCGCATGCTTGAATGGTGAAGTTATAGATTTCACAATGAACTTAGAGTTTCGACAGGGACATTGACTTATTTTATCCGTTTTAGACATTCTGACTTTTGAGACATGTTTGTATGACCTAGAAACACATGAAATGTCTGTTCACTTGCGTAGGTAAGTTTCATAATGAAATACGAACATGCAAACCTCACTAGTAACTGAAATGTAAGTTTTTACAAACGAACTTTTGACATGTATGTACCATATATGAGTTCTAATTTTTTTGAGCATGTTCACATGGCCTTGAAATGCATGTCGGACATATTGACTTATATATATGGATTTCATAATGTAATATGAGCATGTTAGACCTTATTAGTGAGCTTTACTAATGAAAATATAAGCTTTGATTGTGAACCTTAACATACTATTGTGAGTTTCGTATTCTGAAGTTTATGGACATATGAGATAGTACTCTTAGACTCACTCATGTATCATACATGTATATATACCATGCTAGATGCCATGATATCAAGTTAAGCATGTTTTCGAACTAATAACTATGATAGTTACGTGTATGCAATGTGAATACTCATAAGCATGCCTAATATGAGTTATATGACTACCTTATATGTTTACAAGGTGAGCATGTTAGACTTTGTAATTTCATGACCTTGAATGACCGTAAGTTTTCGAAAGTGTTAACTTAGAACCATATTATGGAAGAGAAAACTTAGATGGACTTAGGAAGTATGAAGGTGTCCTTTAATATGCATATATGTTATGTGATACTTGAATCCAATTTGACGGTTAACTTACAATAATGCTATAACGTGCTAAAAAGAGTATGTTTGCTATTTGTTGTGACCTTATGTGATATTAATGATATGAGAATATGTTAAACTCGAAAGGAGGAACATTAAGGATAAAAGTTATATTAATATGATACTATATATGGTATAACTGTGTAGCTAGGTTAAAACTTAGCTTATGTGTTGATTGTATATCCGAGGATAAGATATGATGTTAAATTATATGACTAATGGATATCATATATATGTACATAATTATATTACGATAGGGATTTAAAAGTGTTGAATTACTTTACGTGGATAGACTACGCTAAAGGCAAGTTTCCTTAAACCCGTTTTTGTATTATTTGCAAGTATCCGAACCCTACTTTTATTGTGCAAGTTCTCTAACTTGAACTCTTATTTCATTAAGTCTTATGAAAGCTATTATTCATGTTGAACTTGGTATTGTTCTTGAATATTGTGAAAGTGTCTATGCCATTTGATTCGGCTAGACTATATGCATGTTTATAAAACTGTCCAAACCAATTGTGTAATAGATGAGATTTTTTTTTGTGTGTGATTCTGGGGACAGAATCCTTTTAAGGAGGGAAGATTGTAACGATTGAGATTTTATATTTAATTTTAAATATTTATTGAATTAAATAAATATTTATGTGAATTATTTATTGAGTAAATAAATAGATTAAGTAAATTATGGTAATGATTTAATTAAGTGTTACATATTAAATTAATGAATGTTATTTAATTGATATGTATATATATTAATGTTATATTATAGTTCTAATTTAATTGAGATAATTAAATTAGATGAATTATGTGATGAAGTGTTACATGAATTATAATTAGCGAGTAATTATAATTATGTGGCAAATTTTATGTGATTAATGGATGTTAGATTTTAATTGATTAAATTAGATGATTAATATTTAATTGATTAAAATATGACATTAAAGTATGTGTCAAAATGATTTATTAAAATAAAAGGAAAAAAAAATTTAAATGATTTTTTACCAAACAAGGCCCTTGTACTTGTTTTAAACCTATTTCTACCAAACAGGGCCCTAACTATCAAAAAGCTGTTTTTAAATAAACTGTTTACCAAACATGGCTTTAGCATTAATAATCAATTTTTGAAAATAACCTTATTTTGCCAAACAAGGCATTGTGGTTTTTGAATTTTGTAACTTATATAATAAATGTATTTATTATATATATTAAGTAATTAGCAGTTACATATATATTATTAGTATACGTATATTATATCAGTTATAATATATCTATACTACGTTAGATTAGAAGTTAGTTTGTAAAGCTATAAGAACAAAAAGAGAAAAGAAGAGCAGAGAAGTTAGAGAAGAGAAGGAAGAAGAAACTTGTGAAGGCTAGAATTAGTCATTGTATTCTTCTCCAATCATCAAAAATGTAATTAATATCTTATAGTTTTAAAGAATTGTGATCAGTTGTTCTTCATTGTTTTGAGTTTCTATAAATTTAGTTTTCTGTGAATTTCATGAAATTATGTAATCATGAATTTTATATATATGTATTGTATCCATGTGTTGATTGTGGTAATTGTATGACATAAGAGGATTTAAAAAAAATTAAATTACTGTAGAAATATATTTTTAACAGAAAATTCATGTTTATATGAGTTCATATAGAATTTCATGAGTGTGGTTAATGTTAATTGAGAAATTCATGCAATTGGTATGTGTTAATATGCTTATTAAGTAATTTCTGGATGCTATCTTCAACTTAGTATGTAATGCATGTATATAAGTTCGAATTGATGGAGAAAAATAGTTACAGTAGATTATTTTTGAGAAAATATGAGTTTTCATAAAAATGGCCAAATTAGATTTTTAAAACTTGTGATTATCATTGTTTAAATGATTTTGTGTTTGGAAGCATGCTTTATATATGTGTAATAGCGTATATATGTTTTACAGAGTCTATAGTACTGTATTTTTGGCGTTGTTGGCTTGTATGGGTTAATCGGTGAAGCAGAGTAACGTGGCTGTCTGCGTCTGGCCGAGTTGCTGCGCAGCTGCGCCGACAGCAAGGCCAGGAGCAGCGCAGCTGCGCCGCTTGTCTTTTCCAGATTCTTACCCTGCGCAGCTGCGCCGGTTTCAAGGCAGCTAGCTGCGCAGCTGCGCCAGGCTCTATTCAGAGGCAGTGAATGCTAGTCATTTGTGCAGTGTTGTTTCTAACCTAGTTTAATTATGCTATGACAGTGAGCATGTATCTAGTTGCTATAATATGTTGTTAACATAAATTTGACAAATTTATATTTAGAAAAGAAAAGAGGTTTGAAAACCTTAATGTATGATTTGAATTATTATTTAAATGTGATATATGATTTAAATAATTATAATCAAAAGTAAATGTTTATTTTAAATTATAATTTGGTTAAATTATAATGAATAAAGGTTGATTTATTAAATGTTAATTTAAATTATAATTTATGTAATTATAATTTAATAAATGTATGTTTAATTGTGGATTAAATTGATAATTACATGATTAATTATAAATTGTGTAATTATAATGCATGTTATAGTTTAATTAATTATTGATTATAATTGATAAATACATGATTAATTATAAATTGTGTAATTATAAATGCATGAATGTGGTTTAATTGATTTTAAATTATAAATTGTTTATAATTTAAAAGGTAATGATAATTTAAGTAATTATAATTTGATTAAGTGTTTGAATTATAATTGTTTAATTATAATTGAGTTAAATACATAATTAATTTAATTATGTGAGTATATGTGTGATGTGATTAACTATGTGATAGTTAATTATTATTGTTTATTTAATCAGAATGTGAGTTAACTATGAGGGTTAACTACTTATGTGAATTAGTTACGTGTTAACTAATTTAGGTTATTGTGATTGAATATATATGTGTAGGAAGTATTAAAGTACGTGAATTGAATTAAGTAGCTTGCGCTTGAGGCAAGTCTTCTAAACCCTAAACTCGTTAATTTTACGCAAGTTTTCTAAACCCTAATCTTGTATTGATTTTATATGATCTCTTGAATTCATATATTCATTGTTGAGAATGTCCTTTCCATTTCAGTATTGGACAATTGTTTGTTTAATTGAAATGATCTTAACTTATTGTTCAAGTAAGATCCAATTATTATTTTAAATGCTTTAAGTTGATTCTAAAGCATATGTTAATTCATAATTCTTTTATTTTGAATTATTGGAAGTCGATTCAACTAATCCTTAGTTGATGAACGTGAATTCTAAATTACCCTTGTAAGCTTATCCAAACCAAACTTTCTTTGGTGCGGACTTGAATTCAAATTACTGAGTTAAACAACCCTATTTATTAGGGGAGGTTACTACGCATAGCGTTAAGATGTTGGTGCACAATACATAGTACGAAGTGCTGATCCCCCTAAGTACGAGTTAAGGTCCATAGTCTTATTGACTGTTAAAGGTTTAAATAGAAATATTTATAACCTAGGACAAGAGTTCAAAGGTCTTATGACCCTCAGATAAATTCTATATCCAAATTTTAATATTGATAAAGAATTATTATTCAATTCTTTATTATTTAAGCAAGCTAAGTTGTTCAGATTTTCTTAAAGATATTCTTTCATGTCTATATTATTGTTAAACTCCAGTGAGCTGTGGTTTGCTCACTCTTGCATTAAACAACAATTTCAGTTAAGGTTGATAACGCTGATGCTCCGTCTACAAGTAAGGGCAAGGGAAAGCAAAGCAAGTGAAGACTTGTTTTTTTTTATTTAATTGAGAATGATTGTAATAATTAAATGTTATGTTTTATTTCCGCACTTTATTACATTCATGTCAAGGTTAGAGTAACCCTGGGATTGATTTTGAGAAGGTTGTAACCCTTGTTTTACGGGAGATTTAGTTATTTTAATTTAAGTTGTAGTTTATTGTGCATTATTCATTGGGTAGATATATGTTATATTAGAAAGTGAACACCAAATCATGTGAAAACGAAGTATCCGGATTTGGGGGTGTTGACTGGTGCAAAAATCTTGAAAACTGAGTTGAACAACCCTTATGGTAAGGGGAGTGTATATTGTTGGAAGCCCCAACACACGCGTGAATATTACTGTGGTGTTATGCATAACATAGAGTATTGTAGACTGATCATCTATCGTACTTATTTCTTTTGGGTTATCAGTTTAATATTGATAATTCTAGTAGATGTTCGATAGTCCTTAGTGATTGCTCAGTATAAATTATTTTATCTAGTTGGATACGTTGATAGCCTTTGAACTCATATATATCTGTTGATCTATATTGAATTTCATATTCCAAAGATTTGATTCGAGAATTGTTGATATTCGTTGTTCATATTCTGAAACTCTGAATTATCTTAGAGATTATACTTTGATATTTCAAACTCGTGATATAATACTCATCACCCTTATTGTATATTACTTGCTGAGCAATTTGTGCTCATTCTTGCTTTCCCTAAAACTTTTCAGTGAAGGCAGAACAGGGCAAACCTTAGAGTGTTGATAAGGGCAAGGGCAAGGCTACCAACTAGCTTGTTCCTTTATGTTTTAAATATTTTAATGATTGTATTAAGACTATCTTCAGACTATGTAATAAGTCGTTATTTAATATTATTATGTAATCTATTAAGTACTGTAGGTTGCGAGACTTGGGGGAATAATTATAATAAATCATTGCATATTATTCTAGATTAGATCTTCCGCTGTGAATGTGTGATTTTAGTTATTATCGTATTGCCATGAGAACGTGACGAACCGAATTCGAGAGACCAGGTGGCGGTCCGAATTTGGGAGCGTCACATCCGTCGAGCCACATGCAAAGCATCCTTGTATCTTTTTCGATTTTGGGCAGTTGGGCGAGATGTGCCCTTCCTGTCCGCTGTTGTAGCAAGTGTCGCGCCCCTTCCAACAATCGCCCTGATGGTTCTTCCCATATTTCGGGCATCCTTCAGCCCTCTTCTTAAAACCTCCACAAAAATTTCCCGACTGATTGTTGTTGTTTTTGTTGTTGTTGTTGTTGTTGTTATTATTTTCCCACTTCCTTTTCCCCAAATTACTTCCTCCACTGCTGCTTCCTCCAGTACGGTTTTCTCCTCCAGTATTCTTTCCTTTCTTCTCCTTGTTGTACAGATTTAAGGCCTCACTGCCACCTTCCGCAATGATCGCCTTCTCTAGCAATGTCGCAAAGGAATCAATTTGAAGAACTGATACCTTATTGAACAGCCACGACTTCAGCCCTTGCTCAAAATGTCTCGCCTTTCTTTCCTCATCTCCAACTTGGTGTTCTGCAAATCGCGCTAGTTGTTGGGTTTGTACGTAACGCAATCATGCAGTCAAAACACATAAATAGGGCGGAAACGTAAAAACTAGGTTTTCAAAAATTTATACAAACCCATTACCATGATCATTCTTATGCATCAATTATCAGTGAATGAAGAAGGAGAAAAATAGAATTATACCTTTGAAGATCCAAGCTTCCTCAGGTACAAGTTCTACTCCTTTGATTCCTTTGATTCCTCTATAGTGGCTCCTTCCCTTGATCAATGTCAGCCACCCAAATGTTTGGCCTCTAACGGTGATCCACCAAGGAAGATGAAGAACTCAGTAAGATGGGTTATTGGCTTAACCCTTGTTTCTATCTCTATAGAATATGTGTACTCCCAACTCTTGAAAAATTCACGTACCTTATTTCTGATATAAGACTCTCTTATATAGATATTAGGTTAACCCTCCTAATCCAATTAGAATAGAGTTTTATTTAATTAATTAATTAATTACTTTTAATTAATTTATATCCTAATCTTTATTAGGATTGAGAGAGAGTACTGATATTATATTAATTCCTAAACTCTTTTAGAATTAAAATAATAATAATAATAATAATATTAATAAGACTCCTCTTATTAATTTATATTTAATATTTCTAAAATATTAAATAATAAATATTAAGCTATTTAATTTATTCTATCATCATTGATTAAATTAATTATACTTAATGCATTATTACTATCATGCCATTTTCTTCTTAAATAATTCTTCTTCCTTTTATGGTTTGACCCTTTAGGTTCTCCATATTAAACCGGTTGTGAATAAATCAATTAGAACAATTCTAATCTTATTTAAATAAATAAATTAAACTAATAATCTATTTAAATAAATAACATTTATTCTACAATAGGGATAAGCCTCCCTAGCGATGAACGACTTTTCAGATAATATAGATTTCAACATTAATCATAAAAGAACCTGTGAGTTAATAGTTACCGTACAATTCAATCCTTCCACCATACAATGTCCCAATTAAATATAAGACATGGATTTACTATCAAGTCTTAATTTATTTAATCATATGTATTTCGATTAGAAAATGCACAACTCCAAATAATGCAAATTAGAAACCTCTTTCTAATTTCATTCTACCTTGGCCAAGGATTCCTGGGTTGTCATTTAACGAATCACATAGGACATATCTCCTCTTTTACTAGAGGTGGTAGATTCTTTATTGATCATTCATTATCTCCATATGTAACTCATTATACCCAAGCATACCCTATATATGCCTTAAAAGGCCTTAAGAAATTAGTCAAAGTATAATTTGTCACATACAAGATACTATGATGATCTCAAGTCCAAGGATCACATGTACTACTATCACATTAGGAATTCCTATTGACAGGCAAGTAAAACTCCATTAGGTATTCCATAGCGAGTCACGTTCAGTGAACTTATTCTCCAATAAGCACCTACATACTTGCTTTAGTGTCTCCACACAAATGACCATGAGATCAGTCATCCTCATCCAATGAGCAAGCAACATATGTACCAATCTATCCGGATTTACTAATCCCCATTTTAGTAATCCCACAATTGGGAACTATTTTAGTTTTTAAGCTTTCTAAGAATTTAGATCTCATTATCATGATCTCATCATGATTCTAAAAGCATTGCTTAAAACTATGGGTTATTTACATATTATAAAAACAGCACCATGTAGATAATTATATGCCTTAAATGAATATTTTATTAATAAATAAATAAGATTGTTTACAAAGTATGTGCTTTGTCATCATACATGATTTGCTTGTATACACACTACTATCAATCTCCCACTTACACTAAAGCCAATCGTCATGGTATCTCATACCCATCTTCTCTAAGTGACGATCAAACTGCTGTTGTGTTAAAGCTTTAGTAAATAGATCTGCAATGTTGTCTTGAGAGTCTACACGCTCCAAGGTGACGTCTCCTCTTTCAATGATCTCCCTGATCAAGTGAAATCGCCGCAATACGTGTTTAGATTTCTGATGAGACCTGGGTTCCTTAGCCTGTGCAACCGCTCCGGTGTTGTCACAGTATACGGGAACTGCTTCTCCAATGGTAGGAACCACACCAAGTTCAGTTATGAACTTCTTCATCCAAACAGCTTCCTTTGCAGCTTCACTTGCAGCTATATACTCTGCCTCTGTCACTGAATCAGCAACCGTTTGCTGCTTGGAACTCTTCCAACTCACTGCACCTCCGTTCAAGGTAAACACATACCCTGAAACAGATTTACTATCATCTTGGTCTGTTTGAAAACTTGAGTCCGTGAATCCCTCGAGTTTTAATTCAGACCCACTGTAGACAAGAAAAATATCTTTAGTCCTTCTCAAGTACTTTAGGATATTTTTCACTGCCTTCTAGTGCTCTTCTCCTGGATTCGACTGGTATCTGCTTGTTACACTAAGTGCGTGAGCAACATCCGGTCTAGTACATATCATACCGTACATGATAGATCCTATTGCAGAAGCATAAGGGATCTTACTCATACGGTCTCTCTCCTCAGGTGTCTTTGGGGCCTGTTTCTTGGAGAGATTTATTCCATGGCTCATCGGCATGAGACCTCTTTTGGAATCTTCCATGCTAAACCTCTTTAGCATCGTATCAATGTACGTTCCTTGGGATAAGCCGAACATCCTTTTAGATCTATCTCTATAGATCTTTATCCCCAAAATATAGGATGCTTCACCCAAGTCCTTCATGGAGAAGTTTTTAGATAACCAGATTTTAATGGATTGTAACATAGGAATGTCATTCCCTATCAGTAATATATCATCAACATATAATACAAGGAATGATACTGCGCTCCCACTAACCTTCTTGTATACACATGGTTCATCCTCGTTTTTGATAAAATCAAACTCTTTGATTGTCTCATCAAAACGAATGTTCCATCTACGAGAAGCTTGCTTCAACCCATAAATGGATCGTTGTAGCTTACAAACTTGATTTGTTCCAACTTTTGAAATAAATCCCTCTGGCTGTGTCATATACACATCCTCCTCAAGTTTCCCATTGAGGAAGACCGTTTTCACGTCCATCTGCCAGATCTCATAGTCGTTGTAAGCTGCAATCGCAAGCAAAATCCGAATGGACTTGAGCATGGCTACTGGTGAGAAGGTTTCATCATAGTCAACTCCTTGTCTTTGTTTGAAACCTTTTGCAACCAGTCGGGCCTTATAGGTCTCTACCTTTCCGTCTGCTCCAGTCTTTTTCTTAAAAACCCATTTACACCCAATAGGTTTAATACCTTCAGGTGGTGAAACCAAAGACCATACTTTGTTTTCATACATGGAGTCCATTTCGAATTTCATGGCTTCAAGCCATTTCCCTGAGTCTTTATTACTCATAGCCTGTTCGTAATTCAATGGATCATCATCATTCATGATGTGTACCTCATCGTCATCCTCTATAACGAATCCATACCTCTCAGGTATCTTCGGTACTCTTCCAGATTTACGAACAGGTTGTGGTACAATAGGTTCTTCTACTTGGTTAGGTACCTGACTTTGGTCCGTGGTAACTTGTGGTTCTTGAACTTCTTCAAGATATATCTTGCTCCCACTGACCCCTTCATGGATAAACTCTTTCTCCAAGAAGGTAGCATGTTTCGCAACAAACACCTTTTGATCAGTTGGATGATAGAAATAATGCCCTACGATTTCTTTAGGGTATCCCACAAATCTACACTTATCGGATTTAGTATGTAGCTTATCATTTTCAAACTTTTTGACATAATGTTGGACAACCCCAAGTCTTAACATGCTTAAGATTTGGTTTCCTCCCTTTCCACATCTCATATGGAGTCTTTGGGGCGGATTTGGTAGGTACCTTGTTAAGTAGGTATGCAGCCGTTTCTAGGGCATATCCCCAAAAGGAAATTGGAAGGTCGGTAAAACTCATCATGGATCGAACCATGTCCAACAGTGTTCAATTTCTCCTTTCAGATACTCCATTTAACTGTGGTGTACCTGGAGGAGTCCATTGTGAGATTATACCATTTTCTCTGAGACAATTGAGAAACTCACTGCTTAAGTATTCTCCACCTCGATCTGATCGAAGTATCTTAATACTCTTGCCCGTTTGTTTCTCAACTTCACTTCTGAACTCTTTGAACTTTTCAAATGATTCTGATTTGTATTTCATTAAATACATATATCTAAATCTTGAGTGATCATCAGTGAAAGTAATAAAATAAGAATACCCACCCCGTGCACTTGTTGTCATAGGTCCACAAACGTCTGTGTGAATCAATGCCAACAACTCTGTAACTCTCTCTCTCCTTTCCTACTAAAAGGAGATTTAGTCATTTTACCCATGAGACAAGATTCACAAGTTGGATATGATTCATAATCAGATAGCTCGAGGAGCCCATATTTATGCAACTTGGATAATCTTGTTTCATTGATATGACCGAGTCTACAGTGCCACATATAGGTATAATTAATATCATCTCTTTTCCTTTTCTTAATTTGTTCAATTTGAAATATATTTTCTTGTAAGTCAAGTGTATAAAGTCCATTTCGCAAATTTCCAATACCATATAAAACATCGTCTTTATAAATAGAACAACCATTGTTCTTTATAATAACGTCAAAACCTTCCATATCCAATACAGAAATTGAAATAATGTTTTTAATAATATTCGGAACATAATAACAATTATTAAGATAAATGGATTTGCCCGAAGGCATTGCTAAACAATAAGTTCCTATAGCTAATGCATCAACTTTTGCTCCATTTCCCACTCGTAGGATCGCCTCATCTTTGTTCAGCTTTCTACTTCTGACCAGTCCCTTCACATTATTACATATGTGAACAGCCGGTATCCAATACCCAAGTAGAATTTTGACTTTCTGAAAAATTAATTTCAATCATGAACAAACCTTGATTGGAAGTCGAAGCTTCTCCAAGCTTCTTCTTTGCCAGAAACTTCTTGCAGTTCCTCTTCCAATGTCCCGGCTCATTGCAATGAAAGCACATTCCTTTAGCTGGTTCAGGTTTCTTTTGCTCCTTTTCTTTCCCTTTTCCCTTAGCCTTCTTAGATTTCTTCTTTTCAGAAGACACCTTGGGCCTCTTCCTTTTATTGGAAGAATCCACCATCAAGACATGGTTCTTCTTAGATAAGAAGTGACCTTCTGCAGTTTTCAGCATGTTAAGCAGCTCAGGTAAGCTGACATCTAGCTTATTCATGTGAAAATTAACCACAAACTGCGAGAAGGTCTCAGGGAGTGACTGCAAGACCAAGTCTTGACTCAACTCCCCATCCATGACGAACCCAAGCTGTCCAAGGCGATCAATCAAATTGATTACCTTCAAAACATGAGTCTCGACGGCAGTGCCCTCGGTTATCCGAGATCGGAAGAGCTCCTTAGATATCTCATATCTAGCAGTCCTACTCTGTTCACCATACAACTCCTTGAGGTGAAGCAGCATAGCAGGAGCATCCATTTTTTCGTGCTGACGCTGAAGCTCGTTATTCATGGATGCGAGCATGATGCATTGAGCCATAGATGCATCATCTTGCCACTTATTGAAAGTGGAAATCTCTTCCTCAGAGGCTGTTTCTGAAACAGATTCAGGGATAGTGGAATTTAAGACATAAGAAATCTTTTCAGCAGTGAGAACAATTCTCAGATTTCTTAGCCAGTCCGTATAATTCGGGCCGGTAAGCTTATTTACATCAAGTATGCTTCGTAGTGAGATTAGTGATTTTGAAATTTTTAAAATTCTGCATGTGAAAAGACAACATTTTAGCAAACATTCATTTTATTAACTTTGCATACCAAAATAAATTTAGGTCTTTATTTTAAATTGGTATCTCCCACTATTTTCATCAAACTATATTACCCTCACTTATATAGTTCGGCAACATCTAATTAAAGATTTGCTAGTGAGATTAAGGATCCCATTTCAAATGTATATAACCTTGTGGATAGCACAACAAGCGATATACAAATAAATAGGTAGACAACTCTTGTCAATTACATCACCATGTAACTCCTTTTATTTTGCCTCTTAAATCATAATGGTCATGTGTGTGCACATCCGAACTAAAATGATTTAAGTTAAGTCCAGCCTAGCACTTCCATAAATTCAAAAAAGAAAAATTTTCGTCCTTGTGGATAGCACAACAAGACTAGATCGTTCAATTTTCTTGATAAGCATCAAATGTGATTAATTAACATCTTAAATATTCAATACTCGCCTTGTGGATAGCACAACAAACTCATATTAAATATTTAATACTCTATTAACTAATCATGCTAGAAGGCGACGTTCGATATTCCAAATATCATTTGAACGCTTCAGACTTAATATTATTTTTTTGAGGGGTTTGTTATTATTTGTCTCATCTTTTTAAGCGCGCATGCACACATATATATAAAATACGCGTCATTTTATTAAATGTGCGAAGCATGTTTGTATAAAATATAATATATATAATATTTAGCATGCAATATAGAATACTATATTCTACCCGGATTGATTATGGACTTTTATTCTAGTTTGGTTCACTAGAGCCACCAAGTGAACCAAAAGGTCAAACCTAGGAGTGCAAGAATTTAAATTTAAATATAACTATTACATTTAAACCCTGGCTCCATACAAATGAGTCTTCACGCGTTCCTTGCTCCTTGGTCTCCAATTTCTTCAAAATAATTCTAACTATCTCTATTACATTAACTATTTAAAATTAAATAGAAACCTTGATCAGCAGTCAAGGGGAAGTACATAGAAAGGAGATAGAATTTACATCGAGAATAAAACTAGAGAAGACGAGATACGCAGACCCCATTTTATAAAACCCATTCATTCAAGCATTCAACCAAAATAAAATCCAATCACATTGGTCATAGTCCATACTCAATCCCTTTTATTACCATACATATCATCATACGTATCAATAAAACTAATTCATCTCATAAAAATAAATTCATTCCATATATGTATTAATATCAGTTAATGGGCAAAAGTTTGCTAAACTTTATTTTTGGAAAAATAAACTCCTTTATTTCATTCAAAAATAATTCCAAATTAAACTCTTTAATTTTAGCAATTCTGAAATCTCATTTCATATAAAATAAACATCTTTATTTTAAACCTTTATTAATTAAATAAACCATTCATTTAATTAAATAAAACAAAACAAAATTTCAGTTCCTGTCCAGTGGCGCAGCTGTGCCAAGAATGTAAAGGGAACCGGCGCAGCTGCGCAGCATGAAAACCAGGAACAGCACCCGGCGCAGCTGCGCAGCAATATTGCCTTGTACCGGCGCAGCTGTGCAGCTTCGCAGAATCTGAAAAATTTTTGTTGCCCAGAACTCGATCCAATCGCATATCATACATGTATGGAATCACATAGACTGATAATTAGCACAAGATTGGCTCTGATACCACTGTTGGGTTTGTACGTAACTCAATCATGCAATCAAATCACATAAATAGGGCGGAAGCGTAAAAACTAGGTTTTTAAAAATTTATACAAACCCATTACCATGATCATTCTTATGCATCAATTATCAGTGAATGAAGAAGGAGAAAAACAGAATTATACCTTTGAAGATCCAAGCTTCCTCAGGTACAAGTTCTACTCCTTTGATTCCTTTGATTTCTCTGTAGTGGCTCCTTCCCTTGATCAATGTCAGCCACCCAAATGTTTGGCCTCTAACGGTGATCCACCAAGGAAGATGAAGAACTCAGTAAGATGGGTTATTGGCTTAACCCTTGTTTCTATCTTTATAGAATATGTGTACTCCCAACTCTTGAAAAATTCACGTACCTTATTTCTGATATAAGACTCTCTTATATAGATATTAGGTTAACCCTCCTAATCCAATTAGAATAGGATTTTATTTAATTAATTAATTAAATACTTTTAATTAATTTATATCCTAATCTTTATTAGGATTGAGAGAGAGTACTGATATTATATTAATTCCTAAACTCCTTTAGAATTAAAATAATAACAATAATAATATTAATAAGACTCCTCTTATTAATTTATATTTAATATTTCTAAAATATTAAATAATAAATATTAAGCTATTTAATTTATTCTATCATCATAGATTAAATTAATTATACTTAATGCATTATTACTATCATGCCATTTTCTTCTTAAATAATTCTTCTTCCTTTTATGGTGCGACCCTTTAGGTTCTCCATATTAAACCGGTTGTGAATAAATCAATTAGAACAATTCTAATCTTATTTAAATAAATAAATTAAACTAATAATCTATTTAAATAAATAACATTTATTCTACAATAGGGATAAGCCTCCCTAGCGATCAACGACTTTCCAGATAATATAGATTTCAACATTAATCATAAAAGAACTTGTGAGTTAATAGTTACCGTACAATTCAATCCTTCCACCATACAATGTCCCAATTAAATATAAGACATGGATTTACTATCAAGTCTTAATTTATTTAATCATATGTATTTCGATTAGAAAATGCACAACTCCAAATAATGCAAATTAGAAACCTCTTTCTAATTTCATTCTACCTTGGCCAAGGATTCCTGGGTTGTCATTTAACGAATCACATAGGACATATCTCCTCTTTTACTAGAGGTGGTAGATTCTTTATTGATCATTCATTATCTCCATATGTAACTCATTACACCCAAGCATACCCTATATATGCCTTAAAAGGCCTTAAGAAATTAGTCAAAGTATAATTTGTTACATACAAGATACTATGATGATCTCAAGTCCAAGGATCACATGTACTACTATCACATTAGGAATTCCTATTGACAGGCGAGTAAAACTCCATTAGGTTTTCCATAGCGAGTCACGTTCAGTGAACTTATTCTCCAATAAGCACCTACATACTTGCTTTAGTGTCTCCACACAAATGACCATGAGATCAGTCATCCTCATCCAATGAGCAAGCAACATATGTACCAATCTATCCGGATTTACTAATCCCCATTTTAGTAATCCCACAATTGGGAACTATTTTAGTTTTTAAGCTTTCTAAGAATTTAGATCTCATTATCATGATCTCATCATGATTCTAAAAGCATTGCTTAAAACTATGGGTTATTTACATATTATAAAAACAGCACCATGTAGATAATTATATGCCTTAAATGAATATTTTATTAATAAATAAATAAGATTGTTTACAAAGTATGTGATTTGTCATCATACATGATTGGCTTGTATGCACACTACTATCACTAGTTCGTTAAACTTAGCCGCGTATTGCGCCACTGTCATATCACCTTGCTTCAGTTCTAAGAACTTCACCTCCATCCTATTCTTCATGCTTTTCGGGAAGTAGTTTTTGAAAAACAGAGTCTTGAATTTATTCCAAGTTATTATCCCTTCTCCAGCTCTTTGTTGATTAGCCTCCCACCAGTAGTTAGCTTTGCCTCTCATCATATATGTAGCAAATACAGTCTTTTGGTCTTCACCCACACGAGCGATAGTGAAGGCCTTCTCGATATCCTTAACCCATGTCTGTGCAATGATTGGGTCGGTAGTACCCTCGAACTCTGGGGGTCCTACACTCCTAAAGTCTTTAAAGTTTGTGACTGGTACTCCTTGAGGATTGGGCCGAACGGGTTCGTTGTTCCTTCCCCTAAGGGCCTCTCCTAACAGATCTACTAGCTTCTGGATCGAGTCTACTTGTTCCCTCTCATTGTTCACTGACTCCTCAGGTGTAGTCAATCTACGTCTGGGCAGCATTATCTGCATCACAAATTTTCATTTTATTATTACTCAATTATATTACTTAA
This sequence comes from Panax stipuleanatus, assembly GCA_020205555.1. Classification (NCBI taxonomy): domain Eukaryota; kingdom Viridiplantae; phylum Streptophyta; class Magnoliopsida; order Apiales; family Araliaceae; genus Panax; species Panax stipuleanatus. Next base: position 81,064,333 of record CM035121.1, read on the forward strand.
GTATTTCTTTTAATAGTAAAGGCATACAATTTTATAACACATTTCTGAAATAAGCTTCATTTATATTCATATGCCAAATCGTTTCATTACATGATTATCCTAGTATATTTCTATAAATGTTATCACATATATTCCCTAATATCACAAAAGACGGGAAACACTAACATACTACCATAATACCCCTCTAACAAAAGCTTACTCGGGGTTTACATCACTATCCCACACTTTACACAAAAAGTTGGGATTACAATATAGTATATACATCACATAAAGTAAATACTACTACTAGACTGACTAAGGGTCTCATCCCATCATCCCACGCTCTACAGCTCTCTTGTATTCGATCTGTGCTATGTATGCTATCAGCTCTAAGCTCAAGGTATGTAGGGTCTGTACCTGCTCCGCTGGGTAGTGCTCTCTCGAAAGTCGAACAAAACACATACCCCATCTTGTTCATCTTCCTCTTCTTGCATCTGACCTCATCCTCTAGGTCTTCAGCTCTCTCATTGGCCGCCTCCCACTTCTCCTCGAAGTGTATCATATCCATCACCTCCAACTCTAGCTGAGTACGGAGTGCCTCTTTCTCAGTCTTCTCACTCCTTTCCCTCGGTTATACCTCTTTCAGCTTTCCTGCCAGATCTATATTTCTGGATTCCAACCTGTGGAATAAGGTTCCCATCTGGATCCTTGCCTCTCTGTGATAGGCAATCTCCACCTCTAACTCCTGTATATCTAACTTCCTCTGGTGGTCCTCGTCCCTCAGTTTCTAGAACTCAGACTCTCTCTCCTGGGCCTCGGCCTCCAACTTCTGTACTCAACAGTCTAACTCTAGAATATATTTCTCGTACTCTCCCAGCATATTCTCCTCTAGGTTAGGCTCGTAGGATTCCTCCATGGGCTCCTCCTCGGTAGGCTCATCCTCAATAGGCTCGTCCCCCATAGGCTCCTCCTCGGGGTCGAAATCCACCTCAATCTCATCCTCGTCATCATACTCGGATGGTGCAACAGCCTGCACTGGAACAGCCTCTAAAGGTGCCTCGTATACTACATGTATATCTCTGGGCTCCTCCTCGGCCACTCTACTAGGTACTCCCATATCTGCCATCCTACAATCAGAAGCACAAGACAAACAAACAACAACCCATTAGAATGTTAAGTAAAACATAAGTTCATTGTATAGAATGAAGTTACATTTCATAACACACTAAGTCTCTCTAGAAAAACTCTATATGAATTTTATCTCCTTCTATCTTTCTAAGTTCTCCTAAGTTATAATCTAAGGACACTCGCTCCTAAGGTTTATAACTACAGCTTTGATACCAACCTGTGACGCCCCCAAATTCGGAGCGCCACTTGGTCACTCGAATTCGGTTTGTCACGTTCTAATATCTAACACCAAAATAAATATTACGACTAAATGTCGCATCGCACAACGAAATAATACATAACTATTACTGAATAGATTACATTTAATTAATATAATTTATTCACGTCCCAAGGTCTCGAAACTTAAATAGTGATTACATTGCTTAGACATAACTTAAGCATACATAACCTTAACTAGTACATAATAGAATAAGTTCTTATTACAATCATAAAGTTCTATATAAATAAAGCTACTCAGTAGCCTGCCCCTTGCCCTTGTTGGTGCCCAAGGGTTCGCACTGCTCTGCCTTAACTGAAATGTTTTAGGGAAAGCAAGAATGAGCAATAAGTTTGCTCAGCAAGTAATATAACAACAAGGGTGACTAATATAGTTCTCGAATCTCAAAAGGGTATAACAGAATATGATAGTTCAAAGATAACAAGAATATCAACAGTTCTCAATAACAGTCGCTAAGGACAGAATAATATCAATATGATTTAATGCTAAATCAATATAAGATTTCAAGATAACTAAATACTGAGCAGTCACTAAGGACTATGAACTTCTACTAGAATTAACAGCAATATAATGATAATCCAACAAAACAAGTACAACAGGTGATCAGCCTAAAGTACCCTATGGTATGCATATCGTTCAATCGTACTTAAAGTGTGCGCACGTCGGTCTCCCGACAAATATATTTTCCCTTCGAAGAAGGTTGTCCATCTCAGTCAAACACAAGATCCCGCACCAATCAATTGGTTTGGGTCGCCTTTCAACAATATGAGTCTAGCCAAATCAAATGGCATAGATCACAACAATTATAAGTTCAATCTCAAGATTTAAAGTTTGAAGAATATAAATTAACTTTTATCTTTTCCATAAAATATCTGAATTTCAATCTCAAAAGCTTACTTGTACGACAATAATAGCACAAGATTAATGAATGCTAAATAAAGTGTAAGGTTAGAAACTTGCTTACAATATCCGTTAAATTAAGTAAGGCAAGGGTTTAGGATACTTGCCTTATGCATAGTTTATCCACGAAATTAATCAACACTTTTGAATCCTATCGTAATATAATTACGTATATATATGATATCCATTAGTCATATATTTCAGCATCATATTTTACATTGGATATACAATCAACAAATAAACTAAGTTTTATCCTAGCTACACCGTCATACCATATATAGTATTATTTTAATTCACAAGTCTCGACTAATATTCTTTTATCCTTAACGTTCCTCTTTTTGAGTTAAACACACTCTCATATCATTATTATCACATAAGACCATAATCAATACCAATCATATTTCATTTAGTAAGTTATGGCATTGTTATAAGTTAACCGTCAAAATTAGATTCAAGTATCAACATATGATATTTCATAACTCATATACATGTTAAAGGGTTCTTCCATGTTTGTAAAACCTTTCTAAGTTTAATTATACAAGTTATAATTCTAAGTCATGTTTTCTAATGACTTAGGGTCATACAACGCCATGGATTCACATAAGTTGTCACGCTTGTCACTTAGGCATATAAGGTGGTCACATTTTTTATTGGTAGGCATGCTCACATGTTTCTATGTCATGAATGCGTGATTCTAGCATTGCTACTTGTTTGTAACTTAATTAAACTCATGCTTGATTAACTTGCATTACATCTAACAAGTGTGTTCACATGTATGATATACTAGTGATGTTACACGTACTATTAGACATGTTAAAATATCAGAATTTAGAACATGTCAAAGTCCACATTTTAAAGCTTATATTCTTGTTAGTAACGTTCACTAATGAGTTCAACATGCTCATGCTACATTACGAATCATATAAACACAAGTTAACAGGTTATTCATGCATTTCTAAGCCATACTACCATGCTCGCAAGATCAGAACATCCACATGGTATATACGTATATCAAAGTTTATTTATAAACTCTAAGTTTGTTCTTTTACTTGAAAACTTATTTTGATTCATGCTTGGATAGTCTAACAATATAACTATTATATTGTCACATGTCAAGGCATATCTGAACGTAAGACATTTACACATAAGGTCGGATTATGTATTACACCATGTTTATCAAACTATTTATAAATCCTTAAGCTTTCTTCGAAATACTCAACTAAAACAATTATCATAGCTCACTATATACCTAGCAACCTTATTGCAAATGTCATGGTGATTTATATGCATATTCTAGTTAATATAACATGCTTAATACATTAGAAGATATAACAAAACTATTAACAAAAACTGCAGAGGGACGCGGCCGCGCGCCACTTGTACTAGAAAGTGGCGCGGCCGCGCCACTCCGGTTCCAGGCCAGACAATGTTCTGCTTCAGCAGAACTTCAACAATTCCTCATAATGTATTTAGCTAGCATACTTGCATACTACTACTTTGCATTCCTAACATATAGATATACTTAGCAACTTATGCTAGCACCTTATCACACATCAATTCCAATAATATCATGCAATTTCTATGAATTAAATTTCAAATGGGTTTAGAGATTATACCTCTTTAACTTGAATTGATACTCTACTGACTTAACTTTCAGATTGCCCTCTCAATACAATATCCTCACTTTCTATATAACTTAGCAAATAACTCAATCAAAGTGAATTGAAGGGGATGTGAGCTTAATTTTTAGACACATGAATAACCATACAAGAGCTTTACACGTAGAATTAAACTAAGAGATGAAAGAAGAATACATTGGGCATTTGATGTTTGGTGCAATAGCAAATCAATGTTACTATTAGAGCCATCTCCCCTTTCATCATTTGCTAGTGCTGAGAAGTGAGTTTGCAAGAAATAAGCTTAGGCCATTCATTGAGGCTAATTGGAGTTGGTATGTAGAGGTAGTATAGGCCATTGGTCTTTCACGTGTAGAAGAAATGAAAGAGGAATGGACACTCTTTTAGGGACAAGAATAAGAACTCAGCACTCTAGCAAGGAAGGAAACACCATATATTATACACTCAACACACATATGTGCTTACCTTGGCTTAAATTTATTTAGGGCATACATCACATTACTTGGTAACAAATTGGGGTACATGTATACACATTGATATATAATCCATGTACATTTTAATAATATCAAATTATGAGTTAATTGAATAGTGACATACTACATTATTACAAACCTTATTATTCCAATCATGTAACTCAATAAAATAATTGTTGTTATTAATTATTCGCACACCTTAATTTAATATACAATATAGTATTCATTAAAGTACTATACCTATCACATGGTCACATATGTTTATGTATGTAACTTATACAAAATAATTTCCATATTGCGTAGTCTTACTAAAGTGTCACACTACACTTTATAATATAGTTTATATATATATTACATAGTTATGCCAGAATGTCACATTATACATTATATTATATAGTTGCAGTTACTATACAATATACGATTACATAATTTTATACTAAACAATTAATAGAATAAATATTAACCTCAAACATTAATTACCCATTAATACCCTTAATTAATAATATATTATTAATTAATCATCCACTTATTAATTCTTTCTTTAATGAATTAAATTACATACTTTTCATCACTGTGCCACACAAGGCATTCCTCGAGCTTATAATAATATCCACATTCTTTTCTCAATTATCATCATTTCAATTTGAAGTAATTAAGTTAACTCATCTCATATCACATAAATATTTATATTCAAATAAATATCCAACTTTCATTAATATATTCATTTAATAATATATAGAAATTCTCAGGTATTACAAATTACGTGCTTGTAGTCGGCCTTGTACGGTCGCAACACGAAAATGTGGAACACGTTGTGGATGTGCTCCAATTCAGGTGGTAATGCAACTTTGTATGCCACTTCGCCCATTCATTTCAGTATCTCGAATGGTCCTATGAATCTCGGACTGAGTTTTCCTTTCTTGCCGAATCGGATTTTTCCCTTCCATGGAGATACCTACAATGTAACGACCAGGAATTTTAGGCTCCTTATTAATTTTATTTGTGATTTTAAATTTTTAGGAATTAATTTTTTAAACTTATTTAAATCTTATGTGGTTACGTGCTTATGTGATTTAACCTATGCGAATAAATGCTAGGATTTTTATTAAAGGGAATCACTAATGGTTATTTAACTTAGTAGATTAACCCTGAGACCTTTATATCAGAGTATTGATAAAAAGTGTTAGTAAATTATATATTCAAATTTCTTGAATATAATGTAGAGATTTAATCGTGATTAATTATTTATATTTGAGTAATTAATTAATAACGTATGAAATTATTATTGTTGTTGATTAATAATTATTATGAATAAATAATAATTAATGAAGTAGGAGTAATTAATTGATTATGTGTTGATTAATTATTATTATGAGTAAATAATAATTAATGAGTAGGAGATAAATAAATATAATAATATTATATTTACTTGATTAATTATTTTATACAAGCATGCGATATATTAAACTTGTAATATATGGCGGATACCTTCATATTATATAAAGTTTAATGTGCACAATAATGTGGCTATGTATATTATATATAGACTATATAGTAAGAGTAATTACATTATGTGAGTTACATTATAATATGACTTATGTAGCATGATATGAGTGGTAGACATTAATATGTATACCCTATTACGTTGTACTAATATCAATAAACTATTGTTATTTGATAATGATGTTATTAAATTATAATGATAACCATGGTGATAATAATAATACCAAACTGCTTTATATTCGGTGTTAAAATAATGTATATGGATTATATGTATGTGCACTACTTGATACCTTGTAATTAGGAATTATATTGTATGCCCTTTAAATTATTGTGACCTATATTATATGAAATGAATTGTGCATACAAATTTAATAACCAAGTGTTAGCATACACTATACACCCACTTGCTAGATTGCTGGGATTACTTTGTCCCATAATATGAGCCCAATTTCTCTATTCACGTGAAAGCAAGAAGCTAGCCTACTCTATCTCTTTTCAATTTCCTCACAACTATAGCAATGATCATGGGGGAGTGGAGATTATGATGAGTTATACCAACTCCTCACCCACTATTTGATAACCATTAGCTAATTGCATCTCCCATTAGTTTGATTTGAGGAATAATGTCTAGAACCGGATATTAAAATTTCCGATAAATTAACTCTCTTCCTTCTCTATTACAATTGCTGAGATTTCCATACAAGTATAGAATTAGTAGAGTTGCTAGTGAGAGTCTGTGAATTGAGAGAGTGAGAGATAGCAGCAAGTCCCTAATAACAGAGGTATAACTCCATCTTTTCAATTCCTGTAAAATTTCCATTCTTGTTCTTCATTAGCACAGTTCTTGATTTTTGCAAGTTAGATGTTAATTGAGCTATGAAGTATGCTTGTAAGTTAGTAAGCATGTTAGTTATATACTGTGACTGGTTTGGAACGAATTTGTAAGAGTTTCTGAGTTGGGATTTTTAGGAACTGCCGAAGCAGTTCAGTCTGGGTTGGAGCAGGAGCCGGCGCAGCTGCGCCGGGTTTATGCCTGGTTGCAGCGCAGCTGCGCAGGCCCTGTAATTCATATTTTTATTTTTTGCATCAGTGCTGTTGTGTGATAGTTTTCTTGCATTGATTTAAACAAACATGTTAACATGGGTAATACGTATATATGGGTACATAAACCTAACATAAACATGTTCAAGCTAAGATGGTATACATTTTGATGAAACAACTCATGGATTTCAAAATGAATGTTGAGTTTTAAAAGGGGACTTTGGTATAGAAATGTCACAGATATATTTTGACTTTTGAGACATGTTAGTATGACCTAGGAAGGCATGAAATGCATGTTAATTGATGTATATATGTTTTATGTTTTAAAGAGAACGTACGAACCTAACTAGTACACATTTCCTAACAAAAATAAAAGTTTTGAAAACAAACTTTGACATGTCGACCTTCTGATTTTTCAGACATGATATTATAATGTAGAGATGCATGAGAGATGTATTACCTTGTGTATATAGGTATCATCATATAACTTGAACATGTGGACCTTAATATTGAACGTTACTAACAACAACATAAGCTTTGAATGTGAACTTTGACGTACACGTAGTATGTATGAATTTTGATTTCATGATCATGATCATGTGTTCTATATAAACATGAGAACTAAGACTAATGTGATAGAACATACTAGTATACTTGACCGTAAGTTAAGACGTTTTCAAAAGTGAAACTTAAGACTTTCAAAGTGAACTTAACCAAGACTTGTGTCTTTTAGATTGTGACCACGTAAATACATATAACTTATTGTATACATTCTAATACCTGTGAGTAATGGTTACGAGATACTTTACATGTACCATATTGTCTTTTTGACTTGGTGTACCTTGTAATAGAAACTTAGAATGTGAAATAGCATTGCTTTCCATGTGAATTATATTATGATCATGCAAGCATGTCATTATGACCATCCTTCGGTTAAAGCATAGATTTCACATATACACGTATTCATAGAAAATGAATCTCAAGTATGGACTATATGATTAAAGTATACACGTGTAGTATACGCACAAGCATGACTACTTAAACATTGTTTAACCTTGTTATTTGATAACATGACTTTAGTAACCAATCTTGAAACATAAACTTATATTGTTTAAAGTATGTGAATATCCGACATACAAACATGTGGTCTTGAAGTGGACATAGAATGAACATATTAGCTTTCGAACTTGAGTTAGATAAACCTGATAAACATATGTGTTGATTTATATCAGTAACTGGAAGTGCTATGTGTTCAAGCCTATGTTGATGCTTATGAACTAGACAATCTAAAATTATTAAATCTAAGACAGGATTAGATTGACTTACGTGAACTATGTGATAGAATTATATAATGACTAGAGTCTTGTATGTGTGAACTTATATTAGTTTATATATACTAATTGGAGAGGCCGACTTGTTAATGCTAGGTCGTTTCAACGCAGTTTTATTAAAGCTAGAATTTATTTGTAGCTGAGCAAACAGGCAAGTTCCCTGACTTACACTTATTATTTGTGCAAGTCTCCCTAACTTTACTCAATTTTATATTGAGCATGGTATTTTTAGTTTTCCTAAACTATTCTTTTATTTGAGCAAGTTTCTTGACTTATACTTATTTATTGTACAAGTATCCGGACCCTATTGTGCAAGTATTCTAAATTCTTGCACTACTTTATTCAATGAGTCGTGTAAGCGAGTTTCTTAACTCCACTTTTTTTTGGTGAAAGTTTCCTACCCTTCTCATATTGTATTGAGCAGGTTAATATTGTATTGTGAAAGTTTCCCGAACTTCACATTTTAAGTATTGTGAAAGTTCCCCGAACTTCACACTTTGGTTATTTTGCAAATTCCCGAACTTCATTTCTTTATTATGCAATTTCTCTAAACTTATACAAACTCGTATATTGTGCAAGTATCTTATCTTTGTGTTTACTTTACTCAAAGAACGTTGTAAGCAAATGTCCTAACCTATGCATTTACTTTATGCAAGGGATCTATTATGGTGAAATTCCCCGAATTTCACTCTTTGATGTTGTAAGTGTCTAAGCCTATGCATTTATTTTATGCAAGAAATCTATTATCGTACAAGTTCCCTGAACTTCACACGTTGAGTATTGTGCAAGTTCCCCGAACTTCACACGTTGAGTATTGTGCAAGTTCTCGAACTTACACAAATTCCTATATTGTGCAAAAGTTAAACTTCACTTTGTGCAAGTTCTCTATCCTTCTCATATTGTATTGAGTAGGTTATTGTTAAATCGAAAGTTGTTTACTTAATTTCTTGAACTTTATTTCCAAGCATGTTATTTAGTGGTTTAATTACTTATCAATGATTCCACATTGATATTATTGATGTCCGCACCTAGTGCATTTGAGCTCGTACAGTCTTGGACTTGTACATTATTCAAGGTTTTAAATTTCTTGAACCATGTCAGTAAGAGTCTGAACCTTTGTTCGGTCAGACTAGTGTATGAAGTTTTCTTTAAAGCTATCCAAACCAATTGATGGTAAGGATTCTTAGACGGAACAGAACACCCCTCATATGTAGGAGTGTGCCCAGGTATCTAATATATATGATATGAGTAAGCAGATTTAAGTGTTATGCATATTCACGTTGTGCCCGAGGCTGATCTCCTCGAGGTACTTAGTTTCTGTAGCCAGAAGCCAGTAATTCTAAAAAGGGCCAATTAGCTATTGAACCCATTGGAAAGTTATAGTTCAGAGTCTACTCGACTATCAGTCATTCTAAAGGCAATTATTATCTTTGTTTTTAATATTCATATTGTTGAATTATTCAGATGTTCATATCATTAAATCTATCAGATATTCATATTGTTGAATCGTTCAGATATTCATATTATTGAATCGTTCTAATATTCATATTGTTGAATCCTTAAGATATTCATATTGTTGAATTCATTGTCAGATATTTTTCCATTTATCATGATATATCCTTTATTGTTGTATTTAGACTTGCTGAGCAAACTTGTTGCTCATTCTTGCTATATCATGACTTATATTGTAGTTAAGCCCAAGCCCTCAGGGAAGGACAAGGGTAAAGGAAAGATTTAGGATGGTTTGCAAGGAGCAGAATTTGTCTTTATGATTTGTTTAATTACTGTTAATGTAATATGAACCCTAATGTTTATTCTAGGGTATATTTGTATTGATGTATTAAGGTTATCGAATCTTGGGACTAGTAACACCTTTTGAATGAAAGACGTACGTTTATTATATTTCGCATTTTAGTTATCATACGTTACTTTAAAGTGGATGTTAGTATTGTTTCGTGACGACCGGACCAGGGTTAGAGGACCCGAATTCGGGGGTGTCACATTCAAGAATATGAAACTGCCGATTTTAAAGTCTCGATCTTGTTGATGCAAGTCTGCATACTTTTTCTGGCGATCTTGAGCTGCTACTAGTCTGGCTCTTATCATTGTCACCACGTTTGCGGTTTGTTGTACTAACTCAGGTCCGAGTATTCGTCGTTCTCCGACTTCGTCCCAACATAGTGGCGTTCTGCATTTTCTCCCATAAAGAGCTTCGTATGGTGGCATGCCGATACTCGCATGGTAACTATTGTTATACACAAATTCAACCAAGGGTAGGTGGTTGCCCCAATTTCCCTTGAAGTCCATCACACAAGTCCTAAGCATGTCCTCCAGCGTTTGTATAGTTCGCTCGCTCTGTCCGTCTGTCTAAGGATGATAAGCGGTACTCAACCTCAATTGCGTTCTCATTCTCTCTTGTAAGCTTTTCCAAAAATTTAACGTGAAGCGCTGATCTCGATCAGAGATAATTGATACCGGCACTCCATGTCGTGAAACAATCTCCTTTACGTATATGCTTGCTAACTGGTTCAAACTGTATCGGATCTTGATTGGTAGAAAATGTGCGATCTTCGTTAGTCGATCCACGATAACCCAAATGGCATCATATCCCTTCCGCGTGATTGGAAGTCCTACCACAAAGTCCATCGTAATATGCTCCCATTTCCACTCTGGTATTTCCAATGATTGAAGTCAACCACTCGGCCGCTGGTGCTCTGCTTCGACGCGTTGGCAAGTCAGACATCTACTAACGCACTCTGCGACTTCCCTTTTCAGATTGGGCCACCAAAAGTGTTGCCTCAAATATCGGTACATCTTAGTGCCTCCCGAATGAACAGAATATGTCGTATTGTGTGCCTCATGCAAAACCTCTTCTCTCAATTCGGTTACCGCTGGTACCCACACTCTCCCTTCGAATCTCAAGATACCATCTTTATCCATTCAGAATCTTTCTTCTTCATTTTCTGCGATCCTCTTTCTGATTTTCTTGCACTCTTCTCCTTCTCTTGTGATTCCTTCACTCTATCCAACAATGTCGGACGAGCTTTCATTACGAATAACTTTTCTTCAGACCTCTCCGGTCCTTTTACCTCTATCTCTAATTTCTCCATTTCTCTTAAGTCTTATCAATTCCTCCTGAGTCGTCAAATGAAATAGTTTCTCCCTTACTTTTCTGCTCAGAGCGTCGGCAACTACGTTTGTCTTACTCGGGTGATAAAGAATATCGCAGTCATAATCCTTGATTAATTCTAACCACCTTCTCTGACGCATATTCAACTCCTTCTGCCTGAAGATATATTTCAGACTCTTGTGGTCTGTGTATATCTCATATTTCTCTCCATCTAAATAATGCCTCCAAATCTTCAACGCAAAAACTACTGCCTCTAACTCTAATTCATGAGTAGGGTATCATTTTTCGTAGTCCTTTAATTATCGTGATGCATACGCAATGACCTTGTCGTGCTGCATAAGCACACAACCAAGTCCCTTGTGCGATGCATCACTATACACCACAAATTTTCCAGCATCATCTGGTAGTGATAACATAGGCTCTTCGCTTAATATCCTCTTCAGTTCTTGAAAACTCTCTTCGTATTTGTTTGTCCATGCAAACTTCACCGTCTTCCTTGTCAGATTGGTCAACAGGGTTGCTATCTTAGAAAAATCCTGGAAGAATCTTCGATAGTACCCAGCTAACCCTAAGAATTCTCACCTCCGTTGGTGTTCTTGGCTGCTCCCAATTACTCACTGGCTCGACCTCTGCAAGGTCCACTGAGATTCCATTCTTATCCACTACGTAACTTAAGAATTGAACCTTCTCCATCCAAAATTCACACTTAGAAAATTTTATATACATCTTCTCTTTCCTTAGTGCCTCTAAAACAATCTTCAGATGTTCGGCGTGCTCTTCTTCTGTCTTCGAGTAGATCAAGATGTCGTCGATGAAAACTACCATAAATTTTCCAAGTAGGGCTTGAAAATTTGATTCATCAAGTCCATGAATGCTGCCGGGGCATTAGTCAATCCGAATGACATTACCAAAAACTCGTAATGTCCATAACGGGTTCGAAAAAGCAGTCTTTGGTATGTCCTCATCCCGTACCTTCAGTTGGTGATATCCTGGTCGTAGGTCTATCTTCGAAAAACACTTCGTTCCCTTTAGTTGATCAAATAAGTCGTCTATCCTCGGTAGCAGATATCTGTTCTTGATCGTTACTCTGTTCAATTCTCGATAATCGATACAGAGCCTCATCAATCCGTCCTTTTTCTTAACGAATAACACCGGTGCTCCCCAAGGAGACACACTTGGTCGTATGTAACCCTTATCCAATAACTCTTGTAGTTGTATCATCAATTCTTTTCTTTCTCCCGGCGCCATACGGTATGGAGCTTTTGAAATCGGTGCAGTTCTCAATGTTAAGTTTATAACAAATTCGATTTCTCTGTTTGGCGGAAGACCAGGCAGATCGTCCAGAAATATATCTCGAAATTCATTCACTATGGATATATCCTTAATTTCTACTCCCTTTTTCCGAGTATCTACAATGTAAGCTAAATAACCTACACATCTTTTCCTTAACAATTTCTTGGCCTGCATCATCGTAACGCAACACGATTGCTTAAGCGATGAGCTACCATAAAACACTACCTTAGACTTACTTGGAGTCTGAAGGTTCACACATTTATTCTGACAGTCAATTATCGCAGTATAGTTATACAACCAATCCATTCACAGTATTACGTCGAATTCTCCCAATCTAATTGGAATCAAGTCTATGCTCAGTTCATGTTCTCTAATATTTGCTCGATAATTTTGATAAACGTATTCTACAGGGATTACTTCTTTATTTGCAACTTCTATGTTCAAGGGATTTTCTAATCGTTCTCGGGGTGTGTTAAGTCTACTAGCAAATTCTTCAGATACAAAAGAACAGGTGGCACCAGAATCAAATAATACATATGCATTTATATCATTGATTGGGATTATACCTGACACCACGTCCTTTGCAGCCATTGCATCCTGGTCGATCATGTTAAAGGTTCTGGCAGTTAGGAGGTTGGATTATGCCGATCCGCTGATCATCAGTGTGTTTCCCCTTGTTGGTTGCTACCTCCACCACTTCTGTAACCTCTCTTTCTAAGCTGAACTGAATGAATTGGATTTGCTCATTTAGATAATATATTTGATTTGTTGGGGCGCTCGAAGAACCAAAAGATGTTGTTGGCTACTTATAAGCTAGAGGGAGTGATAATGGTGGGAATGACATAGATAGAATCAGAACAGTGGTTATCAACAGATGCCTCAGTAAGGGCATGATCGTCAACTTCAGCTACCTCATCCAGATCAGAATCACCAGTAGTGGCAGAATCGTCAACTATGGCATAATTGAGGTCGTTATCTGAGACAAGCTGGTGGGGGTAACCCTAATATATTTTTTTCAATAGCTCCTTGTGCTACTTGTTGGGGTCATCATCCGGGGAGGCAGTGTCATACGGTGCATACTTTTTGTGTAGACCGATGGGCAAGCCGAGCGGACTATTTAAACGTTGGAGGACATGTTGAGGTTTTGTGCACTTGAGTGGTCAGGTAATTGGGATGATTATTTGAGCCTAGTTGAGTTTGCGTATAATAACAGTTGGCATGAAAGTATTGGGATGTCTCTGTTTTGTGCTCCGATAGGAGTTGGCCATTTGGTGTTTTGTTGTGGGAGGCGTATGGGTCGACCCTAGTTTTCTGTTCTGTTCTGCGGATTAGCGATGTTTGTGCCAAGCACGCCTTCAGATTGCATGCATCTGGATCCTGCCGGTCAGATGTATGTTATGCCTATGTGGCATTATTTTGACTTGCCTGTGTAGCATAATTTGACTTGCCTGTGTGGCAAGATATATTTCTGTGAGCTCGGTAAGAAATAACACCCAACCATTTAATTCAGCCTATTATTTTGTTGTATTAGTTTCGTTCGTTACAGTTCAGTTCATTTATTTGAGTTAGTTATTTCGTTTCATTATTATTGTATTCTATATCCGTACTGGGCATTTGGCTCATACTGTGTTTTTCTTCCAGCAGGTAATCAGGGGGATCAAGGGCAAGTGTGATGAGAGCTCCCTTAATTTCAATGGTTTAGAAATATTCTGTTTAGGCTTGATAAATTGATTTATTTGGAGTTGTAATAATTACCTTAGATTGTGGTTTGGGGCAGTTTAGCATTTATTCTGGTTTGCCATTTGATATTTATTAGTCTTGAAGACTATTCCTTTGTGGTTTAGAGCTTTATTATGATTTCTTCAATTATGTTATGTTTTGAGTAACCTCTTTCTATTTTGGAAAAGGGGTGTTACAACTTCCCTTCTTTGGGCAGTCCTTAATTCGGTGCTCTGTCGAGCCACATGCAAAACATCCTTGTATCTTTTTCGGTTTCGGGCAGTTGGGTGAAATGTGCCCCTCCTGGCCGCAGTTGTAGCAAGTGTCGCGTCCCTTCCAGCACTCACCTTGGTGATTCTTTCCACATTTTGGGCATCCCTCCGCCCTCTTCTTAAATCCTCCACGAAAATTCCCCGACTGATTATTATTGTTATTGTTCTCCCACTTTCTTTTACCCATGTTGCTTCCTCCACTACTGCTTCCTCCAGTACGGTTCTCTCCTCCAGTGTTCTTGTTTTTCTTCTCCTTATGATACAGACTTAAGGCCTCACTGCCACCTTCTGCAATGATTGCCTTCTCTAGAAACGTCGCAAAGGAATCAATTTGAAGAACTGATACCTTGTTAAACAGCCACGGCTTCAGCCTTTGCTCAAAATGTCTCGCTTTCCTTTCTTCATCTCCTACTTGGTGCTCCGCAAATCGCGCTAGTTCATTGAACTTAGCCGCGTACTGCGCCACCGTCATATCACCTTGTTTAAGTTCCAAAAACTTCACCTCCATCCTATTCTTCATGCTTTTCGGGAAGTAGTTCTCGAAAAATAGCGTCTTAAACCTATCCCATGTTATCGTCCCTTCCCCAGCTCTCTACTGATTAGCCTCCCACCAGTAGTTTGCTTCGCCTCTCATCATATACGTAGCAAATACCGTCTTCTGGTCTTCACCCACGCGAGCTATGGTAAAAGCCTTTTCTATTTCTTTTATCCAGGTCTGCGCAATTATTGGGTCTGTAGTACCCTCAAACTTTGGGGGTCCTACACTCCTAAAGTCCTTAAAGTTGGTGACTAGCACTCCTTGAGGATTGGGGCGAACGGGTTCGTTGTTCCTTTCCCTAAGGGCCTCTCCTAACAGATCTACTAGCTTCTGGATCGGGTCTACTTGTTCCCTCTCATTGTTCACTGATTCCTCAGGTGCAGTTAATCTACGTCTGGGCGGCATTTTCTACATCACAAAATTTTTCATTTTATTATTACTCAATCATATCACTTAAGTATTTCTTTAGTATTAAAAAGAATAACATTTATAACACGTTTTTGAAATAAGCTCATTTATATTCGTATGCCAAATCGTTTCATTACATGATCATCCCTAGCATATTTCTATAAATGTTATCACATCTATCCCCTAATATCATAAAAGACAGGGAATATTAACATACTATCATACTACCCCTCTAACAAATGCTTACTCGGGGTTTACATCACTATCCCACACTTTACACAAAAAGTTGGGATTACAACATAGTATATACATCACATAAAGTAAATACTACTACTAGACTGACTAAGGGTCTCATCCCATCATCCCACGCTCTACAGTGCTCTTGTACTTGATCTGTGCTATATATGCTACCAGCTCTCGACTCATAGTCTGTAGGGTCTGTCCCTGCTCCGCTGGGTAGTGGTAAACACCGTCAATCACCCTTTCAAACGCTGAACGAAACACATACCCCATCTTGTTCAACTACCTCTTCTTGCATCTGACCTCATCCTCTAGGTCGTCAGCTCTCTCGTTAGCAGCTTCCCACTTCTCCTCGAAGTGTATCTTATCCATGACCTCCAACTTTAGCTGAGTACGGATTGCTTCCTTCTCAGTCTTCTCACTCAATTCCCTCTATTCTACTTCTTCCAGCTTTCCTGCCAGATCCACGTTCCTAGCCACTGACTTGTGAAACAAGGTCCCCATCTGGATCCCTGCCTCCCTGCGATAGGCAATCTCTACCTCTAACTCCTGCATATCTAACTTTCTCTGGTGGTCCTCATCCCTCAGCTTCTGGAACTCAGACTCTCTCTCCTGGGCCTCGGCTTCCAGCTCCTGGACTCGGCAGTCCAACTCTAGAAGACGCTCCTCGTACTCTCCCAGTATATGCTCCTCTAGGTTAGGCTCGTAGGAGTCCTCCATGGGCTCCTCCGCGGTAGGCTCGTCCTCAACGGCCTCGTCTTCCATAGGCTCCTCCTCAGGGTCAAACTCCACCTCGATTTCATCCTCGCCGTCGGACTCAGATGGTGTAACAGCCTGCACTGGCACATCTTCTAGAGGTGCCTCGTATACTACATGTATATCTCTAGGCTCCTCCTCGGCCACTCTACTAGGTACTCCTGTGTCTGCCATCCTACAATCACAAACACAAGACAATAAATAGCAACTCCATTAGAATGTTAAATAAAACATAAGTTCATTGTATAGAATGAAGTTACATTTCATAACACACTAAGTCTCTCAAGGAAAACTCTACATGAGTTTTATCTCCTTCTATCCTCCTACGTTCCCCTAAGTTGTAATCTAAGGACACTCGCTCCTAAGGTTTATAACTACAGCTCTGATACCAACCTGTGACGCCCCCAAATTCAGACCCCCACTGGTCTCTTGAATTCGGTCCATTACGTTCTCACGATAATACAATAATAATATCTAAAACATACATTCACAACGAAAGATCTAATCTAGAATAATATACAATGATTTATTATAATTATTCCCACAAGTCTCGCAACCTACAGTACTTAATAGATTACATAATAATATTAAATGCAGACTTATTACATAACCCTACTAAAGCTTAAATATAGTTCTGCAATACTCTTAATATAACATTATAGATTTTAAAACATAAAAGGGACAAACTAGCCGGTAGCCTTGCCCTTGCCCTTGTCGACGGCTGACGGTCCACCCTGCCCTGCCTTAACTGAAATATTTTAGGGAAAGCAAGAATGAGCAACAAGTTTTCTCAGCAAGTAATATGACAATAAGGGTGAGTAATTATAGTTCTCGTATCCCAAAAGGGTATAACAGGATATGATAGTTCAAGGATATCAAGAAATATCAACAGTTTTTAATAACAATCGCTAAGGACAGCAGAATATCAATAAGTTTCAATGCTAAATCAATTCAAGATTTCAAGATAATTGATTACTGAGCTGTCACTAAGGACTATGAACTCTTACTAGAATTAATAGTAATATACTGATAATCCAACAAAAACAAGTACAACAGGTGATCAGCCTAAAGTACCCTATATTATGTATAACATTTAATCAAACTCAAGTGCGCACGTCGGTCTCCCGACAAATATATTTCTCCTTCAAAGAAGGTTGTTCATCCCAGTCAATATAAGACTCCGCACCAATCAATTGGTTTGGATAGCTTTCTAATCATGATATAAGTCTAGCCAAATCAAATGGCATAGACCACTCTTTATAAGTTCAATACTTGACATTAAAGTTCGAAGAATATAATCGACTGTACCATAACTATGATGCAATAAGTTATAATTTGAATAACTCACTTGCACAACAATAAACTTAATACGAATTCAATAAGAATAGAGTTCAAGTACTTTCTTACAATATTCCGTTGAATAAAGTAATGCAAGGGTTTAGGATACTTGCACCATAAAATAGTGTAAGTTAGGGAACTTCCCTTAAGCGTAGTCTATCCACGTAAAATAAATCAACACTTTTGAATTCCTATCGTAATATAGTTACATATATATATGATATCCATTAGTCATATAGTTTAACATCATATCTTATCTTGGATATACGATCAACACATAAGCTAAGTTTTAACCTAGCTACACAGTTATACCATATATAGTATCATATTAATTCACAAGTCTCGACTAATATAACTTTTATTGCCTTTTATCCTTAACGTTCCTCCATTTGAGTTAAACATACTCTCATATCATTATTATCACATACGACCATAAATCAATACCAAACATATTTTATTTAGTAAGTTTTGGCAGTGTTATAAGTTAACCATCAAAATCGGATTCAAGTATCATCATACGATATCACATAGCATATATATACATGTTAAAGGCCCTTTCATGCTTTCATAATATTTCTAAATTCAACCCTTCACGAAATGATTCTAAGATTAACTCTCAAATAATTTTACGGCCATATTATGTCATAATATCACATAAGCTATCATGCTCGCCGTGTAAACATGTGAAACGATCATATAATCTATCAATAAGCATGCTCACATGTTTCTACATCTTAATTACGTAACTAGTGTCGTCATTTATTTGAAAACATGCTTCATTTATGCTTAACCTGATTTCACGACATCTAACATGGTAGGCATACATGTATGATACGTTAGCGAGTCTAAGAGTATTATCAAACATGTCCATAAATATCGGAATCCAAATCTCAATGTAACATGTCAAGGTGCACGTTCAAAACTTATACTTTCATTAGTAAAGTTCACTAATAAGGCCTAACATGTTTATGCTATATATATACATATGTTAACATATCCGTTACTCATTTTAAGGCCATATAAACATACTCGCAAAATCAGAATATGAATATGGTACATACGTGTCAAAGTTTGCTTTCAATACTTATATTTTGGTTAGTAACGTTCACTATTGAGGTCCACATGCTCATGTTACATTATGAAACCCATATACATAAGTCAACATGCCTTTCATGCATTTCTAAGTCATACTAACATGCTTGCAAAATCAGAACATCAATATGGATATAACATGTCAAAGTTTGTTTATAAGACTTTAAGTTCGTTTTCAAGCTATAAGCTTTTTCATCAAGAATATATGTTATCATGGTTAAAGGTACTCATGCTGTGACAACCCGAAAATTTATAAAATCTTAAATGATTAAATAAAGGTTATATAATAAGACCTAGATTGAAAATAGAGTATGGATTTAAAAATTTTGTGAAGGACTTATATGGTTTTGTGTATTG
Organism: Panax stipuleanatus; assembly: GCA_020205555.1. Classification (NCBI taxonomy): domain Eukaryota; kingdom Viridiplantae; phylum Streptophyta; class Magnoliopsida; order Apiales; family Araliaceae; genus Panax; species Panax stipuleanatus. Next base: position 81,083,745 of record CM035121.1, read on the forward strand.
TTTATATATTTATTTAACACATAAAGAGAATTAAGAATAAATTCTCGTAACCTAATATATATGTTAGGTATAAAAATTAAATAACTTAAGGGTTATAATATGTAAGGATGTTAGTATTTAAAATTTTTACTAACCTAAGAGATTAATTTTATTATCTCCATTTGTTAATTTTATAACCTAATTAAAGCAAGTCTATTTGGGTTAAGTAATTAAATGTTCATGAGTAAGGATTTGATGTACAAATTGAGTGAATAGAAACCCTAATTAAATAATTAGGGTAGGATATAATTAAAATTTAGTGGACTATGTTAATTTACATAGCCCAACTATTTTATTAAGCAAGCCCAAAAGAATTAATTTGGAGCCCAAATTTTTAGCCCAATTATTTATTTAAGCATGAGACATTGTAGATAATTGATTTAATAGCAATTAAGTTATTAAGCTAGCCCAGCATATCATGTATGGGACAAGAATATTGATGGTCCAATTTAATTATGGGAGGAAGCCCAAATTTATTTTAGTTAGTAAGTAAATTAAAAATAAGATACAAGCCCAAAAGGAATTATTAATGGCCCATGCCAAGTCCACTTAAGCAAGGGGTATATTGGTCTTTAAGTGAAGTATAAATTAAATGAAAACAAATTTGGACAAGGAGGGCAAGTGGACAGTTTTGGTGAAGGAGAATAAGGGAGAAGTATTGTGATGATTACTTTGTTTTGTGGTGGAGAATGGTGCTAGGTGTCACAAGGTTAATGAAGCCACCCTTCATCTTTTCTAATGTGTAATCATGAAGAGAGAGAAAGAGATAAGATTGACTAAAGATATGGATAGATATTATACCTATACATAATTGCTAACTACAAAAGTTCTTTTAATCATTTTTGACTAACTTTACTTCTTTCTTCTATATTTGCTTACAAAAAGAAATAATGAGAGAGAGATAGCAAGATTGTTGGGAGATTTTTATACATACATGCGGTATGTATCTATACATTTTACCCAACTATTATCATTTCTTCTCTTTAGTAAAAATAATTGACTTTATTTCATTCTCTTACTTCCAAAAGAGAGAGAAAAGCAAAATAAAAAGAGGGAGAAAGGGGCATGGTCAGCAGCCTAGAGAAGGAGAAGAAGAGAAACTTTTCATGTTTCCTAGCTTCATCTTATATGGTGTAAAGGGAAGGAGAAGAGCTACATGATCTAGGCAAAAAATCCTAGTTTAGTTTATTCCTTTTATTTTGTTTGATTTTATGAAATAATCAAGTTATGTTCTTCAAACTTAAAAACCATAGATCTTCATATGTATAAGTGTTATATGTTTAGATCTATCACTTTTAAGTGTCAAAAGTTAGATCAAAAGCAAGAAAAAGGAAGCTATGTTTAAAAAGTTAGAAAAACTCTAATTTTCCTAGCCTAAATTATGTATTGCTTGGATTTAGTGTTTGTTTGGTGTAATAGATCATGGATCATAGTAGATCCTTGATCTTAAGGTGTATTAGTATGTGTTATGATAGTTTATGATTGTTAATGTTTGATAAATCAATAGATCATGAAAGTTTTCTTACAAAACACAATGATTAGAAAATCAGATTTTTGAGAAAACGGAACAGGATATTAAAACGACCATATCTCTCATTGTGATTCAAATTTTTGAGTGTGGTCAATTTTTGGAGTTAGATCTATAAGTATTCTAACATTTTCAAGTGGAATCACTGAAAAAGGAGTTATAAATTTTTGTGTGGATTGTTTTGAGCAAAAGACGCCAAATCTGAAAAACACAAAAAACAATATGTCTAGATTTTGTAGGGGCATTTTTATCCACTTATTTTATCAAATAAATTCCAATATTTTAGGACATTAAAATATATGATATGAAGTATCTTGTGACCAAAAATGAGCTCATTCCGACTTAAATTGAGCAAGTTATGACCATTTCAATATTTGTATTTTTTTGACAAAAATTACTATAATCGGAGTTCTATAACTCCGATGGCCACGAAATTTAAACTGGATGTCCACGTTAATATGTGTAAGATTCCTCCAAGAGTTGGGAATTTTTGGAGTTAAGCGTGAGGTAGCTAATTTCTTAAGGAATTAACTAAAAATGGATTTTTGAAAAATACTAAATGAAATTGAAAAATTCCTGAAAATTTATTTTTGTGTATGGAATACATGTATTTATGTGTGGACAAAAGATAAAAAAATAATAAGATAATTTGGTAAAAAAAAAAAAGGGAATCCAGTTTGCTGGATTAGAATCCAAATTGCTGGATTACAATCTGGTTTACTGGATTGGCCATCAAGTTGCTGGATTGAAGGATTAATGAATCCAGGCTTACTGGATTCGATGTCAGTTGAATCCAGGATTGCTGGATTAGATGTCAGTTGAATCCAGGCTTGCTGGATTGGATGTCAGTTTGAATCCAGGCTTGCTGGATTGGAGGTCAGTTGAATCCAGTCCGCTGGATTGGAAAATAGTTTACTAAATTGAAATTCAGTTTGAATCCAGGTTGCTGGATTATTTATGTTAGTTTTGTTGTGTTGGAAAACAACAAGTTGTTTGAATCTAAGTTGTTGGATTAGGTATTCGGCTTACTAGATTATGAAGAAGGACTTAAAAAATAAAAGATTAAGTGCTAATTCACAACTTATATGATAAAGTAGTGTTAAGTCTAAGGTAGTGCATTCGTACCCTTTAATGGTTGATGTATAGTAGCTGGGCTAAACAACTTCATCATATGGGGAAGGTATCTACGAATTAGTAACCGATCTAACTCACTATGAAAACAGTGTAGACGAGGCGGAACTAATTTGTTAGTTATTTGTGGGAAACCACTCAGTATACTATATTGAATACTATTAAAGACTCGATGTGTGATAGGTTTAGACTTGTAAATAAGTATGGTGTTAAGGATATCTAATATTTGACTATATGGTTAACTGTTAGATGGTTTACTTTTAAAGTAATAGTATTATGAGATAAGTATGTTATACTAATTTAAAGATCAATCTTATAACTGAGAGGTCTTCTCAATAAAGAGATTAAATTAGATTGCGTAGCAATAATCGACGATACAGGCAAGTTTCTATACTCTTTTATTGAGCAAGTTTTCTCTAACTCAAACATGAGTTATATTTTTCAAAGCATATTAGTGAATACTTATTGATGATTATTCACATCTATAATGATTATTGATTTGCACTTAGTTCATGTTGCATATGTTCATCAGGTATGAAAGGCTGATCACCTTTATTACCATTTGGTTCAGTTAAATTTGTTCATGTTTATTGTTGGCTATTCTTCATTATTAACTCGGTCATTCAGTTATAAAATTGATTTATATTCTTTCATAATTATTATATTGTTGAAAGTTTGTCAACTTATTATTCTTTTCAATCATGATATATCTTCTTCTGAACTTAAACTTGCTGGGAAAAATTATTGCTCACCCTTGCTATATCATGATAATCATTTCAGATTAAGACGAAACTTCGGACACAAGTAAAGGCAAAGACAAGTTTCAGGATTTGATTATTATACGGTTAAAATTATAATAGTATTGGACGCAAATGGCATTGTATGTCGTATAGGATATTGAATGCAGGTAATCAGTTAAGGTTAACAGACCTTGGGAATTATGTGTAAAAGTTTATTGTATAAACAATTTATGTTTATATCTTCCGCAGTAGATATAGAAATGATGTATCGTAACGTACAATGTCCGAGGTTCTGGGGACCCGAATTTAGGGACGTCACACATGCTATGTCAATATACTTGCTTATACATGTTATTCATGTTATCATTCTTTGTCTAAGTCATAATAACCATTTACACATGACAGGTTCCTGTAGAAAAAAAGCTACTCATTCCAGAGACCGGCGCAGCTGCGCTTCGCCTCTGTATTAAATCGGTGCAGCTGCACCGTGTCTGGTTCGCACCAGAGAGTGGCCTGCTTCGGCAAAAGTCCAGTCCAAACACAAAAATTTCCTACGAATTTACTTTCAAACCAACTACATTATCTCACTGATATACATATAAGTTAGCATATCAACTAACAAGCATTCTCCATTCACATTATCATGAATTTCATACTCAATTCAAGAATTAAGAAATCTCAGAAAACAAAAGATGAAGAACAAGAAAGAATGTTATACCTCTGCTATAAGTGAATTGGACTTGCTGCTACTGAATTCTCTCTCAATTCTAAAATGATATTACTAATATATGTATGCTCTCAATCCACTTCTTAGAAAATCTCAGCCAATCAAATTAGAATGAGAAGAAGCTATATTTATAGAAGAATTATAATCCAGACAATGCATTCTCCCATTAATTCAAACCAATGAACTGAAGATTTGTATGTTGGTTAAGGAAGAGTAGGTAATTAGTTGGTGAATTACACTATTTTGCCCACTCCCTTGTTCATCATTTGCTAGAGAGCTATGGAGGTTTGCTGAGTTTGATGTTATAAGAATAGACTAGCCTTGAGTGTTCACGTGTGAGGGAGAATGAGACTCTCATTGAGGGACAAGCAATACAAACTCAGCAATCATGCATATATACATACTTAGCTTATCACACATATATGTTATTTACTTAGGCTATCACATATCATATATTTAGATTACAATTAGAGTTACAATATAATTCCAATAAGTAATTAATACTACCATGTAGTGAATTTAATTTGCACATATATAATCCATGTACATTTTATCTTACCGGTATAATTTAATCGGATATTATCTCATTTATTATTCAATCGAATATTGAAATCATCATCCATTAGCAATTGTTTATCATATATTCAAGAGATATTAATTTAATGTCCACACACTCACATTGTCACATAGGCATTATTCATGTAGCTTTCATAACTCAATAACTTTACTATATAGTTTATGTATAATTGTATAGTCACATTGCACTACACTTTTTATAACATATGTGTAACTACTATATGTTATACTTTTAATTATCGCATGCTTGCGCATAACAATTACTCAAGCAATTATAATCATATTAATAATCTACTTGTTTATTTTATTAATTTCCATAACAATGAATTATCATTTATATGATTAATTATCACATTAAATAAATATAAATCTCATTATATTTATAAACAAGTTACTTATTATTATTCTATTACTTGCAATAATAATATTCAACACACTATAAATTAATCACCGTTAATATTCTATAACAATTAAATAACAATTAATATTTGATTAATTGTTCACGTAGTAATTCCTTCATTAATTAATATAATCATTAATATTTCTCATCACTGTGCCACACAAGGCATTCAACGAGCTTATCGCAAACTCCATATTTTCTCAATTATTATAATTATTCAATTTAATATAATTGAGTTAACTCATCTCATAACACTTACATATTTATATTCAAATAAATATTCATTTCTATTAATATATTTATTTAATAATATTCGGAAAGTCTCGGGTATTACAGTTAAAGACGTGTTGATAGGAGGAGCCATCAGATTACAAGAAATGGATGGGAAAGAATTTCCCCAACTCATCAATTCAGACACCGTGAAGAGATACTATGTATGAGTCACCTGCAAGCCATCATCCTGGTCCTAAAAAAAAGAAAAAAAAAGAAAAAAGATCAAATCATTTCAGGTTTTCACTAGAAGCCTGAACTACAAATGACCTAATCTCCCCAATCTATGGGAGTACGTAGGCAGCCAGCTATGGTGCGGTCAAACCAAACAAAAAATCCAAAAATCCATCAAATCATGCTTAAACCCAAATAAACACTTTTCAACCATTCAGGCCAAGCCTGAACTACGAATGACCTGATCCCCTTAATCCAAGGGAGTACGTAGGCAATCATTTATGGTGCGGTCAAACCTTTAAAAGAAAAAACAAACATAATTTTCCTTATGAATTCAAAAACCTAATTGTAAACCAGTCCCAAGACACCAAAACCCATATAAAACCCAAATACTATCAAGCCTCCCTGATCAACAGGCCCTTCTAAGGTACTCTCCGACATCTCAATGTCAATCCATCAAGGAAAAGTTTATAATACATCAAGACAGCAAGTCATGAAAAAAGTAGTAATCATTTAACAATGATAATACATATCCAAAAGAGAAGTGAATCAAAATATATTTCTCTGCCATATAATATTGTTTAATATATACAATGTATCCTGTACATAACAAAAATAGCTGACCTAGTCCATGAAGGAAAATAAAAGCTAGTCTATAACCCGCTGATAAACGGGATAGCAAGTCTAACATGGCATCCCTCTCAGGAGATTGAGGTGCATCTGTAAGCTCCTGCCCTAAGGTCTCCATGCGAGCTAAAAGATCCATAACCATCCGCATAGTGCTACCATGATCATCTATCAATGCACCCATATCTAAAATAATACCATATGTGTATAATCTAAGTGCAGTACTATCAGCAATGGAAGCGGCTCGGGAAGCTAGAGTCTCATCCCGCTCAACAAAAGCAGTATCCCGGGCAGCTAGAGCCTCATCTCTCTCAATAAAAGTTGCGTCCCGAGTGGCTCGAGCATCGTCCCTCTTGACAAAAGCAGCATCCCTACCAGAAAGAGCTGTCAACATTAGCGCTCTAGCCTGATCCCTCTCAAAGGTCATCCGAACTAAAGAATCTATAAGAGATGGGTCCGCAGCAGTGGAGGTAATCGGGGTGTTACTGACCAAAGCTGCTGTCAAACCTGCGAATAACTAGTCCTCGGTGGGAGAATCAGGGTCCTCCATAGGTTCATCCTCACCAAAATCAATACTCAGCTCTGAGTGAACAACAGCAACCAATGCAATGTCTGCTTCCAACAATGTAGAATACTCTAGGGAATGACCCGGATGACTATTCAAAAAATAAGCCTTCTCACGATGAGTCCAACAATTATAAATCCTGGTCAAATCCTCTGCTGATAAAGACGAAACTGATAGTCGTTGATCCAAGGCCCCCTCAAAGTGGTGAATATCCTGAAACTGATCAAACTGTCCCATGACAGCTACTGGATGATATGTGGTCACTCCTCTCAAACCAACAAGGGCTAGATAATCCATGCCAAATGTATGAGTAATGAAGCTGTAAGGAAAGCTGAGTCCTGAGTATGACAAGATTGCAAATGGATGCTCGATCGCCATCAGAAAGGCCAACCAAGATGCCGCATCTGTACACTCAGCCGACTAAAAAGAATAGGACATAGTTATCTCATGAGTAAAATAGTACCCATGATGTCTAAAAGTGCCGATCGGTCTCAAGTGTGTCATGAACCACACATATAATAAAACGGCACTCCCCCTGAAGAACCTCATAGAATGGGTATGGCAAAATGTGGCCGACCTCAAGGTCTCCGCCAATACCATGGGCAAGATGGTACAACCCTCTCTATGATCAAGCCAATGTCCAAATGGTCCATATACAGCGGCATATACAAGTAAGTTGTGACGCACATCTGTAGACACTCAAAATTTTACTTTCTTTGCACTAACCTTGTAGAAGGGCAAAAGCATAAATTTCCTCCGGCGATAACCCCGAGGTAGGGCAAAAGAGCCAGATCATCTCAGAGATAACCCCAGGAGTGATGCAAAGGACCAATGACGTTCGAACATACCGTGAATCGATTGAGGATCGACGAGCTGAGACAGTGATCACCGAAAACCACCTCAGCAAACCTCGAATGGTGTGCCATCAAAGATAAGCCAGATAACTGATATCCGGACCTGATGGATATATCTTGGCCACGAGTATCGACTTCCCAAACCCTAATCCAGTCAAAATCGATATATTCCCTCTACATTCCTCAAAGACTGTCCGAAAGGCCGAGCGACGGACGTCAACTTCTGCCGAACTGATACCGAAGGACCACCTGTCGAGCCTGTGGGGCCCACTTAGGCCAGCCTTGACCATATCTATGGTTAGCCGCTATTGTCCCCGATTCGGTATGAAAAAATACGGGCAAGTATACGCGGTCAATAAGTAATAAAGAGTAAGTATAGATATCGTTCCCACGGCGAATTAACTGATAAAAGTCACCAAACCACTAGCCCGTAACCATTTCAGTCTAATTTAAACAAGCGATAAAGTGTTTTAAATTAAAACTAGACAAGTAAATAAACTTAAACTAACTAACCCTAGAGTAGAATCAGATAATGAAGACATGAGATCCCAATTTCCCCTAATGATTCATCTAAGTCAATATACTTCCAGTTAGGTCAAATTAATCATCACAGAAGGCAAGTCGAGAACACGAAAGTGAGATAAGGCCATCTTTCAATGCACATAATCCATATCACATACAATCCACAGATGATAGAAGGCACATGAACACCCATATTATCTAAACCCCTATATGTCTATGTGATTTACAAATAATTAGGGTTTAAGTCCAGATTCTCAATTAACTACGAGCGGCGCTTCGGTATATGTCTATCCTAAGCACAAATCATACATCTAACGTCATGTAAACATACAATCGCCCGCTACTACAATTAGATCTAAACCCACATTTTGTCTTTCAAGCCCATATGGATTATCATGGTAATTGGTAGCTAAGCAATTAAGCAATTAAAGCATGAATCGTAATAGACAATCACATAGCGATCAATAGACCAACATGGAAGCATATCAAAGTAAACTACTCAAAAGGTTCCATTGCAATCTCAAAATAAGTTTAAGTCATAAATGATTCAAATATATCATCCACAAATTAAATAAACATCATCCGAATACACATTGATAACAAGGAGAGTATAAAGATAAAGAATGCAAATCTGTGTTCTTTCTCCAAGCTTGGATCTTTGATGTTATCCAAATGCTTCAATCTTCAATTCTAATTAAACCCTAGAAACTAACTATCTAAACCTAACCTTAATCTACTCCTAACCTAATCTAGACAAGAAATTAAAGAGAGAAAAGAGAACTAGGGATAGGGCTAGGGCTAGGGCTAGGGCTCCCTTAAGGTGAGGAGTATTGTATATGCTCTGAAAATGGGCATAAGCCCTAATATATATGCCTCTCCCATTTGCTGAAATGAAAAGTCAAATCTAGTCAAGAATCGAGCTGGCGCGACCGGGCGGGCTTTGGCCTTGGTCTTGGCGCGTACGCGCGGTCCCCAGTCTTAGCCTCTGCTTCCTGCATATTAGCTCAGGCGCGTGGTTGTGCTTTGTTATCCTGGCACGATCGTGCGGGCCTGTGGTGCTGGGTTTTTAGGCTTTTGGCTTCTCAGGCTGCTGTACTTGTCTTCTCTTGTCATCCTCAACTAGCAACTTGCCTCCTTTGAGCCTTTATGCCTCATCACATTCCCATCACGCTGCTTGACTTCTTTCCATTATCATGTCATCATTCCTTTTAGCGCTCTTTCAGTCATTTTAGCCACAAGTGCACCAAGGGAGTTCCAAAACATGAAATCAACAAAACAAAGCAAAAACATATGAAAAGCACAAAGATACTTGAGTTTAAGCAACAAAACCAGTTAGATAATATCTGAATAAGTGGTCATAAAAATCACTTATCAAATACCCCCAAACTTAAACGTTGCTTACCCTCAAGTAACCAAAACAAAACCAAACAAATATGCATTGCAAAAACTAAAATGAATGCAATCTATTCTATCATGAATGCGAATCCAAGTCTCAGTCAGAATGGATAGTCAAATGCAATGCCTCAGAAAAAATCACAAGATAATTAAACAGGAAAGCTACACATGATAAGATCATAAGGCATATTGTTGCAAATCCAAACCTGTCAGCACTGATGTAGTGTGTGTGTGCTTAGTAACCATTTAACATGCTTTTGAACAAATATATCACATACTATGCTTCTTAGGGGAAAAAATAGTTTTAACTAAAGAAAAGTAGTAAATCAGATAAGTTCTAACTAAGACCATGCATTGCTTAAGCTAAGAGTTACAGAGGGTTTATTATGCTTTTATTAACTCACGAGGGCGTTTTCGCTCTTTCCTGTGTACACATACGACTGTGCAATGCCTAGTCCTCTTAGGCTTTTCAATAATACTCATGTAGCGAGCTTTAGACCAACGACTCCTGGACCAAAGGCCTTAGGGCGCTGGGTGTAGAGACACCCCTAGGGCTTACTTGCTCTAATATCAAAGGCCACAGAACTCGACGTAGCCGAAGTGTTTATTCACAATCATTTTTTTCTTTTTCTTTCTTTTTCTTTTCTTTTGATTGGGGAGTGCGTCTTACGCTCCATCTGCCCAATAGCATGCACTTTCCCCCAAACTTAAGCTTTTTACAGTCTAGCTATAATCACATGAGTACTAAAACTCTTTTATTAAAACATAGATTTTCCACCAGAAGACAAGTATGTGAAAATTTAAACTAAGCATGTCATAATGGTGACTTTTAGCGTGCTAACCGGTTACACAGTATCTGACAGATAAAGATTTACATATATGACAATATTATCAAGCTTAAGTCTCCGATTAGTTCAAAAATCAAGTAATTTCAGTTTCCTCATAGGCCAAATAAATAACAAGCCAACCGAAACTGGATTCATGCAATATGTCCTAACACAATTGACTAAAATAAAAACAAAAAAATTTAAAATTTTGATAAATTTTAACAAAATACAACCTACATGCACTATATGAACTAACACAGTATGCAAAATGACATAAACATGCACTATATGAACTAACATAGTATGCAAAATGACATGAACTACACTACATGCAAAAATAAAAATAAACCTAATACCCCCAAACTTAAAAACTGCAATGTCCTCATTGGAGATTAAAGGAAAAAGAAGAACTCCCCTAGTTGGCCTCGTCTGCTACATGAAATGATGTGGCGCTCAGTTCTGCTGAATTTTGCCTTAAGTCTGAGACAACCAGCATGCGACGCATTGACGATGGGCATTTGACTTTGCTTCATTCTGGCAAATTTAACCTGAGAGATGCATACATTATTTATTAAGCCCTCTAAACCCACCAAAACTTAATATTAGCTATTTACTACTAGGAGCAATAAATGTAGGAGGATATATGTGTGACAACCCGAGAATTTATAAGATTAATAAAATCTTAAATGATTAAATAAAGGTTAAAAGAATAAACCTAGATGGGAATTTGAGGATTTATTTTTTATAAAAAAAAAATTTAAAGAACTTATATGGTTTGATTTGAATTCTTAAAATATGTATATGTATAGGTGCATATATATAGTGATGTGATATATATATTTTAGCAAGAGGAATGATAAGAATAAAGATAATATGAGAATTGTGGTACATTTCTCAAAGTATTAAATTATTTGGTATGTGTATGAATATTATTTGATTGTTTATATTTGTTTATTAGATAATAAGCAAATAAAAGAAACTAATGTAGCCTAATAAATAAATTAGGTATAGGAATTAAATAACCTAAGGGTTATGGCATGGGAGTATACTAATATTGAATATATTAACTAACTCTAAGAAATTTATTTTATTATCTCAATTTATTAAAGCAAGTCTAATTGGGTTAAGTAATTAAATATATTTGAGTAAGGAATTAAATTACAAATGTGGTAAATAGAAATTCTAATTAAATAATTAGGGTAGAATAGAATTAAAATTAGTGGACTATGTTAATTTACATAGCCCAACTATTTTATTAAGCAAGCCCAAAAGAATTAATTTGGAGCCCAAGACTTTAGCCCAATTGTTAAGGGATTTTTGGTGGGATATTTGTTAAGTGGATAAAATATTATAATGAAAATAAACCAATTAGGGGCAAAATGAAGGGCAATATTCGGTCAAGTGAAGAAGGAGAGAAGGAAGAGCCGTGTGGTGTAATGATTACATTATACCAACTCCCACCAACTCCTTACCTATCCAACTATGTGTCATCTTATTAATATGCCTCATCATTTAACCAAATGTGCAAGCAACCATTTAATAAGTGTGGGAGAGAGATATTGGGAGATGTATATAGATATATATCATATATCTATATACATTTTTACTAACAACCACTAAAAATCTTGGCCACTTTAACAAATAAATCCATTCCATTTCTCTCTCATCTATTATTAGCTAACAAAAAAGGGAAAACCCAATAGAGAGAGAGAGAAGAGAAGCCATTTGGCAGCCCTTAGAGGAAAAGAGAGAGAGTTTTGTAAATTATCAAAGTCCCAACAAACTCTAGGAAGAAGAAGGAAGAAGATGTTCCAAGAAGGTATAAAATCCTAAAACTATAAATTTTGTTTTCTTTGTTTTGATGAAATAAAGGGTTTGTGTTTTTGAACTTCAAAACTCTAAATCTACATACTCTAGAGTGTGTTATGTGTAGATCTAACCTTTTGGTGTATCAAAAGTTAGATCAAAAGCAAGAAAAATGAAACTATGTTTTAAAAGTTAGAAAACCTTGATTTTCTTAGCCTTGATTATGTTTTCCTTGTTTTTGGTGTATGTTTGGTGTAATAAATCATTGATCATAGTAGATCCATGATCTTAAGGTGTATTAGTATGTATTATAATAGTTTATGGTGGCTAATGTTTGATTGATCAAGATATCTTGGAAGATTTCTTAGAAAATACAAAGATTAGAAAAACTATTTTTGGGGAAAACGTAACATGAAATTCAAACGACCATATCTCCTAGTGTATTTCGAATTTTTGAGTGTGGTTTATTTCTGGAGTTAGATCTAGAAGTCTTCTAACTTTTTCAAGTAGAATCACTGAAAAATTCCATGTAGATTTCCGTCTGGACAATTTTTAGCAAAGGACGCGAAAACTAAAAATGACAAAATGCAATCTGTCCAGAAATTGTAAGGGCATTTTCGTCCACTTATTTTATGAAATAAATTCCGACCTTTTCGAAAATTAAAATATATGTTATAAAGTAGCTTGTGTCTAAAAATGAGCTCATTCCGACTTAAATTGAGCAAGTTATGACTATTTCAATATTTGCGTTTTTTCCGATAAAAATCGCTATAACCGGAGTTGTATAACTCCGATGACCACAAAATTTAAACTGGGTGCTCACGATAACATGTGTAAGATCCCGCCAAGAGTTGGGAATTTTTGGAGTTAAGCGTGATGTAGCAAATTTCTTAAAAAATTAACTAGAAATGGATTTTTAAAAAATACTAAAGGAAATTGAAAAATTATTTTTGTGTATGGAATACATGTAGTTATGTGTGGACAAAAGATAAAACAATAATAAGATGTTTAGATTAAAAAAGGGGAATCCAGCTTGCTGGATTGGCTATTACGTTGCTGGATTGCAATCTGGTTTGCTAGATTGACCATCAAGTTGCTGAAATGATCTGTTTGGATAATCCAGGATGCTGGATTGGTCTGTTTAGATAATCTAGGTTGCTAAATTGAAGGATTGATGATACCAGGCTTGCTGGATTTGAGATTAGTTGAATTTAGGCTTGCTGGATTGGATGTCAGTTTGAATCCAGGCTTGCTGGATTGAATGTCAGTTGAATCCAGGCTTGATGGATTGGAGGTCAGTTGTATGTAGTCTGCTGGATTAGGAATTAGTTACTAAATTGAAATTCAATCTGAATCCAGGTTGCTAGATTAGGTATTCGACTTACTAAATTATAAAGGACTTATAAAATTAAAGACTAAGTGTTAATTCACAAGTTATCTGATACAGTAGTGTTAAGTCTAAGGTAGTACAATCATACTCTTTAATGGTTGATGTATAGTAGCTGGGCTAAACGACTCCTTCATATGGGAAAGGGATCTACGAATTAGTAACCGATCTAACTCACTGTGAAAATAGTGTAGACTGGACGAAAACTAATTTGTTTGTTGTTTGTGAGAAACCACTCAGTATACTATATTGAATATTATTAAAGACTCGATGTGTGCTAGGTTTAGACTTGTGTATATGTATAGTGTTAAGGTTATCTAATATTTGACTCTGTGTTTAAATGTTATATAGTTTACTTATAAGGTATGTTATGCTAATTGAAAGATCAATCTTATAACTAATAGGTCTTTACAATAAATCGATTAAATTATATTGCGTAGCAGTAATCGACGGTACAGGCAAGTTTTCTCTAACTCAACTTTGAGTTATATTTCAAAGCATGTTCGTGAATAATTATTGTTAATTATTCACATTTATACTGATTATTGATTCGCACTTAGTGCATGTTGCATATGTTCATCAGGTATGAAAGGTTGATCACCTTCATTACCCTAAGGTTCAATTAAAGTTGTTCATGGTCTTTGTTGATATTAAACATTATTGGTTCAGTCATTCATTTATTGAAACTCTGATTTATGCTCTTTCACAATTATTATATTGTTGAAAATTCGAAAACTTATTCTTTCTTTCAATCATGATATATCCTTGTTGTATTTAAACTTCCTGAACAAAGTCGTTGCTCACCCTTGCTATATCATGATAAAAATTTTAGATTAAAGAAGAAACTTCGGACACAATCAAAAGCAAAGACAAGTTCAGGATGGAATTATTATACGCTTAAAATGGTAATAGTATAGGATACAAATGACATTGTATGTTGTGTAGGATATTGAATGCAGGTATTAAGTTAAGGTTACAGACCTTGGGAATTATGTTGTAAAAGTTATTGTATAAACAATTTATGTTTATATCTTCCGCAATAGTTATAGAAATGATGTATCATAACGTACCAGGTCCGAGGTTCTAGGGACCCGGATTTGGGGGCGTCACAATATGTATGAATGAATTCCCAAAAACTCCTATATGTGCGTATATGCAACATTCAATTGCTAAGAATATGTTCAATACTTTATAGTCCCAAAAATATACGCATCAATGCCTAAGTCCAAAAATGTAGGCAATGAACTCCTAATTTAAAAAAAATATTTTTTCAACTAAATTAAACAGGGGGGGAGGGAAATGGAGATAAAAAAGTAGAATTAAACAAGAGGGAGAAAAGAGAAGTGATGGGGTGCCTCCCATCAAGCGCTCAGTTTATAGTCCGTTAGCTGGACTCTGTCTTGCCACCGCTATTCGATTCCCCGACGATATTGGAGAAACCTTCCATCCATTAGAATTGACGTGTGAGTTTTGAGGTTCCCCATCATGAGGGGCTTCAGATTTAAGTCTCCTAGCATATGATGTGTATATGAATTCCCCATTTTGAAGTTCGGGGAGCTAGGCACTTCTTCCGTTGTGTTTGTAAAGTGATCGGAGCATTGAGGCATAGACCACACAACGGGCTCTTCTTCAATTCTCTCTTCTTCATTCCACCATGGCTTCAAGGATGAGTCACTATCATAAAGATAATTTCCTATAACGTGACTACCAAGGGGACACGAGTGTGCAAACTTCACTGGTTTCTCTAACTTTAGCAGAGAAGGCTCTTATGGTATTATTACTGCTGGCTCGCATTCATAATTTTCTACATCCCTAATTGTCTCCTCGATGTCGCCTTCTTTCAGTTCATCCAGTTGCATGTGCACTTCGGGCTCTCCATCATTGTCAGCGTCCATGTCATAGCACCAATTATTCTGAGGGCCTTTGCTCACAGCTTCCACTACTTGAGATAATTGATTCTGAAGATTTTTATCCCTTGCTCAATCAATTCCTCTTTCATTAAGGCCATGCTAATTTGATCCACCCATTTCTGAAGATTCTCAATTGACTGTTCTTGCTCAAGGTCTCCTTCACTGATGCTATGCCACATCTTTCGTCCAAGCTTGCCTTTTCTGTGTCACCCTCAAAATCCAAGTATTGAGGCTAATAAGTTGGAGTCTGGAATGTGCATTCTGGTGCATATGCTGGATTTGGATCCCAGTATTGGTCTTGATAATAGCTCCCTGAGGCCTCTGGGTGATACCCCACATCTTGATGATAATCGGGATCCTCATTGTGGTTGAAGTAGTCACCCCCAAACTGGTCTCGTCCAAAACTGATGGGGTCCTGATGGCTCATATAGTTTCCAGCACAATAAGCATAAGTCACTGCCGTCTCTCAACTCTGTTGGGCTGTAACAGTGTCCAACTTCCTTGAGAGAACCTCTAGCTGTGCTGATAATGTAGCAATTGGGTCGCGGCCATCATTCCCTATTTCTCGTGGTTAGTCTTGCCTTGAGTAAAACCATAGATAAGCATTAAGATCCCTTGTACATAAAAAGAGAATATATGAAGAGAATTAAACAAAATAAAAAATGTTTAAATTAAGACTAATTTGATTGAAACTAATGTTGGCAAAAATTTATCAAATTAACTCCCCGGCAACGGCGCCAAAAAGTTGTTGTCCCCGATTAGGTATGACAAAATATGCGCAAGTATACGCGGTCAGTAAGTAATAAAGAGTAAGTACATATATCGTTCCCACGGAGAATTAACTGATAAAAGTCACCAAATCACTAGCCCGTAACCATTTCAGTCTTATTTACACGAGCGATAAAGTGTTTTAAATTAAAACTAGACAAGTAAATAAACTTAAACTAACTAACCCTAGAGTAGAATCAGATAATGAAGACATGAGATCCCAATTTCCCCTAATGATTCATCTAAGTCAATATACTTCCAGTTAGGTCAAATTAATCGTCACAAAATGCAAGTCGAGAACACGAAAGTGAGATAAGGCCATCTTTCAATGCACCTAATCCATATCACATACAATCCACAGATGATAGAACGCACATGAACACCCACATTATCTAAACCCCTATATGTCTATGAGATTTACAAATACTTAGGGTTTAAATCCAGATTCTCAATTAACTACGAGCGGCGCTTCGGTATATGTCTATCCTAAGCACAAATCATACATCTAAAGTCATGTAAACATACAATCGCCCGCTACTACGATTAGATCTAAACCCACATTTTGTCTTTCAAGCCCATATGGATTATCATGGTAATTGGTAGCTAAGCAATTAAGCAATTAAAGCATGAATCGTAATAGACAATCACATAGTGATCAATAGACCAACATGAAAGCATATCAAAGTAAACTACTAAAAAGGTTCCATTGAAATCTCAATATAAGTTTAAGTCATAAACTCAAATATATCATCCATAAATTGAATAAACATCATCCGAATACACATTGATAACAAAGAGAATATAAAGATAGAGAATGCAAATCTGTGTTCTTTCTCCAAGCTTGGATCTTTGATGTTATCCAAATGCTTCAATCTTTAATTCTAATTAAACCCTAGAAACTAACTATCTAAACCTAACCTTAATCTACTCCTAACCTAATCTAGACAAGAGAGAAAAGTGAACTAGGACTAGGGCTCCCTTAAGGTGAGGAGTGTTGTATATGCTCTGAAAATGGGCATAAGCCCTAATATATATGCCTCTCCCATTTGCTGAAATGAAAAGTCAAATCTGGTCAAGAATCGAGATGGCGCGGCTACGCGGGCTTTAGCCTTGGTCTTGGCGAGGCCGCTCGGGTCCCCAGTCTTAGCCTCTTTTTCCTGCATATTGGCGCTGGCGCGCGGTTGTGCTTTGTTATCCTGGCGCAGCCGCGCATGCCTGTGGTGCTAGTTTTTGCTGGCTTTTGGCTTCTCAGGCTGTTGCACTTGTCTTCTCTTGTCATCCTCAACTGCCAACTTGCCTCATTTGAGCCTTTATGCCTCATCACATTCCCATCACACTGCTTGACTTCTTTCTATTATCATGTCATCATTCCTTTTAGCACTCTTTCAGTCGTTTTAGCCACAAATGCACCAAGGAAGTTCCTAAACATGAAATCAACAAAACAAAGCAAAAATATATAAAAAGCACAAAGAAACTTGAGTTTAAGCAACAAAACCAGTTAGATAATATCTTAATAAGTGGTCATAAAAACCAGTTATCAGCCGCATATATGGTTGCGACTGCCTCCGGCAGCTTATAACACCCACACTAGTTCATTTTAGAAAAGAGAGAGATACATTTTAGAGAGAGAATAGACATTCTAGAGAGAGGGGCTCGAGTGGAACTCATCTTCACCTCTTTGAAGCTTAATCATCCCATCTAGCACATACTTGAAGCCCTACTAGTGTTCTAAGTTCATCTCGGGAGTCAAAACGCTTGTTCACGCGTCCCCCAAGGTGAAATAACGCACTTTCTATCTTCGATTCTTTGTAAATGTTGTTCAAATGATAGATTAATGAGATATCTTGTTTGAATATAGTTAAACTTGTTGTATTGTAAGCATATCATGTAATAGTTGATAGACTTTACGTTTTTATCGGTTATATTGTGCTTATTACGTTGTCAATCAACCGCGAGGCTAGATATACCTAAATCTAAGCCTAATCTAGCCTTTGAGAGGTTATTAAGCATGAAGCTTTAACCCGTGTGCTAGGATGGCTTAGATTCATGGTATATCTATGGATTTATCATTTCAAATGGTCCCGATTATCCCGTATAACCCTAAATTTATATTTAGCAGTGAAAGGGGGGCCGAAATGGCTTAAATGGTGATTTCAATCGATGAAATCATCTAATATCGAAGCCGTGGACATTATTTATATTTAATATCGTGCAAATCATGTGAGTAGGAATCTCGATGTTGAGATCCCCGAATAGATCAGACTTGATTCCCACGATGGACCGATTTTTATGTTGTAATGTTTTAATAGCATCAATATCGTTGTATATGTAATATTTGGATCTTGAAAACGAGCTCGCGGGGTTAGTTCCGAGAAGTCAAATTCAAGATCCCGTGATAGTGAAAACCTTGATTGCAGGAGCTCGGTTCATCGAGATGGCTTACATGCCCGATGATGATCTGTCCTCTTTTTAACGCTTTTGCATGCATATCATCAAAATGATTTCTAATAAAACCACAAAGAGCTTTTGATGAAGAATAAAGCGATTCGGGGTAGATCACATAATAAACGTAAGGAATAAAAGGAAGTATCGAAGTCCTCGATTCCTAGTCGGGCAAAGGATTTAAAAACCTTACTTTCTAAAACCTCATTTCAATTCATATATTTTTTTTAAAATAAACTTTTCATTAAATCAAATCCTTCGTACCTAGGCGCAAAAGAGGTACAACACTACTTTCAAGTCACCCAAAATAAAGACTTAGAAAAACACTAATAAAGCTTTCAAAATAAAACACATACACACTTTATGCATAGGAAATCAATAAGATGCGGTATCGTGCTTGCACGGGAGTCGGGGGGTGCCTAACACCTTCCCCCCGCTTAACCTAGCCCCCAAATTCCACGAATCTCGGGTTTCAAGAACAATCTTTAGAGTCACACATTGGACCATCTTGCGAAAAAACTATTAAAACTCGGATGAGTTGGTACATCCATTTCCAAAATACCAACTGGCGACTCTGTCTCATTTGGTCCAATCATCAAAATAAAATCAATCTTTTCAAAATCGTCGACACATATGTCGGTACCAATTTCCTATAAAATTCCCCCATTAAACGGAACCCCAAAGATAAAGCGAAAGCGAAAGGGTAGAATAATATTAAAATTAGGAAATATGGGCAATCCTCTCTTTTTCCCCTAATAAGAGAGGGATGGAGAGCAACACCAAAGAGAAAAAGACCTCCTCCTTCAACAAAAAGGATCGCGAGGAAAATTTTTCTTCCCGACGTCGACTGGTGGCGACACCGCTGGGGATCAAAGAGGGATTAAGCTGCGATCAAACTTTTTGATTTCCATTCTGCATATGCATTTTGTGTAAGTGATCTCTGTGTGTGTCAATATTTTAGCATTTTGTATTAGTACCTCACACAATATATTAGTGCTTCGCACAATGTCATCATATTACATGCGGTGAGGACGTGAATGTATGTGAATGTATGTTGTGTGGTACCTCCATTAGGAGGCAATCCTGTCGGTTGTTTATTACTGGACTCCTCTGGGTGTTTCCATTGTGAGGCTCAGGAAAGGCACCACTCAGATCTACTCCAATTGAAAAATGGATGTTTTCATCAAGTAAATTGCGAAGATCTGGGAACCAATTTCAAACAACCCGTGAGAGTAAAAATGATGCCCCCAAATTTGGGCCGCCACTGATCTCGAATTTGGTTCGTCACGTTCTAACAATAATAACTAAAGTCATACACTCACAGCGGATAATCTAGAATAATATATAATAATTTATTATATTTATTCCCCCAAGTCTCGCAACCTAGAGTACTTAATAGATTACATAATAATATCAAATAAAGACTTATTACATAATCTAACTTAAGCTTAAACATAGTTCTGAATCAGTCTTAATACATCATCTTAATAGACATAATACAACACACAGATATATAGAACATAAAAGGGGTTAGCTAGTCGATAGCCTTGCCCTTGCCCTTATCGACTCCCGAAGGTCCACCATGCTCTGCCTTAATTGAAAATGTTTTAGGGAAAGCAAGAATGAGCACAAATTGCCCAACAAGTAATATACGATAAGGGTAAAGAGTATTATAACACAAGTTTGAAATATCAAGGTATAATCTCGCTGATAATCAAGAGTTTGAAGAATAACATCATGAACAACGAGTATCAATAATTCTCAAATCAAAACCTTGGAATATGAAATGATAGTTCAATATAGACCAATAGATATATATGAATTCAAAGGCCATCAACGTATCCAACTGGATAAAACAATTTATACTGAGCAGTCACTAAGGACTATTGAACGTCTACTAGAATTATTAATATTAAACTGATAACCCAAAAATAAGTACGATAAATGATCAGTCTACAATACTCTATGTTATGCATAACACCACAATAATTTTCACACGTGTGTTGGGCTTCCAACAATATATACACTCCCCTTACCATAAGGGTTGTTCAACTCAGTTTTCAAAGATTTCGCACCAGTCAATTGGTTTGGATAATTTTCTAAATATGCATATAGTCTAGCCGAATCAAATGGCATCGACACTTTCACGATATTTAAGAACAATACTAAGTTCAACATGAATAATAGCTTTCATAAGACTCAATAAAACAAGAGTTTATTCAATAAGCATACGAACTCAATTTAAACGAGTAAGTAAGAAAACTTGATTTCACAAGGATCCATTGCAAAGGTTAGGATACTTGCGATTAACAATAAAAGAACGGGTTCAAGAAAACTTGCACAATAAAAGAGTGTAAGTCAGAGAACTTGCTTACAATATCCATTGAATAAAGTAATGCAAGGGTCTAAGATACTTGCCTTAAGCGTAGTCTATCCACGTAAAGTTAATCAACACTTTCGAATCCTATTTATAATATATTACATGTATAGGATGTCCATTAGCTAAACACATTCGGTATACAAGCTTGATATGTGATTCAAGTATACACATATGGTTCTATATAATTCTATAGGTACATCACTACATACTTGCACGTATACATAACCCAAAATCAGTATATAAGTTATTTACGAAATCAAGAACATAGTTATAACATGTATGGCATTATAGCAATTCATAATACTAATTTGATTTTGACATTTATTATCCATGAACTTCCTTTTTACAAGTTAAACATCATTATGTTACATTGTCATTTCATATAAACATATATTAGTAGAGATCAGACCCCATTTAGCAGTCTATGTAATATTTTAAGTCAATTGGCAAAGTCAGAAAATGAGCAGAATGCACAATTCCTGAAATTAGTCCTGGCGCAGCTACGCCCTGGTTAATGTAACGACCAGGAATTTTAAGCTCCTTATTAATTTTATATGTGATTTAAAAATTTTAAGAGTTATTTTTTTCCGACTTATTTAAACCTTATGTGGTTATGTGCTTATGTGAATTTAACCTATGCAAATAAATGCTAGGATTTTTATTAAAGGGAATCACTAATGATTATTTAAATTAGTAGATTAACCTTGAGACTTTTATATCAGAGTATTGATAAAAAGTGTTAGTAATTACATATTCAAATTTCTTGAATATAATGTAGAGATTTAATCGTGTTTGATTAATTTCAACTGCGAGTAATTAATTGATAATGTGTTGATTAATTATTATTATGAATAAATAATAATTAATGAGTAAGAGATTAATAAATAATAATAATAATATTATATTTACTTGGTTAATTGTTTTATACAAGCAGGTGATATGTAAACCTTTAATATATAATAGTTACATTTATATATTGTATAAGGTGCAAGGTAACATATTTAATATGGCTATATAATATATATATATAGACTATATAGTGAGATTAATGACATTATGTGAGGTACATGTTGTGTGTGGGAAAGATTTAATGAATACCCTATTACTTTATATTAATATCAATAAATATTATTAATTGATAATAGTTTCGTTAAGTTATTATGATTATAATAATAACAGTTATAATAATGAAAAATGAGCAATACACAATTGTTTTATATTTGGTGTTAATAGAAAATATACATGGAGTATATTTTGGTATATATGTACGTACATAATACATTGTATTATTACTTGATTAAATTTGAAATAACATTGGGACTTATATGTATATAGAATGTATTTATATAGGGCCTAAATATATATACTATATGTATATATATATATATATATATATATATATATATATTACATTAGTATAGTATATTGCTCATCCAAGTTGCTGAGAATTTCTTGTCCCACATATGTGCCCATCTCATTTCTCCTCACGTTTTAAGACAAAAGCCTACACTATGTCTACTCCTCTCAATTTCAGCAACATGTAGCCAATGATTTCAAGGGGAGTGGGCAAAACAATGTTATTCAACCACCATCTCTTGTCCATTATGCATTCTTGACATCCGTTGGTTTAATTTGGAAGATAATGGCATTGCCTAGTTATTGAATTGCCTATAAATTGAGCCTTCTCTTCTTCTATATTGCAATTGCTGAGAATCCTACCAAGCAAGCTAGAGTGAGAATACATTATAGTGAGAGTCTGTGAATTGAGAGGGTGAGAGATATCAGCAAGTTCCTTTAACAGAGGTATATCACTTCCCATTCTCATTTTCTATAAAATTTTCAAAGTTCTTGATTATTAAATTGTTCATGGATTGAGTAATTAATGGATTGGGATATGTTGTTATGTATTATATAAGATCATAAGCATGATAGAAATGTATTAGATCATGTTCAGATTGATATTCGTATGAAAAATCGTGAGTTGGGCTAAGAACTACCGAAGCAGCCTGCGTCTGTGTCTGGCCGCCAGCCTGCGCAACTGCGCTAGTGTTGCACTTGCCAGCGGCGCAGCTGCGCCAATGCCTGTCTGCAAATTCTTGTTTTCTTTTGCAATCTATTTATGCTAACTTATGGTACTAGTTTAGAATGAGCATGCTAGCATGAGTGATACTTATATATGTGTTTATTGAGATAGCGTGGGTTGTTTTAACTTCATTAAAATCCCTTGCTAAGTGAACTTAGAATTTGAAAAGGAACTTAGAGCTTTTAAAATTAAACTTTGACATGTGCGTAACATATCTACGTTCTGACTTTTGATGCATGTTAGTATAGTTTAGAACTGCATGAAAGACATATTAACCTATGTATATGTGTTTCATAGTATAACTTGAATATGTCGGACCTCGTTAGTGAACATTTTTAACGAAACATATAAGTTTCAAAGGTGAACGTTAGCATGAAAGTATTGTATAATGAGCATGTTAGTATGACCCAGAAAGGCATGAAGAGCACGTTAATTAGTATATACATGTTTAATCATATGCATGGTCATGTTAGACCTCATTAGGGAAAACTTACTAACGAAACGTGAGCGTTGAACATGGACTTGACATGTTACATTGAGATATGAATTCTGATTTTTCAAACATGTTTATAATGACGTGAAATGCATGTTTAAAGTAATAATCAACCACTAGCATATATGATTGAGAGACTCAAACGTTTTCAAAGAAGAACTTAAGACTTTTTGAAGCAAACTTGACTAAGACTATGTCTTGTACATTCTGACCATTTGAACATGTATAAGTGGTTTATATATGCGTTCTAATACATGTGAGTCATGGCTACGAGGCGCTTTATATGTGCTATGTTACCTTTGTCGACTTAGTGCAATTTTATGAAATATAGAATGTGAAAGATAATAACATCGAGTACCATGTGAGTCATGTTGTGAGCATACAAGCATGAGTATTAAGATTTTATTATGCCTATAGATATGTTGACACGAGCATTATATACAGATTTCACATATGTACGCATATTCATAGAAAGTGGATTTCTAAGGCATGAACTATGTGGTTCAAGTATGCATGAGTAGTATTCGCACAAGCATGTTTACTAAGTGTTATTAGCCTCGTTATGTGGTATTATGACTTTAATAGTTGACCTTGGAGCATGAACTTGATTAACTTAAGGTTTACCGGCATTGAACCTTATAACTTAGAATTATGAACAGAATCTTGCAATATGTGTATCTTAAACTATATTGCATGATTAAATTGGAATGCTATGTGTTCAAGCCTATGTTGATGCTTATGAACTAGACAATCTAAAGTTATTAAATCTAAGAAAGGATTAGATTGACTTACGTGAATTATGTGATAGATTTATATAACGACTAGATTCTAGTATGTGTGAACTTATATTAGTTTATACTAATTGGAGAGATCAACTTGTTAATATTAGGTCGTTCCAACGCCTTTTAATTAAAGCTAGAATTATTTGTAGCTGAGCAATCAGGCAAGTCTTCCTAACTTTACTCAAATTTATATTGAGCAGGGTATTATCATGTTTTCCTGAACTACTCTTTTATTTGAGCAAGTTTTTCTTGACTTATACTTATTTATTGTACAAGTATCCGGACCCTATTGTGCAAGTATTCTAAATTCTTGTACTACCTTATTCAATGAACTGTATAAGCGAGTTTCTAAACTTCACTTGTTTTTAGTGAAAGTTTCCTATCCTTCTCATATTGTATTGAGCAGGTTATTATTGTATTGTGAAAGTTCCCCAAAATTCACACTTTGGTTATTGTGAAAGTTCCCCAAACTTCACACTTTGGTTATTGTGAAAGTTCTCCGAACTTCACACTTTGGTTATTGTGAAAGTTCCCCAAACTTCACTTTGGTTATTGTGAAAGTTCCCCGAACTTCACATTTTGAGTATTGTGAAAGTTCTCCGAACTTCACACTGTGATTATTTTGCAAATTCCTAAACTTCATTTCTTTATTATGCAAGTTCTCTAAACTTATACAAACTCGTATATTGTGCAAGTATCTTATCTTTGTGTTTACTTTACTCAAAGAACGTTGTAAGCAAATGTCCTAACCTATGCATTTACTTTATGCAAGGGATCTATTATGGTGAAATTCCCCGAATTTCACTCTTTGATGTTGCAAGTGTCTAAGCCTATGTATTTATTTTATACAAGGAATCTATTATCGTGCAAGTTCCCCGAACTTCACACGTTGAGTATTGTGCAAGTTCCCCGAACTTCACACGTTGAATATTGTGCAAGTTCCCCAAACTTACACAAATTCATATATTGTGCAAATTCTAAACTTTACTTTGTGCAAGTTCTCTATCCTTCTCATATTGTATTGAGTAGGTTATTGTTGAATCGAAAGTTGTTTACTTAATTGCTTGAACTTTATTTCCAAGCATGTTATTTAGTGGTTTAATTACTTATCAATTATTCCACATTGATATTATTGATGTCCGCACCTAGTACATTTGAGCTCGTACAGTCTTGGACTTGTACATTATTCAAGGTTCTAAATTTCTTGAACTATGTCAGTAAGAGTCTGAACCTTTGCTCGGTCAGACTAGTGTATGAAGTTTTCTTTAAAGCTATCCAAACCAATTGATGGTAAGGATTCTTAGACGGAACAGAACACCCCTCATATCTAGGAGTGTGCCCAGGTATCTAATATATATGATACGAGTAAGCAGAAATCTATATAACAACAATGCAAGTATTTCTCAATTCAATTATTATCTAATTTAACCAAAATCAACAAGTTAGCAATTAAGGATGAAGAACAAGAGTTATACCTCTGCAATTTGATTAGCTTGCTGCTCAACTGATTCTCTCCCTCTCTATATCTCAGTATACTAGTTTAGTTTCACTTAATAAAACTCTCAGCAAATTGAATGAAGAAGGAAATGGGCTATATTTATAGAAATAATATTACCCAGACAATGCATTCTCCCATGAACTCAAACCAATGGATTGGAGATTTGTATGATGGTTAAGGAGGAGTTGGTAGTTGGTTGTTGATTTACACTATTGAGGTCACTCCCCGTGTAATGATTTCCATCTAAGTTGCTGAGTTTGAGAATATAGGGAGTACGCTAGCCTTGGAGTATTCACGTGAGGAAGAAATGTGACTCTCATAGTGGGACAATGAATATAACTCAACATTCTAGCAAGTGTTGTACAATACAATGTTATAACATATATGCCTACCATATATTATAAACACTTAGGTACAAAGTTAGAGTCACATTGTAAATAATATTACAATGCAGTAAATCCAATTTGCACATATATATTCATCATACCGAATATAATTTAACCGGGTATTATTCTATTACATTATTCTAATTCTATTATTTCCATTATATTAAATTATTGAAGTATTCATTAATCAATAATTGTTTACAATGTATTTATGAGATACTAATTTAATGTCCACACACTCACATTGTCATATACACATTTCATGTAACTCTCACAACTCAATAAAATAGTTTATATATATAATATAGTCACATTGACCGCCACATTACACTATATAATATAGCTATAGCTACGATATATTATAAGTTTAATTATCGCATGCTTGAACATAACAATTACTTGAGTAAATATAATTATATCAATAATCTACTTGATTATGTTTTATTATTCTCCATAACAATTAATCAATATTACTATTAATCATAATGATAATTAATTAACCATACATTATTAGTTAATCAATTTAATCATTAATCTCCCATCATATTAATGTGGGTAAGTAGCATATAATAATCTTGCTTATCTTGATTATAACTTATCTCATCTCCTTGCCACACTAGGCAATTCATATAAACATTAAGTTAAGCTTCCCATCGAATTCATTCTCGTGCCACGAAGGGCATTTTACGGGTTCATCAAAATTTCATATCCTCTTAATTACATAAATTCAATTTGAATTTATTTGAATTAATCTCAACTCATAACACATAATCATTTATGTTCAAATAAATATCCGACTTTCATTAATATATTCATTTAATAATATTCGAAAATTCTCGGGTATTACATCTCCCCCCCCCCCCCTTTATAAAAATTTCGTCCTCGGAATTGCTACAAGGTTACACAAATAAATGGGGATAATCCCTCATCATCCTATCTTCTAATTCCCACGTAGCCTCCTCGATATCGTGGTTACGCCAAAGTACTTTTATAGATGAAATAACTATATTTCTTAAGGTTTGCTCTTTCCTATCTAATATTTGGACAGGAATTTCTTCGTACGCTAGGTTCTTCTCCACTTGAATGGGCTCATAAAAAATCACGTGCTTGTAGTCGGCCTTGTATGGACGTAACACAGATATGTGAAACACGTTGTGAATGTGCTCCAACTCGGGTGGTAATGCTACTTTGTATGCCACTTCGCCCACTCGCTTCAGTATCTCGAACGGTCCTATGAATCTTGGACTCAACTTTACATACGTATATTCATCAACATATCAAATTTTAACAGGTGAAAACGGAGTTTTGAAGCCCTCCAAGTAGTTTAAAACCCGTAGTGCTACACACTGTAAGATTTTTTACGATCAGAAGCTTTTTACTACTTTATCGTGTATATATGAGCGTATATATATATTTATATCTTCTAGTTTCGCCTGGATTTCAAATCCGTGGCCTTTCTAACTTACTTTTATGTATATATAAGTATATATATATATATACGTTTTTAATTGCTTTTGCAGCCTGGATTGCTAATCCATGGCTTTTTATCGCTTTCATATATATATATATATATATATATATATATATATATATATATATTAACATTTCATTCTGTCAAGCCTGGATTGCTAATCCGTGGCTTTTTATCGCTTTCATATATATATATATATATATATATACGAATTTGTTTGGCCTGGATTGCTAATCTGTTGCCTTTTCATCTTTAATATATATATATATATATATATATATATATATATATAACTAACTAACTAACTATATATATTAACATTTCATTCAGTCATGCCTAGATTGTAAATCCGTGGTCTTTTTTAGCTTATATATATATATTTGAGTTTCTCAGTCTAGCCTGGATTGGAAATATGTGGCTCTTTACAAATTTTATATATATATATATTCTTTATTTAATGTGATTAAATATCTGTTTTAACTGCTTATTTGATATGAATCTGTTTTAACGTAAATTTTGTGGACTAGATTCATGTAAATCTAGCCATTTCTAACTTCCAACCGATTCAAACGATGTCAAACTGGAACCGTTGAGCTAGAATGGCTAAGATTTATTTAAATCTAGCTTTCTTTATAGTTTTGTAAATATTAAAGCGACTACGCTACCCTAGATCCATATCTAGAGGAAACGGGAAGCTTTGGCTACATGCATGCAAGGATTTAACTGATGAATCCTTTGTCTTGAGACGTCTAGATTTCAATTTGCATTTTATTCCAATATCTATGTTGTGAAGGCTTTTTGATCATATTCTGTGAGCCTAGGAATTATGGGATCTACGATCATCCACATGGATCTAGATTCGATTCCCACGATGGATAATTTTGCACTGTAAATACAACATGCCTGTCCTTTTTTGTAAATGTAAATCAAAGGGACCTTAACGGCTTTCCGGATTTAAGGTCTCAGCCTAGTAAATAGTGTTTTGTAGTGCTCGGGTCACTTCGATGGATTTCATGCCCACAAGAAGACCGACACTTGTATATACAATCTTTGGTCGAGGATGCTTCGCATTCCGACAATAAAATCAAAATCAGCCGAAGGCAGAATAAAATGGAAGTATCAAAAGGCTTCAATTCCTATGCGAGCGAAAGAGTTTGAAAATCATCTTTCAAAACGTCATTTTCACATCTTGTCTAAACAAAAACTTTTCATTAAATCAAACCCTTCGTATATAGGTTCAGCGAAGCACATCACTACTTCCAAATCAAGCACGTAGGCTCAATTACTGCAAGCACACACTCACACATTGAAAATAAAAAAGGAAAATTAAAAAGACACGGTAACCGTGTTTCACGGAAGTCGGGGGGTGCCTAACACCTTTCCCCCCGCTTAATCAAGCCCCCGAACTCTATGAATCTCAGTTTCCAAGGCCAAGTTTAGACAGAATCCAGTAATTAGGCCTACTTGTAAACTTTTCAAACATAATTCGTTTGAATTGGTACAACCATTTCAAACGTACCAACTGGCGACTCTATAAAATCAAACCTTTCAAATCGTCGACATTATACATGTTGGCCTTTTCCTAAAATTCACCCTTAAGATAAAACAGATAAGACAAATAAGGGTAAAAAACACATTAGGGAAAGGGAGATCTGCCAAAAAAAATTCCCGACGTCGACAGGTGGATACTCTGCTGGGGACAGTAGTGGGCTTAAGCAGCACTTCAATCTTTTCAATTTCCCTTTTTATCTACATATGTGTGAATGTGTTTACATTGAATGGATGTAAATAAATGTCTTACTGCGCTTTATCTTAGTGCTTCGCACAATGTCATCATTTCATACGGTGAGACACGATGTATGTGAATGTATGCTGTGTGATTCCTCCACCAGGAGGCGAACCTGTCGGTGATTGATTACTGGACTAAAAGGAAATTAATCCTGCGAGGCTCAGGAAAGACACCACTCAGATCTGCTCCAATTTAAAGAACGAATTAATTTCCCCTCTAGTAGATTGCGATTATCTAGGGACCTTCGTGCTGAAAAGCCGCGAGAGTAGCCTAAGATAGGTTAGCCTCTAATAAGCCAAATCTGAAGGGGAGTCTCTTCATGCCTTCCCCTTTCAATTTAATGTAAATTTCAAATACTCTCCATAGCTTGTAAATCCTGTCATACTATCCTATCATCGAAACAACTGACCTTTGTTTTACAGGAAAAGATTAAAAAACTTCAAAAAATCATAAACACGTTGCATAGCGTGCAACCTATTGATATATACATCAAAATTAACATACCTACTTTTATTGTAGTAAACAATTGGTCCCGTTACCAGATCAAAATCTAAAAAGGCACTAAGCCCATCTCAAGTCATGGCTTCAAGTGCTCAACCTGAATCCACCCCGATCTCTTGGGAAGAGTTCGAAGGACTAAGGAACCAGATAGCGGAATTAGCTATTTTCCTTAAAGAACAAAGCAAAAGTCTGCAGGGTAAATAAATACCCGTTCAAACACAATCGTCCACACTAGGTGGCAGTCAGGATACCGGAAAGAAAGATACTCAGAAACCTGAGCCTCAAAACAAAGATCTAACCAACAAAACCCCTAAAATCACCAATCTCAGAGATGATCAAGAAACTTGTGATATTAGGAAAAAGGTCCAACAAATGGAAGAAATAATTCGATCCATCAAAGGAACTGGGGCCTTTGGGAGTGTAAACTACTCAGATCTGTGTATATTTCCAGGGGATCGATATCCAGACAAATTTTAAGTCCCTGATTTTGAAAAGTATGACGGATTAGGAGATCTTTACATATATTTAAAAGTGTTTATTGGAGAACTCGGATCCTATGCAGAGGATGAAAAACACAGAATGCAGTTATTCCAAAAGAGTTTGACTGGGGAAGCCCGAGCTTAGTATGCCCGACTCGACAATTCTAAAATCCACAGCTGGAAAGAACTAGCACATGCCTTCCTAAATCAATACAGCTTCCAGTCTCAGATGGCTCCTGTTCGATATCAAGTGACCAAGGTCAAAAAGCAAAGCAATGAGTCTTTCCGTGAGTATGCCCAACGATGGAGACGAATGGCTGCACAAGTCACTCCGCCTATGACAGAGACTGAGATAGTCATGACTTTTATAGACATCCAGGAAGCTCCATATTATGAGAGGGTCCTAGCAGGTATAGGAAAACCATTCTCGGAGATGATTAAACACAGAGAAATGGCTGAAATGGGACTAAAGTTTAGGAAGATCAAGGACCTTACCGCTTTGGAGGCAGTGGCCGAGCATCTGCAGGCTGGAAGCTATGACAATAATCCTCGGAGAGTCCACAAGAAGAAGGAGGAGGATGTGTCCTTGATACTTCAGGGATAGATTCAGAGAGGCAATCCAAGCTTGCCCATTCAAAGGATAAATTATTCCCCTTTTCAAGCTTCTGCACAATCTTCTAATACTCCATTTCAAAAAGCCGAAGAAGTTAGACGTCGAAGAACCTTCGCAACCTTAGGGGACTCCCTGGAAAATGTGCTGAAACTGCTGAGAACACAAAAGAAAATTGTCCAACTCCTTCTGCCGACCAATTCAAGCAGACAAAATTTTTACCCAAGTAAGAAGTGTGCTTACCAATCTGGAGCACCAGGCCACGATACTCAAGATTGTTGGTCTCTCAAGCACTGATAGATAATGGGGAGATTGTGGTGACGACACAAGAACAACTACATGTGTAAGACAATCCTCTGCCTTAACACAATGAGGAGAGCGTCAATATAATTAGCATGGGAAATGGAGAAGGATCCAAATACCTCCAGTATATCGGGGAGTCATCCCAAGCCAACAAAGAAAGGCCGGACAATTGGGAATATTCAGAAAGGGAATTACTGATAGAACAAGAAATCAAATCTATCCAGGATCAGGTTGGACAATTGGCAGAGCTGGTAGTTTATCAACATCAGATAACTAGGCAATTGATCAATCAGACCAACCAACAGGAAGAAAATTTTTTGACACCTGAAATTAGTCCCACTGCCATGAAGGATCATTAACGGTTCCACGAGCATGAAGCTTGGGCCGACAAGTTTGCTAAGGAAGAGAAGTTCCAAGTTAACAGAGAGTTCACCTTCAAAAGGAATTTCACTCATTTGAATCAGCCTATAAAAGAAATTCTCCAAACGCTGACCAACGAGGGGAAAGTCACAGAATTGTTACCCCCTGTGGACCCTCGATCCAGGAAGTTCAAGCCTGATAGGATCTGTCAATATCATTCCAACACGTCTAGTCATGACACAGAGGACTGTTGGGGGCTTCGTCACCTGATTCAGAACCTAATTGAAAGCGGTGAGCTGATGAAGGCTAACCAAGATTATGGCTATCCTGGTGAGGAAGAAATCTTTCTGCCCATGGCATGGAATCTGAAAAAAGTAGTGGTTGTCATTTCCTTTGAGAAGGATCTAGCCATAACACCCCTGATATTGCAGGGAAAAGGGGCCCAAGAAGGAAAGAACCCTGTGAAATTGGTTGTGCCCGAGCCTTTTATATTTCCATTCAGGCAGCAATATCCTGTCGTCAGCCTAAAAAGAGTCCCATGGAACTATGGAAAAGATGAAGGATCAACATCAAACCACATTGCTATTATATCAAAGAAAAACCTGATGTATCTACCTCAGCGAGTCATCAACTCAGTTATTAATGCCAAGGGAAGAGTGTCTGAGGAGAAAATTAAAGAATTCCTCAGCAAGATGGGGCATAATGAAGTCAAAGTGGTGCAAAGCTTAAAAGGGGCACCCCGACAGATATCCATTCTGGATTTGGTCTTATCTTCGGAGGATCATCGCATGATTCTGGTGAAAGTACTGGAAGAAGCACATCTGCTAAAAACGGTAGATACTGAGAAGTTTCATCACGTGATAGAGCACATTTTCAATAGTAATGTGATATCTTTCACTAACGATGATATACCAGTGGAAGGGACTGGTCATTGTAAGTCATTGCACATAGCAATGATGTCTTCAGGATATGTGATAGGAGGTGTGCTGATAGATGGAGGATCATCCCTGAACATCTGTCCCTACATACAAAGCGATATGCCGATAATCAGTCTCGATGGAGGGGTTGAGCCTATCAGTTTTTAAGCCCTGAAAGTGAGCAACACTCAATACCTACCTATTAGGGCACCAGCCTTAAAGCCAAAAGTTTCCATCAAAGTGATGACGGTCGGTCAGAAAATGGTATCCTTGGGTTTTTGCCCTAGAAAACACTACTAGAAAATCGATCTATACGACGGTCGCCGACCCTCGCTATAGGCTAAAAGACCGTCGCTATAGGCTATAGCGACGGTCGCCGACCCTCGTCTTAGCTGCCGTCGCTAAAACCTATAGCGACAGTCCTACATATCTATACCGACGGTCGGACCGTAGCTAAAAAGCAACCTAAAAACGCGTTTTGAAGGCTTTTACCGACGGTCAATACATATCAATAGCGACGGTCGCCGACCCTCGCTATAGCCTTTTTAGATTTAAAAAAAAATTAAATAGTGCTGCAAATATTTATTGAACAAACATAATACAATATAAAATAAAACATAAAAAATTATATATATCAATAGCTCTAAAAAAGTGTAGATATCACACTAATCATATATTTTCAGTAATTGTTGTTTACATCTCATCCAAACACAAACACCATGAAACTAAATTCCTAACATGAAAAGAGCCTAAAAGTCCATTTCTGAATGTGACCATTTTATATTGGGTGCGAGGATAAAAGAACATAAATAGTCTTTATATTCCTAACTGTGACCATTTTATATTCCTAACTGTGACCATTTCTGAATGTGATCCCCGGATAGCTGCTTTTTCAGCTTCTTCACGTGCCAACTGATACATTTGCTCAGAATGAGCCCGGAGAAGCCGTGGGAAAAGTAATAAGTAATGTATAAAGTCTTTGCTGGCAAACCTTCAATTCGTCAGGAATGGACCATTTAGATTCCTTTGTACTCTTGTTATAATAATACCTGTAGAAGTCGACCCAAAATATTAAACAGACAAAATAACAGAAAATTAAGGGACATATGCTAGTTTAAAGGTGATAGCTGCAACGTACTTTCTTCCCTCTGCAGTTGTGAACTCTTTCCAAACCGTAGAAGCGTCAGCCCTCTGTTAAAGAATAAATTATTAATGCGTCAGCCCTCTGTTAAAGTAGAAATTGTTAATGGATAAGAAAATTTTGAAAATGTGTTCACTTAGATATGAGAATGGTGGTCATCCTCAAATTAATCAGCAACAGCAAGGTATCCCAAGAATTTACAAACAATCGAAGGATTAAATATAATCATGATCAGGACAAAAGGTTAAAAGAATGAATGACAATGACTAATACAATATCTAGCACCAAAGTACTTGTGAAAAAGATTATAAATGAATTGAAGAATAAAGTGCAAACATGGTGAGATCAAAACAAGAAAATCAAGAACTCCTTACACTGCGTGTGCAGACACAAAATCGTGTGTTATCACTTCAACAACACACATAAAAATGTCCAACCGAAAATGCAAATAACATACAACACAAGTAAAGCCAAGAAGCAAGAAAAATATTAGCAATAAAAGCAATTGTATTTATATCACTCAAGTAAACAAACCACAGTTCTGATATCATCCATGGTTGATCCTGCACATGTTAACCAAAAAATATGCAATGGTAAGTTCACGAGTAAAACATACTACTATCGTAGTAATAAAATATGTATATTACTGTTGATCCTTTAGGCACCTCAATAATATCACATATGACCCTATAAGTGTAACAGTTCTAATCAAAACATAGTACAAAAATAAACTCAAGAAGAAAATTGCATATTAGTAACATAATCTTTTGCTTATAGAAAAAGGAAACTTTACATCAGTTTAAGCACACAACATATTACCCAGGCTCATATCTATATTTTGTATACCAAATAACAATACCCTTGATAATATTAAAAAAACGATGTTTAGGAGAGCTATTGTACCCTTCATTGGGTACAATAGTAAAATGGCACCAACATAGCAACATAGCAACTAATAGTAAGCAGATATTGGGTGCGAGGATAAAAAGAACATAAGCAATTTATCTAAAACAATAGGAATAAATAACGTAACTTAAACCAGTTCCATAAATAAACCTTTAGCATTAATCTGCATAGTCTGACAATCCATGTCTGTCAGTTTACGAACTGTCTTGAACAGAAAACTATGACCAGCTTAGATTATTATAGATACTAGACAGAGGTGGGAGCAACGGGATGGCCCGTCTCCAGCAAGTGATGACACATGAATTACCTTGTCAGGGGTGGAGTATAAAAATGCGTAGTTATCCTCAAACTCATTCCACCCATCAGTACCCACCTCATCTAAACAACAAAAATAAATAAAACACAATCCCAATTCATAAAAAACATATAGATATATAAATATATGTGATATTTTACCGGTGGAAGGAGAGGAGAGAGCATCGTCGGTGAAGGTGGGAGGACCAGTGGCAGTAAGAACGTAACCGACAGCGTTCAAGAAGAATAAGCTAATATTTCAGCCACACTATGAGCATATTCAGGAAGAATAAACATTGTAATACTCCTCCTAAAAATCGGTATCATTTATAAACTACTCTATGTAACAACAGCAATCCAACATCATAGAACAAATACAATAAAATTAGTGTCCAACGCTTATAAATTATGAGTACTACATTTAAATGCACAATCGTATTGTGATTCACATTTCAGCCACTTGCGTTTAAAGCTTTTGGCATTAAACTTTGTGGACCTTCTGACTGGACAAAAGGTCAACATTGATCTCCTAGATTTTGGAACGGAGGGAATAAAGTTTATACCAATTAAACTTGTTAGAAGTTATTATTATTGGGGAAAGCGATCAACTCAAATATTACTTGAATAGGATAATGGAATCTTGATCTTAAAATTATCAAACAAGTGAAGGTTAAGGGGATTATATAGTATTTATCAGGATACACATCTAGATGTAGCCATTCACTATTTATATAAAATCATGCATTTATCTTCTTAAAGTTCCAAATTGATTGCATTTGTTGTCATTTGATCTCTCCCTAAAGTCAAACCTCCAATTGAGTCAAAAAGAAAAAATAGTCTCTACAGTCTGCACACACATTCAAAATTTGATGAATTGGTGAAGCTCTTGAATATTAGCAAATCAAGTATTTTAAAACATCAAGTTCAGTAAAGGGCCTAAGGGCTTGTTCAAGCTATATAAGAGAGCAATATGAGTGACAAGTAAACAAAAAATTTGTATAGCAATTTAAAAAACCTCCTCATTTGTAGCAAGACTAGCCAGATATGTTCAATCTACATGTAACACAAGAAAATTTCTAATTTTGGAACGGAGGGAGTGTAAAAATCGCTCGATTGAAGCCAGTCCTCGAATCAAACACATACAAATCGAACTCAGATACCTCAGAGAGTCGTATGATCAACAAATCGTCAAAAGTAAAGAATAAATAAGAACGAACAGGAACATATATATATTTGTATAAAAATATATGTTGTACATGCATATAGTCGCAATGTAGAGACAATTAAGCAGAAGGAAAAGGAAAAAAAGAACCTGTTTGGCGAGAAGTTCTCTTTCAATGTTGCCAGAAAGGAGCGTTTGGACCGAAACGTCGACGAACTAGACACCAGTAATTGAAACCTAATTCAGCTTCCTTCTCCACCAACATCGCCATGTACCCATATTTTCAGTGTTTGTTTCGAGTATCCTCCCTAGATTTTCAACGACGGCAGCGACGCTGCGACATGCTCATCGTTGATACATGATGGCCAATTCGACCGGAAAGGAACGATCATGAGAAAGGGTTAGAAGGCGACCGAATGAGAACAATCGACTGATTTGGAGAAAAATTTGTGAGAAAGCGTGAGAGAAGAGAGAGAGCGTGTGAGAGAAGAGAGAGAGCGTGAGGAGATAGACTTGATTTGGGGGAAATCTTGTAGGGATAGACGTACGCCCGAACTAAATAAGGCTCTATACCGACGGCCAGATAATGACGGTCGCTATAGACACCCTATTGCTATGTTTTCTACCCGACCGTCGCTATAGGTCGTCGCTATAGGTCAATTTTCTAGTAGTGAAAAGGTTAGGGAAAAATCAGCAAGGAATCAGAAGTCTAGTGCAAATTCCTAGCCAGACAGGGAAAGCCGGATTAGGCTATTCATCCGGATCAAACCATCGGAACCCACACAAGCATCCAACAGTTCTTGCCTCCACCATCCTGCTGCCTAACCTCACTGATGCAGGGTTTGTGAAACCAATGAGGAAGATTGCTGCTGCTGTGTCAAGTATGCTGATTCCTCAGTTTAAGCCAGAAAGTGAAAGAGAAGTCCCAAAGCCTGATGGGGAAAGTAAAAAAGGGAAGGAAAAGTTCTTGCATGGAGGACGAGACCCGTTTGCCAACATGTATTTTCTAGTGCACACTGAGGGTATGAATGACGATATCCTAGATGATGACTATTCAGAAGATCAAATCCTAATCCCTCGCAACAAAAAAGATAAGAAGAGCAGGTCAAAGAAAAGCACTAGCCCTGATATAAATGATGTCTTAGTCATCATCAAAGAGGAGACTGGCAACAACAACTCCTTTATCCTTCCTATTCATGAGAACCTGACTCTAGATAATTGGAGCAGCACTCCATGCCTCAGTCAAAAAGGGTAAAAGGACAGAAAGTCCATCTTCCCTAAAGCATGGTTTTATTGACTGCTTATTTTTGTTGCACAGCGATAACAGTTACTTTTTTCATTCTTTTGCTAAATGCTTTATATGATCAAACAGTTTCATATATTAAAGTGAAATTGTTTTATTTTCAGGAGTCCAAAGTTGGATTTGTTTGTCCCTGCTGATGAGATGCCAAATTGTCATAATGACTACAACTTTGATGTAGAATTGGACTTCGACTTGATGGAGATTGATCAAGAGGAGACAGATGACTATGAGGTGCCTGAGAAAATCAAAGAATGGGTCGAAGACAAACCCAAACCAAACCTCGACCAAACCATCACTGTCAATATCGGAACCTCAAAAAACCATAAAGAAATTAAGATAGGCATGGACCTTACCCATAACCAAAGCGCAGTTGAACTCTTAACTCAGTTCCAGGATGTGTTTGCATGGTCGTATGAAGACATGATTGGTTTGTCTACTGACATTGTCATTTATCGATTGCCCATTAAAGATGGATTCAAGCCAGTCAAGAAGAAGCTCAGGCGATTGAAACCTGAGTGGAGTCTGAAAGTCAAAGAAGAAATTGTTAAGTAGTTCAAAGCCCCGGCATCATCATGGTATCAACTTACCCTGAGTGGATATCCAACATATTTCTCGTGCCTAAGCCCGGAGGGAAGGTACGAGTATGCGTGGATTATCGGGATTTGAATAAGGCTTGTCTTAAGGACAACTTCTCAGTACCTTTTATCCACATACTGATAGACAACACGGCGCAGTATGGCATGTATTATTTTGTTGACTGTTTTATCGGATACCATCAAATCATGGTTGCTGAAGAGGACATGGAGAAAACAGCCTTCATCACTCCCTGGGGAACCTTTTATTATATACGTTTGTCTTTCAGCCTTATCAATGTCGGTGCCACATATCAGCGAGCCATGATGGCCCTTTTTCATGACATGATGCACAAAGAAATAGAGGTCTATGTGGATGAAATCATCGTCAAATCCCAGAAGGAGGATGACCATATCAGCCATCTCAAAAAGCTTTTCAACTGGTTACGCAAGTACAACCTAAAGCTAAATCCTGCCAAATGTGCTTTTGGTGTTAAATCAGGTAAGTTGTTGGGATTTCTAGTGAGCAATAGAGGCATTGAACTGGATCCCGCCAAAATTAAAGTAATCACTGAGATGCCTGTGCCCCAAACAGAAAGGGAAATACGGGGATTTCTGGGGAGAATCAATTTCATAAGTAGATTAACCTCCCAACTCACGACAACTTGTGAACCCATCTTTAAGCTGCTAAGGAAAAATTCCTATATGAAATGGAATGAAGATTGTTAAAAAGCCTTCCTTTCCATCATGAAGCAGATGATCGAAGCATCTATCTTGGTACCCCCAAGGGATGAGGTTCCCCTATTTATGTACCTGTCAGTTAATGCCAATGCAAGGGGTTGTATGCTGGGGCAGAAGGATGATAGAAGCAAGGAGAGAGCTATCTATTACCTCAGCAAAAGAATCAGTAATGGTGAACAGAAGTACACTTTGATTGAAAAGACATGCTGTGCTTTAGCGTGGGCCACCATGAGGTTACAACATTATCTGCAAGGGCACACGACCTATCTCATATCCCGTATGGATCCTTTAAAGTACGTATTCAAATAACCCATGTTGAATTGTCGATTGTCCAAATGGTAGTTGATCCTACAACAGTTCGACATTGTCTACGTGACTCAGAAGTCTATCAAAGGTCAAGGAATTGCGGATCAATTGGCCGAAGCACCGTAAGGGAATTTTGAACCCTTGGAAACTTATTTTCTGGATGATGGGATAATGACAATTCAACAAATTCCTCAAGAAAATACAGTCCAATATTAGAAAATGTATTTTGATGGAGCCGTAAACATAGAAGGTGCCGGAGCTGGGGCAATTCTTGTCTCTTTTATAGGAGAACAGTATCCTGTGGCCATCAAGTTGCAGTTTGTCACCACCAAAAACACAGATGAGTATGAAGGCTGTATTATGGGGTTGAAACTAGCCCAATCCATGGGTATCAAATGCTTACTAGTCTTTGGGGATTCTGAGTTGGTTATCAAACAAGGCGTATCATACCAAAGAATTGCATTTGCTGCCATATCACCACAAGTTATCAAGATATCCATAGAATTTGAAGAAATAACCTTCATTCACATCCC
Organism: Panax stipuleanatus; assembly: GCA_020205555.1. NCBI lineage: Eukaryota > Viridiplantae > Streptophyta > Magnoliopsida > Apiales > Araliaceae > Panax > Panax stipuleanatus. The sequence goes on from CM035121.1 coordinate 81,123,443, forward strand.
TCGAGGTAGGAATGACTTTGCTGATGCATTGGCAACGTTGGCTTCCTTGATCCACATATCTAATAATATGGGAATTCCTGACATCAAATTTGCAAGCCAAAAGGCCCCAGCAAATAGGACTTACATTGGAGAAATATCAGATGAAATACCTCCTATCAAACAGCCTTGGTATTAAGATATAAAAGAATATCTATGAGATGGATCTACACCTACCGGGGCAAGTCAAGCTGAAAGAAAGCGAATTCATAAGATGGCTATAAAATTCTATCTAAGCGAAGATGTACTCTATAAAAGGGATGCTGGAATATGCCTTTTAAGATGACTGGATAAGGATCAAGCCCAAAGACTGATTGATGAAGTCCATGGTGAAGTCTGTGGTCCACACACGAGCGATCCTTCGCTTGCCAGGAAGATATTGAGAACAGGGCATTATTGGATCTCTCTCAAGGCTGACTGTAATGATCACGTCAGGAGATGCTACCAATGCCAAGTCCATGGAAATGCCATCCACGCTCCTATGAACGAATTGCACAATATGAGTTTGCTATGGCCCTTTTCCATGTTGGGAATGGATGTGATTGGGCCAATAGAACCCAAAGCCAGCAACGGTCATCGATTGATCTTCACCATGATCGGATACTTCACCAAATGGGTTGAGGCTGCATCATTTCCCAAAGTCACCAGGGAGGTAATCATTGGTTTTATCAGAAATAATATAATCTGTCGATATGGACAACGGGAGGTGATCGTATCAGACAATTCCAAGAATCTAAAGAACCAGATGATGAGAGAATTATGCAGAAAGTTTCATATCAAGCATCTCAATTCTGTCATCTATCGTCCCAAGATGAATGGTGCTGTCAAAGCGGCCAACAAAAATAACAAGAAGGTCATACAAAAAATGTCTGCCAATCACAAAGGATTCTTTGACCTATTGCCTCTAACTCTGCTAGCCTACAGAACGTCAATGTGTACTTCTACTGGGGCTACCCCTTACTCATTAGTCTATGGCATAGAAGTAGTACTCCCCATAAAAGTAGAAATAGAGTCATTGACGGTGCTAATAGATGGTCAGATGGAAGAAGACCAGTAGTTGCAAGAGCGGTACCACCAGTTATCCCTGATAGATGAAAAAAGGCTATAACCATCTTTCAAGGGCAATTATATCAGCAAAGGATTGCTCGGTCATACAACAAGAAAGTTCAACTCAGGCAATTCAAAGAAAATAACTTGGTACTGAAGAAAGTCCTTGCAAATCAAGATGAAGCCAAAGGAAAGTTTGCCCCAAATTGGGAAGGCCCTTTCATTGTCAAAGAAGTGTTGATAGAAGGAGCTATCAGATTACAAGAAATGGATGGGAAAGAATTTCCCCAGCTCATCAATTCAGACACCGTGAATAGGTATTATGTCTGAAGCCCCTGCAAGCCATCATTCTGGTCCTGTGAAAAAAATCAAATCAATTCAAGTTTTCACTAAAAGCCTGAACTACGAATCATCTGATCTCCCTTAACCCGGGAGTACGTAGGCAACCATTTATGGTGCGGTCAAACCAAACAAAACAATTCAAAAACCCCTCAAACCAAGCTCAAACACAAAATAAACACTTCTCAAACCTTTCAGGCCAATCCTGAACTACGAATGACCTGATCTCCCTCAAACTCAGGAGTACGTAGGCAGCCATTTATGGTGCGGTCTGTCCTTCAAGAAAAAAAACACAAACCCTATTGAAAACCAGTCCCAAGACACCGAAACCCATATAAAACCCAAATACTATCAAGCCTCCTTGATCAACAGGCCCTTTCAAGGTACTCTCTGACATCTTAATGTCAATCCATCAAGGAAAAGCTCATGACACATCAAGACAATAAGTCATGAAAAAAGTGGTAATCACTCAGAAATGACAATACATATCCAAAAGGGAAGTGAATCAAAATATATTTCTCTGCTATATAATAATGTTTGATATATACAATGTTTCCTGTACATGACAAAAATGGTTAACCTAGTCTGTGCAGGAAAATGAAAGCTAGTCTATAAACCCATGGATAAACGGGATAGCAAGTCTAACATGGCATCCCTCTTAGAAGACGGAGGTGCATCTGTAAGCTCATGTCCTAAAGTCTCTATGCGAGCTAGAAGATCCATATCCATCTGCATAGTGCTACTATGATCATCTATGAAGGAACTCATATCTGCAATGATATTGTGTGTATAGGACCTGAGTGCAGTACTATCAGCAATGTAAACATTTCGGGTAGCTAGAGCCTCATCCCGCTCAATGAAAGCAACATCTCGGGTGACTAAAGCCTCAATAATCTCAACAAAAGCGGCGTCCCGAGTAGCTCCAGCATCGTCCCTATCGATAAAAGCTGCATCCCTGCCAGAAACGGCTGTTAACATCAGTGCTCTAGCCTGATCCCTCTCAAAGGTCATCCGAGATAATGAATCTTTAAGAGATGGATCCATCCCAATAGGAATGTTAGGGGGGCCACTGACCAAAGCTGATGTCAATCCAGCAAATAGCTCATCCTTGGTGGGAGAATTAGGATCCTCTATAGGCTCCTTCTCATCAGAATCAATACTCGGCTCTGAGTGAACAACCGCAGCTGATGCAATGTCTACCTCCAGCCATGCAGAATACTTTGGAGAACGATCTGGATGACTAGTCCAAAAATTAGCCCTCTTACAACGAGTCCAACAATCATAAATCCTGGTCAAGTCAGCTGATGACAAAGACGAAGCTGATAGTCGCTGATCCAAAGCCCCCTCAAAGTGGTGAATATCGTGAAACTGATCGAACTATCCCATAACAGCCAGTGGATGATATATGGTCACGCCTCTCAAACCCTCCAGGGGCAGATAATCCATGCCAACTACATGAGTAATGAAGTTGTAAGGAGAGCTGAGTCCTGAGCAGGGCAAGATCAAAAATTATTGCTCGATCGCCGTCAAAAAAGCCAACCACGATGCCGCATTTGTACACTTCGCCGGCTGAAAGAAGTAGGACATGGTTATCTCATGAGTAAAACAGTACCTATGATGTCTAAAAGTGTCGATCGGACTCAAGTATGTCATAAACCACACGTACAATAAGATGACACTACCCCTGAAGAACCCCAAAGGATGGGTATGTCAGAATGTAGCCGACCTCAAGAACTCTGCCAATATCATGGGCAGGATGGTACAACCCTGTCTAAGAGCGCAGACCACTGTGATCAGGCCGATATCCAAGTGATCCATATACAGTGGCATATACAGGTAGGTTGTGACGCACATCAACAAAATATCTACACGTGCAACCTGCCACTCCCCTAAAGTGATAATAAAATCTCTTGAATATCGTGCATAGCTGTCCAGCCGACCAAATCGATCAATCAGGAAAGTCCAGGGACACCACATGCCCGATAGTAACCTCATTGTCGACGCTGGGAAAATCCTGAAGTCCGATTGTCCTCTTTTTTATTGTTATCGCGTTTGTCGCTCCTTTTCGAATGCAGAGGAAATGGAAGTGTTCGTCTTTCCTAAGTTTGTTTGTTTTTACCCTTTTCCATTTGCTATGTCTTTGGTTTTTATTAAAGGGTGAAGTTTTAGGAAAACGATACCGACATAAGTGTCGACGATTTTGAAAAGATTGATTTTATTTATTTAATTTTGATGATTGGACCGAATGAGACAGAGTCGCCAGTTGGTAGGGTTTAAATGGATGTACCAACTCATCCGAGTTTTAATAGTTTTCGCAATATGGTCCAATATGTGACTCCGAAAGATTGGTCTTGAAACCCGAGATTCGTGGAATTCAAGTGCTAGGTTAAGCGGGGGGAAGGTGTTAGGCACCCCCCGACTCCCGTGAAAACACGGTACTGCATCTTATTAATTTTTTGTGCATAAAGTGTGTATGTGTGTGTGTGAGTGTGTGTGTGTTTATGTTTTATTTTGAAAGCTTTAGTCATTTTTATTCTAAGTCTTTATTTAGGGTTATTTGAAAGTAATATTGTACCTTTTTTGCGCCTAGGTACGAAGGATTTGACTTGATAAAAAGTTCATTTTTAACAAGATATATGAATTGAAATGATGTTTTAGATCGAAAGCAAGGTTTTCAAATCCTTTGCCCGACTAGGAATTGAGGACTTCGATACTTCCTTTTAGCTTTACGTTCATAAGGTGATCTACCCCGAGTCGCTTTATTATGATTGAAAGCTCTTTGTGGTTTTATTAGAAATCATTTTGATGATATGCATGTAAACGTCAAAAAGGGTCGGATCATCATCGGGCATGAAAGCCATCTCGATGAAACTGAGCACCCACAATTAAAGTTTTCACTATCGCGGGATCTTGAATCTGACTTCTCGGAACTAACCCTTCGAGCTCGTCTTCAAGATCCAAATATTGCATATACAATGATGTTTACGCTATTTAAACATTACATCATCAAAACTGGTCCATCGTGGGAATCAAGTCGGGATCCATTCGGGGATCTCAACACCGAGATTTATAGGCTCACATTATTTATGCGGGAATACATATATGCAATGTCCTCGGCTTTGATATTAGATGATTTCATCGGTTGAAATCACCGTTTCAAGCCATTTCGAACCCCTTTCACCTCTAAATACAAATCTAGGGATAACCGGGACCATTTAAAGCAATAAATACGTTGATCTACCATGGATCTAAACCGATCTAGCACACGGGTTAAAGATTCATGCTTAATAACCTCTCAAAGGTTAGATTCGGCTTAGATCTAGGTAGATCTAGACTCCGTACTCAATTTACAACGCAATAAGCACAATATAACCGATAGAGACGAAATATCTATCAACTATTACACAATATGCTTATAAAAAACAAGATTAACTAGATTTAAATAATATATATCATCAATCTAGTATATTAAACAACTTTTACAAAGAACGAAGTCGAAAAGAGCATTTTTTCACCTTGGGGGAAGCGTGAACAAGCGTTTTAACTCCCGTGGTCAACGTAGAACACTCCTGGGACTCCAAGTAGGTGCTAAATGAGATGAAAGAGCTTCAAGTTGGTGATTACAAGCTCCACCCGAGCCCTTCTCTCTCTAGAATTTATTTTCTCTCTCTAAAACTATTCTCTCTCAAATGAGCTAAATGTGGGGGATTTAAGCTATCCGAGCCAACCTCATACATGCACGCGGCTAGGCGCATATATGTATATGGCTGGGCTAGGTGGGGCCCGCAGTTTCAAAGTGTGTTCCTTCGGTCCCGGTTCGACGGAAGTTGACCTGCGCAGATCGAACTTCCGGAAAGTCTGTGTGGAATGCGGCTGAATAGAATCGAGTCTGACTGAGTTGGGTTCTGGGATGATGATGCTGATGGCTGAGAAATATCTTCTGGTTCCCTACGGCAGTTAGCTAGTTTATCATTGATGGCACACATTTCGAGGTTTGCTGAGTTGGTTTCTGGGGGACACTGTCTCAGCTTGGCGATCCTTGTTTGGTTCACAACATTTTCGGACGTCATTGGTCCTTTAAATCTTTCACGGGGTAGTCTCCGAGATGACCTGGCTCTTTTTCCATACCTCGGGGTTGTCTCCGAAGTAAAATTACGCTTTTGCCTTTCTGCAAGGTTAGTACAAAGAAAGCAAAATTTTGAGTGTCTACAGATGCCCCTCTTTGTCATGTTTATGCAATGTAATGGAATGAACCTGACAAAGATTACTAGACACGAAGAATGCATGACAAGGTATGTGACGCCCCCATATCCGGGTTCCCTAACCTTAAGTTTGGTGCTCATGATCCATCATACATATCTCATCTAACTACCCATTCATTTATGAAAAACATCATTCATTACATGTTTTTAATAAAAACAAACTTCAAAACATACGTTTATCGTTATCCCAGGTTATCTAACCTTAATATAACTTACATACCCTTATGTATCCAAAAGGTTTACATAATTAATTTACATAATATAACATAACCATTAAAAGTTGACAATAACTACTCCTGAGCTTTGCCTTTACCTTTGTCCCTGTTAGAACCTTCTGCTACCTCGGCATTAGCTGAAATGTTTTATTTAAGCAAGGGTGAGCAATGAGTTTGCTCAGCAAGTTAAAGTATACAATAAAGGATATATATATATATATATATATATATATATATATATCAAGAATAGAAGAGTCTAGCTTCTATAGAACTTCAACAATAATCAAAGGATTTTGAAGTAGCTGAATAATAATTCAATCACAATAATAAAACTTTCTCGAATTCCATACCGAATAACATAATAATGATGACAGAGTAAAATTCTTTCAAAGATTCAATAATATTCAAGTGAATATAAAGAATTAACAATACTGCAACAATATTCAATAAAGTGGGATATTCCCCAGAATTCATGCTGAGTGATCTCAAAAGGATCATGAACTACTCGAGAAATTATTAGTTATTAAAACTAAATTACCTCAAGAATATAAATTAGTTATAAAAACTAAATTATACTCTTCTGCAAGTACCTGGAGCGGCCAACTCCTTTGTACTCTATATTATGCATAATACTCAATAATCGCGCAAGGGTTGTTTTACGACAATACAGTTTGTTCATCTCAGTCTTACATCACGAGTTCGTACCACAACAATATGGTTTGGATTACTTTCAAAGAAATACTATGATCTCAACATATAATATTAATATTGATCTAGCCGAAATCAATGGCATAGATCTTCCAATAATAAATCAGTTCATAAGATATAGAACGTTTCATGTTTTAACAAATATTTGTCTTGCCAAAACAATTAGCTGAGACATGACTTATAAACAGTTCAAATAATAGAACAAGAATCAATTGCACTACGTGCGAATAACAACAATCATTATAGATGTGAATAACTATCAATAATTATTCACTACCATGCTTGAAAAATAGTAACTCAAGTTGAGTTAGGAAACTTGCCTGATTCGTTGACTACTGCTACGCAATTTAAGTTAATTTCTTTTATAAGACCTATCATTAATAAGATCGATCTCTTAATTAGCATCATATATCTTACTCATAATATTTTAGCTAACATGTAAACACATAATCATCATTAAAGAGTACAGCCATACTACCTTAGATTTAACACTACTATATCATACAATTTATGAATTAACACTTATTAGATCTTTAAATAATTTATTTTAATTGTTTAATTAAGGAGTTATTTAATTCGTTCAATTGATAACTCTCTCTTCCTTCGATTACCATTTAATATTAGTTAAATAGTAATTCATTATTTACCTTTAGTTATTACTTACAAATAACCAATTATAACTCTTCATTATTTAATGTTAATTAAATAATAAATAATTAAATAATTATTTATCTTTAAATAATAATTAATAACTCCCACATCTTTGAATAAGCAATATTTAATTTATTCACTTCATTCTTCTTTAATTATTCCTTATTATTTTAAAAGGATAATTAATTAATATTCATCTTTATTTATTATTCAAATAATAAATAATTAATTCTATAAACTTTCTTGTCAAAGTAAGTAAGTAATTACTTAATCTTACTTAATTATACTTTAATCATTATTTAGTATTAAATACATAATAATTAATTAATTGATTAACTCAATTTATTATTTAAGCTTAGTTAAATAATAAGTAGTTATCTTACTAATACTAACCCATTTTAATTATTACTTAACATCATTTAAATAATTAATTATATTTTATTTTATATGTATTTAACTTAATAGCCCATTAGTGGCCTTAAAGTTATTTATTACAACATCTTGCTTTCATTTCGTTCCATAATGATACACAAATTTTCGCCCAAACTTTCCAGATTTGCACGGAAACTCCCGCAGAACAAAGTCTACAACTCGGATTTTGGTTCTCGCGGAGGCGTTGAATTCGTATCTTCGCAAACTCTAATTTTCATTCATCAAACATTAGATTATGTTTTTAATAGGTCCCATAAATCAGTGCCAAAGTGACTGATTAGCAAGAAAATTCGCAACAGTTTTGTCATTTTCCAGATTTGAGGTCCTTTACGGAAACGCTCATATCTCGAGATCTACATCTCGAATTTGGGTCCATTTGGTATCGTTGGATTCTTATTTTCTCGAACTATGTTTTTCATATATCAAACACCAAATTTGAGTTTGTTTTGGTTACCAAAAATAGTCCACAAGTGACTGATCAGTAGCATATTTTCAACAGTTGGGTAGTTTGGGATTTAATCCATATCTTACTAATTTTAAAACATATTTGAGTGATTCCAAAGGAGTTTAGCCCTTAACTCATTCATCTAGTATACCAAGAAAGAAAACCTCAAATATCACGTGTAGATCTCAATATGCACATGATAAAGCATACTAGTTAAACAAAAATTCTTTCAAAAATCCATTTAACTTTTTTTTTTTCCAAATCTCACCATATTAACTCATATAAATCCACAAGTCTCATTTGTTAAACTCAAGATCTAACACTCTAATCATGATATTAACCATATTCAACATGCATCATAAGAATCTATCATAAAATCACCTAGTGCATGCATGCATGTGCTTTTCTCTACTCATTTGGTACAAATCTCCCTTTTGATCTTATATTCAACTTCAAAAATGTTTTGATCCTCAAATAAAATATTTATACACCAATAGATGAAGAGTTTATCAAAGATCAAACTTAAGACTTTTGTTTCATCAAAAACCCACTAAATAAGAAATTAAACTTTAAAAATAAAGAGAATCAATACCTAGTTTTTCTTACTATCTTTCTTATCTTGCCAAAGTAGCTTACAAACTTGGCATGCATGAAGCACAAGATCCTCTCTTCTTCTTCCTCTTGGCCAAAAATCTCTCCCTCTTTTCTCTCTATGTTTCCTTTCTTTCTCTAGCTAAAGGGGCTTGAAGTGCAAGTGTGCAAATGAAGTGTAGTTAGTGGGAATGCGTATAATTGAAATTGTACGAGTGCATCCCACTCACTTCCAACTTAATCATTACTTACAAGCTTAGTCACTAAACATATGTGTTGGGCATGCTAAGAGGATGACACTTGTCATGGGTGTTGGGCTCAAAGATTATATACAAGATATTGTCCTAAGCTTTGTTAAAATTTAATTTTTTCTCCCCCTTTTGCCCTCATGTGGCCGGCCATACCCCTATTTACCCATTATAGATTTTTTTTATTGTGTTATATACATACTAAAAGGATTAATTGTCCTTTCTTCCATGGACCAATGGTTGGGCCTTTTTAATTAATGTTTGGGCTTGCAATTAATTAGTTTGGCTATTAGTAGTGTAATAACCGAGATCGTTATGTAATTTAATAATTATTAATAAATGAATTTATGTAAAACACTTGTGTGATTTTTATTATTCGATGTGTATGTGTTATACATATATGTTTTGTTTTAAGTTATGTGATGAGATACATTTAAATAGTTGGTTTAGATTAATTTAACTATTGGAATTGGTTAAGTAGATAATAATTCTATTAATGTCATGGGATGGTATTAAAACTCGAGTTTGAGTTCGGAGCGGAATTTAGAGACGCGGACTGTATATTTGAGTCCGGAGCGTCAAAATTAGTCAGGATAGTCTGTAACCACAAAATGTGTCGCGGTTGACTTTTAGGTCAAAGTCAACCGGTTGACTTTTGCGGGTAAAAAGTCAACCATGAATTTTGAAAGCTAATTTGACGAAACGGATAATTCCACAACGTCCAGAATGTCGATTCTAGTAGGAATCGATATTAATATTGAAAAGTTTGACTACGGAGGGCAAAATGGTCAATTAGCTTATTAATTGATTTAATGATTAAAATAATATTTTATTTAAATAAAAGTCAGTAGCTAGGGGGACTTTGTGACAAGCAAGTTGGGACAAGGGAGTATACGCACTAGAAGATTTAGAGAGGGAGGGAGGTACAATCTTTTAAACCCAAAAACTCTTCCATTCTCTAACTCCCCTTTTCATTTCAATACTAGTTAATCATGCAATATGTGTATAACCGTAATGAGAACATGGAGGGGCTGATGATATCAGCCTCTATCAAGCAATATCAATCTCTATTTATACTCTCCACCCAAAGCACTACCTCTTTTGCTAAAAACTTCATTCCGTGAGAGAAATTGAGAGTAATAGTTAGTGTGGAGTCATTCTAAAAATTTGCAAAGACTAAGCAAGCAAGGAGGGAAGCATTCTCGGATTTCTTGATCAGAGAATAGCGTTCAAGGTAAGAATACGAACTTATATTATGTTCTTAAGGAAACTAGTAAGAAAATGCATGTATAATCATAGTAAATGATTTGTTTTGGTTTTGTAATGCTATGTTAGTGTTAGTTGCTGATATAGGGATGTTAAGAACGAAAGTTCTGGAATTAATCATGCTTCAATTACATAGAAAATCAACGAATTTGGGTATGCATGCGTTATGTTTGATATTATGCCACTAACATGCTAAATTCATTAAAACATGAAAAGTTAGTGAAGTGGAATGTTGTAACATGTGTATTTATGTTAGTATATATGTTCTGGACAGTAGGGACCAAGTCCTTGCATGCTAGAATCAAAATCATGAATTTTATCAAAGTTGGGTTAAACTAGTAATGTGTGACTTGTCGCGTTTTTCGAAGGCTTGAAACCATAGCTTCAGTGATCTGATTGTGGTATGTAATAATTTTGTAAAATACTATATTGTATGATGTTTAACTTGTCCAAGTTTCAAAAGAAACGAAGTTAAAATGAGCAAGATATGTAATTCGGTAGCAAGCATGTTATTATAAAAATTTGCAGAATCTGGGGAAGAACCCAAAATTTTTCAAAGTATGGAACCAATTTGTGCACAATTTTCTAGGCTGCTGGTTTATGGTCTTAACATGTTAGTTTCATGTATGTTGTATTTTTGTAAAATACTGTGATGTATGGAGTGTATGGTGTCCAAATATCATGGTTATACAACCTGTAAACACGTGGGAATTAAATCGGGAAGTAGGCTGCTCGGCAGGAAAAACTTTCTAGGCATGAAGAGCAGCGCAGCTGCGCCGTTCATACGGCTTAACGCTGCGCAGCTGCGCCATTCAAAGATGGGTTCCGGGTTTGCCAGGCAGCGCAGCTGTGCCGGAATCCTTATAAGGAGGGAATGATGTGACATCCCGGATTTTTAAGAATTTATAAATGAGAATTTAATAAATAAAATTCTTATTTATGAGATGTTTTGAGTTTGAATATATGTATACGTGCCATATATTGTAAAATATATGAATTGATGTGAAGAGAATATATAATGATTAAATAAATAATTTATTGAGTTAAATAAATAAATTATGTGATTATTGTGGAGGAATGTAATTAAGTGTAATATATTAATTAAATAAATATTTAATATTTTATTTAATTGATGTAATGATTTTATGTTATAGTTCTAATTTAATTGAGATAATTAAATTAGATGAGTTATATGATGAGTGTTACATGAAATTATAATTAGCGAGTAATTATAATTATGTGATTAATTGATGTTAGACTTTTAATTAATTAAATTATAATGTTAAGATTTAATTAATTAAAATATAACATTAAGATTATATGTTAAAAGTATTAAAAGTGTTAAAACCGTTTTCCCAAACAAAGCCCTTGTATTGTTTTAAATCCGTTTTGCCAAACGGGGCTTTAACTATTAAAACCTGTTTTTAAAAGAATGTGTTTTGTCATGCAAGCCTTAAGGCTTTTTAAGTTCCAAAGGTTACAACTTATATATATTATGGTGTTAATGGGTATTTAATACCTAGCATTGATATATATATATATATATATATATATATATATATATATATATTATGTATTATATATATAATATATATCCTATCAGTTATATTTTATAATACTACGTTACTTAGAAGAAGAACAAGAAGAAAAAGAAATACAGAGAGTAAAAACTCTGTGACTTTTACAAAGAAAATTGAGAGGAGGTCAGTGATTCTGAGAATCAAAGGGGAATTATCAGAGCTATTCTCACAATCTAACGAAGCTCAGTCAAGGATTTAAGGTAGTAATCCACCTCTTGTTCTTAGTTCTTAGTTCTTGTGTTCTTGAATTTCTTAAATATTTAGAATTGTAATGGATGATTTGGCTAATTACATGATGAATGAATTGATAGATGTTGTAATCCCTTACATGTATACTATAAACAATTTTTCAGAAATCAAAGTAGTGTAAAAAGAAGTTTCTAATAGAGAATTTGTGTTCTTATGGGTTTATGTGTTTAGGTTGAATTTTAGAATAAAAATTGAGGATTTATCATGTGTTAAAATTCAAATTGGGAGTTGTTCATGATACTAGCTTCAATAACGAAGATAATACATGAATTATGAATTTAATTGGTTGAGAATTAGATTTGTGGTGAATTATTTTGTGAAAAGTATGAGTTTTTGTGAAAATAGCAAAATTTGGTTTTAAAACCTTTGATTTTGATTACTTATATGATTTTTGTGATTTGAATTATGTTGTACATGTGTATGGTTGCATATGTATGCTTTACACTGTCTGAGTAGTTTAGAATTGCCAATTGTTGGTATATTGGGGAAGAACAGTGCAGCAAGGAAGCAGTCTGCACTATTTCTGTCTGCGTTACGGCGTAGCTGCGCCGGTAACAAAGGCAGAAACGGCGCAGCTGCGCCGGCTGAGTTTCCCAGATCGTGCACCAGCGCAGCTGCGCCGGTTTCAAAGCTTAAGGTGGCGCAGCTGTGCCAGTACCTAGAGCAGAGGCAGAAAACTTAAAGCATTTGTATAGTTTTAAAACCTAAATTGATTTGATTAGGTGTTAACATGAACCAAGATTTTCAATAAGATATTATTAATATGTATTTGGCGATTTTAAAATAAAAAAGGAAGAAGGTGGTGTAAACCTCAAATTATTATTAGTTAATTCATTTTACTTAAGTAAAGGTTTAACTTAAGTTATAATTTGTTTGGTTATAATGTAGTGAACATGATATGCAATTATAATTTGAATAATTATAATTAGAGTGAGGATTTAATTTAATCTATAACTTGTTAAATTATAATAAAGGTTAGTTGATTTATTTTATCGAGTAAATGTTTAACTTAAATTATAATTGTGTAATTATAATTTAATTGATTAATATGTAATTATAATTTGGGATAATTATAATTAAGATGAATGTGTATTTTAAATTGTAATTTATTTAATTATAGTTTAATAAATGCATGAATAATTATAAGTTGTAATTTGTTTAATTATGCATTATGTAGAGTGATTGATGATTTTAATTTGATTAACATAAGATGTAATTTGATTAGTTATAATTAAAGTGGATGTTTAAATTATAATTTGTTTAGTTATAATTTAATATGAGTATGTAATTATTAATTGATTAATTATGTGAGAAGTTATATGATTATGTGATGTGATAATCAATTATTAATTTAATAGTTAATGAGGAATGAGTTAACCTAGATTGGTTAACTAACGATGAGGATTAGCTATGTGATAATTAACTGATATTGTTAATTATATATATGGTTTGACAGTGTGTGTCAAACGAGTAAATAGAAGAGAATTAGGAAGTGTAAAGTAGTATTTATTTAGACGTTTGATAAGCGTTGCTAGGTGACTAATAATTGATGCGTATGGTAATACGTTATGTAGGATCATGAAGCAGATTATATTAAGCTATTTTTCGGTATTTGGTAATCTACGAGCCAGGCAAGTCTTTCAGTTCCTACTTTCTATGTGAACTTGATAATGAATTGTTTTAAATTGTATTGCAAAGAGCATGCTATGTTATATATGTTGCAAGCATGAAATGTGAAAGTCAATTTATGACTACATTGATTGATTTAGAAATGTTGATTGAGTAAGGAACTCAATCTTTATATTTGTTATGTGATTAAAGCATGTATACCATGTTACTTTAATGTTTATGAGATGTATGTTGAGCATGTTAACTATGTGCTACGTGATGCATGATAACTGTTAGTTCTTGCTGAGCTGTCGAGTTCACTCTTGCAAATAACCATTTTTGCAGGTCAAGAATGCAAGGTAAAGATACGTGTTAAGTGATTTATAGAGATCAATGTTCAAGAATATTAGTTATGTTAAATTTCAATTTTTAGTTGATGTTTTGATTGTAACTTAGTTGTTAAGTTGTAAGTTGAGCTATCCGACGTGTAATGGATATTGCTCAGTGATGTAAGACTTTGTATAGTCCTTTCGTTGTAGCGATTCATGTAATAGAATTGAATCAAACATTTGTAATGTAAAGGTTTCGATTTAGGGCAGTAAAGAAAGATTTATAAATTTTTTAAATATTCCGTATTTTTAGTGATTGTATCATTGATTAATGATGTAAAGTCTGAATAAGGATGCATTGTTAACCACCGATGTCGAGAGTTGTATTGTATAAATTTTGGGGTCGTTACAGTTGGTATCAAAGCTGTAGGTTATACACCTTAGGTAAGAGTACCTTAGGTTATGACCTTAGAGAATAAGAAGTTAAGTTTAAGTTACGTATAACAAAGGTGATTGTTTTCACATACGTAGAAGTGTAGGATGTGTGAAGTCCTAGTAATGTTATAAGAAGAAAGTGAGAATAACGAGGAATAAAACTCGAATAAAATATTGAGCTATATGAATGGAATTAAATTTTTTTAAAGGAAGAGTTGTTTAATAAACAAGAAGATTCAAAGAAGAATCTTGAAGAGATATAGAGATAAGAACCAGGAGTTGTCTAACTCCGGTAATCGAGATGACGAATAATGATGAATAGATGAAGTCTATAAGTTTAAAAGCATGAATGAAATCATGGTATAACATGATGAAAGGTAAAGATAAGAAGTTTTAAAACAAAATGATAATGAGAATCATAAGGGAGATGATTATAGAATAAGATCACAGCGTGGTCTCTTTAAAGTTGTAAAAGATAGATGGTCTGTAATGATTGAATAGTTATAGTTTGAGACTATAACGAGAATGTACTATGATATGGTACGAGATTAACTCACGAGGAGTTATAAATGATGAGATACAGGAAATCTGTATAGAGTATATAGCGAGAAGTTAAGAAGAAGATATAGTTAAGTGGGATTTCAATTAAGGACTCATGTGGTGGCTGAGTTGTACAAACCTTTGTATGGGCAGGGGTTTTGTGCTTGCACTTGGTTTATCATATTGATAATCGTTGGAATACGGGTGTCGCGCTATCGATATATATATATATATATATATATATATATATATATATATATATATATATATATACAAAGAGGTGGTTCTTTTCTCATATTATATTTGATAGTTAGAGTCAATAGAGATTAGATTAGATGATATTAAGATTTGATTAGATGATCTTAAGGTTAGGCGAGTTCTTAAAACTCATACTTATGGTAAGTTCATGACTCATAATCGTATGTATGTTTCGAACCCCTAAGCATATGGACAGTCTCTGATCAGTTCTTTGACTACGTATTGCTAGGACAAGTTCTTAAACTCATATTATTGTGGCAAGTTCCTGAACTTCCAAAGTGTGGAAAGTTTGATGAACTATACTGGGAATAGAAAAGTTATGGTGTAGGAAGCATTGATGTTGTTTAAGGTTGATAGAATGATTAAGTAATGATGGAGTAAAGATTTAATTGATGGAGAAACTTTTATATTCTAAATCTCCTAGCTTTGCTAGATTTTTGAAATTTATTGACTTCGTGCTGATGTTGCACTTCTGTTTTCTTGAAAAACATTGGATCAAATGATGGAACCAATGATTTTTTTAAAAATAGTGTTATTATTCACATGTCTATGCTAATTGCTTCAGCTAGACAAAAATGATTTAAAATTTTCAAAATGTATTTTACATATTCTATACATCATTTGATATGGTGTAGGAAAAAAAAATCGAGGAAGTTATCAATGCAGTTAAACCTAGTGTTGGATGTGATCGTATGATCGTCAGCCTACTATGGTATGATGCAGTATGACGGCGTTGTGTAATGACGAAATTCTCAACGTACCATTACTACGGTACAGTATCAGAATATTATGAAAAGATTTATTATTTTTAGTTCCTTAATCTATAAAAAAAAAAATTTATTTACGTATAGCTTCCTTAAACGAAAAAAACAAATATAGAATTTTATTGAGTTGGTTAAAATATATATATATATATATATATATATATAAATATATTTCAATTGATGTCCGAATTTTTGCTAGAAGTCTATGCTACTTGATTCAGCTAGACAAATGTTGAAAGATATTTATGAAATTCGAGCGTTTTTGGTCAAACTATGCCAAACCAAATTGTTTTGGTGCAGATTCAGATGTTAAGAAGCTGAGGTGAACAACCCTATAAAAGGGGGACATGTTATCGGAGACTATAGTTCCGAATGTAACGCATATAGTCGTTACGATGTACTACGTTTGGGCCCGACGTAGGGGTACGATAGGCTGGCCACCTAGAGTACCGATGCGGTTTATAGTGTGAAGTACCGATGGTGAAGCACTATTAAACCTAAATATAAGTTCAAGGTCTTGCGATCACTCAGCATGATTTGGAATCTTTTAAATTTCTAAGTTATTTATATCGCTTCCCAATTATTGAGCAATTGTGGAAGATTCTTATTATTCTGAAGGAGAATGTAGCGAGAAGGATATTGCTTAGAAAGAAATAGTTGTTGAACGCTTTAATCCAGTGAATAGAGATTAACGTAAAATCTATTTTGATACATTGATATATGGAGATTTATAGATTAAAATTTTGATGACGAAATTATTAGAAGAAAGGGTGAATGTGATAACCCGAACAATTATAGATGGTGAATTATGTAGTATATTAATTCTACGAGTAGAATATATGATAATGATCCTTAGTAAGGGAATGAACAAGTTAAAGAAAATATATAATATTTGATATACGATTGTGTTTGATTGAAGGTTATATAATAAAACCTAAACCCTGTTGAAGAGGTGAATGGAGTAAGATATATGTTTAATATATATGTAAAACTTTTTGTAAGTTAATATGTTGAAGTTATTCAACAATAATTATGAAGAGATTTTGTGAGAACCGAGTAAGGGAGGTTTTCGTTGATTCCGAGGACGAAATCCTTATAGGGAGGGAAGGATGTGACATCCAGAATTTTTAGAATTTATAAATGAGAATTTAATAAATAAAATTCTTATCTATGAGATGTTTTGAGTGTGAATATATGTATACGTGTCATATATTGTGAAATATGTGAATTGATCTGAAGAGAATATATAATGATTAAATAAATAATTTATTGAGTTAAATAAATAAATTATGTGATTATTGTGGAGGAATGTAATTAAGTGTAATATATTAATTAATTAAATATTTAATATTTTATTTAATTGATGTAATAATTTTATGTTATAGTTCTATTTAATTAAGATAATTAAATTAGATGAGTTATATGATGAGTGTTACATGAAATTATAATTAGCGAGTAATTATAATTATGTGATTAATTGATGTTAGACTTTTAATTAATTAAATTATAATTTTAAGATTTAATTAATTAAAATATAACATTAAGATTATGTGTTAAAAGTATTAAAAGTGTTAAAACCGTTTTCCCAAACAAGGCCCTTGTATTGTTTTAAATCCGTTTTGCCAAACAGGGCTTTAACTATTAAAACCTGTTTTTAAAAGAATGTGTTTTGTCATGCAAGCCTTAAGGCTTTTTAAATTCCAAAGGTTACAACTTATATATATTATGGTGTTAATAGGTATTTAATACCTAGCATTGATATATATATATATATATATATATTATGTATTATATATATAATATATATCCTATCAGTTATATTTTATAATACTACGTTACTTAGAAGAAGAACAAGAAGAGAAAGAAATATAGAGAGTAAAAACTCTATGACTTTTACAAAGAAAATTGAGAGGAGGTCAGTGATTCTGAGAATCATAGGGGGATTATCAGAGCTATTCTCACAATCTAACGAAGCTCAGTCAAGGATTTAAGGTAGTAATCCACCTCTTGTTCTTAGTTCTTAGTTCTTGTGTTCTTGAATTTCTTAAATAATTAGAATTGTAATGGATGATTTGGCTAATTACATGATGAATGAATTGATAGATGTTGTAATCCCTTACATGTATACTATAAACGATTTTTCAGAAATCAAAGTATTGTAAAAATAAGTTTCTAATGGAGAATTTGTGTTCTTATGGGTTTATGTGTTTTGGTTGAATTTTAGAATGAAAATTGAGGATTTATCATGTGTTAAAATTCAAATTGGGAGTTGTTCATGATACTAGCTTCAATAACGAAGATAATACATGAATTATGATTTTAATTGGTTGAGAATTGAATTTATGGTGAATTATTTTGTGAAAATTATGAGTTTTTGTGAAAAATAGCAAAATTTGGTTTTAAAACCTTTGATTTTGATTACTTATATGATTTTTGTGATTTGAATTATGTTGTACATGTGTATGGTTGCACATGTATGCTTTACACTGTCTGAGTAGTTTAGAATTGCCAATTGTTGGTATATTGGGGAAGAACACTGAAGCAAGGAAGCAGTCTGCACTATTTCTGTCTGCGTTACGGCGCAGCTGCACCAGCTGAGTTTCCCAGATCATGCACCAGCGCAGCTGCGCCGGTTCCAAAGCTTAAGGTGGTGCAGCTGCGCCAGTACCTAAGCCGAGGCAGAAAACTTAAAGCATTTGTACAGTTTTAAAACCTAAATTGATTTGATTAGGTGTTAACATGAACCAAGATTTTCAATAAGATATTATTAATATGTATTTGGCGATTTTAAAATAAAAAAGGAAGAAGGTGGTGAAAACCTTAAATTATTATTAGTTAATTCATTTTAATTAAGTAATGGTTTAACTTATGTAAGACCCCAACTTTTATGAATAAAGATTTAATTTTCTTTATATATTATTTCGAAATAGTAAGGTGTTGATTTGATAAATATGAAAAGTTATGGGTGAAATGGGCAAATATTTCAAAATAAGCAAGTGGTTATAAAATATTCATTGTTGTCAGGAAATATTCGTTTGGTCGTGGAATATTCTTGTTGTCGAGGAATATTCGTACGACGGCGCAGCTATTTGTGGGCCCCACAACGGAATAACTGTTGGATATAGAAAGCGACAGAAATAACCTTTTTATAAGTAACGGTAAAACTGTTACGGTTAAACTGTTGAAATATCCGGTGATAAAAATACAGTAATACGCGTTGTTGCACAGTAGCACACGGTATTGCAAAATATTTTGAATTATTGATTATTACGTAAGAAGTCACTTACTCAATAATTGTTATAGTAATTACTGTTCAATATTTTATATTATTGATTCAATAATTGCATGATATTTTATTGGTTCAATAATTGCTACGTTGATATTTTGTATCAATAATTGCTACATTGATATTTTATATCAATAATTACTACGTTGCTATTTTATATGATTGATTCAATAATTGCTACCATTGATATTTTGTATTATTGATTCAATAATTGTCACTGCACAGTATTTCACATTATCAACTCAATAATTCATATTATTTGAATAATATTATTAGATAGCATTATTGATAATGTCTAAGGAAGTTCTGTCTAGGAGGGGTTATTTAATTGCATGCCAGTAAGGAGAAATCCTTATCGGAAGGCCCCCTCTTTCCTGGGAACGACCTGGTTGTCAATATTGTAGTTCTGTAATATTATTTATGAATAATTAATTATTGATTTATATGATAAGGAAATATTTATTTTGTGGATATAAAAGAAGGAATTAGTGTTGATGTGTTTTTATCAGTATTTTGTTGTGAAAAATCATCCGTTTGTGGATTTCGGCCATTTTCGGTTGGGAATTTGGAAAAACTTCTTTCTACAAAGTTGTAGAGAATTAAATTTCCTATGAAAAGAACATAGAATTTGTATTTTTCTGACAAAAGGGCTATTTATTATGAATTATTGAAGTTTCAGAAAATAAATATTTTTTTATTAAAAATATGGGTGGGCCCCACTTTTATTTTTTATGGCTTGTAAATGCTGAATTTTCAAATCTCACGAGGTGTGCATATGAGCCGCAGGTAGCAAAAGTCTACTTTGGCATCCTAAGCTTTTCCTATAAATAGGGTGGCTTAGTTAGAAATGAAAATCACACCAGAATCAGAAAATTTTCTCTCTATAATATCGAGCGTATTTTTGTGAGTATTTCGATACTTTGAGTGTTACTATTCAGTGAAAGTCTCCTTCGGTATTATATCCGATATTCCAGCTAGAAGTACTATTCTTTTGAGGTAAAGAATGTTATTTTCTTTCGTAAATGATGTTATTCTTTTCAATATCATTATACGAAAATATTAGCATGGATTGTATTATGAAATTCTTACTTTTTCCGTCGGGGTTACTATTCACGTATACGGCACTATTCACGTATACGGTACTATTCACGAAAAAAATTAAATTTTCTTCTATATGTCCAAGTTACTTGTTAAGGTTCATATCTTTGATTGGATCCAAGTTTTGAGCTTTATTCTTAAATTTTGCTCCACAATTGATTATTATGAAGTATTTTTGAATTGGATAAATTAAAATACGAATCCTTAATCTTTGTCCTTTATCTCGCTGGATTTGTTCTTTAAAATATTTTTCATCATCCTCAGTACTAAAAGGTGATATAACTGAATATCTTTGGCCTGTAGAGCAAAGATGAATGATTACCTGATGAATATCTTTGGCCGTAGTGCAAAGATGGACAGGTGTTGAGATGAACATGACCACTGGTGATACAAATGAATATCTTTGGCCCGTAGTACAAAGATGAATATTTGATTTGAGATGTATATTGATTGATATTACAGGGATAAAATATTGATGATGGACTTTTAAATCATATAAGATAGTAGACTTCATTCTCTACTTAACTCTTCTAATGAATTGTTATTTTCGCTGTGAATATTGATCTAAAGCTTGTTGTCCATAATATTTTATCTAAATTGTTGAAGACTAATGATAATTTATTTTCCATTATCTTAGTCATAATATTCTTTACTGGGGTAGTTGAGCTCACCCTTTTCATCTATTGTCCTCTTCAGGAAATGAGAATGTCGCAGGAACTAGTCGGGTGACAGAGTGATGGTCCGAGTTAGAGCAGTAGTAGTCCTCACTATTTCTAATAAATAGTGTGATAATAATTGTAACGAGGACTTAGTTGAATGTTAATATTTTCTACATATTTGTATTGACACTCACAGTGGTGTGGTCGTATTTTGCACGACCGTGTGATATAAAAGTTTGTATTTAAATTCTGTACAATGTATTTGGCGACTCAGAATGGGTTGGGTTGACTGGACCTATTCTGGGGGCGTCACAACTTAAGTTATAATTTGTTTGGTTATAATGTAGTGAACATGATATGCAATTATAGTTTGAATAATTATAATTAGAGTAAAGATTTAATTTAATCTATAACTTGTTAAATTATAATGAATGTTAGTTGATTTATTTTATCGAGTAAATGTTTAACTTAAATTATAATTGTGTAATTATAATTTAATTGATTAATATGTAATTATTATTTGGGATAATTATAATTAAGATGAATGTGTAATTTAAATTGTAATTTATTTAATTATAGTTTAATAAATGCATGAATAATTATAAGTTGTAATTTGTTTAATTATGCATGATGTAGAGTGATTGATAATTATAATTTGATTAACATAAGATGTAATTTGATTAGTTATAATTAAAGTGGATGTTTAAATTATAATTTGTTTAGTTATAATTTAATATGAGTATGTAATTATTAATTGATTAATTATGTGAGAGGTTATATGATTATGTGATGTGATAATCAATTATTAATTTAATAGTTAATGAGGAATGAGTTAACCTAGATTGGTTAAATAACGATGAGGATTAGCTATGTGATAATTAACTGATATTGTTAATTATATATATGGTTTGACAGTGTGTGTCAAACGAGTAAATAGAAGAGAATTAGGAAGTGTAAAATAGTATTTACTTAGACGTTTGATAAGCGTTGCTAGGTGACTAATAATTGATGTGTATGGTAATACGTTATGTAGGATCATGAAGCAGATTATATTAAGCTATTTTTCGGTATTTGGTAATCTACGAGCCAGGCAAGTCTTTCAGTTCTTACTTTCTATGTGAACTTGATAATGAATTGTTTTAAATTGTATTGCAAAGAGCATGTTATGTTATATATGTTGCAAGCATGAAATGTGAAAGTCTATTTATGACTATATTGATTGATTTAGAAATGTTGATTGAGTAAGGAATTCTATCTTTATATTTGTTATGTGATTAAAGCATGTATACCATGTTATTTTAATGTTTATGAGATGTATGTTGAGCATGTTAACTATGTGCTACGTGATGTATGATAACTGTTAGTTCTCGCTGAGCTGTCGAGCTCACTCTTGCAAATAACCATTTTTGCAGGTCAAAGATACAAGGTAAAGATATGTGTTAAGTGATTTATAGAGATCAATGTTCAAGAATATTAGTTATGTTAAATTTTAAATTTTAGTTGATGTTTTGATTGTAACTTAGTTGTTAAGTTGTAAGTTGAGCTATCCAACGTGTAATGGATATTGCTCAGTGATGTAAGACTTTGTATAGTCCTTTCGTTGTAGCGATTCATGTAATAGAATTGAATCAAACATTTGTAATGTAAAGGTTGCGATTTAGGGCAGTAAAGAAAGATTTATAAAAGTTTTAAATATTCTGTATTTTTAGTGATTGTATCATTGATTAATGATGTAAAGTCTAAATAAGGATGCATTGTTAACGACCGATGTCGAGGTTTGTATTGTATGAATTTTGGAATCGTTACATGAACCAAGTCCTTGCATGCTAGAATCAAAATCATGAATTTTGTCAAAGTTGGGTTAAACTAGTAATGTGTGACTTGTCGGGTTTTTTGAAGCCTTGAAACCATAGCTTCAGTGATCCGATTGTGGTATATAATAATTTTGTAAAATACTATATTGTATGATGTTTAACCTGTCCAAGTTTCAAAAGAAACGGAGTTAAAATGAGCAAGATATGTAATTCGGTAGCAAGCATGTTATTATAAAAATCTGCAGAATTTGGGGAAGAACCCAGAATTTTTCTAAGTATGGAACCAGTTCGTGCACGCTTTTCTAGGCTACTGGTTTATGGTCTTAACATGTTAGTTTCATGTATGTTGTATTTTTGTAAAATACTGTGATGTATGGAGTGTATGGTGTCCAAATATCATGGTCATACAACCTGTAAACAAGTGGGAATTAAATCGTGAAGTAGGCTGCTTGGCAGGAAAAAATTTCTGGGCATGAAGAGCAGCGCAGCTGTGTCGTTCATACGGCTTAACGCTGCGCAGCTGCGCCACTCAAAGATGGGTTCCGGGTTTGCCAGGCAGCGCAGCTGCGCCGGTAGCACGGCTTAAAGCTGCGCAGCTGCGCCGTGCCGGGTCGGGTCGGGTCGGGTCAGAATGTCAGAAATTTATTTTCTTTCAGATTCCAGTATTGAACACCTTTATTTATGTGATGCAACATACTTGTGGAATTGAATTATATTGATGATATAATACGAGTTAGTTGAATAACCTAACTAATATAGAAGGAAACAATTATATTTCAAATTAGAATTGGAATACTTAGTTGCTTAACGTAACGTATGTGATTAGGTTATGTGAAGGACTAGTTGATAGCTTAAACTGTAGAAGACGTATCAGGCAAGTTTCTGAACTCTATTTTTCATTGAGCGTTTATTCAATCTTTTACTACCTTTATTGCAGTGAGGATAAGTATCGAACTTGTGCTTCTTGTGTATACGCACAAGTTCCAATGTCGTAAAGTTATACAAATTCGGTTATTGTGCAAGCGTTGTTGATGATTATTCAGTTATTATTTCAACTGTTATGCTTTAAAGTTCTTATTCGTAAATGAACTGCTTACACATATATTTTCTGACCTTTTGTTTCGGCTAGATATTACTGATGAAAAATGTTATAATATTTGAACAATTCAAATCCATTGTAGCTTTTAATGTTTACCAATCCAAATTATTTTGGTGCGGTCTCGCATGAATACTAAGATGAACAACCCGGATAAACGGACAAACAGATGTCGGGCATATAGTCCCATTTATGCTTATGCATTTAAATTTCATACTTGTGCACAATGTAGGGTACGATAGGCTGATCACCTGGAGTACTTGTGGAGAATGTTTTACAATCTATTGATTGTTAAAACGTCTGATGGTTTTCGATGTAACAAAGTAATGTTCAGGGTATTTAACACCCCTTAGTATGCTACTGAGAATTCTTAAACTCTTATCTTTGAGATTCCTGTTTGTCTCCTGATAATTCTTCCAACTGTTGAGATATAACCATACAGATGCTTTTACTCCTGATGTATGCTTTCCAACTACTTTATATACTTGTTGGGAAATTTGTGCTCATTCTTGCTTAAACTTTTCAGTTAATGATGAGAAGGTTGAGGGCTCGGGCAAGGATAAGGGAAAGTCTAAGATGAAATGATAAGAGTTAATTTTTTTCAATAAGTTTACATTTTCGCATATGATGTAATGTAGCGATAAACGCTAAGTTTAAGTTCAGTTATTTAAGGTTGTGAAAACTTGGGATTTTATTTGATTAAGTATGTAATAGTTATTATTATTATTGTATTTATTTTTGGAGTTTACGTAGTTAAATGGTGATGAATGTTGTACCGTGAGCACCATGTCATGTGTTTGATGTTACACGGATTTGGTGGCGTCACAAGTAGTCAAGTTTATTTTTATATTAGTTGGGCTACTATTATAATTCCACAAGTTGGGCTAAGTTAATTCATTTAACTAAGGCCATTAAATTATATCTCCCAATAAAATTAGTGGGCTTGATTTAATCATTCAATTGGGCTAGCCCACTAGTAACACTTACTACTTAGACTATAACACATACCCATAAATTAAGAATACCACTTTACTTTCATAACCCAATTAGACTTGCCTTACTTAGGTTATAAAATTAATTAATTGAGATGTATAAAATAAATCTCCTAAGATTAGTTTATATTTTTAAATACTATCATTCTCTTATATTATAACACATTAGGTTATTTACTTACCATACCTAATGTATGTATTAGATTACCCAACTTTATTCTTAATCTCTTTACAAAATAAATGTATACACATTATATAATACATATTTATTCAATCACGTACATAATTCACATATGTCATAACATATTCCCCTGGTTTATTAACTTAATAGCTCAAATTGACTTAATAAGTTATAAACACTTACATACTCATATCAATAATTAATTACTTAAAGATTGTAAATCTTTTCAATTTAATAATCAAGACTAACATTCAAGCTATGTTAATTTCTAACATAACTTCTATTAATCTTCCTTGAAAATGAGTAAGTATACTTCTTAGTTAATAAATTAGCTTTCTAGCTTAATTCACATATAGCTTATATGGTTCAAGTACTTTCTTTAAAAAAAATTATTCGTAAAAATTACACATATAATCATGTGAAATTCTCGGTCTTTACATTCCTCCCTCCTTATAAGGATTCCGTCCCCGGGATCACCATTCCCATAAGCTTAATTAAAGTCTATCCTTATACACTCATTTATTAATCAATCAATTTTATTGAATTACCCTCCTCGTATTTATTACTTCATTTATTCTTTCCTATCCCAATTTAGGGCAGAAAATCTTAGCTTATTTCAAGTCTCATTTGACTTGGCATAGCTCATATTTACCTGTTATAATTAGGTATCAACGTTATATTCATAATGGCATTCCTTCAATATGTTAAGCAACTTGTGCTTTCTCTCACTCTACTATAGAACCTCTAAGGGTTACCAAAGATCACATGGGCATACTCGTGTTCTACTAACTTTTTAAAGTTGTATCATCAATTTCTTTATTTCTATCTTCATAATATCAATCTGTAACTCATATATCAACATGTGACTTGGACCCGTAATGGAATAGTTCCTCGCATTGATATCTATCAACTAAATCGCATACAGTTATATTATTAACGAAAATCTTTACCTGTCACCACTTCTTTTGCGGCCACTGCATCTTGAACCGTCATGTTAAACGTGCGTGCTGTCGGTCTTCCCGGCTGAGCAGGTCCTTTGATCGCCAGTGTTCCACTGCTGGTTCCTCTATTGTTGCTTCCCTCTCTGCATTCTTCTTTGGATAGTTACGAATTTGACGTTCTAACGATCCACACAAGAAACAACCTTGTATCTTCTTTGGACTTGGACAATTTGGAGAGATGTGTCCCTCTTGTCCACAGTTGAAACACACTCCTTTTCCCTTCAAACACATTCCCGGATGATTTTTATCGCAATTCACACACGGCTCCCCTTTCTTTCTACTATCTCCTGACTTATCTCCAGATTGGGTATTGTCCTTCCACTTACGCTTATTGGTGTTACCTCCTCCACTATTACCTCCTTCATTCGTCCTTTTCTTCTTTTCTTGATGATACCTTGACACAGCTTCACTTCCTCCTTTGGCGATGATTGCTTTTTCTAACAGGGCCGAAAATGTCTTAATCTGCAACACAGCTACCTTGTTATATATCCCTGGCTTCAGTCCATTCTCAAACCTTCGCGCCTTTTGTACCTCAGTGTTCACCTGATGGGGAGCGAATCTCGCTAGTTCGTTAAATTTGGCGGCGTATTCTGCAACCGACATACTCTCCTGCTTCAACTCTAAGAAGTTTACCTCCATTCTTGCTTGCATACTTTCTGAGAAATAATTCTCAAAAAATAATTCCTTAAACCTTGTCCAGGTTACTACTGCTGTTCAGGCTCTAGCCTTGTTTGTCTCCCACTAGTAATTCGCCTCACCCTTCATCAAATAGGTAGCAAAATTTGTCTTTTGCTCCTCCGCTACTCTAGCAATGATAAAAGCTTTCTCCATCTCCTTTACCCATGTTTGGGCTTCTATAGGGTCAGTGGTTCCCTTGAATTTTGGCGGTCCTACAGCCTTAATGTCTTTAAAGTTAGCCAATCGATTAGCTGGAAGATTTCTTGCTGCTGGGGCTCTAGTTTACATATCTTGAGCTAGCATCTCTACAAAGTTCTGTATTGGATCAGCTTGATCTCCTTCATTATTCACAGACCGTTCCTCCCTTTGGTTACGGTTTTGTCGTCTTGGCGGCATTATCTGATGAATAAAGACTTACATTAATACTTTGTCTTTATGCTACATCTTATTAGTAGTATAATAAGAATTTAATACAAGATTTTAAACTTAAACCAATTTCAGCTTGCTGGATTAACTAATTCAGCTTGCTGAATTATCAAATTCATCAGATAAACATCTTAATATTTTAATTCTCAAAATTTATTTACTTAATCAAACATACAATCATATCATTGCATTTATATTCATATTCATGCAAATAGTACATAGTACTTTTCACTACATAGCGCATACTACTATAAACATTTACTATCCCTTTGCCACAAAAGTCGGGATTCATTACTACAACTTTATACAAAAAGTTGAGACTTACAAAAGTTGTCTTGATATTCATACCAAAAACGAGAATTACATTCATATAGATATATATATTTACATATACCTACTATGGTCTGCGATACTATATTACTAAAATATTATCTTACTTAGAAAGGTTCTACTTCATATACTTAATCTTTCTTTTGTTCACTTCCTTCACCTGTCTTCCTTAATTCCTCTTTTAGGGCTTCCACTTGATCTTCCATTCTTAATCGATTCCTAACTTCATCCTCCCAGCAAGATTGTATCACTTCTTTACCAATCTGAAGGTCTTGAATTATTACCTCCAACTCCCTGATTTTATTCTCCTTCTCAGAGTTCTGAATCGCTAAATTATTCATACGCGTCCATATTTGAAAGAAACCTCTTACTGCGGATCCCCGTTCGGACTCCGTCTCTGACTCATCTAGGGCTACCACAGAAGTGGACTCGACTATTCGGAGTGTTTCAGACACCACATGTATGTCACATGGTTCCTCTTCCATTGCTCTACTATGTTCACCAATCTCTGACATCCTACAACCATATCACAACAAACAAATTCCATTAATATCTCTCAATAAAACATAAATTCATTGTATGGAATGAAAATATATTTCATAACACTACTAATTCTCCAAGAAAACTCTTTATGAGTTTTATCTCCTTCTATTCTTTAAATTCATCATCTACTGATATCCTTTAATCAGTTTTAAACAACTTAATTAATACCTCGCCATTAAACACAATCTATAAACACTAAGTGTCCACATATCTAACTATTGATGAATTTTCTCAATCCATTGCTTAGAATTCTAAATGAGTTTTCTCTATCCTGTTTATGGTTATATTTTTAAAGCTTTCCCCCCCACCTAAGGTTTATAACCTACAGCTATGATACCAACCTGTGACGCCCCCAAATCCGGGTTCCCTAACCTCGAGTTTGGTGCTCACGATCCATCATACATATCTCATCTAACTACCCATTCATTTATGAAAAATATCATTCCTTACATGTTTTTAATAAAAACAGACTTCAAAACATACTTTTATCGTTATCCCAGGTTATCTAACCTTAATATAACTTACATACCCTTATGTATCCAAAAGGTTTACATAATTATTTTACATAATATAACATAACCATTAAAAGTTGACAATAACTACTCCTGAGCTTTGCCTTTGCCTTTGTCCCTGTTAGAACCTTCTGCTACCTCGGCATTAGCTGAAATGTTTTATTTAAGCAAGTGTGAGCAACGAGTTTGCTCAGCAAGTTAAAGTATACAATAAAGGATATATATCAAGAATAGAAGAGTCTAGCTTCTATAGAACTTCAACAATAATCAAAGGATTTCAAAGTAGCTGAATAATAATTCAATCTCAATAATAAAACTTTCTCGAATTCCATACCGAATAACATAACAATGGCGACAGAGTAAAATTCTTTCAAAGATTCAATAATATTCAAGTGAATATGAATAATTAACAATACTGTAACAATATTCAATAAAGTGGGATATTCCCCAGAATTCATGCTGAGTGATCTCAAAAGGATCATGAACTACTCGAGAAATTATTAGTTATTAAAACTAAATTACCTCAAGAATATAAATTAGTTATAAAAACTAAATTATACTCTTCTGCAAGTACCTGGAGCGGCCAACTCCTTTGTACTCTATATTATGCATAATACTCAATAATCGCGCAAGGGTTGTTTTACGACAATACAGTTTGTTCATCTCAGTCTTACATCACGAGTTCGTACCACAACAATATGGTTTGGATTACTTTCAAAGAAATACTATGATCTCAACATATAATATTAATATTGATCTAGCCGAAATCAATGGCATAGATCTTCCAATAATAAATCAGTTCATAAGATATAGAACGTTTCATGTTTTAACAAATATTTGTCTTGCCAAAACAATTAGCTGAGACATGACTTATAAACAGTTCAAATAATAGAACAAGAATCAATTGCACTACGTGCGAATAACAACAATCATTATAGATGTGAATAACTATCAATAATTATTCACTACCATGCTTGAAAAATAGTAACTCAAGTTGAGTTAGGAAACTTTCCTAATTCGTTGACTACTGCTACGCAATTTAAGTTAACTTCTTTTGTAAGACCTATCATTAATAAGATCGATCTCTTAATTAGCATCATATATCTTGCTCATAATAATTTAGCTAACATGTAAACACATAATCATCATTAAAAAGTACAGCCATACTACCTTAGACTTAACACTACTATATCATACAATTTATGAATTAAAACTTATTAGATCTTTAAACAATTTATTTTAATTGTTTAATTAAGGAGTTATTTAATTTAGTTCAATTGTTAACTCCCTCTTCCTTCGATTACAATTTAATAGTAGTTAAATAGTAATTAACTATTTACCTTTAGTTATTACTTATAAATAATCAATTATAACTCTTCATTATTTAATGTTAATTAAATAATGGACAATTAAATTATTATTTGTCTTTAAATAATAATTAATAACTCCCTCATCTTTGAATAAGTAATATTTGATTTATTCACTTCATTCTTCTTTAATTATTCCTTATTATTTTAAAAGGATAATTAATTAACATTCATATTTATTTATTATTCAAATAGTAAATAATTAATTCTATAAACTTTCATGTCAAAGTAAGTAAGTAATTACTTAATCTTACTTAATTATACTTTAATCATTATTTAGTATTAATTAAATAATAATTAATTAATTGATTAACTCAATTTATTATTTAAGCTTAGTTAAATAATAAGTAGTTATCTTACTAACACTAACCCATTTTAATTATTACTTAACATCATTTAAATAACAATTAAATAATTAATTATATTTTATTTTATATGTATTTAACTTAATAACCCATTAGTGGCCTTAAAGTTATTTATTACAATATCTTGCTTTCATTTCGTTCCATAATGATAAACAAATTTCGCCCAAAATTTCTAGATTTGGGGTCCTTCACGGAAAAGCCCGTAGAACGAAGTCTTCAACTCAGATTTTGGTTCCGTCGGAGGTGTTGGATTCGTATCTTCTCGAACTCCAATTTCTATTCATCAACATCAGATTCTGTTTTGTATAGGACCTGGAAATCAGTGCCAAAGTGACTGATCAGCAGGAAAATTTGCAACAGTTTAGTCATTTTTCAGATTTGAGGTCATTTATGGAAACGCTAATATCTCGAGATCTATATCTCGGATTTGGGTCCATTTGGTATCGTTGGATTTGTATTTTCTTGAAATACATTTTTAATATATCAAACACCAAATTTAAGTTTGTTTTGGTTACCAAAAATAGTCCACAAGTGACTGATCAGTAACATATTTTCAACAGTTGGGTAGTTTGGGATTTAATCCATATCTTGCTCATTTTAAAATATATTTGAGTGATTCCAAAGGGCTTTATCCCTTAACTCATGTATCTAGCATACCAAGAAAGAAAACCTCAAATATCACTTGTAGATCTCAACATTCACATGATAAAGCATACTAGTTAAATAAAAATTCCTTCAAAAATTCATTTAACTTCCTTTTTCCAAATCTCACCATATGAACTCATATAAATCCACAAGTCTCCTTTGTTAAACTCAAGATATAACACTCTAATCATGATATTATCCATAATCAACATGCATCATAAGAATCTATCATAAAATCACCTAGTGCATGCATGCATGTGCTTTTCTCTACTCATTTGGTACAAATCTCCCTTTTGATCTTATATTCAACTTCAAAAATGTTTTGATCATCAAATAAAATATTTATACACCAATAGATGAAGAGTTTATCAAAGATCAAACTTAAGACTTTTGTTTCATCAAAAACCCACCAAATAAGAAATTAAACTTTAAAAATAAAGAGAATCAATACCTAGTTTTTCTTGCTATCTTCCTTATCTTGCCAAAGTAGCTTACAAACTTGGCATGCATGAAGCACAAGATCTTCTCTTCTTCTTCCTCTTGGCCGAAAATCTCTCCCTCTTTTCTCTCTAAGTTTCCTTTTTTTCTCTAGCTAAAGGGGCTTGAAGTGTAAGTGTGCAAATGAAGTGTAGTTAGTGGGAATGCGTATAATTGAAATTGTAAGCATGCATCCCACTCACTTCCAACTTAATCATTACTTGCAAGCTTAGTCACTAAACATATGTGTTGGGCATGCTAAGAGGATGACACTTGTCATGGCTATTTGGCTCAAAGATTATATACAAGATATTGCCCAAGCTTTGTTAAAATTTAAATTTTTCTCCCCCTTTTTGCCCTCATGTGGCCGGCCATACCCCTATTTACCCATTATAGATTTATTTTTTTTATTGTGTTATATACACACTAAAATGATTAATTGTCCTTTCTTCCATGGACCAAAGGTTGGGCCTTTTTAATTAATGTTTGGGCTTGCAATTAATTAGTTTGGGCTATTAGTAGTCAAGTTTATTTTTATATTACTTGGGCTACTATTATAACTCCACAAGTTGGGCTAAGTTAATTCATTTAACTATGGCCATTAAATTATATCTCCCAATAAAATTAGTGGGCTTGATTTAATCATTCAATTGGGCTAGCCCACTAGTAACACTTACTACTTGGACTATAACACATACCCATAAATCAAGAATACCACTTTACTTTCATAACCCAATTAGACTTTTCTTACTTAGGTTATAAAATTAATTAATTGAGATGTATAAAATAAATCTCCTAAGATTAGTTTATATTTTTAAATACTATCATTCTCTTATATTATAACCCATTAGGTTATTTACTTACCATACCTAATGTATGTATTAGGTTACCCAACTTTATTCTTAATCTCTTTACAAAATAAATGTATACACATTATATAATACATATTTATTCAATCACGTACATAATTCACATATGTCATAACATATTCCCCTGGTTTATTAACTTAATAGCCCAAATTGACTTAATAAGTTATAAACACTTACATACTCATATCAATAATTAATTACTTAAAGATTGTAAATCTTTTCAATTTAATAATCAAGACTAACATTCAAGCTATGTTAATTTCTAACATAACTTATATTAATCTTCCTTGAAAATGAGTAAGTATACTTCTTAGTTAATAAATTAACTTTCTAGCTTAATTCACATATACCTTATATGGTTCAAGTACTTTCTTAAAAAAACATTATTCGTAAAAATTACACATATAATCATGTGAAATTCTCGATCTTTACAAAGTATATCTGATGATGCAATGTCATGTATAAAACATGTAATGATATGTGAGATTAGAAAAGGGTTACTCCCCTCTGTTGGGGAAGTTAAAGATTACGTTGTCATGGTTAAGCCGACCTGCGCTGGGTTGTAGCCAGCGGATTGTACCATCGGGGTTATGCCGATGCCTTCACTAGGTTATAACCAATGGATTACTCTATCGGGGCTGAGCCGACCTGCCCTGGGTTGTAGCCAATGGATTACCTTATCGGGGCTGAGCTGACCTGCATTGGTTTATTGCCAATAGATTACACCATCGGGGTTATGCCGATGCCTTCACTGGTTTGTTGCCAACGGGTTACAGCATCGGGGTTATGCTGATCTGCGTTGGGTTGTTGCCAACAGATTACACCATCGGGGTTTTGCCGATCTGCGTTGGGTTGTTGCCAACTTATTACACCATCGGGGTTTTTCCGATCTACGTTGGGTTATTGCCAAAGGATTACACCATCGGGGTTTTGCAGATACCTTCATTGGTTCGTTGCCGGTGGATTCTGAGATGTAGTATTGATTATAATTGACTTTTTGGTCTTCCGGCATTCAACGTCGGGATTTTTGATTTTTATCGAATTTCTGCTTTTCAGAGGTTTTTTTTTGGGGTTTTTGGGGTTTAAAACTGACCCGGAAAGGTACCATTTTGAATAATGTGACCATTCTGAACCCAAAATAACACATTTCGGACTGCACTTTACCAATCGGGAAGCCGCGGGACCCTCCTATGGCAGCCGCATATGTGTATGTAGCTAGAGCATACATGTATGAGGCTGCCCATGATCAGACTTATACCCTCAGAATGACTTATTTTCATTCATTCGACTTGAGTTTTCTCATATTCTCTCTAAAAAATCTGAACCTCTCTTCAGATCTACGCTATTTCGTCTTGATTTGGAGCAATCCGACACCGTACATCTCTTCTACGTACTATTAGTAACGTATAAACTCCATTTTTTGCATTTTCGTTGGTGAAAACCTGTATTTCTTTCCTTAAACGCATTATATCTAACATGTATGCATAGATAGCTTGATGAACATGTTTATAATGCAATGTATGCTTACGTATCATCTTATGGACCATATGGATGCGATATATTATCATTTATCAGTTAATCTAGACATGCACTATAGCAATGTGTTAGAACAACAGTTTAAGGTGATATTTAATTGCTTGACTGTGATGGTATACCCTCATAGGGTGATTTAATGCATGCTTTGGGCATGTGGATAGTCCACTTTATAGGGGAGACTTTGGTGAAAATTTTTCATGAACCAGACGTCAGGGTCGTAGATGTATATATAGATATGCTAGGATGCAGGTTAAAATGATATACACATATAATGGCATATGTAGGACATGCATGATGTGATGACCTAAATTATATTTCATGGATTTAATTTGAAATTTGAAAAGGACAAGAACATACCTGACTTTGCTTTGATTCCTACGAACTCATTGTTAAGATATGGATTCCGCATGACCTAGCCGTTCTTCATCCCAGCGAGTTTCATCTAGAGTTCGCCTGTGGAGAGCTCCCTCTGATGTTCCCATTCCACGGATCAGTAGGCGGGTCCAGCGATTGACAGAGCCCATTCTGCGTCTTCTTGGTGAGGACCAACCTCATTTGGATGAGGAGGACATCCCTGAGCCTGAGGTTCCTCCTCAGCTCATTGCTGTGCCACAATTTCTTCCTGGTATTTAGGTAACTGTCCCTTATTTACTGGGTACGGATCTGAGCCGTCATCCCTCAATTCACTTACAGGAGAATGAGGTATATGATCTTTACATTAATTTGTATTCCTTTCTCTTCTCTGTCAACAACCAGTTTTCTTATCCTTAAGATTGTGCAGGTTCCAGAGTTTACCCAGCCCAGGGGTAACTGGTTCAGCATATATTCTTTGCATCATTTGCTACATCCAGAGTACCGGGCGATCGTGGATTCTTGGGGATATGAGGCTTTTCTTCACCATTGTTCCCCGTCGCTGCCCTTTGGGCTATTTTCGAGCTTTATCAGAGCGATGGTTTCATCAGAGTCAGTCTCTCCATCTGCTGGACTGCGAGATTGTGATGACTCCCATGGATTGGAGGTACATCACAGGCCTGGAGTTTAATGGAGCCAGAGAGCTGTTGGAGATGGGCATCACTTCGACTACAGTGCGCACCCTTTTAGGGTTTTCTTCTCAGGAGCGGGCCTTCAAGGCTCGCAGTATTCGGTCGGGATGCCTGAGCGTCGATGCTGCTCGAGGCACTCTACAGCAGCTGTTGTAACGACCAGGAATTTTAGGCTCCTTATTAATTTTATATGTGATTTAAAATTTTTAGGAGTTAATTTTTTCAAACTTATTTAAACCTTATGTGGTTATGTGCTTATGTGATTTAACCTATGCGAATAAATGCTAGAATTTTATTAGTTTATATATACTAATTGGAGAGGCCGACTTGTTAATGCTAGGTCGTTCCAACGCAGTTTTATTAAAGCTAGAATTTATTTGTAGCTGAGCAAACAGGCAAGTATTCTAGACCCTTGCACTATTTTATTTGATAAATCTTGTAAGCAAGTTCCCTGACTTACACTTATTATTTGTGCAAGTTCCCTATCTTACTCAAATTTATATTGAGCAGGGTATTATTATATTGCAAGTTTCCTAACTTCAGTTGATTGTTATATTGAATGCAAGTATGCTAAATTCTTGCACTACTTTATTCAATGAATCGTGTAAGCGAGTTTCTTAAACTTCACTTATTTTTGGTGCAAGTTTCCTATCCTTCTCATATGTATTTTGAACAGGTTATTATTTTATTGTGAAAGTTCCCCGAACTTAACATTTTGAGTATTGTGAAAGTTCTCCGAACTTCACACTCTGAGTATTGTGAAAGTTCCACGAACTTCACACTTTGGTTATTGTGAAAGTTCCCCGAACTTCACACTTTGGTTATTTTGCAAATTCCCGAACTTCATTTCTTTATTATGCAAGTTCTCTAAACTTATACAAACTCGTATATTGTGCAAGTGTGACACCCCCAAATCCTGGTACTTCGTTTCCACATGATTTGGTGTTCACTTTCTAATTAAAACATACATCTACCCAAATAAAATTTCAAACTAATTACAACCTTCATAAAACCTTAATAAAATCTTCCTCTAGAAAGAATGGCAACTTGTTCAACAAAAATCCCAGGGTTATCTAAACCTTAACATTATTCAAATAACGTAAATGCGGAAATATAAACATAACCAACTAAGTCTTATTACAAAAGCAACTTGACGTCACAAGCCTTCACTTATTCATCTTTCCTTTTCCTTTACTTGTTGATGGTATGTCAACATTCTTGGTCTCAACTGCAAATGGTGGTAAAGCAGGCAAGAGTGAGCAAACAAAAGCTCACTTGAAAATACAACAGTGATATGGCGTAAGTGAATCTTTTAAAAAGAGTTTGAATAACTTTACTTTCATCAATATAAAGAATTGAAATATAATTCTTTCATCAATATATAGGATTCGAATATGAAATCATCTGAGGGTCATAAGACCTTGAACCATTGTCCTAGGTTATAAATATTTGTATTTAAACCTTTAACAGTCAATAAGACTATGGACCCTTAACTCGTACTTAGGGGGATCAACCCTTTGTACCATGAATTGTGCACAACCATTTAACGCTTTCGCATAAATTTCCCCTAATTAATAGGGTTGTTCCTTCTCAGAAATTGAATACAAGTCCGCACCACAGAAAGTTCGGTTTGGATAGATAAGGGAACTTTAGAGTTCAACTGTCATCAACTAGGAGTAGTTGAATCGACTTACAGTCCTTTACAGTTCAATAATATAAGAATCATGAACCAATTTCAAAATATAACAATAAACTCATAATAGATAGGCATGCTTTTAGAAGCTTTCTATAAACTAAGTAGATCTTGCTTGAACAATTAAGTCAAGATCATATTACTAAAATAACGCTTTAATACTTACGCTTTATGAGTATGGTATAACTTGTACCACATATAACAAGTGAATGAACTTTCATGATTTATTGAGCAAGGGTTAGGAAACTTGCACAATGAAAATATACAATGAATAGGCTTGTATAGCATTCAAGAGTAGATTAAAGAACTTGCACAATATAAATAATAAGTTTAGAAACTTGTTTAACATAAGAGAATAAGGGTAAGAGAACTTGCCTTAAGCGCAAGCTACACTTTAACAACTATACGCACTTCACAAACACCCTACACATTTATATTACATTCAAACCATCTATTAGTATCCAACTATAACATTTAAACCATCGAACTTCATATCCAAGTCCAACTCATATCATAATTTACGACATTGGTTACTAATTAGTCAAGTACGTGAGTCTATACTCACGACATACATTTATAAGTCTATAACTCAAGGACTCGTGTTGTGTGCCTCGTGAAAGCAACACACATACACACACATGTAACACATTCATAATATATTTCAATCTAACTTAAACACATCAAAAACATGTTATCTTATTACACATATCACTTTCCAAGTCTTAGAAACAAGTTAGCTTAACAAACGGGGCATAAAAACTCAAAAACAAAATTCCAGATTTTCTTGGCAGCAGCCCCACCCGCTGGGGCGGGTCCTCCCAGTGCAAAACACCCGCTGGGGCGGGTGTTCCCCCTGCCACAGCTCCCGGCTCGCGAATTGGTGGAGAATTAAGCTAATTTGGCTTATTTCTTCACACCGAATTCGATTTTTCCCAACATGATAAACATAAAACTTGATACTAACAATACTTTAAACTTATTATCATGCTCATGACATATATAATCCATAAAACACATAATCCAAAACAAGATTTCATGATTTTCAAAGAAAAATACAATTTTAAGCGTTCTTGACGAAAATTGCTACTACGAATTCGTTTTTCATCCAATTCAAGTGATTCCAATTGTGATAACTCATATTCTTAACATATTAACATAATACATGATCAATTGTAATAATAAATCAAAATCAAACATCAATTTGATAGTTTCAAAAGTTATTTTCAGAAATAGTTTCACCAAAAATCACTATGAACATGCTTCTTATTGTTTATCAAAAATTCATGGATTGAATTGCTAGAATTATCATATAACTCATATATAATCATGTTATATCACCTATTACACATAATTCATGCTCACCTCAAGGATTTAAAGAAATTTTCAACATAACTTCATAATCTAACACTATGAACATGAATTTCATAGTGTTCATCATATACTTGTGAATTGAAATTCTTAAACAACTATGAAACTCTCATGTAAACATATATATATATATATATATATATATACATATCCCATTCACATATCAAAATAAATAGCTTTCACAAAGAGACTTTCACATAGAGTTCTAAAACCATGAAAACATAAAAGAATATGCTTTGAAAACTTGTTTTACAACAATTGTATTTTGAAAACCCTTTCATGGCATAGAATTTCATATGAAAACATATAACATCATATAA
The DNA here is from genome assembly GCA_020205555.1 of Panax stipuleanatus. NCBI lineage: Eukaryota > Viridiplantae > Streptophyta > Magnoliopsida > Apiales > Araliaceae > Panax > Panax stipuleanatus. Next base: position 81,161,745 of record CM035121.1, read on the forward strand.
CACATATAATTTCATGATTGTAAAGACCTAATTTGGCAAAGAAGAAAACACAACACATAAGAATTAGTTCTAGGGTTAAGATTATAACCTTACTAGTTTTGGGTTAAGAGAGAGATGAACTTGGGCTTGCTTTGCCTTCTTCTTCTTCTTCTTCTTCTTCTTCTTCTTCTTCTCTGAGAATTCTCTCTAACCCTCTTCTTCTTTTCTTTCTTTGTTTTGTAAAACTAACGTAACTTTTAACTTAACATATATAATATTATACATATAATCATATACATATATGTAACTTATAAATAATAAGTATAATATTTATAACCATAATAAGTATTATTAATTACATAGGTTATAGAATTTGAAAAGAGTAAGGCCACGTTTGGCAACCTCTTAGAAAAATAGGTTTTTAGTGCTAAGGCCTTGTTTGGGTAAAATAAGATTAAACAAGTACAAGGGCCTTGTTTGGCAAAATACTTTAAAATCTTTTTCTAGTCTTTTAATAACTCTTTAAATCCATAGATTAAATATTACACTTATTTAATTAAATTACAACACTCTAATTCAATTAAATAAACTAATATTCACATAATACCAAATTGTCACACAATTGAATTTCCTTTATTAAACATAATTCGTATACAAATTATTATCATTTAGCACATAACATTAATCCTAATTAAATTATTCCCAATTAAATTAAAATGATGCTACACCATTGCTAACATATAAATTTAATTAATCATATAGCACTTAATTAAATTGTCCACAACAATCGCACAATTTATTTATTTATCTTCACAAATAAATTCCATAAAATATTTATTTACTTCAATAAATATTTACAATTAACATATAAAATTCTCAATCGTTACAGCAAGTATCTTATCTTTGTGTTTACTTTACTCAAAGAACGTTGTAAGCAAATGTCCTACCCTATGCATTTACTTTATGCAAGGGATCTATTATGGTGCAATTCCCCGAATTTCACTCTTTGATGTTGTAAGTGTCTAAGCCCATGCATTTATTTTATGCAAGAAATCTATTATCATGCAAGTTCCCCGAACTTCACACGTTGAGTATTGTGCAAGTTCCCCGAACTTCACACGTTGAGTATTGTGCAAGTTCTCCGAACTTACACAAATTCCTATATTGTGCAAATTCTAAACTTTACTTTGTGCAAGTTCTCTATCCTTCTCATATTGTATTGAGTAGGTTATTGTTGAATCAAAAGTTGTTTACTTAATTGCTTGAACTTTATTTCCAAGCATGTTATTTAGTGGTTTAATTACTTATCAATTATTCCACATTGATATTATTGATGTCCGTACCTAGTGCATTTGAGCTCGTACAGTCTTGGACTTGTAAATTATTCAAGGTTCTAAATTTCTTGAACTATGTCAGTAAGAGTCTAAACCTTTGCTCGGTCAGACTAGTATATGAAGTTTTCTTTGAAGCTATCCAAACCAATTGATGGTAAGGATTCTTAGACGGAACAAAACACCCCTCATATGTAGGAGTGTGCCCAGGTATCTAATATATATGATACGAGTAAGCAGATTTAAGTGTTATGCATATTCACGTTGTGCCCGAGCCTGATCTCCTCGAGGTACTAAGTTTCTGTAGCCAGAAGCCAGTAATCCAAAAAGGATTGAACCCATTGGAAAGTTATAGTTCAGAGTCTACTCGACTATCAGTCATTCTAAAGGCAATTATTATATTTGCTTTTAATATTCATATTGTTGAATTGTTCAGATGTTCATAGTGTTGAATCATGCAGGTTGTTGAACCTTACAAATATTCATATTATTGAATCATTCTATTATTCGTATTGATTCGTTCAGATATTCATATTATTGAATCGTTCTAATATTCATATTGTTGAATCGTTCATATATTCATATTATTGAATCGTTCTAATATTCATATTGTTGAATCTTTAAGATATTTATTTTGTTGAAATCATTGTCAGACATTTTTCCATTCATCATGATATATCCTTTATTGTTGTATTTAAACTTGCTGAGCAAACTTGTTGCTCATTCTTGCTATATCATGACTTATATTGCAGTTAAGCCCGAGCCCTCAGGGAAGGACAAGGGTAAAGGAAAGATTTAGGATGGTTTGCAAGGAGCAGACTTTATCTTTGTGATTTGTTTAATTACTGTTAATGTAATATGAACCCTAATGTTTATTCTAGGGTATATTTGTATTGATGTATTAAGGTTATTGAATCTTGGGACTAGTAACACCTTTTGAATGAACGACGTACGTTTATTATATTTCGCATTTTAGTTATCATATGTTACTTAAAGGTGGATGTTAGTATTGTTTCGTGGCGACCAGACCGGGGTCAGAGGACACGGATTCGGGGGTGTCATAGGTTGGTATCAAAGCTTTAGGTTATAAATGTTAGGAATACGAAACCTAAGTTATAACCTTAGTAGAAAACTCAAGTAGAGTTTATAGGTGATGGATTGAGGAGATCCATCGAGTCGCTTTGTGATACTGAAGTTGTTTATTTAAATCAGCTATAATTAATAGATGTCCTAAACTTCTTAATGCTAACTTGAATAGCATATCACATAAAGCCTAATGTTTTCTTCCTGTCCTTAGGATCATGTCGCCTAGGGGATTTTTGCGGAACCCGAGGGAGGAAGGATCTGTTAGCAATGGTGGAGGGGGAAATGTCGACCCAATGCAGAGCTTCGTTAACCTATTAACAGAAGCAATGCAAAATATAACCCCGCCAGCAGCTGAGCAGCCAGGACATTACTTGGCTAGCTTTAAGGACTTTAAATTGGTAGGACCACCGGAATTTCGGGAAACCTTGGACCCAATTGAAGACCAGACATGGATAGAAGAAGTTGACAAGGTGTTTGAGGTCGCACGGGTGGCCGAGGCACAGAAGACGAGTTTTGCCACATTAATGATGAAGGGCGAAGCTAATAATTGGTGGGAACCTAATAAAGGACTAGCAGGCGAAGGAGTTATTACGTGGGATAGATTTAAGAATTTCTTCTTGGAGAATACGCAACAAGATATGGAAGTTAAGTTTCTGGATATGAGACAAGGAGGTATGTCAGTCGCAGAGTACGCGACAAGATTTAACGAGTTGGCTCGATTCGCGTCACGCCAGGTGAACACGGAGGCCAGGAAAGTAGAGAGATTTGAATTAGGATTGAAACCATGAGTGCAGAAGGCAGTAGATGTATTGAAGATTAGGACTTTTTCTGATCTTTTGGAAAGGGCTATCATTGCCGAAGGAGGCAATGAAGCCATAGCGCGATTTAAATAAGATAAGAAGACCGGTCAAGAAGGACCGAAAGGGGAAAACAGCGGAGGCAGCAACCCCATTAAGCGTAAATAGATGGAGAGCCAATCATCCGGAGGTGGTAAATCCAGGGGAAAGGCTAAGAAAAGTTTAAAGTGCAGTAACTGTGGAAGGAACCACTCGGGCGAATGCTTGAAGGGAAAGAGCACGTTGTTATCATTGTGGACAATCGGGGCACATGGCTCCTCAATGTCCGAATAAGTCAAAAGGAGGATGTTTCGTGTGTAGAGCCATAGACCATCAAATCAAGGACTGCCCGAAGAGAAAGGGCATTGCAGCTAGCGGCAACCGCAACAACAAGGACGTAGTGTCAGGTATCATCCCGATCAATTATATAGATGCATATGTGTTATTCGATTCGAGTGCCACCTGCTCTTTTGTTTCTGATGAATTTGTTAACCAGTTAGACTTACCCCGTGAGGAATTAGAACACCCTATAAGCGTAGGAGTAGCAAACAAGGAAGTTATCCACGTCGAATACATTTATAGGAATTGTTATACTGATTTAAAGGGAATTCGTGGATGTCTTCCCAAACGAGATTTAGCAGCAATAGTTTTTGCCTTGGGGTTTTGGAAGCATTTTTGTATGGCGAGAAGTGTGAGATATACACAGTCTGAAGTATATCTTCACGCAGAAGGAATTAAATATGAGGCAGCGCCGATGGCTAGAATTGATTAAAGATTATGATTGTGAAATTTTGTACCATCCAGGCAAAGCAAATGTAGTGGCAGATGCCTTGAGCAGGAAAGGCAGAGGGAAATTATCGAGGTTGACCATTCAGCAGAATTAGGAAAGATTTTGAAAGACTAGACTTAGAGGTTAAGTATTCGATGGAGACCAAAGAGAGATTAATTACAGTGTCAGTAAGCCCGACGTTATTAGATAAGGTTAAGGAGGCACAAGAGAAGGACGAAGTTTGTGATAACATCAAGAAGCGATTAGCTGAAGGTGATGAGTTGAATTTAAGATTGCTAGCACTGAACTGCTAAGATTTGAAGGACGAATTTGGGTACCGTTAGTACTAGAACTAAGAGAAGAGATTTTGCTAGAAGCATTTTATGGAAGAGTGTCGAGCACCGTTGTGTTGAGACGAGGTAGGTGAACGTCGACTGTTGGGACCAGAAGTGGTACAGCAGATGGTAGAGATTATCTAAGTGATAAGAGCGAATTATCCGTTTTTATTTGAGTAACTTTATTTTTACAATTTCGAGGACAGAATTTTTATAAGGGGGGAGGGATGTAACGACTAGGAATTTTAGGCTCCTTATTAATTTTATATGTGATTTAAAATTTTTAGGAGTTAATTTTTTCAAACTTAGTTAAACCTTATGTGGTTATGTGCTTATGTGTTTTAACCTATGAAAATAAATGCTAGAATTTTATTCAAGGGAATCACTAATGGTTATTTAAATTAGTAGATTAACCCTGAGACTTTTATATCAGAGTATTGATAAAAAGTGTTAGTAAATTATATATTCAAATTTCTTGAATATAGTGTAGAGAGTTAATCGTGATTAATTATTTATATTTAAGTAATTAATTGATAACATATGAAATTATTATTGTTGTTGATTTATAATGAATAAATAATAATTAATGAATTGGGAGTAATTAGTTGATAAGTGATGATTAATTATTATTATGAATAAATAATAATTAATGAGTAAGAGATTAATAAATATAATAATATTATATTTAATTGATTAATTATTTTATACAAGCATGCGATATATTAAACCTTGTAAAATATGGTGGATACCTTCATATTATATAAAGTGCAATGTGCACATTAATGTGGCTATGTATATTATATATAGACTATATAGTAAGAGTAATTACATTATATGAGTTACATTATTATATGACTTATGTAGCATGATATGAGTGGTAGACATTAATATGTATACCCTATTACGTTATATTAATATCAATAAACTATTGTTATTTGATAATGATTTTATTAAGTTATTATGATTATAATGATAACCATGGTGATAGTAATATTACCCAATTACATTATATTTGGTATTAAGAGAAATGTACATGGATTATATGCTGTGTACCTATTCATTATTAATTACTATAACATAGTATCACCCATTTAAATGTATATGGAGTAAATACATATAACTTAAGGATATACTATGTGCATATACATTATATAATCTAAGTATATATATATTATGCTAAGTGTGGAGCATACATAATATATATACAATTTGCAAATGCTGAGTTACATTCTCCCTAAATGAGAGGCCATCCTCAAAGTCTTCTCACGTGAACAAGCAAAGCTAGCTACACTCTACATTTCTCTCTCAAATTCATAAATTCTAGCTAATGATTATAGGAGATGTGGATTTCATTATGAGAGTTACCAACTCTCACCAACTTCTTCTTATCCATTATGTAATCTAGCAATCCTTTGTTTTGATTTGGTGAACAAAGCTTGGAACCGGGTAAGAAATTGGCTATATAAGAACTCTTCCCTTCTCCTTCATTCATTTGCTGAGATTTTCATATTATTGGGAGAGTATTATAGCAGCATTGTAAGGATCATTATAGCAGTAAACTCAATTTAAGCAATTACAAAGGTATATCATTTTCCATTCTCATTCTCTGTAAATATTTTCAAAGTTCTTGATTATTGAATTGTTCATGGTTTGGGTAATTGAATTGTGATATATGATTATTGTAACGACCAGGAATTTTAAGCTCCTTATTAATTTTATATGTGATTTAAAATTTTAAAATTTTTAGGAGTTAATTTTTCAAACTTATTTAAACCTGATGTGGTTATGTGCTTATGAGAATTTAACCTATGCGAATAAATGCTAGGATTTTTTTTTATTTAAAGGGAATCACTAATGGTTATTTTAAATTAGTAGATTAACCCTGAGACTTTTATATCAGAATATTGATAAAAGTGTTAGTAAATTATATATTCAAATTTCTTGAATATAGTGTAGAGAGTTAATCGTGATTAATTATTTATATTTGATTAATTAATTGATAACATATGAAATTATTATTGTTGTTGATTTATAATTATTATGAATAAATAATAATTAATAAGTAAGATATTAATAAATATAATAATATTATATTTAATTGATTTATTGTTTTATACAAGCATGTGATATGTAAACCTATAATATATGGTGGATTACCCTTATATTATATAATGCAAGGTGGCATGTCAATATGACTATACGTTATATATATTGACTATATGGTAAGAGTAATTTCATTATATGAGTGACATAATAGTATGACTTATGTAACATAATATGTGTGGGTAGAATTTTAATGAACACCCTATTACTTTATATTATATCAATAACATTATTAATTGATAAATGATTTCAATAAGTTATTATAATTATTATAATAACAGTTATTATTATAATAATACCCAATTACCTTATATTTGGTGTTAATAGATAATGTACATGGATTATATGCATATACCTTACTTGATGCATCATATTATTAATTGCTCATTGAAATTGTGACTTTAATTTAATTATAGCCTAAGTATTTACATGAAATAAAATGTGTATACATGATATAGCCTAAGTAAGCATGGTATATATAGAATAATAATGTAGTATATTGCATCCAAGTTGCTTCCATTTGCTGAGAATTGGTTGTCCCATATTATGTGCCCAATTGCTCTCTTATTTCTCATACACGTGAACCCACATGCTATGCTACTCTATCTTCTTCTTCTCAAATTCATCCAAGCTAGCCATAATCATTATAAGGGGAGTGGGATTTATGATGAGTTCCACCCACTCTCACCCACTCTCACCAACTCTCACCAACTTCTTCTTATCCATTATGTAATCTAGCAATCCTTTGTTTTGATTTGGTGAAAAAAGCTTGGAACCGGGTAAGAAATTGGCTATATAAGAACTCTTCCCTTCTCCTTCATTCATTTGCTGAGATTTTTATATTATTGGGAGAGTATGATAGCAGCATTGTAAGGATCATTATAGCAGTAAACTCAATTTAAGCAATTACAGAGGTATACTCCCATTCTTTGTTCAAAGTCTGTAAAATTCTAATTCTTTGATTCTTGAATTGAGCATGCTTTGATTGATTTGAGTATGCTTATTAGATGCTATGATAGTTTACTACCATGTTAGAAATGTATTGCATGGTGGCTGGGATAAATTTCGTTGGAAAATTTTGAGATGGGATGTGAGTCTGCCAAGCAGGAAGCAGCTCCTGGTCTGACCGCCAGCCTGCGCAGCTGCGCTAGTATTGCATTGGCCAGTGGCGCAGCTGCGCCAGTACCAGTTGCTGGTTTTCTTCTTCTGATGAAAGCCTGTTGTATACTATAATGCATTATCCCTTAGAGCAGGTATGTGAACAGACTTAATACACTTATAGGAGTATATACAAGCAATTGAATAGGCATAACAATGATGATACACATGGTTGACATATCACTTATGGTTTTGAAATAAAACTTAAGATTTCATGAACGAATGTTAACATATATGGAGCATGTTAGTGTTTTGAATTTGCAAGCATATTAGTATGATCTAAAAATGTATGAGAAGCATGCTAACTAGTGTATATAGGTTCCATAATGAAATGTGATCATATGAACCTTACTAATGCACGTTCCTAATAAAAAATGAAACACAAACCTTGATATGCTATGCCATGTTACTATTCTAATTTTTGCGAGCATAATAGCATGGTTTATATTAACTTGAAATGTATGTTTAAAATGTTAAACACGTTAGCATACTTGATTGAAAGCTTCAAGAGGTTTTTCAAGCAAAACTTAAAGACTTTCAAAGTAAACTTAACCAAGACTTGTGTCTTTTAGATTGTGACCACTTAAATACATGTATGTAACTTATTGTATGCATTCTAATACATGTGAATCACGGTTACGAGATACTTTACATGTACCGTGTTGTCTTTTTGACTTGGTGTACCTTGTAATAGAAACTTAGAATGTGGAAGCTAACTAGCAATGATTACCATGTGAATGATATTATGATCATGCGAGCATGTGTATTAAAGTTCATTATACCTATAGACATAGTAACATGACCATCATTTGTTTATATACGAATTTTACATATGCATGCCTAATCATAGAAAATGAACTATGTGACTAAAGTATATGTGTGTAGTATACTCGAGCATACATATTATATATTGTTTAGCCTTGTTATATGAAAACATGACTTTAGTAATCAACTTTGAAGCATGAGCATATATTAGTTAAAGTATGTGAATTACCAGGCATGAAAACATATGACTTCGAAATTGGATTAGGACGAGCATGCTAGTTTTGAATGGGAGATTATAAACTTGATAAGCATGTGTATTGGTTTAGTGGCAATAGTTGCTTGATAGAGTTACGTCGGGACACTTTCAGACCCTAACAATTTGCTTAAGTCGGATTTTAACAGTTAACATATTATGATGCTATAAATGGTACGTTTGATATTGAACGTGATCTTATGTGATAGAATTATATAATGACTAGAGTCTTGTATATGTGAACTTATATTAGTTTATATATACTAATTGGAGAGGCCGACTTGTTAATGCTAGGTCATTCCAACGCAGTTTTATTAAAGCTAGAATTTATTTGTAGCTGAGCAAACAGGCAAGTATTCTAGACCCTTGCACTATTTTATTTGATAAATCTTGTAAGCAAGTTCCCTGACTTACAGTTATTATTTGTGTAAGTCTCCCTAACTTTACTCAATTTTATATTGAGCAGGGTATTTTTAGTTTTCCTGAACTACTCTTTTATTTGAGCAAGTTTTTCTTGACTTATACTTATTTATTGTACAAGTATCTGGACCCTATTGTGCAAGTATTCTAAATTCTTGCACTACTTTATTCAATGAGTCGTGTAAGCGAGTTTCTTAACTTTACTTGTTTTTGGTGAAAGTTTCCTACCCTTCTCATATTGTATTGAGCAAGTTAATATTGTATTGTGAAAGTTCCCCGAACTTCACACTTAGGTTATTGTGAAAGTTCCCCGAACTTCACATTTTGAGTATTGTGAAAGTTCTCCGAACTTCACATTTTGAGTATTGTGAAAGTTCCCTGAACTTCACACTTTGGTTATTTTGTAAATTCTCGAACTTCATTTCTTTATTATGCAAGTTCTCTAAACTTATACAAACTCGTAAATTGTGCAAGTATCTTATCTTTGTGTTTACTTTACTCAAAGAACGTTGTAAGGAAATGTCCTAACCTATGCATTTACTTTATGCAAGGGATCTATTATGGTGAAATTCCCCGAATTTCACTCTTTGATGTTGTAAGTGTCTAAGCCTATGCATTTATTTTATGCAAGGAATCTATTATCGTGCAAGTTCCCCGAACTTCACACGTTGAATATTTTGCAAGTTCCCCGAACTTCACACATTGAGTATTGTGCAAGTTCCCCGAACTTACACAAATTCCTATATTGTGCAAATTCTAAACTTCACTTTGTGCAAGTTCTCTATCCTTCTCATATTGTATTGAGTAGGTTATTGTTGAATCAAAAGTTGTTTACTTAATTGCTTGAACTTTATTTTCAAGCATGTTATTTAGTGGTTTAATTACTTATCAATTATTCCACATCGATATTATTGATATCCGCACTTAGTGCATTTGAGCTCGTACAGTCTTGGACTTGTACATTATTCAAGGTTCTAAATTTCTTGAACCGTGTCAGTAAGAGTCTGAACCTTTGCTCGGTCAGACTATTGTATAAAATTTTCTTTGAAGCTATCCAAACTAATTGATGGTAAGGATTCTTAGACGGAACAGAACACCCCTCATATGTAGGAGTGTGCCCAGGTATCTAACATATATGATACGAGTAAGCAAATTTAAGTGTTATGCATATTCACGTTGTGCCCGAGGCAGATCTCCTCGAGGTACTTATTTTCTGTAGCCAGAAGCCAGTAATTCTAAAAAGGGTCAATTAGCTATTGAACCCATTGGAAAGTTATAGTTCAGAGTCTACTCGACTATCAGTCATTCTAAAGGCAATTATTATCTTTGCTTTTAATAGTCACATTATTGAATCGTTCAGATATTCATAGTGTTGAATCATGCAGGTTGTTGAACCTTACAGATATTCATATCGCTAAATTATATATATATATATATATATATATATTCATATTATTGAATCGTTCTAATATTCATATTGTTGGATCTTTAAGATATTCATTTTGTTGAAATCATTGTCAGATATTTTTCCATTCATCATGATATATCCTTTATTGTTTTATTTAAACTTGCTGAGCAAACTTGTTGCTCATTCTTGCTATATCATGACTTATATTGCAGTTAAGCCCGAGCCCTCAGGGAAGGACAAGGGTAAAGGAAAGATTTAGGATGGTTTGCAAGGAGCAGACTTTGTCTTTGTGATTTGTTTAATTACTGTTAATGTAATATGAACCCTAATGTTTATTCTAGGGTATATTTGTATTGATGTATTAAGGTTATCGAATCTTGGGACTAGTAATACCTTTTGAATGAACGACGTACGTTTATTATATTTTGCATTTTAGTTATCGTATGTTGTTTAGAGGTGGATGTTTGTATTGTATCGTGACGACCGGACCGGGGTCAGAGGACCCGATTTTGGGGGTGTCACAATTATTAAGGGTTATATGGAGTTATAGTCATGTTAGAATGGTATCATATGATGCTTAAAGTGTTTTCATTGGAAAAATTTTGGGTTAGGCTGATGAACTGCCGAAGCAGTTCAGTCTGGGTTGGATCAGGAGCTGGCGCAGCTGCGCCGGGTTTATGCCTGGTTGCAGCGCAGCTGCGCAGGCCCTGCAATTCAGATTTTTATTTTCTGCATCAGTGTTGTTGTGTGATAGTTTTCTTGCATTGATTTAAACAAGCATATTAACCTGGGTAATACGTATATATGGGTACATAAACCTAACATAAACATGTTCAATCTAAGATAGTATACATTTCGACGAAATAACTCATGGTTTTCGAAATGAATGTTGAGTTTTAAAAGGGGACTTTAGTATAGAAATGTCACAGATATATTCTGACTTTTGAGACGTGTTAGTATGACCTAGGAAGGCATGAAACGCATGTTAATTGATGTATATATGTTTTATGTTGTAAAGAGAACGTATGAACCTTACTAATGCACGATCCTAACAAAAATGAAACACAAACCTTGACATGCTATGCCATGTTACTATTCTAATTTTTGCGAGCATAATAGCATGGTTTATATTAACTTGAAATGCATGTTTAAAATTGTTAAACACGTTAGCATACTTGATTGAAAGCTTCAAGAGGTTTTTCAAGCGAAACTTAAAGACTTTCAAAGTAAACATAACTAAGACTTGTGTCTTTTAGATTAGGACCACTTGAATATATGTTTGTAACTTATGGTATGCATTCTAATACATGAGAATAACGGTTACGAGATGCTTTACATGTACCGTGTTGTCTTTTTAACTTAGTGTACTTTGCAAATAGAAACTGAGAATGTGGAAGCTAATTAGCATTGATTACCATGTGAATTGTATTATGATCATGCAAGCATGTTTATTAGGATGTCATTATGCCTATAGACGTATTGTCATGAACCTCATTTGTTTATATACAAATTTCACATGTGCATGCTAAATTATAGAAAATGAACTTCAAGTATGAACTACGTGATTAAAGTATATGTGTGTAGTATACTCAAGTATACATATTAGGTATTGTTTAGCCTTGTTATGAGATAGTATGATCGGAGTAGCGAACCTTTAAAGTATGAACTTGTTTAACTTAAGGTTTACCGGCATGAAAACATATGACTTCGAAATTGGATTAGGACGAACATACTAGTTTCGAATGGGAGATTATAAACTTGATAAACATATGTGTTGATTTATATCAGTAACTGGAAGTGCTATGTGTTTAAGCCTATGTTGATGCTTATGAATGAGACAATCTAAAATTATTAAATCTAAGACAGGATTAGATTGACTTACGTGAACTATGTGATAGAATTATATAATGACTAGAGTCTTGTATGTGTGAACTTATATTAGTTTATATATACTAATTGGAGAGGCCGACTTGTTAATGCTAGGTCGTTCCAACGCAGTTTTATTAAAGCTAGAATTTATTTGTAGCTGAGCAAACAGGCAAGTATTCTAGACCCTTTGCACTATTTTATTTGATAAATCTTGTAAGCAAGTTCCCTGACTTACATTTATTATTTATGCAAGTTCCCTATCTTACTCAAATTTATATTGAGCAGGGTATTATTATATTGCAAGTTTCCTAACTTCAGTTGATTGTTATATTGAATGCAAGTATCCTAAATTCTTGCACTACTTTATTCAATGAATCATGTAAACGAGTTTCTTAAACTTCACTTGTTTTTGGTGCATGTTTCCTATCCTTCTCATATTGTATTTTGAACATGTTATTATTTTATTGTGAAAGTTCCCCGAACATCACATTTTGAGTATTGTGAAAGTTCCCCGAACTTCACACTTTGAGTATTGTGAAAGTTCTCCGAACTTCACACTTTGGTTAACTTCATTTCTTTATTATGCAAGTTCTCTAAACTTATACAAACTCATATATTGTGCAAGTATCTTATCTTTGTGTTTACTTTACTCAAAGAACGTTGTAAGCAAATGTCCTACCCTATGCATTTACTTTATGCAAGGGATCTATTATGGTGCAATTCCCCGAATTTCACTCTTTGATGTTGTAAGTGTCTAAGCCCATGCATTTATTTTATGCAAGGAATCTATTATCGTGCAAGTTCCCCGAACTTCACACGTTGAGTATTGTGCAAGTTCCCCGAACTTACACAAATTCTTATATTGTGCAAATTCTAAACTTCACTTTGTGCAAGTTCTCTATCCTTCTCATATTGTATTGAGTAGGTTATTGTTGAGTCGAAAGTTGTTTACTTAATTGCTTGAACTTTATTTCCAAGCATGTTATTTAGTGGTTTAATTACTTATCAATTATTCCACATTGATATTATTGATGTCCGCACCTAGTGCATTTGAGCTTGTACAGTCTTGGACTTGTACATTATTCAAGGTTCTAAATTTCTTGAACTATGTTAGTAAGAGTCTGAACCTTTGCTCGGTCAGACTAGTATACGAAGTTTTCTTTGAAGCTATCCAAACCAATTGATGGTAAGGATTCTTAGACGGAACAGAACATCCCTCATATGTAGGAGTGTGCCCAGGTATCTAATATATATGATACGAGTAAGCAGATTTAAGTGTTATGCATATTCACGTTGTGCCCGAGGCTGATCTCCTCGAGGTACTAAGTTTCTGTAGCCAGAAGCCAGTAATCCAAAAAGGGTCAATTAGCTATTGAACCCATTGGAAAGTTATAGTTCAGAGTCTACTCGACTATCAGTCATTCTAAAGGCAATTATTATCTTTGCTTTTAATATTCATATTGTCGAATTGTTCAGATGTTCATAGTGTTGAATCATGCAGGTTGTTGAACCTTACAAATATTCATATTATTGAATCATTCTATTATTTGTATTGATTCGTTCAGATATTCATATTATTGAATCGTTCTAATATTCATATTATTGATTCGTTCAGATATTCATATTATTGAATCGTTCTAATATTCATATTATTGAATCGTTCAGATATTCATATTATTGAATCGTTCTAATATTCATATTGTTGAATCTTTAAGATATTTATTTTGTTGAAATTATTGTCAGATATTTTTCCATTCATCATGATATATCCTTTATTATTGTATTTAAACTTGCTGTGCAAACTTGTTGCTCATTCTTGCTATATCATGACTTATATTGCAGTTAAGCCCGAGCCCTCAGGGAAGGACAAGGGTAAAGGAAAGCTTTAGGATGGTTTGCAAGGAGCAGACTTTGTCTTTGTGATTTGTTTAATTACTGTTAATGTAATATGAACCCTAATGTTTATTCTAGGGTATATTTGTATTGATGTATTAAGGTTATCGAATCTTGGGACTAGTAACACCTTTTGAATGAACGACGTACTTTTATTATATTCCGCATTTTAGTTATCATATGTTACTTAAAGGTGGATGTTAGTATTGTTTTGTGGCGACTGGACCGGGGTCAGAGGACCCGAATTCGGGGGTGTCACAGCTGTTGCCTGCCGATTTGAGGGATAGGGATCGCATTTTACGGCGTCTATTCCTGACCATCATGAGGGGTTGTTTCATTGCGAACAACTCCTTCACTGTTCCCTTTAGCTTAGTAAGGGCAGTTCGAGACGTAGATCGCATTGGGGACTACGATTGGGGGTCTTTTACATTCGCTCTCTTCCTTTATGGGATACGACTGTGATCCGAAGGAGTTACCGACGCTTGGGTCGGATTCTACCAGTTTCTTCAGGTGAGTCATTTTGACTGAATTTCATTTGTTTGACTTTTGATTGGTTTATCTTTTCCCACGATTAATGTCGGGTTCTTTGCATTGACAGTTATGGGCTTACGAGAGACTCCCCTGTCTTTGCCCTATCTCGGTCCTGGGCTTGGATACTTATGCTCGAGGACGTAGTTGGCATCAGTCCACTCTATCGAAGGTCCCGATTGTAGAGGGCTTCACCCATGCTCGTCTTCTGTAACGCCCGAGAAAATTGAACGATTATGTAAATGAATTTTATTGGATTTACTGAATAAAGTTTGATTAATTGTTTATTTAACTGAGTAAGCAAATTAAAGGGCGTTTTATGACCTAGAGATGACTGAAATGTTTTGTATTCTGGCTACGTGCTAGAAATAATGAATGTGAATTTACAAGACGGAAAAAAAAATCTTTTTGAGAAAAAGACAAAATAGGCACTATTTATAAAACCCTAAGGTTAGGGTTTGACCCTAAAGTAACGGGTTCGAGACCCTAAGCCTGTTTAAGAGTTCGAAATGTCGTAATGACGTTCTATCGAAATATTTGATGGTAATATACCGTGAAAAGTTAAGTTAGCCAGGAAGAAGTTTTCTCTGAAGAAAAGTACGAAAATCACTATTCATCCATTTCTGCTAGGGAATTAATATTAAAATTTCGAGAAACACGTAATGATAGGATTTCAAGGCGCGGTGAAATATGTAAGAATATTTCACTTATGGCTCACGAAGTTTTCGCATAAGGACTTAAAATCCTAAGCGTTAGGGAAAGTAAAATCAATGATTAATTGATTACGTATAATAATAAATGATTATTATACGGAAGGAGTACGCGTATAATACGAGATATTACCCGAGAATAATATGAAGAGGATACAAGAATTAATACGACGTATAATACGAATTTTATACAGAGTAAATACGTTGAATTTGAATTAAAGTTAATAAGTTAACTCGTGGGTCGAACAGTTGGGTAAACAGGTGGGTTAACCCATGGGAAAACACATGGGGCAACCCATGGCCACATGGGTGGCATGTGGGGGCATACGGTGCCCATGTGCTAGCACATGGGGAGATGTAATACCCGAGAATTTCAAAATATTATTAATGAATAAATTAATGAAAGTCAAATATTTATTTGAATATAAATATTTATGTGGTATGAGATGAGTTAACTTAATTAATTCAAATTGAATTTATAATAATTGAGAAGAATGTGGAGTTTATGATAAGCTCGAAGAATGCCTTGTGTGGCACAGTGATGAGAATTATGTTGATTTAATTAATTAAAGAGGGAATCAATAAGTGAATGATTAATTAATAATATATTGTTAATTAATTGCTATTTTGAGTAATAGAATATTATTAAGTAAATAGTTGATGAATATAATAAGAGTTATATTTATTTAATTATTTGTTGTGTGCCATACATATGATAATTAACCGTATAATAAGGTTATTAATTGTGGTTATGAATGATAACCGGTTAAAGAGTAAATGAATAATTAATATAATGATTACTCAAATAATTGCTAAGTGTAAAGTTATGTAATCACATATTGTATAGTAACTACAACTATATAATATAAAGTATAATGTGACATTTTGATATAACTATGTAATATAGGAACTATATGGTAAAAGGGAGTAAATCACATGAAGTACATGGACCAATGTGAATACATGTTATGTGTACATTTTGCAATATTGAAACAAACTATATTATATAGTGTAGTGTAACATTACAAGGGACTATATTATATGGAAACTATATAATAAGATTAATGAATTGTGTGAGTTATGTAAATAATGCTTAAGTGTCAATATGTGATGTGTGGCTACATTAAATGTGTACCTCATAAATATTATAGTAAATGAACAATTGTTATTTATTGATTATTTCAATAATTAAATATAATTGGAATAATAATAAAGGTTGTGATAATGTGGTGTGACAATACCCAATTAAATCGTATTAGGTATTATAAAGATGTACATGGGTTATATGATGTGTATAGATATATACCCCCAATTTGCTACAATGTAATAATAATTCCCCACTAAAGCTACACTATGGCTTAAAGAAGATTAAAACCTAACTGAACACATATACATTATAAAGGATATATATCTATCTATATATATATATGAAGACCTAAGTAAAATGTAGGCTTTATTTCTTCTAAGTTGCTGAGTTTTAGTGAGAGGATGTCCCATATTGAGTGTCAAATTGGCTTTCACGTATATAGGCTAAGAGCCTATCCCCTCCATCCCCACTTCTCAGCAAACTAGCAACAATGATGGCAATGATGGAGATGGGTGTGGCTCCAATAGTGTTCCAACCACTCTCAACTGCCCAACATCTTTTCTTTTCCCCCATTGGTTTCAATTGTTGGACAAAGCCTTGGCATGGTTATTGAAATTCCTATAAATTAAGCACTTCCTCCTCATTTCTAAGTTGCTGAGATTTATTATAAGTGAGTGAGGATATTGCATTAAGGGTAATCTGATATTAAAGAGGAAGCTTTGCCCAATTCAAAGCTCAAGAGGTATAATCTCTAAACCTACCTTGAAAATCAATCAAATGAAATTGCATAATGTGACGCCCCCAAATTCCAGGACCGCCACTTGGTCTCTCGAATTCGGTTCATCACGTGCTCATGGTAATACATCACAATAATAATAACTAAATAACACACGTCACAGCGAAAAATCTATTCTAGAATAATTTACAATGATTTATTATAATTATTCCCCAAGTCTCTCAACCTACAGTACTTAATAGATTACATAATAATATCAATTAACGACTTATTACATAACTTAACTTAAGCTTAAACATAATCAAAACCAGTCTTACTACATCATCTTAATACAACATTAAAATATTTAAAAACATAAAAGAGACAAGCTAGTTGGTAGCCTTGCCCTTGCCCTTATCAACGCCTGAAGGTTCGCCCTGCTCTGCCTTAACTGAAATATTTTAGGGAAAGCAAGAATGAGCACAAATTGCCCAGCAAGTAATATACAATAAGGGTAAGTGATATAATTCTTAATTCTCGAAAGGGTATAACAAAGTTTGATAGTTCAAGGATAACAAGAATATCAACAGTTTTCAATAACAGTTGCTAAGGACAGAATAATATCAATGTGATTCAATAATAAATCAATTCAAGATTTCAAGATAACTGAATACTGAGCAGTCACTAAGGACTATGAACTTCTACTAGAATTAACAGTAATAAACTGAAAATCCAACAAAAAAATAGGTACAACAGGTGATCAGCCTAAAGTACCATCGTTATGCATAACAATCAATCATACTCAAGTGTGCACGTCGGTTCTCCGACAATTATATATTCCCTTCAAAGAAGGTTGTTCTTCTCAGTCAAATACAAGATCCCGCACCAATCAATTAGTTTGGGTTGCTTTTCAATAACATAAGTCTAGCCAAATCAAATGGCATAGACACTTTCACAATATTCAAGAACAATACTAAGTTCAACATGAATAATAGCTTTAATGAAATAAGAGTCCAAGTATGCTAATTCAATTCAAACGATTAAGTAGGAAACTAGTTCGCAATATACAAAGATAAAATACTCGTACAGTAAAAGAGTGTAAGTTAGGAAACTTGCACAATCATAGATTTCCTTCCATAAAGTAAATGCGTCGGTTAGGATACTTGCCTTATGCGTAGTTTACTCACGTAAAGCTAGCCAACACTTTCGAATTCCTATCGTAATACAGTTACGTATATATATGTTATTCATTAGTCATATAATTTAACTTCACATTTTATCTATGAATATATGATCAACACATAAGCTAAGTTTTAACCTAGCTACACAGTTATATATAATTTCTATCCTTAACTTCCTCTTTTAGGGTTTAAACACATTCTTATATCACATAAGATCGCAACAATTAGCAAACATACTCGCATATTATTAATATCACATAAGACTACAAGCAATACTAAAATATATTTCATTTTAGCAAGTTATGGCTTTTTCATAAGTTAACCGCCAAAATCGGGTTTAAGTAACATCATATAATATCACGTAGCATGAATTTATATTTAAAGGATTCTTTCATGCTTGTATAACTTTTCCAAATCCAATTGTACATGTATAGGTTCTTAAGTTAATACTTAAAGCCATTCAAGGATACGAACTCATATGGTCTAACATGCTCACTTTTTAAACACATAAGATATTCACATAACTTGTATTAAACATGTTCATGAGTTTTCATATCACATATATGCAACTATCATCGTCATTAGTTTGAAAACATGCTTTATTTATGCAAATTTGGTTTCACTACATGTAACATAGTAGGCAAATATGAATGATACCTTAGCAAGGCTACAAGTTCTATCAAACATGTTCATAAGTATCAAAATTCAAATCTCAATGTAACATGTCGACGTTCACGTTCAACACTTATACTTTCATTAATAAAGTTTGCTAATACGCTCTAACACGTTCATGCTACATTATGAAATTTATATACGTAAGTTAATGTGTCCGACATGTATATCAAGGCCATATAAACATACCCAAAAATCAGAATACATATGTGATCTTTATATGTCAAGGTTTGCCTTTAAAAACTTATATTTTCGTTCAAAATGTTTACTAATCGAGGTTTAGCATACTCACGTCATACTATGAAACACGTATACACAAGTCAACATTCATTTCATATGTTTCCAGATGGTAATAACGTGTCTCGAAAGTCATAATATTAACATGCTTTATATATGTTATCGTTCGTTCATGAAACTTTAAGTTTACTTTCTACACTATATGTAGTTTCATAATCCTAGCGTGAAATCATAGACAAAGCGTGTTTACGCTACCTCCATATACTGATATAAGTATGTTAGACTCATTAGCATGCTCATCTAAGCCATGTAAACAACCTAACACTTAGCAGCTTTTAAGCAGGAAACAACAATTCAAAATCTGCAGACAGTGTCCTGCGCAGCTGCGCAGCATACTAAGGCCAAACCGGCGCAGCTGCGCCACCCCTGGTTCTGGCCAGACTGCATTCTACTTCGGCAGACATTATCCCAAATCACAATATTACTTCACGAAATTTTTTTTAAGCAGCCACATTATGGTTTAAACATGTTTATAAGTCTATATAACAACTAAGAACATGTCCTAATCCAATCTAGCATAAATTGAAATCAAAATCAAGAATTAGAAACTTTGACAGTAAACAAAATGATGAACTAAGAACGAAGGATTTATACCTCTACAAATGCAATGAACTTGCTGCTATCTCAATAAGGCTTAACACAGATATATATATATAACTCTTAACTCACTATTCAAGCAATTCTCAGCAAGGTGAAATGAGAAGGGAGGGAGCCATATTTATAGAGAAAACTTAGACTGGGCATTTGTATTGCACCGAGGTTGGAGTTCATGGTGTAATGGAAGAAAACATTGGTTAATTGAGAGTGGTTCAACAACCCATCTCCAGCCATCCCCATAGCCATTGGCTTAGCAATCATCTCCTAGTTCATAGTTATTGCACCAAGCTTAGTAGATCACGTAAAGGAGATATAGGTTACTATTTGGTAACTGATTTTGGGACATTGATTTAAAAGCTCAGTAACTTGGTTAAACAATGCTTAGTTTAGTTTCTTTGATTACCAAAAATGTAATTTTAATGTACATTATTACTATAAATGGAAGGTTTAGGGATTATATATGTACTCATATCATATAAGCCATGTACATTTTTATCACACTGGTATAATTTTATCAGGCATTCTCACATTACATTATTTCCTTCATTAAATTCTACAATCAACAAGTGATTTCAATATATTCATGATATATCATTTTAATATACACTTCACATACATTTGTCACATACACATTTCATGTGACTTTTACAACTTAATAAACTTTACTATATAGTTTATACATACATGCATGGTCACACTTAAGTGTCTCTCTACACTATATAATATAGTTGTATTCCATATACTTTATATATTCAAGTATTGCACATTTGCACATATCAATTAATATAATCTTATTATATGAATAACCCACTTATTTGTCAAATAAATAAATTATTTATCTCATTGATTAATTAACGATAGTATTAATTAATCCATTCCTCATTGATTATTAATTTTCATAATAATTGATTAACACTTATATGATTAAATATCACATTAAATGAATATAAATCTTATTATATTATAGACACGCTGCTCATTATTATTATCATTTTTCGTGCAATAATAATAATCACATATTATGAATTAATCACCATTAATATTCCATAACCATTAATTAATATTCTACAATAATTAATATAGATTAATGGTTCACTTAAATTAATATAATTATTCTTATATTACGTCACTGTGCCACACAAGGCTTTCATGAGTTTATCGCAAACTCCACATATTCTCAATTATTATAATTATTCAATTTAATATATAATTGAATTAATCATTCTCATAACACAAAATCATTTATATTTTAATAAATTCTCATTTCCATTAATATATTTATTTAATAATATATGAAAATTCTATGGTATTACACATAATGTAGTTGGAATTAATGTGTGGGAAATGCTAGCATGAGTTGTAGAGTGTATATATATGTTAGGTATGCAAGGTAGTAGTATGCAAGCATGCTAGCTGAATTATGTTGAAAGAATTTGCTGAAGCTCTGTTCTAGCAGAAAATTGTCTAGGCTGGAACAGGAGTGGCGCGACCACGCCACTCCCTAGTACAAATAGGGCGCGGTTGCGCCCTTCTGTAGAACTGAATGATAATTTTTATGTCTTCTAAAATGATGAAGCATGCTACTTTAACTCAAATATGCCTATTTGTGTCCATGACATACTGACAGAGGTGACCTTTCATAATATCACTTACCAAAGTTTGGTTTTCCAAAGGGAACTTAATGTTTTCAAAAATGAACTTGTCAAACTAGAACACTTTAAGTTCTGAGATTTCAAGCATGCTTATGCGGTCTATTTATGTGTATATGAAAGCATGTTATAAAATATGTGGACTTTCCTTGTATGCTTAAATGATTTCGATAGCCTTCTAATGGAAACTTAGAGTTTCAAATATGAACTTGATAAACTATATGTCCTTTAAGTTCTGAAACTTGTGAGCATGCTTAGGTGGCATGATTATATATGTACAAGCATGAAATATGATATGTGTAGTAGCTTTGCATGCTTGATGGGTTAATATGAGATTTTCAAGAGAAACCTTAAGAGTTTGAAAACTAGTTTAGTTGATAAACACCTTCCATTGCATGTATTCTGGAAATTATGACCATCTTGATAGGATATCATATGCCTCTAGGCATGATTGAAAAGTATGCTTAGCTAGTCTTATGCATGGTAAACTAGTTGAGCATGATCTAGAACAAGTTTCAAAGAAGTGACACCATGGAACATGAAATGCATGACTAGAATAACTTGAGCATGTGTAAATGATACTTAGTGACCTCATTGCATGCGTATAATGAGTATACGTAAGAAACATTATAATCAAACACGTTAAGCCTCGTTAGTCAAAAATCAATAAGACAATGTTGAAAACATGATACAAGAATCAAACTTATCATAACATGTATATTTTTGCATGTGTTATCATTAGAGTATGAGGGTGTGCAAGCTAGGCCAAGCAATCTGATGCTCAGCTCTGATTGGAACTGGGAGCAGCGCGGCCGCGCCACTCCCTAGTTCAAATCAGGTGCGGCCGCGCCACCCTGCAGAGGAGTCTGACTATTTTGTTTGTAATCTGAGATTGATGTAGGCTTGTATAGTTATCCTAATCTGTAATACATGTCCAGAACATTATTCAAAGTGTCAATGAGCATGAAAAGATGAAGCCATATAGAATTGATAAACGTTTATAAACTTTCAAATGTTAAGTCAAGTGACGATTATGAATTATGTTAATTGGTTTCATAATATGTTGTGCTATGTTAAGTGCGTAATGACGGACGTAAATGATTATACGACTAAGTTAGAATCGTGTGTGTATATCTAACTTACATATTAAGTTTGTGTATCGAAGGAACATAACTAATAAATGTCCTATATACATAACTATGTTATAATAGGATTCGAAAAGTGTTGATAAGCTATACTTTGGTAAACTACGCTTGAGGCAAGTACTCGAACCTTACTCTTTATTGAGCATTTCTTGAGCTTGTACTGTTATTGGTTGTACAAGTAAACAAATTAAAAGTATGATTCTTGTCTTATGACATAATAATTAAGATAGAGTTGTTTATATTCTTCGAATTTTGATTTCGAATATTGAACTTATAATTGTTCTTATATACATTGGAAGAGCGGTCTATGCTATTTGAATCCGGCTAGACCTATATCATGATTAGAAAGCTATCCAAACCAATTGATTGGTGCAGAATCTTATACTTGACTGAGATGAACAACCCTTTTGAAGGGGAAACTATATTTGTCGAGAGACCGACGTGCGCACTTAAGTATGATTGAACGATATGCATACCGTAGGGTACTTTAGGCTGATCACCTGTTGTACTTGTTTTATTGGATTATCAGTATATTTTTGTTAATTCTAGTAGAAGTTCATAGTCCTTAGTGACTGCTCAGTATTCATTATTTTTGAACTGTGAAAATGTTAAACCTTGAATCTTATTGATAACTTTCAGTCCTTAGCGACTATTGTCAAAAACTATTGATACTTCTTGTTATCCTTGAACTATCATCTATCGTTTTACCCTTGAGTATTGAAAAATATATTGAACCCCTTATTGCTATATTACTTGCTGAGCAAACTTGTTGCTCATTCTTGTTTTTTCCTAAAAATATTTCAGTTAAGGCAGAACAGGGTGGACCCTCGGGCACTGACTAGGGCAAAGGCAAAGCTACGGAGTAGCTTTATATTATTTAGAACTCTATGACGTTGTAATAAGATCTTATTATCTTATGTATTAGTTAAGTTTACATATATGATTAAGATAGGTTTAAGCTATGTAATCGATGTTTAAGTTGTGAAACCTTGGGACATGAATGATTATATTAAATAAATGTAATCTATTCGTAGTATTGTGTTATTCTGCTGTGCGATATATTAATATTGTATTAGATTGTAGAACGTAATGAACCGAGTTCGAGACTTTGTGGCGGTTCGAATTTGGGGGCGTTACAGGAGACATAGGCAAAATGAGGGGAGGAGGTGGGCTAAGGAGGTTCGGTCCTAATGACCAAACTACCCTAAGCTTGCCAACTTCTATAAATAAAAGAGCTTTCTCTCCATTTGTTGGTTGTTTGAGCAATTTCCACCAACTTCTAGAGAGAAAGAGAAGAAACTAGCTTGAGCTTTGTGAAGAACATACATCAACCAAGAAGAAAAAAAGCCTTCGAGTCTCTACACTCAATCAAACAAAGAACCTTAAAGGTATTAACCTAAGAAAAATATATAAAATTCTCTTTTCTTTCAATAGTAAAGTTGCTAGAGAAGTGATTGAGGGAGAATGACTATAAAGAAGTTATAAGGATGGCTTAACGGTGAATTAAGAATCTAACAAGCCATGCATGATGGAATAGTAAGAATTGATTAAGAACTTAATGAATTCATGAGCAATTGAATAAAGAAAATGTTAATCCATGAAAACTTAATGTTTTGAATGGTTAGAATCAATAATGATCAACCATTGGATTGATTCCAATTAGTTCGAAGTAAAAATAACGAAGAACGGAGATTCGACGAAAGTTACGCGATTAGACGATAATCATTAAAAACGTAAATTTCTCGGAATAGGGGTCACAAGTCGTCGTGTGATTCGGAAATGCTGTTTTTTGATTGTAACATGTGTATTTAGGTAAATAAGACTTGCGGGAGCAAGAACGAATGAATTCTGACTTACAACAAAAAATTGAGTGTCGAACGTTCACGAACGTTTAACGAAAGCGTAAAAATAGAATAATAGGCCAAATTATCGCCGACGGATTCAGAAATGAATTCCGACTTGATATAATATTAGAATATAACGTTTATGAACTATTGGCTTTGGGATGAGCCAATTTCGAGTTGAAACGATCACGTTACGGACTCAAGAATCTCAGAAATTTTTATAACTTAGAAAAAAAAAATTTGAGGTGCAGGGTCGTCGCTGCCGCGCTGCCGCGCTGCCCAAGAGGCTTAAACCTACGCCACCGTGCTAGTCCAGGGAGGGATCCTTGCATGGTGGGCGCCGCCGCGTGGTTCACCAAGGGAAAGCTGGTGTTGCCGCTCCAGCAGGGGAAAAATATTGACCGAATTTGTAATTACTTAACCTTTTTCATACTGATTAAGGGGTTAGTAAATGATGAATGTACACCCTTAAAACAACATGTTTAATCAAGGGTTTATAAGAATTAAACGTTAATGAAAAGTAATTAAACTTGAGATTTAGAAACGTAAACCGTAAACCAAGATCAAGTTAAGGAACAAGTGGAGTCTCATTTATCGTCATGCTTAGTGATGATTAATGAGAGTTTGGTTTATAACATAGAAATGTTAATAAGCCATAATAAACGTTAAATAACTTGAACGAATGTTATTAGTTTCACTATTCAGTTAAGTTTTACAGGAAGGAGAAGTTAAGCTATGTATTGTATATCGAACATAAATTCTCATTTGTACACCATGTGTTATGCTTTGTAGAAGTTGTAAAGACCAAGTAGCGTACCTTAAAGGTTTAACAGATGTGAAGGCAAGTTTTCTAAGTTCGTTCATATTGTATTATGAATGCAAGTTTTCTAACTCTTGTATTAACGTTACGTTATGCAAGTTTTCTAAAACTCTTGCATTACTATGGTGTTATGCAAAGTTTGCTAAACTCTTGTTTATACCTTATGGTTGGACAAGATGTCATTATGCATAATTGTTTATGCATAAAAGAGTTATTGAATAGTCGATGCCATTTGATTCGGCTAAACTGAGATTAAATATATTTTGGTGGGTTTCTCCACAAATCTTTTCAGAATATATATATAATGTGATAATCCTACGCCAAGTGATTGGTAAGGTTTCTCAGGTAACCCTGAGAGTGAAAGACAAATGTATTTACGTTGTTAATTCGACGGTCACTTGAAGTTACCAATGATTAAACGTAAACATGTTTAATGAATGAGTGTTGATCAACGTAGAGTACTACAGGCTGATCACCTGGATGTGCTCGTAAGAGATATCGAACTTACAGCCTGAGTGCCGGGTTGTTCTTTTCAAAACAATGAGAACCAAGTGATGGTTCATGGTCATTGACCAGTGAAGATTTCGAAGAGACTATAAGTCCTTGGGAATGGTTTTAAAGAAATCAAAACGATATTTTGATTGTTCATAAGTACTTCATAGCTACTGTACAGCTATTGAAGCAGAAGAGATATGATTCTTGATTTTGTGATTTCAAGATATAATGTTAAACTTACTGAGCTATTTATGCTCACTCTTGCTTAAAACTAAATATTTTCAGCTAAGCGCAATCGGATCGAAGGATCCGGGAAAGACAAGGGAAAGTCCAAGTTGGACAAGTAGTGATCTTTGTAATAGTATAGTATTAGTATTGTAATTACTGATATTATGACTCAGAACAATGTAAGGGATATCAAGAACCTGGGAAGGAATGAATAGAATGTAATGTTTAGTAAACTCATACTTGATATTGAAGTCTTTCAGTTAAATGTATGAGTAGACAGTAGTACCGTGTAGCACCATATCTAGGTTTTAAGGTACCCGGATTTGGGGGTGTCACATCTTCAGTTAGAGACATTGACGACCTTTGACATAGTGTGGGTCCCTTATTTGGCAGAGCATTTGTCTGAGGGATTTGAGGATGGTTTCCCGACAGGGCCGGAGTATTATCTATCTACTCGCCAGATTCCCTTCCTGTTTGATGGAGGTTAGGAACTCTACCTCAGGGAGCGCGCCTTTCGATGTATCACTGGGGAGATTCGCCTTCCTTTTCTTCCTCTAGCTTAGCGATTCTGGCCTTTATCTCAGTCAGTTGCAGCGATTCCCACTGCTGGGTATGATAAATTTCATTTATCGGACGGTCCTATCACATCTGAGGACTTTTCCACTTGGTGGGCCCCGCGAACAATAGGATCTCAAACCCAAGCTACCCAGTTCCTGGAAAATATGGTTCCAGGGTCTCTTATGATGAAGGACTGGATATCATGCTTCCAGGAACCCTCTCACCAGACTCAGATAGTCGATTTGAGGCATCAGTTGGAGCAAATGTCGGTGTACTGTCATCATCTAGGAAGAGACCCCTCATTGGCTAGCATTTTTGTTGCTCGGGACCACGAGGCTGGACCATCAGGCACTGGTGGCTCTCATGGGGGAGGTGATCCATTTACATGTCACCTGGATATACAGGAGACACCTTATTGCCCAGATCAGCAGGATGTGCCCACCCCAGGTGACTTGCCCCAGGTTGATCAGTTTGATGATTCTAGCACCTTCCTGGATGGGTTCAACAATGAGTTACAGCCGCCTTATTAGTCATTGGGCATGGGTGCCCCAATATCTTATACTTTTTATTGTTTAGTTTTCACATGTATCATAGGTATAACAGTGATGTATATAAAACTGATGTATTTGACAGATATCTATGTATGATGTTTTTTATTTACTCATCGCACATGTCATATTATCACTTGTTATGATGCATGCTTCATATATATTTAAATGATTGGATAGAGATTGACCCATGTATGGTATTATTGACACAGTTTTATAGATGGTCTCCTTTGCTATTGTTCGCTTGGATCACCTTCCACCTAGTCAGATAGCCACCAGCTTGAGGGTTTGGTATGACCAGTTGCCATATTCTAACCAGATTGCAGTCAGTCGCATGCTAGGCCACTCCCTATCTCTGTTGTCCTTTCAGGTTCCAGAGGGGTTTATTGATGGGATGCTTAGTTATTGGATTCCCAAGAGCCACGTTTTTCGGTTTGGCTCAGATGAGTTGACTTCTACTCTGGAGGAGTACGCTCGCATCTCTGGATTGTCGATGGAGGGGTCGTGTGCTCGAATGGCGTTAGGCCA
This sequence comes from Panax stipuleanatus, assembly GCA_020205555.1. Taxonomy (NCBI): domain Eukaryota; kingdom Viridiplantae; phylum Streptophyta; class Magnoliopsida; order Apiales; family Araliaceae; genus Panax; species Panax stipuleanatus. The sequence goes on from CM035121.1 coordinate 81,189,552, forward strand.
TATGCACCGCCAGTTCATGACGGTGACCAGACTGAGTAGGGTAGTCGTACTGGCTGAGGTAGGTGGCAGCTACATTATCTCTATGGACTTCATGATAGGCCACTTTGCATCTGATGACAGCTTCGCCGTTTAACATGGAGATTTCGCCATTTTAGAGGAGAGATGGCGTACTGCCCGAGTGGACGCCCTGGTCATGTGCCTCATAGCATATCTATACATGCCATTATATGCTGACCATCTAGATATGGCGATGTCGATGGCCGTCAGGGCTCTTAGAGATGACTTCACCATACTTCCTCTTATACTGGCAGATACATTGATATTAGCCTCTATTTGCCGAACTGTTGGGGATCAGGGGTTCTGAGGTAGCCCCGTGCTCCTATATATTTGGTTCATGATCCATCTCAGACCGATCGGTCAGCTTCGTCGTCATGGATTCTGATTTGGACATGGTTTGTCATAGGTCTACTCATACCGCCCTGCTTCTTGCATTGATGGGGAGTCATAGACTTCAATTTTGGGTGCCATGGAGGAGCCATTTGTGATAGTTATGTATTCTGGTTACTGCTCTTTTCTGAGTTTCACCACCCATGTAGCCGACCTGGATTTGCTCCTATTGGCTGGTTTGAGGCGGGTGACAACCTACTATCATCTGGCGGTGATGGGCCAGTTTGATCAGTATCAGGAGGTCTATGCATTTGAGGGGACTGAGGATTATTGCTTCCCCGTCTGCTCAGTTACCGAGGCTGATCTAGCTCGGGTTTATGGATTTTGGTTGCATCAACAGACAGTGGAGTTCAGAGACTGCCATCGAGCCGATCTACAGAGTATTCAGCTTGGCTAGAGTCAGATTTGGCACCAGATGCTGGGGACCAGGTTGATACAGGATCTTTATCCTGGGATGATGGCTGGTTTACTGACGTTGAGGAGCCCATGGATGATCCTATATCTCCGAATGAGGATGCTCTATTTTGCAGAGTTGACAGCTTCTCTTGTTAGTACTATTCTGCGCTCGTCCTCAGTTTCTATGGAGGCGATGGACATACAGCTTCGCTTGGTGACCTTTGAGAGGGATCAGGCTTGTGACCTGATGTTGACCACAATAGCTGGTCAGGATGCTGCTATCACTGAGAGAGATGCAGCGCTTGCTTCTAGAGACCAGGCTCTCATTGATAAATATACGGCCTAGACTTTTGTAGATGGACTCATTAGTCACGTACAGTGCGTAGCGCTGGGTCAGGAGGAGATTTATCGCATGGCATCAGAGATGCTGAGGCGTGTCGAGATACTGGAGCACGAGCTCAGAGATGCTCCTCAGACCGCAGAGACTGCTGGACATTTGGCTTTGTTGGCTCGTCTTACTGTCGATTTATAGCCTTATTTTATTTTCCTGTACAGACTTTGTTATTATCTTTTATCACAGGTTAGAATCAACTTGTGTATTATAAATAGTTATATATATAAAAAGAAATAAGTTCAGTTCACTTCCCTTGTTTGAACATGTCTAACCTTGTACACTATTACCGTTCTTGCTTCATGATTTATTATGTCAACATAGAACTAGTCTTGACATGCTTGCACTAGATTCGACAGGTGACACTGAGATGTGGCTAAGTCCTCTTCGCATGAGTTATCGATTGGGCTGGTTTGTGTTAAATTTTAGTTTCTGTATAAGTTAATATTTTGGTTTTAAGGTGAAAGTGTTTGTATTCTTTCGAAGGTCAGACCGCACCATAAATGGTTGCCTACGTACTCCCATAGAGGGGAGATCAGGTCTTTCATAGTTCAGGCTTGGCCTGAATAGTTGAAAAGGGATTTATTTGGGTTTGTGTTTGGTTTGATAGGGTTTTGATTTTTCTTGTTTAATTTGATGGGGTTTTGATTTTTGTTGTTTGATTTGACGGGGTTTTGATTTTTTTTAAGGGTTAGACCGCACCATAAATGGCTGCCTACGTACTCCTGCAGATGGGAGATCAGGTCTTTCGTAGTTTAGGCTCAGACCTGAAAACTATACTTGATATATATTTTTTCTTTTTTTTCTTCTTCTTTCTTTTCTTTTCTTTTATCTTTTATTTTTCTTTTTTCTCTTTTTCTTCTTTTCTTCTTTTCTTCTTTTTTCTTTTTATCAAGATAAAGTATTCCAGTTTGAAATGAAAGGGGTCTCAGACATAATACCATTTCACCGAATCGGAATTGATCAATTGTGGGAATTCCTCACCGTCCATCTCCTCCAATTTCCAGGGTCCGCCCGATAGAATTTATTTGACAACAAAGGGTCCTTCCCAATTTGGGGCAAATTTTCCTTTAGCTGCATCCTAGCCTGGAATGATCTTCTTTAGTACCAAATCATGCTCTTTAAATTCTCGAGGTCGCACCTTCTTGTTATAAGATCGGGACATTCGCTGATGATATATTTGGCTGTGGAAGATAGCAGCAGCCCTCCTTTCATCTATCAGGGATAACTGATCGTATCGATCTTGTATCCATTGGCTCTCCTCTGTCTGGGAATCTAGCATCACTCTCAGTGATTCCATCTCCACTTTGATAGGAAGTACGACCTCTATACCATAGACTAACGAGTAAGGTGTTGCCCCAGTCGAGGTTCGAGTCGACGTTCGGTATGCAAGTAGGGTGAACAACAACAGATCAGGCCATCCCCGGTGATTTGCCGACATCTTCATCATTATCTGCTTGATGTTCTTGTTAGCGGCTTCCACCGTGCATTTTATTTTTGGACGATAAATAATCGAATTGAGGTGTTTGATATTGAACTTACTGCACAGTTCCCTCATCATTTCGTTATTCAAATTCTTCGCGTTATCTGATATGATAACCTCGGGTTGTCCATACCGACAAATGACGTTGTTTCTAATGAAATCAACGATGACCTCCTTGGTTACCTTGGAGAAGGAAGCTGCTTCAACCCACTTGGTAAAGTAATCGATCATAGTGAAGATGAATCGGTGACCGTTACTGGCTTTAGGCTCAACAAGTTCTATCACGTCCATTCTGCATATGGAAAAGGGCCATGGCGATGTCATGCAATGCAGTTGATTCGAGGGTGCATGAATAATGTTGGCATGGATCTGGCATTGATAACAACGCTTGACATGATCGTCGCAATCCGCTTTAAGGGATATCCAGTAATGCCCCGTCCTTAGAATTTTTTTGGCAAGGAGGGGTCCACTCATATCTGCTTTGCACACTCCACCATGTACTTCATTCATAAGTCACTGGGCCTGGTCTCTTTCTAGACATCTCAGAAGGCCTACACCTCGGTCTCTCTTGTAGAGAACATATCCAATTAGGTAGAAATGCACGACCATTTTTTGTATTCACTTCTTCGCGGCTTGACTCATTCCTTCAGGGGTTGATTGATCTCACAAATATTCTTTAATGTGTTGGTACCAAGGTGGTCCAGTAGGTGCTATCTCATCCGATATTTCCCCTACATTGTTTCTATATGACGATGCGTTCTGTACAGTAAAAGTGATGACAGGCATTCCCTTCCTTGCTGACAGGTTTACCAATGAAGCTAGTGTAACCAATTCGTCGGCGAAATCATTTCAATTCCGGGGAATATACATGAAGGCAATGTCTTCAAATTCTCCTGCCAATCTGAGAATATACCGATGATAGGGTAGTAGATGCAATTCCTTGGTGGTGTAGGCCCCGGTGTACTGTCTGATGACTAGTTCCGAATCTCCAAACACAACTAATCATTTAACTCTCATGGACTGAGCCAATTTTAACTCCCATGGACTGAGCCAGTTTTAACTCCCATGGATCGGTTTTAAGCCTTCCTTGAATGGTAGTCGATGGACAACTATATCGGTGGATAGACCTATCATGTCTTCATGAGACCAGGCAAAAACATCCTTGAATTGGGTTAGAAGTTTGATTAGTTCTTTTTCTTGGTTAGAGGGAAGGTTGGTTCCGATCTGTATCTCTTGGAGATTGTTAGGGGTTCTGATATTTATGGTGGTGGTATGATCAAGGTTGGGTTTAGGCTTATCTTCAACCCATGCTTTGATTTCCTCGGGCACCTCGTCATCACCCACTTCCTCTTGCTCGATCCCCATCAAGTTAAAGTCCAATTCTATATCAAAATCGTATTCGTTACTCAAATTTGGCAAGTCATGGACATGGCTACAAATACACAAATTTGGAAACCTGAGACAAAAAACATAATTGCTAAATATATACAAACGGTTGTCAATTACAAATGGATTCAACAGTTGATATGACAACAGGCAATAATAAGTTGTAGATAAAATAAAACAGACATAAATATATAAAGGTAAAGCTCCCTGTTAACGGATCACTTTCTGGTTTTACCATTTTCGGACGATCTGAGGGGTGACCGTCCAATTACTGGTAGTTAGATCCTGGGGGATAGCTGAGATAGACGTGTTGCCAGAGTTGTCGGTATCTTTCAGGATGACCATAAGTGATTTGGAACTGGTCCCTGGATCCTCCTTCGGGATGTTCACACTTCCCCAGTTAAGGACCGGGAGGATGGGTTGATCATTTGACAAGTCTGCCCTATTGGACTTCTTCAGGTCATCTTTAGAAAGGCAGAAGCTGCGCACAAATTGTAACTGAATCCCCTCCAGAAACTTCTTATCTTTGGCCATCAGAGCAGCATCCTTGAGAGGCTCTCCATCGCTGTGCATATTCTCTGAACGACTCATTGCTCAATTTCTTGACTTTGGTAACTTGGTAGCGATCAGGTGCCATTTGGGATTGGAAACTATACTGGTTGACGAAAGCATGGGCCAAATCTTCCCAACCTAGGACTTTGGAATTATCTATTCGGTCATACCAAGTTCGGGCTTCACTGGTAAGGCTTTTCTGGAACAGCTGCATTCTGAGGTTTTCATCCTCGACGTAAGTTCCAAGTTCACCTATGTAGACTTTTAAGTTAGTATAAGGATCCCCCAATCCATTGTATTTCTCAAACTCTGGAACTTGAAACTTATCCGAGTATCTCGCTTTTGGGAAAATATATAGATTTGAATATTTCACGCTCTCGTGGGATCCTATCCCATTCATAGACCGGATAGCGTCCTCAATTTGCCTAACTTTCTTCTTGATATCTCCAGTTTCTCTGTCTTCTCGGATGTCTATTATTTCCCGTGTCATCTTTTGGATCGGGGCCTCCTTGGATACTTCAACATCGAGGGGAGGGATAGGTGTGGACATCTAGGTATCACCATCCTTTTTCGATATTTTCTTATTTCCTTGCATAGAGGGTTCAGTCTTACTCTTATGCTTAGGTTCCTGAGATACTTTACACTATTCTCTCAATAGGGTAGTTGTGACGCCCCCAAAATAGGTCCACACAACCCATTCTGAGTCGCCAAATACACATTATAGAATCCAAATATAAATCTTCACATTCCAACTATTACTTTGTCGTGCACAATACGACCACACATAAACTATGAGTTTCAATTCAAATAACAATACTCATACTCCTTATCAATGATACGTTACATAAAGGTACAATCAATAACTATTTTAGGAATTAAAATCTTTGGAAAATGCTCACAAAAACCTTCGTACATGGGAGGCTATGCTTCTAAGTTATAATAGATATCGTAGGACTTGAGAATTAACCTTGGTTGACCCAATAGACCCCAAAGAAGAACGAGAAGATTACTATCCTGTTCATTCCAATGGTGGGTATTCTCTTGCCGTATAATTATCTCCATTGTCTCAAACTGAGGATTATATTCCAACGATACTCCAAGATTATATAGGTAGTGCTCATAAATATAATCAGTAAGTGGATGCGCACAACCATATCTTATGATAACATGAAGTCGTATGTGGTTAGACATCTTGTATGATAGTGGCAACACACCCTTCCAAAGTCAAGTTCACCTCACCCTATTTAGGTCACCAAAATCAACTGTTAAATGAGGTATAAAAGATGACACACACATTTAAAGTTCTCAATATAATTATATATTGTGATGATATTTTATAATGTATTGAGAAACTTCAACGGTCATCGACTATCACTCTATTCCCTTGTTATCCCTGCTCGACCCAGCTACACACTTATTACCTAAAAGGAATTGTGAAGCAAAAGGGTGAGCACAAATAGCCCAATAAAGAATATCATGACTAAAGATAATTAAATTATCAATAGTCTTCATCAGTAATGAATCAGATCTTTAGAACCTTAGTCCTCAACAGGGAAAAATCGGATAGAATATAATAGACAACAAGTTTTAGAGCAACAACTGCAGCGGAACAAGAAATCCATCAGAAGAGTCAAGTAGAACATAATGTCTACTATCTTCTCCATGTTAAAAGTCCACCAACAATATTTCATCCCTGTAACATCAATCAACAGTTCCTGCCGACAATCATGTAAATAGTTCATGATCATAATTATGTTGATAAATTCCTCTTCGCACCCAGGACGAAGATAATTTTCATCACCTGTCTTTACCTGAAACACCAAAGATCATGGTTATACCAAATCACAGTTCCTGTTCATAATCATGCTAATAAATTCATCTTTTCACTCAAGCCAAAGATATTCATTTGTAACATCAATGGTCATGATCATACTAGTCTACAGCCTTTAGTAATAATCATGCCAGTCAATTCATCTTTGCACTACGAGCCAAAGATATTTAACAGTAACATTCATGATCATGATTATGCCAAACACATGTCTATATTTGCACTACGGGCCAAAGATATTCATCAATCAATTGTTCATCTTTGCACTACGGGCCAAACATATTCATCAATCAACAGTCCATCTTTGCACTACGGGCCAAAGATATCAATCAACAGTTCATCTTTGCACTACGGGCCAAAGATAACTTTAACCACAATTTAATTCTGAGGATTATGACAATGATATAAGAAATGAATTAAGTGAGATCAAGGACAAATATTAGAGATTTATAATTCAATTTATCCATAGTTCAATAATATCCAAATTATCAACATGAAGATCAAAATATGGATCCAATTTCAAGAATAAGATTCATAAATCAAAGATAATTTGGACAGAAAAATAAATCAAATTTTGTCATGAATAGTACCCCGTGAATAGTACTCGAATGAATAGTACTTCGGGATAAATAGTACTCTAGGATGAATAGTACCTCGTGAATAGTACTCCGGGATTAATAGCACTCTTGCATGAATAAAAGATAATTTGGACAGAAAAAGAAACTAAATTTCATCGTGAATAGTACTCCGGCATTAATAGTACCCCGGATGAATAGTACTCTAGCATGAATAATACCCCAACATGAAAAGATTACAATTTTCATAAGAAAGTTTAGACCAATATTCTGGTGAAATGATATTAGAAGCGCAAACCTTAAGGAATTTTTAATCATTTCAGAAATTATAGAAGCAATACTTACCATAGTAAGTTTAAATTTAGGAATATAAAACGAAATATTATTACTTACATACTATAGAGTATGGAAGAAAGTAATATTCCTTACGAATATTGAATGAAAATAACATCTTTTACGAGAAAAATAATATCTTTTACCTTAGTAGAATACTAGATCTCAATGGAATATCGAATATTATGTTGAGAAAATCTTGCACTGTTATCCACACTCAAATTATCATTATACTCACAAGAAATACGCTTAATATTATAGAGAGAAATTTTTATGATTCTGGTGTGATTTTTATTTCTAACTAAGCAACCTATTTATAAGAAAATGCCAGAACACCAATTCCGACCAAATGTACCTACGGAGCACACCATCTTAGAAAAAGCTTCAACACACCTAAAAGGATTTCAAACCAAGCCTCCACCAAATTTTCCCACATATTTATATATATATTAAAACATTTATAATTATTAAAAAGAATTCCTAATTCTATTTTCTCTCTTCCACCTCATTTTATTTTATACCATAAATTTATTATAATAATGTTACCATTCAAATTATAAAATTATACTATTATATTATCACATTATACTTTTATAATATAATATTATAATAATATATTTAAATGAATTAGTTTATCGGATAAGATAAAATGTCAACTTTTAACAAATGTCTCACGGTAAAAATTCCTCAATTTATATTAAAATTGGATAAATATTTACTTATGCTATTTATCCACAATTTTTTTTATTTTATTCATCAATTATTATTCACAATTAATATTTCAGAATCACAATATTGACAACCATGTCATTCCAAGTAAAGAGGGGGCTTTCCGATAAAGATTTCTCCTTATTAGCGCGCAATTATATAACCTAGCCCCTTTCCTCGACAGAACTTCCTAGACATTGCCAATAATGCTATCTAATAATATCATTCAAATAATATGAATTACTGATTTGATAATGTGAAATACTATGCAGTGGTTATTGTGACAATTATTGAATATATAATATAAAATATCAACGTAGCAATTATTGAATCAATAATACAAAATATTATACAATTATCAATGTAGCAATTATTGAGTCAATAATATGAAATACTATGCAATTATTAATATAGCAATTATTGAGTCAATAATACAAGATATTGAACAGTAATTACTGTAACAATTATTGAATGAGTGACTTCTTACGTAAGAACCAATAATTTGAAATAATGTGCAATACCGTGTGCTACTGTGCAACAACGCGTATTACTGTATTTTTATCACCGGGTATTTCAATAGTTTAACGGTAACAGTTTTACCATTATTTTTATAAAAAGGTTATTTCTGTCGCTTTTTATATTCAATAGTTATTCAGTTGTGGGGTCCACCAATGACTGCACCGTCGTACGAATATTCTCCAACAAAAAGAATATTTCCTAACACAAAGAATATTTCCCGACCAACCGAATATTTTATGACAACTTGCTTACTTTGTAAAATTTGTACATATTACCCATAACTATCACATTTATCAAATCAACACCTTAACTTTAACCTTTTATCAATTTAACCATTTACTGAATAGAATAATAATTATAAAAAAAATTGAATACTTTTATTTCATAAAATTCGGGGTCTTACAGTAGTCATCTCGGCAATCTGTTTCTTAAACTCCTCAAATTCCTCTCGAGATACAGGGATGGGTTCTGATGAACTTCCTTCAACCATTTTGACTGGTGGTGAACGGGCCTTTTTGGCTCAGAATCGAGTTTTAGGACCAATCTGCACAAAACTAATATCAAGTTTAGACTGGATATTGGTGGACAGAGATGCATGATATGTTAAGCATCAGTTTATTGGTTTTTTAATCTTTTCCAGCAAAACAACGGGTTAGTCGATTCGATGCCAAGATAAGAAAGACGTACAAATGACAGTTCAAGATGATTGCCATTTTATACACGCGAAAGAGTAAATAGAGCATGAAGAGACACACCACGCGTTTGGTTTATCAGAGTCTGACCTATCTTAGGTTTACTCTCACGGGCTTTTTGAAATTGGTTCCCAGATTTTCACAATTTACTTGATGAAAACATCCATTTTTCAATTGGAGCGGATCTCAGTGGTGCCTTTCCTGAGCCTCACAATGGAAACACCCAAAGGAGTCCAGTAATAAACAACTGACGGGATTGCCTCCTAATGGAGGTACCACACAACATACATTCACATACATTCACGTCCTCACCGTATGTAATATGATGACATTGTGCGAAGCACTAATATATTGTGCGAGGCACTAATACAAAAATGCTAAAAGATCGAGACAATTATCACACACAAAGATCATTTACACAAGATGCACATGCATAATGAAAATCAAAAAGATTGAATGCGGCTTAAGCCCTCTTTAATCCCCAGCGGAGTCACCACCTGTCGACGCCGGGAAAATCCTGAAGTCCGATTGTCCTCTTTTTTATTGTTATCGTGTTTGTCGCTCCTTTCAAACGCGAAAGAAATGGAAGTGTCCGTCTTTCCTAAGTTTGTTTGTTTTTATCCTTTTCCATTTGCTATGTCTTTGGATTTTATTAAAGGGTGAAATTTTAGGAAAGCGATACTGACATAAGTGTCGACGACTTTGAAAAGATTGATTTTATTTATTTAATTTTGATGATTGGACCGAATGAGACAGAGTCGCCAGTTGGTATGGTTTAAATGGATGTACCAACCTATCTGAGTTTTAATAGTTTTTGCAATATGATCCAATATGTGACTCCAAAAGATTTGTCTTAAAACCTGAGATTCGTGGAATTCGGGGGCTAGGTTAAGTAGGGGGAAGGTGTTAGGCACCCCTGACTCCCGTCAAAATACGCTACCGCATCTTATTAATTTTCTGTGCATAAAGTGTGTATGTGTGTGTGTGTGTGTGTTTGTGTTTTTGTTTTATTTTGAAAGCTTTAGTCATTTTTATTCTAAGTCTTTATTTAGGGTTATTTGAAAGTAGTGCTGTACCTCTTTTGCGCCTAGGTACGAACGATTTGACTAGACAAAAAGTTCATTTTTTACAAGATATATGAATTGAAATGATGTTTTAGAAAGCAAGGTTTTTAAATCTTTTGCCCGACTAGGAATCGAGGACTTCGATACTTCCTTTTATCTTTACGTTCTTAAGGTGATCTACCCTGAGTCGCTTTATTATGATTGAAATCTCTTTGTGGTTTTATTAGAAATCATTTTGATGATATGCATGTAAACGTCAAAAAGGGTCAGATCATCATCGGGCATGAAAGCTATCTCGATGAAACCGAGCACCCACAATTAAAGTTTTCACTATCGCGGGATCTTGAATCCAACTTCTCGGGACTAACCCCTCGAGCTCGTCTTCAAGATCCAAATATTACATATACAATGATATTTACGCTATTTAAACATTACATCATCAAAACCAGTCCATCGTGCGAATCAAGTCGGGATCCATTCGGAGATCTCAACACCAGGATTCCTAGGCTCACATTATTTATACGGGAATACATATATACAATGTCCTCGGCTTTGATATTAGATGATTTCATCGATTGAAATCACCGTTTCAAGCCATTTCGGACCCCTTTCGCCTCTAGATACAATTCTAGGGATATACAAGGTAACCAGAACCATTTAAAGCAATAAATACGTAGATATACCATGGATCTAAACCGATGTAGCACACGGGTTAAAGCTTCATGCTTAATAACCTCTCCAAGGCTAGATTCGGCTTAGATCTAGGTAGATCTAGCCTCCGTACTCGATTTACAACGTAATAAATATAATATAACCAATAAAAACGTAATATCTATCAACTATTACACAATAAGCTTATAAACAACAAAATTAACTAGATTTAAACAATATATATCGTCAATCTAGTATATTAAAAAACTTTTACAAAGAATGAAGCCGAAATGAGTATTTTTTCACCTTGGGGGACGCGTGAACAAGCGTTTTAACTCCCGTGGTCAACGTAGAACACTCTCGGGACTCCAAGTAGATGCTAAATGAGATGAAAGAGCTTCAAGTTGGTGATTACAAGCTCCACCCAAGCCCTTCTCTCTCTAGAATTTCTTTTCTCTCTCTAAAACTATCTCTCTCTCTCTTTAAATGAGCTAAATATGGGGGATTTAAGATGTCCAAGCCAGCCTTATTCATGTATGCGGCTGGGCTAGGTGGGGCCCGCAGTCTCAAAGTGTGATCCTTCTGTTCCGGTTCGGTGGAAGTTGACATGCGCAGATCTAACTTTCAAAACGTTTGTGCGGAATGCGGTTGAATAGAATCGAGTATGATTGAGTCAGGGTCCGGGAAGATGATGCTGATGGCTGAGAAATATCTTCTGGTTCCCGACGACAGTTAGCTGGTTTATCGTCAATGGCACACATTTTGAGGTATGCTGAGTTGGTTTCTGGAGGACACTGTGTCACCTTGGCGATCCTTGTTTGGTTTACGACATGTTCGAACGTCATTGGTCCTTTGAATCTTTCACGGGGTCGTCTCCAGGATGACCAGGCTCATTTGCCCTACCTCGGGGTTGTCTTTGAAGTAAAATTACGCTTTTTCCCTTCTGTAAGGTTTACAAAGAAAGTAAAATTTTGAGTGTCTACACTCATCTGTGACGACTATGTGCCTCAAACCATTCATAGTCATGAACTGTCGTCTCATATCACTAAGGGCCATCCTAGTACAAGCCCGATCCAATGCCATACCGGTGATGTGCTCATACTCCTCCAGCGTAGGAGTTAGTTGATGTATGCCGAATTTGAAAACCTGTCGCTCAGGTATCCAACAAGATAACATGCTATCCACAAAGCCCAGTGGAACCTGGAAAATTAATATGGCCATAGAATGGCCCAACAACTGATCAACTATTGCCCAGTCTGTGGAAGGCAAACTGTCATACCAGGATCTTAAAGAAGATGCTATCAATGAAGGTGGCCCGTGCTAAATACGGCTAACGGTAGTTGAAGACATCTGTAGAACCGTATTATGAGACCATCCAGGGGTCAAAGCTAAACTCACTTGTCTAAATGCATATCCATGACATAATGCATGCATAATGATAGATGATAATAATAAATGATAATAGGATGCAATAGATAGGAAATATCATGCATTTCTAAATACACTGTCTAATGAAAGCATCATCTCTGTCTGCTAATAAAATGCAAAATAAAAAGTACAGGGAAATGGGGCACAATCACCCAATGACTAATAGAGGCCTATCAAAAGAAATAACGGGAAATGGGGCATAACTACCCAATATCTAATAGAGGCCTATCAATAGATATAGCGAGAAATCCATCAAAAGAATTCTATGATATCTACATCTAGACTATCAACCTGCTGCAACTCCTCATGAGTCACTGAATCTCTGCTAGTAAAAATGTCTCGTTGATAGAGTGGAGGATCTGTACCTGTAGAACCACCAGAATATTGACCTCCTGAGGGGCCAGCTCCAGAGCTGGAAGGATCAAACAAATCTGCCTTTGAAGGATCCCTACCAAGGTGCTTGATAAAAACTGTGCCCGCTCTAACCGCTAGGTCAAACTGGAGATCTGCTCCAAATGAGTAGGCTCTCTAAGGAAAGCTATCCAATCTGTCATCTTAACAAACCAATGCACCATGTCTGCAATAAATTGGGTGGCACGAGTCTGAGCCCTAATAGTGTGAGGACTCCACCAGCGATGAAAAGCCTCCTGACTGTGAGGACCCTCTGACAGGGTAAAGCCATCCAAGCCCACCAAGGGAATATCTGTGACTGGCTGAGCTAGGGGCCAATGATGCCAAGTAGGAGGAGGGAATAGAATGCGAATCTCGCCTGTGACGCTCCTGATAGTCACTCTCCCAAATAGAGCTCCCAACCTCCATCGGTTAAAATGGGAATTCGACGAGTGGCCAATGTAAACTCTAGTCCGGTCGAAAAGCCATCCTCGAATCCAACTGTAAGATAATCCAGGGTGTAAGGAACCCACGTGATGGACTCGGTAGTCAATAACTCTAGCTGCAAGCGAGAATGGGTAAACCCCTCTGCTACAGGGACCTCCGTTAAAGTGGAATGATGCCAACGCCGTCCCTGCGAATATGTCTCCAAGCCCAAAGTAGTGGCCGGGCGTACGTAATGGAGCCTCTCATATGCCTAAAACTGGCAGGGAAAAAAATTAAATGTCCTTAGTGATAAAGATTGATAAATATAGATGAGGGATATTCAAAGGTGAAAGAGAAATTACTCACCAGCAGGAAGGGATAAAAACCTAGCCAAGCCTCTGTCACGCCTTCAGAGCATAGGCACAATCCACAAAGAAAATAGGCGAAGGTGAAGGTGCCCTAGTCAAAATCCCTGATGCACTCCACATATCGAGTAGCGCTAACCAGAGTGAAATAGACCGTCGAGGAGTTGTCTGCTATGAAACAACCCTTGATGATGACCAAGAACAATCACCAAAGAACGTGATCCCTAACCCTCTGATCGTCAGGTAGAGGCTTAACCAAAGCCTCGCTTTGGGCATCCACACTCAAGGGACTTGAACGGATAGTACGACCCTTGATGGCAGTCGCAGGAACTCCCAGAAGGGATCAAATGGCAGTGGGTGAAATGTCTGCCACCAAAGGCACTGGCTCCCCTGTAAACTCTAAACCTGTGATGAACCGCCAATCCATCGGTGTCATCATCACCACATAGTCCAGCAGATGAAGAGACTGGGTCTGGTGGAACCAGCGCTCAGATAAAGCCCATAGATAAGCCCAAGGGCAACGACGGGGAGGGATAGAGAAGAAGGCCTTGAAACCCCAAGTGTTGACGATGGCCTGGTACTCTGGATACAGAGTATGATATAAAGAATGAACGCTAAACCAGTTCCCCCAGGGCTGGATAAAGCCGGGAACCTGTATTAAATTGTAAATCTAGATTAAACCTTTGTCCTGAAATGGAAAAAGAAAGAAAACTCTAGAAAAAAAATTCAGTCAATTCATTGGCATAAAGGTATATCGATGGATGGCGTCTTAAGTCGCCCAAAAGCTCCGGAATCAGCACAACGATGGCGTTAAGCTCCATACACAGAGCAGGAGCTGGAGCAGGATCCACAAAGGGGATATCCTCCTCATCTTCCATATCATCCGACCACTCAACCTGGATCAGACGAATCATGGAATCAGCTAACCGGCGAGGCGGCTGAGCTGGACAAGGCTGAGGGACATCAGAAGCTCTCCTCCACCTCACACCTGTAGAGACCCCGCTAGCACTGCCTGTTCTATTTGGATCCATAACCTAGACAAAATCTCTAAATCACCTCAGAAAGGGTGAGGTAAGCGTTGAACTTACGGCCTATTAAAATTAAACCATTGTTTTATGCATATTCTAATTCCTAAAGCATGCATTAGTTAATATACATTTTAAGTGGAGTTAAAATTGTATGTTCATTAAATGCTCATGCTTTTGAAAAAATTTCGCCAGAGTTTTCTTTGTAAAATGGACTATTAGCATGCACATAGGCATGATTATGTGGCCATTCAGCAGCACACTCAAAATCATGAACAGTTCATATATATGAAGAACATCAAAATCAACCTCCCCGTGGAAGCTAATTACCATATGTATTTTTAGTTGGAAATCCAGGCTCATTTGTCCTCAAATAGGATGAGTAAACTTGCCAAAAATGGCGCCAAATGACTGTCTCCGAAATTAGTTTTTTTCACATCAAAACGTTCAGCATAGTAAAACATCCATATTTACTAAGTCTGAAATTTTTTATCAAGTCATATAAGCATGCATATTCACTATATTATGTTTAGAAGCATTCTATATAAAGTCTAATTTTTAAGGGTCAAAACTTGAAAAGAAAGGATGTAAACGTTACCAGAGATGTGCAGAACGATTGTACGTTGATGGATTTTGAAAAAAGCAGCCCGAACTCAGTAGATCTGAAGAGGAATTTTTGGATTTTTATTTATTTCAAACTTGAAAATAACTTGTGAAAGCCATGGGGAGTGGGGAAAGTTATACCCATAGGGAACCACAACCCTACTTGCGTTACCCTAGGGTGGGTCCCACCCCCTCCGGTTCAGTCCAAACGAAGTTAAAGTGGAGTTCCCAGAACCTGAAAAGTCAAATCAGGGAAAAAACTGCTACGCGATTGAGCAGAATGGCCTGAAACCCTGATTTCGAGCGTCAAACTCCTAACGAAAGAAAAACTTCATGTAATCCATTAGTAGAAACCCTAATGTGGTATTCATAATGCCAATGATGAAAATTGCTGAAAACTGCCACTGTCAAAGCATCGGGAATGTCCTCCGTTGTGAACAGTGAGTTTTGAATGTGTCAAAGTATCCAAATTTGTCCGAGGGAATAACTTATCAGAAAATTGCTCCAACCTCGAGATTAGTTAGGTCTGACATTACGAACCGTTGGTGACAACTCCAGCATAGCATCGGTAGAGAGCCGGTGATGAAAGCTATTCAGAACTGCTTCAACAAAGATCAGAACGTCATATATTATAAACCGCTGGCGACAACTCCAGCGTAGCATCGGTAGAGAGCTAGTGATGAAAGCCGTTGAGAACTGCTTCAACAAAGATCAGAGCGTCTAATATTGCAAACCGTTGGCAACAACTTCAGCGTAGCATTGGTAAAGATCTGGTGATGAAATTTGTTGAAAACTACTTCAACAAGGATCATAGTGTCTGATATTGCAATCCGTTGGCGACAACTCCAGTATAGCATCGGAAAAGGGCCAGTGATGAAAGCCATTGAGAACAATAACATCAAGATCAGATAGGTTTGATATTGCAAATCGTTGGTGACAACTCTAGCGTAGCATCGGGAAAGATCCGATGATGAAAACCACGAGCGTCAAACTCCTGACGAAAGAAAAACTTCATGTTATCCATTGGTAGAAATCCTAATGTGGTATTCGGAATGCCAATGATGAAAATTGCTGAAAACTAATTCTGCCAAAGCATTGGGAGTGTCCAATGTTGTGAACAGTGAGTTTTGAACATGTCAAAGTATCCAGATTTGTCCGAGGGTATTACTTATAAAAAAAAATGCCCCAACCTTGAGATCACTTAGGTCTGACATTGCAAACCGTTGGCGACAACTCCAACATAGCATTGGTAAAGAGACGGTGATGAAAGTCATTGAGAACTGCTTCAACAAAGATCAGAGCGTCAGATATTGCAAATTGATGGCGACAACTCCAGCGTAACATCAGTAGAGAGCCAGTGATGAAAGCCGTTGAGAACTGCTTCAATGAAGATCAGAGCGTCTGATATTGCAAACCGTTGGCGACAACTCCAGTGTAACATCAGTAAAGATCCGTTATGAAAGTCGTTAAAAACTACTTCAACAAGGATTAGAGTGTCTGATATTGAAAACTGTTGGCAACAACTCCAACATAGCATTAGGAAAGAGCTATTTGAGTAAGCACCGAGGAGGTTCGGTGATGGTCAAACTCTGCAAACTACCGTTCGAGTAGGAATCAAATTAATTCAATAGACTGTTGTAAACTACCATTCGAGTAGGTACCAAGGAGGTTTGGTGATGGTCAAACTTTGCAAACTACCGTTCGAGTAGGCATTAAAAGAGTTCAGTGAAAGCCATCATTGACAACGTCATCCCCAGCAGGAGTGGCGGGAATAGCCAGTGATAGAATACAGTGGCAGTTAAGACCACAAGAGCATATAGCATTCATAACATAGCATATCGTACATTGCATTATATTTGTATGTATCATATTTCCAGTGTCTGGTAGTCTTTATCCTGTTCATTCCATTGCATTGCATAAACGTGATAAAGAGGGGCATCTGTAGACGCTCGAAATTTTGCATTCCTGTTACTAACCCAGCAGAAGGGAAAAATTGTTTTTAACTTCTAAAGACAACCCTGGAAGTCCAGATCAAAATCAACCCCGGTGACAACACCGGGATATCAATGTCAACCCTGTCGACAACACCAGGAAATCAAATCCAACCCCGGCGACAACATCGGGAAATCAAGTCAAACCCCGACAACAACACCGGGAGACTATTGTCAACCTCGGCAACAACACCGGGATATCAAAGTCAACCTCGGCAATAACACTGAGAGACCAAAGTCAACCCCGACGACAACCCGGGAGGTACAATTGCCCCAGCGACAACACTGTCACCCCGGTAACAACCCTGAGAAGCCAAGCCAACCTTCGGAGACAACCTTAAAGCATTAAATCATCCCCCAAAGGCAACCATGCGATATCAACTCAACCTCAGAGAAGACCCTGAGAAAGAACAGAGTCGGCTGGGATCAAACCTCGGAGATAACCCCGAGAAATAGTCGAAAACCTTGTCAATCTTGGAGACAACCCTCGGAAGGGTAAAATAGTTATTTTACCAACTTGGCATCAAATCAAGCCAAATCAATTCCATGAGGGTTATGAAGAACCATAACATCAATCCCGAGTGAAAATAGTACAAGACAACTCAATGGACGGAATGCGAAGACTCGAAGATCTGGTCATAGACCCATCTTCTCAGATTCATAAAAGGTCAAATCCAATGTCATTGTGTAGCTCTCAGAAAGGTCTTTTCGAAAAGGTATAGCACGCCTCAATTGGAATCTCGAATTAAAAGTTATGAAGGTTCAAAGCAGACAACGCGATGGTTAGAGTGCACGTACTTCGAGACGATAGGACCGGGGCCCACTTGGGGAGCCACACCTAGACTTGTGGCTGCCGTGAGTGGACCCACGGCCATCTGGTTTATAAGATCCCCCACTTAGCAAAAAAAGAAGAAGAAAAAAGAAAAAAAGAAAAGAAACTTCGGCCATTTCGTCTCTTAGCCCTACATATAGTGCTCCAAACCTCGATTTTATTCTTCCAATACATTTGCATATATATATTCATCAACCTATCAAATTTTTACAGTTGAAAATGGAGTTTTGAAGCCCTCCAAGTGGTTTAAAGCCCGTAACGATACGCACTGTAAGCTTTTTTACGACCAAAAGCTTTTTATTGCTTTATCGTATATATATGAGCGTATATATATATATATATATATAGCTTCTAGTTTCACCTGGATTTCAAATCCATGATTTTTTAGCTTATATATATATACGTTTTTAATTACTTTTGCAGCCTGGATTTCTAATCCGTGACTTTTTATCGCTTTCATATATATATATATATATATATAAGTTTATACTAAATTGTTTGGCCTGGATTGCTAATCCGTGACATTTTCAGCATTAATATATATATATATATATATATATATATATAACTATATATATTAACATTTCATTCTGTCAAGCGTTGATTGCTAATCCGTGACTTTTTATCGCTTTCATATATATAAATATATATATATATATATAACTATATCTATATATATATTTATACTAACTTGTTTGGCCTTGATTTCTAATTCGTGGACTTTTCATCTTTAATATATATATATAACTAACTGTATATAAGTTAACATTTCATTCAGTCATGCCTGGATTATAAATCTGTGGCCTTTTTTAGCTTTCATATATATATATATATATATATGTACATATATATATATACATATTTATATATACATATATATTTGAGTTTCTCAGTCTAACCTGGATCGAAAATTCGTGGCTCTTTACAGCTTTTATATATATATATATATATATAAGTATATATATATATATATATATAAGTATATATATATTCTTTATTTAATGTGATTAAATATCTATTTTAACTACTCATTTGATATGAATCTGTTCTAACATAAATTTTGTTGACTAGATTCATCTAAATCTAGCCATTTCAAACTTCCAATCGGTTCACACGGTGTCAAACTGGAACCGTTGAGCTAGAATGGCTAAGATTTATTTAAATCTAGCTTTCTTTCTAGTTTTATAAATATTAAAGCGACTACGTTACCCTAGATCCATATCTAGAGGAAACGGGAAGCTTTGACTAGGCGCGTGCAAGGATTTAACTGATGAATCCTTTGTCTTGCGACGTCTAGATTTTAATTTGCATTTTATTCCAATATCTATGTTGTGCAGGCTTTTTGATCATATTCTGTGAGCCTAGGAATCATGGAATCTACGATCAACCACATGGATCTAGATTCGATTCCCATGATGGACAATTTTGCATTGTAAATATAGCTTGCCTGTCCTTTTTTGTAAATGTAAATCAGAGGGACCTTAAAACGGTTATCCGAATTTAAGGTCTCAGCCTAGTAAATAGTGGTTTGTAATGCTCGGGTCACTTCGATGGCTTTCATTCCCAAAAGAAGATCGACACTTGTATATACATTCTTGGGTCGAGGATGCTTTGCATTCTGACAATAAAATCAAAATCAGCCAAAGGCAGAATAAAATGGAAGTATCAAAAGGCTTCAATTCCTATTCGAGCGAAAGGGTTTGAAAACCAACTTTCAAAACGTCATTTTCACATCTTGTCTAAAAATGGACTTTTCATTAAATCAAACCCTTCGTATATAGGTCTAATGAAGCACAGAACTACTTCCAAATCAAGCACATAGGCTCAATTACTACAAGCACACACACACAAATTGAAAATAAAAAAGGGAAATTGAAAAGACACGATAACCCTGTTTCACGGAAGTCGGGGGGTGCCTAACACCTTCCCCCCTGCTTAATCAAGTCCCCGAACTCTATGAATCTTGGTTTCTAAGGCCAAGTTTAGACAGAGTCTAGTAATTGGGCCTACTTGCAAACTTTTCAAACAAAACTCGACTGAGTTAGTACAACCATTTCAAACATACCAACTGGCGACTCTGTAAAATCATACCTTTCAAATCATCGACATTATACATGTTAGCCTTTTTCTAAAATTCACCATTCAGATAAAACAGATAAGACAAATAAGGGTAGAAAATACATTAGGGAAATGGAGATCTGCCAAAGATTTTTTTCGAAGTCGACACCGGGGTTGTCGCTGGGGTTTGATTTGATCTCCCAGGGTTATCACCGGGGTTTGATTTGATTTCCCGGGGTTGTCGGTGGGGTGTGATTTGATCTCCCATGGTTGTTACCGGGGTTTGATTTGATTTCCCGAGGTTATCGTCGGGGTTTATTTGATTTAGACTTCCAGGGTTGTCTCTTGAAGGTAAAAGATGGTTTTGCCCTCCTGCATGGTTAGTAACTGGAATGCAAAATTTCGAGTGTCTTTAGATGCCCCTCTTTATCATGTTTATGCAATGCAATGGAATGAACAGGATAAAGATTACTAGACATTGGAAATATGACACATGCAACTATAATGCAATACATAATATGTTATGTTATGAATGTTATATGCTCTTATGGGGTTAGTTGCCTCGGTATTCTATCACTGACTGCTCTCGCCACTTCTATTGGGGATGGCGTCGTCAATGATGGCTTCCACTGAACTCTCTTGATGCCTACTCGAATGGTAGTTTGCAAGGCTTGATAGTAGTGTGCATACAAGCCAATCATGTATGATGATAAAGCACGTACTTTGTAAACAATCTTATTTATTTATTAATAAAATATTCATTTATTAAAGGCATTTAATTATCTACATGTTGCTGTTTTTATAATATGTAAATAACCCATAGTTTTAAGCAATGCTTTTAGAATCATGATGATGATCATGCTAATGAGATCTAAATTCTTAGAAAGTTTTAAAAACTAAAATAGTTCCCAATCGTGGGATTACTAAAAAGGGGATTAGTAAATCCGGATAGATTGGTACATATGTTGCTTGCTCATTGGATGAGGATGATTGATCTCATGATCATTTGTGTGTAGACATTAAAGCAAGTATGTAGGTGCTTATTGGAGAATAAGTTCACTGAACGTGATTCGCTATGGAATACCTAATGGAGTTTTACTCGCATGTCAATAGAAATTCCTAATGTGATAGTAGTACAAGTGATCCTTGGACTTGAGATCATCATAGTATCTTGTATGTAACAAATTATACTTTGACCTATTCCTTAAGAGCTTTTAAGGCATATATAGGGTATGCTTGGGTATAATGAGTTACATATGGAGATAATGAATGATCAATAAAGAATCTACCACCTCTAGTAAAAGAGGAGATATGTCCTATGTGATTCGTTAAATGACAACCCAGGAATCCTTGGCCAAGGTGAAATGAAATTAGAAAGGAGTTTCTAATTTGCATTATTTGGAGTTGTGCATTTTCTAATCGAAATACATATAATTAAATAAAATAAGAGTTGACAGTAAATCCATGTCTTATATTTAATTGGGACATTGTATGGTGGAAGGATTGAATTGTACGGTAACTATTAACTCACAGGTTCTTTTATGATTAATGTTGAAATCTATATTATCTGGAAAGTCGTTGATCGCTAGGGAGGCTTATCCCTATTGTAGAATAAATATTATTTATTTAAATAGATTATTAGTTTAATTTATTTATTTAAATAAGATTAAAATTGTTTTAATTGATTTATTCACAACCGGTTTAATATGGAGAACCTAAAGGGTCACACCATAAAAGGAAGAATAATTATTTAAGAAGGTAATGGCATAATCGTAATAATGCATTAAGTATAATTAATTTAATCTATGGTGATAGAATAAATTAAATAGCTTAATGTTTATTATTTAATATTTTAGAAATATTAAATATAAATTAATAAGAGGAGTCTTATTAATATTATTACAATTATTATTATTTTAATTTCTAAAGGAGTTTAGTAATTAATTTAATATTTAGTACTCTCATTTATTCCTAATAAGATTAGGAGACAAATTAATTAAATAAATTTAATTAATTATTCCCATGTGGTGGGAAGCCTAAATTAATTAAAGGAGTTTAATTAATTAAAAGAAATCCCATGTCTAATAGGATTAGAAGGGTTGACCAATGTCTATATAAGAGAAGTCTTATAATAGATATTAGATGATGTAATTCCAATTGTTGGAGAGTACTCCTTTTCTATAGAGGATAGAAAACTAAGGTTAAGCCAAACACCCTCCTTCTTGATAATTCATCTTCCTTGGTGGATCACCTCTAGAGGCTAAACACTTGGGTGGCTAACGTTGATCAAAGAAAGGAATCTAACCCGAAAATTCAAGGAGATCACGAAGAACAAGGAGTTGAACTAGTACCTGTGGAAGCTTCGTTCTACAAGGGTATGATTCCATAACTTCTTATTTATCGTTTTAAATTAATAATTTGCATAAAGGATGATCCGGATAATGGTTTTGTAGAAATTTTTTAAACTCTGATATACCATGCTTCCGCTAATTTTTGCAATTTGATTGCGTCACGATTTCGTACAAACCCAACAGTGGCATTAGAGCCAAATCTTTATGCAATTATTAATTTATTTTTGATTTCATATACATATGGGTATGTATTTAAAATAATTTATTGGGCATAATTTTATTGTATAAAATTATTTTTTTTAAGGAAAAAAAAAATTGACTTTTTTTTTTGGGACGGATCACAATTTTTTTTTTTTGGGTGCTAATCTTGAATTCTGCAAAGAAAAGGTGTTGTCTCTTTCTTACTCCAAAAAGAAGGTGACCCATCAGGAAAGGATTTTTTTTTTAATAAACCTGCAGGACTCTTTTAATAAAAGAAGGTGACATCTTTAAAAAAAAAAATGATATATTTATATATTATATTCTAAATAATTTTATAATTAAAATAAAGAGTTTATTTTAATCTTGAAATTGGATTTCATGCAATTTAAAATTGCCCATTAAATGATACTCATATATATATGGAATGTTTTAATTCATGAGATGAATATTTATTTATTGATATATATGGTGATATGTATGATAATAAATGGGGATTGATTATGGACTATTTGACCAATGTGATTGGATTTTATTTTAGTTGAATGCTTGAATGAATGGGTTTTATTAAATGGGGTCTGTGTACCTCGTCTTCTCTAATTTATTTTTTCTTGATGTAAAATTCTATCTTCCTCCTATGTATTTCCCCTTGACTGCTGATCAAGGTTTCTATTTAAATTAAATAGTTTAATGTAATAGAAATAGTTAGAATTATCTTGAAGAAATTAGAGACCAAGGAGCAAGGAGCGCGTGAAGACCTGTTTGTATGGAGCCCGGGTTTAAATGTAATAGTTATATTTAAATTTAAATTCTTGCACTCCTAGGTTTGACCTTTTGGTTCACTTGGTGGCTCTAGTGAACCAAACTAGAATAAAAGTCCATAATCAATCCGGGTAGAATATAATATTCTATATTGCATGCTAAATATTATATATATTATATTTTATGCAAACATGCTTCGCATGTTTAATAAAATGACGCGTATTTTATATATATATGTGCATGCGCGCTAAACAAGATGAGACAAATAATAACAAACCCCTCAAAGAAATAATATTAAGTCCGAAGCGTTCAAATGATATTTGAAATATCGAACGTCGCCTTCTAGCATGATAAATTAATAGAGTATTAAATATTTAATATGAGCTTGTTGTGCTATCCACAAGGCGAGTATTGAGTATTTAAGATGTTAATTAATCACATTTGATGCTTATCAAGAAAATTGAACGATCTAGTCTTGTTGTGCTATCCACAAGGATGAACATTTTTCTTTTTTGAATTTATGGAAGTGCTAGGCTGGACTTAGCTTAAATCATTTTAGTTCGGATGTGCACACACTTGGCCATTATGATTTAAGAGGCAAAATAAAAGGAATTACATGGTGATGTAATTGACAAGAGTTGTCTACCTATTTATTTGTATATCGCTTGTTGTGCTATCCACAATGTTATATACATTTGAAATGGGATCCTTATTCTCACTAGCAAATCTTTAATTAGATGTTGCCGAACTATATAAGTGAGGGTAATATAGTTTGATGAAAATAGTGGGAGATACCAATTTAAAATAAAGACCTAAATTTATTTTGGTATGCAAAATTAATAAAATGAATGTTTGCTAAAATGTTATTTTTCACATGCAGAATTTTAAAAATGTCTAAATCACTAATCTCACTACGAAGCATACTTGATGCAAATAAGCTTACCGGGCCGAATTATGAGGACTGGCTAAGAAATCTGAGAATTGTTCTCACTGCTGAAAAGATTTCTTATGTCCTAAATTCAATTGTCCCTGAATCTGTTTCAGAAACAGCCTCTGAGGAAGAGATTGCCACTTTCAATAAGTGGCAAGATGATGCATCTGTGGCTCAATGCATCATGCTCGCATCCATGAATAACGAGCTTCAGCGTCAGCACGAAAAAATGGATGCTCCTGCTATGCTGCTTCACCTCAAGGAGTTGTATGGTGAACAGAGTAGGACTGCTAGATATGAGATATCTAAGGAGCTCTTCCGATCTCGGATGACCGAGGGTACTGCCGTCGAGACTCATGTCCTGAAAGTGATCAATTTGATTGAACGCCTTGGACAGCTTGGGTTCGTCATGGATGGGGAGTTGAGTCAAGACTTGGTCTTGCAGTCACTCCCTGAGACCTTCTCGCAGTTTGTGGTTAATTTTCACATGAATAAGCTAGATGTCAGCTTGCTTGAGCTGCTTAACATGCTGAAAACTGCAGAAGGTCACTTCCCATCCAAGAAGAACCATATCTTGATGGTGGATTCTTCCAATAAAAGGAAGAGACCTAAGGTATCTTCTGAAAAGAAGAAATCCAAGAAGGCTAAGGGAAAGGGGAAAGAAAAGGAACAAAAGAAACCTGAACCAGCTAAAGGAATGTGCTTTCATTGCAACAAGCCGGGACATTGGAAAAGGAACTGCAAGAAGTATCTAGCAGAGAAGAAGCTTGGAGAAGCTTCGACTTCCAATCATGGTTTGTTTATGATTGAAATTAATTTTTCAGAAAGTCAAAATTTTACTTGGGTATTGGATACCGGCTGTGGTTCTCACATATGTAATAATGTGAAGGGATTGGTCAGAAATAGAAAGCTGAGCAATGATGAGGTCATCCTACGAGTGGGGAATGGAGCAAAGGTTGCTGCATTAGCTGTAGGGACTTATTGTTTAGTAATGCCTTCGGGCAAGTCCATTTATCTTAATAATTGTTATTATGTTTCGAATATTATTAAAAACATTATTTCAATTTCTGTATTGGATATGGAAGGATTTAACGTTGTTATAAAGAACAATAGTTGTTCTATTTATAAAGACGATGTTTTATATGGTATTGGAAATTTGCGAAATGGACTTTATACACTTGACTTACAAGAAAATATTTTTTCAAATTGAACAAACTAAGAAAAGGAAAAGAGATGATATTAATTATACTTACATGTGGCACTGTAGACTCGGTCATATCAATGAAACAAGATTATCCAAGTTGCATAAAGATGGGCTCCTTGAGTTATCTGATTATGAATCATATCCAACTTGTGAATCTTGTTTCATGGGTAAAATGACTAAATCTCCTTTTAGTGGAAAAGGAGAAAGAGTTACAGAGTTGTTGGCATTGATTCACACAGACGTTTGTGGACCTATGACAACAAGTGCACGGGGTGGGTATTCTTATTTTCACTGATGATCACTCAAGATTTGGATATGTGTATTTAATGAAATACAAGTCAGAATCATTTGAAAAGTTCAAAGAGTTCAGAAGTGAAGTAGAGAAACAAGCGGGCAAGAGTATAAAGATACTTCGATCAGATCGAGGTGGAAAATACTTAAGCGGTGAGTTTCTCAATTGTCTCAAAGAAAATGGTATAATCTCACAATGGACTCCTCTAGGTACACCACAGTTAAATGGAGTATCTGAAAGGAGAAATCGAACACTGTTAGACATGGTTCGATCCATGATGAGTTTTACCGACCTTCCAATTTCCTTCTGGGGATATGCCCTAGAAACGGCTGCATACCTACTTAACAAGGTACCTACCAAATCCGCCCCAAAGACTCCATATGAGATGTGGAAGGGGAGGAAACCAAATCTTAAGCATGTTAAGACTTGGGGTTGTCCAGCTTATGTCAAAAAGTTTGAACATGATAAGCTACAGACTAAATCCGAAAAGTGTAGATTTGTGGGATACCCTAAAGAAACTGTAGGGTATTATTTCTATCATCTAACTGATCAAAAGGTGTTTGTTGCGAAACATGCTGCCTTCTTGGAAAAGGAGTTTATCCATGAAGGGGTTAGTGGGAGTAAGATATATCTTGAAGAAGTTCAAGAACCACAAATTACCACGGATCAAAGTCAGGTACCTGACCAAGTAGAAGAACCTACTATACCACACCCTGTTCGTAAATCTTGGAGAGTACCGAAGATACCTGAGAGGTATGGATTCGTTATAGAGGATGACGATGAGGTACACATCATGAATGATGATGATCCATTGAATTACGAACAGGCCATGAGTAATAAAGACTCAGGGAAATGGCTTGAAGCCATGAAATCCGAAATGGACTCCATGTATGAAAACAAAGTATGGACTTTGGTTTCACCACCTGAAGGCATTAAGCCTATTGGGTGTAAATGGGTCTTTAAAAGAAATACTGGAGCGGACGGCAAGGTGGAGACCTATAAGGCCCGACTGGTTGCAAAAGGTTTCAAACAAAGACAAGGAGTTGATTATGATGAAACCTTTTCACCAGTAGCTATGCTCAAGTCCATTCGGATTTTACTTGCAATTGCAGCTTATAACGACTATGAGATCTGGCAGATGGACGTGAAAACGGCCTTCCTCAATGGAAAACTTGAGGAGGATGTGTATATGACACAGCCAGAGGGATTTGTTTCAAAGGTTGGAATAAATCAAGTCTGTAAGCTGCAACGATCCATTTATGGATTGAAGCAAGCTTCTCGTAGATGGAACATTCATTTTGATGAGACAATCAAAGAGTTTGATTTTATCAAAAATGACGATGAACCATGTGTGTACAAGAAGGTTAGTGGGAGCGTAATTTCATTCCTTGTATTATATGTTGGTGATATATTACTGATAGGGAATGACATTCCTATGCTACAATTAATTAAAATCTGGTTATCTAAACACTTCTCCATGAAGGACTTGGGAGAAGCATCCTATATTTTGGGGATAAAGATCTATAGAGATAGATCTAAAAGGATGCTTGGTTTATCCCAAGGAACGTACATTGATACGATGCTAAAGAGGTTTAGCATGGAAGATTCCAAAAGAGGTCTCATGCCGATGAGCCATGGAATACATCTCTCCAAGAAACAGGCCCCAAAGACACCTGAGGAGAGAGACCGTATGAGTAAGATCCCTTATGCTTCTGCAATAGGATCTATCATGTACGGTATGATATGTACTAGACCGGATGTTGCTCATGCACTTAGTGTAACGAGCAGATACCAGTCGATTCCTGGAGAAGAGCATTGGAAGGCAGTGAAAAATATCCTAAAGTACTTGAGAAGGACTAAAGATATTTTTCTTGTCTACGGTGGGTCTGAATTAAAACTCGAGGGCTTCACAGACTCAAGTTTTCAAATGGACC
Source organism: Panax stipuleanatus (assembly GCA_020205555.1). Classification (NCBI taxonomy): domain Eukaryota; kingdom Viridiplantae; phylum Streptophyta; class Magnoliopsida; order Apiales; family Araliaceae; genus Panax; species Panax stipuleanatus. Next base: position 81,217,367 of record CM035121.1, read on the forward strand.
AAGATGACAGTAAATCTGTTTCGGGGTATGTTTTACCTTGAACGGAGGCGCAGTGAGTTGGAAGAGTTCCAAGCAGCAAACAGTTGCTGATTCAGTGACAGAGGCAGAGTATATAGCTGCAAGTGAAGCTGCAAAGGAAGCTGTTTGGATGAAGAAGTTCATAACTGAACTTGGTGTGGTTCCTAGCATTGGAGAAGCAGTTCCCGTTTACTGTGACAACACAGGAGCAGTTGCACAGGCTAAGGAACCCAGGTCTCATCAGAAATCTAAACACGTGTTGCGGCGATTTCACTTGATAAAAAAAATCATTGAAAGAGGAGAGTGTAGACTCTCAAGACAACATTGCAGATCCATTTACTAAAGCTTTAACACAACAGCAGTTTGATCGTCACTTAGAGAAGATGGGTATGAGATACCATGGCGATTGGCTTTAGTGCAAGTGGGAGATTGATAGTAGTGTGCATACAAGCCAATCATGTATGATGATAAAGCACGTACTTTGTAAACAATCTTATTTATTTATTAATAAAATATTCATTTATTAAAGGCATTTAATTATCTACATGTTGCTGTTTTTATAATATGTAAATAACCCATAGTTTTAAGCAATGCTTTTAGAATCATGATGATGATCATGCTAATGAGATCTAAATTCTTAGAAAGTTTTAAAAACTAAAATAGTTCCCAATCGTGGGATTACTAAAAAGGGGATTAGTAAATCCGGATAGATTGGTACATATGTTGCTTGCTCATTGGATGAGGATGATTGATCTCATGATCATTTGTGTGTAGACATTAAAGCAAGTATGTAGGTGCTTATTGGAGAATAAGTTCACTGAACGTGATTCGCTATGGAATACCTAATGGAGTTTTACTCGCATGTCAATAGGAATTCCTAATGTGATAGTAGTACAAGTGATCCTTGGACTTGAGATCATCATAGTATCTTGTATGTAACAAATTATACTTTGACTTATTCCTTAAGAGCTTTTAAGGCATATATAGGGTATGCTTGGGTATAATGAGTTACATATGGAGATAATGAATGATCAATAAAGAATCTACCACCTCTAGTAAAAGAGGAGATATGTCCTATGTGATTCGTTAAATGACAACCCAGGAATCCTTGGCCAAGGTGAAATGAAATTAGAAAGGAGTTTCTAATTTGCATTATTTGGAGTTGTGCATTTTCTAATCGAAATACATATAATTAAATAAAATAAGAGTTGACAGTAAATCCATGTCTTATATTTAATTGGGACATTGTATGGTGGAAGGATTGAATTGTACGGTAACTATTAACTCACAGGTTCTTTTATGATTAATGTTGAAATCTATATTATCTGGAAAGTCGTTGATCGCTAGGGAGGCTTATCCCTATTGTAGAATAAATATTATTTATTTAAATAGATTATTAGTTTAATTTATTTATTTAAATAAGATTAAAATTATTTTAATTGATTTATTCACAACCGGTTTAATATGGAGAACCTAAAGGGTCACACCATAAAAGGAAGAATAATTATTTAAGAAGGTAATGACATAATCGTAATAATGCATTAAGTATAATTAATTTAATCTATGGTGATAGAATAAATTAAATAGCTTAATGTTTATTATTTAATATTTTAGAAATATTAAATATAAATTAATAAGAGGAGTCTTATTAATATTATTACAATTATTATTAGTTTAATTTCTAAAGGAGTTTAGTAATTAATTTAATATTTAGTACTCTCATTTATTCCTAATAAGATTAGGAGACAAATTAATTAAATAAATTTAATTAATTATTCCCATGTGGTGGGAAGCCTAAATTAATTAAAGGAGTTTAATTAATTAAAAGAAATCCCATGTCTAATAGGATTAGAAGGGTTGACCAATGTCTATATAAGAGAAGTCTTATAATAGATATTAGATGATGTAATTCCAATTGTTGGAGAGTACTCCTTTTCTATAGAGGATAGAAAACTAAGGTTAAGCCAAACACCCTCCTTCTTGATAATTCATCTTCCTTGGTGGATCACCTCTAGAGGCTAAACACTTGGGTGGCTAACGTTGATCAAAGAAAGGAATCTAACCCGAAAATTCAAGGAGATCACGAAGAACAAGGAGTTGAACTAGTACCTGTGGAAGCTTCGTTCTACAAGGGTATGATTCCATAACTTCTTATTTATCATTTTAAATTAATAATTTGCATAAAGGATGATCCGGATAATGGTTTTGTAGAAATTTTTTAAACTCTGATATACCATGCTTCCGCTAATTTTTGCAATTTGATTGCGTCACGATTTCGTACAAACCCAACAAGGCTTTCATCATTGAACTTTATCGATGCCTACTCGAACGGTAGTTACAGAGCTTTCATCCATGACTTTTCTCGATGCTACATTGGGTTGAAGCCAATGGTTTTAAAATGTCCGTCGGTGCTACCACAACTGCTTCTATGAAATATTGTAGAGATGTTTTTAGGATCCCTACTGGAGAGATTTTTCTATAGCTAATACCACTGGACCTTTTTGAATTCAACGTTGGGGTTGTCACCAAGGTTCTTTGTCTTCAGATACACTTTCTAGCTTTACCCCTGATGGGGATGTTTCTCTTCTGACGAGTAACCTCATTAAGGATTCCTGATGCCTATCCTGATGATAGTTTACACCAGTGTATATCATCGAATCCTTCCCGATGCTACGTTGGAGTTGTCGCCAATGGTTTGAATTGTTGTCCGGTTGATGCCAACATTTCTGCCGGGGATAGAAGTCTTACTATCTACTCAAGCAGTACTTGACAACGATTTTACCATCACCGAACCTCCTCGATGCCTACCTAAATGGTAGTTTACAACGGTCGACTAAACTGATTTGATTTTGATACCTACTCGAACGGTAGTTTGTAGGGTTGACCATCACCGAATCTCCTCGATTCCTACTCAAACGGTAGTTTACAATGGTCGGTTGAACTGACTTGAAGCCTACTCTAACAGTTGTTTGTAGGTTTGATTATCACCAAATCTCCTCGATGCCTACTCAAACAGTAGTTTACAACGGTCGGTTGAACTGATTTGATTCGATACCTCGGCTGGAGAATTATATAACAGATTCCATCAACAGAACTCCTCAAGGAAGAGATTTTTCACGCTTTTCATCATCGGATCTTTTTTGATGCTACACTGGAGTTGTTGCCAACGCTTTACAATATTAAATAATCTAACTTCCGTTGAAACAACTCTCAACGGCTTCCATCACCGGCTCTTTTCTGATGCTACACTAGAGTTGTCGCCAACGGTTTATAATATCAGATACTCTGACCTTCGTTGAAGCATTTCTCAATAGTTTTCATCACTGAATCTTTCCCGATGCTACGCTGGAGTTGTCGCCAACGGTTTGTAATATTAGACAATCCTAATATCTCTGCTGGGGGTATCTTTCTGATAAGTTATACCCTCGAACAAATCTGGATACTTTGACGCATTCAAAACCAAAGGTTCTTGACACCGGACCTTCCCGATGCTTTGATAGATGCAGTTTTCACTAATTTCCATCATTGGCCTTCCAAATACCACTTTAGGGCTCATACCAATGGCTTACATAAGAATCTTCTTTTGTTAGAAGTTCATTACCCGAATTCAGGATTTCAGGCCTTTTCTGCTCAATTGGGGAGCATCTTTTTCCCTGATTTGACTTTTTAGCTTTCAAAAACTCTGCTTTAACCTTAAATGAATTGAACTAGAGGGGGTGGGGCCCACCTTGGGTGGCCACAGGTTTACCTTCAGCAGCCGCAGGTAGAGCCACGACTCCCTGTAGGTCTATTTTAGTTCCCCCGTGGCTTTCACAAGTCATTTTCAAGTTGAACCATTTAGAAAATCCAAAAATTCCTCTTCAGATCTACTGCGTTCAGGCTACTTTTGTAAAATCAGTCACTGTACAATCGTTCTGCACAACTCTGGTAACGTTTACATCCTTTCTTTTCAAGTTTTGATAGTTGGAACGTTGGATTTCATATAGAATGCTTCTAAACACAATATAGCGAATATGCATGCTCATATGACTTGATAGAAATTATCAGACTTAGTAAATGCTTATATTTTACCATGCTAAACGTATTGATGTGAAAGAAATGATTTCTAAGACAGTCATTTGGCACCCTTTTTTGCTAGTTTATTCATCCCATTTGAGGACAAATGAGCCTAGATTTTCAAATAAAAAAACATATGGTAATTTAGTTTCCATGGGGAGTTTGATTTCTATGTTTTTCATATATATAAAATGCTCATGGTTTTGGGTTGGTGTAGTATTGAATGGCCACCTAGTCATGCCTATGTGCATGCGGATAGTCCATTTTACAAAGGAGACTCTGGCGAATTTTTTTCACAAGCCTGAGCATTTAATGAACATGCAGTTTTAACTCTACTGGGGATGTATGTTAAACTAATGCATGCTTTAGGACTAAGATTATGCATGAAATATTGATTTAATTTTAATAAGCTGTAAGTTTGAAACTTACCTCACCCTCTCTGAGGTGATTTAGAGATTTTGTTAAGGTTATGGATTCAGATATATCGAGCAGCTCTCGCAGGGTCTCTGTAGGTGTGAGGAGGAGGAGAGCTTTTGATGTCCCTCAGCCTCATCCAGCCCGACAGCCTCGTTGATTGACTGAGTCAGTTATTCATCCTATCCGGGTTGAGAGGCCGGATGATTTGGATGAGGAGGAGGATGTCCCTATCGTAAATCCTGCTCCAGCTTCGACTACCCTGCGTCGGGACTTCCATCTATTATCATGACGATACCAGATCTTTTGGAGGATTTGAGGCACCATCCTTCGATTTATCTCCACGCAAATGAGGTAACTAAAATTTTTATTTTGGAATTTCTTCCTTTTTCCATTTTTGAACCAATGGCTTAATCCTAATTTGCAATTTGATGTAGATTCTCGGCTTTACTCAGCCTAGGGGGAACTGGTTTAACATTCATTCTTTGTACCAGACTCTCCATTTGGAGTACCAGACCATCCTCAACTCTTGGGGTTTTGAGGCCTTCTTCTATATTCCTCCCCGTCATTTCCCTTGGCGTTATCTATGAGCTTTATCTGAGCACTGGTTCCACCAGACCCAGTCTCTCCACTTATTGGACTATGAGGTTATGATGACATCGATGGACTGGCGGTTCATCACGGGGTTGGAGTTTATAGGTGAGCCGATGCCTTTGGTGGCTGATACTTCAACAGATGCCATTTGATCCCTTTTAGGAATTCCTTTTATGGCCCTCAAGGGTCGGACTATCTGCTCTGGGCCCTTGAGTGTGGATGCCACGAATGAGGCTTTGACTGAGCCTCTGCCTGATGATCATAGGGTTAGAGATCGCATTCTTCGGCGATTGTTCTTGGTCATCATCAGGGGTTGTTTCATTGCGGACAACTCCTTGACGATCTATTTTTCTCTAGTTAGCACCACTCGGGATGTGGATCGCATCAGAGATTTTGACTGCGGCTCTTTCACCTTAGCATATTTTCTTCATGGGATGTGTCTATGCTCTGAAGGCGTGATGGAGGCCTGGCTGGGGTTTAACCCCTTTTTGCTGGTGAGTAATTTCTCTTTCCCCTTTTAATTTCTCTCTTTTGGATTGCCAATCTTTATCACTGAGGACATTGGATCTTTGCACTTCCAGTTTTGGGCATATGAGAGGCTCCCTTGCCTACACCCAGCTACGATTCTAGGTTTAGAGACCTATCCACGAGGAAGGAGATGGCATTATTCCACCTTTAAAGAGGTCCCTATAGCAGAGGGGTTTACTCATTCTCGCTTACAGTCAGAGCTATTGACCGCTGCTGTTATCACGTCAGTTTCTTACACCCCTTATTATCTGATTCTCGATTTTGAGGATGGATTCTCGACCGGGGTAGAGTACATATTATCTACTCGTCGAATTCCTCTTTAGATTGATGGAGGTTGGGAGCTCTACTTGGGAGAGCGTGCTATCAAGAGCGTCACAGGAGATATTTGTATTCTATTCCTTCCTCCTGCTAGGCGACATTGGTCCCTATCTCAGCCGGCTGTAGATATTCCCATGATAGGCTTGGATGACTTCACATTGTCAGAGGGCCCTAACACTCAGGAGGTATTTTATCGCTGGTGGAGTCCTCACACTATTGGGGCTCAGACCCGCACCACCCAGTTCATAGCAGACATGGTTCCTGGGTGTGTGATGATAACAGACTGGATAGCCTGCATTCAAGAGCCTACTCACTTGGAGTAAATTACCAGCTTCACCCAACGATTGGACCTGGCACATTTGTTCATCAGGCACCTTGGCAGAGATCCTTCAGAGGCATATTTTTTTGATCCTTCTAGCTCCAGCGCTAGCCCCTCAGGTGGTCCATATTCTGGCAGTTTCACTGCTGCAAATCCTTCTCTCTATCGGTCTGACATCCCTTCTGGCAGATGTTCAGTAACTCAGGATGAGTTACAGCAGGTTGATCGGCTGGGTGATATAGATATTATAGATTTCTTCTAATATATTTCTCATTGTTTGATAAGCCTCTGTTAGTTGTTAGGCGGCTGTGCCCCATTTCTCGTTATCTCTTTTAATATGCCTCTGTTAGTCATTGGGCGGTTGTGCCCCATTTCCATGTACTTTTTATATTTGCATTTTAGTGGCAGACAGAGATGATGCTTTTATTAGACACTCTTTTTAGAAATGTATGATATTTCCTATCTATTGCATCCTATTGTAATTTATCATTATCATCTATTATGATGCGTGCATTATGTCATGGATATGCATTCATAGATGTGAGTTGAGCATTGACCCCTGGATGGTCTCATGATATGGTTCTACATGTGTCTTCATCTACTGTCACCCGGATTGAGCACATGCCACCCACATTGATAGCCTCTTCTTTGAGATCATGGTATGACATTTTGCCTCCCACAGATAGGGCAACAGTTGATTAGATGTTGGGGCATTCCATGCCCATCTTAGCTTTCTAGGTACCACTAGGCTTCGTAGACATCATACTATCTTGTTAGATACCTGAGCGACAGGTTTTCAGGTTCGGTATCTACGAGCTGACTCCTATATTAGAGGAGTATGGGCGCGTTACTGATTTTTTGTTGGATCGGCCTTGTGCTAGGGTGGCCATAGCGATATGAGACGATAATTTATGACCCTAACTGGCTTGCGGCGTATGGTCTTCTCGGATGTGATCACTTCAGGGCATGTGATGTCCTTGGATTTCTTGATTGATAGATTTGGCTTGTTGGACAGCTATTCACAATATTCAAGAGATTTTACTATCACTGCAGGGGAGTGGCAGATTACTCGCGTAGATATTTTGTTGATGTGTGTCATAACTTACTTGTATATGCCGCTGTATATGGACCATTTAGACATCGTCCTGGTTATAGTGGTTCGCGTTTTTAGAGAGGGTTGTACCATCTTGCCCATGATATTGGCGGAGACCTTGAGGTCGGCCACATTTTTCCATAACCATTCTGTGGGGTTCTTCAGGGGGAGTGACGTTTTATTATACGTGTGGTTCATAGCACACTTGAGACCGATCGGCACTTTTAGGCATCACGTGTATTGTTTTACTTATGAGATAGCCATGTCCTATTCTTTTCAGCCAGCTGAGTGTACAGATGCGGCATCTTGGTTGGATTTTTTAATGACGATCGAGGATCCCCCTTTGCGATCTAGTCATGTTCAGGATTCAGCTCTGCTTATAGCTTCATTACTCATGTAGTTGGCATGGATTATTTACATCTGGGTGGTTTGAGGCGACCACATATCATCCACTGGCTGTCATTGTAACGATTGTGATTTTATATTTAATTTTAAATATTTATTGAATTAAATAAATATTTTATGTGATTTATTTATTGAGTTAAATAAATAAATTATGTGTTTTATGGAGTGATTTAATTAAGTGTATATATTAATTAATTGAATGTGTAATGCTTATTTAATTAATGTATATTAATTTTATATTATAATTCTAATTTAATTGAGATAATTAAATTAGATGAATTATGTGATGAAGTGTTACATGAATTATAATTAGCGAGTAATTATAATTATGTGGCAATTTTATGTGATTTATTGATGTTAGATTTTAATTGATTAAATTAGATGATTAATATTTAATTAATTAAAATGTGACATTAAAGTATGCGTCAAATAATTTATTAAAATAAAAAGAAAAGGATTTTTTTTTTAAATGATTTTTACCAAACAAGGCCCTTGCTTTTGTTTTAAAAGACTGTTGCCAAACAGGGCCCTTACACTAGCTAAACCTAAATTACCTAAACCATGTTTGGAGTTAATAAAAACTAGTTTCTAATTTTTCTTGTAGCCAAACAAGCCAAGTTGGCTTTTGAATTTTGTAACTTACGTTATAATTAGTAGTTAGTGCATATACTTATTATATGGGAGTTATATATATTATATATTACTTGTGTTATATATTATATGTATATACTATCAGTACGTTAGTTTTTCTAAAAGTTAGTCTAAAGCAAAGAAAAAAGAGCAGAGAAAATAACAAAGAAGAAGATAGAGAGAAGAGGAAGAGAAAGAAAAGTTACAACTTGAGAAGGAAAAGGTATAGCTTGAGAAGCTTGAAGGGAATCACTATCATCTTCTTCTTCAATCATCTATGCAAAAAGGTATTATTTCAATTAAATTATATTTCTATGTGTTTTCTTTATAATATTCATGAATATGAGTTCTGTATGTTTATGATTTAGCATGAAAGTTATACAAATATGATGTACATATATA